>JAKSZU010000014.1:44618749-45920190 GCA_026018925.1 Tupaia tana | reverse complement strand
TGGATGGCCCATGCCTCAATCCCTTCTCCTCTATTCTCCTCTTGGGATTTTGGGCAGGCACGCACAGGTGCCTGGTGTGAGTTTTAAGTCACCAGGTCCAGGACTTGAATCGTTGTCAACTACATGGGAATCTAGCTACATAACCATTATGCCATCTGCTGGTCCCAAGTAGGTATGTCTTTTGTTAGTTTGATTCACTGGCCCCTAAGCCACTGTATCTAAGGGGGCTGAGAAAAAGTCTTTCCTCCCTGACCCAGGAGAAAGTACACACATGTGCAAGCAAATGAACAAACCAAAATAACAAAAAGGATGTAAAATAAAACAGTTAAAGACAAATGGGGTGTCAGGTCATGGAAGCAAGAGAGAATTTCTAGAAAGAACTCGAAGTGTTAAATGCTACTCAGAAACCAGGTGAGATCAGGAGTGAGACATGTCCACTTGTCCTGGGAACAAGGTCCAGGAATTTCAGAGAGAGAGAAATATTCATGAAATAGGTGGAAGTTGATATAGGATTGTTGAATAGAAGGCCATAAAGGGAAGACAGAGTATAGACACTTCAAGAAGTTTGTCTGTAAATGGTAGAATATAAGATTTCACTAAAGGGAACCTAATACAATGAGTGGTATTGTTTGGTATTTATCATGGAACTTAGCATCTTTAGATGCTGATGGAAGATACCAGCAGGAACCTTGTAGCAAAAAATGTAAGAGCAAAGTGATAATTACCAGAAATCAACTAATACAAGATAAGGAAAAGAGGAAAGTGTTCAAAATGCAAGTAGAGAGATGTATTAGACAGAAAGAATATGGTTTTTAATTGAAACAGGTGCAAAAAGCCTTACACAAAGTAGGTGCAAATAAGCTATCCCAAGGAGATCATTTTCAGGTTTCCAAACCAACTTCTTATTGGGCTCAACTTCCCCTCAGGCAGCTACTCAATAGCTATCATCCCTGGGCCTTCCATCTCCATTGACCTCATAAATTCACTGCCCTTTATTTTTTTTTTCTTAGTTTGTGAGGCCTGATACCCTTCAGTCTAATCCCTTTAATTAGCAAAATACTCTACTCATTTGCATTACTTAAGCAGCATTTACCTAGAAAGTACTGAAGGTGATATGCAAATTACAAGGACAGTTTATAGATTCCAGAACTTGGGTAAAAAGCACTAGGAACTAATTATATCTCATCTAGTTTGTGGTTCTATTGCTTAAATCTTTTTCCCAAAGTAAACAAAACTAAACAAAATAAAGACACAGAAAGTTATTGCCAGAAGGAGTTCAGGAATCTTTTTCTACAGCCTGTCTCATTCTTCTCTCTAATTCTTTTAGGCTAAGTAAGTTCTCTAAGACCACACATCTTTATAAGCTATATTCAAGAACTCCAAGTTATCCTTCAGACTTTTTAAACTTCTTTACCAGTTTCACTAGCTCAGTAGAGTGTACTGGGGAAAGAACTGGAGTCTCAGTCCAAAATGTTTAAATTTATCTTTCAAATTGTACTTTTATTTCTAATAACAAAAATTTTATATCATCTCCCATAACATATCTGTGGCATATGTTGGTTTTAATGAACTCCCTCCTGTTTTGAGTAAAAGTGAAGTTCCAGGAAAAAAAAAAAAAAAGGAGTAATGTTCAATTCAAGCTTTTCCTATCCTAGTATCCCAATTAGAGAAAGCTAGTACTGGATAGTATTGTTCTTTTTTTAAAGAATTATTTTATTTAACTTTTATTTATCTATTTATTTATTTAAATTTGACCAGAAAGGAAGAGAGAGAGAGAGAGAGAGAGGGAGAGAGAGAAAGTGAGAAAGCTAGCTGTCAGGTCTGGGACTCAAACCACAGTTGGCCTCATGGGAGTCCAGCACCTTTAACCACCACACCACTTGCCAGCACCATGTATCGTTCTTAATAATATCAGTCCTTTTTGCATGCCTACTCCTAATAATCAGTGACACACCAATTTCATATAAATAGTATTTAACAACCATTCAATCATATGTAATATCCCATAGATAGATGTAGTAGATAACAGTAGTTAGTCTTTATAAGACCCTCCTCCCTTTCTTTTCTGGAACTTCCCTCTGTACCTTCACCCCTTTCCACAGGGTAATGGTGGAAGATGTCCTCTTAGTACAACATTAGCCACCCTAGGTCACAACTGATGGGTCTACATTGGATGAGTACCTCTTCCATTCCTACCCTTGTCATGGTTGATTGGCCCACGAACAGATACCTGAAATGGTCAGACAAATCAAAGAATTTCCATAGGTTTTGGAGAGCCCACAGTGAAGAAGTGATTTTTTCCCCCAATGGCCAAAGCAGGAAAGCTAAAACCAAAACAAACAAACAAACAAACAAAAACCAAAAAACAAAAACACTGGTAGACAATTTTTCACCATGTGGAGAATACAGGGAACACACAGAGAAAAGTGAATGTAAGAACTAGACAGAGGGTCCCGATATTGCTAGAGTTTCTGCTTCCAATTTTCTCAGTGCCCAGTCATGAACCTGTCCTTCCCATGACTTGATATTTATGCTTGTATTCAGGGACCTGCAAATTCTGCCTTTGAATAAGCCACTTTGACAAGGGTGTCTGTCACTTTCTATGAAAGAAATTAAATGTAACATTTCTTCAAAAAGCCTATAGTGCTGAACAAAGAGCTGGGGATTAATACATACTTGTTGACTGCCTGCTTGTCATTTATTGGCTTAAGTCTTACTGAGGGATACCATCCTGGGAAAATATTGACTGCCACAACTCCAACTAGAGATGTAACCCAAGGCAATTCACACTTTCAGTACTTGTGAAATTCAAGACCACCGATCAGCAGAAAGGGAGAAAATGAAAACAGATGAAAGGGCCTCCACTAGGAGGGAGAGAAATAGATATGTGATGGCTTCACCCCAGAAAAACATACTCTAAATGCTAGCAAGGGAAAAGGAGCAGAATAGTAGTGTGGGCCAAGGATCAGAAGACCTGGATCATCACTTCAGATCTACTGCTGACTCAGTACGGGACTTTAGAATGATCATGGGACTTCTTTGGGCTTGTATTTTGGCATCTATAAACAAGAAAGTTACAGGAGGAAATCGCCAACAGCTTTTTGAGATGGATATGATAAGGCTTCACTTTCTTTTAGGGTCTGAATGTTTGTGTCCTTTCACCCCAAAATTCATATGTTGAAAACCACCAAGGTTATGGTATTAGAAGGTGGTGTCTTTAGGAGGTGAGGTTATTAGAGTTCTATTTTTGTAAATTGGATTAATAACCTAATAAAATAGGTCCCAGAGAATCGCCTTGCCCTTCTGCCATGTAAGAACACATAGAAAATGCCATCTGTGTGGAATAGGCTCTCACCAGACACCAAGTGTAGTGGTGGCTTGATCTTGGACTTTGCGGCTCCAAGAACTCTGAGCAATAAATTTTTGCTGTTTATAAATTACCCAGCCTAAGGTATTTCGTTAGAGCAGCACAAATGTATTAACACAGCTCCTCTTTACTCATTCTTATACCTATGCCCTCTTCTTAAGGGTGTCATGGCTCTCCTCTCTCAATCCAGAAGACCATCACAGTCTCCGCCATGATGTCAAGCCCTGTGAGCAGCAGTCATGATGCAGATCTGTGGTTCAGAAAGCATAGAGGAGCTTGCCGCTAAAGTCCTTCCTTAGATGGAGCCTTAGACATCACCATTCTGGACAAGAGACCATTAGAGTGAGTTGGGGAGCACCAAATTTACCAGGGAGGAAAATCTAGGCTACCATATCAGGTGATAGGGTGACATGCTTGCAGGGACAGAGAACCGTGCCAGGTAGAACCGAGGGCCAAATGAAGAGCAAATGTCTGCTCCTGTTTTGGTGTATGACAGTGATGGTTTAGGGAACCTATATTATCTGATAAAGAGAAACAAAAACAGAAAGGAGATTGTCATGTGAAATCTCACTGTTTTAAAAGAACAGTGACATAGTAGGAGGAAAAATGAAGCAACCGTAGCAAAAACTATGCCTGCCTACCCAGTTTGACACATGGCCTCTGCACAGTGTGATATATATTTACAATTTTAACTGAATTTCATAATCCCTATCACACAAACCCAACAGAACTACCAAGGTCCCAGTAAAATTCACTGTGTAGTATCAGGTCAACATTACTATAGTTGACTGATTCATATAAATGTAAAGTTTATTGCCTGATGGGTGGGAATACTAGGGCTACATTAGTCACATCTAGTGGGATTTGTGAGTATAAGAACATTGAGCTTCCATAGCTTCATGACACTAGCTTTCACTGTTGGAGCTTGAGACTCTGCTCTCTGGAATCGGGGAACTCTAGACCTCCTAGACCTCATTCCAGATTTAATCCTCAGTGCTGGTCTAGATGACTTCTGAGGCAGAGAGCATTCAGAGCTTCAATTACACCCACATATATTAACAGAGGACCATTGTAATCCCTGTAGTCTCTTCCAACCCCAAAAAGAGTATATAAATACCTATAACAGGGTCTAGCTTAGTGAGGAAGTTTGATTTAATCAGATTAGATAGCTTTATAATAGACAATTTTATGTTGAATAATTTTATAATAAATACGAGTTATTGGGAAGCCTACCTCTAGTGGGTTTCCATTTATTATATCAAAGCTGTAGAGCAAATGTAACAAAATTTAATGAAGGCCTTACACTTCCAAACCTAAACAGTGAGCCATCTAGAAATGACTGCATGTCAGTGGATACTCTGATTCCAATTTCTTGCTTTTTCTTCTTTTTCTCCCTCTATCCTAAACACAACTCTATTTCTCTAGCTCCTCCAAGATCAGAAGATCCAAAGGAATCCAAAAATCATTAACCAAAGTCTTTCTTGTGCAGATAAAGTAGTAAATTTATAAGGAGACCCAGAAAATAAAAATGAGATAGGAAGGCAGAGGGTGGGATTTCTAGAATTAGGTCACTCATTTATATTTAATTCTGTTGTCTCTAAGCAGTTTAACATTTACTTTCCATTTACCTCTGTTTGTTTTGCTGATAAGAAAGCATAATTCTGACATTTTAAGTGGCTGGACATTTTAAGTGCTTGGAAAAAAAAGAGGATCTTCCAGCCACCATTTTATTAAATAAGCCCCTTGGACATGCAGACTCACAACTCAAGCTCAGTTCAATGGAAACTGATTTGGGATTTTTCCCACCTAAGTACCCAGTGTTAGGGGCTGTCAGTTCTAATCATCTATCTTGTCAGTTAACCCATTTGTTGTGTTTTTTCCCTATGCTGCTAACAGCCTGAGTTGGCACAACGTCATAGTTTCAGTATGGGGAAGGGGAAGAAGGACTTACCGGAAAGAGCACGTTAGAAGGAATCCTCAGAAAACTTACCTGTGGTTCTTACAGTGGAGTATCCCTGTTCTCTCCTCAGTAGTTGGTGAGACCTGAGGATTTCAGCTTGGGCACTTAGTGAACGATACAACCCGTGAGCCTAATACCCAACTTGAATGATGTTCTAGGCCCTTCTTCTCACCCTAGAGCTGAAGACTATCTAAGAGGTGTAGAAGAATCTCAGGTGAATAAGTAACATAAAGAGGGAACCAGCAGTTAGCGTAATGGCTATGTCGCTGGACTCCCACGTAGTCGACCGCGGTTCGCATCCCAGACCCGGTGGCTTAAAACTCACAGCAGGCACGTGTGCGTGCGTGCCCAAGATCCCGAGAGGAGAATGGAGGAGAAGGGATTGCGGCGTGACCATCCCCCCTGGGGGGTGATTTCTCGCTTTCTGTCTCTCTGTCTCTCTCTGTCTGGCAAGCGCACGTGCCCTATAGCAAAAAAAACTCTCAAAAAAAAAGAAAAAGAAAAAGAAGTAACATAAAGAGCCCTATAGTTTGGGGAACCAAAAGTTAGCTTAATGGCTATGTTGCTGGACTCCCATGTAGTTGACTGCGGTTTAGGTCCCGGACCTGGTGGCTTAAACTCACGCCGTGTGTGTGTGTGTGTGTGTGTGTGTGTGTGTGCCCAAGATCCTGAGAGGAGAATGGAGGAGAAGGGATTGTGGCCTGGCCATCCCCTCTTGGGGGTGATTTCTCGCTTTCTGTCTCTCTGTCTCTCTCTTTCTGGTGAGTGCACACGCCCTATAGCAAAAAACTCTCCAGAAAATAAATAAATAGCCCTATGGTTTGGGTAGCCCTAAATTACCTACACAAGTTGGAGGGTGAGAGGGAACAGCATTCATACTTATGGGAGAACAAAATGCATAAGCTGCACTGGTGTGGTCACGACTCAAGGAAAGAAGCAGCTCCAACCCCATTTTAGTCACAGGTCCCTTGAAAATGGGGTGAAATTTACAGGCTTCTCAGTACACTACATACATATCCTTGCATATGAATTCAGGAGTTCAAGGGCCCCTTTATCCCATCCATTGACCCCAAACTAGGAAATCATTAAGAGGAAAGATAACAATAATGACCTGTAAAACCAACCTTCCCACCCTCTACTATCTAATGGGGGGCATAGGTATAACTGTGTGTGCTCCCAGAAAGATTTCTACCTTCATCTTATCCCCAAATATTCTCTGTCTGGACATCAGTAAGCTACTCCAATCCCTTTTTGACTCTTATCATGATTTTCTTCAGTCATCATGTTGCAGGATTTCTGAGTAGACCAGATTTGTGTCTCACCATCTAGAAGACGGCAAAGCATGGACTAAGGAGGGGGTAGTAAAATGCAGTTTTATTGAAAGAGGGAAGCACCCCAACATAAAGGGGTCCCAAAAGAAGGTTACCAGTGGAGGGCTTTAGCCTTTGGTTTAGATTTAGCTGTCTGAATAGAGGACTGGCTTCTTGAAAAGGGGTGGGCTTTGGAGGGACCAGCAGATGGTGTAACGGTTACCTTGCTGGACTCCCACATAGTTGTCCACAGTTCAAGTCCCAGACCCAGAAGCTTAAAACTCACACTGGGTGTGTGTGCATGTGTGCCTAAAATCCTGAGAGGAGAACAAAGAAGGGATTGCGGCATGGCCATACCCTCTAAAAGGGTGATTTATCACTTTCTGTCTTTCTGTCTCTCTGTCTGGTGAGCACAAATAGCCTGTAGCAAAAATATTTCTTGAGAAAATAAAAAAGAAAAGAGGAAGTAGACTTTAGAAAATAGTTACATGGTAGTCTGTGATTTATTGTCCCACTCTTTGTGGGGTCAGCAGACCATATGTTCTGTACTTTTTTCTAGAATGTAGCTAGCAAATAGAAACCATTGTCCTTAGTTATAGTTATTTTGAGCCCTAATGCAGCTGGCTCTCTGTTTGTTAAAGCTTAGCTACTATGGGGACCAGTAGGTAGCATAGCAATTACGTCACTGGACTCTCACATGGCTGTCCACAGTTTAAGTCCTGAACCCTGTGGCTTGAAACTCACATTGGGGGCATGTGTAGGCATACCCAAAATCCTGGAAGGACAATGGAGGAGAAGGGATTGTGGCATGGCCATTCCCTCAGTGGGGGGGGGGGGGGGGGGTGGGGGTGATTTATCACTTTCTCTCTCACTGTCTCTGTCTCACTCTCCAGTGAGTGCACACACCCTAAGGCAAAAACAAAAACTTAACTACTATAACTCCACCTTGGACCTTTACCCTGTCTGTAGGTTTAATATCCCCATCTCCCACCTTAATCATAAGCTGCTGAGAATTTTCATGGCACTTTGTACGTCCTCGACTGCAATCAACATACAGCTCAGGGGCAATGAGAAAAATGTCCAGTTACTATCAGTTGCATTGTAGTTGGCTGGCTCCTCTAGCCATAAAGATAGGGATCTCTGTGCCTAAAAACAGCATAAGAAGCATCCCACAAATATTTTTCTTGTTTTTTTTTTTTTTTTTTTTTTCCTGAGAGGTTTTTGCTACAGGGCATGTGCACTTGCCAGAAAGACAGAGAGAGACAGAGAGGTAGAAAGCAAGAAATCACCCCCCAGGGGGATGGCCACGCTGCAATCCCTTCTCCTCTATTCTCCTCTCAGGATCTTGGGCATATATGCACATACGCCCAGCGTGAATTTAAGCCACCGGATCCAGGACTTGAACCGCATTCGACTACATGGGAGTCCAGCGACATAGCCATTATGCTAACTGCTGGTCCCATAAATATTTCTTGAAGAAAAACCTGATGAATAGAAAGCTAACACTTACTGAGTACCTACTACGTGCCAGGTATGCAAGCACTTTTGCGTATGTTTTTTCATCTTTGCAACAACCCAATGAGGGAGATAACAGTATTACGTTTATTTTACAGACAAGGCGGCTGAGAGTTAGAAAGGTGATATGTGAGGTTTTCAAAGCCACAGAGAGTGGTTGTGCCAAGATTCGGACCTTAGCCATCTCACTGCAAGGTCAGTGCTCCTAAGTACTCGTGTTTTATTACAGATTAAAGTCATTACATGAAATATCCTACACTACGGGTTATTCTGTGTCACAGATGGGACATCCTGACCTCAGAGTCCTTTCTTTTTCTGAGCTGAATTTTTTGTTAGTCTAACAGATTGAGAGATAAGCGGATCTGTTACACACACATACCCTTTCTTTTTTCCTTTCTTTCTCTTTCACACCATTTCTTCTTACAGCAAAATCATAATAAGATTTTGAACACTGGTACTTAAACTATTTGATGAGAACAAGTTACTCCTTGAAACTACAAGGCATTACTCACTTTCCTCCACCCCTGCACAGATACTATCCACTGGATGGAAAGTCAGGTTGGAAAAACCCAGTTGTTGCAATTGAGCATTCACGGCATGTCTGGAGTATAAACTGAGGAGCCCGGCGCACACTCAGAATGATGCATTGCACCTGCAAGCCTGCAGCAGCGCATTCATTTCTCATTCATGGGGAGAGTAGGACACTTCTGCAAAGAATGGGTCTGGGGCAGGCAACTGAGGATTGACCAAAAGCAAGGAAGTTGTCAACCTGAAAGGACAGGCTCACCTTCTAAAATAGAGTTGTCACCTCCTCCCACGCTGTAGCTGAGATGCTGCTGCCAGGGAGATAAATGTGGGTGCCTAAATCACCGAGCAGAAAAAACAAAATCATTTGTGCCAAATCTGCGTTAACCTCTACATTTCTATAAATGCCAACCACTTGTGTGCTAAGCAGTCATCCCTTACTTGTTTGTATTAGTGAGATTATTGAACGTTCAAATGCAATGAACCATTTCTCTCTCCTCCGAAGTACCAGTGGTGCTTCAAATGTCTACTTTAAGGTACTAAAGGTTTCTGATAAAAATTTCCTTATTTGGTTTGCATGGCCAGGAAGGAAGGAAGGAAGGGGGAAAAGAAAGGGGAAAGAGAAGTAGAAAGGGAGAAAAAAAGGAAGGAAGGAATTGAGGGAGAGAGGGAGGGAACCAAACTAGAGCTATCATATCCCTGGGGTTGTATTTCAAGAGCAGCAGTCATGCTCTCTAAGGAGCATAATGTCAGGTTATTATCAGCACTGAATCAGCAAGAGCTATGACATTTTTGAGTAACTCGACAGAACCAAAGACTCAAAAGTAGGGTCCCAAAGTATCTGGGATACACCAAGTCTGTTTACAGAGTATTCTAGTGAGACCTCGGGGCATGGACAAGAATAATCTGTGATGTTGCCTTAAATGTGGATTCCTGCGTTCCCTCCTATGTCTATGAGATCAGAATTTCTGAGGGCTGTGCATGCCAACAATATCCCCTAGACATTCTGATCTCATCCTTCAGTGGACAACTGGTCTAGTGAGTACAGCTCTGGATCCCTGAGCCTACAATGGGGATCAAGAGGTTTAACCTTCTATTCTGTATTCTTTTTCATAGCTGTGCTTGCTCTCATTGTGCCAGTTTAAAACCACCTATTTAGGAGCTAGTAGAGAAGTTATTAAGAGCTTGGGATACATAAATCAGGAGAGCTAGGTTCAAATCTGACACTTAGGAGTTAACGTAACCTTGGAAAAGTTACTCAGTTCTTTGAACCTTAGCCAATTCATGTTAGATGGAAAGTAATAACTACCTCTCAGTGTTGACAAAGGGATTAATTGTAATAATGCCTGTAAGGTGTTTAGAACAGTGATTGGTATGGAACAGGGCAATAACAGGGTGGTGGTGGTGACATTGAGGCCCAGAGACAGAAAGAGGGAGTCTGACAGAACCAGGAGTAATTCTGGTCTTCGAAATTTGAGAATTTGGCAAAATGAGGCAACAAAGGGAATGGGTAAGTTCTTGTGTGCAAGTTCTTTGTTGGGATCAAGGGAGCCCCTTAGTTTCAGGGTCTCAGCCAACTGCATCCCTTGGATCACTTCCAGCCTGCCATCTGTTTGTAAATAAAGTTTTATTGGCACATAGCCACATCCCTTTGTTTACTTATTGTTGTCTATGGCTACTTTCAAGCGACGATGGCAGAGTTGAGTAGTGGCGACAAAGACCATCTGGCCTACAGAACTGAAAATATTTACTAGCTGGTTGTTACGAGAAAAAGTTTGCCGATTTCTACCCTAGTGAGCTGCAGAGAGAGACTTTTGTTTTATACACAAAGAGGGTCCCAAGAAAAAAAATAAAGAAATCAAATGCTGAGGAGGACAAAGCTGCCAGCTGTGCCATCTTGTGCTGCCCAGCAACATTCCACATGCACACACACCCTCCGCACACGCATTACACCCCCACACATGCACTACACCTCCACACACGCACTACACCTCTCCACATATGCACTACACCCCTCTGCACATGCACTACACCACACCACACACACTACACCCCTCTTCCACAAGCTCCATGCACTCATGAGAATGCAGTATTTCCCCTATGCTGTTCTTCTAAGGGTTTCTCAGGATATCCATCCCTTAGCTTGGCCAAGGAGAATGGGCCCAAGAATGAAAGCAGAGGGACCAGCAGATGGTGTAATAGTTACATTGCTGAACTCCCACGTAGCTGACCATGGTTTGAGTCCTGGACCCGGTGGCTTAAAATTCTTGCCGGTGCATGTGTGTGCATACCCAAAATCCCGAAAGGAGAATGGAGGAGAAGGGATTGTGGTGTGGCCATCCACCTGGGGATGATTTCTTGCTTTCTGTCTCTCTGTCTCTCTCTGTCTGGTGGGCGCACGTGCCCTATAGCAAAAATCTCTTTAAAAAAAAAAAAAAAGAATAGAAGTAGACTTAGATCCAGTCCTGGTCCTGCTACTAACCAACCAGCTCTGTGAACTTGGTAGGGTCACTTTATCTGTCTGAGCCTCAAGGTCCCCATCTGTCAAATGAGGAGGCTGGACTTATTTAGCCTATTTGTCAATGTTACACATATCCTAAGAATAGACCTCCCAGGGAACCAGCAGTTAGCGTAATGGCTAGGTCGCTGGACTCCCACGTAGTTGACCGCGGTTCGCGTCTCGGACCCGGTGGCTTACAACTCACGCCGGGCGCATGTGCGTGCGTGCCCAAGATCCCAAGAGGAGAATGGAGGAGAAGGGATTGCGGCGTGACCATCCCCCCTGGGGGGTGATTTCTCGCTTTCTGTCTCTATGTCTCTCTCTGTCTGTCTGGCGAGCGTACGCGGCCTATAGCGAAAAACCTCTCCAAAAAAAAAAAAAAAAAAAAAAAAAAAAAGAATAGACCTCCCAGGAAGGGGTTACTGAGCACCTTCTTGTCTCAAAAGGCTTCTTCGGCAGATGGAGATTGGGAAGCAGTGGCAGGCACTGAAAGTGACACTGTGGCTATGCCCCAATCTCTTTCAGTTCCATCTCAATTTCTTTTAGCCTGAGGGATGGTTGTTTTTTATGACAAACAATTTTAAAAATAAGCATTCTGATCCTAACTTCTTAGTATTATACAAATCAAATCTAGCTTGAGTTTTGAGGTTGGTCAGATCTGAGGTTAAAAGTCTGTTCTAGCTCTAGCTGTGTAATCTTAGCCAAATTACCTAACCCTTCCAACGGATGCTTTATCTACAAAGTCAGAACAACATCCCTAATTTACCAGGTCATTGTAAACATTAAATCCAAATCTAGCTCGTGGTGCCATGTAATGTAACAAACATAGCTTGTGAGGAGGTAGTTTCATTAGTTATCTTTTGGTTCGTAATAGATTATCCTAAAATGTAGTGGCTTAAAACAACAATTATTTATTATTTCATACTTTCTTGGGTCAGAAATCTGTGCATGGCTACCTGTGCATGGTTGCCTCTGGTTTTTAAATTTTATTACAAGGCTAATGTATTGGTCAGGTCTGCAGTCTCATCTGAAATCTTGGCTTGGGGGTATGCACTCACCTGTATGGTTGTTGGTAGGATTCTGGTTTTCACTGTACTGAGGGCCTCATTTTCCTCTTTCTCTCTCAGTTCCTTGTCATGTCGACCTCTCCATAGGGTGGCTCAAAACACAGCAGTTAGCTTCCCACTGAAGAAATAAGAGAAATAATGTCTGAGACAGAAGCTATAGTCTTTTTGTAATTGAATCTCGAAAGTGACATTCTCTCACCTTAAGCCACATCCTATTCATTAGAAATGAGTCACTACGTCTAGCACACACTTGAGGGGGTTGGCATTACAGGGGCACAAAGTTCAGGAGGTGCGAATCACTGGATGCTGTCTTCAAGGCTGCTGACCACAGCAGGAGAAAGTGTGAAGAGTAGCGAAAACATGCTCTGAAATAAGAGTACAATCAATCCTTATTATTCACAGATTCATATTTGTGAATTTCTCTACTTGCTAAAATGTATTTGTAACTCCGAAATCAATACTCAGGCACTTTTGCAGGCATTCTCAGAGCAGTGAAAAATTTGAGCTGCTCAATATGCACCTTCCTAGCTGTGGGGAGACAGCAAGGTGACCTTCTGGCCCTCTGCCTTCTCGATTTGGTTGTCAGACTGTGAACAGGTGTCCCTTTCACAGTCTACTTAGTGCCATGATTTTCTCATCTTTGTGCTTTTTTTGTTGTTGTTGTGTGTGTGTGTGTGTGTGTGTGTGTTTAAAATAACCCCTCATTGTAGGGCTGAGCTTTGCCTAGCAACCTTAAGCACAAGAGGGCTATGATGTGTATCTTCCAGAAAAATACAACGGTTAGAGATGCCTCATGGAAGTGTGAGTCATAGTGCTGTTGACTGAATTCAACGCTACTGAATCCAGGTATATACTAAAATGTTTTAAAATAGAAACACACTTACAACAAAGTTATGTATTGATTAGCTAATGAAAGCGTTGTCATCAGAAACGTGTAGGAACTTAATCCTCTATCTCCCCTAGGAGCAATGGTGTAGTATCTGCTAATTCAATGCTTGTAGCCACTTTATAGAACATACTTGCTGTGAATAATGAGGCTGACTGTACTGGGGTTTGAAATTCAGTTCTCTCACCTGCCCTGCTGTGTCATCCTGGGAAAACTTCTTAACCTCCTGGCATTTTATTTTTATTAAGAGCAAAGTGGGGATAATGATAGTAACCACAATGATGGCTTTGAGGAGGAAAAACAAAGGCTCTCAACATGGCAACCAGCACACAGTAATGCTTAATAATAGAAGACATTATTATGATTATTGTCTGCGTTTCATTTAATCTGGATGGCAACAAATTTTTTAGACGTTTCCCTTCTATTCTGGGACAGTGCTAGGAGCCGAGCTGACACTCATGAACTACATTCTGGATAAAATAGTAGTTCCCGAACAAGTGGAAGATCTCAAGCCAGAGACAGCAAATTCCTCTGTGCCTGGTCTCTGAGTCTGATATCATCTTTGTGGCTGGTGGGGTTGGGAGTGGACTGCGTGAAGCATTATAAAAACCCTCTCAGAATCCACATCCAGACACTAAATACATAGTATTGACGAGCTGTTGACTCACTTCCCCCAGGAACCCGGAGAATGCCTGGCAGATGGGAATGTACCCACGACACAGCAGCCGTGGTATTTGTCGCCATGTCACCAGGCGCAAGACCAGAAGTGGATTTGGCCCTAGTACACAATGGGATCAATCATCTGTACATAAGTCGCCTACATTATCTCAGAGACGATTTTTCATCTCTAAATGCTGAGTCATCACCGTAAGAGCCGGGTGTAGCATTTATAAGGCTTTTCATTTTGGAATCTGACCTTGCTTTTGCAAGTTGCTCTCCAAGCTGAAGGCCCCATCTTCTCCCAGAATGGAGAGCATTTGGGAGCTCACCAACACAGACTGTGATAGGAGAGAGCATGCAGGTGCATTTCGAGGGCTGCCGCCATTAGCCCTCTCTCAGGAAGGCAGAAAAGTTATTGGGGAGTATTGTGACCACAGCTAAAGCAGTATTGCACTATATCCTACTTTATGAGGGCATTGTAATGAATCCGTGTGATCTGGACCAGTTAATCTCTGTGAGATCATTGCTCTTATCTATGAAATAGTGCTTACTTTTGTAAAGCTTTGTGTTGACTCGCCTAGGTGAAGGAGAAACCTACATTTATTTCTGGTGGAGTTATAGCACCACCCACTCCTCTTCTCAGCATTAGTAATAACTACTAACAACTGCTAACTTTTATTGAGCACTTACTATGTCCCAAGTATTGTCACATTTACTCTGCCCCAAGGAAGGCAAGCTGAAGCACAGAGATGTGAAGTAACTTGCCCAAGACCACACAGCTAATAAGTGCAGAGCTGGGATTTATCCCTAGGTCATCTGACTTCAGAGCCTGTGCTAATCTCTAGCACCTCCCCTTGAAGATATCTTATTCAGCCAGGGCATCTTGGAGATAGCATTTCACCCTAAATACATAGTAGAAATTTCATGTGGTATATTTAGCTGGTGAGAGAGATATCGCAGGAGTACTGGCCTCACATTACGCCTCATCCATGATGATCTTATCTTCTTTTAAAAGTTGACCACCTGGGGACCAGCAGATGGTGTAATGGCTACGTCGCTGGACTCCCACGTAGTTGACTGTGGTTCGAGTCCCAGACCTGGTGGCTTAAACTCATGCCGGGCATGTGTATGTGCATGGCCAAGATCCCCAGAAAAAAAAAAAAAAAAAAAAAACCCTCTCAAAAATTAATTAATTAATTAAAAAAAAAAAAAAAAAACTTGACCACCTAAATCAGGAAATGGGAAGGTAGCCTGATTCATCATTTCTCCCTTCTCAGACATCCTTCAATCAAAAAATAAAAAGCTATGGCCAATTGTATGTATTAAGAGACTTTAGGGTCTTAGTACTTAGGCATCTGAGGTATTGAGGTAAGCAGACCCCCAAACTCCACAAAGCTCCTCTCTATTCTTTTAGTAAAGCAGTATTTACATATTATCTGCTTGAAGCCAAAGGCCAAACTCAGTTTCTGATGGGTTTGTTGTTGTTCTTCCAAACAACTTAGGAGCTCACTATTGAAACTCCCACTTTACAGATGAGAAAGGAAAACCAGAGCCGTGAATGACCTCACACCATAATGACCAGTAATAGATGGAAGTGGGGTTTGTGTTCAGGGTGGCCTGGCTTCAAGGCCATACCTTCCCTTCACCACGCTCAATACCAGAAGTCTTCCTTGATGCCACACGCCTGTTCCTTATGCCAAGAGGCTTCATCAGCTTGGCTCTACTGAGTGGCAGCTGAAACTGTCAGGCTGAATAAAAGGCTGTGTGTGGGAGATGGATGGAATGAAAACCTCTCTAGAGACAGAGAAGAGATGTGGCTTGGAACACCAGCTAACGTCTATCAGGGGTATGATGTGACTGGTGGTTTTCCTTTTATCACACAGAGACATGAAACTGAAAAGGCTTATAGACCAGGATTTCCACCCTGGTTGTAAACTACAGTTTTGAAGAATATTCTTTTTTCCACTACAAAAAGGTCAATTCATAGGCCGACACCACAAAAATTCCTTCAAACATGAAAACCTTTCAAGCAGTCATATCTTGAGCTAGAAACAACAGAGATCTAAGAGGGGGAAAAAAACACACAAACAAACAAAAAACAAAAAAAAACACATAGGACAGATTCTGACACCCAACTCTGGGGCAATTTGGTGCCTATCGATTCAAGAATGGCCATACCAACACAGGCTGCTGAAAGTACTAATTAGAACATTGGAGGGTGATTTAGCAATACAAATCAAAGAGCCTAAACATGTACACAGCCTTTTAACCAACTATTCCACTTCTAGGACTGTATTCTCAAGGAAACCATCAAACATTTGCCCAAGTGAGATCATCACAGCAGTATTTTTAAAAGAAGAATAATAGAAGCAACCTAAATGCATAATAATAGGGTATGGGTGATATCAACCCACCATGGTAAACTAGGCTGGTATTCAAAGTCTCATGACTTTTGCTCTTGATCCTGCCCCATCAAATCCTAGAGAAATCTCAAATCTATTTCTTTTCATGTCTACCTGACACAAACTTGGTCCAAATCTTCTCTTTTACATAATTTTAGGTGACACATATCCTGACCTGTTCCCCTTGTGGACCAAGTTCTTTTAAAAGGAAATCTGAAGAGCTAGCAGGTGGCATCATGGTAAAGGCACTAGACTCCCACATGGTGGACCACAATTCAAGTCCTGGACCCACAGCTTGAAAATCATACTGGGTGTGTGTATGCATGCATGCCCCAAATCCTAGGAATTTAATGGAAAAGAAGGGATAGTGCCATGGCCATTCCCCGGGGGGGCGGGGGGGGGGGTGATTTTTCACTTTTCCTCTCATTGTCTCTCTCCAGAAAGTGATATGCCCAATGGCAAAAACCTAAAAAAAAAAAATATTATGATAAAAGAAAATCTGATTAATTTCCTTACTTGCTTTCTTCTCAAAGCCTTGCCATTGAACTTGTGATGAAAGAACAACACTACACACCCAACTGGCAGGCCTTATTGCTGGGTCAGCAAACTTTCCTATTAAGGACCTGACTGTAAATATTTCAGACTTTGTGAGTTGCACAGTGTCAGTAGCCACTACTCACCTTTGCCATGGCAGTGTGAAACCAATATAGACATTACATAAATGAATGGGTGTGTTCCATTAAACCTTATTTATGTTTTAATAAAGCTTTATTTAAACATAGCTGGGTACTGGATTTGGGTCCCAGACTGGAGTTTGCTGACACTTGTCCTGTAGAATCCAGTCTTGATTTTCCTCTCCAACTTCCACAAAGCCACTTTACCTACATATAGTCACTGTCTCCACTGAGATCTTTCAGGATCTCAGACAATCTGTTCTTTCCACCAGGAAACTTGCATTTTTTTCCTGCCCCAACACCTATCCCTCTTGGCCCGACACATTCCCTCATTTCCTGATCAGCGATTTCTCACTATTCTAGTCTTAGCTCAGGGATCCTTCCTTTAGCAGGTACTCCTTAATAGATCCAGGCTCGGTTAGAACTCCGTATTCTCTCAAAAGATTCAGTACTTATCCCTTGTAAAGCTTGTCAAATTTGAGATTAAATAATTCTTAGTGAAGTTATATGTTTATATGTCACATCTGATAGACCCAAAGTTTCATGAGATAAAGGATTATGCCCATTATTGAGCACAACAATATTCTTAGTGCCTGGCATAGTGCCTGATACTTACAAAATACATTAAATATTAGTGAAAATGTTGTTTACTGAATAAATGATCACATAACTAGAAAAAAATCACACAGACATATACTGAAGTAGCAGAAGATAAGTGTAGAGGTGATTTTTATTTTCTTCTTATACTTTTCTTCATTTCTCAAATGTTTCACCAAAAGCATATATTACTAGTATCCTGAGAAATTATCAGTGGAGAGAGAGAGAAGTCCTACTTCATCTTCAAATAACCTATAATACTAGCCCATTTTGAGCATATTCCTCGTACTGGACCATCATCTGTCCTCTGCCTCTTCATAATTGCTTGCAAATCCTGTGTTCTTCTGTCTTAATACCTTTCTCTAGTTGTTACTCATTTTCTACAGGTTACTCTGTCAGGTCCAGGAGTATTTGTGTACCTGGGCTGTGATTAAAGTTGAGCCACAGCTTCCACGAACACCTGTAACAGAACAACACTAGTGTACACATACCCATATGGTCTATTGGCCTTCTAGGACCTTCCAACTCCAAGTTTAGGAAGGGGTTAAGAGATGAACTGCTTCTGTGTGAGATTACAGGCACTAGTGGTTTTGCAATGCAGAAACTGTCCATGCAGATGGGAAGTGTGACAGCTAACTTATTTATTTCACTCACCAGTAGCTCAGCTTCAAACATCTGGTCATTTCCATGCCAGGCTGGTCTCCAAGTAGTACTCAGGGGCAATAGGCCACATGGCCACCATGTTCCTATTTACTCATCCAGTAATTTCCTTCACATTCAGGAGAAAGTTAGTGACGATGAGACTAATTACTGTCTCTAAATAGAGACAGCATTTTGGTCATCTCTCCCAAAAAATCTATGTGGGTGGGATAAGAAGGGGATCAATAATTGATGAAAATATAAAGGGTTGGAGGCTACAAAGAAGTAAAAAATTTACCCCGTCCTTGATTTCTAAAGTTCTATACTAGGCAGGTATTTAGAGCAAGCACATAAAAAAAGTAGGCAACAACACAAGGTAAAATAAGTAGCATCCCTCATTGTCAAACAAGGGTAGTGATATTAAGTGATAGGGTCACACTTTCCCCAGTTTACACAAAGTCAAGACCATTACTTTACATTCTGAAATCTCAGAATGTTCCTGGTTACAAGTAACAGAAAATCCCCACTCAACGAATGTAAGTAATAAAGATTGATCATTTCATATTTGAAGTTTGGAGGTAGGGCAGGTGTTGCTTGTTTAGCAGCTCACTAAGTCATCCAAATTCTTTCTTTTCCATGTCTTTGCTCTGCCTTCTGCAATTGCTTCAGCCTCAGGCTTTGAATCAAAATGGCTGAAGCAATTATAGTCATGACATCTAGACATGACTAGCCTTTTTGTGGTTTTCTCTTAAAAGTAAATAAACTTTCCTTGGAAATTCTCCAGCAGATTCCTCTAATGTACTATTGGCTAGAGTTGTGTCATTGGCTCCATGAATCAATCTCTGGCAAAGGGACAGAGATGACCCTGGGACCAACTGGAGCCACCAGTGGAGCTAGGAGTAGGGTCAGCTTCTCCTGAAGTGTGAGGGTACATGAGGGATGGTTGTTTTTAGGAAAGAAGGGAAACAAATGCTAAACAGGCAACCAATAATGTCTACTACTCATAGTCAAGTCCAAAGATAAAAAAATGTTTTATAGCTGCTGAACTTCACATTGCAATAACCTTTCTAGTTTTATCTTTCCCTATGTCATCCCCATCACAAATATAAGTGGCATGCACATACACTCATTCACACACACACACACACACACACACACACACACACACACACACCATACCCCTCAGATTGCAATTCTATCTCTTAGTCAAGAGAAATATGCTTTCTCAAACTAGCTTAAAATGAATTCTTACTATTTCTGATCTCTAGACTAGTCACACATTGCTGTTTGCCTAGTGTAGTCCTGGTTTACACGTGTCCTGGCATAATTACTAGTAGGAAATTATGAGAATAATGTCTCACTAGACAGAGATTTCAATAAAGGTATAGAAATATATAAGAAGACAAAATGGGGACCAGAAGATGGTGTAATAGTTACATTACTGGATTCCCATGTAGTCGACTGTGTTTCAAGTCCCAGACCCAGTGGCTTAAAACTCACACTGGGTGCATGTGCATGCATGCCCAAAATCCTGAGAGGAGAATAGAGGAGAAGGGATTTGCAGTGTGGTCATGCACCCTCTCCCCGGGGATGGTGATTTCTTGCTTTGTCTTTCTGTCTCTCTGGTACATGTACCCTATAGCAAAAATCTCCCTAACAGCTACAACAAAAGATGAAATGTAAATTCTGGAGTTGAGAAGTACAAACAGTAAGGTAAAAATTTACTAGAGTGGTTCAAGAATATATTTAAACTAGAGGAAGAAAGAATTAGCAATTATGAAGATAAGTAAGTTGAGATCACCCAATCAGAAGAATAGGAAAAAAAAGAAAGAAAGAAAATGAAAAAAAAAAAAATTCAGCAGCGCCTCTGAGAACCATGGTACTGGGCATCACCCAGTGTACCAACAAATGTATAATGAGAGACCCGTAAGGAGGAGGGCAGGAGTAAGATACAGAAAGAATACTTGAAAAATAATGACTCAAAACATTTCAAATATAATGAAAAACATTAAACTACACATTCAAGAAACTCAACAAGCTTAAGGTAGGGTAAACTGAAAGAGATCAATACCTAGGCACATCATAACCAAACTGTCAAAAGCCAAAATCAAATGACATTCTACTATAGGTCTACAAGAAGGGCTTAAATTAAAGAGAGAGTGTGAGGGCCCTAGAATTCTTAGGCATTGTGGGTGGAAAGGCAAAATGGAACATCTACCTTGGTATACATTTTTCACTTTTACATAAATTAACATATACTCACCATATAACTCAGTAAGTCTACTCTTCAAACTTACATTTCAATGTTGATAGCAAGCTATTTCCTAACAGCCACCAACCACAAACAACAGAACTCTTCATTAACTGATGAGCAGATAAACAAATGGTGGCATATCTATACAATAGAGTATTACCCAGAAATGTAAAGAGATAAACTACTGACACATGTATCGCCATAGACAAATCTCAAAAACATCACAATATGTGAACAAAGTGAGACCTAGGAGACTGTAACACATGATTTCAATAATATATTAAAAGTCTAGAAGAGGCAAGATTATGGTGACAAAAAGCTGATCAGTGATTACCAAATGTGAAGGGTTGGGGAAAGACACTGATTACAAAGGAGCATGAGGGAATTTGGAGGATGATGCAAAAGTCCTATATTATAATTGTGGTGATAGTTACATCCTATTAAAACTCATCAAATAATCTACTTAAAATAAGTGAATTCTATCATGTATAAATTATATTCCAATAGAGCTGATTAATTTAAAACATAAAAGAAAATAATACACCTACCCTATGACACGGCAATTCCACTTCTACCTATGTGTCCAAGACAATAAAAACATAACCTTCAGAAAGACTTATATTGAAATGTTTATAGTAGCTTATAATAGCCAAAAATTGGGGTAGGGAAGTCCTTTAACAGGAGAAAGGATATTCTGATTATGATATATTTACATAATAAAAGTTACTTAGTGGGGGCCAGCAGATGGCATAATGGTTACGTCGCTGGACTCCCATTCTACCGCAGTTCGAGTCCCAGACCTGACAGCTTAAAACACACCAGGCACATGGGCATGCATGCCCAAAATTCCAAGAGGAGAAAGGAGGAGAAGAAATTGTGGTGTGGCAACCCCCAGGGAGGTGATTTCTGGCTTTTTTTCTCTGTCTCTCTGGTGAGCATACATGTCCTATAGCAAAAATACCTCTAAAAAAACAAAGTTATTTAGCAACAACTTGGATAAATTTTAAAAACATCATGCTGGACAAAATCTAGACACAAGATAATACGTACTGTATGATTTCATTGGTATGAAGTTAAGAATAGGCAAAAGGTATATATGGTGATAAAAATCAGAAGAAGGACATGAGGAAACTTTCTAGAGTAATGGGAGGAGACTATATTATGATTAGGGAATTTGTTATAGGGTATATACATGCATTTCCTACTCCTGGAAGAATGGCACACACTGGATGTGTAAATGGGACACTTACAGCATATGTAAATGTTACAATCTTCAAGGGAGTCTCATTGCACTTCAAATAAAATCCAGACTTTATGGAGACCTTAAGGTCTCAGTCTACCCCTCCAATTTGCTTTCCGCACTGTCTTTTCCTCCCCAACCTCCCAGGACCTCAGTTTATTTCAGGACCTCAAGCATACTTTGTAACCAAGCCCTTGCATGCTGTCCCCTTTGCGAGAACACTGTTCCCTGGGTTCCTTTGCATGGTGAAGTCATCCTCATATTTCAGATCTTAGACAAATGCTAACTCCTCTGAAAGAATTCCCTCGACCACTTGGCTATTTGCCTTTGCCCTTCATTTGTTTCACTCAGGGCACTTATGAACAATTCTTACATTTTACAGTCTCTGTACCTCTCTTTTGCTTGCCCACAAAATGTAAGTTTCCAGCTCTATCAATAGTGACCTCAGTTTTATTTATCTTTGTTGGAGAGTATAGAAGACAGAAGGCTGCAATTTGTTCTAACTGAGTAACACACATCACTTTTTCTCTCTCTAAACCTTTCTCAAGCATTTTTTGAGCCCTGTTCATCTTGACTTTCTAAATTGAATGAAAAGTTTCTGAAGGCAGTAGTTAGATCTACTAATTTTTAGATGGGACTCCCTAGATAGTTAGTTTGATTTACTGCAGAAGCCCTACCTGTCACCAAATTGTTGAGTTCACATGCTACTATAAGAATATCAGAATCTCCATTTTCTTTTTGGATCAAGAATTCTTTTAGAGACTTTTTTTGGAGTTGAGACAAAATATTGCTGGAAAGCCTCTGTAGAAATACAAATATATTCTTTTGAGTAGAAAAATTGTCATGTAGGTACAATTATTGCTAGGTCTGAATATTTATGTTCCATCCAAATTTATATGTAACCCCCAAATGATAATATTAGGAGGTGGAGCCTTTGCAAAGGTACTTAGGTCAGGAAGGTGAAACCTTGGGATCAGTGCTCATGTAAAAGAGGCTCAAGGATATTCATTCGCCCCTTCCATCATGTGATGACACAGCAGGAAGGTGCCACCTATGACCAGAAAATGGGCCCTCACCAGACACCGAGTCTCAGATTTTCCAGCCTCCAAAACTGTGAGAAGTGCATTTCTGTTGTTTATTTTGTTACAGTCTGTATGACCTAAGACCATTATTTATAGCTATCTTTTACTCTCAAAAGTGTCCTAGTTTGGACATTACACAGTCACCGTACCCCTTGGGAAATCTCATTGACATAGTGACAAGGAGGAAAAGGAAGCTTTCATGAAGGTTAAGGTACAGGTGGGCTAGGAGGTGAGGGAGATACAAAAAGCCAGTAGGAGGTGCCAGGTGTGCAGGAAGGCATGAGAATGGCAAATGGTGGGCAACAAAAGAGGCCTCAGAAAGAGGAGACATTTTGGACAGCATTGCTCTTTAACAATTTTGTCAGGTGCCAGTGCAGCCTGCAACACTCAAAACACTTTTACTTTTCCTCGAGGCAACAGTGATTAACTAGTACCAGACTTTTCCAGAGGAAAATTAATTCATTTTAACAATTTATATTCAATCCACAATCCGTGTTTATTCTAGAAAAGGAGTTAGAAACTTCTTTTTCAACACTTTAATCCTTTGGCCAAATCATTTTCCAGCAGTTGCTGAAATAGTGGACAGGACAAGCCCTGAGGGATGGACTAAAGGGAAAATCCCTCATGGAGCTGGGTGGGCAGCTGATCTCAGTACATTTTGGCTGGAGAGCTCCAGTTTCTTGGTTCCTCAGGGAAAGTTAGTGTAATTCCCGTTAATGCTTACCTCCAGGTGCCCTGGCCTGACAAGCATATTGTTAGGATCTCTTAAGCAACGCTTTTTCTTCAAATGTCTTTGAAGAAAAATTCCACTTTAGATTTATCTTCCCCATCCTGAAAAGATTCTCCTGGCTGTCACCTCCCACCATGCAGGAAGATGTAAAACCCAGGGCTCATCACCCACTAAAACGTGTGTTTCCAATCACAGTCTGCCATAGAGAGGTCAAATTTGCCTTTTTAACCTTTTCCTCACCACAAATCTAAAGAGCAAAGACAGCCTCCACCCATGAGCTGTTTCACACTAATGCTCATCATTACAATGCAAACGAAAGAAAAAGAGTCACAGTCTTTCTTAATAGACTGTAGAAACTTATACCTAAGGGGCCAGCAGGTGGCATGGTGGTTAAGGGTGCTGGACTCCCATAAGGTCAACTGCAGATTGAGTCCCGAAGCTGGCAGCTTGTATTTTCGCTTTCTCTCTTTCCCCCGTCAAATTAAAAGAAAAAATAAATAAAGTTAAATAAAATAATTCTAAAAATAAAAAAAAGAAATTTATACCTAAAATATGGTCACTCGGCAGCTTTGGGGTCCCCTCACGTTTTCCTCCCTGGTTGGGTTTTTCCTCAGAACTGTTTTTCAAATGGCAGCTTGTGTTTATTCTATTGGGCTTTTGGAGAACTTAGGAAAAGGAAAAATCAACAAAGCGTAGTTATGCACATGGAAAACCATATGCTTCATAAAACTGCATATGTGCTGTGTTTAAGATGTTAGGGAAGATATGCAAAAATAACCACCTGGCAATTTCTCAATCCACCTTGATTAGAAAATCCAAAAGCCTATGCTCAGATGCAGAAAATAGAGCAATGCCTCACATTTCACAGACTGTTAAAGCTAAAGCTAAAAGAACTCATTCAAAGGTTGCAAATTCCAGTTCCCAGGGGAGCAGGCAGGTGAAGTAGTAAGTCAGGTGGGACTGTAGCAGGGCCCTGCCTAACAGGTTTCTTCAGGCAATTGTTACCACATGGAAACACAAAGAAAGCTAGAAGTCCAAACTTTTTTGTGATTTTTCCTGCCTTTTTCAATGTCACTGAGTGATTCAGATTTCCTTTAAGACATTGTAGAGACCAAAGGATACATATCTGCAATAAGATGGGCTTCCAGTTTGAGACTTCCATTCTAGAGCAATTCTATTTTAATTAATAGATAAGTTTGATGTCATGGAAGAAAATTCCTTGAGTCACACTGATTGTGAGCACACCAAGTGTCATTTCTCCTACTTTTCAAGCTGGTGGTGTTTTCTCCTGATTCTGGTATTGTACAAGCTGCTTTAATTCGCAAGGTATTCAGATGGTCAGTTTCAGTATGTGTTTGTCCTGGTTATTTTTAATTTGCCCTGCAAGTTCCATTCACACTTCCTTATCTGCATGGCAGGAGACTAACCTATATGCATAAATTCAAAGGGCTCTCTACCCTCTGATGTTCTGCTGAATTTAGCCAATGGGAGGTTCCAACAGAAGTTCAGAATGAAGGTAGAAAGAGAGTGACATTGGTGTATTTAGTCTCCCTACTTCTTTCCTGCTTCTCTCCTCTAAAGGCTCCTCCATAGAGCTTAATGCTCTGGGTCTCAGTAACAATACGCTCTCTCTGCCCCTTCAAGCTTAGGATGGCAAGCCCTCCATCCCACACCACCCCGGTCGTTGCTAGGTCCAGAGCTGCGTTGTTCCATGTTGGTTTGCCCAAATCCTTTGTTCATAAATAGCCACTTTATTAAATTCTCTTCAATTGCACAATTGCAGTAGAATGACTAAATTATCTTGGTTTGCTCAAACAAGACTCCCTTGTTTTGGTATTGAAAATCTTACCTCCTGAAAATCCCTCAATCCTGGGCAAACTAGAATAGTTGGTCAACCTACAAATAAGTTCTAATTGGATTTTTCTTTTTAAATTTGCTGTTTTTTTTTTTTTTAAATCATACTATTCCTTCTCATATCTTTAATAATTTCAAATACTATTATTTTATAGTTTCTTAAGGGTACTATTTCGGGTTTTCAAGGTGCTAATTATTTCTTTGTTGTACTTGCTAATTCTTCCTAGTGGTGATTAATCTTTTTGTACAAGTCCTTTGAGCTCTGAATTGCAAAAATGTCCCAACTATGCAGTTTTATCATTTGCTTCTCTTTTACCCTAGGGGTTCCACAGAGCTGTTTGAGCTACCTTAGTAGTAGTATATGCTTAGCTACCACTCCCATATACTGTAAAGACCAGGAGTTCTGATTTCTTAGTTTTTTCCTTCTTCTAAACAACATCCTCAACAAGTGGTAAGCTTTCTTCCTTTTTTTCTGGATGCAAATGAGGTGTTTTTGTAGTTACCATTCCATAGACAGCACAATTTTCCAAATCTCATGGCTTTATGCCAAAGCTCAGTTCCTGTTTGCCTACCTAGCAAAGAATTGAGGCTACATTTTCTGTACCCCGTTGGGTATTAAGTCCCCCGCTTTCAGCTCCTAGGGCCTATATCTGGGCCAGAGATTTTGCTGAAATACCAAGTATCCTCTACTGCCCTGGCTTTGATTTCTCCCTTCATATCTCGTACCTGGGGATTTTTTTTTCTTTCATGCCAGAGCATTTTTTAAAATTCTATTTTTATTTTTTGTTTCAGCTTCTCTGTGAGTTTGCTCTGCCATATTGTCAGAAGCAAAGGATACTTTGAAACGTTGAAGTTCATGCCCAGCCTAAACCTGAGATAGGCTGTGTGGTTTGCTTTTGTTTGGCACAGTCAACAATAGAACTCCGCTGACAAATTGAGGCCAAAATAGAGCGAGTCGGAGTGAGCTAGACTTGGATACCTAACCAAGTGTGAGTCACTTCGGATATTAATCTAGTCTCATTTAAGGTGATTGGCACCATGAGGCAAGGTGGAAATGAAATATTCATTGCCCGTTCAATATTACCTAATTTGTATGTCCAAGTGTTGACAAAAGAGAAGCCTTTGCCGTCTACTTTATGAGTAATTATAAATTAATATGCAACCCTGCACCCATTCCAGTGAGAAGAGAATCACTCGGATTTGCCAACTGCTCAACAACATGGCCTGGTTTCAACTGCAGATGTCACACATCCTACTTCCCCCTGTTGGGAATTCAGAGGGGAGAGAGAGACTTCCTGAGAGAAGAGACTCTAGATAACATTATAGCTTCTGAAATCCAAGAAGTGTAAATAGTCAAGGTTAAATGCAACATTAAAGATCATCTTCTAGTTAAATAAAAAAGATGAGTCCCAACTTGTATTTCAGGTTTAGATGTTTCTGCAAACTCTTCTGAGCACTTTTGCAGCACTGCCAAACACAGTCATTTTGCTCCTGCGGTTATTTTCTCCTCATATGGCTTGCTAGATTCTTTTTTTTTTTTTTTTTTCACTTCAAAACTTGTGTTGAGCAGATCCTCAGATGTCCCATACCTACACAGATCTAGGGTAGAACAAGAATGGCACATGCCTTATGGCCTAAAAATGGCAGCTTTTTCCTTCATTTCCTCTTCAACAATACGTTGGGCTCTGAAGTTTCTTAGGGCTCCCTTAGAAAGGAAACAGTCAGGACTTTGACACTTTTCAAATGCCAACCTGAAGTTGGCCCAAGAGCCAGAGCCTTACAGCACAAAGTAGGCAGTGCCACCATTCCCAGCCTGTAGCCCTTAGACAGGTTCAGCTCAAGTCAAAGTTAGGAGTGGGAGGCATTTTCCCTGAATGGAACTTTTTAATTTAATTTATTTATTTGTTGAGAGGTTTTTGCTATAGGGCACGTGCACTTGCCAGGAAGACAGAAAGACAGAGAGACTGAAAGTGAGAAATCACTGCCCCCAGGGGTGATGGCCATGCCACAATCCCTTCTCCTCCATTCTCTTCTTGGGATCTTGGGTACGTACGCACACACGCCTGGCGTAGTTTAAGCCACTGGGTCCAGAACTCGAACCACGGTCGGCTACATGGGAGTCCAGCGACATAGTCATTACGCCAACTGCTGGTCCCCCTGAACCTAACTTTGTATTTAATAGCAAGGGCATGGGTGAGTGGGAAAAGATCTTAGAGGAATATGGCTATTTTGGGGTGAAGCACAAGGGAAAATCATTAATGTGATTGAGAAAGGGCAAAAAGGTAATAATAAAACTAGTAAGTATTCTTTATGCCTTAGCATTTATTATCCTATTTAACCACTGCTTTAATAAAAAGCTGTGAGTTAAGTGCCAATATTTTTTCAAAGGTATTTTAGCCGTAGGGAGTATGTGCTTGCTGGAGAGAAAGAGAGACAGAGTCAGAGGGAAAGTGAGACAGCATCCCCAAGGGAGGATGGCCACACCACAGTCCCTTCTCCATTCTCCTCTTGTGATTTTGGGCACACATGCCCGCATGATTTTCAAGCCACTTGGTATGGGACTCAAACCACGATTGGCCATGTGGGAGTTCAACCACTACGTCACTTGCTGGTCCTGTTAAGTGCCAGTATTAATATCATATCAAAGAAAAGAAAATCTGAGACACAAAGCGGTCCAATAAATGGTTATATTGCTGATGAGTGGCAAAACCCAAATTTGATTCATGTGTTCAGACTCTGGAGCCTTCAATCTTAACCACGATGCATGCTGTGTTATATATTCTCAGGAGAACTATAATCCACACCTAGTGTTTACCTATTTCTTACTTAGTTTTCTTAGATCTGTTCCATTCTCTTGTAGATTTAGGTTTTAATAACAACAGTTACTGAACAACTCTTACATGAAAAAAAAAAAAACACATGTTATCTCATTTATTCTCATAACTCTATGAGGTATTATTAGCCCCATCCTACTGATGAAAAATACTGAGGATGAAGGAGGTTAAGTTACTACTAGCCATGATCATACGGACAGTGAATGGCAGAGACTAGATTAAACCCAGATCCTTAATTTCAAAGTCCGAGCTCTTAGTACTACGATTATGGTCTCAAACTTTAATGTATATCTTAGGAATCTTTTAAGAAAGCAAATTCCAGGTCTGTACTCTCAGACTGTGAATAGAAGATCTGGATAAAGCCCTGGAATCTGAAATTTTAAAATCCTTCCTGTGTGACTCTGACGCCAATTCCTTGAGAACTCTGCTTTACCACTTCCCACTGTGCATACCACTATGACTATAAAAGGTAAGCAAAAACTGTAAGAAAGTGGTGTTGCTAAACTCTTCTCCCCTTGGCCTGTTGGGATTACCCAAATCCAGCAAGTTATATGCTATCGCTCAGTGCATTCGTTCAATGGATTGCAGGTGTCTCTTTCTCCTCGCCCTACGTATCACCCTGAGTAACAAGGTGGCTATGTTAGTTGGGACACTTCTTATATCAAGTAACAAAAATCCAATTAAAACAAACTTAAGCAGAAAAGGAAATTAATTGGCTCATTGGACTGAAAAGTCTGGGGGCAAATTAACCTTCAGGTATTGTGTCACCAGGAATTCATCTCTCTCTGTTTTTTATTGTTATTTTCCTCTACGTTGACTTCATTCTCAGACCCACACTCTCCTCAAGAGCTGAAGACCATCTGCAGCTTCAAGCTTATATAGTTTAGCTACTCCAATGAAAAAGAAAATCTCATTATTGATTATTCTGGCAAAAATTCTGAGGCCGATTCTCTTTGGGCTGCCTTGAGTTAAGTTCTTATTCTTGAACCAAATACTGTGGCCAGAGGGTATAGAATTCTCTGAGTGGTTAAACATCAATCAAGTGTTCACTACTGGGAGAGAAGTTTGGTCCAACTGTCACTTCGTGGGCTGAGAACCAGTAGAGGTGGCTCTCCAAAAAGAAGGGCTAAAAGGAATGGAAGGAACAGATAATAGGTGGGTAAAAGCCACCATAGTCCAGTCCATTAGAGCAAGATGTCTAATTCCTGGAGTAGAGGTGTCCACACCACAACTTATTCTTCTCCAAGGACAATGATCCATTAGGATATTCTCATATCCATAATTGCATTTTAGGCTGGCTTAGGGACAAAAACAAAGCAAAATAAAACAAAACAAAACTTGGCCCTTTACAAACATTATAGAATATATCACAGAATTTTAAAGTTGGAAAGGACTTTATTGATCTTCCAATCCAGCCATTTAATTTTGACATTTTAAAAAATCAACAGAATTAGTCATTTTAAGTTAGAAAAATCAATCAACTATTCACTGAGTACATAAGTAAGAAACAATCTTGTTGACGTTCTTGGAAATAGCTCTAGAGGGTTTGGAGTTTGGGCTCTAGTTTCAGATGAAAGAGGCAAGTCAGCTAAGCAATGTGGTTACCCATCTTCCTCTCTCTGATGACTTACAAGACTTTTCTTTGTAATGTAATACTAGAATCAAGACTAGAACCCAAGTACCCAAACATATAACTTTCTTTCATCTCTGCAGTTTCTTGTTGGAGGTCACCTCCTTGCCTTTCTTGGTTGTACATTTTGTTTCCTTTTTAGTGATGGTTATACTTTCCACCCAACAAGGATTTCTGTCATTCATTCAGCCAGCATTCATTGACTGCCCTCTGAACATTTAAGAGTGGTGGGGAGGTAGCAATAAGTGAGATCTAAACTTATAACCTGAGTCTTCTCAACTTTTTGAAAAACATCACTTCCCTGACTTCTTCCTTTATGCTACATTTTCCCTTCAATTTCAACAGTTCAGAGACCTCTCCAGTTTCTCCCACCCCTCAAAGTCTCCTCTTTCTCAGGGAATTGTGTGAAGACAGACCGACTTTCCCTTTTCCCTGTCTCTCACCCTACCAGCCCAAAGCTGAGCTCATCCTGTACCACCTGACACCATACTTTCAGATTTAATGGTAAGTGCTTAGCAAAATAGGATGAGCTTTATTGGCAATTCAAGTCAGGTTATTGGGCACCATCTGCCTTCCTTCAAATTAATGGAAAGAATGAATTTTGTTCATTCATCTCTGAGTTTTGTTTAGTTTTAGATTATCACAAAGGAACGAAGTGTGCTACCTCTAGATCACACTAATTCCCACTGTAAATGAGGTCAAAATATCACAGGGCCAATAAGTGACCACAAACAAACTGTTCTCCCTACTCATGCAGTTACAGGAAATTCAGAGTGAAATGCTCCTGTATCCCTGTCTTTATCTTGTCATCCCCTCTCCCTTTCCCTGGACCCACCGAAGAAAAAAGCAAGCAGTAGTATAACCCCAAGGAGGCAGCTGAGTGAGACGTTGCTTGAGTAACATAGGTGACAGCAGAAACATCCTCTCCCTTCCACAACCCAGATCAAATTCAGGCCAAATAAAATCCTGAGGCAGACAGAACTCCCAAAAAAAAAAAAAAAAAAAAAAAAAAAAAAAAAAAAAAAAACAACTTTGAAAATACTGATCAGGTCATTTGGACTTGACTGAGAAATTCTCTCCATGTGTACCCCTCCCTCACACTGACTTTCTAAAAACTTCTATTGGTTCCCTGTCATCACTTCCTAATTATAAAAGTATTTCATTATTGAACGAGGGAGGAAACTGCTGATGTCAGACCTTTCATTCCTTCTTTAAGCAGTCTTGTGCACATATACCCAGGGCTATGGAGAAGGCTATTTCCCTGCAGTGGCCACTCATTTTGCTGCTAGGAAATTCCACTATGCAGAACATTCTTCCTCATGAGAAGTCCAGTGGTTCTCAAACATTAGGGCACATCAGAGTTAGTGGGGGAGTTGTAAAATGTGCCTTGCTGTCCCACCCCCAGAGTTTCTGACACAGTAGGTATAGGGTAGAGCCTCCATCTCTTCTAACTCTGAACCACACTGGATGACCACTGGCCTAACCACCACCATGTCCCTGCAATTTCCACTCCCTCTTCCCTAACTCTGATTCCCAGAATGACTGAGCAAGTCTAATTCCTTTTCCACTGTGCAGAATTTCAAACACTTAAGCCCAGTTTCTCATTATAACCTGAACGTCACAAGAGTAGAATGAGGGTCAGCAACGATTTTCCTGCTTTATTCTCAGGGGCTCAAACACTGCCAATAACAGTGCATATAAAGTAAATGTCGGTTGAGTGACTGGCACAGAGTAATTGCTAGGTAATTGTTTCTTATTATTCTTAGTACTTCTGAGGAATACAAATCTCACAAGACAGACCCTCCTTCTAGAGGTTCTGAGATAAGCTGTAAATGCACTTTGACACTGTCTTCTATGTTTCTAGACCTTCACATAGGGCCTAGAATCAAGCCAACAAGTATGTTTGCCTAGGTTTTCTAGGATGTTCCACACGAGCCTGGCATGGCTCATGCCACTCTACATCTCTGGAAAGAATGAGCACACAAAAGGAGTGAAGTAGTGGATACTTTCACTGAAGATTTCTCCTACTGAGTGGAGGGAAATGATGGGATAATGGAGCTTGGCAATCATTAGGGAAATGAAAGGGGAAGAGTAGTGTACTATAGTGCATGTGCTCCAGACACCCTGGCAGTAATTTAGCCTCCCAACAGTTCCCTTAGTTTGGAAAAGAGCGAAAATCAAGTCACGCAAAGGCCCTGGTGTGTGAGCAAAAGCTTCTTCTTTTTTCTTTTCTTTGCTATAGGGCAAGTGCACTTGCCAGAGAGACAGAGAGAGACAGAAAGCAAGAAATCATCCCCTAGGGTTTGGCCATGCTACAATACCTTCTCCTCCTCCATTCTCCTCTTGGGATTTTGGACACACAGGCACAAGTGCCTGGTGTGTTTCAAGTCACTGGATCTGAGACTTGAGCTGCTAGACCATGTAGGAGTCCAGTGATGTAACCATTATGTCATTTTCTGGTCTCTAGTAAAAGATTCTTATTTCTGGCCTTCCCAAGAGAAAGGGCTCTCACTCAGGGTCATTTGCTATCATTAGCATCACCACCTTGGGCATGGTATTCCTAGCATCCACGGAGCTGGTTTGCATTTCGTAACTGGCCTCCTCACTTTTCCAGCTCCCACCCAGGACGGTCAAAGAGCTTTAGTCTGAGGGAGAAGACATAGAAAGCCTTCCAAATGAACAACTCTGAGAGCAATTCACTTTGTCCAAAGGCATGTTAGAGTACTCGTGAGCTGACTGGAAAACTTCCTTTTCAGACCCCCCCCCTCCCAGCTTCAATAACAAGTTATTCCGAAGCCACCCCAGGCTATTGCTTCAGCAAAAAGACAAGAACAGAAGAAACTATTTCTATAATTATGACTTAATTATAATCCCATGATTCCATTTCATCTCCACATAAGAAGTCTACCGATCGGAGAAAAGCATTGATCTTCTGTGCCCAAGCCAATTAGATATTTTGGTCCAATCCAGAATGGTTACCCAGACTTTGCCAGAATGAAATTGTGTTTAGAATTTTATTTTTATAGCCTCTGAGGCATCCCAGATTTTTAACAGGACGTTGGAAACCATCCATTTGTGGCGCATCTGCTCCAGCAAGATCTGCATATTTCAAACATCATTAAGAAGTTAATACTGAACCCATTTTACCTTTTTTCCTGATGACAATTTTTTTTAACATTTAAATGTTTAGATTTCCTTGAGAAAAATAAAAATGATTCCTTAATACCTCAGAATTTTGATCCAGATAGTCTAGGAGGAAAGAGATTATAAGTGACATCTCAATTTCAGGTACCTCATTAGTCAGGGAGACTTGATTTCTGATAATTACTCTTTTAATGGACTAGCAGGATAACATTGCTCTCTAGGGTAAGGACCCAGGTCTTGCTTCCAGCTGTCCAGGGGCGCACAGAAACTCTTGCCTTTTACTGCCTGAGGGTCTCAGGGCCTAGAGATAGATCACAAAAGGCAGTGGGGCCTCTATCATTGCCTACCCTGCAATCTCAGGTGTTATTAATGCCTTCTGACTCTCTTCTTCCTTGGGGTATAAAGTGAGTACAATGTTAACCTACTCTCAAATTTGCTGTGAGGATGAGAAGCTGTGCTGCTATAGTGGTTGGGCTCAGAGTCAGTGCCCAAACCACGATGCTTACTTGTTTATTCAACTAATAGTTAAGCAGAAGGCCAAGTGTAGAGTGTATAATATACAGGCCCCACTTTCCTGTTGGTTATAGTCCTATTGAGTAGACAGATATAAATCCAATAATCTCTGAATTAAATACAGAGATAAGCACCATAAAGGAGCAGAGTGCAAGTCTGTGAGAATTTTCAGCAAAGGAACTGTTGGTCGGGTGAGGGCGAGATGAAGCCTGAGGTCAGGGCAGGATTAGGGAAGAAGGAAGAGGTAACATTCAAACTATAATCTGAAAGAGCGGTGATTGGGGAGAAGCTATGCTATAGGTCCTGTAGGGACAGGAGCTGGAGAAAGGTCGTAGAGAGGCCCAGGGGTACCATCGCAGAGATGGGGCTGGACCAAGCACCAGAAACTTTACATAAATTATTAGCAAGCTTTATCACTGGTGGAAATACAATGATGGCTTTTTTTTCTCCTTCTGTAGGGTGCATGCACACTAGGGAGAGAGTGAGAGCGAGAGTGAGAGAGAGAGAGAGAGAGAGAGAGAAAGTGAGAAGTCACTCCGGGGGGTATAACCATGTTGCAGTTCCTTCTCCTCCATTTCCCTCCATCCCCAGACTTTGGACATACACAGGTTCCTCAAGCTGCTGGGCCTGGGACTAGGACCTCAAACCTGGCCATGTAGAATCCAGCTGCCTCAACCTCTGTGCCATCCGCTGGTCTTATAACTATTATCTCAATAAAACACTTTTAACCTTGCTGTGAAATTATGTGAAATGGGAACAAAAAATAGGTAGTCATAGATAGATACAGTTATATACAGTAGATAAAGACTAGAAAATAAATGAGTCCATTATATTTTATAATAAATTACAAGACATGAACTTGGAGTTAATGAATGATCTGAGATAGTTCTACTTATTACTAGTATGCTATTTTTTTTCTTAAATCATTCTTTAATTTTATTCATTATTATATATTTTTTAACTTGACTGGAGAGAAACAGAAGGGGAGAGAGAGAAAGTGAGAGAGCAAGCCACCAGGTCCAGGACTTGAACCACAGTCAGCCATGTAGGAGTCCAGTGCTTTAACCACCATGCCACCTGCCAGCCCCACCAGTATGTTATCTTAAGCAAATGTGCTATCATTTACTTAGGGTTTCTTCAGTGCCAGGCACTATGCTCAGTGCTTACCCGACATGTACCACCCACTGAGCTACCCTATGTCCTCCTTATTATTAGACTCATCATTATCATCTCTATTTTACAGAAAAAAAGACAGAGACTTCAGAAAACTTAACTAACAGGCCTGATTTTACATAGATAAGTTGGCGTTTGAAGCCCAGCAGCTGGCTCCACAATCTGCACTGTAAAAATGTCAGTATCGTTTGCTCTATGTAGTCTGAAAGGTGGCCATGGAGAAGGCACACACCATGGGCAGGTGTAGCATCCCTCTAAGAAAACTCCTTCTGAAGTCTTGGCTTGGAAATTTGTAGTAAAGCTGGAATAAATCAGAAAGAGTCTGAGTCTAGCAGTAAGAAAGCAGAAATGTTCTTTGGTGTAAGGTCATAACGATTGCTTTTTTGCTTTAACATTAGACATAACAGATATAAAAAATGCTAACAATGGATATAACATAGTGATTTCAGAGCATGGACTTGGGAAGAGACTTCTGTTTGAATCCTGTTTCTATCTTTTATAAGCCATGTGATCTTGAACAAGTCACTTAAGCTGTCTGAGCCCTAGATTCCTCATTGTAAAACAGGAATAATAGCAATATATTCCTCTTTGAATTGTTTCAAGATTAAGCTATATAATATACTTAAAATATACTTAAAGAATTTTGTGAAGTACATGCTAAAACTTGGTAAGTGATAGCTATTGGCTTTACAGACAGAAAAATAGAGATTAGGGCCCACTAGGGCATTTTCTTTAGGACGGGTGATAACGTTATTTTTCCAAGATCATAAAGGAGGGAAATAAGGAACAGTCTGGATTGACCACATGTTGGTGTCAATGTACTTACTAATTTCAAGTTCATGTGTCTGAAATGAACATTTTTAGTCCTAAAGGAAAGATGGCGACTTGGAGCTGGAGAACATGAATAAATATAGCCAGAGAATATACCACGTATGACCCTGGCGCTGTGCATCTGTGCAGCCTCACCTTTCCCACCTGCTTGCAAAGTCGGTCCTTCCAAGCCAAGCCAGCCCTTTCTCATCACCATCAAGGAGGATTTTCTAACACCTCCCAACCAAAGGTTAGAATATGTAAGCTAGACAGAACCATGCCAATTCTCCCTTGTCCATTCATTCACCTTACAGATCAGAAAAAGGGTGGCTCAGGCAAGTGACATGAATTTTTTTGTCTGTTTGTTTAGAGAGAGATTTTTGCTATAGGGCGCATGCACTTGTTGGAGAGACAGAAAGCCAAAAATCACCCCCTGGGGGGATGAACACAATCACTTCTCCTCTATTCTCCACTTGGGATCTTGGGCACACATGCCCACATGCCTGGTATGAATTCTAAGCCAGGACTCAAACCATGATAGACTACATGAGAGTCCAGCAACGTAACCATTATGCTATCTGCTGGTCCCAAATGACACAAATGCAAAAGTTGTATAATCACTTAAGGGCAGAATTGGTATGCATAAAACCTGGTCTCTTATAAGTATAAGCCCACAAATTTTCGAATCAGCCATTTGTGCTCCATTTTCAAGATACTTTATTTAGCCATGAACCTCTTATAACAATATTTACTTAAGTCTTAATTACGGTTTTACTAAAAATAAGTATAAAAGGAAATTTTATATGACAAACCATTAATTTTTTAAAAAGTCAGTATTACTTAAATAAAAGATGATCATAAAATCAAATAGCAGAACAGTAATATTAAATCCCAGCTAAAAAGCATAGTGTTATATCAAAGAATCAAAAACTGAGGCAAAGAGTCTTGTCCACGAAAAAAAAGATTAGTAAGGGCTCAAGAGGGGCTGGACAAAGACACACAGCCACCAGTCTAAAATTCCAAAGAGTCCATCAAGTTTTTCTCTTAAGTATTGAAAAAAAACAGCCAGCTAAGTCTAGCTGCTGCTTCTCATGGTCAATGAAACAAGAGAGAGAGGGTGCAGAAAGGGTGTATATTTCCTTAACCATTCATTGGGTTGTCAGAAAAGTCTTGATGCATTTTTGCATAGAAAAATACGTCATGACTTTCCCAATGACCTAATACAAGGAGACAGTCAACATATACCATCAAACTTTCTCAAAAAGTACATGTTCTTGGTATTTGTAAGCACAAGATATAAGCAGGTACAAATAATGCCTCACTACAATCACAGTCAATTGCTTTCCCCTGAGTCATTATCTTGTTTTACTTCAAATACCCATTCCTGGTTTCTCACCTGACTATTCCTCAAACAGATCTCATTATGACTCAGCACTTGCTCCAATTGTTCCTATTAGAAGGTTTTTTAAATTCAAAATGGCTGCAGTCCCACTAATCCTCAAACTGGCCTGCTTCAAAAAGGGAATAACTTCGTTGGTTTGGGAAATACCAGCCTGTCCCATCTTGCTTTGTTTTATTGTCTGGTACCCCCTACACTATCTTTTACTTGTCACTCACTTTGGAATGGTTCTTGAAGATCTTGTATTTTGAGGCTGATTCTAAGTACCAACAAAACTATCCACTTCTTTGTTTCCCTTCATAATCTCAAAGTCCTATTCAAACCTGCAATTTTCCTATGCAGTTAAGTCATTCACAGCCTCTTTTGCAGTTAATCTTAGTTGTGGGTTAACCTTGTGCACACATTATCTTATTCAATCTCAACATACCTGTTTAAGTGGGTACTACCAGAAATTACTAAACCTTCCCATGGTTTTAGCGGGGAATCACATAACTTAGAGTTATGGGACTCTGTATTCTATGTTCTTAATCTCTGAGATATATACTGCTTTCTAGTTTAACTTCAGCTCGTTTAATTTGCTCAGAAATATGTACTGATTAATGGTCATGATCCCATTCATTGACTTCATATAGTAGGAACAAGTGAAGGATATAATTTAGTCTTGAATTTTGTATGTCATTAATACATTCAACCAATACTAACTGGCCTTACTACCAAGTTGTAATCTTATTGAAGAAACAAAACATATGCATATTGGGGCCAGCAGGTGGGGTAGTAGTTAAGGCGGCTGGACTCCCACATGACTGACTGTGGTTCAAATCCTGGACCTGGTGTCTTGAAACTCACACTAGTTGCATGTGTATGCATGCTCAGATGCCCAAGAGGAGAATGGAGGAGAGGAGATTGCAGTGCAGTCATTGCCCTGGGGGTGGGGGTGATGATGTTTTGCTTACTGTCTCTTTGTCTCTCCAGGAAATGCACGTACTGTATAGCAAAAATCTCTTAAAAACTGCAAATGAGAAAAGGCATAAATAAACAATATACTCAAATACAAAAATGTTCTGAGTACTTGGTGAGAGTTATGGGCAGATCACGAAGTAGACAGCATTGTGGGCTAGCATTAGTGGGGAAGACTTCATGGAAGACTCATCTCTTGAAAAGAGGGGAGGCCTTCTAAGCAAAAGAACAGTGTGACCAAAGACACAGAAGTGGCACCAAGGATTGGGGTAGAAGAAGGCCCCTTTTCTTAATACCTGGTAAATTAACAACAACGACAATCACCCCAGAAAACTAAATAAAACACCTTGCCACAGAACAGCAGGATTTCACACTTCTTAGCTGTAATTTTTAGGAATCAGCTATAATAAAAGCAAAGAGTGGAGTAAAAAGTTCCTACACTTAAGAGTAGCATTAGGTCAAAGGCGAGCTTTCTCCAAGGATGATTTAGATTTCAATTGTGTGCCCGAGAAAGCTCTGCAATCAGCGTGGTCTAGAATATCAACTCAGGGGCAGGAAGCTTTCAGTCAGCCTGAACACAGCAGAGGGTGAGGGAAAAACGTACTTATTAGGATTGTTCGCCTCAGAAGACTTGAGGGACACTAGCAAGGCAAGAGCTTAGGAAATAAGACTTGCTCCTTAAAGCTAAGTGCCAAGTGCTGTCAGTGACTTGGGCTGGCTCATTATGGACCTATTTCAGCTAATCCTCTGCAGGCAACAATTCTGCTCTTTTCAGGGACTCTGGATGCCTGGGGAAGTCCATTCCTTTTCCAGTCAGGTTTGAGGAGGAAGAGTCATCCATCTTTAATACATCTCCAGGCTCACAAAATTCTTTTTACTATAGCTAGTGCTAGAAAGCATAAAGTTTGAAGCTCTCTTAAATATTCAACATCCATTCTTCCCCTTCTGAATTAAACAACTACATTTATACTATAGATAGACATGCTATCTATTTTCTCTGTTAGATGCTAAATTTCTAGAATAGTCATGTATTCGCTTACTTGTGCATTGACTCAATCAATAACTGAGTGGCCCAACTGTATATATCTCCACTTTAGTACCCAAAGGCTTTATTGCATCATTTCTATTAGGGAGTCTGTCCCTTGCCTACATCTCTGTCCTCATCTCCTACTACCTTTCCCCTAACACTCTAAGCTCCAGCTATAGTGACATTCAGTGAGTCAGGCCTCCTCTCTCAAACCATAAGGCATTCACACATTCGGACTCTTCTGCATAAACATGGAAAAAACCCTCCCCTTTCATTTGTCTTTTTCATCTGCTTAGCTTTTATTCATCTTTCACATCTCAGCTCAAGCTCCACCTCACCTTTCCAGCCCAGCTCCCAGACTAGTCAGCTCCTGAAGTCACAGCCGATGGGACATCCTCACTAAGCCATAGTATCACGAGGTAAGGATCTTGTCTGCTTTTGCTTTCCAGCACCTAGCACAGTGCCTGGACCAAAGTAAGCACTCAAGATGTACTTGTTGTTTAAAAGAAGGAGTGGGTCCACACCATGTGTGGCGCTTAAGGAGACTGGATCTCAAATAGCCGACTTCACAGTTCGAGTATCAGACCCAGCAACTTGAACACACAACATATGTGCCCAAAATCTCAAAAGGAGAAATGGAGGAGAGAAGATTGCAGCATGACCGTCCTTCCTGGGGAGTGTTTTCTCACTTTCCCTCTCTTTCTTCCCTGAGCACACACATCTCTAGAATTAAAAACAAAACAAGACGAAAGAATACATGAATGAACAAATGTGGTCCTTTCTCCTAGGGTTCTGTCAGATCCTTGAAGGTAATGATGGTATCTCATGTTCTTAGAGCTTTGCACAATGCCTGGCTTGTAAGCACTTAGTAAATGTGTGTTGAATGAATGAATGAAACATTTATAAGCAAGTTACCACTTTAAAGTACAGGGAGAGACTGAAAACACACAACTGAACAACAAAAAGCCTGACATGTAGATACAGGTCTCAGACCTCAAGGAGCTTTCAGCAAAACAGAGGAAAAGGGGCAAGTACACAACTAATCATTATAATGGTAAAAGGAAATAAGTGGCTGGGGAAGAGTTTAAAGGGGTGAAGGAAGTTCAGAATAAGAAATGTTCACATCTGGAGAAGCAGGGATGGGTTTTTGGGAGAAAATAGCTCTGAGTCCAGAGACTGTTCTAGTCATGTGTCTTGTGCTCTGTTGTACAGGGTTATTCTTGGGTCAAATGTGAGTAAGGACTGTCTACTTCTATCATCACCCCACTTCTGAGGCTTTTGTTGTTGTTGTTTCATAAAGACTCAAAGAAGGACAGGCACTTTTAAAGCCTGCAGGGACAGGAAACTAAGATAACCAAAAGATTAAATACTCTGTAGGACTGTGACCAAGGGCAAGGCACATTCCCTGTCCCGCAAGTAAAGGCAGCTGCTTCTCAACTACTGTCAGCTATTGTCATGTGTGACTCTATGCCCTGGACAGTGATATCTTCTCATTCACACAAACACACCCCCGCATAAAAATACAAAAATTCAGATTTAGTGAAGTTACCCAATTTTTAAATGTTGGCAATTAATTCTACTTTTTTTGGCTCAAAAAATACTTGTTATATCAAACAACTCATACTTGTGCATGGCACTCAGAATATAGGCCTTACTCAGCCATGCACAACTGGTTTACAACCTTTGGCCTGAACAGGATAGGTTTACAAAAATTGAAAGCACCAGTCTGTACCCACAAGATTAGCAACTGCTAAGAAATCTGACAAAATGAAATGTTGCCAAGGAAGTAAAGCAACAAGAATGCTCATACTTGGCTTTTGGGAGTGATGGTCAGAACAGCCACTCTGGAAAACTTGGAAGTATTACCTTATAAAGATAAGAATATGCATATCTTATCACCTAGCAATTTTGTTCCTAGGCATATACTCTAGGGAAATTGTTGCAAATGTGTACAAAGAAACATACATAAGAATATTCATATAGCAGCACTGTTTATTACAGTAAGAAAAAGGAAACAAATCCAATGCCAAAAGAATAAATCAGTTCTTGCACACTCTTAGAACAGTACAAATATATTGAGTAATCAAAAAAGTCATGACTTCTTTTTTCATGTTTTTCTATGCAAAAGTGCATCATGACTTTTCCCATGACTCAATAATTCTAAGTGCTATCGATTAACATGGAAAGGTTAGACACATTTCTAAGATATTTCATCTAAGATCTCTAAGACTTTTCATCTCTAAAGTAAAGCAATCCTAGATACTACTAACACTATGGGTGGAACTTTTATTCACTCAGCAACTATTTAATGAACGTCCATATGCCAGGTGCTCTACTAGCTGTGGCAAATCAGACACTATCAGTGCCCTTGTAGTGTGGTAGGAAAGATGACGTTGAACAACCAAATAACAGAGATTTAAACATACTGAAAAGAGCAGCTTGCTATGAGGAAGTAAAATGGAGGAAGAATATTGCTGAGATGGAATGAGGACTGTGGAATGTGATGGAAGCCTTCTCTGTAGAAAGGATACTTAAGTTGAAACCTTAGAAGTTAGCCAGGAAAAGGGAACATAAAAGAACATGCTAGGCTGAGGGATAACCCTGCAAAGACCTGAGCCTGGAAACATACTCAAAGGAACCTAGAGGAGTTTACTGTGGCCGGGCATGCCATACTAACACTGGAAGGCTTGCCAGTAACAGGGCATAAATCAGTGTTCATCCTTCCACCCAATTTCCAAGATGGCTGACAATCCAGAAAGATGTATAAAACCTAAACGACAAAACAAAACACTGCATTTAATCCATAGGCTCTTGCTGTTCTAACATGAAATTCTATGAACTCCAATTAGCTAGAAGAAAGAGACTATGAAGCTTAAATGTCTCCTTTCTGTCCTCACAGAGGGATCAAAGTAAGCTAAAGTCCAGACACTCAGAGGATCATAGTTCAGTACTCAAAATAATTTCAGATATCGAAGATAGACAGGTTCAAGAGAGACATTCAGCTTCATGCAAGAAAGTGTTACAACTGTTCAATGATCATTTTCTTGTGGTTTCCACTTCACAATTGCTGCATCTCCCTGCCATTTACACACACACACACACACACACACACACACACACACATCACAAATATATACAAATATTTCATAGTCTAATTTAAAGGTTTTCTCTTTTGGTTATTTAATCCTTTGTGCTTTGGCAAAAACAAAACAAAACAAAACAAAACAAAATAAAAAAACAACTAAGCACTGCTTTAACCCTACAGTTAAACCTTTCTTTAAAATTTTGATTTCCTAGGTATTTATAAGTGGGACAAAAATGGGAGCCCTTGCTATAGCCCACTAAAGGCTTCACAGCTGGCACCACCGCCTTTTAGAAACAGGCACGTGGTGTTTTATTTTCAGTATTGACTTTTGCCAAAATTCATCCATACCTGATTTTGTGGTCAGATTCCACAGACCTAGCCAGTGTTTGGCTAAATTTTGTGGAACATCTGATTTCCCTTCAAGTTTTCATTAGTTTGAATTAAAAATTTTAAAAAGCTAACAAGCATGGCTTTCATGGATATTTCTAAATTATATCACACTAGTATTCTCATTCATTTTGTTGTTTGCATACCCAAGCTCCACTTCCATTTTTCCTCCAGCCTGAAACCCCTCCACATTCACAGCCAGTTTGGCAATGCCATCTCTGTGCTCTGGAAGAATGTAGCCTGACCTTGACCTAAAAAAAAGAGGTGATGGCTTGTTTCCTACCACAGAGGCACATTTTTAAAAATTTGTCTTTTAATATTAAAGAATTCTTTCAACTATCATATATTGAAAAAAATATGAGGATATTCCCTTTCACCATGTTTAAAGAAATTTACTCTACTATTTTTAATGAATACATTGGAATAAATTCACCACAATATATGCTTGCTTCTTGATGAATATGGAGATCTTGAATATTAAGATATCTTTTTTAAAAAGAATTTTTCCCTTCTTATGAACTAAAATTTTGTTGTTTCTTTATCTGCTCAAAGTTGTTTATATCCCCCTGTATAAATTATAAACAAAGGAGATAGTTATGATAAGACATTTCTAGATCCATTTGTTAAAGCAGTAATGATCATGTTCCACAATCATGACCAGACATATGATTCATCTATAAGAACATTTGTCCTACAAAAAAACTCCCCTGGATCCTTTCCCCTATCTCAAAATGTTTATACCTTTGCCTCATATTCACCAACTATCAACATGGTTTTATGGTTGTGTTCTTCTGTGCAATTCTTTGGTTTGCCAGGAGCTGAGCAATGAGCATTTGCATCCTAATCTCACCCTGAACAGATCTCATTTGAGGAAATCTAAATGGAACTATCAAACAAGGAGGAGTGAGGTTCAGATACGATGCAGAGTGGAAGTGTCCTGGAGCTTTGGTATAGGTTCCACAGCTGAGATATGTTGGAATGGTGAAGTCAAGGCTTCTTTGAGTTCCTTAACACTGCCTACCTTATAATCGTATTTAGTCCCTTAACTGTATTCAGTCACTCAACAAATTTATTCAGGTACTTCCTAAATGCCAGTGATTGTGCTAGGTAGGAGGGTTACTCTGACGGAGAGATGACTTATCGTTCGCAATGATTCACCATCCACATCTCTGTATGAGACTTAAACATTCACCCATTGCCATGTACGTTGCTTTGCTTTCTGAGCATTACTTTGGGCTTGGCCATGTGTCAAGGTTTGGCCAGTGGGAGTATGCATGACATGTACCACATATAGGATGCTTTTAGAGGCATCACCAGTTTCTGTAGGTCACTTGCTTCTCCCTTTTTTCCTGAGGACTACGTGTTTCAGATAGAGACCATTCTCTCCACCAGATCCTGGAATGAGAAGACACATGGAGGAGGAGACTGCTTGGGGACCAGAAGGTAAAAGGAATGTTACAGGAGTGAAAAGAAATGTTTATTGCTGGAAGCCACTGAGATGTTTGCATAGTTTATTACTGTAGCGAGTCTGATTAATGCACATATTAATGCAGTGAAAACAGATGTGATCCCTCTCCGGTAGATCTTACACTCTAGCACGTGAGCCAGATAACAAATACAGGATCCAACTAATAATTATGTAACTATCTAGTAGCATCTCTCCTTTTTATACTAATTTCTCTTTCTCACCCAACCACACACAGCCCTGGACCCTGTTCTGTTCTGGCCATTTCTCTCCCTTGACAACTCTATTTCCATAGCTACAGAAGTACAGCCCTTCAAATGACCCTCAGATCTGCTCCTCTATCCTGGCTTTCACACACAAGTGCCAGAGCCTTTGTAAATTCCTAACAATTGGGTAGATACCATGTTCACAGTATCCATTTGTCTGCCTAAACTCAACATGACCAGAACCAAATGTGTCTATTAACTCTCGTGGTTCTCTGGGTCAAAAATCCAGGAAGAGCTTAACTAGTTGGCTCTTGTCTGTAGTATCTTAATGAAGTCAGTCCTGGAATTATGAGGTACCTGCTGGGATCCATTCAAGCCTCTCTCTCTGAAATATGGTCATAGGACCTCACTGACAGTTTCTCCATATGGGAAAGTTTGAGCTTCCTTAAAGCTAGGCTAGCTTTGGGCAGTCAGGCTGTTTACCTAGTGACTAAAGACATTAAAGATGAAATTATTCCAGACAGCAAAGCAGAAGTCGAGTCACCTTTTTATGACCTGTCCTCAGAAGCCATGTGATGTCACTTCTACCATATTTGAGAAAGCAACAAATGATGTGCCTTCTCAAATCCAAAAGTAGAGAAAACAGACTTCATTTTTAGATGTAGTGGGAAGGAAGATATTGTTGTAGTCACTTTGAGTTGATAGTTTGCCACACCATACTTCATATCCTCCTCCAGTCTTGTTTTCTGTGACTGGTACTAAATCCTGCCATTTTACTTTCATCACTCTCCTCTGCCTTCTGTTCTGATAATACTCTCTTCACGATCACGTTCAAACAACTTTCAATGTGAGCTAATGATGATGTTGGCTGATTTCACTCCAGCGTCTCATCTTTCCTCTCCACTGCTAGCCAATCTCTCTCTCTAAAGTAAGCCCTGGTCATGTCACACATCAACAGAATGGATGGCATGTAGGAGATGCTCTTTACATATCGGGTTTCCTGAAAATCCTTAAGGATTCTTCATAATCTGTTGAGTTAGGTACAAAACCTTTAATCTGACTTTAAAAGCTTCTATAAGGGTCAACCTGTGTGCAGTGATTAAGGACTGTGGAGAGAGAGAGAGATGGGCTTCATATGACTAACTGTGGTTTGAGTGGCCCTGCAGCTTGAAAAACTTGCTGGGTATGGGGATCAGCAGATGCCATAATGGTTACGTCACTGGACTCCCACATAGTTGACGGCGATTTGAGCCTCAGACTCAGTGGCTTAAAAGTCACACTGGACTTGTATGCATGTGTGCCCCACGTCCCAAGAGCAAAATGGGGAAGGGATTGTGACATGGCCATCCCCCTGGTGGGTGATTTCTTGCCTTCTGTCTGTCTCTCTCTGTCTCTTTAGTGAGCGCACATGCCCTACAGAAAAAACTCTCTGAAAACCAAAAAAGCATGGTGGGTATGATCCTGATGGGATGGAAAAATGGAGAAAAACAGGATTCTGGTGTGATATCCCACGGGGAAGTTCTTGATCTCTCTTTCTGTCTCTCTCTCTCCCCCGCCCCCTCTCTCTTTCCCATGTGCACATGCCCTCTGGTGAAAAAAAGAAAAAAAAGCCTTCTACAATATTTACCCATTTACTCAACAAACATCTATTAAGCATCCACTCTGTGCCAGACATTGTTCATCTTCATCAAGTTTCTAAGTAGTGAATAAAGGGGTCAGCATTTGCTCATTCATTCAAAAAATACTTAGTGTGTTAAACATGCAATTGTTTGCCAAACACAGAGTCCTAATCCATTCTACATGGGAAGATATTAATATAATATGAATATGTCGACATTTGTCTTATTTGACATGATGAATTCGATTTTCTGGTACTCTTTTCGAAAAATGTTCTGAATAAATTGAATTTTCCATTTATTCCCCTTTGGGGTCCAGAAAGTTTCCATTTCTACATTTATTTTTTCTTGGTTTCTTTGTCTGATTCTCCTCCCTAGTCTTCAAAACCTGTCCTAAATACCTTACTCTGCTTGCTGATTGAGCGTGGATAATTATACTTCATGATATACTTTATACTTTATGATATTTTGTTTGCATCTCCCTCAAGCATGCCCTCATGCTCTGCTTTGTATGACAGACAATTATGTGTGAGTCTTGGTTCTCTTACTGAGCCATCAGGCCTGTGAGGGCAAGGATTGCGTCCTACTCATCTTTATCATCTTTGTTTCCTATATTTATGGCAGATACTGAACATTTAACCATTTAGTGAATGGTCTGGAAACAAACTGGAAAAAACACCAATCTATGCACATGTTTTGAGACAGCATATTAGTAGAATTGTTTGGTTTTAAAATCTCAGAAACCCAATCCAAATGGGTTTTATCATAAAATAGAATATATTGGGATGTCACTGAGAAGTCCCTGGGTTGTTTAGTATCATTGGGAATCTCCTCTCCCTCTCTGCCAGTGCTGCTTCTACTCAGACAGGGTCTCAGATTGCCCACCACATTTATACGCTATAAGCTTAGCAATTCCCTAGGAAAAAGAACACCTCTTTGCTAAGTTCCAGAATTGAGTGTCATTGGCTCAGCTGAGGATCATGCACAATTCTGGACCAACTACTGTGGTCTCATGTACCATCACACCCTAGAGGAGATGGAGGAGTGTTGAAGCTCTTAGCAGAAGAAGGATGATTTATCAAGTAGCACTGTGAAAAGGCAATCTGATGGGCATGTGCAACGTAGGCTGATAATGCCAGACAAAAGAGAGCAGTCTGAAATGGCATTTGAACACCACGATGGGAACTTCAATTCCTACTTTGTGGGAATGCAGAGGAACAGGAAACATTCTGGGAGATCTATAATGAAAGGCAGCCTTTGCACAAGGCAGTGAGGAAATCATTAGTTCAACAAAAGGACAGGAGTCAAGAAACTTGAGTTATTTCCCTGGATCTGCTACTAACTCTATATAACTGTGAGCAAATCCCTTAACCTCATTTCTAAAATAAACCAGGAGGGATGCAAGGTCACTGACTTCCTTTTCTGCTCTGACACTTTGCACTGCTATTTCTGATCCAAGTATAACTGATTCTTCCTTTATAATAGCTCTGGAATTCATTTTTCCTTTCTTAATGGCCTAGGTCTCCACAGAGTCCTTAGTGTGAGCTTTGGGGCCAGTAGGTGGCGTGATAGTTAAAGCACTGGACTCCCACATGACTGACCATGGTTCAAATCCTGGATCTGGTGGCTTGCTTTCTCACTTTCCCTTTCTCTCTCTCTCTCTCTCTCTCTCTGATGAGCACACATGCCCTATAGAAAATATAAAAATAACAATAATAATAATTAACAAAATAAAATAAATACTTTTTAAAAAATTAAGAGTGTGATCTTTTCCACTTAGCGCTGTGAGATCTTGAAATAACCTAATATCTCTTTGTCTCAGTTTTCTTATCTGTAAAATGGGGATAACACAATTCCTATCTCTTTGAGTTTTTGTAAAGATTAAATTAAATAAATATATTTAAATTGCTTAGAACAATGTAAGACAAATTATAAGTGGAACATAACTGTTAGCTATTGAAATTATTTATTGTGCTGATTCCTCACTTCTGTAAGGATGAAAAGGCTGTTAAAACCAGGACATGGAAAAATGGACAGTGTTTAACAGACATGCCCCCATATTCATTCACATAATTCAGAAATGGCCACAATGACAGTCTCCTTTGGGCTTGAAGAAGCAGTGTATTCTGGTATGGTAGACATATTTTTCAGAACCCCAAATTAGGTCCTATAATTTCATAAATCTGATTATACTTATTAGGCAAATGGAAAAGATCATTTGAAATAAAAGCTATCTGGTATTCTGGCTATAATCATGGACAGATTTTATTTGCCTAAATTCACAGTTTTGTTTCTTCAACAAATACTTTAACAGATGGAGAAAAGAAACACCATTTGTGTTAGACCCAGACCCAGTCATGCTGTGCCCTCACTCCCTGAGAATTGCTTTTTTTATGTTGCAGGGGGACAGCACAGCATGTAGAGACACAACCACCACACACACAAACAAACACACACACATGCACACATTCACATGCCCTCATGCACACCATCTTTTACTCTTCCAAAAGCTGAGGTTCCACCAATTTCAGAATCCCCCAGCAAATGCTGAATGAGTCGTTTTTCCAAAATCTCCCTTGTCAGAATTGCCTCTGAGTGCCAGCTTTCTCTGTGCAGAAAATAAAATAAAATAAGAGCACATGAAATGGATGGGCCCTGCTGGATTCTAGAAACAGCCCAGTTCATTTACTACAATTATTGGGAATTGTTTCCAAAGCCCAGATTCTTACAGTGCTGGCCCTCTCCTTAGTCTTCAGGCTCAGTTCAGAGCAGTGGCCTATCTTTGCTCTGAATGCTGAAGGTCTGGCTCAGAACAGCAACTCACATCTGTGTTTCTATTTCCCAAGGACTTTAATCTCTACTAGCACACCTGTTTCTCCCAATAGCCTTATGGGTAGATACCATTATTACAGATGGCCCTGATTTATGATGGTCTCACGTAGGATTTTTCAACTTTATGATGATGCAAAAGCAATATGTATTTAGTAGAAACCATACATTGAATTTTGAATTTTGACTCAAAGTGCTTTATAACAACTTTATTATAAAATATACTTTATGTAAGATGATTTTGCCCAATGGTAGGCTAATGTGAATGTTCTGAGCATATTTAAGGTAAGCTAGGCTAACCTCTGATGTTCACTAGAGTAAGTGTATTAAATGCACTTTTGACTTCTGATATTTTTAGCTAATGGTGGTCTTGTCAGGATACAACCTTATTGGAAGTTGAGGATTATCTGTATTGCCATCTTACAGATGAGGCAACTGAAGCTCAGAGGAAGAAAGAGATTTACCCAAAGACAAAACAAGTTTATGTTTCATGAGAACAAAAAATATCTGCATCTGCTATGACTTCTACCTTGATGATTTTCCCCAAGAATGTCAAATAGGATTTTCTTTATCTGCTGTTTCTGGTCTACTGGTAGTGACTGGCCAGAGACCTGTAATTTGAGAAGATTTCAGGTCAGCACATGTATGGTCATGATTGCTGACTGACGAGGTATGGGATCAGAACGTGTTGCCCAGGTTCCAGGTGTCTACCATCCTATGCTATATTGTGATATCTGTAGTCATTAACCTTCTCATACATTTTTTGACATTCTATAGGTAGATCATTATATCTCGGAAATATTTCTTTCATTTGCAAGTAAGCTCAAATACACTTAAGCCAAAAAAGAAGCATTTATTATAAGAACAGGGAGATGTAGTTTGGAACCCAAAGACAGGAAATGCTGACAGCCTTCTCCATGGACTGGAACCAGAACTGAAATGTCATCAGGAGCCCAGGCAGACTTTCTCTGCCACTTTCTTTACTTCTGATTCACTTTCTAACTCTTCTTCCTCTCTCTCCTGCACACCCCCTTTCCTTGTTCTCTCTCCCCTCATCCACTGTCTCTTTCCTTAACTCCCTCTGGAACCACACATGCATTTGTATCTGCTCGTGCTGACCATCTGCTTCATTCTTTTCTGTGGATCAGTTTTCTGTTTCTATAGACACATGTGACAAGATCAAGAGCAGCCTATTTTAATGGAAATAGAGCATGAGACACAACTGTCATTTAAAACTTTCTATCTAGTAGCCACATTTTAAAAGGGTAAAATAAAAAGACAAAATTAATTTAAAAAATGTATTTCAATAAATGTATTCCAATTATCATTAAATATGTAATTCAATATAAAACAATTTTAATGAGGTATTCTGAGTTTTTCTTTGGGCTAAGTCTTTAAAATCTAATTTGTAGTTTATACCTATACTATATCTCAATTTAGACTGGCCACATTTCAAACAATCAGTGTCTCAGGGCTACCAACCAGGACAGCACAGATCTGGGCTTCATATGTCTTCAATTCTAGCAGCCGGCAGAGAAAGGCTAGCATTTCTGAAATTCCACTTCAAGCATTCAGGACAAAATCTGACTGGCACACAGAGTCAGGTATCCATAGCTCATCAAGGCAGCGTTGGCCAGGAAGGAGAGACTCAGATTGTGGACACAGCAGCCAAAGGGAAGGACAGTTCTCAGAGAAGAGGATGCAGGGCTCACGTGGGCCCTGAAAGGCATGTAAGACTATGTTTACAAAGTACTTGTGAGGAAGAGCCATCTAGTGTCACTGGAATTCTCTGGAAGATTCCAGAAGTTCTCAAAACTTTTGTTTTTGGGGAGCCAAGTAGAGACACTCCACAAAGCAAGAATAACTCAAGAACAGGGTGCTATTGCTCATGGGAAGTAAAGCTGGCACGCAGTCCTAATTTAAGAGCGATCTGAGCTGTCAGGGAGAAGATACAGCATAGAATCAACCTGATGCTGAATCAGAAGTCTGAGGCAGAGGCTGGCAAATAGCATTCTTATGATCACTTCCTCCAATTCAGGACTCATCTTTAAGAACAAAATTAGGAACCCGCAGGTGGTGTAACAGTTACATCGCTGGACTCCCTCGTAGTTGATAACAGTTTGAGTCCTAGATCCAGAGACTTAAAACTCATGCCGGGCTCATGCGTGTGTGTACCCAAGAGCCAGAGAGGAGAATGTAGGAGAAGGAATTGCAGTATGGCCATCCCTCCTGGGGGGGAGGGAGTGATTTCTCACTTTCTGTCTCTCTCTTTCTCCAGTGACCTCACATGCCCTATAGCAAAAATCTCTCAAAACAAAACAAAACAAAACAAAATTAATCCAGGAAGGACAATCCCATACAGCTTGGGAACCTGCCCTGGCCCTTCAGCGCCCCCATCAGGGTAGAATGTTTTTATGCCATCCACCAACACCAAGAGGCACCACCACCCCCCCCACACCCCAATACAAATGCCTTTCACTTACACAAACAGTTTCTTGTGGGAACATCCAGTAATCTTGGTTTTGTTTATTGAAGCTCTTCAATATGAAGAAGGCTTAAGTCCTTAATGAGAGTAGAAGAAACAGCTGTTCTTTCTCTCCTCAGGACATTGGGACCTCTAAAGGAGCATTATGCCCCTAACTCATCAGCTACAACCATTTTAAGAGGTGATTATGTCAACTGTCTGTCACAGTTTCTCGAAAACATCTCTTATCCCTTAGGTAAGGATAGTAACAGAGAAATATGGCTACCATGGCACGTGGCCACTCCAAGGACTGCCAGTCTGGGGAGCCAAGGGAGCAGTGGGAAGGCAAGAAGGTAAGAATCTGGAGAGCCTATCTCTTTGGCTGAGGCCAAGACAATGAAGCAATGTTTCTCAAAGTGTAGTCCAAGGATCATGGCTTTCTGCTGCTTCAGTACCAAGTCCTCACATGGCTCTTAGGATAAAATTGCAATTCCATATGAGGGCTTACAAGATAGAATCTGATCACTGCCTACCTTTCTGTCCTCACCTTAGAACTTGCTTTATTCCAAGGTCTCCTCCTTACTCCTTGATCATGGCAATCACTCAGTATGCTGGCCTAGACTCTTCTTCCCCAGCTCTTTGCATGACTTATGCATTTCACTTAAGCTTCCCTTTATCCCCCATGCTTAGTCCCTTACCCCTCCCTGAATGGCCCTGCAGGCCATTCTTCAACCCACCACCTATTTCATAGCACTTTCTCCAATTTGGAAAGATCTTTATTCATCTGTTTGCTTCTTTATCTTCTCTACTAAAATCTAAACTCCTTCAGGGTAAGGACATATCTATCTTGTCAACTTCTAAACTCCCGGTTTCCAAACAGTGCCTGGCACATGGTAGGAGCTCAGCAAATATTCATCGAATATATAATCTACTACCTGGATCAGACCCACCAAATCATATCATCTCAGAGTAGTGCCTGGAATCTGCAGTTTTCACACATGCCTCAGAAGATATGTACAGAACCTAGGGAATGAGGAGAATTGCACTATTTTTACTTGCCTCATCAACACTTCACCTTTCCCTCTTATCCTCAGCCTAAAGGCTCTGTCTGCTTGAGACTATGAGGCAAATTAGAGGGAATCCAAACTCCTCCAGGTTAGTGGCTCAATTTCCCTTTCCTATGAATATTTGTTGAACAATGATGAATTAGGTTTGTGAGCTAGTGAGCTCAATGAGGACACAAACCATATGGGTCCTGTTTATTGCTTATCCCTAACACACCACATAGCACCTGACATACAGAGGGCTTGCAGTAAGTATCTGTTAAATCAACCAATAAGCAGATGAATGAACACTGATATGAGTACTGGGCATAGGTATGCATCTATGTAACTATAAGTTGCTCAAAGTCAACAGGGAAGACATTTATAATTAGAATATAAGGTCTATGGGACCAGCAGTTAGCGTAATGGCTATGTCGCTGGATTCCCATGTAGTCGACCGCTGTTCGAGCCCCGGACCCGGTGGCTTAAAACTCACACTGGGCGCGTGTGCGTGCGTGCCCAAGATCCCGAGAGGAGAATGGAGGAGAAGGGATTGCGGCATGGCCATCCCCCCTGGGGGGTGATTTCTCGCTTTCTGTCTCTCTGTCTCTGTCTGTCTGGCGAGCGCACGTGCCCTATGGCAAAAGCCTCTCAAAAAAAAAAAAAAAATATATATATATATAAGGTCTATGTACATGATGCTGTGGGTGTCACAGTGAAAATATTCGGCATCCCCTGGATAAATGTGACAATTCTCATATAGGTTCTCTGTAAGTAAACTAGTTTACTATTCTAGAGAGTTAGCAGAGGATAGTAGTTCATCTCCTGACTCCATCATTTCCTTTTTTTCTTGGATGGAGGGTACATGCACTCATAGACAGAATGAGAAGGAAGTATCATCATGCTGCAATCCCTTTTTCTCCATCTCTCCTTCCGGTCAGGATTTTGGGCATACTGGTTCATGTGCCTGGAGTGTTACTGAAGCCATCAAGTCTGGTACTCATGGTCAGTCATATGAGATCCACTTGCCTTAGCCACCGACCATAAGGCCAGCCTCACTATTTTCTTATTAATTGTACAAAATGAAGTAAACTTCTCTACACCTCAGATTGCTCCTCTTGCACTAACCTCACAAGGTAGTTACGAGAATTAGATAAATTAATATATGCAAAAAGCTTAGCCCAGTTCATGAGACATACTAAACACTCAAATACATAGCTATTGTTTTCACGTAATTTTAACACTGTCTAAACTCTGTATCCAGCCATCTCTTCATGCATATTAAAAAAAAAAATACATTTCCACTTATTTTACCAATGTGAAAGGAAATATCAGTCCTAGCCTCTGCTCAAGTTAATACAAATCCCAGGTTAGTGGAGTCTGAAATTAATTGGGTTTCTTCTCCTTGTGACATTGTAATTTAGAATGCATCTTTTGTCTCTAGATGGAAGACGATTTCACTGTTACATCACAGAGAACGGTATCCCCATGGCTGCTGAAGCTTTTCCAAGAAAAATTTTATTATGATAAGATCACATGGGCAAGCCAACATCTTTTGTTATATGTAACTTTGACTTCAGTAAAAAAGAAATCTTAAATAAGGAGATTATTGTCCATGCCTTGGAGGGCTTTGAATGCCATGAAATGTGGGTGCATGGGGTTTGTTAATAACTCTCCATTAGCTGGTAAATCCCTAGACTTTGTGGTTACAGTAACAGCATGCCCTGACCTGCCAGAGATAGTCTCAATTTACGCCTATCATTGCCGTTTAATTAATAATAGCACTTTCTTGCACTCTCAAAATTGCCCCTATTGTATGACAGATTATATGGTCACCCTACTTGTGGCTCTTCATGGCTCCTGGGCAGAGAATCCCAACCCAAACTACAGTAATAATGAAGACAATATTTGCACAGTTCTTGCTGTGCTGACGCTGTATTGAACATCCGCCATGTGTTATTTTATTCATTTTTCCCAACAGTGCTCAGCTCAGACTCCCAGAGGACCTGGGCACAGGAAAGATTACGGTGTACCCCCTAAGCCATATTCCACATAAAAACAAAATCAAATAAAAAATGCTGCATGCATTTTGAAATCAAAGTAGTTCCTTTCTAGATATATCATTATAAAATTTGCAATTCATTCTTCAAAGCGTATCCCTTCCATTTTTTCCTTTCTATGTTGGTGTCTTTTTAAATTTAAATTTATTTAATGTTTGCTTTCTTTTTTAATTGCCAGAAGACATGTGCACTTGCCAGAAAGAGAGAGAGAGAGAGAGAGAAAGAGAGAGAGAGAACACTCCTTGATGGGATGTGATCACACCACAATCCTTTTCCCTCCACTTCTCTATTCCATCAGGATTTTGGGCATGTACACACAGGAACTTGGTATGGTTTTCAAGTTGTCAAGGCCAGGACTCTAGCCACAGTCAGACATGCGGGATCCAGTTCCCTATGAACAGGGCATAGCCACATTGCTATGGGGCCAGCCCTCCTTGCTGGTGCCTTAAGCACGTCCTTGGTCTGCCTGTGCTCACAAATCTAGAACCACACACGATAACCCAGTGAGAGAGGTGTTGTTGCACTCACTTCACAGGTAAGACTTCTGAAGTTTGGGGTAATCAGCCCACGTCAACCCAACTTCCTTGTTTTCAAACATCATGTTTAGTCCCTCTCACATCTGAACATTTCTGGAATAAAAATAATCTCACGATTGAAATACAGTTTTAGTGTAATATTTCTCCCCTGACTTCTGGTTTTTTTTTTTTTTTTTTTTTTTTTTTTTCTTTAAGGATGTGTCTTACATCTGATGACTTCTTAGGCTCCAAAACACATGATGAACAGCAAAGCTTACATTCAAACCTGTTCCACCTGAGTCTTTATCCTTAACTATTCTTTTCTTTTTTTTTTTCGAGAGGTTTTCGCTATAGGACGTGTGCGCTCACCAGAGACAGAGAGACAGAAAGCGAGAAATCACCCCCCAGGGGGGATGATCACGCCATAATCCCTTCTCCTCCGTTCTCCTCTCGGGATCTTGGGCACGAATGAGCACGTGCCCAGCGTGAGTTTTAAGCCACCGGGTCCGGGACGCGAACAGCGGTCGACTACGTGGGAGTCCAGTGGCATAGCCATTACACTAACTGCTGGTTCCCTATCCTTAACTATTCTGACACACTGCACTTAGTGAAATTTTATTAAATGTTATTTTAAATTAAGAGAAACATGTGTAGCAAAAATTAGCTGGCTGTTGGTGATAGTTCAACAAGTAGAAGAATCCTTACCTCCAGCCTTCAGCCTTTCCATGTCTTTCTAAGATCTTGTATAAGAGGCAGAGGTGGAAACCAAGGGATGCAGGTAGAAGGTAAGATGGTAACAGGACCAGAAGAGTAAGGAGAGGGGACTAGAAAAACCAAGAAACAGGGATGACTGTCCTCAAATTAACTTTTCTGATTTCATATTTTTCAGGGGACAGACATTACAAATTCCTCAGTCCTACCTGCTTTTGATTCTGCCTAATCACTCCGTGACTCAGTTTTATCGTCTGTAAAATGCATGTGGTAAGAGTTGTTATAAGTATTAAAAGAATGATTATAGGCAAAGCACTTAAAACGAAGCCTAGCATGGTATCCTCAAGAAGTGTCACTACTTTTAGTCATCCCTTCAACTTCAATCCAACCCCTCCTTCTACATGCAGGCATGCACACACACATACACACACACAACTCCCAACTATGTTAGTTTTCTTCCAGTTACTCCAACAAGCCAAGCTCTTCACCTCTCCAGGGACTTCACACATGTTCCTTTTCCCCGTAATACTCTTCCTTCTCTCTTGGAAAGACTAATTCATGTCATGCTTGCACGTTAGGTAAATTATCATCTACTCAGAGGTTTCCCTCAACTCTCTTCAAAAGGCAATCTCACTCTGTCTCTTTCTTACATTTCTTTGCTTATTTATTTTCTTGCCCTTATCAGAATCTAAAGTGTTCTTATTCACTTGGCAGTTCATGTACTTATTACCTGCCGCCGCCACTCCTGCACTGTAAACTGTCTTGCTCTTCTTGTGTCCCTGTACCCAGCACATTGCCTGATATGATGGATGCTCAATAATGATTTGTTGAATTGCATTTCCCAAACTCAATAAATGAAAACTTCAGAATCTAAATCCAGGTCAGGTTACAGCCAGAGGCCTCGAACAGAAAGGAAAATGGTTTATCTTATAAATGGTTTTCTCTCCCCCAGGAACCTCAGCTACCATCAAGAGCTCTGTGCCCATGACTCAGCATTCCATCCAAGCCTCCCCTTCCTACTTATCTCCTAGCACACGTGCTTGATAATAGAGTCAGATTTTCATGCTGGTGTATTTGATGATTTGGGGCTGTTTCTGACACCCTCAGGAGAAATAGGAGCCTTCCGATGTATATTTGCTTGGAAAGCAATGAAAACTGCCTAGCAAAATTCTCATGACCTGTGTTGTTTGGGGGAGCAATAGTTTTATCGAAGGTATCACCATATTGCTTCCTGAATCAAACATTTTCAAACTGGGTGCCTGTGGGATTTGAAGAACTCAGTCAGCCTGGAGATTTTCCTGTCCTTGATAGAGACAGAGTGAAGGGTTACCAACTTCCTTGTGCCTAAGAGTCACCTACAGATTTCAGTTAAAAATGCACATTTCCAGCATCCCACCCATGAAAGTCTGAGTCAACAGAACTTTTATTACAGGAGTATTTATTCAGATTATCTTTTATAACTGTCTATGTGCTAGGTGCTAGGAAAAGCAGCTTTACATACATTATTTTGTTTAATTCACCCAAGGATCCTATGATGTAGGCATTACTTTTATCCTTCTTTATTGATGAGAAAACCGGAGTTCAGGGAAATGAAATACTTTTCTCCAGGTCCTACACTTCATGAGTGGAGCACCCAGCCTTGCAACTCCAAGTGTGGTCTATGGACCACCAGCAGCTTCAGCATCACCTGAAGTTTCCCAAGAATGCACTTAGGCCCCACCTCAGGAGCCTGAATCTGAATCTGCATTTCAGTAAGATCCTTAACTGACTTATGCACATTTATGTTTAAGAACCCTGTTCTAGGTTATCTGATTAAAAGGTGACTTCCTTTTTTATCTATTCTCTTGTCTAATGGTTTTCAAACATGACTCCGTATGAGAATCACTTGGGATCCTTATGAAACAGGTAGTTAATCCAGTGGGCACTGCTTCCAGAAATTCTGGTTCTGGAAGGTCTGGGCTGAGACCCCAGGAATCTCCTTCTTTCCTTCCTTCCTTCCTTCCTTCCTTCCTTCCTTCCTTCCTTCCTTCCTTCCTCCCTTCCTTCCTTCCTTCCTTCCTTCCTTCCTTTCTTTCTTTCTTTCTTTCTTTCTTTTCTTTCTTTCTTTTTTACAATTTATTTATCTATTTATTTGTTGTGATTTTCAAGCCAGCAGGTCTCAGACTCTAACTGAAATCAGCCATGTGGGAATCCAGCGTCCCAACAACCATGCCACCTGCTGGCCTTAGGAATCTCTATTTTTTAAACTGAAAACCTGATAGTTCTAATGTGGGTGGTCTGAGGATCAGAGTTTGAGAAACACAGTACAGAAAAACATGGACTTCATTTTCTATCCTCTTAAGAGTGAAATAATTTTGAATTTCTTGAATGAGCTTTTAGCTTATGAAGACCACACTTTCAAGATCAGTTTTTGTATTTGTCATGAGAGAGGGCAGACCCCTCGGAACATTGAAACTTGGAGGTAGAAGGACTTTTAGAGTCATGAGGTCAAAGTCTTTCTTTCTTAAAAAAAAATAAATAAATTATTGCCAGGGGGTACACACACTCACCAGAGAGACAGAGAAAGAGGGAAGGGGAGAAAGTACCTCCCAGGGAGATATAGTCATAATGCAGTCTCTTTTCCTACATTTCTCCATCCTGTTGGGCTTCTGAAGATGCTCACAAGTACATGCACCTGGCATGGTTTTCAAGCTTCCAGGACCGAGACTTGAATCATGGTCAGCCATGTGGGATCCAGCTCCCTGAACTACTAGGCCATGAATAGGTGAGAAAATTCAGGTTCAGAACTGACAGATAACTTGGCCATGATCACCTGGCTCATTGGAGGCACAGCAAAACTAGAACCCAGGACTCTTGATTCTGTCCATGAAAACATGGGTCGTTGGACACACAGTCCAGTAGCAGCCAAAGCATCGGAACTGAGAGCTGTAAAGCTCTTGGCGTAGCTCCCAGTCCTTTTACATATTAACTCATTTAAGTCTCGTGGCACCTTGTAAGGTAGTATTCTCCCCATTAAGCTAGTGAGGAAACTGAGGCATGGAGAAGGTAAGTCACCTATAGTAAGTGATAGAGGCAGGAACTTGTTTTTTTCTTTAAGAATTATTTATTTAAATTTATTCATTATTATTATTTTTTCAGTTTGACCAGAGAGAGTGAGAAAAGAAAAGTGAGAAAGCAAGTCGCCAGGTCTGGGACTCGAACCATGGTCAGCCATGTGGGACTTCAGTGCCTTAATCATCACACTGCCCACTCACCCCATAAACCAGAAACTTTAAAGTCTGATTTTAAATTTCAAGATTCTTAAGGCACTTAGTAAGCAAAGAATGAATGGATAGATGAGTGGGAAATGTATATCATGGTGAGTAAAATAAAAAAAGAGGAACTGACTCTAAAGTGTTCTTGAATGCACTTTCTGCTTGTTTTCCTTCACTTTTTCCCCAAACAAATGGGTTAAAGTGGAAATGTCCCACAACCCTGTTAGCACCTGATTAAAAATATGGTAGTCAAAGTCAGGGAGATGCCAATTTAAACTGAACATCTTTGTTCATTAACTGCATAACTTTGAGAAAGTCACAAAATCTAATTAAACCTTAGTGTTCTTATATATAAAAGGGAAGCAGTCATAGTGGCCATTTTCTAGGGTTATTGTAATTAAAAAACAGACAATGTACTAAATGCTTTACTGTTTTAGGCACTGATATATATTTGTACAACCACATTTGGTTTATAAATAAGTATGATGTTGTTTTAGTAGTTGTGAAGCCCCCTGAAGGCAAGAGACTCTTTTTGACTCTCCCTTGTCCCCATAGCCCCAGCTAGATGTACTAATGACCCTTGATCACCAACAGAGACCAGCTCCCACCCCAATCTCCCATCATTGTTACAGCATTTACCTCCTAGGGGAGGGAAGCGACTCTTCTTCAAGGCATAGTTTACCTGACCTGTCCCTCACCCAGTTTCTCCTTTTACAGAGAGAAGGCAGGAATGTGCAGAGAAACTTCTACCCAGCACAGAAGAGTTTTGTTTTTAGAGAAAAGTTACCAAAGGGCCAGGAGGTAGCATGGTGGTTAAGGCATTGAACTGCCAAATGGCTTACTGCAGTTCGAGTCCCAGAAGTGGTGGCTTGAAAATCACACCAGGCATGTGTGCTTGTATGCCCAAAATCCAAGGAGGAGATTGGAAGTGAAGAGATTGAAGTGTGGCCACCCCCCCTGGGGAGTGATTTTTCACCGTCTGATGAGTGTACAGACCCTATGGCAAAAAAACTCAAAAAATAAAAATAAAAATAAAAATAAAAATAAAGAAAAAAAAAGCAAAAAGAAAAGTTACCTTGAAAAAAACTGGGCAGCGCACCACCAGCAGACTTTTTGCATCCTAGTTTGTGACCTTGGGCTAATCACTTACTCTCTCTGAGTCTCTATTTATCTCCCTATAGGATAAGCTGGATAGTTGCTCTTGTCCCTAAGGGCTCCTGCCAGTATTAATATTCTAATTCTTTGAATGCTTATTCAGTTACATTCAAATGTCCTACCCACCTCTCTTAAGCTTTGCATGGGACATTGTGGAACACTGATGGGGAATAACAAGAGTCTCAGCAAAGGAGAGAGACATAAAAACTATTAAATATTATAACATCTATAAAAACATTAGAGCTACTATACACTGAGCACTTACTCCATGTCAGCCACTGTGTTAGTGCTCATACACATAACCTTCACAACAACCCTAGGATGTAAGTTTTTTTGCTCTTATTTTACAGATGACGAAACCAATGTTAAAGAGTTGACAACACATGACCAAGGACACACAGCTGGTAAGTGGTATAAGTAGGATTTGAAGTCAGGTTTTTTTATGATATAAAATATATTACCAGTTTAATAAATTAAATAATGTGTAGAATATGCTACAATTTATCTAAGAAAGAGGAGGTGGTCAGTACACTTTACACACCCACATGCAACAATATAAGCCTCTATTTATCTACATCTATGCAGTAGAAATATGAATTGTAAAAATTTTAAGTGGTTACTTATAAGGAAAGAGAAATAACTGAGTAGACAATGCAGGAACTTCTTTTAATATTATCTTGTTTGGGGACCAGCAGTTAGCGTAATGGCTATGTCACTGGACTCCCATGTAGCCGACCACGGTTCGAGTCCCAGACCTGGTGGCTTAAACTCACACCGGGTGTGTGTGCGTGCATGCCCAAGATCCCGAGAGGAAAATGGAGGAGAAGGGATTGTGGCCTGGCCATCCCCCCTGGGGGGTGATTTCTCGCTTTCTCTCTCTCTGTCTCTGGTGAGCGCACGTGCCCTATAGCAAAAACCTCTCCAAAAAAAAAAAAAAAAAAATTATCTTGTTTTTAAAGGTACCACCTAAAATTTAAAGTAAGATGAAAGAGAACTTAAATGTTTAACCTATCAATGACATAATCACATGAGGAGAATTATTTAACGTGGCTTTAGATAAATAAAGCAGCTAGCAGGCTGTGCATTCCAATAAAGATATAGCCTAAATAAAAAGGAAATTGCAAAAAAAATAAATTGTTTTTGGTAATTTTATGGGTGGTGGCAGTGTTCGTATTGTTATTCTGAGACCATTGTGAGTGTATCGGATAAATCAAGTGAACAACTTTGTGGGTGTCATTGAAAACCAGGAATTTTAACACAAGATAAAGGAAATCCAGATATAAGATAGATGATAATAGCTAAATCCTTGTAACTCTGAATTTGAATAAAAACTATCTGTGTGATATATGTCAGTATGATACATATTTCTTAGCTCCATCCACGGGAAGGACTGAGAAACAACAATCCCAAAGAAGTGAGCACTCCTGGTTCCTAGATTGCTATCTCTAACGACCATTTCTCACAAACCAGGGCTCCTTGGAGAAATGACTGATTTCATGTCTGGGGCAGGAAATGTACAAAATGAGCCTAGAGAATTTGTCAAACCAGAAAGTAAGGAAACTATCGAAGATTACTAGGATTGTGTCAAAAGGACTGAGGATCCAACGTGAAGAAGCACCCATTGGCCGAAGATGGGATCATTTGAACATTTATAACTTGCAAATCACATCTAGTATGCTTAAATCCATGGTCTTTAAGAACACCCATTAGTCACTCTTAGAGAATGCTGCAGAACCAACACATTATTTAAAAACTGGCTTTAAAAAAAAGGACAAAACTGAGCATTAATCATTTTTTTCTAGAACTGTTTCAGCATAACCAAATAGTCGATAAGGGAGGAAAAGTTCCTCTGTATAGAAGTATATTAGCTAATAATGATTTTAAAAAGATAAGATATAGAATTATTCCATCACCATTTTGCAATTACTAATGAATTGATGCATCTAAGCAATGAGTAATGACTGCCCACATTATGGAGAAGACAATCAGACACTATGTACCTCCTGGTAGAAGAGTAAAGCACCATGAGTGAAGTAGCTTTACCAGAAATAAACAGACAAAAAAAGGCGATCATGAGTTTAATCAAAATTCAACATCCAACTACCAATTTATAGAAAACACAAGGAACGGGGAATTTGTTAAGTGTCACCAAAGAGATGTCATCAGCAAGATCAAGGTATGGAAAACTCTCTGGGACAATCCAACTGGCTTCTTCTATAATATATAATACTTACACAGAAAAATTTTTAAAAGAGAGATGAAGGGAGAACCTTCAGATTACACAGGACCTAAGACACAAATAAATCAATTACAATATATGGACCTTATCTGGACTCTGATTTAAATGAATCAACTTACAACAACTTTTTATAAGACAACTAGGAAAAAAGCTCACAAACATCTACTAATTATTTGACAAATATCAAATAATCCTCCTAATATATCATAGTATATATCATAATTATAAGTGTCTTTGTAATTATTAATATTTAAAGTGTGATATTACTGTGTTTTTCAAAGAGTTTCTATCTTCTCAAGAATCATACTAAAATATTTAAAGATAAGGTTATATGCTATTTTAGATTTGTTTCATAATAATATGGGAGCGTGTCAGGGGTATAGAAGACACAAAATTGGCCATAAGTAGATAATGTTGGAACTGATGGTAGGATTCATTATACTATACCACTTTTAAATAAGTTTGAAGTTTTCTACAGTAAAAAGGTAAAAGCAAAACTCACAATGCCACTGAGAAGCTAGGGTGTATAGCCCTTGTTTCTGTGGCTTCTGTGTTTCAGGAAGCTGGCCGTGACCCATGTGCCACCTTGGGACAGCAGAGGCTGCAGTCAAGAAACCTTGCTACCCCTCCTGTTCACAGCCATTATCTCTAGAGTCATGGTTTCACGCCTCCCCATGATATAAGCAGTGAAAAATGAGAGGCCTGGAAGCACATTATATTGCTAGTTGTGGAGCTCAACAGTTGTCTTCAGAGCCCGAGGTGGGAGAAGGTGCCCAGGCACCTGGTCTGAACTGCAACTCTGATGAGTAAAAGTGAGTTGTGTTTACACCACTTTTTTTTTGGTCTTTCCTTGAGATTGCCACAAGTTGCCTTTCAGGGCTCAGATTCCTACTAATTGGTCTAGACTACCTGTACATTTCCACAGATACCCAGGGCCGTAAAAGTGGATGGAAGAGGAAGTGGTCACCAGCTCAGAGCCATTTCTTTCCTAGAATCTCGGCAGAATCCTGAGTGTTCTCTAACTCCAAGTCCATCACCTATGTCGTAGCAGTACTGCCACCACTCCTGTGGCTTACTGTACCCTTAACCAATCTCCTTCCTCCCTTTATTCTCTGCTCCTTCCACCCACCACCTATTTCTCCAACCATTTGCTTCTCCACATGATTGTCAGGGTAATCTTCTCAAAGCCCAAACTTTAAAAAAACAACTTACTCAGGCTTCTAAGCCATAGCTCTGAGGCCAAAGACTGAAATACTCAATACAGAGTCAAAGATCTGCACGGTCTGTTTTTCTCCAGCCCTTCATTCTCTCAGCTCGTTAGCCCCACTGACTTTCTCACCACGGTGATTTGCACATGTTCATATTAATTCATTTACTTATTCATTTAACAAGTATTAGTTGAAGACCTACTGTATGGTAGGCATCTACCCAACCTGGGTTGTGACCCTGGGCAAATGATTTATCCTCTCTGGGTCTCTATAGACGTGTAGCATCAGTATCACTTGAGTCTTCGTTAGAAATACAGACTCTCAAGCTACACCTCGGGCCTCCTGAGTTAGGATCTGCATTTTAGCCACACCCCCAGAGGATCCCTATACACCTCAAAATTTAAGAGACACTACTCTATGAAACCATGAATTTAATGGCTACATTGAGTGGCTACATTGAGTGGCTCTTCCTTCTGGAAAAGTACGTTTGAATTTGAACAATACTTCTTTCTCCCTAGGACACTACTTGTCACCAGGAAAGGAAGAAGAGCTGTTTGAACAGGATCTGTTTATCCCATATCACTTAAGTAACTTCTAAACCAGATTCTTTCTCTCCTTTTATTTACCTTCTTTTCTCCCTTTTTTATTCCTTCCTTCCCTTCTTTTCTTCTTTCCTTTTAAATTAGGATAATAGAAAGGGAAAAAGAAAGAGGTCATCCTCTTCCAATAAAAGAATTACCCTGTCCTGTTCCCCCAGGACCCCTGGTCCCCTCTGGGATAAGCTCTGCATGTGCGACCCCACCCTGCCCTAGAACACAGCCCCTGGAGGAGGGGAGCCACGCAGCTGAGGCGGAGAAGAGAGCTCTGGAAGTGAGAGGAGAAGCAAGAAAGAGGAGTGCAGATAGGGCTCTGCAGGGAGCCAGGCCCCACTCAGCGAGCTTCTAAAAACAAACATCCTGGATCGCTTTCCTCTGCTCTTGCCAAAACTTCATTTCTGGGAATAGGGCCACAAGGACTCTCAGTTGCCCTCATCCTTAGGCAGCCACAAGGGAGATTAAGAGACCAAAGCTACCCCCTGCTGGTATGTCCAGACCCTGATAGAAGATTAATGTCCACTTAGGAGAAGTCAAAAATGAGCACATGAGTGTTCTCAGTCCCCTCCCTGTCCACAGAAGAGGATTCTGGCTTTGCCTCTTCTTTTTTTCCCCTCTATGCCTTTTCAGGGAGACTTTGGCCATTGCCAGAAGGGTTCTTTGGCATGCGGGTGTGCAGGAAAAGGGAAAGGGGGAAAGAGCTATGAGGCTTAGTAAGCATAAATAAAGACATCTTTTTTAGGTGAATTTTAAGGAGAGTATAAGAATAGTAAAGACGTGAGGGCTGCTAATGGGAGGAAAAACAATCGACAGTGTCTTTATAAACTAGTAGTTCTGGTTTATAGAACCACTAACATCAGCCTCAATTGGGAATTTGCAAATTTTTAGGTCCTGCCCCAGACCTACTGAATCACATGCCCTAGATATAAGATCCAGCCATTTCTTTTTAAAAACTTATTTATTTAATTTAATTTATTTATTATTATTACTATTTTCCAATTTGCTGCAGGGCACATATGCTTACCAGAGAGAGACAGAGACAGAGAGAGAGAGAACATGAGAAAGCAAGCCACCAGATCCGGGACGAAAACCATGGCCGGCTATGTGGGAATTCAGTGCCTTAACCACCACGTCACCTGCTGGCCCCCCAGAAATTTCTTTTAACACACTTCCAGGTGATTCTGATGTCTGCTGAAGTTCAAGGACTGTTGTTACAAACTACCGTGTCCACAGTGAATATGATTTGGGAGTGAAATATTGAGTTCATTTGAAACTACTGTACTCTCTCGGAGTGCAGAGAGAATCAAGGGTATGAGATAAGGCTGGAGAAGGCTGTGAAGATCTTTGTATTGAGTTGGTCTTGGGACTGGACAACAAGGACCATCGACATGACAGGGTTATACTTTTCTTACTGATATTCATTCACTACATGGGGGAGGGATGGTGGTACCATGTATCTTTATACTGAGATGCCCTGCTCTTATGTAAAATCACCTGACAAGACTCAGTCCTCCTGACCCTGCACAGGCCAGCACTGCTGCCTGGAAAATAAATCACAGGATGTATATAAAGTCAAAGGACTGGTCTTTCATCTTTGGGGTTTTGCACTCAAATACTGACATTTTCAAAACCCTGGTTTCATTCAATAATGGAAGGCACATTGAACTTCTAGACTATAATCCTACCTAAAATTTAAACTAGAACTGGGCAGAGGCTGGAGGACTGGAAAGAAAATATAGATTCTTATGATCCAAGTTTTCCTAGATTCTACCCAGCTATCAATGCAAGGAGTTGCAGTGCTAACTAACCCAGATAGTTCAGTGTTTTTCTTCACCTTGTTCAGAGAGGATTTCATTTTCCCAAGCCTCCCTGCATATCTCAAGTAATGCTTATAAGTCAGGTTAGCAATGACTGCATGTCAGCTGTCCCCCACAGAGATGTCTTCTGCTGGGACCACTTTACCCAGGAAGTTTAGACCCCCTTGGAACATGGAACATGTAAATAGGCTAGTATGCCACAGGGGAATTACTGTGAGCCTGCTTTAAACAAATAAATAAATAGGACCAGATAGTGGCATCATGACGAAAACAGTTGCATCCTATGTGGTCAACTACATAGTCCAAGTCCCAGACCTAGAAGCTTCAAAAGCATGCAGGTACATGTGAGTGAGTGCCCAAAATCTGGAGAGGAAAATGGAGAAGATGGGATTGAGGTGTGACCATCTGTTATAGGATGCCCTGTAGTGAACTTAAAAAAATGTGTTTAATAAAATAAATGAAAACAAGACATCTGCATGAATAAAAACAAACCATGAATATAATAACAAAAAATAAAATTCCTTCTTCCTTAACTGACTTCCCAATTTTTTTTGAGATTCTTTACAGAAGTAGTTACATGAGCATGGATATGCTGTTTTATTAACATAAATGAGACCGTTTTACATATACTGTGCTGCACTTTGTTTTTTGTCCTTAATAGCTTGGAAATCAACTCTCAATTATGGCTCTTTCTCATTTTTCTCTTCTACAGTGTTGTAATGAACATTCACGTTTATATTATCTGGCGATGGTATGTATGAATTAAATTCTTGCCCATGAGTCAAAGGGCAAGAATATCAACTAAAATATTGCATCCAGTTCTCTGCACATTGACTGTGAATAAGAGTCCCTGTCTTCTCATTCACTCATCAGTTATCCTCAGGGGATTGGTTCCAGGACCCCTACAGATACCAAAATCCATAGATGCTCAAGTCCCTTATATAAAATAGTGGAATATTTGCATATAACCTATATACATCCCCTTGTATACTTTAAGTTATCTCTACATTACTTATAATACCTAATGCAATGTAAATGCTATTTAAATAGTCATTATACTATATCGTTTAGGAATTAATATTATTAGGTTGTTGGCAAAGTAGTGATGTGTTTTTCTATGCAAAAATAAATCATGACAACCCAGCATAACAAGAAAAAAGTCTGCTTATGTTCGATTCTGAAACAACTAACTGTTTTAACCTAATATTTTGATCCATGGTTGGTTGACTCTGTAGATGGGGAACCTGCAGATTTGGAGGGCTGACTGCATTGTTAAACTTTTTTTCATTTTCGCCAATCTGATAGGTAAAAAGGACATCTTGTTTGGATTTGCATGTCTTTCATTTGAGAAAAGTTGAACATCTTTTCACACATTTATTGGATATTTGCATTTTTTTCCTGAGAACTGTCTTTCATATCCTTTGCCCATTTTTCCATTGGCCTGTTTGTGTTTATTCCTATTAGTTTGTTTGTGCTTTTTGTAAAATAAGGAAATTATCTTCGTTGTATGTGTTGCAAACATCATGTACCACTTTATCACTTGTCTCTTGACTTTGTGAAATTGGCTTCTATAAAGACACTTTAATTTTTATGTAGTTGCCGTTATTAATATTTTGCTTTCTGGAGACCAGCGTGATGGGGGAGAATAGGCAATAAGCTCACCTACTTCAGATAGCATTTGCTTGTCCAGTTTTCTCCTTCTGAAGTCAGAGCCTTGGAGGTGTTAGGAGGCTGGAACACGGTGGGGGGAAGTTGTGTTGGTCCATTTGCTTCAAGTGCTTCCACCAGTGCTCGGTCAGCCACTCCCATAAACCCAGCACAACATCCTTTTCTGCTTCTCACCTTTGGTGTGAGAGACAGCCCATTGGTCTAATCTCCTCCATTTCCATGGAGAATTATCTTCCCAGGGCCTCATTACTCTTTCTACAATCTGACTTAAAGGCTGTCAAAAAAATTTCATAACTCTGAACCTCCAAAGAGATTATGTGGGAATTTTTACCTCTTTTCTCTCCAAGAGAGGGTCAATGTGCTTTTAAAAATCAGAAGTACAGAAAACTCACCCATCTCTCCCCAGAAGAAAACAAAGTGCCCTCTTACCAATAGAGGGTTAAGCAAGAGTTTCAGATCCAAATTTAATGTCCTATTGAAAAATTTAAAAAACAACTGATCACTCTTAAATCAGAAGAATGTATAAATTTAATTGAATCCCTTGTTAGTGGCATTGCAAGAAGTACAAAAAGTGAGGGTCCGAACATCCCACAGAACCAAGATTTGTAGGAAAGACACTTGTGGGCAGGACAGAGGGAGGTGGCACTAGGAGGGCATAACTACCCTACCCAGAGGTCTGCCCCAGGGTCAGCTCCCCCAACTCTCTTCTGTATCTCAACCCACCACAACGCTTAAAATTTCATTTTAATTTTTAACCACACCATGGCAGTGGCTGTTGGGAGAAAATGCACTAGTCACCATAGCTTTTTAGAATCACAGATTGTTAGATGGAGCTGATATCATAGGGCAGGTGCCACCACACCCTATTGGAGCTGGGAACTAGTGCTTTCAGGGACTAAACTAATGAAGATTTGCTGCTGAGACTTCACCCTCCAGATCCCATTCACTAGTGGTAGGGCTCCCTCTGTATCCTTCTCTCTGTCTCTGTCTTTTCATTTTTTGAATTGTTTTCTAAATTCTTTAAGGTAAAGTGTTTTCTTGGCTCTCAGATCCTCCTTTCTCTTGCTAATTCTCACCTTTCCCCTTTCCCATCTAGGAGAGGCAAAAATGTAGGTCTCACAGAAGACTCCACCATTGGAGCTGGGGCCTAGTGCGTGACGCGTGGTTTTCATTTTTTGATGTTTTAAAAAATAAATAAAATTTTAAAAACTTTTTGTATTTTTTTCTCTTTCTCTGTTTTCTTTCCCTTTTTCTTTTACCTTCACCACTTTGCTACTCAGCCTCCATGCACTGAGTGTCTATACGGGTCTAAGTGAACCATAGCCAAATATCTGAAGAATACTGTTAGGGTCAGACCATTCTTCAATTTCCACTGAATCCGCTGCACAAAGGGAGAAAAACAGAATGGGAGGGAGGTTGCAGATCACCTCCTCCTGCACGCCTCTGAATGCTCAGATTGCACTTTAAGAAATTAGGAAGAAATGTATAACCCATCAGATGACCAGAAATCACTGCAGAGGCACAAGAAATATGAGAAACCAAGAAAGTACCTCTCCGCCCAAGGGAAAAGGATAACTCCTTTTCATCCACAGACAGTACAATGGAACTTGCAGAAATGTCTGATAAAGAATTTAGAATATTCACAATGACAAAGCTGACAGAGATGCAAGAGAAGAGAGCCAATGGACTCCAGAAGGTGCAGGAGAAAAGAGCCAATGAGTTCCAGGGGGTGAGGAAGTTCTTACATGATCTGAAAGAGGAAATAAACACCATAAAAAAAGAATAAAATGGAACTGATAGAGATGAAGACTGTAATACAGGAAATCAAAACCTCCCTTGAAAGTATTAAAAGCAGGCTAGATCATACAGAAGATTGAATCTCAGATGTAGAAGACAGACTCGTTGGACTAGAAAAATCCACCACAAAGACAGAAAATTTCCCCCCAAAATGAGAATAATATATGAGAAATCCTAGATACCATTAAACATTCAAACATCTGAATAATCAGTATCCCAGATGGTGAAGAGAGCAACAAGGGCATTGATTATCTATTCCATGAAATCCTAGAAGAAAACTTTTTAAACCTAGAGAGAGATTCAAAGATCCAGACCCAAGAAATATAAAGGACCGCACATAGAATTAACCCAAGAAGATCTTCTCCAAGACATATTATAGCCAGATAAACCAAAACAACAGACAAAGAACAAGATACTAAGATTGGCAAGAGAGAAAGGTCAAGTTGCCTACAAAGGATATCCCATCAGGCTAACAGTGAACCTCTCATCGGAAACAATGAGAGAAAAGGAAAGAATGGGAAAATATATTCAAAGTATTGAGTGAAAAACAATTTCAAGCAAGAATACTATACCCCGCAAGATTATCCTCCATATGCAAAGAAAAGACAAGAACATTCTCAGATAAACAAAACCTGAAAGAATTTTTATCAACACCAGACCAGGTCTCCAAGAAGCTCTGAAGGAAGTGCTATATAAGGAAAAATAAATACAGACACACAGAAATAAGAATTTAGAAACAACTAAGAAAATGGCCAGCTTAATGATAGGGACACATCTAGAGTTGAATGTTATCTCCCAAAACTTAAACAGAAAGATTGGACCACAACAGAAGATAAATTAAGTACATGAGACTGAACTGGTGAAATAGAATTTTATGACTTTTGACTAAAACATTACTGACTTTCTTCTATGCTTTGTTTTCCAGATTTAAGGATTTTTGTCTTCTCTTGAGCTGCCAATAGGTTCACGTACTGACTATTTGAACAGAATCCTAAGTTTTAAGTAAAGTACTTTTTTTTTTTTTTTTTTGAAGAGATTTTCACTATAGGGCAAGTGCACTCTCCAAAAAGACAGAGACAGAGTAACTAAAAGTGAGAAATCACCCCCTCCTGGGGGATGGCCATGCCACAATCCCTTTTCCTCCATTCTCCTCTCAGGATCTTGGGCACACATGCACACGTGCCCGGTGTGAGTTTAAGCCACCAGGCCTGGAACTCGAACGGCGGTCGACTACATAGGAAGTCCAGTGACATAACCATTACACCAACTGCTGGTCCCTAAGCCAAGTACTCTTAACATTTTTTGATTCTGATTTATTAAATCTAAAACTGCTTTTCTTGAAATTAAAAATATATTTTAAAAATACCTAATAAAAAAAGAATGGAGTTAAAGAATTGAGAATTTGTTCTACTGTCTGGGTTTTGGGTGAATGGCAGGAGAGTAATACAAAGAGCTATCTAAAGTGGAAAACTGACATGCTTCATATTCTCCTGTCACCCATACATGCTCAATTCCCAAAAAACAGGTGGGACTTTGCTTCCCAGGTCAGTAAGAAAGAACATCACATTATTTCAAATACAGAGAAATCTAGATTATAAGCCCTTAGTCCTCAGGTTGGTGGGAAAGTCTCAGTTGTGATTTTGAGACACTGTCCACTCCCTACATACATTCCAGAACCCTGGATCTTACTTGGAGGCTGGATAACAGAAGGGACTTCTTGAGTCACTTCACTGCTAAAATGACCATTTTGATTTTTAAAAAGTCATGTTAGTCACAACTGAAGGCTGCTGGTCTTTTCTGAAAGTCACGATTCAACTGATTTCTGAGATCTGAAACATTTTTGGGATGCTGGGTGGAAATAGAGTGCAGGCCCTGTTATCTAAAAGATATGTCGAAAACCTTGCCACTTCCTTGCCCAGTTACGGTAGTTTTAAAACAGGTCTGCAAAGTCTTTAACATTCCTCTCCCTTTGAACGTGAGCTAACCTTGGTGTTATTGGCTGAATTACATCTCCTCTTCCCATCCATATGTTGAAACCTTACCTCCCCCAGAAATTTAATACATGACTGTATTTGGAGACACGGCCTTTAAAGAAATGATCAAGTTAATATGAGTCCATTTGAGTGGGACCTTAATCTAATCTGACTGGTGTCTTTATAAAAAGAGCTCAGGACACAGATACACACACACACACACACACACACACACACACACACACACAGAGGAAAGACCATGTGAAGACATAGGGAAAAGATGGCAATCTACAAACCAAGTAGAGAAGCCTCTGAAGAGAGCATCCCAGCCAGCACCTTGATCTCAGGCTTCTAGTTTCCAGAACAGAAAATAAACATTTGTTGTTTAAGCTTCCCAGTTTGTGGGACTTGTTATGGCAGCCCTCACACACTAATGCACTTAGTGACTCACTCCTGATGACTGCATGACTTCCAGGCTCAGTTAGAATACATGAGATGCTTCTGCTTGGATCCCTCCCTCACCATGCTCACCCTTGGAACCTAGCCACCATGAGGTGAGGAGGAAGCCCAGGCCACGTGCAGACGTGTAGGTGTTCTGACTGGCAGCCCCTGCTAAGGCCCCTGCTGAGTGCCAGCTTTAATTGCAGACATGTGAGTGAGCAAACCATGAGATGACGCCAGCCCCAGCCTTTCAGCCACTCCAGTTTAGTGTAGAGAGAGACGTACTGTTCCCGCTGAATCCTGGCCAAACTGCCGAATCATGAGCAAAATAAATGCCATTATAAGCCACTAAGTTTGGGAGTGTTTTTGAAAGTAACAGTATATAAAAGGATCTCCAGTCTTGAGGTATCAACAGCTTCTTCTGCCTCTCTAACTTTAAGGAATATTTCCTTTCTCCTCCTTCCCACTAGGAAAGATCTCATATAATCTCCCCTTGATTTGTCTTTAGTTTAAACAACATTGACTTCTCTTTCCAGTGGGTAAAGATGAGAGGAGGAGAGGTTTATGGCAAACAGTGTTGCTTAATAATTTGCACTAATACCATAATTTAAATGTTCTTCATATAGGGACCAGCAGATGGTATAATGGTTGCATCACTGGATGGACTCACACATGGGTGACTGATGTTTGAGTCCCGGACCTGGCTTAAAACTCATGCTGGGCACGTGCATGTATGCCCCAAATCCCAAGAGAAGAATGAAGGAGAAGGGATTGCGGTGCAGCCACCCTCCCCCTGGGGGTGGGATAGGATGATTTCTCACTTTCTGTCTCTCTACCTCTTCGGTGAGCACACGTACCCTATAGCAAAAATCTCTTCAAGGGGGAAAATGTTCTTCGTATAACATATTTTTACTTCAGCTAGAGTAAGAGCTGCATAAGAAAGCAAGTCACTGCATTTTTATACAATGGTAATCAATACATGCAAGCTCACCATTAGCTGCCTCTGCTCATGTGAATGCTACTGGCCAGAACTAGTCTGGACAGGAGAAAAATAGTGCTGACTGTCACCTTGTCATTTTTATTAAAGGGGACATGTACCCAGAGGCTGACCTAAGGTTAAACCCACAGCAGGAAGGGAGGGTGGATGTTGGTGGCAGTGGAGAGACCAGTCAAAATAGTACCAGTTTCACTAAGGGATCAGTGGATGGTTGCTTGTGTTGACTGTGCAGAGCTGCACCAGTTTCAGTCCTTCATGTGCATATACGGACCTGACTGGAGACTCAGTAGCAATTATTTCTCTATAAAAATCCCACTTCTGGGACCAGCAGTTAGCGTAATGGCTATGTCGCTAGACTCCCATGTAGTCAACCACGGTTCGCATCCTGGACCCAGTGGCTTAAAACTCACACCAGGCACATGTGCGTTCGTGCCCAAGATCCCAAGGGAAGAATGGAGGAGAAGGGATTGTGGAGTGGCCAGCCCCCCCGGGGGGTGATTTCTCGCTTTCTGTCTCTCTGTCTCTCTCTTCTGTCTGGCGAGCGCACGCGCCCTATAGCAAAAACCTCTCCAAAAAGAAGAAAAAAAAAATTCCACTTCTTTTGAGTAAGCCTATTCCCTGTCTCCTAGATGATGTTACCCATAGTACTCAACAAATGTGTGAGTCAGTTTCCGGTTTGTACCTAGCTTGGTTCAGTAACACTAATGCCAACCTTGAGTTTACATTCAGCACTCTGCCACTTCCCCTGAAACAAACCCAGGTCCCAAAGCATTGGAGCTTAATGCAGATATCATGGAAAATTGAGTTCAGGGTGGAAGGAGCCTCATATTACCAACTGCACAGGAACATCTTTGAAGTCTACCAGAGACTTCATTACTCTCTCTTTCCAGTTTTCCCATAATTTATCCCCTGCTTCAGGTTCCCCATTATCAGAGATCTTCTCGTCACCTCTTCAACAGTGAAATTCTACCTCCCTTCACTAATATACTAAACCAGCACAGAAAAAAAAAAAAATCCTAGGTAGAGACCAGCAGATGGCATAGTGGTTACATTACTGGACTCTCACATAGTCGACCATGGTTCAAGTCCCAAACCTGGTGACTTAAAAATCATGCCTGGCACATGTGTGTGCATGCCCAACATCTGGAGAGAATGGAGGAGAAGGGATTGTGGTGTAGTCATCCCTTTCCCCAGGGATGATTTCTTGCTTTCTCTGTGTCTCTCCAGCAATTGCATGTGCCCTATAGCAAAAGTCTCTCAAAAAAAAAAAAAAAAAAAAAAAAAAAAAAAAAAAAAAAAAAAAAAAAAATCCTAGGCAGCCAAACAGGAACAGTTTATTGTTCCTGAAGCATACCCCAAGGCTTTCAGCTCATTCCAACATACTTCCAATCTCATTTTCGTGTTGTTGCTCATGTTACTTGTTTCTGTTTCTTTCCCTTGGAGCTCAAGGAAATTGGCAAGAGCTGCCCTGTTTTCTCTTTGCTGCTCTGAAAAATGCAACCACGGCAGCCCTCCTCCAGAGTCCCCAGTGCCAAAGTCAACAATGAGGTAGAGAACCCAAGGCCAGTCACCCTCCACACACTGTTCCAATCTTGCGGTGACAATGGTCTCTCCTGCAAAAGGCGCACAGCACACAGTTCCAAAATAGCAGCCAGCCAAAGCAAGGCAAGAGGACCCCTCCATGCCTGTCACCATTTTGCTTGCTAAACAGGGTGCCAGAGTCTAGTTTGACCCCAGAGATGGGCAAACTGTGGCAACCAAACCAGTGGCAATAGAGACGGTGGTTGGTGGAAGTCAGCCACCTTCCAGAGAGCAGCACAACGTGACAACTGTAGCGGGAACTCATAGCCACCATTGGCTGAGCACTTGCTACAGCAGAAGTAGGAGTCGAGGAGTTCCAAGACTCCCAGTGGATAGTGCTGAACCCTATATTCACTGCACTGTTTTTTTCCTAAACATATATACCTACAATAAAGATTACTATATAAATCAGGCACAGAGGTTAACAACAATAACTAATTTAAAAAGATAGAGTAACTAAAATAATATATATTCTTTTTTTAATTTCTTTTTTATATACATTCAATGACATTGTTATGTCAATGAGATCTCTCTCTCTTTCAGAATATTTTATTGTACCATAGTGTGGACACTTGAAACCAGAGAAAGTGAAATCGCAAATGAGGAGAGACATGATGTGACAAACAACATACCAAGTGTTCTGTGTAAGATCTCAATTCATATTCAGGACAACTTTACAAGGCAGGCACTATTACTACCCCCATTTCACAGATGATGAAACCAAAGATGCTAACCAGAGAGTAGAGAAAGAAAGCATTTTCCAGGGATGAGCAGTTAGCGTAATGGCTATGTCGCTGGACTCCCACGTAGTCGACCGCAGTTCGCATCCCAGACCCGGTGGCTTAAAACTCATGCCGGGCGCGTGTGTGTGAGTGCCCAAGATCCCGAGAGGAGAATGGAGGAGAAGGGATTGCGGCATGACCATCCCCCTTGGGGGGTGATTTCTCGCTTTCTGTCTCTCTGTCTCTCTCTGTCTGTCTGGTGAGTGCAAGCGCCCTATAGTGAAAACCTCTCCAAAAAAAAAAAAAGAAAGAAAGAAAGAAAGAAAGCATTTTCCAAAGGGTCACGATCACACCACAATCCTTTTTAATACATTCCTCCTTTTCATCAGGATTCCAGGCATACATACACATGAGCCCTGCTGTGTTTTTCAAGTCACCAGGGCTGGGATTCAAACCATGGTTGGCCAGGTGGGATCTGACACCCTTAACCACTGTGCTATGGGGCTGGCCTATTTTTGAGCACATACTGTATTCTAACCCTGAAAATGAGGTCTCTTTTATTGCACATACCAGCTCTCTAAAGAAGGTATTTTCATCTTCTTCATGAAACCAATCTAAATGAGGTCAGTGGGTAGGCAGGGAGCAGTAAGCTTAATAGGGTGGGTGAGATGGAATCAAGAATACAGGTCTGGACAGGTAACTTTGAGAAGTGTGTAAGTCATCCATGTACAACTGGCAGACCTTAAAAGGTCTCTGGTTTTCAAAGGTCACTTTTCCATTTAATTTTCAAGTAACAACTATCTGAAGCTTTCCCTTTCAACTTGACCACACAGGATGAGGCATTTTCAGTTTTTCTCTCCTGCTCTAATACCATTTCCTGAACAATGCTTTGTCCAGATCACTATAGGTCACTTCTTGACATCTTTAGACACTGAAGCTTTGCTTACCCTTCTTTGCCTCAAGCTGAACATTCCAAAGCATCTAATACACAGCACCAAAGTTGGCCTTCCAAAGTGGACACCAAGTCCCAGTCCCTGAGTGGTGCGAGAGCCAGGCCACCTCCCTGTACAAATCTGCTTGGTGTGACTGCCTCCAGCCAGCACTGTGCAAAAGCAGTGGCCAACTTCACCACACGCTCACTAACACCAGGCTGTAGCATCTTCACCAACTGCAAAACAGATTAATTGCTTTTCAATTTGTACTGGAAAATAAGTCAGTTATACTACATAACACAGTCTAAGCTCAAGCCCAACATGTAATGTCAGTTAAAGTGTACACAATCTACATGAGGACAATGTTCAGGACTGTGAAAATGTAGCACAAAGGTGAAATTAATTAAGTACTTGCTAAGTACCAGACACTCATGTAAGCACTTCATATCCTTTAATTACCACTCCATGAGGTAGCTACTGGTCCGGTCTTACTACAGTAAAGAAAGCAGGGCACTGAGAAACAGTCACTTGCTCCAGGATGTACAGCTAGTACGAAACAGAGCTAAGGCAGTGGAGCATCCATTTGGTGGCCTCTCAGCCCCTCTTCTCTCACTCATGTTGTTGTGACTTCTTCAGCCATGGGATGTCCTCTCTCTCTCCAGTTACTCATCTTTAAAATGTGAGAAACGCACCCAGTTGTTCTGAAGACCAAATGGGAAGGGGAGAAGGAAGAGATGAACTGGGAGCAGAGAAGAAAAGTCAGAGGCAGTGGAAAGAGGAAGGCAGAAGGTGAAAGCCTTTGGGTAATAGTGACATAGGGCCAGCCAGTGGTGTGGTGGTGGCAGCTGGATCCCACGTGGCCAACTGCGCAATTTGAGTCCTGAACCTGGCATCTTGAAAAACACTCTAGGCATATGTGCTTATGTTCTTAAAAATCCCAAAAGGAGAATGGAGGAGAAAGGATTGTGGCAGGGCCATCCCCTCTGTGGGATACTTTCTTATCCTCCCCCCCCCCTCTCGCTCTGGCTCTGTCTTTCTCTCTCTCTCTCTTGCTCGTGAGCACATGTGCCTTACAGCAAACCAAAAAAGAAAAACATTGACATATATATAAAAATATCTGGCACTCTGATTACTCGTCCTGAAAACATTTCAGGTGCATTAAATTCTGGGCAAATCGGTCCACTGATTATAGATACAGAGCCAAAGCCTGATCACTCTCTGCTCATGGGCACCTTCTCTATAAAAACAACAGACTTGATTATCCCTGAAGAGTCTATAGAACTAAAAAATGTGTCATGTTTGAGGCCAGCGTCCAGCCCCTTCTCTCTTAACTCACCCTTCTCCATCCCTGTCACCTGCTAAGCACCAGGTGGGCCAGCAGTAGCCACCTGCGGGTGGTAGGAAACTATGCAGCTGCTCACGATGAAGCCTTGGTGCCCACCCGTGGTACTTCATTGACGTTGGAGCAGGGTCCTGGTTCTCCTTAGATCAGTGTCTGAGGCCGTTCCTGTTTGTAAACAATTTCATGCATCAGGAAATAGAATTCGCAGGGAATATCAACTCTCTTTTGTGAAAACCAGCAAGAAAGTTTTACTGTTTTCTCATGGTCATGTTCAGGGTTGGTATTAATTTCAGAGGGACTAAGCAGTGGTCTTTGTTTTATTTTTTAAGAAGTGTAAGAAGGCATTTCTTTTCTGACCAAACAATTCTCTCTTGAAGAGAGAATACCTGCAAATATCTGGCAAGAAGGCTTTATCAATTAATTCCTCTGACCAGCTCTGACTTCTTTTTCAAAACCACTTTGAAACATCAACCTCATGATGGGGAGGCTCCAGCGTGTCTCTGTGCCACAGGATCAATGTCCATCAGGCTGCTGGCTTTAGTTATTCACTCTGTCATCCTGGGAAAATCACCTTGACTCTCTGACTCCATTTCTCAGTTTATTTTTTTTTTTTGGGAGAGGTTTTTGCTATAGGGCGTGTGCGCTCGCCAGACAGACAGAGAGAGACAGAGAGACAGAAAGCGAGAAATCACCCCCCAGGGGGGATGGTCACGCCGCAATCCCTTCTCCTCCATTCTCCTCTCGGGATCTTGGGCACGCACGCACACGCGCCCGGCGTGAGTTTTAAGCCACCGGGTCCGGGACGCGAACTGCGGTTGACTACGTGGGAGTCCAGCGACATAGCCATTACGCTAACTGCTGGTTCCCATTTCTCAGTTTTGAAGTGGGAATAACAATGATGACTGCACAGTAGCTGACTCACCCCCTCATTAATAACACCATGCTTGGTACGAAGTTGACTCTGAACCAATGGAGCTGCTGGCAATGGCAGTGAGTGAAGCCGTAGCAGCAGCAGGAGGAATTACCAGAGAAGGTGAGTAAAACCAAGACCACTCAGTACCTGGAGGGGAACAGGAGTGCTGAAAGGAAAGAAGGTAGATGACAAGTCACCAACTGGACCATCTCAGGGCATCTCATCCTGTGACCACATGGCAAATAGGACAATGATCCTACCACCAGTGGCATGAGACAGGTTCCAGGCACCTTGCCTCAGATATTGACTTTATTCTCATTGAATCTTCGTAAGAACTTAATGGAGTAGTTTTACGAATGGCCTCCGTATACGGTTGAGGAGGACACTGAGGCTCAGAGAGTGAAGGCGACTTGCCCTAAGGTCATATAACCAGGAGGCAACAAAGGCAGGGGCAATCTATCTCTGACCCCAAAGCCCACGTGGCAAATTCAACACTCCCCACCGCCAAGAGCCGCACAGTCACCCAGCAGTCACATTTTTGCTTCCTTTTTCACTGAGCAGGAGGCTGGCAAGGGGGCAGGGGTGAGTTGGGCAGTGCACTCAGCTCTTTTTTCTTCAGGGTTCAGGGATCATAACTTTGCAGCGAGCAGACAAGCCCCAACCCAGGCAGGGCTAGATCTGAAGCCTGCTATCTGCCTCATTTCATCAGGCTGCCGGCGGCCGAGCACAGGAAATTAAAAGCAACTCATAGATCACAGAGCACAGCATCGAGTGATCTCAGACAGAACCCACCCGTCTGCCCCTCTCGTTTCTCGTTTCTCCTTGTGCAAGAATGTGGCTCCTTGCAGGCAGTTGCTGACCTTGTGCAGGGAGCCGCAGGGCTGTCCTAGTTGCATTAATTCCAGAGGCAAACGAGGCTCTGTCTCAGAAGGCTCAGAATCTGGGCAGGCAGGACCTTATAGCACAGAGAAAGTGTGTGTTGTGTGTGTGCATGTCTCTCTGTGTGTGCATGCATGTGTGTGCATGCTGGAAGGAATGTGTGTGTGTGTGTGTGTGTGTGTGTGTGCATGCTGGAAGGAGTGTGTGTGTGTGTGTGTGCATGTGTGTGTGTGTGCATGTGTGTGTGCGCTGGGGAGGAGTGGTGGCTTCCAAAGAGCAAACTGGGGTCCTGAAGCAAAGAGGAACCTAACTTTTCTCTTTATACCTTTTGGCCTACTTGAAATTTTGATCATGTGTTTTCTATAAAAACACCTGTCTTAAGAATGAAATAAAGTAAAATAAAGACACACCGAGAGGAGAAACACATAACCCACTGGCAAGGGGAAGATGAGGAGCGATTTCTTCCAGGTGAAACTCTGAAGTTGAGTCCTAAAGAACAAAATGAATGAACAGGTAACAAAGTAAAAGAAAGGAACTCTAGGCAGACCACAGCTCAAGCAAAGACTCAGAGGTACAGGGATGACAGGGAAAGTATAGGAAAAAGGCTTTAGCACTGGAAGGTCAGAGGCCGGATCCTCAGCCCCTCTCCTCCTACCTCCATTTGCCAGCCACACATGCAGTATTGCACAGTTCTAGCCAGGGGCCTACTGTATGACATTAATCACAGGGTGGGCGGGGGGCAGGGGCCGTCTCACCTTTAGTCAGCGGCAACGTCTCCTAACTGGGGGGCCCAGGGAGCACAGGCGCCTGCTTGTCCAGCACCCCTTCCTCCTTTCCTTCCTTTATCAGGTCTCTTACTCTCTCACGTGGTCCTGAGAAGGTGGTCAGCCCAGACATCACTGTTCCATACTACCCCAGACAAGAGGGTCAGAGACGTGAACCAGACTCAGCCTATAGGACTTCCTCTCCCTGAGGTGTGATCTTGGTGGAAGCCTCCTTAGCATGGCAAAAGCCTGGGATGATTCACCCCACAGGGTTGCCCGGAAATGGTATCCTGTTAACCAGAACCTGAGTGTTCATCATTCCCTTCAGTTCTCTGAGCCATCCAGACTCTTCCTACAAGAATCCTTTATTGGCTTATTAGCCAGAGTCAATTTCTGTTACTTAAAACCAAAGATTCCTAGTGCACGCCCCTGTTCTTGGAGGGTCGAATAAAAGTTGGCTTGACACCCCAACCTCTATGCAATGAATAATCCTCATTCCTGCTCACCTTTCTAAGAGAATTCCTATTACTTCTTGCTTTAATCGCTTGTCTCTAATGAAATACTGTAGCTTATGGATGATTTCACATCCTGGGTGGGCTCTTTGCCAGCACGAACAAGGAACTCAGCACCTTCTCCTCAATTTCTTTGTGCTCTCCTCCCAACCAAAGCCTACTTAGACAAGGGGTGTGTGTGTGTGTGTGTGTGCGTGCAAAAGAGACAGAAAGGCTTGTAGCACACACACACACACACACACACACACAAAACAAATATCTGTGCTTTTAAGATCTACCAATGCAAATTTCCAATTTCAAGTTCTGCTTTTCCTTCCTGGGTCTCTATTTCATCTTTCCCTTCAAACCTCTTCACCCAAATTCCCTATTTCATGTTAAAAAGAAAGAGAAAGAAAGAAAGAAAGAAAGAAAGAAAGAAAGAAAGAAAGAAAGAAAGAAAGAAAGAAAGAGTGAGTGAGTCTCTGGCCAACTTTGCCTTCAGTTGTTTCTTGTTTCAAGCTAGTTCTTCCCCACTAGAGAATTCTAGGACTGGATGACACATATTTTCCACCTCACTACAATTACTTTTTTAAGACAGGTTATACACAGACCGAATGACCACTGTGACCCCTTCTGGTCATAAAAACCAGTGGTTCTGGGCACAGGAAGCGTCTCAATCCTTCTTTCCACGTCCAGTTTAGTGGGGTGATCATCTCGGCAAGAATGCAGGCTCTTCACAGGCCACATTCATCTCTCTCCAGAGACAGAGTCAGAAAACTCTCTAAGAGAGGGCCACTGCAAGAATCACAGCCACAGTTGGGCTGAGGATGATGCTGGGGCCAGCAGCAATGCTGGTTGGAGCCTGGGCTCTCCTCTGCTGAATCTTTCCCTTGGAACCATGTTTGCACAAGCCTCGTCCCTGGACACCCAGGAGCCTGGATTTGTGAGTTCTACACAATATTCATTCTTCATGCTGCGCACTCAGGCAATGATCTCAGTGCTAGACACATGCGGGTGCTTGATCAATGCTCACAAAAGTAGCAGATTCATTTCCCAGAACTTATGCATCTCACTCATCATTCATTCAATAAACATGTATTAAATTCCTTCTCTGTGCCAAGCAATGGGGACAAAGCAAATAAGCCCAGCTCTGTTCATCAGAGTCCAGAAATCTATAGGGGAAGAAACAGACAGTTGCTCAAAGGTGGGGTGAGTTCTGGGTCATGCATCCACTCAGCAAAGAGCTATCCAGCACCTTCTATCTATCAGGCTTTGTCAGTTGGTAGGGTGCAGGGGAACTGAGATACATCTCAAGTAAAGACCCTGTGAGTCTGTTTGTGTGGGGTGCCTGGGGGACAGGAACAGAGGACAGTAGAAAATTCATAAGCTGAATACATAGACTCGTCTGGGAAAAATAAATGCTGCAACAGAAGCAAAAGGCTATTGTGGCTGTTTGGAAATCAGAAAACCTTTTCAGAAAGGAGATGGCATCCGAACCTCACTTGAGCAGGAAGGTGCCAGAGGAAGGAGAGATGGACTAGAATAAAAACCAGCACACGAGGAGTCTCCAAAGTAGGGAAGAGTGTGGCCCGTGAAGAAATAGTGAATGGAGGAGTGTGCAAGTGGAGCACGAGTTTGGTGGGCATGATGGGGAATGAAGAGAAATGAGGGTGGAAAAAGAAGGGGCTACATCCCTGCGGGATTTAAGTGACATCGACACTGGAGAAACATCAGCCCAGTCTTCTAGGTGGACTGTGGTGGACAATGGCTGCCTCTGTGTATCTGTGTTTTCACAGCAGGAAGGAGGAGGCACTACTTACCCACCTGGTAACAGAGTAGACAAGGACACAGGATTCAGGATCAAGTAGATCCTGGGGTGAAATCCCAATTTTGCCACCTTGTAACAGGGAGATGTTGACCAATTAACTGACCCATACTGAGCTTCAATAATTTCATCTCCAAAAGAAGCATCCACCCCAGAGGAGTGTTATAAGGGATTAAAAAGGTAATGCACTCAAAATCCTTAATAGAGAGTCTGGCTCACACAGAATTTTTTCAAATGGCTGTTTCATTATTGTCATGATAATAATTGTTATTATTGTCATTCTACTTGGAATAATGTTTCTCCTTACTTTTATTTTTTAAGAGATATTTTTGCTATAGAGCATGTACACTCATCTGAGAGACAGAGAGATAGAAAAGCAAGAAATTAGCCTCACCACCACCACCACCACAACCCTGGGCAGGAGGAGGGATGGCCATGCTGCAATTCCCTCTCTTGCATTCTCCTTTTGGGATTTTGGACACATGCATGCGCGCACACGCGCGTGCGCGCGCACACACACACACACACACACACACATTCGGCGTGAATTTTAAGCCATCAGGTCCAGGACTTGACCTGTGTTGGACTACAAGGGAATCCAGCGACATAACCATTTTGCTACCTGGTGGTCTCTCCATTCCTTACTACCTGTAAAGAAAAGTAACTTTGAGGCCCACCTTTGCCACATTGGCTACCTCAATAGAGCATGAGTACTTAGATCACTCATTTGATGGGACATGTAGATTACATGGGTTGTAAAGCATGTGACTCAACACTCCCCAATTTACCATGAAGGACGAAGAGACCTAGAGAAACAAGGCTTGCCCCAATCCCACAACTGCACAGAGAAAGAACTGGAGCTAACCCCTAAGCCACCAGACTCCTTACCCAGTGCCCTCCCAGATACACCCCGCTGCCCCCACTTAATATTGTTGCTGTGTAGACAAGGCCAAGATTAAAATTAACTTCAAATGTCAACATCCCAAAGCCAAGCCCCCAGAGGACCTAACTCTTCACTAGGCCAGAGGGCTTGGTTTGCTTTCCTCACTCTCTCCACAGCCTCCTCAGGCTGCTGCTCACATCTGAGAATAGACTGCCCTGGTGTCCTCTCACTCCCAAGAGGAGGTAAGAGGCCTCTCTCAGCCAGTGTCAGCTTACAATGGGAATAAGGCCTGGGGACAAGGCCAGAGCCAGGCTGACACCAGAATGTTATTGCTTCCCCAGGCTCCCATCCCCAGCAAAGGCTGCATTTGATACTGTCCATAAGACTTACCATACATAGCACAAAGGATGTTTGTCACTGGCAGGCCCTGGCTGGTCGCTATGGGGTCAGCCCCTTCTCCAGCAGTTGCTTCAGTCTCCTGCGGTTTCCCAGAATCTCTCCTTTGTCCAGGTCACAGCTCTCCCCCTGGAAGGAAAGCTCCAGGGGAGCCCCTTAGCAGAACAACAGCAGTTTAGCCTCTTCTGGAGCTCTCCAAACCTCCTTTGAGGACGCTAATGGAAGGCCTCAAATGGCCTGAGTGAGCCAAGCTAAGAGCTCGCTGGCTACTCTGTGCCTGCTATCCCCTCTTTTCTTTGAAAGTTGTTAATCTGGGTTGATGAAGGCTGGAGCTACCTGTGCCTTTTGTTTTGTGAATAAAGCTCTTCTACGCTAGGAAAGAAGTCCATCCTACCCCCGGATTCATTCTTTCCTAACACAGGAGAGCTTCATTCACACAGCAAGAGACATGGCACAGGCAGCTCCAGCCTTCTCAACACAGATTAACAACACCTGAAGAAAAGAGGCTTTCTTAAACCAGACCATAGCCTTATGATTAGGAGTATCAGTTCCCACATGGGTGACTGAATTTGAATCTCAGCCTTAGCTGCTTGAAAAACAAACCAGGCATAGGTACCTACAAGTCCCAAATCCCAAGAGGATGAAGAAATGGAGGAGAAGAGATTACAATGTGATCACACCCCACTGGGGAGAGGGTGCTTCACCCCCGCTCTCTCTCTCTTCGGTAAGTGTATATGCTCTCTAGCAATTAAAAAAAATAGTTACCAGCAAATAGCATAATGCTTACTTCGCTGGACTCCCACATGGCCAACCACAGTTTGAGTCCTGGACCTGGACACGTGAGACTCATGTTCAGCGTATGTGCATGCATACCCAAAAGCCCAAGAGGAGAAGGGACTGCAGCATGGCCTTCCCCCCTGAGGTGATTTCTTGCTTTCTGTCTTTCTGTCTCTCTCTTTCTCTGATGAATGCACATGCCCTAATAGCAAAAATATCTCTTTCTTTCATAAATAAATAAATAAATAAATAAATAAAAAGGAGGTCTTTCTCTCCCAGCACCCATACATGAAATTCAAGGGGAGGATGCCAATAAGCCAAATGTGGGTCTCGTGGCCACCACTGAGTCAATCACTGTGGCAAGAGGCATGAGATGCCATGATTGGTCAAACCTGGGTCACATGACTCCCATTAGCCCACCAGAACCTTATGGTATGAAAGAAGAACAGGGCCCCCAAGGTAGGAAAATGCTATTGCCATGGGAAATGTGTGGATGCTGAACAAAATAGAGAGGAAGAAGTAGGGGAGACGTCTGTTACCCCTGAAAGAAGGAAAGGAAAAGCCATTGTTATACAAAAAGAAAAGCAGGGCAGTTCATTTTGGATTATTTCTAATGGCCAGCTTTTTTTAGGATGGGAAAAACATGAATATATTTTCAAATATTCAATGGACTGGTAACTATTATAGGATATATAGATGAAGTGAGTCAGCCCAGAACTAATGCCTAAGGTGACAAAGGATAAACCAAGTATCTTTGGGAGTAGGAAGAAAATTCACATCTGTCAAATGTTTACTAAGTGCTGGGCCCTGATCTGAAGCTGTAGGGCATCCTATGAGGTGGATAGGGTTTCCCTTCATTTATAGAACAGGGAACTGATGCTCAGAGAACTTACGAAAAAAAAAAAAAAAAAAAAAAAAAAAAAAACCGACTCACTAACAGCCTTGACTAAGGGGCATTGAACTGGGATGTGAACCCGAGTCTGCCTGATTCCAAAGTGTGTGCCCTTCCCACCAGTCTGTTCTGCTGCCAAAGGCAAAATATAGCCCAAACGATAGGTGGAGGAGTGAAGTGCCCCTCTCTTATTTATAGATGGAGAAAAAAAAAACAGACAGCCCAAGAGGACAGAAATGCCAGCAAGAGACACGTGTTTTCCAGGTCCTTCACGAGGCATTCTTGGCTCCCAAAATGGAGACAGCGACTGAAAGTAAGATTGCACATCCCAGAGAGCTGTGGCTGCTGGGAATGCGGCCAAGAAGGGACAATGGATCAGCAACCCAGGGGCCAACAGTGACCTGCAGAAGACAGCTATGTAGAGGCATGTTTTCCGACCTAGTATTTAAAGGGGGTTTCAGCAAGTAACTGGTTGAGAAATGGGGGCTTGAAAAGCAGGCCTACTCGTATGAGACGTCTGGCAGGAAATATGATCATATCTGCATGTCTTCAAATGACGGGAAAGGAATGAAGAGGAAGGAATTTTAAAAATCAGACTTTAATAAAAATGAGTGTTTATCTTATTTGCAGATAGAAACATATTAGAAAGAGCATGCCATTAATCACAGAAGCAAAAAAATCCAAATGAACTTGCCAGTTAATTGAATTGGGGAGGGGACTGAGTCTGAACTATGCTAGCGTTCTTAGTGGGTTCTGTCTCCCTCACACAGTCTTCCCACCCATGTCTTCAGTGAGCCTCCAGAAGTGCCTTGTCTCTTGCCTGTCTTCTCTTTTCTGGGATTCCCTGTCCTCTTGGCTTTTGGGCTCCTCTCCACTTTCTCTAGGGCTTTCGAAAACCAGTACCATTCACTCCCTTGAGTAGCTGGAGGAGTTGAGACAAATTCCTCTGGAGACAGGGCTTTGGGCCCTTTAATAAAATATCAGCATCCCAGTAAGTTGCTCTCTAACCAGCAATGCCATCTGTCCTCTCATGCACCCCTCCCGTGAACTACTGCACACCGTAGTGCCTATCTCTTTTCTCTGTCTTGTCGAAACCATTTATCAGACCAGCTGGTGGCATGGTGGTTAAGGCAACTGGATCCCACATGGTTGATGGCGTGGATCTGGTGACTTGGAAAACATGTGGGCATGTGTAATGCATGCTCAAAATCCCAAGAGGAGAATGGAGGAGAAGCGATTACAGCATGGCCAACCTGAGCAGTATTTTCTCACTTTCTCTCTCTTGTGAGTGCACACAACCTATCACAAACTTAAAAAAAAAAAAGGAGGGGTGGTATTTTATATATGTAGTAGACTTACAATAAGAAGTTTTTTTTGGTTTGTTTTTTGTTTTGTTTTGTTTTTTTTTTTTTGTGAAGATATGATTTATTTCTGGACTCAGTCCCTGTGCTTACATCATCCCTTATGTATCGCAAGTTATTTGTCTGCCATAAGAAGTTTTACAATGGATGGATTCCACTGAGTTATGGAATTCTTTTTATATTCAAAGACCTCTGCACTGTCTTACATATGCTGCAGGTAAAGAAAATTGTTACATTTCTGGTAGATCATTTGGCAGTGTATTTCAAAAGCCTTTAAAAAGTCTCTATTTTTTCAACCTAGCAGTTTTAATCCCAGAGCACAGACTGGCTCCACCATTTACTAGTCATGAGACAGCCTCTCTGAGCCCAGTGTCCTCATCTTTAAAATGGGAATAATTGTAGGTTGGTTGTGAGAATTGAATGAAATATACATAATGACTTAGAATAATGTCCAGCATATGGCTACATGTCTTATGAGTATTAGCTAAGCACCTGATCAGAGGTAGAAATGGGAATGCATCTCAGTATTTCAATTGGAAAAAATTTTAAATGTCTAAAACCATATTGTTAGCCAAAATACTTCGGTGCATCTATGAGATGGAAAATTACATAGTCAGTTTTTAAATGATATTTTTCAAGAACAGTTAATGACATGGAAGATGCTCATAATATTAGGGGGGAAACTGGTTTTCAAATAACATGTATGGCATGATCTAAATATTAAAATAAAAAAGTAAATACTTCAGAATATGATTGGCAGCTATCTCTAAGCCCATGGCCTTGCCTGCACTTTGAAATCACCTCAGGAACTTAAAACATTCCTGAGGTAGGATCCAGCCCCCAGAAATTCTGATTTAATTGACCTTAACTGTGGCTTGGGCCTTTAGATTTTTATTTTCTTCTGCATCCTTTGTTTTCCCTAGATTCCCTGCAAACTTCTTAAAATAAACATGTGTCACTTTTATAATTAGAAATTAAAACCATAAATTCTATTTAAAAGACATTTCCATTTCCCTGTGAGAGTAGCTGACTAAGCAGTTCTCCCAGTGACTGCTTTACCAGGTCGTTTACTCCTAGGGAAGCCAGGGAAGTGGGAGTTTGGCAGAAGAGGGAGAAGCAGTCTGGGAATATGAGTCATTGCCCTCAGAACAGACCTGGGGCTGTGGGGGGGGGGGGGGGGGGGCACTAGCCAGGGAAGGAGGGTTAGGCTGGAGAGTTTACCAGCCACCTGCGGGGCTGGGGCTGGGGCTGGGATGGAGGGGGCCCATAGACAGGCTTTGCCAGCTGAGCAAGTGTGCATAGGCAACTCAGTTATTTATGGCCCTTCGTGTCTGAGGCTTTGCTCCATCCCTTTGTGATATGGGGGCTTCATTTATGTATGTCAGCACCAAGCTTTCCCTTTCCCAGCACACAGTCTTGATAAGGGCTGGGAAAAGCGGGTGCAGCAAGAGAAAGGAAGCAGTGGAAGGTCTTCAGCGGCTCAAACATACCTGATAAAGAGTGCGGGGCTGCTTGTGTTTTTCGCCCTCTGTGTCTAACATGAAGCACTTGGGTCTGACGATTGCACTCCTTCAGCCGACATAGCATTTTTTCCCCACTCATTCAGCAAGTCTTTATTGAGCTCTTTATGTGCCAAACCCTGTGCCAAGAACTTTTCATCACTTAATTTTGATCTAGAGCCTTAAACAAATGACTCAGGTACAGTTACTAGCTTGCCTTTTGCAGATGAAAGATTGGAAGCTCAGGGAAACTCTTGGTCTTCAGTCGTCCAGCGAGTTGTTAATCATCACCATCGTTATCAGAACAGCTACTGTTTATGGAGGACTTTCTCTGCACCAGGCTCTGCACTGAGATCTTTATGCTCACTTTTTATTAACTACCCTACCTTGCATAGACTGATGAGGTAGTGGTTATTATTATCAGCCCCAGTTTACAGATAAGGAAACAGGCACAGAGAGGGAAAATCAATCTTCCAAGGACACACAGCTTTTAGGCAATGGGAAAGTATTTGTGTCTAAGTGTGTCAAACTCCTGAGCACCTATTCTTTTTTTTTAAGAATTATTTATTTAATTTATTTATCATTATTCTTTTTTTTCAGTTTGACCAGAGAGAAATAGAGAAAGAGAAAGCAAGAAAGCAAGCTGACAGGTCCAGGACTCGAACTGTTCTCAGCCATGTAGGAATCCAGCGCCTTAACCACCATGCCACCTGCCAGTCCCCTCAGCTCCTGTTCTTAAGCCCTAAGCTAAGTTTCTCCCATTACTTAAGTGACTGGGCTTCAGAAGTCAGGCTTGAGGCCTTCAGCATACAGTATATAGAAGATACATCAATTAAAGACACTCACCTCAGTCTGCCTCCGACTGTTCTCAGTAGCTGAGATTGCTACAGCCTACAAGTAAGTTATGTGGGGAACTGGAAACTTACTGTAGCCTAATTTGCTTTAAAAGAAATTCGAAATTCCTTTGTAACTACTATTTCAGGCATGTGCCATTATCATCCAAAAAGCCATGGCAGAAGAGAATTATGGGAAGATGAACAAGAAGGCAAGAAAAGGGCACCTGCTGGTTGCCAAGGTGAAATGTTCAAAAGGAGCAGGAAGCAGCCATTAGCATTCAGTTTAATGGTGTGTTTAGACCCATCCATAACTGGAAGTGTGTTTACTGTTTCATATCTCCTCCCCGAGTGAGAGCCGCAAATCTCATTCTCCATATTGAGAGCCAGTTAATGGCTCTAATTATGCATTGGCTCACACTGTTCCTCAACAGAGGATGGGGCCAACAGTCACCCAGTTTCTCCCAGCTGCGTGAGCAGATATGGCACTCCCTGGCCCCTGAGTCTAGACACTTGCCGCCCAGTGGTTACTGATGATTCCGAGTGGTTTAGGATGTAGCCCAGAGCAACCCCACCCTGAAACTGAAATGGGGTCACTTTGAGCCCCAGGAACACTTCATCCCGATGCTTCCCATTTAAATGGCGCATTACAAGCTGTTTATCCACCCAGCACCCTGCAATGTTGTCAAGCTCCATTGCCCACACATTGCAAATGGGGGATACCGAGAGAGACACACACCACCTGGAATGCGAATCAGCCACTTCTGAGGAAGGAATGGAAAAGTTCCTAAGCACGAAGAATTTGCTAAATCCCTCCCAACCTTCTCCTTCTGCCCCAGTGGTTCTCAAGCCTAGATGCCTGTCAGTATCACCTGCAAAGCTCTGGCTCCACCCTAGATCAAGTGCATCTAAATCATTGGGACCCAGGCATCTCTAGGTCCTTAACACTTCTCAGGTAGTTTGACTGGGCAGCTGGGCATGAGCACCTGCATCTGACTCCTCCACAGTCTCTCACAGTCCCTCATTTATAAATCCGATATTTCACCCTCTCTGCCAAACAGATTTTCTCTTTAGGCCAGAGTGGCCATTAGACGGCGTGACTAGGTGGTAAACATGAGGATGCTCAGGCCTGACTTGAATCCAGCTCCCCTACTCCTGTCTGTGCAATTTTGGACAAGTAATTTCAACATGCTGGGCTGCAGTCTAGTCATCTGCATGATAAGAGTGGTGATAGTGGCTACCCGTAGGGCTATCAAGAGCGGAAAGTTCCTAGCATGCTATCAGTACCTGGTAAATGGTAGCCATCTCCATGCACAGCCATGGTCTAAGCTGTTTCTTACAGAAGACAAAGGGAAGAAGGGCTGTCCTGGACCAGCGTGTTTCATCTCAGGCAAGTGGAGCAAGTCCCAACTTCACGTTCTCAAAACCCAGTTTTGACACCCAGTGAAGGGGTGGATTTTCTCCTTGTTTAATTAGAGAGAGACCTAACAGCTGTAATAAAGACTATAGTCTGTATTTCAAAGAGATGAAAAGCCCTGAACAGCCCTGCCCTCCTCTGAAAATACCAGTTCTAGAAACACTAGAACTAAGTATTCAAAACATCCAGATGCAAACTAGAAAAACAAACAAAAACCCACCAATTATCTAGTTTGGAGCAACATAGATAGACGTAAATTATCATTATTTTCAGTTTCCAGATGTGCGATGGGTTCTTCACAGACATGAGCTAACATGCATTGAATGTTTGCAGTATGCCAGGGCCAAATTGTACCTTTGTACAATACAAACAGTATCTTTCAATTTTCATACCAGTCACCTAAGACTGATGCTATTTTAAGTAAGCAACCAAGGCCCAACGAGGTTAAATAACTCATTCTAAGTCATACAGTAAGCGGAAACATTGGGGCTTAACCCTACAAGGCCCACTCTTAACCAATACCACGCTTCCTCCCACATTTTAATCAGGCAGGGCAAATATGTACATGGCGATTTTCCCATGACCGACAGATTGTTACAGCTTACCAGCCACCAAGCTCCAATCTCCAGAATCCAGTTCAGCAGCTTGACTGTCACCTACCCCAACTACCTGTCGCTGCTTACACTGAAAGGCCTTTGGGAAACCAGAGCACCTTTGTACAGAAATGCTGGAGTCTCACAGAAGTATCAGGTGACCTGAAGTCAGACCCTCAAGCATCAAGCAACCTGTGCTTGCAAGACTCTTCAAAACAAGTTCCTAATTCTAATTGCATTCTGTTCTCCAAACAAACCTGTAAATAAATGTGCTCCCATTGCAAAAGGGAGTGAAAAATAAGGTCAGAAAAGAAGCCTCCTGGTTTTTTTATATATATTTTTTCTTTGCCTCTACTGCACATTTTTAGGGAGGCTATATAATATAGCATAAGAGTGGAAATGTACTACTAGATACCACTTCACTCCTTGCAGACATTACTAGTTGATCTCAGCACTCTTTTCCACCAAGTCAGGACACTACCTCAATATTCTCCTCCATTGATTGGCTGCAACTGCCAATCAATTGATGCTGGTACTGCAGATAAAGCATATTTTGTCCCTGGTATAGATATTAAAGCATAGCTTTGGAGCCAGTCAGACCCAGCTCTGCTGACCATGGACATATTATTTTACCTCTCTGAGCTTTAGTTTTTTATCAGTAAAAATAATTATCATACTTCCTTCACAGAGCTATCATTAAGATTAGATGAGAGGGCCAGTATGTGGAGTCGTGGTTAAAGTGCTGGATTCTCATATGGCCGACTAAGGTTCAAGTTCCAGACCTGATGGCTTGAAAATCATGCTGGAAACATGTGCATGTGTGCCCAAAATCCCACAAGGAAAATGGAGGAGAAGGGATTATGGCATGACCATCTCTCCTAGGGGGTGATTTCTCACTTTCCCTCTCTCCATTTCTCTCTGGCCCTATGGAAAAATTTTTTTTTCCAAAAGTAAATGAAGAAGTGCCTGCACAGTTCTGGGCTCCTTGCATGGCACATATAAGGTCCTCAGTAAATGGCATTTATCTCTCCTATTCTTTAATGAACATATTTGGACCATACCATGTGCCAGTCTGCTGGAAGCTGGGATTTCAGGAGCAAGAAAAAAAAAAAAATTCTCATATCCTAGTACATTCTAATGGAGAGAATAGTTTGGTAAATAATTACTTGCTAAATAATTTTGGCTTGAGTTCAGCAGACATCTCTCCAGAGACATAACCATTAAGCTATCTGCTGAACCCAAGCCAAAATTATTTAATAAGTAATTATTTATTAAACTATTCTCTCCACTAGAAACCATAGTTCAAGTACCGGAACTGGCAGCTTAAACTCATACTGGGTGCACGTGCATGTGTGCCCATAGCCTGAGAGAAGAATGGAGGAGAAGGGATTGTGGCATGGCCATCCTTCCTGGGGGGTGATATCTCACTTTCTGTCTCTCTGGCAAGCACATGTGCCCTATAGCAAAAATTTCTCCCTAATAATAATAATTGATAATAATAATAATTTCGGTTCATAGTAAGTGGTATAAAAGAAAAAGTCTGAGTGATGAAATAAAGAATTCCATGGCAGGGTGGTACATGGGGCATCTAAACCCTTGAATTCCCGGCAGTGGAAAAACCAAGTGGAAATGAGATTCAGTGGTGTTTTCATGCTCCGTGATAGCAAAGGAGGGAGGTTATTCACCGTGCTTTTCCCCACCTCGACCCTCTCTGGTTTGATTGGCTCTAACTGTGGGATGAGTGAAATAGCAGAACACTCAGTGCTGAATTCATGTGCCCGACAAGGCTTCTTTTAGGTCCCAGCTAATCTGCTGCAATCAACCTTCAATCTGCAGAGCTGACCCAACTACCACAGCAAATCAGTCCTGAACTCCTAGGGACCCATCCTAGCACCTCATCCCTTTCCTCTCTCATGCCTCATCCTTGTAAGGTCTGGGGGAAGGGAAAAGAAACATGGTGGAAACATTCCCACCAGCAGAACTTTCCTGTTTTCCGCATCTGGCCCGCCATCACCAGGGGACTTTCCCGCCCTTCAGTATTAGGTGCGCCTGCCAAAGTTGAACAGAAACAGTGAACTTAATTGGTCAGACAAGGACCCATGGTGACCACCTATTGGACAATGGCCCTTTAAGCACAAGCAGCACCCACCCTGGATGTGACTCCCTCAGCCTTTGACCAGGCTGAGGGACCTCACCCAAGAGCTTTTGCAGAATAAATTATATTGGTTTTATTAAACCCCATGGCCTGACTCTGGTATTTTCATCCTTGCCACCTCTGACTCCAACATCGCTCCCAAATCAAACCTAACAACACCCCCCCACTCCCCGGTCCACCTCCATGTTTCCTCCCTCTACTTCCTCCTGCTCTCCTTCCTCTGTTTCCCATGTCTGTGAGTTTGAAGCCCATGGATACCTAGGATGTGTCCTTTCAGCCACCTTGAGAACTACTCACAGTAGGACTAGATTTTTATTCTCTGACAATGGGCTTGATACAGAGACAGATCCAAGGATTAATGCCTGGAAAGGGAGCATTTCTAGCGCCCCCTCTAGGGGCCTCCAAAGGATGGCTTTGAGGGTATGTGTGCATTTGAAGGAAAATAGACCCAAATAACAAGAGCCTGCATGTATATGATGCTTGATGGATCATTTTCACAGTGTCTATCTTACCAGCTGCCTTAAGTGGTGTTTGACTCGATGGGTATCAAGATCCTTGCCTACAGCTGATCAGCTAGTCAGTGAAAGAGCCCAGACTAAAACCTAGGCTTATCTAAACCCCCAATGCTGAATTTTCTCTTCAGTCTGGGTTCTCCAGAGAAACAGAAACAGTAGGATACAATATATACAGACAGAGAGATTTATTTTAAGGAATTGGCTATGCAATTATGGGGCCTGGCAAGCCCAAAATCTGTAGGGCAAGGGAGCTGGTTGGAAATTCAGGAGAGAGTTGATGTTGCAATCTTGAGTCTGAAATCCACAGGGCAGCCAGCAGGCGGAAACCTGGGCAGGATTCCTATGTTACAGTCTCGAGGCAGAATTCCACTTCTCAGGAAAACTTCAGGTTTTGCTCTTAGGGCCTTTATTTGATTGAAAAAAGCCCACACACATTATAAAGAGTAATCTTCCTTACTTAAAGTAGACCGGATGTGAATGGTTAATCCCGCCTACAAAATAGCTTCACAGCAATATCTAGGTAAGTCAAAGTAAGCAACTGGCACCAAAGCTCAGTCAAGCGGGCCCATGAATTTAACCACCCCCTTCTGTGGGGCATTGTCATGCATCATCTCACTCCTCAATATAACCAGAAAGAAGGCTGTTCACACTATCCCCATTTTACATAGAAGGAAACTGAGGCTTAAGGAGATCAAGTAATTTATCTAATCTCTCCCATAGCTCAGGTGGCTGACCAAGACACTGCCTTGAATTACAGACAACTTTCAGAGTCTTAAGGATAAAGTAATGAGAATGTGTTTGGCATAAATATACCGGAACTTGCAATGTAGCCATGTTAGACCAGCATTCAAGCAGTATTCAGTTTTCACAGACGTCTCTCGGGCCACTGTTCAAATTACATAAGGGCTCTGCATAGTGTCTCTCTAGAATACATACAAAATCTGGACTGAAAACTGGGTGGCTGGGGTGCAAGTAAGGAAAAGGAACTTTTTGCCATATTATCTTCTGTGTCTTGAAATTTGAACCACGTGGATGTGCTATTTATAAGTTAATAAAATTTAAAATAAAAAAAATTTATAAAACAAATAGTTTAAAGGAACCTACAAAGACCTCAGACTCATGACTGCATAAGTGCACTTTGCTTGAGATGATGAAAAAAGGTAAGATGAGTTCTCCAGCTATCTTGTGTATCTTGTGATACTTGACTCTTGCTATCATTTTTGTTTTTTGAGAGAGATTTTTGTTATAGGGTGCGTGCGCTTGCCAGACAGAGAGAGAAAGAGAGACAGAAAGTGAAAAATCAACCCCCAGGGGGGATGGCCACGCCGCAATCCCTTCTCCTCCATTCTCCTCTCGGGATCTTGGGCACGCACGCACATGCGCCCGGCATGAGTTTTAAGCCACCGGGTCCGGGACTCAAACCGCGGTCGACTACGTGGGAGTCCAGCGACATAGCCATTATGCTAACTGCTGGTCCCCCATACTCTTGCTATCATTTGAATGAGTTCCCTCCCCAAATTCATTTGTTAAATGGAGCAAGCCACTGTGAAGGTATTAAGAAGGCAGGAACTTAACATAACTATAAGATTAAGAAGTGGAGCCTTTGCAAGATGATTAGAATTGGATAAGGTTATCAGGGTGGGGCATCTCCAGCTAAATGCTGGTGAGATTATAAAGAGAAATTATGAGCTTGAGCAGAGACACCAGACACAGACATACTCTTGGACCTCTAATTCATGAGTTGAATAAACCTTTATTTTTTAAAAAATTCATTTTTATAAATTACTCAGACTGAAGTAATTCTGTTATGAGGGGACTTCAAAAGATTAGTGAGAAAATGGAGTTATAGTATCAATTTATTAAAAAACATTTTTGAAATTCATGCATAGTTTTTTCATAACACACATTTTCCATTAAATTTTTGAACACCACCCCACCTCATATTAGCAACAGAATAGACTAGATCAGCTCTCAATGACTTCTGGCTCCTCCCTAACATCAGAACCACTCTCAGACAATGAGGATTTGCCACCATGAAGGATATTCACAGAATGTGCTTCAGGCTCTGAAAACAATTCCAATAGGAGTCTGAAAATCCTTCTTTCAGACTTCCAACAGGATTCTGAAAATCCTCCTGAGCAAAGGCAGTAGCACTGGAAAAAGTGTGTATTATCCCCCCGCCCTCGCCCCAGGTAATACTTTGAAGAAGAAGAATTCACTAGACTATGTAAGTTCAATTTTCATTCTTTTCTTTTTCCCTTCCTTTTTTTAATCCATCACATAACAATCTTCAACTTCCCAATCAAGTACTACATGAAAGAAGAGATAGGCGAGGGGTTGCAAAATCAAATTCCTTCTCAGATCAGGAAATAACATAAACATACGAAGTTCCCAGGGAGTAGGTAGTGGGGCATTTGGGCTGCCACAGGAGAAGGACCATGCCTGCCCACCTAAAGCACTCACACTCAATGGCATTTAAAACCTGTACTGAGCGATGATCTTATCTTGGTCCAGATTTGACCATTGTCCACTGGTTTTCCTCTACTGAAGTAAGCTTTCTTTTTACAGACATGAGAATTGAAGCAAGCAAAGTTGCAAGGAGGAAGACTTCAGATCACATAAAGGCTAATAAACTAATCATCAGAGATAGTCAACAATGAAATGATTAATTACAGGAGAAATGAGTTTCCCGTAGCTGGGGGGGATTTAAGGACATAAATTATTGCATACTGGCTATGTGGCTGAAGGATGTTCAAGCATTCAGTGATCAATAGGAATTTGATGACCTCTAAATCCTTCTTTCACTAGAGACATGATGGGGATGTGACTGATGAATGGCAGGCTCAGGGGACTATTCATTTCTAATCAGGGGTAGAGTCATAGCCTGTCCTATTTCCTCTTTTCTCAGCCATTTCATCAACTAAGAGTGTGCTCCACGGCATAGATTGAGTTTTACATTTGTTAAAAGGAAATAAAAACATTCTTTTCTTTTTTCTTCCTTGATATTTCTTTCTTATCTCCCTCCCTTCCTCTCCCTCTCTCCTTACTTTTCTGACAATAGCCCCAAATTCCTTTAGGAACCCATTCTCAGCCACGTGGTTCAGATGAGCCTTCACTTCCTGCTCCAGGATGAATCATGTGATTCAGGACTGTCTCATCACTGTAGCTTTATTCTTTTGGCCACAGTGATTGGATGAGCCCATGATATAAGAGGATACAGTCTGGTGGAATGGTGATTAAGGTGGCTGGATCCCAGGTGACTGACTTTGCAGTGAGAGTCCCAGACACAGTGGCCTAAAAACACACAGGCAACTTGTGCATGCATGCTTCAAGTCCCAAAAGGAAAGAGAAATGGAGGAGAAGGAATTGAAGCGTGACCATTCCCTATGGGGGGTACTTTTCCACTCTCCTCTCTCTCCAGTAAACACACACACCCTTTGGAAAATTTTTCAGAATTAAAAATTAAATAAAAAGATGAGGCAGTCAAAGTGAATACAAGGACCTGTGTGGTAGCTTCAGGAAGACCACCCTCTTTTCCACTACACTCGGACAGGAAGATGTAAACGTGGAAATGCTGGTAGCCATCTTGCCACCATGGTGAGATCAAGAATTAAAACTACTTAGAAATCAGAGGAACTAAGAGATGGAAAGAGACTGGCTTGAGAGCCTCTGGATAAAACTTTCTCTGATTTTCTTCTGTTATGTAAGATAATTAGTTCCCTATTTTGCTAAAGTCATCTTGAGTTGAGTTTTCTGTCATTTATCACCAAAATAGTTTCAATAAATACATCTGCCACTAGCAATGTATAATTCAGATTTGAAAGAATTCTCAGTCTGCCAAAATTCCCTATGAAAATGCAAATACCTTAGGAACGGAGGCCGATTTAAGGGGTAGAGTATAATAATTATAAAGAGGGTGGTAGCTTCAAAATTTTCCTTTGGGAGCTAAAGTACACGGAGATAGAAACAGTAGTTACCATAGGTGAGGAGGGCGATGAGAAAGTGGAAAAGTGTTGGCCAAAGACTACAAATATGTAAGGAGGAACAAATATAGAGACCTAATATATAGCATAAGGACTAAAGTAAGTAAAATTGTATTGTGTCAGGAATTTGTATTAAATAAGTAGATTTCTGCTGCTCCTGTCACACACACAAACAGAAACTATGTGAGATGATTGGGAGGATAATTTCCTTCACCATTGTTCATTTTACTTTCTATGTGTATACCATAACATTATGTTGTAAACCTCAAATATACACAATAAAATTTACTTGTAAATAATTTCCTACTGGGGACAGACCTGGGGCTTGGTGGTTGAAGGAGCCTGATCCCACATGGCCAATGACATGGTTTAAATTCCAGCCCAGGCAGCTTGGGAAACATGCTGGATGCAAGTACATGCAATCCCCAAATCCAGAGGCTACGGAAATGGAGGAGGAAAGGAAAGGAATGTATCCTGGCTGAGCCCCACTGAGGGGTACTTTATCCCTCTCTCTCTGTTTCTGGCAAGTGTACATGCCTTCTGTCAAATTAAGAAAAAAATTCTTTTTTCCATTTGGGAAACCACCAATGACTTTCAAGTTTTATTTCAACCACAGAACCCTTATTTAAAAATAAAAAATTATACAGTAGTCCTCCTAATATGTAGTTTTGCTTTCCACAGTTTCAGTTACTCTTGGTCAACTATAGTTCTAAAATATTGGAGCCAGGCAATGGTGCTGTGGTAACACAATTGGACTCACATGCAAAGATCCTGGGTTCAAGTCCTGGTACCTCCTGAGCATCCAGGGAGCATGCATGCCCATAACCTGAGTGGGCTGTGACTAGGGATGGATCACAGTGTAGGGGCCCTGTTGTGGGTGTTTGTCTCTCTCTCACTCTCTCTCTCTCAGAAGAAGAAATACAAATTTAAACTTTAAAAAAATGGGTTCAGCCTCTTTTAGCATCTCACATTATCCCAAGAGGAAGAAGGATCAGTATAGTACAACAAGATATTCTGAGAGAGAGAGAGAGACAACATTCTCGTAACTTTTATTTATTTCAGTATATTGTTATAATTATTCTATTGTTAATTATTGTTGTCAATCTCTTAGTGAGACTAATTTATAAATTAAGTTCTATCATAGATATGTATGTACAGAGGGTTTGGTGCTATCCACGTTTCAGGCATCCACTTGGGGTCTTAGAACATAACCCTCACAGATAAGGGGTATCTCCTGCTCTCAGAACCCTAACATATAATCATACCTTTTCATGGCTGTTGCACTTGGGTTATGCAAGTGTAATGGGTGTACTATCAGGCCTTTTCACAAGCTGTTTCCACTGCCGAGAGCACTTTTCCTGCTCACCATTTCCTTCCACTCAGTCTAGACTAGTTTGCTAAACAAACTCCTAACAACATCAGGATAATTCAGTTTGAGTATCACTTTCATTGAAATGCCTTGACTGATGTCTAGGGTTGGGTGCCCCTGCAATTGTCCCCTATCAGCCTGTCCTCCCCACCACAGCACACGTAACATACTGAGTCATAATCTCCCATGTCCTGTTCTGCCTGCCCGCTGGAGTCAGCTCTGAGGGGATAGATGCACTGGGTCTTATACACTGATATGCATGACATCAGTTATGCCTATACCTGTTTGACAAATGAATGAGTACATACATGAATGAATGAATGAGACTCATGTCCCATTGATGCAGTAGCCATTTCTTCAGACCTGAGTTTATAGCCTAACCTCAACTCAGAGCTAAGCGACAAACTGGACAAATAAAAAGCAGTCTGCTCTATCTGCCCACCAGCTGTCATTCCTCTCTGGTCATTGTTCTTGTTTTTTTGTTTTATTATTCTACTTCAGAGTTGTGTTTCTTTGACTTAAGGGATAGCAGTCACTTCCCTGTGCACATACTTGTGATTAAGCTCTGAGTACAAGCACTTGTTTGTGCTCAGATTAAGTGACATCATAATTTTTAAGATGTACACTCAGGAACTGTTTTGTCTGTGTGTTGTACACTAAGATATACTTTACACTAAACAGCACCTAACACATAACAGGGGCTCTATAACCATTTGCCAAATAAATGAATCAATCAAAGGGTGTTCACGTCAGAAAGGAAGTTGGGGGTGGATTGTTCAATGATTGTAAAGGATTGTGTTCTGAAGGACTAATATTTTGAGAAAGTAGGAGTTTTGTGCCCAAATAAATGTGTGAATTGCTGCATGTTATTTTTCAATTTTAATGACTCACAATACACATTGAAAAGGAAAGACTCTTACTTGTATAAAGATGCCTATTTAAGCCTGTTAAGCCCAGATCTCTGCATTTGGCCAGAGAATATTTTTCTGTTTGTGTGCTTGTTTGATGGGTTTAATGTAATACCTATTGACATCCCATGGTACTAATGTCTAAATGCTACCCTAGATCGATTTGCTTATTTTTCTGCAAAATCATAATGGTATGCATCTATATACTGTTTTATATTTTGTGTGATTGCTCTGCCACTATCTCTTTTAAGCCTCGCAAAACTCTAAACTATCTCTCAGATAATATTCCTATTTTGGAGACAAGGAAATAAAAGTGCAGAAGGTTTAAGGGATTTGTTTAAGGTCACACAGCTACTTAGAGAAAGAGAAGAGAAGAGAACCAGGCCTCATATTAATCCAGTTATCACCAATTAACACCTTAGCAGGTGTCTACCCAATCTTTTTCTATAAAGAGAGTACATTGAAAGCAGCATCTTTCTCAAAGAAATGTGAAGTTGATCATTTTTGCTGGGGAAAGAGAACTATTTGAGAACATAAAAATTGTTAAGAATTTGGATTGTCTTCCTTACTGACAACTTCAAAAGACTAAGGATGACCCCAAGTATCCTGTCTTTACTGTCTGCCACACGCATGCTTCCAGCCTGGAAGTGGCATATTCATGGCACAAGGGCCAACACTGTCCATCCCTTGACCTTGACAGACATGGCTAATTTACTGCTGACCACTGAGTATAAGACCACCCGAGATTTTTCTCAATTGAGCTCTTCAAGTGACTGCTATTGACAGAGCAGAGAGCTACTGAACACCCAGAGAGAGATCAGGCAAAGCAGAAGTGTCTTTGCTGTCTTCGATCCTTGTGCATCTCTCCACTTCATGTCTCCACCATCCTCAGATGAATGGAGTCTACAGATTTACTCCTCATAGTGCCAAGTGTTCCTTTTTATTTTCCTGGAGTACATATCTTTTCAACTTCAAAGAATGAATGCTCCTTTTTAATCACGATTTAGTGATAAATATATATGTAAAAGTACTTTGGAAACAAAAACTAAACAACTGAACATACTATTATTGTAATTATTGCTCTTTTGACTAATCTATGGAGACCATAGCTGGCAACTTATTTTCCTATTTTCTGTTTCTAATTTTGGTTTATTTGTTCTAAGTATTGGATGTTCCTTCCCAAGCAGTCCTAAATAATTTTTAAAATAAATAAATAAATTAGGCTTCATTTACAATAGGAATTTGATTAGAGCAGTCTTAGGTACTATAGCATTTTACAAATGTTTCCTAAAAGAAAAAAATAACAAATTGAGACGCCAAACAATATTCAATTTAATTCTGTCTTAGTCTATTTAAGCTGCTATAACAAAAATTCCCCAAAGTGGGTGGCTTCCAAGTAAGAGAAATTTATTTCTCATAATTTAGTAGGCTAAGAAGTTCAAGATCAAGGAGTTCATAGATTTGGTATATAGCGAAGGTTCTTTTCCCTGTAACCTCATAGGCTAGAAGGGGTAATGTATCTCTTGAGCTTGTTTCATAAAGGCCTTAGTTCTCTAACCTAGTTCCCTCTCAAAAGCCTCACCTCCAAATACCATCATCTTGGAAGGTTAGGATTTCACTAAGTAAATTTTAGGGGGATACATTCAGATTTAGTACCAACTATTTTGGGTTTAGTATCTCCTGCAGAACCAGGTAAGATTCCAGGTCTCTGTACTCCAGAGAGTTCTGCTTGCTCCCTCCTCTAATTACACCTCTCTCCATTTAGTGATGACTCCCAAGGGTCAAGGAAACATGTCCACATGTCACCCCAAAGTCTGTAACTACTTCCTTCATTTTACGTGCCCCATGACCTGGAATTTCCTGCTCAAATGGTTCTGAGTTCACTTCTTAGGACTATGTGGGATTCTGCCAGAGTCTATCCTCTTGACAAGACATGGATGGAGACTGGATGTGGGATTAGAATATACACTTGGCTGTATTTGAAGCCCCTGGTGTGTGAGTTGGAGCCAGGAGTGGATATAGAAGCAGGCGATGCCCAAGTCAAAACTTCCTTACCTCACTGTGTTCCATCAAGAACTGCAAAGCATCCAAGATTTCTCAGTTCAACCTGGCCTTCCACAGAGACACGAAATTCTACTTGTCAAGGTAGGAAGATAGAATATATTTTATTTAACAATTTTCTGGCTTGATTTACAGGTTTTAAATATTCATACATTTGTAAGTGGGCTTCCATTTGTAGGTACTCTCACCCTGAGCTCTGCAAATTTTAGACATGGACCTGAGATTGCAGTTTTGAGACATTTCAGGTCTCAAAACAGCCTTGCCTGAATTTTTATTTATGTGATCCATCATTCAAGGTCAAGCTGATGTCTAATCCTAACTCTAAAGGGAACCTGCAATGATGACTCTGTCTCTACTTTGTACTCAAGCACTTATTTACTTACTGAACACCCAGAAAATTCTTCGGCTTTACTACTTTACCAGTTTAAAGTTAGCCTTTTTCCAATCAAATGATAAAAGTAGAAGTACTTGTAAACTGCAAAGTACTTTCAAATGTAAGAGATTTTATTCTATCTTTCAAAAAAAAAACTTATACAAAGAAATGGCAGTAATTTCCTGCATCATCGTAGGACTCGGTTTGTGGAGATTTCATTTGTGATTCTAATCAGAAGCATAGGAATTGAACGACTTTTAAAATACCCTGCATTACACCACAGCTCTTTCCATAAATTTGTTTATTTGGGTTTCCAATCACTGAAGACACATACTTGCTTAAGGTTAACAATTTTAATTTAACATGGGAAGATGTGCACAAAACCCACAAGCATTAGCACATACATGCCTTTTGTATATTTCCACCTTGTCTCCAAACATCTGGACAGGGGCTCAACTTTCCCTGATGCCTGGAGGCATATCAAGGCTAGGGAAAGCTTGTCACTGCCAACGCACTGGATCAGAGCCAACTGAGTGCTCACATGAGTTTCCAGGGCTAGCAGACTTTGGAGATTAGAAGAGATTGGGATGGGATGAAAAATCTTCCCTATAGATTTGTTTCCCAGTCAGCTATCCAGGAAAGCACAGGTATAATAGAAACCAAGAAAAGGCAAAAGATTTATTCCAATGTATAGTTTCTAACCTCTTCTCCCATCACACCCTTTTTTTTTTTTTTTTTTTTTTTTTTTGGAGAGGTTTTTGCTATAGGGCGCGTTCGCTCACCAGACAGATAGAGAGAGACAGAAAGCGAGAAATCACCCCCCAGGGGGGATGGCCATGCCACAATCCCTTCTCCTCTATTCTCCTCTTGGGATCTTGGGCACACACACGCGCCTGGCATGAGTTTATGCCACCGGGTCTGGGACTCAAACGGCGGTCGATTACGTGGGAGTCCAGCGACATAACCATTACACTAACTGCTGGTCCCCCATCACACCCTTTTAACACAGACATTGACAAGCAGGCCATGGACTTGAGATTGCTACTCTTAGAACCAGGCAGGCAGGCAGGGATTTACAGTCCCCCTTTATCCACAGAGAATACATTCTAAGAACCCCAGTGGATGCTTGAAACCACAGATAGTAACAAACCCTGTGTATATTACCTTTTTTCCTACGTATACAAACATGTAATAAAGTTTAATTTATAAAGCAGGCACAGTAAGAAATTTATAAGTAATAATAAAATAGAATAATTATAAACATATACTATAATAGAAGTTATTTGAAATTTATGAACTGTGTATGTCTGGAATGTTTCATTTAATATTTTCAGAATGTGGTTGACCACAGGTAACTGAAACTGTAGAGAAAATATAACCATGGATAAGGGGAATCTACTGTATTTAATTTATATATTTTTGTCAAGCACCTACTATGCACCAAGTTCTGTCTCAAGCACTGGGAATAGTGATGAATAAGATGTCTGCTCTCATGGAAGTTATAGTTAATAAGTTCTTTTTAAAAAATAATAATAATAAAAGAAAATAAAGATTTTTTTACTCGTTAAAGAGTGACCTCTTTAAGACATCTTTCCCAAATTCTTACCCTAACTCCTCCCAAAACTGTGGACAGGCTTCAGACAATAAATAAATAAACAACAAAAATAACCAAAAAAACAAACATAAACACCTGTTTAGGTTCACATTTCAAGTGCTATCAAGGAAATAAAGCAGGTAGTGCAATAGTGTGACCGAAGGAGACGCCATACTAGGTAGGTGGTCCAGAAGGCGCCTATAAGGCTTGACCATTTGAACATTTGAATTAAAGAAGCAGGCAGACAGCCCTGTTTGAGGAGGGGGGGGTGCTTTCAGAACAGCTGAGCCTGGCTGCCTTTCACTGTGCTTATTCAGCCCACGGGAAACACATTCATCCTGCAAAAAATGACAGGAACTCATGGCTCCCACTGCTATCCTCTCTTCCAGTTCTACTGCCATAGGCAGTTCCAGCCAGACTCCAGGTTCCAGAGCCTTCTAGTAAGGAAATGCATCCCTAATGCCTCCAGATACTTATTTTTGCAGCTGAAATCATTTTCCTGGGAGTGGTAGTGGAATCAGAAAATCCATAGTGCTCTCTGCCCCCAGGATATCCCTTCATTTATTCCCATCTTCTCAAATTTTTGGTCTTTCTTTATACAGGTTAGAGATAAATGAAGACAGGAGGAACCATTTTTGTTCTCTCTCAATAATTCCCCATGGATATTTCTAGCATCTATTTTTTCCAGAAAGGGTGAGTACTTATCAATCATTGACTTCTGTTCTAGGGACTCAGTTAAACTTCTAAGAAAGAGATGAAAGTCAATTTAACATCCTGTTACATCCTAGTCCATGAGTTCCTGGGCATTAGATTTTATTCTATCAATCACCTTCAAGAAGCAGCGGGATCTCCTTTCTTCTCCAGGAGAGATGGCTTCCTATAAAGAAGCTGGTTGACTCTATCGAGCAAAGAGAACAATTAGGTCCTTTTTGCAAGCCCCGTTGGGTTGCCAGCAGGCAAGAATGTCGTCTTACATTAGTAATGTCTGCCTGGAGCTTAGGAGGGGGAGTTGAGGCACCCATGCTCTGTATTTGCTATCCCTGGACAGAGTAAGGTTTCACATGTAAAGATCTCATATAGAAAGAGCCTCAGTAAATGCAAGCCTCCTGCTGGACTGTAACAAATTTTCTTCAGACCAGTGTGAGAATAGGAACCCTATATCACTGTGCCATATTCTATATCATTCACATTAATGAGATTTGCTTAAATTAGACAAATATAAATGTGCATATACTTACAGCCTTTCTCCAGGGGAAATGCATTTGGGGGCAGTTTATCTGCAGAGTTGGACATGATCCAATTTTGGGTTCTGCCAGATATCTACTTAGAGAGAATTAAAAACGCTTCTGTGCTATATAAACTTCCCAATGAGTTGGACATTCCTTCAAGACTAGAAAGGCTGCCACTGCCCACCATCACATCAATTTGCACCATCACCTGGACCTGGAGCCACATGGCCATGAGAACCTCTAACCAATCAGAGCTCAGCATCAATCTTTCTGCCTGCCAAGCACAAATACCCAGAGATATTTGTTCATGCCAGTGACCCAAAATCAGTTCTGATCTCTAATCCTCATGAATCGAATACTTAATAAATCACATAAGCCCAGTAAGAAGATGACTCATACATGGTTAATGACCAACAATAAAATAATATGGTTATAACCCATTGCATAAATGTCTACAAGTCGGCAAGAACTAGACAAGGACAGAGCATGAGAATCAAATCTGGCAAATCAAAATAAAATGGCTTTCTTTGGAAGAATTCAGCTTGCCTTCTACCTGACTTTTGTCTAGGTCTTACTAGCTCCAGAGAGGCTTTTGAGCCTTAGAACAAGGAGAAAAGATGTGTGTTCATTCATTCAGTTATTTCCTATCAGAAAGCAAAGTGAAAGGCATGTTTTGACTACTGGCATTTGAAGTCAGGTCAAGGTGAAAAGTCTAAAGGGAGTAATCTCAAGATCTTAGGCTATCAGAAGGGGAAGTCTTAATGAGCATGTGGGTCAAGCCCCTGGTGAAATTTGGGGAGGTGAAGTGATTCTTCCACGCCACACAGTCAGTGAATGGAAAAGCAGAACAGCATTTTGGACCCACACCGCTAGTCAAGCATACTTCCTAGATATACTAGCTTTCACTCTGTTTATTTTGAAAATTTTTTCAGTTAATAGACTATTGGTTAGAACAATTTTTGATTGCCAGATAAATGGAGCAGATAGTACAGAGAGTTCTCGTCCCTTATTCCCATACAGCTTTAATTACTGATTCTTTTTTTTAAAAGATAGGATCTTGCCCTGTCATGATCATCATGCCTTAGTCTCCTAGCTGGGACTACACATGTACACCACACATGCCCAGCCTCCACATTGGACAGGAATTGAACCCATGCCTCCCTCTCCTATTATTAACTCTTGCATGAGGGTGATAATTTTTTATGATTAATGAATCAATATTGATACATTATTTAGTAGAGTCTATAGTTTACATTATAATTCATGCTTTGTGTAATACAGTTCCATGGGTTTTGACAAATGTGTGATACCATGTGTCTGTCATTTTAATGTCATATAGAATATATTTCAACTGCCATATGACATTTCACTGCCCTAAAAATGCCCTTGCTTGATTCCTCATAAGGAGGTCTCTCCTGGTCATCATTCTGACTTTCCTCATGGAAATCCAGGCCTCAATATTTTTCAGGCCCTTCAATCTCTTGCTAAAAAGATGCTCTTCTAAGTTAATAGAAAAGTCATGAAACATTTCATCGCCTTTCTGGGTTTTGTGCTCACCCCAGTTTAGGAGCTCTGAGACATGTATCACTACTGTGGCTTCTGAATGGACTTGCTCTGAAGCTGTGCTCTACCCTGCTTCTGGGAGGTGGAGAGAGGGAGACCAGTGTAGTAGCAGTACTAGCCACCTCCTGGGGGCGCTGAGCATCCTCCCAGAACCTCACTTCCAGAACCCAACTTTCTGTTATTTCAGACAGCCTTACTTCTTTGTAAATATCATCTTTCCAAAATACAAAAAGAAACAGCTTCTCTGAAGCATATTAAAAGAAGCAGCCACTGAATTCATCCAATTAATGGTGGGGGTGGATCAATATAAGTAATTATCACAAATAAACTCAAGAAAATAAACACCTTATTTACTGAATTGTTTGCTTTGCCACTAGCTATTTCAACTTCAAAGCATTGTAATTTAAATGAGGTATAGGCTGTACAAATGAGGACAGAGGGAACCAGCAGGTGGTATGGTGGCTAATACACTAGATTCCAACATGCCCAGCTTTGTGGTTCGAGTCCCAGACCTGGTGGCTTGAAAATCACAACAAATAAATAAATAAATGTTCTTTAAATTTAAAAAAAAAGGACAGAAAAAGTTAGTAAACATGAAGATTTCTACTAACTACCATGCCCAGTGTGGTCAGAATGCATAGAAGGCAGGCACACTCTTACACACTGCAGAGTGAGATTAAATCGATGCAGTTTTTCAGAAAAGTGATATAGCGGTGTATATTAGAAGACTTAAAAATATTCATACCTTTTATCCAGAACTCTCATTTCTCAGGAATCTATTTCAAGTGCTCAAAGATTTTGCAGAAGAATATTCAGTAGTTTTTATTCTCATTAAACTTTTTTAAAATTTATTTTATTTATTTTTTTCATTCACTGTATATCATTTCAGCATACAAAATGAATTTTCCCATCCAGAACTGTTTCATGCAGTGGGAAAAAAAGGAAAAGAAGGAAACAACCCAAACATCTAACATTAGGGAGGCAGTGGGTGTTTTGGGGGGTTTCCTGCTAGTTATATTCCTATTGCCTTTCCTGTTTGGGGGAGGCACTCCACAGGAGAGTTTTTCATGGGAGTCAGGGCCCTGCTTCTTCCTACAAAAGTCAAATGGAACATTCCTGTTGTCCGTGCCGTTGTAAGTAGGATGGGACTTACTGCCCAGGCTTGGTCAGCAGGATGCTTATTCTTAGAACATTGAAACCCAAGTAAGTAATGCAAAAATGCCAGAGGCATGGCCTAGCCATGGGGAGCAGGCATTAGTTACTACAGTGCAACACTGAAGCATATGGAAAGTCTGGGGTTCAGATCCCAGATTGACCTAAGCCATACTAGGTGCACCCATAGAGATGGCTGACTGGAAGGCAGACTAGCAGGATGATTGTGATGTGGCAAGACTCTGTTGGGAGGTTCCTATCTCTCTATCCTCCACTTCAATAAATAAATAAATAAACAAACTAACTTTTAAAAAATATTAGAGATAAGGTGTTACCCTTAGCTTAGTGGTTAGGGGAACTGGATTTCATACCACCTATTGTATTTTGAATCCTGAGCCTGGTGACTTAAAAAACACACCACACACATGTGCATGTGTGCCCCAAATGCTGACAGGATGAAGAAATGGGGAAAAGGGATTGCAGTAGGACCATGCCCCACTGGGGAGTGCTTTCTCCTTGCCCCCTTACTCTCTCTCTCTCCCTCTGGCAAGCACATGTATCCTCTCACAATTAAAAATGGCCTGGAGTGCAGTCTACGTTTCCTATTGTTGGGAACTTTATGATCTGATAATTGGAAAAAAAAATCATGTTTATCATAAAAAATAATTAGAATAATAATAATAATGATTGGGGGAAACATAGGAAAGATATTGAATGTTGAAGCGGGGAGATTAATGTCTCTGCACTGACTGACATGCATGGCATTCCCTTTTGAAAAAGCAATGTAATACACTGTAAAGTTATATGTAATTCAATGTAATAAAAAAAAAGATAATAAAAAAATTTAAAAATAAATAAAAAAAATAAATAAATAAAGTCTTTGCTGAGTCCAACAAAAAAAAAAAAAAAAAAAAAAAAAATGGCCTGGAACAGATTGTTTCTGTGGTCAGCCCGGCTAGAGTCCCACTGCTGAACCTATCTTGACTTCTGCCCTTTCTTCTTCGCCTGTTTTTCCTGCTCTCCCATAGAGGCAATGGCTACCTAATATGATTCCAGCAAATTCCCCTTTAGCCAAGATGGTTTTGTACCTTGCAAACAAAAACTTTGATAGACACACAAAAAATCTGATCAAACATCTACTTTATAAAATATCTATTCAATTTAATATTATTAATCTATCAGTATTCATGTTTTAATCTATCTTTCTTTCTTCTTTCTTCCTTCCTTCCTTCCTTCCTTCCTTCCTTCCTTCCTTCCTTCCTTTCTTTCTTTCTTTCTTTTTAAATTTTTTACAGGGCATGTGAGGTCACCAGAGAAAGAGAGAAAGTGAGAATACGTTTCCAAGGGGAGATGGCCATGCCTCAATCCCTTCTCCATTCTTCTCTCAAGATTTTGAGCACACATGCATGCTGTGTATTTTTCAAGCTTCTGGGTCCAGGATTCAAACTGCGTAGTCAGTTATGTGGGATCCAGCACACCCTAACCACCACACCATTAGCTGGCCCCACAGTAATTATGTTTTCTGACACATATTTAAAGACATGGAAAAAATAGTATTGAAACACAGTTTCAAATCACAGTTCTATAAATCTATGTACATCTATGTATTATTGTCATATGTACATATCCAATCTATGTATGTGTGCATGTAAAATACCAGAAGAAGAGAGACATAAATGTTAACATCTGTTTTATCTGAGAAGAAGGATTACAGGTGATATGGGATGCTTCCTCCACCACCCAAGCCATTTTATTTTCAGAATTAGTTTATCTGTCACCTTCTCCAGAAAGCTTTCCCCAGTCTACTGGGTTGTCAGGAAAGTCTTGACATGTTTTTCTATGCAAAAATGCATCACAACTCTCCCAACAACCCAATAGATTAGGTCCCCTTTGTGCTTTGAGAACACTAATATATCTTGGTATCATAGCACTGAACAGTAATTGTCTTTTTAATTTATCTGTCTCCCTGGTCATGTTTTATTACCCACTCTCCCTGTGCCTTGCATAGTGCCTTCTCATGGTAGAAATTCAATAAAAGCGTGCAGAACATAAAAATGCAAGAATTATTGAATTATTGTTCTAATAAGGAAAAATGATGTTATTAAAAAGAAAGAGCTAAGAACAGATATATTTAGGTGAGAGAGACAGGAAACTATTACTTTACAATGAATAAATTCCATGTGATCGTGGATTTTGGAGCCAGCAAAATGGACAGATGTTGTGTTGTCTGGTATATTACATTGGTGTAGACAAATACACCACGGCTTTTTCCTTGGTCTAAATCATTGCAATAACCATCTCCCCTCTTCATTTTTACTTTGCTCCCAGAGATACTGCCTGTTCATACAGCTGCCGCTGTCCTCAGAGTATATCTCTTAAGATTACCATCAGCTAAATATTGCATTGTCTTTGGGCGATTTTCTTACACAGTAACTCCTCACCACATTTTCGATGCATTTCTAGTTCCAGACAAGCCACAGACTGTTAATTTACCCTTGCTTTCGCCTTGCCCAAGGAAATTGAAAATAAACTTTAATTTCCTAGTTGAGGGTTATGGGTGCTTTGTGTGGTTTAGAGAAAAAGGGTAATTATTGTATGATGGAACTAGGGAATATTAGGAGATTTCTAGAGTCATTGAAGTCACACAGTAATTGATCACTCATTCACCTATTTAGAGGTCATTCCAATAAAAGGCTTTGTCAACATCTGAGGACGATTTGATACCTGGCTTCAACCTGTCAATCATTCTCTGTAGCCACAGTCATAGGGCTTCAGATATGAATGTTGAATTCCAAGCTTTCAACTGGGCTTAGAGATGCTGTTGAGATCATTCTCCTAGTTAGTTAATTGCCTCTGACTACATAAAATAAAAGAAAAACTTCCTGTGGGCAAATTAACAATCTCTAGTAGGAACATAAACAAAAAAATTCTTTCAGAATATCAGAAACCCAAGCCTGACCATCTGGAGGCAAAAGAAGGGCAGAGAAGTCTTTGTGGGTAAGTGCAGCTGACTGTAGGAATTTAATGTCTTTGGAGTTGTTCAGTAAAGTCATATAAGGGCCTAAGTATACTGTGGGGTTGACTGGAGAAAGTAAAACTAATGGTTATTCTAAGGCAAAAAGCTTTTGGCAGCTTGGGGGTTTTTCTTTAGTTTTTATTCCTTCTTTGGGAAGTTATTTTTTATTGTAAAAATATATAAAGCTAGGAATAAAATGGTCAATAAGTTGGCCAGCTGGTGGCATGGTGATTGAAGCAGCTAGATCCCACATGGCCAACTACATGTTCATGTCTCATACCCGAGTGCATATGCATGCATGCCCCAAAGAGGGAGAAATGGAGGAGAAAGGATGGTAGCACAACTATGCCCCATGGAGGCAGTGAGTGCAAATTAAAAAAAAAAAAAAAAAAAGTCAGCAAGTATTTACTGTGCGCTATGTAGTAGGAGTTGGGTTCCATACATTAAAAGAAATGACCTCAAAATGCACAAAAATATGCGTGTTTATGTATATCATATGTCATGTTTTTACCTCGTTGCAATCACTATGTCTACATGAAAGTTTTCATTTTACTCAATGTTATTATGTTTTCATGTTTCTACGGTGGTCTTCATGATCAACAATTAATTCTGACAAATGGCCATTCGCCTCTCGTAGAACAAATTGCTTCTATAGGAACACAGAGGAAAACACCTTTGTGGCGTTTTCTTCCATGTAACTGTTCCCTGAAATACATCATTAAGAATCTGATTCTTGAGTCCCTGAGGAAGGCAAATATGATGGGTGCATACCACCATGCTCCATTTCTATGACAGTGGCAGGCTTCACTGTATCACTTACACCACCATTTCTGGGAAAGAAACATCCCAATGTAGTAAAGAAGACATGACATCTTCACTATTAAGTTAGAGAAAATAAATTAAAACCACAGACCATCAGAGGTCAGTACCCTTTTCTCTCCAGCCAGGAAGAGTCTGCTGACCATGATATAGGAAGAAACGTAGCCGGCTCTTGCAGTCAGTCACTTCTCCAGCAGTGCCAAGGCCTGGCTGATACTATTAACAGCTCCCTCCCCAGGCACACTTAAAGCCTCCAGAACCCTAGGAAAGTTTTCTAAAGGTCTTGCCTGCTACTCCAGAATTTTCCTAAGCCCTGCTTTTTACTTTTTCTTCAAACCTGATCGCTCTCTTTTTTAACTTTCCCAGTGTGGAGGTCATCTACTCTGGCTTATTTCTCCGGTTTCTTTGGGAAAAAACATTTGACACGAAACCTATTTTATAATAAAGTACTTAATATATTGTGTAACTTACTGAATACTTCACGGGAAATAAAAAACAGAATGGTTGTATGGGCATTCACAGTATGACTTCTATTGAATGCATATTGCTTTCATACCATTGTAAAGACAAAAAAATCCAAGTCAAATGATCATAAGTCAGAGACTTTTTGTATTTCTGGTTGTGTGAGGGTGTTTCTGAAAGACCGGTGTGTGGATTGGTGATTGAGTAAAGAAGATTGCCCTCATCAACGTGGGTGAGCATCCTGCTAACCCCTGAGGACAAAAGGCAGGAGAAGGGCAGATTTGTTGTCTTTGAGCTGAGACCTCTAGCTTCTCCTGGCTTTGTATCTCAGTGTCTGATTGTCAGGACTCAGGTCTGTAACCGAGATTTACAACATTGACTCCCCTGGTTCTCTGGCCTTCAGGGTTGGGCTAGAACTATATTACTGGCTTTCGCGAGTCTCCATCTTACAGGTGTCAAATTGTGGAACTTCTCAGCTTTTACAATCAAGTGAACTAAGCCCTCATAATAAATCTTTCTTTATAGCTATGGGTCTGTATGAGAGAACTTCAAAAGTTTTTGGAAAAATGTAATTAAATATAGCTTTATCTTGGTGAAAAATAAAATCCACGCATAGGTTTTTGAATATACAAATTTATCTCTCTATATATCCTATGACTTCTGTTTCTCTGAAGAACTCTAGCTAATACAGTTATTATAATCACCCTGAGAAAGATATGGATTATTGGTGTAGAGCTGTAGACCTGTTGACTAAATGAGATGAGAGGGGCATGTTCTTGGGTAAAGTCAACTGGTCTACTCTATATTTGAAATTCTAACTTTTTAACAGAAGCTTGAACTAAATGGTTCAATGCCAATATTGCTTCTCAGGGGCCTACAAAAGTACATATGTTTGGAGCTCACAAATTTGGTTATCCATGAATTTTATAAATATTCTTTGTTTAGTCTTTGTGTTGCTATACCAAAATACCTGAGACTGAGTGATTTATAAAGAAAAAGCATTTATTTGGCTCATGGTTATGCAATCTGGAAAGGTCAGGAATTTGTGGCTATATCTGGTAGCTTCTGATAAGGGCCTTATGCTATGTTAAACCATAGCAGAAAGCAGAAGGGGAACAGATGCGTGTGAAAAGGGAGCACTGTGTCAGAGAGAAAGAGAGAGGAGGTTCCAGACTCACTTTTTAACAACCACTCTCTAACTCACACCCATGAAGCCTAACTCACTCTCATAAAACCTAAATCACTCCAGTGAGAGCAGCATTATTCCCTCTTAACACATAATTACTTTGTAAAGATACCACCTCCCAACACTGTCATACTGGGAATCAAATTTCTATGTGAGTTTCAGAGTGGACAACCTATATTCAAATCATAGCATTCCCCAAACACCCCTAATTTCTATCAATAGTCTTCCCCTAAGAAAGCAATTTCTCTGTGATACCAGAAGCAAATGCTTCCTTTTGACAAAGAGGCAGAGTTATTAATGAATAGATTAACTAATCAGCCAAATGGGTGTTCTCACTGTCCCTGGACATTCCTCACACAGCCCTTCTGCAAACACAATGCTCCCACCACAGAGTCCTTCTTCATAGACTCTGGAGACATCTAAGTTTTTCCAGTTGTGCCACCTGTCATCCAATACATGTGCATGGGTGTGGGCTGGCTGTAGAACTGATTTATTGATAAGAGTGGTGGGTTGAAAGGCTTCACAGTTGGTATATGACTTATGGATATAATTCAGTTGTTAGTGAAGTGTCCATGGAAGCTTTATTGAGATTTATTTTTCCTTTTGTCAGTAAGCTCTCAGAAGGCCCAAGTTTTATGAGATAATTTTAGTAAAAGAGAATTAAGGACTTCCAGATCATGACATTTATTTATATTCAACTTCATAGGCAATTACTAATTGATCCAAACATTCTAGCCAACATCCAATCAAAGTAATGACGGGTCATAATACTCCACAGTCATAACACTCAGTGTGTACTCGCTCCTTAAGGATATGTTTTAATTACAGAAGCTGAGAAGAAATGTACTGCCCACTTAGATAGACCATATGAATGCAGGAGATGACTCATCCATGAAGTCTTCTCTGAACTCCTCTTCTTTTTGTGCCTTTCATTAGATTCTTATCATTTGCTCTACTCATGAATACATGCTTACTAAGCAGCTACCACGTGCCAGTCTGTTAGGGTTGTGAGAAACCCATTTCTTCTGCTGCTCCTCAAAGGACATACTTTCACCCCTATCTCCAACTCTTACCCAGTCCTCCATATGGGAAGAAGAAAGGCTAATTGATTTATCTCCCCTTGACATTTCGCCATGAACAGTATTACACTGACTGGCTCTCGTGGTCCTTACAGAGCCAGATGGTTGAGGCAAGCCTCCCATCCTTGTTTGTGTCACTGGTTGGGCAGATGGACACAGAACCATTCCTTGTAAACGTGCTTGGACTTATAGATTTCAAGATTTAGATGAGAATGGGAAAGAAAAGCCTTATCAGCCTTTGGCTAAACCATATGTTCTATTCTAGCTTTACGTAGAGCTTTTTTTTTTTTTTTTTCAGAGATTTTTGCTATAGGGCGCGTGTACTTGCCAGACAGACAGAGAGAGACGGAGAGATAGAAAGCGAGAAATCACCCCCCAGAGAGGATGGCTACGCCACAATCCCTTCTCCTCCATTCTCCTCTTGGGATCTTGGGCACTCACGCACATGCACCCAGCGTGAGTTTAAGCCACCAGGTCCGGGACTGGAACCACAGTCGACTACGTGGGAGTCCAGCGACATAGCCATTACACTAACTGCTGGTCCCACATAGAGCTTTTTCCATGTGACTATTAGGCATTCACTTGGCTGTTAGGACTATGATTCCCATCTAGATACACAGCCTTATATATTGGTTCTCCCTTGGTTAGACAGGTGCAAACAGCATGTGGTCTCATGAAATATTGTTAATTCCAGCCATTTTGTTAGGGTGATAATGTGGCCCTAATTAAGACTGAATCATCAGATTTGAGGAGATGTGTCCATATGAAACTCTTTCGTGAGCATCTTGTCTGGGCCATAGGGTCTGACCAAAGCTCTGAGGAGTAAGTGTGTTTTCTCCTGAAGAGCAATGGTACTACCAAGCATCTTGAGAAGAGGCCAATTCTTATACAGGCAAGAGAGGATATACTTCCTACTCTTTCTGGGGTTTGAATCAATTTGGGTGATACCTAGAGCACCTTCAGGGAAGGGAAGTGTGAATGGAGAGTTGTTGCCAGTCACATGGAAGCAGGCCATGAGCAAGGCAGATCTGCCCTAGCTGCAGTGATGGCTCTATCTCGTTCAGTATTGTTCTTTGATGTGTGTTCCTCTTCAACTGACCCCAGCCATCATAGTTCTCCTTAGAAGTTGTAGCCTGGGGCCAGATGGTGGCACAACAGTAATGCAACCGGGCTCCCATGAGAAGGTTCCAGTTTCACATCCCAAGGTCTCCCTGTATGTGGTAGGCACATGCAAGTATGCCTGTGATTCTGGCTGGTTGAGTCTGGGGGTGGATTACAGCATGAAGACTTTGTTCCAAATCACTCTCTCTCTCAAGAAATTTATTTTTTAAAAAGCTAAGTAAAGATGTTGTAGCTTAGCCTCTTGGCACTGTGAGATGTGAGAGGCTGGGTTTCTGCTCAGACTTAAGATGGAGATGTACAAAGAGGGCAGAGACCCCACCCTGAAAATCAGAAAGGAGGAAGAAGAGACAGCAGTGGACTTCAGCATGGAGGCCAGACAAGGGGGATAGGAGAAAGAGCAAGCAGGCAGCTGTTCACATAGTACACCACCACAAACCATGCACCACTTTCCTTTCCTGCACCACCTTCTCTACATTCAAAGCCAGGGGCAGAAGGGTGTCAAGGCTGGAGCATGTGCCCACACCCTAGCTGTCAGGGGCTGGGGTAGCGAGGGAAGAAGGTATTCCAAAGCGAGGGGCAGGGTACTCCCTCCCACCAATACCTTACATAATTGGGAGTTTCCCTTCTCAAATAGAAAGTAGGATTAGGGAGAGAAAAAATACACATGTACACACGCACACACACACACACACACACACACACACACACGTGGACTTCAAACATTCCATGAATAAATGGAATTATAGTACAAATTTATTTTTGGTGAAAAAAAAAAAAGAATTGAAATCCATGCATCTTTTTTTTTTTTTTTAATTGCCAGAGGGCACATATGTTTTCCAGAGAGAGACAGAGAGCTAGAGGGGGGGAGTAAGAAAGTACATCACAGTGGGGCATGGTCACCCTGCAGTCACTTTTCCTCCATCTTTCCATCCTATCAGGGTTTGATGCAAGTCCCCACACTTGCTGGGCATGTTTCCAAGCCATTGGGACCAGAACTTAAACTGCAATTGGCTATGTAGGCTCTGACTCCCTAAACCACTCGGCTATGGGGCCAGCCCCATAGTTATCTCACAATATGCCTTTTCTGTGAACTTTCTGAAGAATGTCCCTCCATGATAGATGATCAATAGATAGATATCCATTAGATGTCCTCTACACAAAATGTATTGTTTCTGCTTTCTATGAAAGCACCTGTAATTTTCTTTTTCTCTTTTTCTTTTATAATTGCCAGAGGGTACATGCACTTGCCAGAGAAAGACAGAGAGCAAGAGAAGGAAAAAAGCACCCCCAATGGGTGGAGTGGTCATGCCACAATCCCTTCTCCTACATCTCTCCATCCTGTCATGATTTGGGGCACATGCCCACATATGCCCAGCATGTTTGCAAGCCATCGGGGCCAGGATTTGAACCACAGTCACCCATGCGTAATTCACAATCACTAAGCTACAGAGCTGGCCCTGGAATTGTCTTATTAGTAGATCATTTTTAAAGTAACAATGTTGTTATTTAATCTTCAAGAGTTGTTTATTAAGTTGCAAATATCTCTGGGAGAAGACAGACTTTATTAAGCCTTCATTGATTTATACCTAAGTAGGAGTTTGAATAAATGATACCAAACAGTGAGTCAGCAGATGGGAAGGCCTAGAGCAGATGACCACCAACTGTCCTTCTACATATAAGTAGTGCTATTTCTCCAATGCCTGAAGTTGTAGCTGTGACTAATAAAACATAAGTAATTCATTAAAAAACATGACCATTATTCTCTCTAATGTGGAAAAAATACTCAATATAAAGGAGAAAATGGAAGTCAATTTGCACAGTACTAGCCAATTGGGGAAAAAATGAAAAATTACTTTTCTGTTGTACAACACATAGAAAACAAAAGCTGAAAGAATATGCACCAGACTGTTTTCAATTAATATGTAGACAGTGAAATTAAAGGATGCATTTCTCTTTGTTAAGTTTAATTTTGCCAGTGTAATTTGTATAAAGACTTTTAAAAGTCAAATAGTTCTACAGAACTTGTATCAGAAAAGCAAGAGTTCCCTTTATTACTCTTTGTACCTCTCATTCTCATCTCAGGGCTAATGACTTTTAGCTTTCTGGGCTGTTTCTCTTAGTATTTACTCACATATATTAAAATAATGTGCATAAGCCAATACTTTCTGATTTTTCCATTTTAGACATTATCTATTGACTTCCCACTGTGGCTCTAACCTTCAAACTAGATTCCTAGTCTACATACCCTCCCTGTCTCTATGTTCCAACACATTCATATTATGATTTTATTAAGTCATTATACAGCATTTCCAATACTTTAATTATGTACACATTGTTCACTGAAGTGACCATACATTGATTTCATGTACTTTCTTGTAAAATCATGTGTTTTTTCCTGGAATTGTCTTCCTTTTTTATTGTGTGGTGGTTATAACTGATATTTTTGTTTGCTTGGTTTTGTTTCTTTTTTTTTGGGGGGGGGGGGTTGTTTTAATTGCCAGAAGTCATATGGACTTGCCAAAGGGAGAGAGAAAGGGAATACTCAACCCCACACACATACACCATGGGGCATGATCACAGCACAATCTTTTCCCTCCATTTCTCCAGCCTGTCAGGATTTTAGGCACACATGCACATGTGCCTGGCGTGTTTCTCAAGCCACCAAAGTCAGGATTTAAACTGCGGTTGGACACGTGGGATCTGGCTCCCTATGCATAGAGCTTAACTGCTGTGCCATGAGGCTGGCCCAGTTGCTTAGTTTTCTACCTTCCTGTCACTAATTTATCCCCAAACTCTCCCATAGAACTCTAAAAATTTCTCTCAATATATCCAAAGCAGCCGCTTAGTTGCATTTATTAGGGTATCCATCATGGAGCCCTTTATCTTTTAGTTCCAACCAGGGCTGAATGCTCTCTAGACCTGCAGAACAGCTATCATTCTGCGACCTCTTTCACCATCCACCTGGGAATTTCCTTCAGCTCTCTCCTGTAGTGGATTCACTGTTCCTAGTATCTCATGATTTTCTTCTTTGTTGTTTTACTCCCTCAGTGTGGTCGAACATGAACAGAGAAACATTGTCATGGAGTGTAAAATGTTCAAGATCTTACCTATATGAAAGTGCCTTTATGCTGAATCCTTACACTTGATTCAGTTTCTGGAAAAGCAATTCTGGTATGAAAGTCATTTTCCTCCCATAATGTAGTGGTACTTCACTGACTTCTAGCCTCCAGTGTAGATGTTTAGAAATCTCATGCCATTTTAGAGCCAGCAGGTAGCATGGTGGTTAAAGTGCTGGATTCCCACGTGGTTGATCACAGTTTGAGTCCTGGATCCAGTGGCTTGAAATTCACACCAGGAACACTTGTGTGTGTGTGTGTGTGTGTGTGTGTGTGTGTGTTTGTATGTGTTTGTGCCCAAAATCCTTAGAAGAGAATGGAGGAGTAGGGATTGCAGCATGGCCATCCCTCCTGGGGGGAGTGATTTCTCACTTTCTGTTTGTCTTTTTCTGTCCTCCACCAAGTGCACATACCCTATAGCAAATATCTTTCAAATAAATAAGTAAATCTCATGCCATTTTGATCCCTCTCCTTTATATATGACTCATTTCTTCTCGAACTTTAAGATCTTCTCTATTTCAGCATTCTGGAATTTAACAATAATGTACCTGTGAGGGCTCTTTTAAAATAATTGATTTGAACACTTTGGTTGAGAGATACTCAAGTGCTTCATTTATAGAAAGTATTAGTTCTTTGACGTTACGTTTCCTTTAGTTTCTATATTCTCTTTCTGCAGAATTCCTACTAAGTGGATGTTGAAACTCCTAGATAGATTTTTTTAAATTTTCTTTCCATTTTCTAGCTTTTCTGTCCTCTTTTCCACCTGCTACGAAGGAATTTTTTTCTATTTTATTATGTAGGTCTTTGATTAAACTTTTTATTCCTATTATCATGATTTTAACTGTCACAGGCTTCAGTATGAGGAGTTATGTCAGTGATTTGTTGTTTGATTTATGTCAGTGAGTTTTCTACCATTATCTCCTAACATAGCACCAATTTTGACAATTACCAATAGATAAGAAAACCTCCGTGGGAGTCTAAGAGTCCAATGGGGAAGTTCCAGTACACTGTTGTAGAAAAAAATAAATCTCAGAGTAGGCACATTAAAGAGAGTAAAAAGAAAAGTTTCACTTAACCTATGTCATTCCTCCCTCAGGGCAGCACAGCTCAGTGCAAAAATAGACCTCTTTAGCCTGTGGTTTCTCTCATGAGGGAAAGTGAGAGCATAGTGATGGGTGACTACACTCCCCAGCTATGCAGAACGGTGCCAAGAGGCCCACAGCTTTCTTTCCCTACCCAGAGTCTAAAGAGACTGGAAGAGCTGAGGAGTTGGAGGAGGCTAAGAGCAGGAAAGATAGTCAAGGACTTCTAACAACCAGGGCTGAGAATTCAGCAAAGGGACACAATTTCTATTAACTGTGTCAAGGACCTCATTAGGAAGCTCACTCAAAAATTGTTTGGGACACCTTACTGACAGACTTTCTAACTGGCTCACAAGCACCCAAGATGCTCTGTGTGCTTCACAAAGCACCCTTCCCTCCTGGCCAGCTCTCCACTGTGCCCTCATGGACTGTGAGTAGAGCCTCTAAGAAGGCCCATGAGTGAGCGCAGATAGCAGACCTGACTCTTTGAGACTGGGAGAAGGTGCACTAATTGGAACATTTCCAGATCACCACAGCACAGCCAACAAATGGAAGGGTCTCAGCATGAAGACTAGCTCTACAAGATCAAGAAAAGGCATAGAATCTTAAGAATTCACCACCAAGAGGGAAATATAGGTGCAGAGTGTAGACATTCACAGGAAAGGTCTGAGAGTGGCTCAGACTTAGCCAGGCCAAAGGTGAAATTGCCTTTTATTCTCCCAAAGCCTGTCTGTAGATTTGAGAAGGTGACTGCTACTTCAAATGCAAAGATGACAAAGGAAGACAACAAGAACACACACAGACACACACACACACTCAAAGAAACATGACACCATCAAAGAACCAATAATTTTCTAGTTCCCAGTCCCAAAGAAATGTAGATTTAGAAATTTCCTGACAAAGAATTAATAATCATTGTTTTAAGAAAACTCAGTGTTCTACAAGAAAACACAGACAACTCAATGTAATCAGGAAAACAGTACATGTACAAAACAAGACATTCAATAAAGAAATAGAAATCATAAGAGAAAAAGTCAAACAGAAATTCTAGACCTGAAGAACACAAATGAAATGAAAAATGCAATAGAGACCTTCGACAGCAGACTTGAACAAGCAGAAGAAAAAAAACTGAATTCAAAGACCATTTAAAATTATCCAGTCAGTGGAGAAAAAATGGATGAAAAAGAGAAAAGAAAGCCTACAAGCCTACAGGACTTATAAAACACCATCAAAAGGACTAATATAAGCATTATGAGAACAAAAAAAGAAGAGCGAGAGAGAGCAGAACTAAATATTTATTTAAAGAAATAAGGGCTAAAAGCTTCAGCAACTGGGAGAGATTCAACCTGGTACATAAAGCTCAGACTCTCAAACAAGTTCAACCCAAAGAGGACTTCACTGAGCTCCATTGTAATAACACTCAAAAATCAAAGGCAAAGAGACTTCGGAGAGTGCTAAGAGAAAAGAAACTTGCCAAATAAAAAGAAACCCCTTAAGCCATGTAGTTTTTGTTTGTTTGTTTTGCTTTGTTTTTGTTTTTTTTTTTTTTGTTTGTTTGTTTGTTTTAGCAGACACCTTACAGGCTGGGAAGGATAGTAGAATTTTCAAAGTGCTGAAAGAAAAAAAATTGCCAGCCCAAATTATCTTACCTGGCAAAACTGTCCTTTAGAAATAAAGAAGAGATAGACTGTCCTAGACAAACAAAAACCAAGAAATTCATCACTAGATGTTTCTTACGAGAAAGGCGAAAGGGAATTTTTCAAACTGAAATGAAAGGATGCTAGCTTGTAAAATGAAAACACATGACAGTATAAAACTTACTGGTAGAGATAACTAATCAAATTCAGAATATTCCAATACTGTAATCATGATATGCAAAACATACTTAATTCTAGTATAAATGTTAAAAGACTAATCTTAAAAATAACTACAGCTATAATAACTTAGTAATAGGTATACAGTACAAAAAAATATATAAATTGTGGTATCAAAACCAAACTGGGTTAGGGAGAGAGCTGAGCTTTTTTAAAGTATATTTTATTTACTGAGAAAGTGAGAGAGAAAGACCTTTATTAGGGTCTCAACAGACTGCAGTCTTGCCCCTAACTTCTCAGTCAGCCAAAATCATGGGCATACCCAGGTGTGCTTGGATGTTCAGGTAAACTCAGGATCTGAACCCAGGTCTGCCATGTGACTCAATATCATGTATCAGTGCCCTAGCACCTGCACCACCATAGCTGGGTCAGGAATAAAGCTTTCGTGTGCATTGAAAGTTGAGTTGTTAGCCTAAAATAGACTGTTATAAGTTGTTTTTATGTAAGCCATATAGTAACTACAAAGTAAAGACTTACAGTTGATATACAAACGATAAAGAGAAAGGAATCAAAACATAGCACTAAAGAAAATCATCAAATCATAAAGGAGGACAGCAAGAGAGTTGATATCCAAACTATAGAAAGAACTCATACAACTTAATAGCAAATAATCATAATAATAATATTTAAATAAAACACTTTAAAATGAGCAAAAATCCTAAGTAAACATTTTTCCAAAGAAGATACATGAATGTCCAACAGATATGTGGAAAGATGCTCAATATCACTAACCACCAGGGAAATGCAAATCAAAACTACAATGAGATAGCCCCTCATCGCTGTTAAGATGTCTATTATCAAAAAGACAAAAGTTAAGTGTTGGGAAGATGGTAGTAAAGGGCATCATTTTATACTGTTGGTAGAAATGTAAATTGATAGAGTCATAAAACAGTATGGGGGGTCCTCAAAAAATTTAAATTAGTACTATCGTATGATACAGCAATCACACTTTTGGGTATGTACCCAAAGGAAGTAAAATCATTACCTGGAAGAGGTATCTACACTCCCATGCTCATTGCTGCATTATCCACAGAAGCCAAGATATGGGACTAAGCTAAATATCCATCAGCAGATAAGCTGATAAAAAGAATGTGATACATATAAACAATGGAATGGTATTCTGCCTTTAAAGAGAGGAAGGAGAGAAGGAAGGAAGGAAGGAAGGAAGGAAGGAAGGAAGGAAGGAAGGAAGGGAAGAAGGAAGGGAGGGAGGGAGGGAGGGAGGAAGGAAGGAAGGGCAGAAGAGAGGAAGGGAAGAAGGAAGAAAAATTCTGCCATTTGCAACACTAATGAAACTGGAGGACGTCTTGTTAAGTGAAATAAGACAGAGTCAAATCTGCATGCTCTCACTTACACGTAAGATCTGATAAAAGGTCAAACTCATAGGTTAAAGAAAGCATGGTCTTTAACAGGAGTCTAGAAGATAGGGAGAAAGAGTCAAAGGGTAAAAAGATGGTGGTCAAAGGACACAAAGCTCCAGTTATAAGATGAATGAGTTCTGGAAACCTAATATACAACATGGTGGACACAGTTCTTAATGTATTTTACACTTGGAATTTGCTGAGTAGAACTCACGTATTCTTACCACAAGAAAGAAAATGGTAGGGATCAGCAAATGGTGTAATGGTTACATTGCTGGATTCCCAAACCAGTTTGGGTCCCAGACCAGGTGACTTGAAACTTACACTGGGCGTGCATATGTGCATGCATGCCCAAAGTCCCAGAAGAGAATGAGGGAGAAGGGTGAGAGCATGCACCCTATAACAAAAATCTCTCTCAAAAAGAAAGGAAGGAAGGAAGGAAGGAAGGAAGGAAGGAAGGAAGGAAGGAAGGAAGGAAGGAAGAAAGAAAGAAAAAGAAAGAAAGAGAGAGAGAAAGAAAAAGAAAATGGTAACTCTATGAGGCGATTCATACGTTGTGATGATCATTTTACAATACACATTCTGGGTAGATGGAGAAGTCATGACACATTTTTGTTTAGAAAAACATAGAAACAAGACATCATGACTTTTCCAACAACCCAATACATCAAAATATCACATTGTACACCTTAAATATATATCTTTTGTTTTGTTTTGTTTTGATCAATCACATCTCAGTGAAGCTGGGGGGACAAAAGCTCTGTCCTTTTTTTAAAAAGATTACAGCCTATTCTTATTTCATACATATAATTTCATAGCTCTCTGAGGGTAATACTAATGTATTTTTTAAATCTTCCTTCTTATCACTGAATTGTGTTTGTTTCCTTCACTTAAGAGGGAAGTACCGGTCCAAAGGGACCCAGTCACTCCACTGGTGACACCCAAAGAACAGTAACTGTGGGGTTTTTTTTTCTTGTGTTGGTTTGGTTCCTCTGAGAACAGTCATCCAAGTTACCTGCGTATTTAGGGGTATGAATCTGCCTGCTGCTGAGTGGTGGAAAGAAGCTCTTCTGGTTCAATATAGTCTTTTGTTAAATCTCTTGTTTTTAATCATGTATATGCTCAGCCATATTGCAAGCCCATAACCTCTCAGCCGGAACCTCTCCAGAGGAGATATATTCCATCTTCTGCTGGATGAGGAAGGATGAGCTGCCAGGATGCTCTGGTTAGGCGATGGGCTCTGGAGATGTATGCGCTCTTCGGTCAGACTTTAACCCATCTTCCTGTGTTCAGACTGCCAGTTCCCTTACTTATAGAGGAGCCTGGTACCCCAATCCTAGGCCTCCAGAGGTGCAGTAGGTGAGTTGACAGGTCCTTTACAGTTTCACAAGTCTTCATTCTACAGGCTCATAGGTTTAAGCTTCCTTGTATTTTTTTTTTTTTCTTTTTGAGATATTTTTGCTATAAGGCGCATGCGTTCACCAGAAAGACAGAGACAGACAGAGAGACAGAAATTGAGTAATCACCCCCCAGGGGGATGGCCACACCACAATCCCTTCTCCTTCATTCTCTTCTCAGGATCTTGGGCATGCATGCACACATGCCCATGTGAGTTTAAGCCACCGGGTCCAGGACTGGAACCACGGTTGACTACATGGGAGCCCAGCGACACAGCCATTATGCCAACTGCTAGTTCCTGGCTTCCTTGTATTTTAAGACCTTTCTGACTCCTGCATCCTACTTTCCATTCTGCTAACTTTTCTCATTTTCTTGCTTTCTTTGTCTTTATGAATTTAAGCATCTTCATTTAATTAATGTCAATTTAGCTGGATTTGAGGAGAAAATTCGGATTAATAGATCTGTTCACTTTGCCACATTTAAATGGAAATTTTCACTGCATCTTTATTTTTATGTTAAAACATCTTGATTTTTTTGTTATTAATTTATATTAAAATATATTTTACTTATTTCCTATTATAATTAGAGCAAGAAACATTTTAAGTGTTCTTCTGAAAGAAGGCCATATATACTTGGCCATATATTTCTTAAAAAAAAGAAAAGAAGGAAGGGAAATGAAAAGCATCATCTCTATCTCTCTATCTGTGATGGCTTTTTTTTTTTAGAGAGAGAGATTTTTGCTATATGGTGCATGCACTCGCCAGAAAGGCAGAAAGCAAGAAATCAGCCCCTTGGGGGGATGGCCAAGCCACAATCCCTTCTCCTCCAGTCTCCTCTTGGGATTTTGGGCACGCATGAATATGCTCCTGGCATGAGTTTTCAGCTGCCAGGTCCAGGACTTGAAGCATGGTCAGCTATGTGGGAGTCCAGTGATGTAACCATTACACCATCTGCTAGTCCCCTGTGATGGCTTTTTAAATTAAAACTTAGCTCAAGCCCTGGGAAAAACGAGGGATTCCCTGTCTGGAAGAGCCAATTTCGAGCTGGAGGAAAAGGCAGAGTATGAATGTGTAAAGCAACAAACAGAAAGGAGAAAATACAAAGAGAAAAAAGAGCTTGGAGAGGAGGTAGGGGAAAGTTATCCAATCAAATCCTACCTCCTTTCCAGGATCAGGCCCTGTCCAGAACAAATACCACCATAATGAAACTCTCTCCAAAACAGAAAGAGTTAGAAAGCCCAGCTGATGTCGATGTCAAGAAGACACCTTCATGGCTCCTGAGAACTAGTGATTTCAGGGGAATAAGTGAAACGAAGATTCTCCACTGATAATTCAGCCTCCAGCCCACAAACTCAAGTGTTTTTTCCTTCTCTTTTTCTCTGTTTCTTGTTGTTGTTTGTTGCTGTTGTTTCTCTCTCTCTGTTTCCTTTCTGCACACTCCTGGATGCTCAGATTGGACTTCAAGTGTGGGAAGAAACACACCGTCCATCAGATGACTAAAAATCACCACAGGGTCACAAGAAATGTGGGAAAGCAAGAACCTCTCCTCCAAAGAAAAAGAATAACTCCTCTTCATCCACAGACAGTTCAATGGAAATCATGGAAATGTCTGATAAAGAATTTAGAACATATAATGGTGAAGCTAACAGAGTGGAAGAGAAGAGAGACAATGAACTGCAGAAGAGAAAGGAGAAAGGAGCTGATGAGTTCCAGGAGGTGAGAAAATTCTTGCAAGATCTGAAAGAGGAATTACACACTTTACAAAAGAATCAAGTGAAACTGTTAGAGATGAAGGCTATAATACAGAAGTTAAAATCTCCCTTGAAAGTATTAAAAGCAGACTAGATCATACAGAAAATAGAATCTCAGACATAGAAGACAAAATTGCTGGCTTAGAAAAATCCACCACGAAGACTGAGAAAATTGCCCAAAAAATTGAGAATAATATATATACAAGAATTACTAGATACCATCAAATGTCCAAACATCCAGATAATAGGCATCCCAGAAGGTGAAGAGACTCATAAGGGCATTGATAATCTATTCCATGAAATCCTGCAAGAAAACTTTCCAAACCTAAAGAGGCACTCAAAGATCCAGTCCCAAGAAATACAAAGGACCCAAAACAGAATCAACCCAAGAAGATCTGCTCCAAGATACATTATAGCCAGACTGACCAAAACCAGACAAAGACATGATACTAAGATTGGCAAGAGAGAAACAGCAAGTTACCTACAAAGGATATTCCCATCAGACTAACAACAGACCTCTCATTGGAAACCATGCGAGCAAGGAAAGAATGGGAAAATATAGTCAAAGTGTTAAGGGAAAAGCAATTTCAACCAAGAATACTGTACTGGGAAAGATTATCCTTCATACGGGAAGAAAAGACAAGAACATTCTCAGATAAACAAAACATGAAAGAATTTACCAGCACCAGACCAGATCTCCAAGAAGTTCTCAAGAGAGTGCTATGTCAGGAAAATTAAATACAGACACACAGAAATAAGAGTTCAAAAACTAAGAAAATGGGGGCCAGCAGTTAGCGTAATGGCTGTAGCTGGACTCCCACGTAGTCAACCACGGTTCAAGTCTCGGACCCAGTGGCTTAAATTCACACCGGGCATGTGTGCGTGCGTGCCCAAGATCCCGAGAGAAGAATGGAGGAGAAGGGATTGCGGTGTGGCCATCCTCCCTGGGGGATGATTTCTCGCTTTCTATCTCTCTGTCTCTCTCTGTCTTTCTGGCAAGCGCATGCGCCCTATAGCAAAAATCTCTCAAAAAAAAAAAAAAAAAAAAAAAAAACTAAGAAAATGGACAACTTAATTTTAGGGACAAGTCTGGAGTACAATATTATATCCCAGAATTCAATTGGGAAGATCGAACCACAACAGAAGATAGATTAAGTACATGAGACTGAACTGGTGAAATAGCATTCTGTGGCTTTTAACTAAAATATTGCTGCTTTTCTCCTAGGCTTTGTTGTCCCGTTTTAAGAGTTTTTGTCCTGTCTTGAGCTGCCAATAAGTTCATGTACCTACTATTTGAACAGAATTCTAACCTATTTCCAGGCTTTAAGTTTTAAGCAAATTTCCTTACCAATTCAAAACTGCTTTTCTTGAAATTACCAGCTGAACTTGCTATTTAAAGTAGTTAGATTATTTAAGAAATTGTGTGATCAATAAAATTTGGAAAGAAAAGGAATGGAAGACAACTGTAGACACCAGAGATAGTGTGAGAAGAGGGTGGGAAAGGGCAAAGGGTCAGACATAGGCGTAAATATATATATACGAAACTAGAAATGGAAAATTATTGATGATAACACACATGATCAAGCCACTATGCAGTATATTCTGGATGGGAAATCACATTTTGTATGCTGTTACAATGCTTAGGCGATGATTATAAATTAATTAATTTTAAAAAGTTTCAGGAGAAAAAAATAAAACAGGAAAACTGTTTTTCTTGACATTAAAAAACAATGCATATTTGATGACTGCAGTAAGCTATATAGCCCCAGGTAGGTGCTACTTTATAGTATGTTCATTCTACTCACTGAAGTTTATGCCTAAAGTTAGACTTGTGTTCATGGATATGTATATATCAGCTGCTCTTGCTATTGGAAATATTTAGATTAAGTTCATTAGCAAATCAATAAAATGGAGGGGAAAGGCACAGAAAGCAACCATGGATACCAAAGACAGTGTGGGAAAAGGGTGGGACGCGGCAGAGAGTGAGAAACAGGGAATCAAGGATGGCAAAAGAAGCAAAATATACAGGAAACAAGAAATGGAAAATTATTTGTTGATGATAACACGTTGATGCGCTTGATTGAGCCAATATACAGTGTATTCTGGATGGGAAACTCATTTTGTATGTTGTAAAGATGTATAGTGAATGAATGTAAATAAATAAATTTAAATTAAAAAAAATAGAAAGCGTAGCTGATGTCAAGCCCAGCAGAAATCAATACTTCAACTCCCAGCAGAGCTGGAGATTAGGGCAGTCCCTTCAGTCTGTTTTGATGGGCTCTGACCACTGATAAACCAGATCAGGCTGGTGGAAAGGGCAGGGATACATGGAAGGAGGCAAAACTCCTTGGCTATGTCCTCTCCCCACCCTCCCTGCTTCTCAGAAGAAATTTAATTTGCTTTTCTTGGTTCTTTTCCCTGCCAGTATCCATTATTCTTGGTGAGACCGTGATTTCACCTTACTTGTTTTTGTTTGGATTCCCTGCTTTATGTGCTTTGGTGGAAGCTGAATCTAAAAGGCAGTTACCGCTATTCATTTGACTACTGTTCGAGAAGGCGAATAGATAGGTTGTGAACCCTGTATAGCCCATCTGTGTCTCCTCTGGCCTCAGGTCTGCTGGAATGCACTACATCATCCTCGTAGGGAGACTCCTTATTAATATTTACTGCTTGCCATTTGCTGTCTAATCCTCTTACTCTCCAACGTGTTTTAGCCACTTGCTGCAGCATAAAAACACGCCACAGTAACTATGTACTTAAGAGCTGTGTTCTTGGCCCTTGATTCTGAACCGGGAAAGGAAACCAAATAATGATCAACTCATAAAATGAAATGCCTAAATTAGATTTTGTTCTTCCCAAGGCCCAGCCCCCAGGATTATGATGACTAATGCAGCAAATGGAGTGAAACGCAGAGATTCTAGGCCCCAAGGGAATGTTCAGGCTTTGGCTCTATGTGCCAGGTGTTCAGAAATCAGGGAGGGGTCCTGTTTAGAGCAGGCCTGCCCAGTGCTACGGCAACGTGAGGATGTCTGGAAAGCACCAAAGCGGTTTCTCATCTAATGCTATTTGCAATTTCCTGGAAGAATGCCACAGTAAGTGGTTTTCTTGTTTTTACTTGCTTTAGGACTGGTGGTTCGATTCCTATGGAGATGAGCATGGTGCAAGCCTGGCTTGGTACCTTACACAGAGTGAGAAATCAAGACAATGACAACAGTGGCAGGCAGAGGGCGGGGGTGTGGTAGGAAGGGCTTGAAAGAAAGCTCCTAGGTGCTGGTATTGTTCTGGATTTTTGTTTGATTTGTTTTGTTTTTTAATCTAGCTGCTGGTTCCTTAGGGGTACTGCATTTGTACAAATCCAGCATACTGCACATCTGTAATATGTGCACTGTTGTAAAGGTATATTATTCTTGAGACCAGCAGATAGCATAATGGTTATGTCGCTGGACCTCCACATAGTTCACCACAGTTCAAGTCCTGGACCCAGTGGCTTGAAACTCAAGCTGAGTGCATGTGCGTGCATACCCAAAATCCAAAAAGGAGAATGGAGGAGAAGGGATTGTGGTGTGGCCATCACCCCCTGGGGAGTGATTTCTCACTTTCTTTCTCTCTGTGTGTCTCCAGTGAGTGCATGTACCCTATAGCAAAAAAAAAAAAAAAAAAAAAAAAAAAAATTAAAAAGGTATATTATTCTTTTTTTTTTTTAGAGAGAGATTTTTCTATAGGGCATGTGCACTTGCCAGAGAGACAGAAAGTGAGAAATCATCCCCCCTGGGGGGGTGGCCATGCTGCAATCCCTTCTCCTCCATTCTCCTCTCGGAATCTTGGGTGCACATGCACACATGCACAGCGTGAGTTTCAAGCTACAAGGTCTGAGACTCAAACCACTGTTGACTACATAGGAGTCCAGCAACCTAACCATTATGCCATCCACTGGTCCCAAAAAAAGGTGTATTACTCTTTAGTAAAGTATATTTTAAAACTTACACTGGTGACTTTGACCTTTTTAACAGAGGCCTTTGAGGAGCTGATCAAGACGGTGGCCCTCTCCCCAGGAAAACTCACAAAACCTTCAGTTTTGCAATTTTGCATCTAGAAAGTTTTATCAACTCCCTGGAGTCGTGGAGAGAAGAAAGAATCCAGGGGCTCCCAGTGAAGATCTGCCTTCCAGAGTCCTCTGCCTCCTCCCTCACGTTTACTCCCCTTTCTACTCAGGTGCCAAGATCCAGCCACAGTCCGGCACATGGGCTGACTGCCCAGCATCTCTGCACAACCAGCCTGGCTGATCCCTGGTCTCCTTTCCCCTAGACTATCCTGGGCACCACTGTTCTTATCATGATAGGTTTCTGCTCAAAAATCTACACTGCTTTCTCATGACTAACTGCAATAAATAGAAACACCTCATCCCAGATTTGCAGAAATGCTGTCAGCCACCCCCACTTCCTTTTCCTTCCAACCTCATCTTGCACCCTTCTTTGACCAGTGCCTGCAATTTCAGTGATGTTTCCAAATACATCAATTCACTCCTACTCCCCCCCCCTTTTTTTAAGGAAGATTTTTGCTATGGGGCATATGAGAAATGGAGAAATGGAGAGAGACAGAGAGACAGAAAGAAGAGAAACCGGCCCCTGGGAGGATGGCCATGCAGCAATCATTTCTCCTCCATTCTCTTCTCAGGATTTTAGGCATACATGCACATGTGCCTGGTATGAGTTTTAAGCCACCTTATCTGGGACTCAAACTGCTGTCAACTACCTGAGATTCCAGTGACATAATCATTATGCCATCTGCTGGTCCGCACTCCCCACTGTTGAACATTCCACCTTTCTCTGCCAAAAATCTTTCTCCTTTTGTGAAGCTTGCCAATACTACAGCTACAATCCTGCCTTCTCCAAGAGCCACTTCTTGACTATGCCAACGAGGATACCTCACTCCTTTGAACTCCATGGCACTTTTCTCTCTACCCCTGATTTCACTGTAGGTCCTGAATGATTTATTTATTCATTTATTCCATAGAGATCAACTGTTATTTTGTTTGAACTCCAGTGGTTTTGAACTGATTACCACAAACCTGGTGGTTTTAAAAAATACAAATATGGGACCAGCAAATGGCATAATGGTTATGTCATTGGATTCCCTCATAGTCCACAGGAGTTCAAGTCCTGGACATAGTGGCTTAAAACTCATGTGTATGTGCATGCCCAAAATATCAAGGGGAGAATGGAGGAGAAGGGATTGTGGTGTGGCCTTCCCCTGGGGGGTGATTTCTTACTTTCTGTCTCTCTGGTGAGCGTATGTGCCCTATAGCAAAAATCTCTTAAAAAAAAAAAAAAAAAGTATGATCTTATCATTCTCAACCGGCTAAATCCAACGTATCAATAGGATAGCATTTTGTCCTGCAGGTTCTAGGAGGGAATCCATGTCCTTGCCTTTTTCACCTTTTAGAGACTACGTGAATTTCTTGGTTCATGGTCTCCTTCCTCCTTCCTCAAGGCCAGCAACAGTGCAGTCAGTTCTCCCTCAGCACTACTCTGACCCTTCTGCCTCTATCTTACCCCTTTTAAAGACCTTTGTGATTATATTAGGTCCACCAAGGGCATACCAGGAAATCTCCTAATTTTAAGGTCAACTGATTAGCAACCTTACTTCCATTGCCACCTAAATTCCTCTTTGAAAGTTCACAGGTTCCAGGGATTAGATTATAATGTGAACATCTTTGGGAGGCCAATATTTTGCCCTACCATAAATTTTATAACACTTTCTCCTCTATACCTAACTCTATCACGTGGTCCTTTATTCATTTATTCTATGCTGTTTTGTGGTCCAGAATTTATTAATCCCACTTCTAATGTAATATCCTAAATTTCCCCTTGGGAATTACTACTGGCCTCATTTTCAATCCATGTTACCTTAAATGTGCTCTAGGGAAGGAAAATCCCACTTCAACTACACCTCTTCCACAATGATTCTTTCAAGGAAGGATGTGCGACCCAATCAAAATCAGATATTTGGTGGGACTAGTGGGAAAGAGGTCCGTGTTCTTTGCTGTTGTGCTTGACTTTGGGACGATGAGAGTCCGGAGATCCAAGAACATCATGGGAAGCCTGGAAATGAAGCCAACACTAGGAAAGGCAGGTCTGACAGAAAAATCAATGCTATCATTTGCACTCCCTAGATCAAGCTGCACCTAAAGTCACACTAACCTCTGAGTCTTTCAGTTATGAGATCTATAAATTCATTTCTTATGAAGTCAGGTTGCATCTGTCACTTACAACTGAAAGAATTCTAAGTGAAACACATTCATTCATTCACCCCTTTATTCACTGCATACTTCCTTTCTGTCAGGCACTGTGCACAGTCATGAACAGACAGACATGACCCCTGCTCTCAGCGACTTTACAGTCTAGTGGGGAAACCTGGCAGAAAGCTGACAAATTTCAATATAATATTGCTATTATGGTGGAGATTATAAAAGCATCCAGCTTAGACTGTTCACCTAAAATTTGTGGCCAGGAAAACAGTTAAGGCGAAATAGTAGGATAAAAAGGAATTCTCCAGGCTAAGGTGGGACAGAGGCAACACCAAGTTGTGTTTCAGACAGAGGGAAGACTATGTGCAAAAGCCAAAAGACAAGAGACTCTCTTTCCTTTTTTCAAGTGTAAATCTTGTCTGTACAACCAGAACATAAATCCTTCAAAGGTTATCTTTTGAACTCTTTCTGGATTGGGAATAATATCTAGTACAAAGAAGTTGCTTAAGAAAAACAAAAAACAAACAAACAAACAAACTTGATAATTACTATTCGTCTTAATATTTCATTCAGGATCACATGTTTCTTTTCTTCAATGTCAGTTTGGGATTTTTATATTTCAGGTAGTTTTAGAATAATGTCGATAATAACAGTATCAAGAAATGCTAGCACTTCTTGAGCTCTTACTTTTTATCAGTTACTATTCTAAGTATTTCACATATATTATTTAACCCTTAAAATCATCCTTTGAGGTCATTATTATTGCCATTTTACACATGAAGATACTGAGGCAAGAGTGTAGCAGGCACTTCTGGTTGATTGACCAAGAGTCATTCCCTTTGTTTTTTCCTTGCTAGAAGAATCTCGCTTTTTGTTCAGGGGACTGTGTATTTTGGGGGAGTACAGTCCTCTCCTAGGCCCAGAGACAAGTCATAATTGGCCCAAGTCAATTGTAACCACATTCCTGCCAGTAATGACCATGTGAGTAAGGCACTATTGTAGAAATGAGACCTGAAGTCTGCTAGGAATTCTTGCTGACCAAAAGGAGATGAGAGAGAGAGAGAGACTTCCTTTCTGTCCTCTGGGTATTGCCATCTGCACATAATACCTTGAACTGAGGCAGTCATCTTGAAACCAGGAGAGAAGCCCCCTGAAAGAACAGGCTGACAAAGGATGACAGTCTGGAAAGATAAAGAGAAACTGTGTCTGTAAAGATGTTGTTGAGCTGCCAGATTACCAGCCCTGGCATTGCCTTCCCTCTGACCTTCATGTAATATGATAGCATTTCTTCTAATCTAAAATGCCATCAGTTATAAGATGCACCATTACATTGTGACTGACTAAAAAGGAGAAAAAAAATGCTGCCAAGTCAACTATGTCACTAGGCAATGTTGTCACTTAGAATTTTTGTCTTGTACTTAATCATAGAGAACATACAGACTTATTTATGCCTAGATATTTTTATATTGCATTTCACTATTGCATGTTTACAAATTAGTCAAAGTATTCCTAAATCTGCTTTATATTGAAAGTTTGACTCTCAGACTCACTTGCCCACTCAGAGTCAAATGCTCAAGTTTTTCCATATACTATTGTCCTCTGAACCATGAAGAGCATCAGTGATGCTGTGTTTCTTGAGAGGGAGTCCCTCTCTCATTTCTGAGGTTTGTGCCCAAGATACCATCATTATTCTGTAAGTTTGATGCACAAGGACAGTCAATGCTTTGCAACAGCAATTGTGTGACATACCCAATATCATCAATGTTAAGTTAATAAAATATGTGTATATGCACACTTGTGCACACATCTTAGGTTTAAAGAAAAAAAAAAGGATAGCTTTTTCTTATTGTTAAAATATTTTAAGTTTGGGGACTAGCAAATGGCATAATGGTTACATTGCTGGACTTCCACATGGCTGATCATGGTTCAAGTCCCAGACCAGGCAGCTTGAAATTTGCTCTGAGTGTATGTGTTTGCATGCCCAAAATCCCAAGAGGAGAATGGAGAAGGGAATGAAGCATGGCTAACACCTCAGGGGGTGATTTCTCACTTTCTGTCTCTCTGTCTCTCTCCAGCGAGTACACGTGCCCTATAGCAAAAATCTCTCTTAAAAATTTACGTATATATATATATGTATATATGATATATATATATATATCACATATCATATATATATATCATATATATGATATATATCATATATATATATATCATATATATATATATATATATATAGTTTAGTTCCTGTCATGTACAGGGAAAAGTTTTCTTTCTGGTTCACTATGGTCACCAACATAATAAGTGGCAGAGTGTCGATTAGAACTCAATTATTCTACTTTTCCCCATTCAGTATAATGTTAGCTGTAGGTTTTTCATAAATGGCATTTATTATGCTGAGAAACGGTCCTTCTATGACAATTTTACTGAGAGTCTTGATCATAAAGGCATGTTGTATTTTGTCGAATATTTTTTTCCATATTTATTGAAATGATCATATGGTTTTTATCTTTCTGTTACTGATTCAATCTCATTGCTTGTTATAGGTCTGTTCAGGCTTTCTATGTCCTCCTGAGTCAATCTCATTAGATTTTATGTGTCCAGGAATTTGTCCATCTCATCCAGGTTTTCTTTTTTGTTGCATAGTAAGGATCGCTCATACTATCTGCTAATGATGTTTGGTATTTCCACTAAAAACAGGTACAAGATAAGGCTTCTTACTTTCTCTGCTCCTATTCAATATAGTACTGGAATTTCTAGCCAATGCGATCAGACAAGAGAAAGAAATAAAAGGCATTCCAATAGGGAAAGAAGAGCTGAAATTATCTCTGTTTGCAGATGACATGATTGTATACATAGAAGACCCAATAGTGTCCATGAAAAAACTTCTCGAAGTAATAAATGCTTAGAGTAAAGTGGCAGGATACAAAATTAACTTACACCAAACTATAGCATTTCTATATACAAACAACAAGCAGACAGAGACAGAACTGAAGAATGTAATGCCATTTACCATAGCCACAAGAAGTATAAGATACTAAGGAATAAAACTAACCAAGGAAGTCAAAGACTTCTACAAGAAAAACTATGAAAACCTTTAAAAAGAAATTGAAAAGGACACTAAAAAGTGGAAGGACATCTCATGTTCCTGGAGTGACAGAATCAGTATAATAAAAATGGCAGTCCTACCCAAATTAATTTACATGTTTAATGCAATCCCTATAAAATTACAAGAGACATTCTTCACAGATCTAGGAAAGACAATCATAGAATTTATCTGGAACCATAAAAGACCCCGTTTTTCTAAAGTCATCCTGCACAAGAAGACTGGAGAAAGTGGCATCTCACTTCCTGACCCCAAAATATATTACAAAGCTGTGATAATCAAAACAGCATGGTATTGGCACAAAAATAGACATGAGTACCAATGGAACAGAGTAGAGATTCCAGAAATAAACTCCAAAACATACAGCCAACTCATCTTTGACAAAGGGTACCAGTCAATCCAGTGGGAAAAGGAAAACCTCTTTAGCAAACTGGGCTGGAAAAAACTGGGTATCTACCTGCAGAAAGGTGAATCTATCTGTCACCATTAACAAAAATCAACTCAAAGTGGATCACATATCTAAATCTAAGACCGCAAACTATAAAACTACTGGTGGAAAACACTGGGGAAACTCTGGGAGACATTGGGGTAGGCAAAGACTTCTTAAGCAAGACCCCGAAGGACAGGCAATAAGCCCCCAAATAGACAGGTGGGATTATATCAGATTAAGGAGTTTCTGAACAGCAAAAATCCCCCAAATAGACAGGTGGGATTATATCAGATTAAGGAGTTTCTGAACAGCAAAGGACACTGTAATTAGTGTGAATCAAAAACCCTCAGAATGGCAGAGAATTTTTTTAACTGTGCCTCAGATCAGGGACTGATAATCAGAATACACAGGGTACTCAAGCAGCTTACCTGGAAGAAAATTATTAACTCGATTAAAAGATGGGAAAATGAGTTGAATAAACAACTCTCTAAGGAAGACATATGAACAGCCAAAAAGCATATGAAAAAACACTCAACACCCCTCATTGTAAGGGAGATGAAGATCAAAACCACAATGAGATACCACCTAACCCCAGTCAGAACAGAGAAGATTAAAAAAACAAATAATGATAAGTACTGGAGAGGATGTGATGAAAGGGGAACACTCCTACACTGTTGGTGGGAATGTAAATTGGTCCAGCCACTGTGGGAAATAATACAGAGGTTCCTCAAAGACCTTCAAATAGAACTACCATATGATCCAGTAATTCCACTCCTGGGTATCTACCCAAACAACAGGAGAGCACTCAGTCAGAAAAACACTTGCACAACTATTTTCGTTGCAGCATTATTCACAATTGCTAATGGAACCAACCCAAATGTCCACAGACAGATAAATAGATTTAAAAAATTGTAGCACATATACTCCATGGAATACTATTCAGCTATAAAAAACAACAAGGCCCTGGAATTTGATAGAAAGTGGATGAAAATGGAACATTTGTTGCTAAATGAAGCAAGTCAGGCTATGAAAGAGAGACATTGTATGTCTCCACTTAAAATATACCAACTGTCTGCATTCTATGGTAGAGACTGAAAGACTGGAGAACATAAAAGTATTAAAAATTGTAATGGACAGTAGAGACCAAGTGGAAAGAGAGTGTGGGAGGAGAACAGTGTAGGAAACTTGGGGGGAAATGGAGAGGTAAGATACTTGTGGGACACAGATAAGATTTATTATCTGTTGATGAGGATGTGTATGGTGGTCTCAACTGGGCTGGACTGAGGTGTATATCATGCTGGGTAAAGTCTCATCACAATCTAAATGATGTATAGCGATTTAATGTATGAATAATAATAAAAAAGAAATAAAAAATTAAAAATTTAGAAAGAATAGTGAGATAAAATGAATATCAAATGTATTTTATAGAAATAAAGTGACTCAAAATTGTCTTTGGTCAAAAAACAAAAGAACTCAACTATTCTAACTAAAGACTAGGTTGCTGATCACCAAGTTAAACAACTTTTCTGTTTTAGGTAAAGTGATAAATCTGATTTGCTGATGGTGACTTCCTGGAGTATGTTGTGTTGAGAAATATTCTGAGGCCATGTCTATTATCTATGACTGCCTGGCATCCTGAATAGTGAGTCTTATCATGTGAGCTACATATATTTATATTTCTTAGATAATTGTCTCAATTCTCAACTTTCATTCAAAGCTATGAGTCCTACAGCTAGACCAGGAACAATTTTAACCTATATACTAGAGGGCAAATAGACAGGACTGCTACAAAAAAAAATGTGTAGATTGTGTATTGCACAACTCCAGAGAGTACTCTTTTTTTTTTTTTTTTTTTTTGAGAGGTTTTTGCTATAGAGCGCATGTGCTTGCCAGAAAGACACAGAGAGACATAGAGACAGAAAGCGAAAAATCACCCCCCCCCCCCCCCCCCCGAGGGGATGACCATGCCTCAATCCCTTCTTCTCCATTCTCCTCTTGGGATCCTGGGCACGCACGCATACACAACCAGCGTGAGTTTAAGTCACTGGGTCTGGAACTTAAACCGTGGTCGACCACATGGGAGTCCAGTGACATAGCCATTACGCCAACTATTGGTCCCCCTCCAGAGAGTACTCTTCATGAGGACTGTGTTGTAATGGAAGCCCCTGATTTTGTGTAGTACACAATCTACACAGTTGTATATGGCAGCTCTTCAAACAGTAATTCTCTACTTAAACAGCATAGATACAACCCTCACAGCTAATTGCAATAATTTATTCTGGAATTTTATACCTAGTATGAAGGTCAAGTTATTTTTAAGTCTAATTACATTTATCTTGTTTAAATTAAATTGTCTTCCTGGATGGCACAGACTTAAGGATAATACAAAGCATTTAGACTAACTCTATACAGGCTCAACATTCATCAGATATAAGTGAATCATTGAAAATCTTTCATATACTTGAAGGCAATCAGTAAGTCTCCTATTGTCATTAACTTCTTTGAACTAAACAAACCCAATTTACTTAACAAGCTATTACTATGGACCAGGAACTATCTATATTAGGCATTTAGATTCACAACATCATTTCATCCTCTCTGTGAGGTACACATTCAATTATTCCCATTTTACCTCGGAAGACTGCAGTGGTTAGGAGTGAAGGTACTGAAGTTAGATTATCTAGATTCAAAAATCCCAGTTCCATGAGATCTTGGGTAAGTCACTTAATCCTTCTGTATTCCAATTGCCTTAATTATGAAGTGGAAATATTCACAGTCCTTGGTTTATAGGATGAAACCTGTATTTTAAATATTTAGCACAATGTCTAGCACTAAATAATCAATACTCGGTGTTGGTGTTGTGATTATAATTCCAACATCCCACTGTGGGAAGGGACTAAGCAAGGATTTGAACTCTAGAATGTCTTGCCCCACCCTGCCTTTCTAACATTAACATGATTTGAAAAGGACCTTGGAGACTATATATCCAACCCCCTCACTTTGCAGACAAGGGACCTGAGGCCCACTGTGGATCACTTTTGCACACTTAGCGAATGGAAAGACTTTGGCCCTCAGAATGCCACTCTTTCCTTTCTGTCACTCTGCTACCTACTTTTGAGCCTAATCTCCTGAGCCAAGTCTTCTCCCTCCCATTGGCACAAATGGAGAGGTCTTTGAGAAAAAAATGATCAGTCATAAGGGACAACTTGGAGTCATGCTCTGTTTTACAGCAAGAGATCATCCTCCCACAAGGCCAGGTTGGTCACAGTTCCAAGAAGTTCCCAGGCCTGGCACCTCCATGCAAACCTGGTACCTTGCCCAGCCCAGGAGCAAGTGCTGGTTTGGAAATTCTGGAGCCCTACTGCAGTTATAGGGCATCGTTTGCTTGCCCTGGGGACTTCTTGCGTAAATTAGTGCCTTCTATTAAAAATGAAATCCAAGATAATAAATTGTCCTTAAAGGGCTCAGATGTCTTTAATTGTGGTTTTATCTTCTCCCCCAGGCCCGGTGACTTCTAATGAGTTCCAGCTCACATCCTGGATGAATTATCGTTAGAGGAGTGTGTGCACTCAGTGAAAATAAACTAACAGTGAGGCTCCTGTTTACTCTTTAATTCACTCGATCCAAAAATAAGTTTTCTTTTTAAAGAACATGCTTCAAATAAGGGAGTGAATGCTGATTAACTGTTTGTGCTTCATACCAGGAAAGAGAGAGTACACACATGTGCAAGAGTGTTGGATTTACAACCTGTTGATTTATGGAATAAATCAAAATATCTATGACCTTCAAAAAGTTTTTTTTTTTCTATCCTGGGCCTCAGTTTACTCATCTATAAAATGACGATAATAATATCCACCTCTCACATGTTGTGAGGATTCCTGTAAATACACTGTCTAGTTCAGCATATAGTACTGTTAAGTCTTTGTAGAGCCTAATATTTTATAAGGTATGCAAGTTAGGTATAAATAGAATTTGGGAGATTCATCCTGGTTTCCCATTAATTTTTATAATTTCAGAGGTACTGTCTCTTTGCCTCACTTTGCCCAGAGCTATAGTAGACCATGGCTCTGGTTTTCTGCTTCTCTCTGCCTTCTGTCAAATACTCACGATCCATAAGCAAACTCTTGAATGCCCTAGGTAATTACTGCTTAAAGGAATCCTGTGTTGAGGCAATGCAGTTACCTATAAAGTGAATAATCACCACTTAATTGATCTGCTTTATAAGTCGGTATATTGAGTTTCTGTAAGTTGAATACACACTGAGGGCTTGCTCCATTTAGATTTCCCCAGGAACAACATTTGGAGCAAAAGAAATGAGGTGGAATTTCTTATTCTCCAAGAAAGGGAAAGGATGAAGCTGCTCTCTTACTGCTCTCTACAGAGTAGGTTTTTGTTGTTTAAAGACTTTTTAAGAGCTGTGTTAGGTTCATAGCAAAACTGAGCATAAAGTACAGAGGGGACCGTGATTTTCTCTTCCCCTGCACATGCATAGCTTCCCCCAGTATCAACATTCACCACAAGAGTGGTCCATTTGTTACAACTGATGAAGGTATATTGACACGCCATTCTCACATCATCACCCAAAGCCTCAGTTTATACTAGAGTTCACGCCTGTGCATTCTGTAGGCTTGGACAAATGCATAAGGACGTGTATCTGCCTTGCTAGCATCATACAGAATAGTTTCATTGCTCTAGAAACTTTTGGGGCCAGCAGGTGGCATGGCAGTTTAGGCACTGGATTCCCACATGACCAACCATGATTTGGGTCCTGGACCTGGTGGCTTATGTGCATGCCCCAAATCCTGAGAGAATGGAGGAGAAAAGAATTTGGCATGACCATCCCCCTTGGGGGATGATTTCTCACTTTTCCTCTTTCTGTCTCTCTTCAGAGAGTGCATGCTCCCTCTGGAAAAACAAAAACAAAAAACAAAAAACTCTCTGTGCTCCACCCATTCATTCCTCTTTCCATGATAACACTGGGCAATCACTGGTCTTATTATTACTGTCTCCACAGTTTTGACAGAATAAGGCTTCATGTTTTGTTTTTTTTTGTTTTTTTTGTTTTTTTCCCATAGTTCCTTCTTTCTGCATCTGGAAGAAGGCCTCCAGGCAGGGTGACCTAGTGGTGAGGAAGGGCTGTATATAAGCGTGTGAATCTGGGAGTGGGTGTTTAAGAAGGGAGCTGAAATTTGGAACTGGAGCCTGGGTCTGGGTAAAGTTGGAGTCACTGACAGGAAGAGTTCCTCGTCCTCACTGCCTCCTCTCCCCCCCCAGTATCACTTGCCCCTCCTTCCCCCATGCACTTCTCATAAGGCTGTCATGACCCACCCAGAAGAAAACAGAACCTAGAAGGATGCTAGTCAAGGGCGTCGTGACTTCCTCCGCGGTCCTGAGAGGGTGAGTCATCCTCTGGCTCCTCCACTGATTAAAACGTGCTCCCTCAGGGAAACCAGGGAGTCTAAAGAGGAGCCTCAGCCATTATTCACAGTTTTAATATCTACCTTGGTCCTGAAAGGAACTTGGGATTATGAAGAGGCTCTCTGAGAAGGAAACCAAGAGTAGAAGACTAGAAAAGAGAACATTGGAGGATGTTTTTACCTAAACCCCTGTTGTTGATATGTAATTCACAGTCACAACTCAAGAACAATGGGAGTGGGGGATTCATTCTTTCCACATCAAGATAAGGTCCTTTTTTTTCTGATTAAAGTCCATCACTTTGAGTAATTTATTCAATTGAATTGAAAGTTTTCTCCCTCTCTTTTTTCATTCTTGTCACCCCAGGAGAGAAGCTAAGTTTCTAGAAGAGTCTCTACCTCGTTGATCTCATGAGAAGGTCATCTATTCTAGGTAACGCCTGTCATCATGTTTGGTCCAGATACCTCCTAATGTAGTGGCTGGCCTCCACTGAGGTGTATCAGATCTCTGGGTTTGGGTAGTGAATTCTGCCCTTGTTGTACTCATTTATAAAGTACCCACAGCAGATGTAGCACTGGCACAGTAACAAGTTGTGTTCCCTTATGATTCAAACTCTACTTAGATCTGTTGATCCTGAGACCTGCTATACCCTCTCTCTGAGCCCCAACTTGAGCTCATCCATTCTAAAGCTCTGCTGTGATGTCCCCCTAAACCATATTATAGTGACCCAATAGCAGGCACCTGACTCTGACTCATTAACTGCCTTCCTCCCTGCTACCAAGGGACATGGGGACATTTCCAAATTTGATCCATGCCTGCTGGATCTGAGGGAAACTCAGAGACAAGAGGTGGGAGAGATAGCTGACGCTCTCTCTACCTAAAAATGCCACCATTATTCTCTGCCAAAGCCACCCCATCCTGGCATGGGCACCTCAACATTCAAGTGGTCCCTTCTCAGAATTTCAGATCCTGTTTTCAGAACTTCAACCTTCCTCATTCCCTCATGCATTTAATATAAAGTCAAAGATAAGGGGAAAGTAAAAGACAATTATCCTATCCTTGACCTGATTCAAAGTATTGATAGGAATCCTCAAAGGATCTAAGGAGAAAACATACATAAGGCAGGAAACAGGGAGCCTGGAATATAGAAAATGCTCTATCAGTCTTGACAAGATAAAAGTAACCCCACTAGTTAGCACACTCTAATCGAATATTTAATCAGTTACTTAATCAATATGTTAATTTGGCTGTTCTTATCACCCTGCCAACACAGTGCCTTACACATAACAGGAGCTCAGAAATTATTTGTTGTATTTATTCATTTTGAGAGACAAAATCCCATCTGCCTGGGACAAATTCTTTCTTTCCTACTGGATTGAGAGGTGTGCCAGCAGTTCCTTTGGGGACTCCAGGGGGACAAAGACATGAGCTGGTTGGAAACAGGGCAGGAGGGACTTTCCACCCATGATAGTCCAGCTCCATGTTCTTCTTTTGTAATTATTTGACAGAGCTCCCCTCCAAAACAAGTAGCTGAGTCTGGTTTCCATGACAAGAAATTGACGAGCCCAGGGAAGTACCCTTGATCAAAAGCTGAAGCAAGTGAGTATTGCTGAGCAAAGGAGCTCATCTTACCTCAAGATGGAGAGAAGTTATAAGAAATGACATAGAAACAAGAAGGCTATACCAGGAGTCCTGCCTAACGTATGTCAGGAGCTCGATTTGTGAACAAATGGATGGGTGAATAATTGATTCCAGATAAGGAATCCTTCAAACCTCAATTTTTATTCCCCCTTGTTCTGAGGGTCACCGTAGAGAATGTTTGCTCGATGACACCCTGACCATCTGAGCTTTGAAAACCAATGTAGACAGAGCAGCAAATGCTCCAAAGATTGTGATTCATTATCGCATGTGTATGAATAAGTCTGTGGCACACCACATCTCCAGTCCTACCAACAACTTAAACAAAAGCTGGCTACCTCAGGACACCCTGAAATCTATTCAACATGAGCACTGAGTACGTGTAGCATCCCCAATATGATCTCAACCATAATCCATCCTAGTCTCAGCCAACATGGATCATAGACACATATGTACCTAATGTACTCAGGTCAGTCTCTGGATACAAAACTGGAGTCTTCCCAAGTGGGTCAGCCTTGCAGAGCATATAATTTTATTTCTGTGTCACCATCAGCCCCTTTCTTATGACATTCTCAGTAACATTTTCTTTTCTCTAGCTTACTTTGTTGTAAGAATATAGTATCCAATACATATAACGTATGTAATATATGTTAATCATCTGTTTATGTAATCAGGAAGATTTCCAGTCAGCAGTAGGCTATTAGCAGCTAAGTTTGGAGTTGTCAAGTTATACTCAGAATTGTTACTGTGTAGGGTTCAGCACCCCTAGCCCCCATGTTGTTTGAGAGTCAACTATATTAAAAATCACATTTGAGTCATATAGTCATTTCATGCTATGGGTTTTTAAAACAGCAGGTGATACCTTTGAGGACCATAGAAGTGAAGGAAGACATTCTGGATAAGATGAGATTGCCTGAGTCGTGATGTGTGAGTCAGATTCAGAAAGGAGGTGGCTATTGGCAAGGGGAGTCCCAAAACACTGAGGAGATTGTGTCTCCATTTGCCACCTCGTTGGAGGATCTGCTCAAAAGTCACTGGAGGGAGTTTCAGGTAATAATAGCTACCACATTTGAGCATTAATTTAAGTTTTTGACATGAATTCTCTCAAAGAATCCTCTGAACAACTTCTTAAGTGAGTGTAGCAGATACCACTAGTTTCCTTTCCTTTCTTCCTTAAAAGACCTCAATTTTGTTTAAGGCAATAGTATGTTTAATGAAAATACTTGATATTAAAAAGTGATATTAATATCTTGCTTACAGACTGGGATACCAAGATTCAAAAATGTGTCATTCCTCATAAATAGCAAATCCAATATTCAAATACAGACTGATGCAGAACAAGGCTGGTTGACTCCAAAACTAGGCTGAGAAGCCATGAAACTACCCCAGAATTATATTAAAGAATAAATTAAAGAAAGAAAGGAGCAAACTTTGGCAACTTTTAAAACTTTTATATAGACTTTTTCACAGCCTTCCTTTCATTAGATATTAGTAGGTGTCTTTATCCCCAGGTATGTGTTTCAGAATCTCCAGGAAGGCAAGGCCAGAACTATAATCACCTTGTAGTACCCCTTTTTTCCTTCCCCAGTGCCTGGCTCTAGTTAAGTAGGCACCCCAAAAAATGCCAGGTGAGTTGAATTTAAAAAAAAAAAAAATCATTCAGGATAACCACCGTCCCCAAGGAAGCCACTCCTTTGTGTATAGATGTACATGGCAGTACATGTGTGCTTGAGGATGTGTGTCACCTTGCATACATGTAATTCCGTGTCTGGGTGTCTGAGAAAGAGGGCAGAGGAGAATGTTTTCTCATTGCTGTCAAATCCCATCCTCCCACCCACCTCTGACAGACCCACAGTGACATCACCAATGATTATATTAGTGATAACTAAACTTTTGTGCAGAATCTGAAAATTTAATTTCCTTGTGGGAAGCTGTAGAGAACTAAGCTTATTTGGGGCCAAGAACTCATGAACTTTCCCAGAAAAGGAAGAGAGAGTACCAGATACAGCCACTGGATGTGGGTTTTCTTGGAAAATCAAAAGGTATCAGCTTATTTTTGAATGCTCTCTTTCAGATAGAACTTTAGATCCTTGTTCCTCTCTATCTACCCTCATCAGAGTGGTTATAAAGGCACAGAACTCCTGGAGAAATGATTTAGTTTAATCCAATTTATTACATGACTTGTGAATCTTTTTCCCCTTTGTTTAAAAAGTACAATTCATCAATTATTTTTCTTTTCAAGGTGCTTGGATGGTGGAGAGCCTGATGATATGTACTGAGTGCCACATGCCAGAACTGTTTTAGAAATATTTGTAACGCTTGCCTGAGGGGCTAGCAGGTGGTGTGGTGGTTAGGACACTGGATTCTCATATGGGCTACTGTAGCTCAAGTCCCAGACCCAAAAGCTTGAGACTCACACCAAACTTGTATGTGTGCATGCCCAGAATTCTGAGAGGAAAATGCAAGAGAAGGGATTGTGGCATGACCACCCCTCCAAGGGTTGATTTCTTGCTTTCAGTCTCTCTGTTCTCTGTCTCTCCAGCAAATGCACATGTCCTATAGCAAAACCTCTCTCTAAAAAATAAAAGGAAGAAAGAAAGAAAGAAAGAAAGAAAGAAAGAAAGAAAGAGAAAGAAAGAAAGAAAGAAAAGTTTGCAATGCTTTATCTCATCTAAGCTTCCTATTTTGAGATCAGAATGCTGAGGCATAGAGAAGATAAGTAATTTGCCTAAGGTCACACAGCTAAGTGGCAGAGCTGGGATTCAAACCCAAGCAGGTAGCTACGAAGCTTGAGACCTTAACCATGGCATTGATGATAATCATTGTCTGGTGAGTCTAGAACTCTCACTCCTGTCTGAGTATATCAGTTCTTTGAATGCAAGCAACAGATGCTGCTTCTGTTTCTCTTAAGCCAAGAAAAAGAGGGGTGGGGTGGGGGAATAGAGAGAAAGGATATATACATTTATCATGATCCATGGCTTCGAGAGGCGAATTCCCAGGGAGAGTCAGATTGTCCCAGTCCCAGCTCCCTACTCTAGTAGGGTTGGGCCAGGGACCTAAGCTTACTATCCCCTTGCTCTTGAAGAAGTAAGAGGATGCTATGAGATGAATGTGGTGTAGATACCAGGCAGATGAAAATGACTGATAAAAATGATCCCATGCCTCTGAGGAAGGAACAGGTCTTGCTGAATTTAATAAATTTGATGGTGAATCCTGACATAAATCTTGTACTGTGGGATTGACAGATATTTTCAGTGTCCACTCCCTTTTGGGATGCATCCATTTACTCAGTCGCAAATGTTCATTCTCCAAGCAGACCCTTTGATGCCCAAGTATAATGAGAGATTTACTATTCCCAAAGAGCTCCCAAAGAATGGCCATGTGAGGACCCTAGACATATCTAGCCATTCATGTTCCAAGCTTGATTACCTGCCATCACGCATCAGATCCCGTGGAAGGCCCCAGGAATAGAGTAAGGCACAAGTCAGAGGTAATGAACAAGTCATACACAGTCCTTATCACCATGGGCCACGTGCTCTACATGCTAATCTCCCAGTAGATACAACAACTGGGAATGAATACAGTGATCTAGGGAGGCACAAAGCACAGGGAGGTAGTTTGGAAAGTCTGGATATTTTATTTTTGCTGCTCCCAGATATACTTTCCACCTATTTCCATCTTTCTTTGTGCTTCTAGGAAGCTAACAGTTATGGATCTGAAACAGGATCTCTTGTCCTCCGGTTTCTAGTTAGACTCAGCCAGTGGAAGCACCAGAAGGTGTTTGGAGTTTTCAAACAGGATGTTGAGGTATTTATTTCCCCACATCCCTCCCTGGCAGATGGCTATAGACTGACTGCCTCCCTCTACCCAAGGTCACAGGTACTACCAGACTACTCCTTCTTATAATCACTACAATCACCGCCACTTTCTTGCGGCCCTGCTCCTTCTTTCAAGCTGCATGAGGGGTTGGGGGGTGGGGGATGACCTCCAGCTTGTGCTAGCTCCAGTGGAGTCTAAACTTCCCTTGTTGCATCATCTTAACTCTGAAGAACCTTTGGAACAGCCCCTTTCATCTACCTTGTTTGAGCGAACATGTTTCCTACAGGGGGTCCTGTAAGGTCTCCTGAGGAAGTATCATTAAACTGACACATACAGATTTAAACAGCCATACCTGACAATACTACATTAGGTGACATGCAGAGCAGTTAGTCCCAGAAGGAATTGCCGCCTTGACCTTGCTAAAGGGAGTTTCTCTTTAGTGTTATTAACTCAGTATTTTAAACGATATGTTAAAATGTGGGATGCCAAGGAAATACCCTAACGTGAATGTGATTAACCCCTCTATGTGAGCATGTGGGTTGTCTTCCTAACTGCACAGCCACATCTCTGAAGAATACGTTTGCAGCAGTGCTTCCTTCACTCCCCCTCGGCCCCTACAACTGAACAACCATCAGAACAACCAATCTGCTAGAAGTTGATTGAAACTAGTTAGACAGACACCTGGCATAAAATGGGCCAGTGAGTATTCTTCTCTTGGGTTTTTGATTCTCAAGAACATTGGCTCTTCCCTGCAGGCTGCTTTGAGAACAAGGAGAAGCTCAGAGTTCCAGAGCATCCTGCAGTCACAGCCTCCTAATGTGCAGTTCATTCAGCACTTGTGATCCTCACGGATTTGTGAGTTTGTAATTCAGTCTCCTGGAAGATGATAGCTAAGTATTTCTGCAAAGGAGCATCTTTCCTCATTGGTGCAAATATACCATTTGGTTTGTGGACAGGGCTGGGTGTTCGTTTGCCACACAACAAAGTAGTGCTACTAGCCCTGAGAGAAAAGGGAGTGAGGTGGACATTCAGAGAGAGTCAGAGAGGAGAAACTGAGGCACAGCAAGGAGTGAGAAATGGCAAAAGCACCTTCCTCCAGGCTCCTGCTGTGACAGTGCTTTGGTCCAAAGCTATTTCTACCCACGGCTTCCCTAAACAGTGTTCTTACAATCAATTTCTCTAATTTGCTTAGGCTAGCTTGAGCAAGTTTCAATTACTTGTTTAAGAGGATAACATTTTGAAAATATTTACCCATGTGCTTTTTCATTCACTCTACCCCAGGCCTCTCCTTTTATTTATTTATTTTTTCCAGTCCAGCAGTCTGCATTTATTTCCTCAAGGAAGAGATGACATAAAAGAAAGCAGAGAAGGAAGAAAAGAGAAGTTAATGATTAACTTTGAGCTTCAAGAACTTAGGCATAGGCAAATAAGGAGGACTAGGGTGCATAGACAATATAGTGAGAAATTACAAGTAGAGTAAGGAGGGAACTTTCTATTCCCAGAATAGAAGGGTAACCGAGGCTGAGGAGAAGGGTTGGAGAAGAGGAGAATAGAGACCAATTAGTGTATAATTTGGAGGACTCAAGAAGGTAGAACTGTACCAAGAGAAGGCTCAGACTCTGCTTGAGTCAGCACCATCCTTCGACATTGCCCAAGACCCATGCAGAGCTATGCATACGGTGTCCATTTGGCAATGCACCCTGTGTTGCTTGAACTAAAGTACCTAGTGAAAATCCCCCTCCTATGGAAACCAGAACTTCATCACTGACTGCAGAATTGATGCCTACCAAGGCTTGGGACCAACCTACCCACCCTCTGTGGGGCCCACAGCCCACCCAGCAGCCATCTGAGCAAGCATCATACATAGTACTGACAGGACTAGTGGGATAAAGTGATATGGCCACTTAAAGAATTTGTAGATCAGCAAGAAATTAGACAGTAAATCATTTTATATTTATAGGAGAGCTGGAAAAATATGGTTTAGATGGCAGTCCATGTTAGGAGGTTGGGAACCATCTGAACAACTAATCTTTTAGAACCCTGATTAATTATATGAATGTCCTTTTAGGAAACAGTTTCTGTCCTCACTCAGTCCTCTGTCCTCAACTCTGTCCTGTTCAGGTGGCAGCTTCTCATAGTCGAGTCCATATTCAGACTCAGCAAAAAAGAGAGTCAGGATCAATTGCAACATCTGCCACAGTGTGGACGTAGCACAGGCTCCCGGCATTTGTTTTCCCTGCACTCCATCATGGCATCCCTGCCCCACCTCCCTGTTCCTATACAGGGACCACCAGAAGTCAGTCAGTGACTTGCTTTTTTTTTGTTGTAAATATGAGTAAGCCATGCTAACTGATTTAAGAAAAGAGGTATTTAATTATTTATTTATTTTTAAATATTTATTTATTTAATTCTATTTGTTATTATCATTTTTTAATTTGATCAGAGAGAAATAGAAAGGGAAAGCAAGAAAGCAAACCACCAGGTCCAGGACTCAAACCATGGTCGGCCATATGGGAATCCAGCACCTGCTGACTCTATTTATTTTTAAAGTGTATTTATTTTTTTTTGAGAGTGAAAGACAAAAAGAGAGAGAAAAGTACCCTCAATAAGGTTACACACCATGGTTCTCCTCCGCAACCAGCCAGGATTACAAACGCAAGTGCCTGGCATGTACAGGACAGCCCAGGACCCAAACCCTGATCTTCCACACAGATCCAACTTCACTTCAGCAGCATGTTACTGCTGTGCCACCACGCTGGTCCAGGGGAGAATTTTTTTTTTTTTTTTGGAGAGGTTTTCGCTATAGGGCACGTGAGCTCGCCAGACAGACAGAGACAGAGAGACAGAAAGCGAGAAATCACCCCCCAGGGGGGATGGCCATGCCGTAATCCCTTCTCCTCCATTCTCCCCGCGGGATCTTGGGCACGCACGCACACGCGCCCAGCGTGAGTTTTAAGCCACCGGGTCCGGGACGCGAACCGCGGTCGACTATGTGGGAGTCCAGTGACATAGCCATTACACTAACTGCTGGTCCCGAGGGGAGAATATTTTAAAACAATATGATGTATCTCTGAAAACCTAGGAGAGGAGCTTCTCTGGGTTCTTTCCTAGATAGACTACAACCATGAGTAAAATCTAAAAGGCTGGACAGTTCTTAAGACTCCCAACTGCAGGGCCAGTATAATGGTTAAGGAAGTGGGATCCCACATGGATGACTATTAGGTTCAGACCTGGCAGCTTGAAAAACACACTGAGGGGACCAGCAGTTAGTGTAATGGCTATGTCGCTGAACTCCCATGTAGTCGACCGCAGTTTGAGTCCCGGACCCAGTGGCTTAAACTCACGCAGGGCGTGTGTATGTGCGTGCCCAAGATCCTGAGAGGAGACTGGAGGAGAAGGGATTGCAGCATGGCCGTCCCCCCTGGGGGTGATTTCTCGCTTTCTGTCTCTCTGTCTTTCTCTGTCTTTCTGGCGAGCGCACACACCCTATGCAAAAAAAAAAAAAAAAAACTCTCAAAAAAAAAAATACAAACAAAACAAAAAAACAAAACAAACAAACAACAACAACAACAAAAAACCCACACTGGGTGCACAATCACATGAGGAGAAAGGATTGCAATGTGGTCATCCTCCCTGGAGGGGGGACGGGGCGGAGAGACTTTCTCACTTTCTTTCTCTCTCCCTCTCTGTCTCTCTGTCCCCCTCTGGGAATTTGCACGCTATGGCAAATTAAAAAAAAACAAAAAAATAGAACTGCATAGATCCTAGAGAGGGAAGAATGCAACTTGATGCTGGCACATGCAGCAAAACACTTAGGATTCTGATGGCCAGCTCCGGGTGAGTCAACAGAGTGATGTGACTGCCAAAAAAGCCAACACGAGCTCCAGCTGCAACAAGAAGAGAACTGGCAATGCTGCCTTCCCTCAGCGCATGTGTCAGGGCACAGCGGACAGGGAAGGGTAGACAGGGAGGACTCAAAACCATGGGATGCAGTGGGAGCACCTGGAATATTGCTTTCTGGTCCCCATTTGAGGGACTAGTGGAATTTCTGGGGCTTCAGCTCACCAGTCTGGAGTCTGAGGTTAGACTACCTGAACTAAAACCCCAACTCAGCTATTTGTTAGCTCTTTCCTACATGCTAGGAATGAAATAATCTGATTTAACTCACACCACAACTCTCTGAAAGATTACTGTTTTTATCCCTATCATACAGATGAGAAAACTGAGACACAGAGCTGTCAAGTTAGCCACAGTTCACACCGCTAGAAATTGAAGAGGTGGGCTTTGAATACGGAGGGAGGATATGCTTCCTTTTTTCTGCCCTTCACCAGCTGTATGACCTTAAATCTTGTTAACTCTTCTCACTGTGCCTCAGTTTACCCTAATCATCCCAAAACATAGAGGCTTAAAGCAATAACATTTATTCACTCACAAATCTGCACTCTGGGCAGGACTTGATGAGGACAGAGATGAGTTCATCTCTGCTCTACTTGGCATCAGCAGGGTGGCTCAAAATGGGACTGAAAGCCTCACTCTCTCATTTGCTGCCTGGAATGGGAAGACTCAAATGGTTTGGGGGCTGGAGCAGCTGGTTCCTCTTGGACTTCACTCTCTGTGGGCTCTCTCCATGCATGGTGGCTACAAGACATCCTATATGTAGACTTGTGGCTCTGCAGACATGTGAGAGAGCCGCGTGGACACTTCCATGACCTAGCCTCAGAAGTCTCATCACGCTAAGTCCATCATAGTCTATTGGCCAAGGCGGTTGCAAAGGTGCATCCAGTTCAAGAAGAGGGAACTTAAACCCAATGGTCAATGAATGAGTGTCATCATCACATGTAAGACAGGCCTGGGATGGGCTGGAAATTAATGTGGCCATCTTTGGAGAACACCATTTGTGACAGGCATGTCCATGTCCAATGTTCCAGCATGGATCAAAGTGCTTCACAGTCACTTTAGGTCATCATCATTAAACTTGCCCCCAAAGTCTATTCTAGAAGGCACTATTATCCCATTTTACAGAGCTTCAGGGACTTAAACAACTTGCCTGAGTCATGTCAGCAGCCAACAGAGGAATAACCCCCAGGTGTGTTCGACTGTGAAGCTGCCTCCATGAATGAATGGCCTTAGTGACAGCCACATGGCACAGTGATTAATGGTGAGAGCCTCGACATCAGCCTGCAGTGTTCATGTCCTAGCCCCCCGACTTGTGCACTGCACAACCTTGGCCACGCCTCTTTATTTCCCCACCTTGGCATCTTCGCTAGTATAATGGGAAGAACCACAGTGCCTGCCTGTGAGGATGAATTAAGACAATGCAGGTAAAATGCTGAGTGCCTTGTCTGGAAGCTAGTGAAATTCTATAAATGTCATCTGTTGTTATTTTAAAAATGGCCAGAGAAAGACATTTTAAAAAGAGAAATCTGCTACTACCACCAAAAATACACGTCATGCACCCTCGAGCCCAGAAAATGCTTTCTGTGCATGGCATGCTTGCTTCCCCCAGGCAGCTAGTTGGTCTGGAAAGACACGCCCACTCTGCTTCCCACCCCTCTGATAAAGATGGCAGGTGGTTGGAACTGCCTATGAGACCTTCTTGGCTGTGCTCCCTCCCCAGGAGGGGAGTCTGGGCTGACTCAGGTGGGAGGATATCCAGTGACTCATTAAGTATCAAAAACTGATTAAACGCCCTCAGATCTTGGGAAGGGAGTAAACATTCAGGAGACCTGAGATTGGCTGTCACCCCAGGCCCCTAGTGCTCCTTAGACAAGAGAACACAGATTTGGGTTTACAAATCAACTGGACTTCTCCGTGGGCAGGGTTGTTAGTCATTCTGTGCACATACATCTTTACGAGAGCTATTGGGGCACTTATGAATATATTCAAACTCATGGCAAGCCCCATTCCCTCATCATCCCTGTGGCTTCAATTACTACCCAGAACTAATGAGTCCCAGATCCACATCTCCAGCCCTGATTTCTTTACAGAGCCAGAAACCTGCCTCCACTGAGATGTCCCGCAGGCCCTTCAGTGGTTAGTTTAGGGGGCTAGGACAACTGGGGAACAGTATGTCTCCCCAGTCTTCACTCATCTCCTTCTTCTCCCCAGACCAGGCCTCTCAGTGAGAATTTCAGTGGTGTACCCAGTGGCCTAACCCAGAAATCCAGCTTCCTGAATACTCCCCTGTCTTTCCCCAACAGGTGACCCATTCCAAGCCCTGCTGTTCTTACATCCTCCTTTTGCCCCCTGCCAGAGTTCTTTTAGAGAGGGTGCCTACAGCTTCTGAACTCACCCCACTGCCCTTCAATTCTTTCCCCTCCTTGCAGTAAGAGTTCTGTGAAATGCAACCATGAGCATTGTCACTCTGCAAAAGACTCTTCAGTGACATCCCATTGCCCTCCAGATGAAGTCCATCCACGCTCCTTAAAACAATCGCAAGGCCTTGCATAGTCTAACTCTGCCCATCTGTTGGGAGCTGAACTATGTACACTACCCTCTATTCATATGCTGAAGCTTCAACCCTTAGTACCTGGCAATGTAACTGTATTGAAAATAGGGCCTTTAAAGAGGTAATTAAGTTAAAAAGAGGTCATTAGGGTGGGCCCTTGTCCAATATAACTGGTATCCTTCTGCAAAGAGGACATCAGGACACAGACACACACAGAGGGAAGACCCTGAGAAGATAAAGATAGCCACTTACAAACCAAGAAGAGAAGTTTTGGAAGAAACCAACTCTGCCAATACCTTAATCTTGGACTTCTAGCCTCCGAAATCATGAGAAATGTATTTCTGTTGTTTAAGCCACCCAGTCTGTGGCACTTTACAGCAGCCCAAGAACCTGTCCTTTGCCCACCCCATTGCCAGCCCATGGATGAGACGCTCTAGCTGTGTGCTCCATTTCCCTCCAGCTCCAGTCTTCCCTAAGGATCCAATGTTCTTCCCACACTTTTTTTCTATATTACATTTAAGCACTTATACCTTTACTGTGTATAAAATTTCTTTTTCCAGCTCAGTTACCATGCATATCTGTCAATACAAAGACATTACTATCCACATCATCATCGATAAATAGCTTTGCCTTTTTATAGATTTTTTTTTATTATTCTCATTATATTTTTAAACATTCAATCCCTATACATCATTTGGCTTGTAAAGAGAATTTATCTAACGTGAAATACTACCAGTCCAGTAGAGAATACCATACATGTTATCATCAACAGGTAATACACCATTTCTGTGTACCTCAAATGTCATGCCTCTCTATTTGTTCTCATGCTATCATTCTCTATATTCTTCCCTTCTCTTTCTCCCACCCCGTTCTACACTTTCTTCAGTGTCCATAAATATTTTCACTGCTTTTATGCCTTCCCATATTTCAATCTCCCATATTTCAAAAGAGTGCAGATAGTCGGTATATATTAAGTGGATACATACAATATCTTTCATAGCCTGGCTTGCTTCATCAGCAATAAATCTTCCATATTTGACCATTTTTTATCAAATGCCAGGGTCCTGTTGTTTTTATAGCTGAATACTATTCCATACAGTATATGTGCCACACTTTTTCCATCCATTCATCTGTTTGTGGACATTTGGGTTGGTTCCATATCTTAGTGATCGTGAATAATGCTGCAGTAAACATTGATGTGCAAGCGCTTTTCCAACTGAGCATTCTCCTGTATTTTGGGTAGATACCCAGAAGTGTGATTACTGGATCAAATGGTAATTCTATTTATAGATCTTTGTGGAACCTCTATATTATTTTCCACAGTGGCTGGACTAATTTACATTCCCATCAGCAGTGTAGGACAGTTCCCCTTTCACGACAACCCCATCAACACTTTTCACTTTTTGTATTTTTAACCTCTGCCATTCTGACAGGGGTTAGGTAGTATCTCATTGTGGTTTTAATCTGCATCTCCCTCATGATGAGAGATGTTGACTATTTCCTCACATGCTTTTTGGCTATTTGCAAGTCTTCCTTAGAGGGATTTTTATTCAGCTCATTTTCCATCTTTTAATTGGGCTAATCATTTTTGGGGGTAAGCTGCTTGAGTTCCCTGTGTATTCTAGTTATCAGTCCCTTGTCTGAGGCATATTTTACAAAAATATTCTCCCATTCTGAGGGTTGTTGATTAACACTAATTACTGTGTCCTTTTGCTGGGCAGAAACTTCTTAATCTTATATAGTCCCATCTGCCTATTTTAGGAATTATTGCCTGTGCTTTGGGAGTCTTATTTAAGAAGTCTTTGCCTATCCCAATGTCTCCCAGATTTTCCCCAGTGTTTTCCACCAGTAGTTAATGGTGAAAGATGGGGATTCTTGCAGTTTCATCTTTCTGCAAGTGGACACTCAGTTTTTTCAGCTACATTTGCTAAAGAGGTTTTATTTTCCCATTGGATTGACTGGTATCCTTTGTCAAAAATCAGTTGGCTGTAAGCTTTGGGGTTTATTTCTGGGATCTCTATTCTATTCCATTGGTCCACCTATCTGTTTTTGTGCCAGTACCATGTTGTTTTTATTATCACAACTTTATAGCATATTTTGGGGTTAGGGAGTGATATGCTGCCCTCTCCACTCTTCTTGCACAGGATTTCTTGGACAATACAAGGTCTTTTATGATTCCAGACAAATTCTATGATTGTCTTTTCTAGATCTGTGAAGAATGACCCTGGCATTTTGATTGGAATTGTGTTAAATATGCAGAATTATTTGGGTAGAATTGCCATTTCAATTATATTAACTCTTTCAATTCAGAAACATAGGATATCCTTCCACTTTTTTGTGTCCTTTTCAATATCTTTTTTTGAGATTTTCATAGTTTTCTTTGTAAATGTCTTGGACTTCCATAGGTTTATCCCTAGGTATCTTATACATTTTGTGTCTATGGTAAAAGGAATTCCTTTCTTCACATCTATTTTGTTCAACTTGTTTGTATACAGAAATGCTATAGATTTTTGGATGTTGATTTTGTATCCTGACATTTTATTATATTCATTTATTACTTCAGAAGTTTTTTCATGGAAACCTTTGGGTCTTCTAAATATACCATCATGTCATCTGCAAATAAAGATTTTTTTCAACTCTTCTTTGCCTATTTGAATGCCTTTTTATATTATTCCCTTTTCTGACTGCATTGGCTAAGACTTTCAGCACTATATTAAAAAGCAGTGGAGAAAGTGGGCAGCCTTGTCTAGTACCAGTTTTTTTTTTTTTTTTTTTTTTTTTTTTGAGAGGTTTTTTCGCTATAGGGCGGGTGCACTCGCCAGACAGACAGAGACATAGAGACAGAAAGCGAGAAATCACCCCCCAGGGGGGATGGTCACGCCGCAATCCCTTCTCCTCCATTCTCCTCTCGGGATCTTGGGCACGCACGCACACACGCCCGGCGTGAGTTCTAAGCCACCGGGTCCGGGACGCGAACCACGGTCGACTATGTGGGAGTCCAGCAACATAGCCATTACGCTAACTGCTGGTTCCCTCTAGTACCAGTTTTTAGTGGAAAAGCTTTTAGCTTTTCCCCACTCAATATATTAGCTATAGGTTTTTGATATATGGTTTTTATTGTGTTGAGAAATGACCCTTCTATACCAATATTGCTGAGAGTCTTAATCACGAAGAGATTTATTTTATCAAATTTTTTCTCTGCATCAATTGAAATAGTCATATGGTTTTTATCTTCCTTTCTGTTAATATGGTGTATTATATTTATTATCTTGTGTATGTTGAACCACTCTTGCATCCCTGGAATAAAGCCAACCTAGTCATGATGAATAATCTTTTTTATATATTGTTGGATACGATTTGCAAGTATCTTGTTAAGAATTTTTGTATCTATATTCATCAGAGATACTGGTCTGTAGTTTTCCTTTTTTGTCATGTCTTTATCTGTTTTAGGAATGAGGATGATGGAGGCTTCATAAAATGAATTTGGGAGGTTTTTTTTACTTTTGGATCTTTAGAAATAATTTGAGTATAATGGGGATTAACTATTCCTTAAAAGTTTTGTAGAATTCAGAAGTGAAGCCTTCAGGACCTGGGCTTCTCTTTGTCGGGAGGTAATTTATTACTGATTCAATCTCATGACTTGTTTGGGATCTATTCAGGTTTTCTATGTCCTCCTGATTCAATCTTGGTAGATTATATGCATCTAGGAATTTGTCCATCTCCTCCATGTTCTCTTGTTTGTTGGCATACAGTTGCTCATAATATTCTCTAATGATGTTTTATATTTCTACTGTGTCTGTTGTAATTCTGTGTGTTTCATTATGTATCTGATTTATCTGGTTACTTTCTTCTTCATCAGTCTACCTAATGGTGTGTCAACCTGTTCATCTTTTCAAAGAATCAGCTTTTGCTCTCATTTATTTTCTGTATAGTTCATTTATTTTCTATTTCATTTATTTCTACTTGAATCTTTATTATTTCTTTTCACCTGGTATTTTTGGGGTTTTTATGTTGTTGGTTTTCCAATTCCTTGGGGCAAGATGTTAGGTTGTCTATTTGTCACCTTTCCAGTTTTTTCTTATCCATACTAATTGCTATGAATTTCCCTCTTATGACTGCTTTTGCGATGTCCCATAGATTATGGATTATGGAAACTCGTGAACTCATTATCATTTGTTTCCACAAAATTTTTTACTTCAGACTTAATTTCTTCAGTGGTTAAAAAGTCATTCAGAAGTAGGTTGTTTAGTTTCTATGTGTTTGTGCATTTTCAAGGATGTTTCTTGAAATTAATATCGAGTTTAATTTCATCATGGTCCGAGAAGATGCTGGCATAGTTTCTATGCCTTTGAATCTGGAAAGACTTGACTTGTGTCCTATCATATGATCAATCTTTGAAAAGTTTCCATGCCGGGGTGAGAAAAATGTATATTTTGTGGTCTTAGGGTGGAAAGTTCTATAGATGTCTGTCAAGCCCACTTGACTTACAGTATAGTTTAGGTCCTATGTCTCTCTGCTTATTTTTTGTCTAGAAGATCTGTCTAAAGGAGATAATGGAGTGTTGAGATCCCCAGTGGTTTTTTTTTTCTTTTTAAATAATTATTTATTTTAATTTTGTTTATTCATTCATTTATTTTAATTATTTTAATTTGACCAGAGAGAGACACAGAAAAAGTTAGAGAGAAAGTGAGAAAGCAAGCTACCAGATCTGGGACTTGAACTGCTGTCGGCCATGTGGGCGTGTCCAACACCTTAACCACTACACCACTGGCTGGCTGGAGGGAAAGAATTTTGTCTGTTTTGCTCCTTGCTATTCTCTGGTGCCTGAAATACTGCCTGGTACTTAACTGGTGCTTAATGTGTGTGTGTTGAGTGAATGAATGAATGAAGACATATATTCCACTGCTCTTTTTTCCCAAAGATACAATCTATTCTCTTCACTCTGTATTCTGACCTTGCAGACTCTGTTTACATTCACAGCAAGGGCCCCTTATTGCTCCTTTATCTTTCTCTAAATGGAATTTCCAGCTGAGTGTTGGCTAATATCAGTGTCCAATCTGTCTGTGGGTTTTGCTCTGGGCCCATAAATGTCCCTTCAGGGCCTAGACAGCCACAGATATGAAACCAGCCCTGTATCCATTGATCCTAAAACTCACATAAACAAAATCACCAGAGGCCAGAGGTCCTTGTCCCCTGCAGGTAGATGTTTTCAGATGGCCAGAGCCTGAGGTAGGAGTGTGGTTGTGGTGCTACTCCGGGGCCATCAGCCACTGCTGCCTCACATAGGCAGTGAGAGGTGGCAAGCTAGAAGATGTGAGGCAGTACAATGGGTCAGGGCCTACCTATCTCCCCCCACTCCCAGTCACCTGTAGGGCAAGCAGTTCATATGTTCTGAGTCTCAGCTGTGACCAACTGCCCTGTAGGATTGCTGTGGGAAGCATGGCGGGGTCTTCAAAGGAAGAGAATATTGTCATGGTGAGTGGCCCACACTGGAATCATGTCCTTGTAAGCCACTTGCTTGCTACGTGACCTTAGACAGGTTTCTAGACCAACCCCATGCCTCATTATTGTTTCAGGGTCAGGCACATGGTTAGTAAGTAATTATTACGAAATATAAAAGAACACAAGAGAGTAACCTGATTCCAAGGGAGAAGAAAGGTGGGTGTGGTACAAAGATACAGTCCTACTGTCCTCTTAGTGTCCTGTCCCCACCATTCTTCTCACATTTCTTGGTAGAGACAAATCAATATGCTGAGTCCCAGCATGGCTAGACTGCTGGGCCTGGGGTCCTCCCTAGAGCTGCAGATATGAGAGACTTTCCTCTAGTTGGTAACTGAATTAGAGCCATCTGTGGTCACCATTCTGGAGACTGGCAGATGGCAGTTAAAATCCCAGCCCCAAAACAGCTGTGTGACCCTCCTTGTGCCTCAGTTTCCTTGGCAAAATGCAAGTAATGACAGATGGCATCTACTCACATGGTGGCACATGAATAGATATGTCCACATCCCTAAGCAAACCCCCATGCTTTCCACTTCATTGCCTTTGCTTCTGTGGTTCCTTGAGTGTCCTCTTTCCTCACTTCTTCCTGCTAGAACTTAACTAGGGCCTTGCTCAAAGCCTCTACTTCCACGAAGTGTTTCTGAGTCTCTATCACACAGAGTTTTCTCTTCTTTCCAGCCTCCCTAACACACAACTTTTCTATGGAAGTCACCCCAACATCGAGTAAATGACGTCTTTCCTTTATTCCTAATCCCTTCTCAGCAGTAAATTTTGGAGTCAGACTACTTGATAGTTCACCTCAGCTAAGTTACTTAGATTCTCAGGTCCTTGGTTTCCCTGTCTGCAAAAAGATCATATCAAAACACCTTCCTCCCTGGGTTTGTCATGAGAATTAAAGAAGATCAGACACATGAAACGTTCAACACAGTGTTTAGCACAACATATGTGCTCATAATAAGTAGGCTGCTCTTTGGGAGCCCTCTCCTATACAGGTGACTTTTTTTTTTTTTTTTTTTTTTTTTGAGAGGTTTTCGCTATAGGGCGCGTGCGCTCGCCAGACAGAGAGAGAGACATAGAGACAGAAAGCGAGAAATCACCCCCCGGGGGGATGGTCACGCCGCAATCCCTTCTCCTCCATTCTCCTCTCAGGATCTTGGGCATGCAAGCACACGCGCCCCGGCATGAGCTTTAAGCCACCGGGTCCGGGACTTGAACCGTGGTCCACTACGTGGGAGTCCAGCGACATAGCCATTACGCTAACTGCTGGTTCCCTACAGGTGGCTTTTAACATGCAAATCTCGGGGTTAGTGTTGGCTCCAGAAAGAGGTAACTGGTGAGTTCTCACTAAAGACTTAGCTGTTCTCAGGTCAGCTGGTGGTATGGTGGTTAAAGCAGCCGAATCCCACATGGCCCATACAGTGTGGTTTAAGTCCTGGATCCATTGACTTGAAAAACACACTGGGCATACATAATATATGTGCATGCCCAGAATCCTGAGAGGAGAGTGGAGGAAAAGGGATACAGTCCTATTGTCCTCTTAGTGTCCTGTGGTATAGCCCTCTCCCCTGGAGGGGTGGGGTTCTCACTTTCCCTCTATTTTCCCTTTCTCTCTCCCCTCCACTCCCCAACCCCCATGAGTATACACACCCTATATCAAATTACCAAAAAAAAACACACAAAACTTAGCTATTCTTTTGACAACAGAAATTTTGGTGCCTAATAGTGAAGTAGGGAAGTGTAAAAGAGCACCAAAAGTAATTTCGGGAAACTAGTACCTATTTCTCAGTCTTCACCTTGGTCCAGAGCAAAAGGAGGTGTGGCATGTGGCATAAGAAATAGCTACCACACATGCCAGGCTCTGCAGGAGGCACCAAACCTTTCCACAAACTCTCTCCTTAAATCTCAGGACAACAATGCAACATCATCACTTGTCTCCCTCTCTTCCAATTGATAACTTTGAGCCTCAGAGAAGTGAAGTGATTTACTCAAGTTCACACAGTCAGTTGTGACATAGCCCAGATTCAAACCCATGCCAATCTTACTCCAGGGCTGGTGGCATGCAGGGGTAGGTGAAAGAAAGAAACAGAATATTTATCCACCAAGAATACACACCCCCATGTAAGGGCAGAAACAACATTTCTGTGAAAGTGTGTGATTTTATTGATGGAAAATTAATTCAGCATACAACTTCATCATAATACCATTTCTCGAAACATTAGCTCCCATCAATGTGGTAAAAGTCTGAAAAACTACAAAGTGTCTTTTAAAAAAAATCCTATTATTTATAAACATCCACTTTTCAGACCAACCAAGATTTTGCCTTTTCTCCCCTTGACCTGTAAGTTTTAAATCGAGAAAGGGCTGGGGTGGCCGCACACATTCATGCGGCTTGAGAAAGGTTCCCACTAGCCTGCAAACTCGGGGGGAAGCAGAGCTCACTTTAATTGCTTTGTGCATTAGAGTCTCCCTTTTGGGTTTAAATCCACAGCCACAACTGCTATTTTTTCCTCCAGTCCTAGAAGCAGCCAAGAAGCATTTTTCATTCTGCTGTCCGATATCGCCCTCTTGTGGTCTCAACTCTACTTAGAAAGCAGAGAGAGTAAACCCATAAAGACAAGTGCCACCCAGGCCCCTTCTCCCGCCTGGGGCTCAATCACCCACCCACCACGCAGCCATCCTTCGGGCCACTCATTTTGTTGTCATTCCTCCCAGGTCTATTATGTGTTGAGTGGCAAGGATGGCGGGAATCCAACATCCTAGTGCTTAGTAATTCACCTGCTGCTACAGAACCTGAGGGTCTGGAGCAAATGACCTAGATCTGGAATGCCTGCCCTCCACTTAAAGCCCAGTGACCCTGGCTGGGGATTGGTTTATCCCTCTAGACGTGCTTCTTCACCTTGGACTTGTTAATACTGACTTGCCCACCTTCAAAATACACACTAGCACATGCATCCCCTTAATCTTCCCTTTATTTCATTTTCACAACCTAGAACACACTTAGGTTTTTGCTACAAGGAAAAGCAGAATTAATGAATAAGCCCAGATCATGGCATCAGAAGCTTTGGGTTCAAGTCCCAGTTCTGCCAGTTGCCAACCTTGTTACCTTGGGCAAACTACTTAACTTTTCTCAGTTTCTTTTTCTTTTTCCTATCTGTGTAATGGACATGATCATAAGATCATATTCAATAAGATAATTCCTGTTCTTGAACTTTGGTGTCATTCCCTGAGGAACTTCATAACAGGACAAGTCCTGCCCCCTCTTCTCAAACTTACTGATCCAGAAAAGCAAAATGGCCCCAGACATCAGAGCAGTTATTGAGCTACCTTAGTGATTGAATGTTCTACAACCCCTGAGAATGTGTTGAGCCAACCCACTGGTCCTTGAACTTGACTGCACATTGGAATTCCCTGGGGGGAGCTTTTAAAATGCCAGTGCTGGGGCTGGCAGTTGGCATAATGGCTATGTCGCTAAACTCCCATGTAGTCAACTGCAGTTCGAGTCCTGGACCCAGTGACTTAAACTCACACCGGGCGCATGTGCGTGCGTGCCCAAAATCCCGAAAGGAGAATGGAGAAGAAGGGATTGCAGTGTGGCCATCCCCGCAGGGGGTAATTTCTTGCTTTCTGTCTCTCTGTCTTTCTGGCGAGCACACGTGCCCTATAGCAAAAACCTCTCAAAAAAAAAAAAAAAAAAAAAAAAAAAGCCCATGCTGTCTCCCCCTCCCCCCCCCCCCCCCCCCCCCACACACACACACACATTCTGATGTAACTGGTCCTGGGGCAGAGCTAGCACTGGGGTTTTGCAAGAATTCTTAAAGTGATTCTCCTGTGCAGCCACGGTTGTGAACCACTGCTTTCGCCCAATGCATGCCTGACATACAGTAAGAGCTTCATAAAGGTTAAAAAAAAAAATAGTGCTGCAAGTCCATCTCCACCTGGACTCAAACACTCTGCTTTCATTCAACAACAAAACAGTGAGCCTCTTTCAGGTGCCCAGCACTGGAGACAGAGCGATCATCAAATCAAACAGAAAGACAAAAATCTCTGCAATGAGAGAGAGCACAATAATGCAGCTGGCCATTTTGTAATTTTGCACCAGGCCCTGAAAACTACGTAGCTGGCCCAGAGAGTAGGGGCCAGATATCACAGGAGTTCCTGTGGATCACCATAAGAACCTTTCTCTCTCCGTTTCTAAATGGAAAGCTATCACAGCTCTCACAGCTGTCTGTCTGGAAAAAGGAAAGATTTAGAGATGTTATGGCGGCTTCCAGAAAAATACCTGTCAAGTGATGAGGTTTCAGTTTTCCCTGGGGAGAGAAGGCACGTTTTTGGCAGTGGACCTGCTCTGACTTGCCGAGTCCGTGTGTCTGTCTATTCTCTTGGGATTAAGGCCATCTGAGCGGGACACATGCCGTCTGCCTGAAGCTGGCTGCTGCTGCCCTGCCCCTGTGCTGCTATCCTGCAGCTGGCAGCCTCCTCCCCACAGACTCAGCTGGCCAGCTGTTTCCAGCTGTTTAGGCAAATGGGAACACTTACTCTTAATCAGGATTTGAGATTTGCACCTGCTTCCCTTGGCTGGGGCTGAGCCTACTTCAGAAGCCAGGGCCAGAGAGGGCGGGGTGGGAAACCCTCTCTTACCACAGCAGCTGCTCATTAGCGCCTATGGATGAGGCCAGGGAAACCCAGCAAATACTTATGACGCCACTGAGAGTGTAGGGGAAGGGAGGGATGAGGAGCCTCTCCTGATTGTCCAGCTGAAAACAACTGCCTCCATCCCTCTCTCTCCTTTACCCTGCATCATCTTCATTCATAGTCACCAGCTGACACCTTCCTGCATGCCTGCTTACTTCCAGAAATCTCAAAAATAGAGTGAGGGCTAGCATGAGGCATAGTGGTTAAGGGGCTGGATTCCCACCTGGCCAGCCATGGTTTCAGTTCCAGACCTGGTGGCTTGAAAATCATGCTGAGCACATGCACATGTGTTCCCAAAATCCCTAGAGGAGAAGGGATTGTGGTGTGGCCATCCTTGGGGGGAAGGGGTGATTTCTCACTTTCCCTCTCACTAGCTCTCTCTCCAGTAAGCTCACACACTCTATGACAAAAACCTAAAAAAATAAATAAATAAAAATAAAATAAAACATTTAAAAATGGAGGGTGGGTTAGCTGGGTGAGTTGCAAGGCCCTTTCCCAATGAGCCAACTGGCCTTCACTTTTCACTTCCTCCCTGGAAAACGGAGGGTGGAGATGTGCCTGGAGCGCCCTGAAAGGGGCATCAGCTGAGATCACAAAAGAAAAGCCCGAGTGCCACCCTCAGACACACTCTGTTTGGCCTGCAGAGTCCTGGGGTGTTGTTTGGCTGGTTGGATTTTTAGTTTTAGTTTTTTTTTTTTTGTTTTTTTTTTTTTGTGCGAATGGAGTGAATTAAAACCGAGGGCTGGAGCTTCTCTGGAAATGCTGGATGGCAACGATGGGAGCCCCATTCCCGCAGGCAACAACTGCCCTCACTGTGGGGCTGCTGCCCCTTTAACCAGGCAGGTTCCAGACTGCGTCCTCTCCAGGCTGCTTTCACATTTGCCCTCCCCTCTCTGTCCTGGCTTTTTTATCTCCTCCCAGGTGGGGCATCTGTGCCCACTCTCAGTGGCTGAGCCCAGTTGGTGCCAGGTGGCAGAATTTCCCTGGTGGGCAAACCCAGCAACAGCTGCTCCCCACGCCCCCAGGCTGCCCGGCACGTGCATTCTCCCAGACCGTCCACAGAGCCACATCCCTGATTAGCCAAGGTCACCAGGGGGACATCCAGCATCTCTCCTGTGTGACCACACAGTGAGCCAAGAAGGGCTAAACTCTGTGTTTCCCTCCCTTGTGCGGCTTCTGAGAATTTGGCTACCAGAGTCATTTTATTCAGGTCAGTTTCCCCAGCTCAGAAACCAACAGACCCACCTTTTCGCTCAGCCTGGGAGACATCAACCCCCAGTCTTTATGGTCTCTGATCCCTCCTCCTGTTACTCCCCCCCAGTAAATATTTCTCAACCAATCTCATTCCTCTCTATATTTCTCTGTGGCCTCAATCCTCTAGCCCTGCAAATCTACTCAACTATCTCTGGCACACAGTCTGTTCCTTCTTATTATTAATAAGACTAAGAATAATGGATAATAAATAAGACCTGGCTTTCAAAGGGCTCTCATGCCACCAACCCAGAGCCTCACAAGAACCAAAAGAGGTAAACAGTGACACACAGAGCTCAAGTGACTTGCCTGTAATCAGCAGCTAGTTAGTGACTGAGCCAAGTCAGGATCCTATTTTAAGTGCTATTATTTATGTCTTATCAGGAAGTTATCATTTTAAAAACTAAGCAAGTGGAAAAGACAGCCCAGATTTTAAAGCATGACTCTAATACATTTCAAGGGCAAGATTTATCCTCACTCCTTAATACTATAATTAAAGTCAATAGAGTAAGAATGGGTATTATATTTGCCTTTCCAACAACCTTTCAGACACACCTGCCTTGCTCTACAAAAGGACACCCATATGCTCATTTATTCACTGTGCTGAATACTTGTTCACTTATGCAAAGGTCTTGTGTGACACTCCTACTGTGTGCCAGGCCCCAGGCTCCACATAAAGCACGCTTTAGAGAGTAAAACAGGCTTGCCCCCACCGTCCTGCATTTAGAATCTACCAGGGTGGCAGGCATTAAACTAAGATCCACACCAAGAATATGCCAAGGGCCATGAAGGAGCAGCACAGGGGCTCTTAGAAAGGACCTGGTCCAGGAGCTTAGGGAAGGCTTGTTGAAGAAGTGACCAGGGAAGAAGGCAGGGAAGGGAGTCGTAGGAGAGGGAACAGAGTGTGCAGTGCCCTGTGATGCATGGAGCAAGCACAGTGCTCTCAGAGAACTGAGAGAAGCAGGGGAGTGTAGTGTGAGGCAGGACAGGGGCTAAGACCAGACTACTCAGTCCTGTGAGCCTAGGGAACGACCCAGGTCTCTTCTCAAGACTCAAAAAGAAACTGCTCAGAGGGGCCTATTGTAACCAGATTAAATCTAGGTAGATTTGGGGATTTTAGATGGCATGGAGAAAGAATGTCTCAACCATAGAACTTTCTATCAGATTCCCTGGCATTCCTGAACCTCTGCTCAAAATTAGGACATCAATTTTCTTAGAAATATAGGTACCATATGATCTGATGATAATTAAAAAATAAACACAAATAATAATAACATAAAAGCCTTTAATGCCTAACAGGCATTTGACACTTTACATATATTGTTTCATTTAATCCTTGCCTCATCATAAATTATGAGATAGGCAGCATTATTTTACAACTCATGTTTTACAGTTGAGGAAGTAAGGTTCAAGAGGGTTAGTAATTACCCCAAGGTCATACAGCTACTGGCAGATCCAAGGTTCAAATCTAGGACTGAGTATTGGCTCTGTCATCTCTCAACTCTTAGGATCCTTGCCCAGACATTTGAGGACAGCCAATATGCAGGTCTAAAGTATGGCCACCACTGGAATGTCAAAGCAATAAAGAGCTACACGTTGTCAAAGCCAACGTCCAAATTACTTGACCTTCCCTGTGACTAGGTAATCACCCCTCCTTCTTGAAATGCCTACTTCTTAAATGACCGTCTGAAGGTCCTCTTACCCCTTTTTGTTTCTTCTTGGTCTCCTCTACCAGCTACCCCTCCTCAATCTAGCTTTTAATTGAGAACTCTTCCTTGGGCCATTTTTCTATGTGCAGTCCTTCATTTGATGACTTCATCCACTAGACGCTTTAGATTGTTTTAGTAAATTTGTGGCAACAAAATCTATCCCTGCTCTCCCTGCTTTTCCTCTTCATAGGTGTCTCCACGTAGTTGTCTAATTGACCTTCTAAGTTAACTCCAAAATGTCTACCCCCAAACCTCCTTCCCTTGACACATCTTAGTAAATGGCCCCTCCTGGTACTTTGCTGCTGAGGAAAAAGGTCTAGGTCTGGTCCTTTCCCATGTGTCTCCCATCCCGTCCATTGACAAGTCCTGTTGCTCTGACCTCAAAATTCAATCCTCAATCCAACCACTTACTACCTCCCCAATACCACCTCGTCCACACAATCTCTGGTTCTCTGGATTTACAGCTGCCTAATAGTCTTTCTTTCTGTCACTTTGTTCCTTTACACTCTGTCCTCCAAACAGTAGTCAGAGATGCAAATGTTCAGTTTGTACACGTAGGAGGAGTCTGAGCTGGGTGCAAATCTCACCCCAGCCATGAGTTAAGGGGAAAGCCCCTTAACCTCTCAGATTCTCCATTTCTCCACAAGGGTTATAAAGCCTATGTCATAGCATTATTTCAGCACTAAGCGAAATGTCATAAATATCGTGTTCAACATAGTTCCTGGTTTATAGAAACTACCTAATAAATGTGAGCTACTATGACATGCTCCAGACTGGCCCTTAAGATGAGCATCAGTTAACAGTGATGGAACTCAAAAAATGAAGCAGTGCCTAAATCATTATATGCCAGCTTCTCGTGTCTTCCCTAGCCTGTGGTGGCCACCAAGTGTCACTTCCAGCCCAGCCCTTGATGTCTGTAAACAGCCAGGGAATGTTCAGACAGTAGCCTAGCATCAGAGTTTCAAAATATGAAGCGAGATGGGGACTGAATGGCAATTTTCTTTGCTCAAAAAGAAACCACCACCTGAAACCACTATTCCCCAGACCCAGAGGGGAGCCCTAACATTAACAGTCTCCAACTCAGAGATAGTTTTGCCATATCCTCTTAGAAGAACCTTAGTTTTGGCCAAGAGAGCAGGTGGGTGTGTTCAAAGACAGAGTCATTACTGGTGACGTTTGTGTCCTCCTGTGGAATTTCCAAACTGAAAACACAAGTTCTCATCCTTATGAAGATACTAGACTCAAGCATCACAGGCTGGAGGACACTTGTCCTTTATGAGGAATCACTCTGTATTCTCCTGTCGTCTTTTCTTATCCCTTCTTGGGCAGTAGAACTCAGGCTGCCAAGTCAGACAAGCCTGGATTCAAATCCAGCTCTGCTGCTCGCTGGCTGTGAACCTCAGTTTTTTTTAAATCTATACAATGAAAAATAATAATAGTACTTATTTTAAAGAGAGCTATAACAATTATTAAAAAATAAGCATAATATTTAGAAAGGGAAAGGCAGTATAAGGGAGCAATTAAGAGTATGGACTCTAAAGTTTGAATTCAGCTCTTCTACTCATTGACTTTGTGACCTATAACAAGTTATTTAGTATCTCTGATTATCTGATCTATGAAATGGGGATAATAACCTGATCATATGTTATAGTAACTACAGGTGTTAACACGGGTAAGTAACCTTGAGCAGTGGCTGATACTGCTGTTATTTCTATCTGCTTCCTCAGACCCCCAGATGAACTGTACTAAGAGCTGGGATAGAAGGGAAGTCCTAAGATTAGGCAGAAGATAACTCCATTATGTACTCCATTACAATGAGAACTCTTTGCAATTTTGCCTGATTCCCATAGTGCTTTTTTTTTTTTTTTTCGGAGAGGTTTTTGCTTTAGGGTGTGTGTGCACGCTAGACAGACAGAGAGAGACAAAGAGACAGAAAGTGAGAAATCACCCCCCAGGGGGGATGGTCACGCCGCAATCCCTTCTCCTCCATTCTCCTCTCGGGATCTTGGGCACGCACGCACACACGCCCAGCGTGAGTTTTAAGCCACCGGGTCCAGGACGCGAACTGTGGTCGACTACATGGGAGTCCAGCGACATAGCCATTACACTAACTGCTGGTTCCCTCCCATAGTGTTTTTTTTTTTTTTTTTTTTTGGATAGGTTTTTGCTATAGGGCGCGTGCGCTCACCAGACAGACAGAGAGAGACATAGAGACAGAAAGCGAGAAATCACCCCCCAGGGGGGATGGTCACGCCACAATCCCTTCTCCTCCATTCTCCTCTCGGGATCTTGGGCACGCACGCACACGCATCCGGCGTGACTTTTAAGCCACCGGGTCCGGGACGCGAACCGCGGTCGACTACGTGGGAATCCAGCGACATAGCCATTACGCTAACTGCTGGTTCCCCCCTCCCATAGTGTTTTACAACCAGTAGTGAGTTCCTGAAAACCAGGCTGCTGGGACCTACATGGACAAGTCTTCCTGCAGAGCCACATGAAGTCATATAGGCAGGCACAGTTTCTGTCTCATCTACTCCTAACCCTCCCTCACCTTGGCCTACAAAAGGAATCAGTTACAAACGTCATCTGGCCTCTTACTTCCAATCTAGTCTCCATACTAACAGAACAGTCTTGCTAAAATCTGTTCCGCCATGCCCATCAAGCCCTCCACCGACCCCTGCCTCCCCCCAGCCACACACACACACAAACACACACACACACACACACACACACACACACGCAGCACTGCTTTGGACTACATACTGCCACAGACGTAACCCTCATACTTCTGTGCTTTTCCTCATTTGGTGTGCTCAGCCTAGGATGTCCTTTATCTCTGGCAAATGCATAGTGATCTTTAAGGACCCAGCTTAATCACCACCTCTTCTAGGAAGCCTACTCTGATTTAGGAAGATAATACCAATGCCCTCATCTTCTGTACTTCCCACACACCATTGACAAAGCCAATGGAGTGTTAATAAATGACCAACAACTTTCCGGGAAGTTTGTGGGGGGTAGGAAGAAGGAGGGACATGATTCCTACTGTTTGCCAATTTCCATGATATGAATGTGCCAAGCCCTAATGGTTTAACAATGGGCTTGCAGATTTTCTGGAAATTTAACAATTGACCCTCATAAGCCAGCTCCAACACATCACATTTGATTTTTTTTTAATGCTCTCCAGTAACTTCCCCATTCCCTTCACGAAAAAATCCAACTCTCTTAAACCAAGCTCATGCAGCCCTCTGTGGCCTCTGTGTTTCTCCCAAGCCTTGCCTCCCATCATCCCTCCTCTTCCCTCTCTGAAATTAAAACATTGTCTGTCTCTTGAAAGGGCCACACACTACCCACCGGGCCTTTGCTCAGGCTGTTTCCTCAGTCTGAAACATTAGCCTATCACTGCACATGGCTAGTATCTGTATGTCCTTCAAACCTCAATTGAAATGTCCTTGCTTTCTATAAGCTTTCTCTGGCTGCCCCCAAAACTGAGGTGTATATGCTCCACCTGTGTTTATCTGTTAGGTACTAAATTAAGTCTCCCCAAATGTATATGTTGAATCCTTAATCCCCAAAGTACCTACATTATAAGATATGGCCTTTAAGTGGGTAATCAAGGCTAAATGAGGCCACCAGGGTGGGGCCCTTGTCCAGTAAGACCGGTGTCTTATGAGAAAGAGACAACAGAGATTTCTCACTCTGCATACACATAGAGGGATATCCATGTGAAGACATAGCTACAAGGCAGCTATCTACAAGTCAGGAAGAAAGGCCTCCAAAAACCAACACCTAAATGTCCATCTTCCAGAAATACCAGAAGATACACTTCTGTTAATTAAGTCACCCCGACTGCGATATTTTGTCATAGCAGCTCAAGTTGACTATACAATTCCTGTAGCCCCTCTAGCCTCGCCGTCATCACACTGTCTTCTTGGCCTTCTCCTCTAGACCATGGGATGTGCTTGTATCTTACATCATCATCTGCATTAAACATGATCGTCTGTAGGAAATGCTCTAAAAACATATGTTGCCTAAATTAAAAATATATATATTTATTGTCAATTATTTACATGGATATCAACTATATTTTAATAAACAGTAGTTAATAATATTTTAATGTATATCTGTATGTGTCTGTCACTCTAGGCAGATTGAGATCTTCTTGAGAGAATGTAGCATTGTCTTCATTTTCTTGTCTCCAGTGTGTGACAAAATGCCTGGCATATAGGAAGTATTCAATAAATGTTCAACAAATGAAGGCATAAACAAACTCAATGCATCCCCACAACAAAGTGTTTCTAGTCTGTGGGCTTAGCTATACTCAGCAGACTCATTGACAAGGCCACCCAGGTACATTCTGCCTTAATTGGTTTTGTACTGCTGTAATAGAATACTTGAGACTGGATAATTTATAAGGAATAGGGGTTTCCTTCTTTCTTTTTCTTTCTTTTCTTTTCTCTTCTTTCTTTCTTCCTTTCTTTCTTTTTTATTTCTTTTTTTTTGATCAATTTTTGCAGTAGGGCACATGCACTCACCAGAGAACCAGAGAGCCAAGAAGCAAGAAATCATCCCCAAGAGGGGATGGCCATGCCACAATCCCTACTTCTCCATTCTTCTCTTGGGATTTTGGGCAAACATGCACATGCACCTGACATGAGTTTTAAGTCTCCCAGTCCGGAACTCAAACTGTGGTCAACTATGTGGGAGTACAGCGACATAACCATTACACCATCTGCTGGCCCCCAGAGATTTATTTTCTATATTGGGCCATCAGGAAAGTCATGACATATTTTTGCTTAGAAAAATAAGTCATGACTTCCCTGACAACCTCATAGTTCCAGAGGCTGAGAAGTCCAAGATCTAGGGCCTAAAATCTGAAAAGAACTTTCTTCTCTTCTCTCCGGTGCAAATAATTGTCAATTAATACATATCTACTTATTTATGCAACATATTTTTAGAGCATTTCCTACAAACTATTGGTTCATTGGAAAAGACATGACACATTTTGCCATAGGAAAACATAGAAAAATATGCATGACTTTTCCAATGTCTCAATACATCATCCTGTGGCCACAGGGCAAAGAGAGAGTGGGGGAGGACAAAAGATAAAACTTGCAAACTCAAGCCCTTTTTCAACTGACATTAATCTCTTCATAGAGGTGGAGCCCTCCTGATCTAAACCCTCCCATGAGGTCCAACTCCCCAACACTGATGCGTTGGACTAAGTTGCTAACGCATGCTTTTGGGGAGGGGGGGTACATTCAAACCACAGAAACCTCTCACTGAAAATCAATCTTAATTTATTTTTAATATTAGTTAAATCTTCAATACTGACTGCTAACTCTATCCTAGCCCTGCTCTAAGTACCTGTTAACTCATTTAATCTTCTAAAGAAAAAAATTCATGCATTAAGCACAATTTGGAACTCTGATTTATAGAGGATGAAGTGAAGTGCAACATTCTGGTCTCAGAGTACAGAGCTAAGACATGTGTGTTGGGATTCAGTTAAATGCCAGAACCCAGATGCTTAACTTATATGCTTCAATATTGCAACACATCAGCCAAGAAGTATATGAAAATACACTATATTCAGGTATATATTACCTATGTATACACACACACACACATACATGTTTATGTATACATGGGTGTATATAGATGTGTGTAACATATACACATAATAAATACATATATGTTAATTTATTCAAAACTATTTCTCAAGAACCTACCAAGTCAAGGGGACAATCCCAGAATGCAGCAACTAACAAGACAAAGTGCTGCCCTTATGTGCCTTACGTCATGGAGGGGGCAGCAGACAGGAACCTGGTAAATGCATAAGATGCAGAATGGGTATAAGTGATAGAGAGGAAGATAAAGCAGGGCCCAGGGACAGAAGTGTGTTGGAGCCAGGCATGCTGTATTACATAAGGAGGTCAGGGAAGGCTTCCTAAGAAAGAGATGCTTGAGTGAGCATCTGAAGGAAGAGAAGAGGCTGACCATGAGGAGATCTGACAAACAACACAACGTTTTGGGGTGTTTGAGGTTGATGTAGATAGAACAGAGTGAGAGAGGGGGATATTAGGAGACCCATTCAGAGAAAAACCAGGTGTTAGATCCACTTTACTTGGCTTTTACTCTGAGACAGATGGAAAGCCACTGGAGGGTTTGAGCAGAGGGGTAATACGATCTGACTCATGTTTTAAACAGATCATTCTGGGTTGCATGTACTAGTTGGGAGCCAGATGGCCATTCCGGCCCATCACTAACTCTTGAAATAATCCAGGTGAATTTAAATCTGTAAAACACTCAGACTACTGCCTGGCACATAATGAGTGCTACTTAAATATTTGTTTAAAAATTTAAATGGGGCTGGTCTCACAGTATAGCATTTAAGCTCTGTGTGTAGGAAGCTGGATCCAACATGTCTGACTGTGCTTCAAATCTTGGCCCCCAGTGGCTTGAAAAACATATTGTACCTGAGTGCACATGTGCCCAGAATCTTGATGGGGTAGAGAAATGGAGGAGAAGGGATTGTAGTATGACCACATCCCCTGGGGGGGTACACACACTCCCTCTCTATGGTCAGCACACATACCCTCTGGCAATTAAAAATTAATTAATTACAAATAAAAAATTATGTATAAACTAATACTACTAAAGTATTACTGTAGCTACTAGGAAAAATAGAATGACTAGAGTCAAGTATGGAAACAGAGAGACCAGGGAGGATGTTAAGATAAAGGTGAAAGATGATAGAGAATTGGATCAAATAGGTAAGGAGGGATGGTGGAGGGTGATAGTACAGTCAACTTGCCTACAGCATGCTATGGGTGTACAACAGAAAGGAGTCAAAAATGACAACACTGGACCAAAGGGGAAAGTTGGAATTACCCTCACTGTGATGGAGAAAACTGGAAAGCACAGGTCTGGGGTAGAAATGTGGGAGTAGCAGAGAAAATGTCCTGGGAAGAAGAGTGGAGATGAGGTTTGGCAGACATTGGAGAGGCTGGCCCTGAGGGAAGCACAGATGGACTGCCAACAATAGCAGGAAAGAAGGTGGGCACAAAGGCAGGCAGTGGCTGTGGGTGGGAGACTGTGCAGGAGCAAGGACAAGGCTGAGCATCTGAAACAGTGTGAAAGTGAATGCACTGGGAATATGGACTGGGCTTGCTGGGAGCATTAAGGCCCATCTGTTAGCAGTCAGACATGAGCAGGGTGAGGCCTGTCTTCACCTCTGAGACAGAATGTCCTGCCCAGATCCGTCTGTCCTGGAGTGAACAGTTCTTGATAGAAAGGGTATTCTCCACCCCTTGGGAAAGTCCCTACTTTGCTTCAAGGCCTAATCCCTGCTTCCATCAAGGCTGAACATGCATACTTGGCCAGCAATATGTCCTTAAGCTACCTGTGCTCACTAAGTATGTATTAGCATTGCAGTTTTGACACACATCCCCTTTCATGAAGCATTCTGGAAAAATGTACGTGCAGAAATGTAGGTCGTATAACCTCAGGGCCATCGACCAAAGAGGACCCTGTGACAAAGGAGATAGGTCACTCAGCAGAGGAACCAGGAGAGGGAAACAGAGTCATTGTAAAAGAAACCAACCCAGATAACCCCAGTGCTGGTCCAATCTCAGCCAGCCCACTCTCCCTTCTTGAGAGTGTGCTTTGCTTTGCTTAGCCAAATCAAGTTTCTATACTATCTGCTTATCTGTTGGCATCTGTCTTCAGTTCTTTGTCTACAGACACCCAGAACTGAGGACTATGACCACCCAGTAACACGTTTAAGTAATAGCTGCATTTTATTTCCATTTTTTGTGATCATTCCATGTAATGTTATTATCGTCATTTAGAGATGAGGAAACCAAGGTTCATGGAGGCAAAGTAACCTCACCAAAATTACACAGAGGATAATTGTGTAATTTTCTGGCATTACAAAGTAGTGGGTATTAATCCATGAAGGAGTCAGAAGGAGTACAGTAAGAAGAAAAGAGGTCAACAAAGGTCAAGGAAAGGCTTTGAGTCATGACTTGATGAGGAATAGAATTACATGAATAGATTATTGTTGATAAGACTCCTCCATGGCTCCTGAGAACTGGTGATTTCAGGAAAAAAAATAAAAGAGAAATGAAGATTTTCTACTGATAATTCGACCTCCAGCCCACAAACTTGAGGGGGATAAAAACAGAATGGCAAAGAGATTCCAAATCACCTCTTTCTGCACGCTCCTGAACACTTAGATTGAACTTCAAGATTAGGAAGAAACACATCATCCATCAGATGACTAGAAATCACCGCAGGATCACAAGAAATATGGGAAAGCAAGAAAATACCTCTCCTCCAAGGGGAAAGAATAACTCCTCTTCATCCAGACAGTTCAATGGAAATCATGGAAATGTCTGATAAAGAATTTAGAACATTCATAATGGTGAAGCTAACAGAGATGAAAGACAAGGGAGACAATGTAAATTAATTAATTTTTAAAAAGTTTCAGAAAAAAACTAAAACTGTTTTTCTTAAAATGAAAAAAAAAAATGCATTAAAAAATGCCTATTTAATGACTGCAGTAAGCTATATAGCTCCAGCTAGGTGCTACTTTATAATATATTCATTCTACTCACTGAGGTTTATGCCTAAAGTCAGACTTGTGTTCATGGATATGTATATATCAGCTGCGCTTGCTATTGAAAATATTTAGATTAATTAAGATCTTTAGTAAATCAATAAAATGAGGGGAGGAAAGGCATAGAAAACAACCATGGACACCAGAGACAGTGTGGGAGGAAGGTGGGAGATGGCAGAAGGTGAGAGATAGGGAATCAAGGATGGGAGAAAAAAGCAAAATATATAGGAAACAAGAAATGGAAAATTATTTGTTGACGATAACACGTATGTTGATGTGCTTGATTGAGCCAATATACAGTGTACTCTGGATGGAAAATCTCATTTTGTATTCTGTAATGATGTACAGTGAATAAATTTAAATAAATAAATTTAAATAATAAAAAATAGATTATTGTTATCCTCATTTCAATTATGAGGAGGCTGAGCCTTAGAGAAGAAATAATCTCTCAAACCTTAGACAATGCTATGGTTTGTGTGTCTCCCAAAAGTTCACAGGTCAAGATTTGGTTGTAAAGGTGTTAGAGGAAACTTAATACCTTCATGGAGTTAAAAGATGAGGCCTTGGGGAATGATTAGGGCTTGGCTCCCATGACTGGGTGTTGGTAGGTTTATAAGGAGAGAGAATGAGACCAGAGCAGAGACTCACGGACAGTCACTCTGTTCTCACCCTCATAACATAGCACCTTAGCATTCTGCAAGACTCATACCAGATGTGGCACCTGGAATTTGGACCACCAAACCATGAGCAGCATAAACCTCCATTTTTATGCATCACTCAGTTTCAGATAATTTCCATGATTAGCAATGGAATGGACTGAAACAGCTTGTACAAAGTGGTGTTTGAACTTCAGTCTGCCTAACACTAGTGTTGGAATCATAACTCCCCAACCATGCCTACCTAACCTAAAGGTACAATGGACTGACATAGACTCAGGTGACCTTGATATGTCATTGGTGATGGCACCAGAATGAGCAGTTGAGGGGACATGCTGGGAGTACCTGAATTCTTCAGGATTCTGTTCTGGCTGATAAAGCTGAAGTCCAGAAGAATATGAAGTGAGGGCTCATCACTTGAGAGGGTTGTGCCCTATGAGGGGGTGCTCAATCACTTGCTCACTCACCATCATGTCACAGGCACAGAGGGTGATGGCCCAGCCATCAGGTGAGAAAGACAGGACAACATCTCTGAGCACACAGACAATAAAAGGCCAAAATTTCTGTAGTACTTTACACAGGTCATAGATTCCCCAGAATCCTGGAGAGTTGGGGCTACCTTCTTTCTGGAGCTGCTCAAGGGCCTCCAAAACAAGGGAAACTAGTACAGAATCACTGTATGGAGGAATCTTCCAGTCCTCTACTCTCTATGCTCTATGGTTGGGGTTAGGAACACAAGTTTCATATCAGACAAATCTGAGTATGAACCCAGCTGTGCAGCTTTGGGAGGGTGATTGAACCTGCCTGAGCTTTCTTTCCACCCATCTGTCAAGTGGAATTGATGGTGGCATTGCTGTCATAAGGTTAGTACCATTAAATGAGTCACTCCATACAAAGTGCCTAGAATGATACCAGGCACAGAACTTACATCCAGTGAGTGGTCACTGCCATTATAGTTGGAAATACTCAGACCATTTTTATTCTCCAAATTACACCACACATCCAGCCTCTCAATAGCCTGGTTCTGTGCAACATCCATTCTCTTTATAAGCCTCGGAGTAACGAGGGACTGCCCAGAGAGACAAGGTGAAAAAAGAAGTCCAGCCTTGTGTTCACAGAGAACAGATGAGCAGATGCACAGTTGGATTGCATTTGGTCATTCAGTTAGTCATTCATTCAATTACTCAATAATTGTGTGTTGAGGGACTGTCATGTCAGGTTCTTCCCTGGCTTTTGGGATCCACAGTGATAAAAACAGAGAAGGTCCCTGCCTTCAAAGAACTCACATCTCAGAGCAGCAGTATGCTAGAGATCACCACGTGAGTACACCTGTGACTTTAATTTTCTTGTGGCTACTTTAAAAAAATAGTGTAATACACCTTAATGAAATATTATATTAAGTCCAAATACCTAAAATATAAGCATTTCAACATGCTGTAAATATTAAAAATGATTTAGGAGAGGCCCAGACATGGTAGTGAATGCTGAACACTGCTGCTTGGCAGGCTGAGGCCAATGGGTGGCCTAAATTCAATTTCCAGCCCACCCTAAAACATTGAGTACAGTGGCACGCACCCACAGTCCCAGCTATTCTGGAGGCCGAGGCAGGAGGATCACACCACCAGACAACCCTGTCTAAAATATCATACACACACACAGATGCACACACACCACAAGGAAACAATTGCTAATGAGATACTGCATGTTCTTCCTTGTGTTGGGTCCTCTAATCCCAGTGTGTACTTCATCTATCTAGCAATCTCAATTCAGACTGGCTACATTTCAGACACCACAGCCATACGGCTAGCAGCCGCCATAATGGGCAGTGCAGCTTTTCAGTGTGTGTGAGGGGAACCAGTTCGATTTGATTATAAAGACAGTGAGGGATTTGCTGGGTGCAGGGGACAAAAGGGAAGATGCTTTATCAGCCTTGGATGAATGCAGGGTACATGGAAAAGCCACAGGCTCCAAAGCCAATAGCCTGCGTCAATTCTACTACCTATGGCATTAAGGAAGCAAGTTACTTAACTTCTTTATGTGTCATTCAGAATATTGAAATTATTTAAGTTACTCATCACCAAGTTTGGGGCGATTAAATGAACAGATGTCGAGCACTCAGAATAGCACTGACCATGAATTATAGAATGTTCTCAATAACGTAGCTCTCGCCATCGTCAGCATCATCAGCATCACTATCTCATCATCACTCTTTGTCTCACTTGTCCAGTGTCATCCACAGTTATCCACATTCTGTACCTTTGCTCAGGCTGGACCCTCTGCCTACAGTGCCCTTCTCTCGGGCCCAACTGGCTAGCCCCTGCCATCCCTGGGGTGGCACGGTAGAGAATGCAGAGCCTTGAGGGGGGAAAACCTAGGTTCATATCCCAGCTCTGCTATTTTCTAGCTGTGAACATTTGAGCAAGATTCTTGTTTTGTTTTGATTTTTGTCCTATGAAATAAGTACAGCAGTACCGGATCTACAAGGTATATTCATTTCCTAGGGCTGCTATAACAAAGTACTACAAACTGGTTGGCTTAAGACAACAAAATTTATCCTCTCACAATTCTGGATGCCAGAAGTCTGAAGTCAAGGTGTCAGCAGGGCCATGCTCTTACCAGAGGCTCTAGCGGAGCACTCGTACCTATTCTTAGCCTCTGGGTGCTACAGCAATCCTTGGCAACCCTTGGATGGTAGAGTCCATCCTCCTGTCTCTGCCTCTGTTGTCACATGTCATCCTCCCTTTGTACCTGTGTCTTCACATAGCGTTGTCCTCTCTCTGTATATCTGTCTCTGTGTCTTGTCTCTTCTTAGGACAGTCATATTGGATTAAAGGCCCACCCTACTCCGATGCAGCCTCACCTTATTTCATATCTTGATTACATCTGCAAAGACACTATTTACAAATAAGGTCACATTCACAGGAACCAGGGGTTAGGACTTCAGCGCATCTTTCTTGGGGACGTAATTCAAGCCACAACATAGGATTATTATGAGGAGTCAGCAATTCAGTATGTGCAAATGTTCTAGGATCTCAAATATTGTCCTCTTCTGAACCACCCTGGCTATCAGAGTCTGTGTTTGCCCTCAGGCTGCCACCATCGATCTCTCATAACTTCCATCACTTCCAAACTCAGACTTGGGTTGCCAGCTACATGGCCTGTGACAAACTACAATGCATGACCGTTAACTCTCTGTAGGGTAAATTTGTGCCACTGGGGGACCAAAAATGGGAGAGGACTAGATCTGTTTCCTCTCGTACAGGATACTACCCAGGAGACAGAGGTTCACAAGGCCTCTCTGGAGATGTCCAGCAAGATGGAGCAACCAACTAGGCTGCTGCATACCCATAGCCAGTGCAATAACAAGCATCTTCATATCACGCTCCCTCCCTGCTCCCCTGTCCTTCACGCCTGCTGCCCTGAGGTTGAACTCCCTCACGGTGTTATCACAGGATCACACACTTGCTTTTCCAGAACACTCAGACTACGATAATCAATAAAGGGCAGTTCTAATATTTCTAGGTTCAGCCCAAGCTGCCACCTCGTCCAGGAAAGCTCTGGTACGCTCTCGTCTCCTCCTCAGGTCATTCACGCTACCACAGCACCCAGAACACCTGCATGTGCAATGGCACCTACTGCATCATAGCGCAGTGACTTGTTTCCTTGTCTGTCTCCTCTACCAGAACCTGACCCCCGCCATGGGTCACACTCATTCATGGCTGTGTCCCAGCACCAGATGGGCTGCATCCTCCTCAGCACTCCGTGCAGTGCTAACAATTAGCACTCGGATATTCGATAACCGTGATTCAAGACGTGCCATCTATAGACATGTTGTCATCCTGTGGAGAGTGTCTAAAATTGCCCCCACTCGCTTCAGCCCTGCCCCTGAGAAAATACCTCATTGATGCTAAAAATGTCTAGGAGACAAAAATCACAAAGAGAGATAAGATTTAAATGTTTCCTTTGAGGAAACATGAGTCCTTAAATCCTCACTAAGGTGTAAACAACTGAGAAGGTGGTTCTTGCCTAGTGCAGTTTGGGAGTTCTGGGGAAGTGGGAGACACACAGGAGCAGCATTGGTGACCAACCCAGGACATTTTATTCTCACATTGAGCCAACATCACACACATGGCAGAGACGGCTGTCAGCTCCAGGCAATCTGAGGGGTGGACGGTACCCCTCCCTCAAGTTAGCTCTGCCATTGACCTGCAGTGATGCCCCAAACCTCCTGCTCCCCTTTGAACCTAGTTTCTGATGGAGTGAAAGGAAACTTATCTAGAAGCCTGAAGACTTGGCTCTCTCACTGGTGTTTCAACTTGCTAACTATATGTTCTTGGGCAAAGCCCTTGCCCTCTCAGTCCCTCCAAATATAAAATTAAAATAGCAAAAGGCCAGCTGTGTGGTATAGCCAGTAGTGTATCCATCTGCGGTGCTAGAAGCCACATGACTGACCATAGGTTAGGATCCTGAGTCAACCTGAAACACACCGGGCAGGCCCACACCCAAGTTCCTGATTGGATAGAGGGCCGGAGGTTAGGGATTGGAGCATGATGTGACCCTACTGAAGGTATGTTTCTTTCTCTTGCTCTCTCTCATGAAAGAAATACAATCAACTTTTTAAAAAGGATAATGATGATGATGAAACATTGCCTGATTTCTTCACAGAGCAGTGGAAAAATAAAATGAAGTAATGGGTGTGAACCTGCTCCCTAGTCTGGAAAACAATTTACACATATAAGGCACTTATTATTTTAAAATTTGCAGTGAAGACCTTACACAGAAACCCGGAGTTCTCAGCGGAAGAGCCAAGAGGCAAAAATTCAGCTTTCTCTGTGTGTGGCTCTCAGCCACTCAAACCTGTAGTACTGTTCTGCCTTTAGGGTTCAAAGTACAAGGGGTCCATCTGCCTCTGAGCTACGGGGAGCTGTTGCCATTCCCAGGTGTACCCTCACTCATGCTCCAGTTCCTACCCGCCCCACTCGTCGCAGGAACATTCGGCCTCTAGTCTCTTCTGCTGAAGTCAGTGGGGTCTCCACAACGTGACTGAAACTCTGCCTGAATTGAAAGCTATAGAGCTTTTAGCTCTCATTTCAGGTCTAAATCGAGGGTGTTTGCTAGATATATTTTTTCTCTTTGGTGAAAAAGTTTAATGAAAGAATTTGAGAAGTAAGGATAACCATAGTGTGAAACCAAAAAGGTAAAAAGTCACTGCAATGTCTCTTCCAAAGATGTTCCTATTTTCTCTAGGAAACATCCCCAAATTTAGATTTTTTCCTTTGCAGCTCTGCATCCATCCTCATGCACTGTCATTTCTGCTGTGTTCAATAAGTCAAGATGGTAACACAGCTCAACCCAGGCTCAAGGTGGTGGTGGGGGGGAAATACAGACAATTATGGAGGTGTGTCACATGATAGAAAGCCATATCATGAGAGAGCAAGTAGGATGGGACTCATATCAGTACAGCCATCTTTGAAAAATACTTTCTGCTACATCAGGTTTTTAATGAAGGAGGATATCTTTCATTAAAAACCATTCATTCAAGCTAGAACATATAATGTAAAGTAGTGAATTAATATAAGCATTAATATTGCAAGAAAACAGAATGCTTAATGAAGCATCCCCTTAGAGTACATTTTGATAGGGCCAACCCATAGCATGGGGTTAAGGCAGCTGGATCTCACATGGCTGACTGCATCATTCAAGTCTGAACCAGTGGCTTGAGAAACATGCTGGCTGCATGGGCATGCACGCACAAAATCCCACAAGGAGAGAGAAATGGAGAAGGAGGGATTGTAGTATGACCATTCACTAAACAGGTGCTTTCTCATTCTCTCTGTATTTCTCCATCTAGCACATGCACCCTCTAGCAAGTTTTCTTTTTAATTTTTAAAAACACATTTTTATAATAATTATAACAATATTTTAAGTGCTTCTCAATCTAGACTATCTTTCCACCATTATCTCCATAAGCCCAGCTGTGCTATGAAGCAGGTGCCTCCACTTCCCAGTTAGGGAGACTGAGGCTCACAGCAGCAAATACCTTGCCCTGGATGACACATTTGTTAGTGAAAGTATTGGAGCTAAGAGATGACTGACTCTAATTACAGTATCCTTTCTACATTTGACCAGCAACCAGTTTGAATGATATTTGGCATCCGTTTCACAGAGTTTGAAAGTCCATGAGAAATTTTTAGTCTGGTAATTTGGTTCTAGCTGCGGATTTGTCACAGTTTGAGTCTGAGCAAATCACTTTCTTCAGTCTCAGTTTTGCTATTTTGAAGGCAGAGAGTTACAACAGCAGAGTTGAAGCTTTTTCCATTAAAAATATTTTTGAAGCAATTACACTCTTTCTCCAAGTGAAGTCTTATGAGGATGTTTGCTCTCTGAGATATCCATTCAAAAGTAAAGCTGTTCTACTCATCAAAATTAATCATGCAGCTATCTTATGCCCCAGTCATTGTACCCCTGGGGATATACCTGACAGGAATGTGTACATTTGTCCCCCAAAAGACTTGTGCAAAAGGGTTCATACTGGTTATATTTATAATACCAAAATCTGGAAGTAACCTGAATGGCCATCAATAGTAGAAAAGATAAATAAATTCTGGTATAGTTGTGCAATAAAATACTACAGAGTAGTGAAAGAAACAGACCACTCCTACAAGCAAAATAGTGGGTAAATCTCCCAGATACAATTTTGAACAGAAATCAGATGCAAAGAGGGACCAGAAACTGGCACAGCCCTAAAAACGTAATACTCTGCAAGGCTGACCTACATGGGATGATTTCAGATTTGTGTACAGACACCTCCCCAAGTACACCAGGCACACACGACCTGGGACTGGCTGACGCAAGGAGTGGATCACAGAGCTGATATAACATCTCCTTTTGAGAGTACTATATCTCTGCCTCTCTGTGTCTCCCACTAACAGAATAAAGAAATAATTAAATATTACAAAACAAAGTCATATGCAATGAATACTCTATGTTTCCATTTACATAAAGTTCAAAAGCAGATAATATCAGAATGATGGTTACCATTGGTGAGGATACACAAGAGAGTTTGCTGAGGGTTAGAAGCATTCTTTATCTTGATCTGGGTAGTGGTTACATGTTTATAAAAATTCACCTGGCATTATGATTGACACTCATGTGCTTTACTGTATGTAAGTTGTTGCTCAAAAACAAAGGTAAAAAGTAAAGTGGAATTACTCTAGCTGAAGCAGACAGGAAGTCTCAAAGACCTGTTTGCTAGCCTCCACTCCACTGCCACCATCTATCCAACTCATGAGAAGACTCTAAGGGTACAGAGAAATGGTTATAAAGACTACCAGACTAGACTATCTCTAAGGAACTCCCAGCTCTAAGAGTCTGTGATTCACCTCTGGAATTCAGATGTAACAGCCTTACCCCAGACAGTATTCCAGTGAAACAACTGTTTCAAATGTTTATTTCACAGTCACCTTCTTCCCCACCCTCCAATGCCCAAAGCTCATGTGCTGCCCCCAGAACGAAGGCCCCCTTCTCGTTAAGCACCACCCTCTATTCCCAACTTCTCATGAAGACCCAGGCAAGGTTATTTTCTGGAGAGAGCACGGGCTACAGAGTCCATCCACCTGGACATCAACCCTTGTTCCCCTACTTGTAGCTGGATGTGCTTATGTGTACACTGAGGTTGCTAATTGTACTGATCCTACTGAATTGAGGACTTCAGGTAGCACATATAAAGCACTTGACACAGCGTCTGATACATCCTAAGCACTCAGCAGGTGTTAGCTATTGTTTTGATCATTGTTATCTGTCCCCCTCCTGTTCTGTCATTGCTTTATCCTAGCTAAAGGAGATCCAGCTTTAAGACATTAACAATAATCTAGCAAAATGTTTATTACAGTTTTGTTGGACTTCTTTTTCACTGCCTAGCCTCCTTTTGAGTAGACCGATAAAATGTTCTTGCCCAAAGCCACTCAACTGATCAAGGGTGGAGTAAAAATTCAAATCCAATGCCTTCTGGCCCCAAAGCCTGTCTGAGCCTGCATGCTACTTTGCTTAGTAAATCATGTAGCAGAGTCAATGAAGAGCATATTTAATCCTAAAGGAGTGGGTATCTGCTGGGGCCACTGGTGATAGAGTTTGGAATCAGATAGAACTGGATCTAAATCCTGGGTGATGTGATTTATCAGCCTCTGAGCTTGCACTAATTGCCTAACTGCTCCAAAATTCAGTTATCTCATTCATATATTGAGACTATTTTTTTTCTTTTTATTATCATCATAATCTTCTTTATATTACATTGGATAAGATATAATTTTACAGTGTATTACATTGCTTTTTCAAAAGGGAATGACATGCATGTCAGTCAATACGGAGACATTAATGTCCTCACTTCATCATTCAATATCTTTTCTATGTTTTTCCCAATCATTACTATTATTATTCTAATTATTTTTTAAAACAGTCAATCACCATTTGTCATTTTGCTTGTAAAAAGACTTTACCCATCATGAAATACTTCTCAGACCAATCCAGCTGAGAATACTATACTGCATTAAAACTTCATAATTGTATCTAGAAGTGAAGAAATGAGAAGCTAACCCTGGGGATTTCCAGCATCATGGGATGCTGATGGAGAGTGATTTGAGGAAGGGATCATATACTTCATCCATGTTTCACCCTGATCTTCCTCCAGTTCAGAACAGAACCCCTTGCCCAGGGACAGCACCTTCGAAGACTAGGGACTTTTTAAAAAAAATCAAATGATGCCAAAGTGCAAAATGTTAACTCTGTATATGGTTCTGGTCTCTCTTCCTCTGTTGCTAAAAACTAACCTCCCCTGCCAGCCTATCTTCCCCTTCTTGTTTCCAAGACAGAACCTTCAATAGAACTCAAAGCAGTTTTGTTTCCAAATGACCCATCTTTCCAATTGCCTCTTCTTTCTCAGTCATCAACAGCCCTTTCTCTCCCTACCTCATCCTGCTCTACAGCTATGCATTGGGTAGGGGGAGATTTTAGAACTTCTTGGTGGCTGCAAGGAGTAGGAGGCTGGACAGTTTCTCAGAGGGAGTCAGAAGAGAAGACAGATTTACTGTCAATGCAGGTAAGGCCTGAGTCTCATATACCCCCAATGTGAGCATCACTCTTCACCACCCCCAGAAAATAAGTGGTGGCAGTCATGGTCTCCTGCTCACTTCCACATGAATTGCTGAGGCTGCAAGGTTTTCAGGTGACACCTTCTCTTTCCCCTGGACTATCGCCTGTAATAGCCAATATAATGAGGCTGTGCCTCTCCTGTCCTCCACACACATATTGAGAGAGCATATTCAAGTAGCCAAGGTGAATATTGCCTTTGGAAGGACATTTTGGTCATAACAATTGAGTCTTTAGAAGGTGGTTCTCAATAGCCCCAAATGCATCCAGTTTAACAAGGAGCCTCAGCTTGTCAGAGTTTCAAACACAAAATTGCTACTGTATGTTCTTAAACTCTCTAAAAATGACATGATGGTATACTTAGAAATAGTGATTGTTTAAAAAAATAATTGGAATAATAATAATAATGATCGGGAAAAACAATGAAAAGATATTGGATGATGAAATGGGGATTTTAATGTCTGTGTATTGACTGATATGCATGGTATTCCTTTTAGAAAAAGAAATGCAATACACTGTAAAGTTATATGTGATTCAATGTAATATAAACAAAATTATGATGATAATAAATAAAATTTTTTTAAGTAATACACTTTTTTTCTCATTGTCCTCACCCCCTACTCTAACATATACAGATCTAGACTTGAATTTCTAAACAGCTTAACGTGTGGGTCTGGGGTAGGCAGGAAGGAGTATATTCCATTCTCACCATCCCCTCTTCTCTGCACATGCCTACTGGTGTTGGGCATGATGGTAGGATAGAAGGGCAGCGATGTCTCCTTGCTTAGCTGTGTATGATGAGGGACTTATCCTTTTTATTTCAATGGTCACTTCTTCCCTGAACATTTTGACTGGCCTTTGGCTCCTTCTGTACAGCTGCCCTCTCATGGGGCATATCCATTGGATTCTTGCAGAGTGTTGTAGGGACACTCTGCATGTTTACCTACATAAGTGACTTGCTAGGGCCCCAGCTATTTTCTTCCCTTTTCCTCCCCAACCAGAGACAATCTACCCAACACTACTCTTCTACTAGGCTCATCTCATCCAGAGAGCAGCCTATTTGGGGAATAATGACAGGATAGCTCAGGCCCCAATTCCCAAGGTGTTCACTCAGCCCAAGGGGAAAATATGCATCCTTGTCACCCTGACAAGCTACAGACCCCCTCTCCCTTGCCTCTGTCTCCATGTTCCAACAATCATTCCTTGGCTCAGACACTGTCAAAGAAAAGGCAATAACAGACCTCAGCTTGGTGAAGTAGGACTCTGATGAAGTAAGACTTCACAAAAGCCAACTTGTCAAATGATTCTTCTTGGGCCACCTGGATTTGGGTAAGGGAAATACCCATACCCTCTTCTCTCCCATGATTAGAACTTCTTTAATGAAGAACTGGTTAAATAAATTATTTCTATGGATGTTTCCATAGAATTGACAGATTATTTTAAAGGCCTTATGTATTAAATGAAAATGTAACGGATATTTTCCAAGATGACTGCAAACAACCTACCACTTCATGTGACTTTGACAGTTCTCTATCAAATATTATCACCTTCCCCTTAAAGCTGGGCAGATCTTGGTGTCTTCCTCAACCAAGAATCCTGCAGAAGTAATATTAAGTGACTTCCAAGGCTGGCTTATAATATGCCTTGCACTTCTACTCTGCTCTCTTGAGATGTTCACTCTTAGAATCCAGCACCATATGGTGAGGAAGCCCAAGGTAACTCATGGAAAGGCCACAAGCGAGGTGTTCCAGAGAATGGGCCAAGCTGAGGTCTGAGATGATGGCTTGTATCATTGTTAGTTATGTGAGTGATGAGTCTTCTGATAATTCCAGCCCTTAGCCATGGAACCACCCCCAGTTCCAGCTAAGAAAATTAACATTGTGGAGCAGAAACAAGTCATCCTCACCATGCTTGTCTCAAATCCCTGACTACAGAATCTGTGAGCATCATAAACTGTTTCACCTCTACATTTGGGATGGCTTATTATGTAGGAACAAATAGGATACCCAATTATACATATAACATGATGTGTATTCTCCACATATGAAGTAGGATGAAAAATGCTTGAAACCAACACTGATTATAGATGATGCCTCTGTTTTTGAAGAAGAGATGTATATTCTACATCAATGAAAAAATAAGTCTTTATAAAGCTCTGTTCCACTTGGAAAGGCTAGTAGGGAGATAGAAGGGAAGGCTAGGAATTTTAAAGCCACTACTTTATTAATAAAGATCAAAACTCAAAGTAGGCAGCCCTTGGTTTGAGAGGTACTCAATTGTAGGTCTTTAGATACAGAAAGGAGACCCAGGACTGTATAAGGGTTGTACAGTTAAATTGCTTTCTATAATAATATGGAAGAATTTGAGCAGTTTCAGGGAGAAAGAAGACAGCAAAATTAACAAGGTAGAAGGCTAGACTCTTCAGAGAAAAGTGGTCCACAAGTAAGAAGATTATTACAGCAAGGTAGTTAAGAGTCTTTTCAGGAAAGAGCTATTTACTTCCTAATTTTAAACAGTTGGTGTTATTATGATTCTTCAAAATCCCTCCTGAGGGGCCAGCAGGTGGCATAGGGGTGAAGGCACTGGACTCCCACCTAGCAACTTTTTTTCTATCTATCTCTGTCTCTCTCTCTCTGGTGAGCACATGTGCTCTATAGCAAATTTTTAAACAATAATAATAAATTAAATAATTATTTTAAAAAATCTCCCAAATCCCCACACCTTGTCTGTTAAGCATACCCTCCTCAGGAGAAGGGCCTTGTGGGAATAAGGAGCAGAGGTCAAGTGCCACCAGAGTCTCAAAGCTGCTGGAGTGATCGTGAGGTCCCTTTATGTGAGTGAAAGACTCCAGAGCTCTTCAAGGGAGATGCTAAGAGCCAGAAATGGTGGGAATTCTGGGAAGGATGCTAAACTTCTACAGAAAACAGGATAAAGAGCTCAAGTCAGCAGCCGGATAGAGGTGCAGCAGTAAAATGCTATGCCATTTGAAGCAATCCCACATGGGAAGGTTTCCTGTTCAAGTCTGGAAACCTCTCTGAGCATTGCCCATGATCAGCGGCTGGCTGAAGGTTGGCGGTAGATCCCAGCATTAAGATCCTGTTGGGGATTCTCTCTCTCTCTCTCTCTTTCTCTCTATCTTTCCCTTGCTTTATCTCTGTCTTTCTTGCTCATGGAAGAAATAAACTAAAATTAAAAATAAAAGAGTTTCAATCTGTTTTTTGTAAATGTCATCCAAGTACAGGACAACCTCAGCCACTGTCTGTATTACCAACAGTGGAGTGGCAACCTGCATGGGCGTGAACTTATGAAGTCAGTGTTACAGGAGAAAAAGTCGAAAGTCAAAATACCTCTTAAATCCTTTATCATGGTGCCACTTTCAATCAGCCAGTGTTCCCCTAAGTGCTCAAGTCAATCTCTTACTCAAAGTTTGACCATCAGCTGAAGGATATGGTTTGAATGAGAGACCATCTTGAACCAAAAATACATCCCTTTAAACTCAAAACCACAATCTGCTTGATAAGTAAGCCACTCACACGATGAGAAGCCCTCAGTGACTGAGGCCCTAAGGAAGGGACAGCAGATTCCTTTCCCTTCTCATTCCTTGGCTTCCACTAATTCGGGAAAATGGTGAACCGAATTACCACACTTCAAATTTTCTTTTCCTCCCTTCTTCTTTCTCATATTTGTACAGTCGAACATGTGTAACTTTATTGCATGTATGATTTGTTTGTTTTATACAAACATATAAAAAATACTTAGGTAAAGAAAAAATATTAGAAAGGTATACACCAACAACATCACAATGACAGCCTTCAGGTATTCTATTACTCACATTCTCTACATTAAGCACAAAAAATTTCTACTGTAATAAGTACCCGCATTAAGTAGCTGTAGGGATTAATTGTGCTTAAAGTGGTACATGCACATAGTGGGCCCTCAATATATGTTGTCTCATTATGGTTATCAGGAAAAAAATAAAATTTACCTGACTACTGTGTAAGCAGGAAAGAGAAAAAGAAAGAACAGGGAGTCTACACCCCACCCAGTGAACCAGCTGGAAGTTTGTGGCTTTCATTATCTTCCCTCCCCCCATGATGTCAATGTTTGGCTAAGGGATAATCCCAGAGGATTATCTAACAAGTTGTCAAGGAGGAGTAAACCCTGACAAGGATCAAGAATCTAGAAGGAGAAAATAGGAAGGTAGAAAGAGGAGGCTAAGCGGTGGCAAAAATTTCCTGCAAGAGTTTGATTAATGCTGTCACCCAGGGCAGGGAGTGGTTCCCTCTTGGGCAATGGCAGGAAAGAAGGCTACGATTGGGCTCTGCACTCCCACAGACCTGGGGCACAAATCCCAGCTCCACCATCTGGACAAGTTACTTCATTTCCCTTCAATTCAGATTCCTCATCTAGAAAATAAGGCTGATAATAACAGCCACCACCTTGGGCTACTGCAAAGATGTTAAAAGATACATCTGCAGAGTGCTTTAGTACAGTGCCTGGTACACAACAGAATCTCAACAAATGTCAGCCACTGTATCATATGCACCCTGAGATTCTGGAATAACTATATGTGGTTGTGAGTACTAGAACTGATTCTGCACATTGCAATTTACAGACATAGAGTACTTGGCTGTTTAACAGTTTGTCTTTGATGTTAAATGGGCAAGCCTGGAGGATAGTATGTTAAGCTAAATGAATGAGGCACAGAAAGAGAAATACCACATGTTCTCTCCTATATATGGGAAAAAATGGCATCACAGAGGTAGAGGGATGAAGAATGACTGCTAGAGACTGGGAAAGATTGTGTAGGGGGCAGGGATGGGGATAGAAGAAAGTTGATTAACAGAAATAAAACTGTAGATAGACAGAAGGAACAACTCTCAGTGTTATAAAATGCAGTGGAGAGAATATAAATGGCAATAACTCGCTGTGTACCTGAAAGCAATGAAAAGGGAAGCTTTTGAATGTTCCCAATATAAGTAATGACAAATAGTTGCTAAGTATTCTGAATGAATATTATACATTATATTCCTGTTGTAAGTTTACATTTCACCCCCACTAATGTGTATAATTATATGTTAATAAAAAATTTAAAGCATATCTTTGCATTACAAATTGGAATATGTCGCCATCTATCATGTATCGTGTTGGTAAATAATACTGCCCCACATTGGAGAAAATGTGGGGAACCAGATAATGCTTGCACTGATGGGAAAGCAAATGGCACAATCTCTGGGAAGAGCAATTTGACATGTGCATTCCTTAAACTTGTCCATGCTGGGGCCAAACAGAGTGAGCAGAGGAAGCCAGGTGATAGAAGAGATTGAGTAGAGAAGTGAGCACGGTTGGTGAAGGTGAAATGCAGAAAGTAGGATGGATCCATGGAATCCACAAATCTTTAAGGAGTCCCAGAAATTGGAGGTACTGTAGAATGTGTAGTCAAGCAAATCAAGGCTTAGGTGATTTATAATAATACATGGGTATCTAAGAACACGCTATTCCTTTAACACTGGAGACACACAATAAAAGTACCTCCAATTGTCAACTGCATATTCCCACCTGAAAGTCTCACAGGTATCTCCAGCTAAACATGCCCATGATGGACATGTCAACTTACTATCTCCTCTACAAAACACTCTCCATCTCCCAGCATTCCAGTCTCAGCCAAGGATACCACACCCTATCTCTTGTTCAAACACCAACCTGAGGCATCATCCTTGATTTCTGCTTTCCCTTCACCATGACCATCTTGAACCCTGATGTCTAATCCCTCCACAGGTCCTGTTTCTTCTACTTCCAGAATAGGTCATGAATTCAGTCACCTCTCAGTCTCCACTGTGACTGCCTGACCTAGGCCTCTATGACTGCCCACCTGGACTACTAAAATAGCCTCACCCTGACCAAATTTCTGCTCTTAACCCTTCCAACCCATTATCTGGGTAACAGCCAGGATGTTCCTTTTAAAACAGAAATCAGAATAAATCATTCAATCAACCAGATTAAATTTTATCAATTTTTTGTCATCTGCCTTTTTATTTTTACCAACCACTTTTCCTACCCACTACCCCACAAATAAGTTTTCTCTCTGCTCTTCCAACACAGCACACTCAAGGCCTGTTTTCCTTGGTCTTTTCTCTGGCTGGAGTGCTTTTTGATGTTAAATGGACAAACCTGGAATACAGTATGTAAAGTGAAATAAACGAGGTACAGAAAGAAGAATACCACATGCTCTTTTCAACATTCGTGTCTCTCCTCAAAGAGGTCTTCTTTCATTAGACTAGCAAAAGGCACCCTCTAGTCTCCACCATGATACCTTATTCCATTTTGTTCACAGTCCTCATCTCCTTATAAGAGTCTTTTGTTTGTTTACTTGTGTATTGTTTATGTACCCATAACTCCAACACACTCCATTAGAATAAGAATTCTGTGAGGGTTGAAGTCTCCTCACCTGTTCACTGTTTACCTGTTGCCCTTGGTACATGTGCTCTTAACTGGGAATAAAACAAGAAATGAATATCTGGGTCATACAAAGTTCCAGTCTCTGAACTCTAGCTCCTTCTACTCATTTATGACTTTAGTGTTGGTGGTAGGGAGAGGAAGGAGAGAAATGGGAGAGGAGCAGGCCACTGGTTCTGATGGAGAGATGTGCACAAATGTTTCTTGTTTGACCAAGAGAAAAATGGAGAGCAGCTCAGATCTCTCTTTAGAGAGTTCTTTCTTAGCCAGATGAGCTACTGACATGGACACAACTCAGCTAAGTTCTTTGACACTTCACAACAAGAATGTAAATGAACTTGCAGAGCAAGTTGATGACAGGTTGAGAGAGAAACTTTCTAGAAGCACAGCACATGTCTAGGTGATTCTCCAGATGGGTCTTGTCACCACAGCCATGGTGCTATTTCACAATGGTGAGAATTAACTCCATATCAAAAGAACTCCTCTTGTGACATCTGGTCAAGTGGCATGTAGGAAGTTGGTTGCTTAATAAAGTATTCAAATGATGAAGAGCTGAAAAATTATTGGGCTGCTCAATAGCACTGAGATGCCTCAGCTTAGCATTTGCTATGGTTTGAATGTGTCTCTCAAAAAGGATTTGTTGTAAAATTAAGTCCCAGTGCAACAGCGTTGGTAGAAGGGGCCTAATAAGAGATGATTAGACCATGAGGGCTCTGCCCTCATGAATAGATTGATGCTTTTATCATGGGAGTAGGTTCATTATAAAAGGGTTAGTTTGATCCTTTTTTTTCTCTTTGTCTCTCATTTTCTCTTTTCCATTCAGTTATGAGACAACACTTTGATCTTGGATTTCCCAGATTCAAAACCATGAGCTAATAAATGTCTGCTCATTACAAATTATCCAGCCTATGGTATAATCTGTTATAGCAACATGAAATGGACTAGGACAGTATTCAAGGCATGCCACTCTTTAGCTTGTTTCACTTAACATCCATATCCTCATCTATACAATGAAAAGAAAATGAGCGGCAAAGTCCTCTCTAGTCATGATGGTTTGGGATGTTTCGAGTTCCTTCCTTAAGCCAAATTGATTTACTTACTCTCCTCCCTGTCCTCTGCCTCCACCTACCTATACACCCCCAAATATTTTCCCTTTCTTATACTGGTCCTCTACCAATAATGCTGTCACTTCCTCTTTGCACTTTGAAATAGTACTCAGCCTTCAATGGTCAATAGAATTTCTACTCCTGCTCTTCTTTCTTGTGTGTTCTGAAAATATTTCCTTTTATAAACTATTGGAGCATTTATTGTCTCATCCAGAGGTTGGCAAATTATAGCATGTAGGTCAAATCTGGGCCATTAGCCAACTCTGTTTATTTTTATAAAATAAAGTCTTATTGGAACACACCCATGCCAACTCATTTATGTATTGTCTATGGCTGCTTTTGCTACAAGGGGAGGTTGAACAGTTCTAACAGAAATAGTAAGGCTCACAATGACTAAATATTATCTGGCTGCGTTTCTCAAACTTGAGTACAAAAAGATCCAGGTTGAGGTCCAAGCAGAAGATACCCAAAGTCACAGTGTCCACATTGTATACCTTCTTGGAGCATCAATTTTGCCAAAAAGACGAGGGGGAAAAATAGTTAATGAACTATAAATATGGGCATAAAAGCAAACACATTTTTATTATGAAGTAGAATTCAATATTTGCAAAACATTATAAGTTAAAAAAGTCAATCATGGCCAAAAGTCCATGCTTGGGGAAAGTATCTTCCCATCATCGCTGCTTTCCCTCTGGTAAAAACATTTGGGTATAAAATTTCAGAAAACCCCCATCTCTTCTATTAAATTAGAGGTGAAAATGCATATCCTCTGGGCCTTTATATTCTCACCATTTCTGGCACAGTGCTTCACTATAAGAACTTCAAAAGGGAGTTCATCATTTATTAAGGTAAATCTTAGAAAGCCCTCACCTATCAGAATGGTTTAATGGGGTCCTATCAGATGACTTTGCCTGGTCTCATTCATTGTGGGGGGCTTATTCATACCTTGACTTTCACTTTGGCAACAAAAAAACTAACAAGGTTTTGTTACATTCACAAAGTCCCTGTAAATCATTACTAATGTGGAAGAACAAATTAGTTCCTTCCTGAGCTCAAGGTAGTTCACATAAATGAACTAAAGATAACCTAGTTTTTGTTTGGGGCTTTTCTTTCCTTTATTATTTTACTTATTTATTTAGAAGGAGGAGAGGAGAGGGGAGATAATAAGTTTTCCTCATCCTTGACTACCAACCAACCCTTATTACCACCACATGCCATAGCTCTACCCTAAAGTATCTTTCTGGCTTAATCTCAAATCTGAACAACCACTATTGCATGAAACAGCAACCTGTAGGTTTTGTTGTCTGTGGTTGTTTAACTTTGTATTGTTTTTAAAGATAAAGGCAAATTGCCCTAGAAAAGGACAATATATAATGTTACCCCTCCTCTTAGTAAGAATTGGGGGATAGTTTTGGCATGCAGGGGTCAGGGGAAGGGGCAGGGTGAGGATGGTGCAGCTGGAGACCAGCAGCCTCGTATCAGATTTGAGGCCAAATCCCAGTTCTGAGGGCCCACCCTTTGGTGAGTCACTGTCATTTCTGTATCTTCATTTTTCTTTCCTGTAATATGACAGTAGGGGACTGGGTGATCTCTAAGAGCTTTTCTAGCTGTAAGAGTCTGCAGTTCAAGACAAGCATAATTAATAGAAATATCAAGGACACAACTACACAAACAGACCTAAAAACATGAGCCTTGTTGAAAAAGGATAGTTATAGAATAACTTGTCCTGGATGATACCACTTCACCTTTTTAATTTAATTTTTGTAGTAGGTCAGAGAGTCCATCTACATGATTCAAAAAAGTCCTCCTCTCACTCCTCTTCTCATCCCTCTTCCTTCTGCCATACAAAACTGTTACGAGTTTTTTCCCATGTAATTTTCAGATCCTTTGTGCACAACAAAAATTAATATATAGTCTTATTTTCCCCTTTGTTATTGTACATACATGGCTGCTGCACCTTGCCTTATTTCCCTAGTAAATATGTATTTGAAATGTTCTGTATTCATGCAGAGTGTCTTCATCCTTTTTTACAGCCTCACAGTATTCCACTACAGGAATGCACCACAATTCACTCGACCATTCCCCTATACGTGAATTATTTCTGGTCTTTTTTTTACAAGCAATGTTGCAATGAATAATGCTGAGCCCATGTGTTTTTAAACATGTGCAAATATAACTAGAGAAAAATTCTTTTTTGGGGGGGAGAGGTTTTTGCTATGGGGCGTGTGCGCTCACCAGAAAGACAGAGAGAGACAGAGAGATAGAAAGCGAGAAATCACCCCCCAGGAGGGATGGCCATGTTGCAATCCTTTCTCCTCCATTCTCCTCTCGGGATCTTGGGCGGGCACGCACGCACACGCACACGCACCCAGCGTGAGTTTAAGCCACCAGGACTCAAACCACGGTCGACTACATGGGAGTTCAGCGACATAGCCATTACGCTAATTGCTGGTCCAAACTATAGAAAAATCCTAAGAAATGAGATGTCTTTTGTAATTTTTCCCACGTGCATTTTTTAAAAGTTTTTGCCTTAGGGTGTGTGCACTCGCCAGGGAGAGAAAGACAGAGACAGTGAAAGGGAAAGTGAGAAATCATTCCCCAGAAAGATAGTTACACCGCAATCCTTTCTTCTCCATTTTCCTCCTGAGATCTTGGGCAGGCATGCACACACACCTGGCATGATTTTCAAGCCACCAGGTCGGGCACTGGAACTGCAGCTGGTCATGTGAGAGTCCAGTAATATAATGGCTACACCATCTGCTGGCTCCTTATGTGCATTTTTAACAGAGATTGTCAAATTACCCTCTACAGAAAACATACCGATTTATTTACCCACAATCAGAGATCAAATCTTGGGTATGGTCTGATGTGACAGACTTAAAAATGGTATGTCAGTGTGGTTTTAATTTGCCCTTTATTTAATATGAAGTCATCAATCTTACAGTTAATAGCTATTTGTATTTCTTTCTTTGTAATTAATATTTTTAGTCCTTTTCATCCATGTACATTTTAAAACATACAATACTACATATTTTTTATAATAAAGGCTGAGAGGACACTCTCTAACCTCCATTGTGTGGCTGCCTCTAGAGAGTACAGTAAGGGATGAAACAGGGTAGGGTACCAAGGAACTCTCACCGAGGCTGTAATATTTTATTTCTTAACAAAGACATAAAGCAGACATGCAGATTAAAACAGAAAAGAAGGCAGGGAGGGAGAAGGAAACAGACTTTAAAATTAGCAAACCTGAAGTTGAAGTTCAGCCACAGCAGATGCTCTGTGGCCTGCAAGGATTCTCCTAAATGCCCTCATTCTCAATTTGCACTTCTCTCAGATCTAGATAACACCTACTTTGCAGAGTTTATGTGCTGGCTGAAGATAACCCATGTGACAATCCATGATTAGTACAGCATCATTGCCTAACAGTCATATTAGCATTGTTAATATGCATTTGATTATTACTATTCAAATGGACTCAATGCCTCAAGCCAAAAGAAAAGGTCTGGTGACTTTTCTCGGCTCAACTACTTCCTTTTCCTGTTGGGTTTCTCAAGGGGAGGCCTCTTGCTGGTGACACCACACCAGTAGTTTCATCCTCTCTGACCCGTTTTCCAAAAGTTCTCCCCAGAGCTGCCCCTGTTGGCCTGACTGCTGTGACAGGGAGGCCCGAGTGTGACAGAAGCAAGGGTGTGAGAAGGCTGGGAGGGGAGTTTCCTCTGTGTTGCAACCACAACTGCTGTTCCCAAGAAGCTATGACTTCTGTTAGTGCCTACGAGACTTTGGCTTCCCGCTGCGGCAGCATCTGGAAAGTTATATCCAGGATTTACCTGCAACATGTAACCCCCTGACCTGAGAAGAGTCAATGCCTCTTTTTTCCCTCAGCTCACATTACATCAACACGCACCAAACTGCCCTACCCACCCACCAAGGCAACAGGACTTCAGCTTCGTAATGCCCTTTCTCCAAAGCCTTGGAGAACCAAAAAAAAAAAAAAAAAAAAAAAAAAAAAAAAAAAAATTCCTTTGCTGTAAATGCCTCTTATTAGAACAGGGAAGATGAGAGCAGTGACTTTGTTCAGACCTTCTTACACCTTTAAGCACTATCTGAGTTGAAATGATTTCTATCTAGTCTTTTTCATTATTTTGATTCTACAACATCAGGAAACTAGAAAGGAGAGAAGAATGGTGAGGATGAGAAGAGAAGAAGGGAGGAAAGAAGATGCCAAAGAGACAGAAAAAGAAAAAAGCAACTGGCTTGAAACAGATGGCATCTTGGCAATGTAGCTGATTAGATCCTCTGGAGAGAAGTTCTGGAAAAGATCTGAAGGTCAGCATTGAACACCACCAGGTCCCTGGATAGAATCTGAACCTCTACTCTAGGAGCCAATAGCAGCATGCACAGCTAATACCAGGCAAGGCATGAAAGAACACTAAGTGAGCCTCAAGTAACGCCCCTGCTGCTCACATCTGGAAGCTTCACCAAGCCAGCAAAGACAACATCCTTCAATTACAGGCGGTGATGAATTGATAACAACCCATCAATCAACTAATGAAGATCATGGAGACAGGAATTATGATTATTCATGGCAGGCCAGATTGCTTTGTCCTTGGCAGAACTATATAAAGGGAAATTGTAAGACACATGAAGCTGAACTTTATTAGCCCTTGTATTTCTTTCTTCTCTTCAGTGACCTGGATCCCATGAACCTCATTCTATAGTTTCCTGTGCAGGCCTGCCAACACATTTACTGCCAGTGTCTCACTCTCTTCCCTTCATCCAAATTTCCCTTTCATTGGCCTCGTATCCCAGAGCTCTTTGCTAAAAGACAGACAATCGCCTATTATGAGAAACCATTTCATACTAAAGTGACGATGAATGATGTAATAACTCTTCCAAAGGTGTCTATGCCCTAATCCTCAGAATTTTTGACTACATCACCTTGTATAGCAAAGAAACGTTACTTATGGGAGTAAGGTTAAAGACATTGAGACCAGCCAGTATTATCCAGGTGCATCCAATCTAATGGCATGTCTCTTTAAAGGTGGAAAAGCTTTCTCTGCTGGGTCAGGGAGATAAGAGGAAAGAAGAGTTGCTTACTTTGAAGATGGAGGAAACGGATATGAGTCAAGGAAAGTGGTGACCTCTAAAAGCAGGGAATAGCCCTTGGTAATGGCCAGCAAGAAAGCAAGATTTCACCCCTACAGCCAAAAGAACTGTATTTTGCCAATCCCTGAAATAGGCAAGGAAACAGACACTCTTTTAGAGCCTTCAGTAAGGTGTGCACTCCTACCACCATCTTTATTTTAGCCTAGTGAGACGGTGTCAGACCCATAGAAGAGCTACATAACTGTAAAATAATAAATGTGTATTGTTTAAATTATAATACATGTGGAAATTCGTTATTTTCTCGCAATAGAAAACACAGATACTAACATGGACTCAGTCAGTAGGAATTTCAGTTAGTCTGTTTTCTAAAGTAATGATTACTATACAATGTGAGAAAAAAAGTGCGTGTTTTAGAAGTTGTTTTGTCACAATTCATGCCTAGTTATATAAACTATAGATATTTCTATAAATATTTATGGAATGCCTACTATGTACAAGGCACATAACTCCCTACATACATGGCTTCTTCTGGGTTATGCCTGTACAAGTGGATTTAGTCAACCAGCAAATGTACAACTGTTCATTGAACCTGCACTATGTACAAAGGCAATGGTACCTAATCCCAGCTGGAATTCACTGAAAGGTTGTCTTAGCTGTCTGGGAAGGCTGGGGAGCCTGAGATTCCAAATTCTGCAAAGAAGGGTTGGAACCTGGTAGCACTGCCTTCACAGCACTTATGAGGGATCATCGCTCTTTTTTATAGATAGGAACACTAAGGTCCAGGACTGCTTAGCCAAGTCACACCTCCAATAAGTGATGGAGCTAGATTTTTTTAAATGTTTAAATGTGGTAAAAAAAAACATAACATAAATTTGACCATCTTAATCCTTTTTAAGGGAACAATCGAATAATGTTAATTATATTCACTTTGTTGTGCAACCAATCTCTCAAATTCCTTTCATCTTGCAAAACTGAAACTTTGTATTCATTAAACACCAGTTTCCCATTTCCTCTTCCTCCAAGCCCTGGTACTCACGATTCTACTTTCTGTTTCTATGAATTTAACTTTTCTAGGTATCTCATATAAGAGGAATCACACACTTTGAAAATCTCACAGAAAATGCTTATGATGAGAAAATTATGCAGGAATTCCCAATACTTTTGGACCAAAAACGTACTTACTATTAAGACTTTCATTCCATTTTTGCTAACTTTTTGAAGCTCTCATATGCAGTATTTATCTTTTAGTGATTTTTTAAAAGAATTATTTATTCATTCATTCATTCATGCATTTTAATTTGACCAGAGAAAGACATAGAGAGAGAGAGGAAAAGTGAGAAAGCAAGCCACCAGATCTGGGACTTGAACCGTGGTCAGTCATGTGGGAGTGTCCAGCGCCTTAACCGCCATGCCACCTGCTGGTCCCAGTGATTTATTTTATTTAGCATAAAGTCATCAAGATTTACCCAAGTTGTAGCTATTGTTAGAATTTCCTTCTTTTTAAAATTTGAACAATACTCCACTATCTTTACGTATCATATCTGTTTATCATTTATCAGTTGATGGACTGCTTCCATTTCTGGGCTACTGTGAATATTGCCATTATGAACATAGTGTACAGATACCTCTTCAAGACCCTACTTTCAGCTCTTTTGGGTATATACTGATGGTGCTGGAATTTGAACATGATTCTGACTGGATGCAACTTCCCTTCTTTCCTGGATACCTCATGCCTAGAGAGAAATTGCAGCTTTCCATGCTGCAGCTAGCAGGATACATGACGTGTTTTGTTCATATTCTGTCCCACACAGGTCAGATGGAATTAGTTTTATCCTATGACAATCCAGTGATTCAAATACAGCCTGATATACTGCACTAAGAATAAAACTAAAATTCTTTGACCTGGCATATCTGCTGTCATGGGGGCCAGATCACCTACCTTTAACCTCATTTGTAACCACTTACTATACTTCCGTCTTGTCAGCTGTGTTTCTACTCTTCAAACATATCACACTAGTTCCAATCCTGGGGCTTTTGCATTTGCTATATATTCTCCCTAGAACTTTGTATAACTGGCACATACTGGTGTTCATTAAAATATTTGTTGAATAAAAGAATGTATAATTATTTTCACTGCAGCATTGTGTATCATATCAAAATCATAAAAATAGTGTGAATGTTCATCATAGAGAAATGGTGAAAGGAACAAAGGTACATAATATGGGAAATTCTATAGTCATTAAAAGGAATTAAGATAATAATAACAGATCTATTATTATTGCAGGAAAGAATACCTTCAAGATATGGTTAATTTTTTTTTTTTTGAGAGGTTTTTTGCTATAGGGCACGTGCGCTCACCAGACAGACAGAGAGAGACAGAGAGACAGAAAGCGAGAAATCACCCCCCAGGGGGGATGGCCACGCCACAATCCCTTCTCCTCCATTCTCCTCTCGGGATCTTGGGCACGCACGCACATGCGCCCGGCGTGAGTTTAAGCCACCGGGTCTGGGACTTGAACCACGGTCGACTACGTGGGAGTTCAGCGACATAGCCATTATGCTAACTGCTGGTCCCAAGATATGGTTAATTTTTAGCAAGAAAGGTGTAAAACAGTAACTGTGCTATAATAATACTAGTTTTATAAAATATAGGTGTATATGAATGTTTGAAAATGTACACACCAGCAGTTGTGCCTACAGAACAAGATGAGAGACTGAGGAGAAGAGAAAAATCTTTTCATTTTATATACTCTACATTGTGAAGATGTTTTACAAATAGCTTCAATTGGTTTTGTAATGAAAAAGAACTTACTGTATTTGCTGAAATGTTTAATGGAAGAGTATACTGATGATTGCAATTTACTTTGAAATACATAAAACTAAGATGGGTTAATAGATGGATGGAGAATTGGATAATTATATGGATATATGATAAAGCAAATATAGCAAAATGTCCACCGTAGAATCTAGACGGTGGATATATGGATGTTTACTACATAATTCTTTCAACATTTATGCTTGCTTGAAAATGTTCATAATAAAATTTGGAGCTACACATTTCTCAAGTGCTCACTATATATGAGGCATGCACTGCAAGTTGCTTAGGTTTATTTGCATGCTGCTACAATGGCATCTAAGTGGCATATGGCTCAAGGCCATCAATATGTCCTCTCCCCTTCATTTATGCTGCCAATTATACCACAGACCAGTCCACAGCCTCCTAGCATCCTGGAAAACCAAGGTTGCCTGCATTAGGTTTAAGTTTTTCCTGTACTAGAGAGCTCAGCGTCTCAGGTAAATATTGGGTCTCAGTGTCAAAGAATCTGTATTTGTCAAATGCCCACAGAAAATAGGTGACAAACTCAAAATGGATACTGGAGAGAGTTAGAAGGAGGGTCTGCATACAGGCGTGGCTGGAATTCAGGAACCAGGTGGGAAAGGTTACTACCCATTACCACACCCAGGCCTAAAGGGCTAGAAAAGGAAGGTGTTCCTAGGGTTCAGCCCAATGGAGCCAGGAGTGTAGGATCTTTTACTTCCAAGGATGTGGTAACAAATTCTCTCTTTTCCCACACTCCCTTCTGCTTCTTCATTGTGAAACCCCACAGGAAACCAGAGAGCAGACACAGCCAAAGGACACTGTCTTTGCAGGTCAGTGTCCCCGGACATGAAGCTAGACAGAGCATGGATCTGGGGGTGGGGGTAGAGGCAGGAGCAGGCAATAAAAAAAGAAAAGAAAAATAAAAAAAATTTTAAAGGACAAAGTACAACTGGAAGAGACACACATCAAATCAATCTCATAATTTATCATTCAATATAGGTCATTGAGAGAATGAAAGAGATCATTATTAATAATTACACTGAGTCTGTATGCAAACCAAAACTTCATGGCCACTCTACTTTCGTCATTTATTTCAAGGCCCTCCAATTGCAGATGAAGCCACTGAAGGGCCCCTGAGAGATCAAGTGACTTGACGAGGGTTGCATAGCGGGTTAAGGCCAAAGGTGGAAAAATCCTCAACTGCTGATACCCAGGCTGGGCCCTTGATAGCTCATCATTTGGTCATTCTGGGACTGCCAAGTCTTCCAGATTCCTCACAATGACCGGTTCAAGGAAACACCCCTCCAGGATACAGCAACACCCACACATGATTCTGGGGAAAGAATCGCTCACTTTTTTTGTCCCATGAAGCATGTAGTTAGGGGCTCCTCTTTTTCTCTTATTTTTCCTTCCCCCTTTTTGTGGTCAAACACTTGGCTGTCTAGAGGGGAAGCACTCAGGTGTCCGTGGGGTTTCACGGCTGTTTCATTACATAAGCGAAAGCCCTGCAGCAGGGAGAAGGAAATGCAAAGCAGGCCCATCTGACAAACTCCTTGGATGGCCCCAGAGGGGCTCTAGGGCTGCCTTGGCCATGCTCAAGGCTGAGCCATCTTGCCTTAGGTGATGGGCTATAGAGATGTTGGGCTGTTGAGCACCTTTAAAGTGCCAGACTCTAGACTACAATGTAGCAGTAATGCAGTGGATCTATATGGGAAGGCTCTAGGTTCATGTCCCAAGGTATCCCTGTATGCATTGGACACATACCCCTTGATCAAGGCTGGACGAGGTTGGGGGTGGATTGTGGCATGTGGATTCTGTTGGGAATAACTCTCTCTCTCCCTCAAGAAATAAATCATGTTTTGAGACCAGCAGTTAGTGTAATGGCTATGTTGCTGGACTCCCATGTAGTCGACCACGGTTCGCATCCTGGACCTGGTGGCTTAAAACTCACACCAGGCGCGGGTGTGTGCATGCCCAAGATCCCGAGAGGAGAACAGAGGAGAAGGGATTGTGGCATGGCCATCCCCCCTGGGGGGTGATTTCTCGCTTTCTATCTCTCTGTCTCTGGCTGGCTGGCGAGTGCACGTGCCCTACAGCAAAAACCTCTCAAAAAAAAAAAAAAAAAAAAAAAAAAAAAAAAAAAAAAGAAACCATGTTTTAATTCTTTTTTAATGAGAAAGAGAGTGGATGAGAAAAACATGACCACTTTCCTAATGGATATCACATTATGGAAAGGAGTGGATGTCAGATAAAAGGCATATATACAAATAAACTAATTACATACTACAGTTAGCACTAGAAATTAAATAGAGTGCTCTGACAAACAAATAATAACCAATATCAATTAATGTCATCTTTCCTCCAAACTCACTTTGTGAGCTAGATACTATTATTTTCTCCATCCTGTAAGTGTAGAAACTGAGGCATAGAGAGGTTAGGTGACCACCCAAGGTCAACCATCTGATACCCATCAGAACTGAACCCTAGAGTTGCACTTGAGAGCCTCGGTTCTTAGCCGTCAGCTCTGTGCAGGTAAGGGGTGGATATACTTTAAATAGGTCAGAGGAAGCCTTTCTGAGGTGGTGGAACATGGGCTGGATGAGGCTGACCAACCATGGGAAGAGCTAGCAGAAGAACATCCTGAGCAGAAACAGCCATATGTGCCAATGTCCACAGGTAGGGAAGAGCCTGGCACATTCTGTAGTCTGTGACAAGGCCTGGAGATTAGGGCAAGGGGTGGATTTTACTTTAGGTACACCTTACAAAGCATCTTTATAGACATACATTTTCTCATTATCTGTGTTTTACAGCATACTACATATTATTTCTGGGAATCGGGGACTGAGGTGCAATTGGACCCCATATTTTGAACTCATGTCAAATGCTTTTCTTTAAATTATTTATTATTATTATTATTATTATTATTATTATTATTTAATTTGTTATAGAGCACATGTGCTCACCGGAGCAGGTGAGTGAGAAAGCAAGTCAATAGTTCCAGAATTCAAACCATGGTTGGCCATGTGGGAGTCCAGAGCCTTAACCACCACGCCACCTGCTGGCTCCTCAAGTGCTCTTTCTACTCGAAGTCTCTGCTGAGGGACAAGCTGTCTATTTACTGCCCTTTTGCTGGTCCCATGATCCCCTAGCTATAGTTTACCTCTGTATCTCCAGAACCTCTCATTTCATTCTCTGTCTTCCCCTCCTCCCTTGGAATTTATCTGTCCAACTGCTTCAACAACTTATTTTCTAGGAGAATCAGATCAACAAATCTGTGCTCATCTGCTAATGGGTAATAAAGCCCTGTTGGAAACCTACAGTCAACTTGTTTTTACATCCCTGGGAGGACTTAGAACAGCCTTTCCATTCTTCCAGCCATCAGATCAGCCTCAAGCTATTAGCATTTCCTTCTCTGCCAAAGTGGAAGTCATTAGCTGATTAATGGCCTATTCCCGGAGGATCCTGGCCAGAGTTTTAGCCTGGGGCCTTTGGTTAACAGGTGGCAGTTTGTGGATGCCAATAAACTAAGCGTTGTTCAAACTAGCTGATTTCTTGTCTGTGAATATGATTTCATCTGCCTTCAGAAACTGCCCTGAGAGATCAGAGCAGCAGGCCTGCTCCCCAACTCTGGGTCTTTAGCATGACGTGAGAGTTCTCCAAACCCGAATACCGCCTTCCTCTTCACCTCAACAAGTTTCACTCCACTGTTGATCTTGGGGCCCAGACACACCAGACCCTTCACAACTTAGAGAGAACACCAGCTGTTTTCATGCTTCTGCTCTGCCCACTCTGCTTGTGGCATCCTCCCCACCTTCTTGAAGCTCTCAGCTTCACATCTGCCAAGATGACTCAAGTACTGTTGCCCTGGAAGCCTCCCCTGATGCTGGGTCTGTGTTATATGCCCTTTCTTTTTGCTGCCATAATCATAATGGCAACATTCACTGAGTGCCTATAATATGTCATACGCTCTACTAAGCACTCTATACGGACTAGCTCAACCCAATAGCAATTCAGAGGCAGAGTCTGTGTCCTACTGTTTTACTGTGGAAGGAACTCCATCACAGCGATGTGCCATGGCTGGGCTGTAAGTGCTGCAGGTGGAATACAAGCCCAGGCAGTCTGGGATCTGGACCATCACATCTGCTGTGCTCACCCTCACTACTAACTCTTACTGGGCACTCACCGGATACTTTCCATAGCTCTAAGTCCTTGACTTACATTTTCTCAATGAACTTTCACAACAATACTATAAAGTTATGAGAGAATAGATGATATTATTATTGTCTCTTTTTGAAGGTGAGAGAGGATTAATTATTTTGCTAAATCACACACTCAGCAGAGCACAAAATACACAGAAGTTGTCCAGATTAGCTGGGCTACTAATCTACCCAACCTCCCTTCTTCTCCTCTTCCATAATAGCAAAGACTATATTGTTGCCCATGCTAACAATGTGCCCAGCTTTAAAAACAAAAAACAAAAGTTAAACAAAATATCCCCTTGGGCCAACAGGTGGTGTGGTGATTAAGGCATTGGCCTCCCACATGGCTGATCATGGATTAGAATTCTAGGCTTGAAAATCACTCTAGGCACATGTGCATGCTTACCAAAAATTCCCAGAGGAGAATGGGGGAGAAGGGACCAAGGCATGGCCATCCCCTCAGGGAGTGATTTCTCACTTTTCCTCTTACATTTTCCTCTCTGGGGAGTGCACAAGCACCATGGGGAAAAAAAAAATCTTCCAACCTGCTTTACAGATAGGGTAGCTGATGAAGTGTAAGTCAACAGCATAAGGTGAAGTGTCCAGAACAGTGGTTCAAAGAAACCACAGTCAGCTAACACCATCTTGCACTGTCCTCTCACTTCTTGCTGAGGACATGAAATCTGTATCTCCAACAGCCATCTAATGATCACAAAGCAATCCTACTAAAAACTGCCTCACAGAAAAATAGAAGTTGGGCCAGCAGAGTTGGTCCCATGTAGTTGACTGCAGTTGGAGTCCCAGACCCAGCAACTTAAAACTCACACCAGGCACGTGTATATGTGTGTGTGTGTGTGTGTGTGTGTGTGTGCCCAAGATCCTGAGAGGAGAATGGAGGAGAAGGGATTGCGGTGTGGTGTGGTCATCCTCCCTTGGAGGTGATTTCTCACCTTCTGTCTCTGTCTCTCTCAGTCTCTCCGGCAAGCACACATGCCTTTTAGCAAAAATCTCTCGCTAAAAAAAATAAATAAATAAATCATCACAGAGCTACTTAACCAGTCATGGTGCGCCTAGTTCCTAATTCCAAGGAATTTGGAAGAAAAAATATATACTTGTTCAAATTTCTGGTACTTTGAGTCTCTATTACTTGAAGCCCAATGCAATTCCTCACATTGAACTTGCTGAGGGGTCAGTGACCTAGCCCACTGCACTGCCAGGCGAGGTCCTTGGGATGAACTCAACTGCCTCATTTACCTCTGCACTGATGACCCTAGTACCGCACCTGCCCACTGTATTCATTTTACCTGACACTGACTTTCTTGCCATTTTACTCTCTCTCTCTACCAGCCCCCATGTAGGCAAATTAGGTAAAATCAGGAACGCAAACATACTCCCTTACATGAGAGGCCACAACACGGAAACAAGGGAAGGATGCAGGAAAGCATGATGGGATAGAAGCCAGCTCCAGGTTTGGGGAGCACAGGCCCTGGGAAGGACCAGTGCAGACTGATTGTCAGAGCTCCATTTGCTCCCCTACTTCCAGCCACAGGGATATCATTTCCATGCCTCAGAAACCCAGGGCGGGAAGCCAAACTAAACCTGGAAAGTGAAGTCAGCAGAGCACCTGAGCCAGTTGGCTGTCAACATATGCAAAACAGCCAGCCTCCCAAGTGGCGCAATTCACAGCCTCTGCCAATTGCTGATTTGCCTCCTGTCCCCACTGACTCCTAACCACATCTGAAATCCCTCCATGAGGCTGTTGGCGCCAGTGAGGTGGAAGGCTTCCCAAGCATGGGCCCCTGAGACCAGTGCATGGGCTATTAGAGAATTCAGCCTCTCTACACCCCAGTTTCCTTGTCAATGTAGTGGAAATAATACTGCCTACTCTGCTTTCATACAGGAGCTAGTGAGAGGGTCAAGCACAATGATGAACAGGAAGCCCTTTTGGAAACACCAAAGCATTATACAAACTCAGGGTAGTGGGTGTATTCATTTTCCCATGGCCTCCACTTCCACAATTATAGAAAGTTTTTCCAGATTCCAAATGCTATGTTCATTACAATCTTTTCTTCATTTAAGTGCAAGCCACTCACAAAAAAATAATAATAATTTTTTTTTTAAAAAAAAGGCATTTTTCAAAATCAAAAAAAAAAAAAAAAAAGGCATTTTTCAAAATGAAAAAAAGTAGGTGTAGGGTGGGGTTCCTATAGCAGTGGAAGTAAAATAAAAGACAAAATGCATACGCAATGAGCCCCCACTGTTGGCATAACTGTAGCCCTGAGGGGTGAAGGAAGGCAAAGGACACGGCACTGTGTGGTTGGGTTCCTTCGAAGACAGACTACTCAAGCTTAAGGTGCTCTTCCTTATCTTAGATATTTATAAGAATCTAACTTCATTAAATGGACAGAGGGAGCCAGATCCCACATGGCCGACTGCAGTTTGAATCTTAACACCACAGCTTGAGAGAAATACCAGACATGCGCATAAGTGGTGTGGCCAGAATCCTGACAGGACGGAGACATGGGGGGCGAGGAGGATTGTGGTGTGACCACGCTCCACTGTGGGGTGCTTTCTCTCTGTCTTTCTCTCTGTCTGGAAAGTGTATACATTCTCTGACAAAAATAAATAAATAACTTCACTTCTTTAGGGAAATGGGACTAAGAGTTTAGGGGGTCAGAGAGGGAACACGAACTTTTACTGCTTATAACTTTTCTCTTTATCACAAATGAATGTTTTAACTTGTAAAAAAAAGATATATTTACAAGAAGTTGAAAACGTGATTAACTGAAATGTTCATAAATGACTTTAAAATTGTCATAGTTTCCACCACCATCACCACCACCCCCCTCATGGGGCCACCACCTGACACAGAAACCCAGAGATTTCAGTTTTATAATGAAGCTCTGGCCATCTTCTTGATGACACTGTTGGAAGGAAACAAGCCTGGGTCACTTACCAGTTCCTGTCCAGCCCTGCCCTGGCACTAAGAAGACCAAGAAACTGCCCCTAGGGTGTCGTTGCAGGAATGCGGAGCACAGTGTAAATTCCCTCGTTTGTCAATCCTCCAGGTTCAAGATCAAAGGGATGTACTTTAACCCAATTATGGTATTAAGTCATGGGAGGAGCTGCCCATTTACTCATTAGTAGAAGTTAGCTTATCTGATTAGCTTATTGCTACTACGCACTCCTGCCAACAGAAAGCAGGACCTGAAGAGAATAGACAAAAGTTCTGCTAGATTTTTTCCATTTTGTTTTGTTTGTTTTATGCCACTGGAGAGAGACAGAGAGAGGAAAAGTAAGAAATCACCAGACAGGGAAAATGGCCATACTGCAATCCCTTCTTCTCCAGTCTCCTGGGATTTGGGACACACACACACACACACACACACACACACACACACACACACAAACACGCACCTGGTATGATTTTCAAACCACCAGGTCCAGGATGCTAACTGTGGTCCGCCATGTAGGAGTCCAGCGCTTTAGCCACCACACCACCTGCTGGCCCCAGGATGTGCTAGTTTTTATAGATTAAACATTAGAGCTCAAAAGAGATGTTGTCAGGAGGCTATAAACTGAAAATCTCTGGCTTCTTTATATTGTTCACCAGTGCGGTGTTTTCATTCAGTCTGAATGTCTTTATACACACTTTCCATTTAATTCTCCTTCTCTCCAGTTATCCGACACCTGACTGCCTCTTACAGTTATGTATTAGGCCCTGCCAGGGCTAGCCCATCCTGTGGTCCCCACCCTAGTTCCCTTTGGTTATGGCTAAGCATCTCAAAGGATTACCAACAGATGCTCAAGAGAAGCACATCAACTCGGGGAGAAGAGGATGTAAAGTACAGCAGAAAAGAGTTGGACAGACCACAAGATTTCTCTGAATCTTGTAGATCTCTGAATATTTCTTATAAAATGGAGTTAATATTGCCTAGCTGGGAGTTTGGGGAAAATATGACTAGGCATGTGAATTGCCTGAGAGACAGATCTTTAAGGAATGTTCCTGTCCTTCCTTCTATACTCTGCTTCGTGGTACCACATCCCTTACCTGGAAAAGTAGCTAAGAAGTAATATGATCAAGGAAAAAGTGAACTGTCCCTCATCACTCAGGAAGGGGTTTCTACACAGTTGTGACCCACTTACTTGCCCAGCTAACAACAGCAGGAAGAGATGTGCTATCCTCCCAAAGCCTAGGTGGTACATGGCATTGATGCTGCTCTGCTTGGCAACTGATACTACACAGACAGGCAGCCAAGGGCAGAGCACACACAAGCCTGCAGCTTTCTCTCTGGTTTCTTTTTCATACTTTGTTCCTCTGGAGAGCAAGATGTCCCATAACAGATTCATGACTTCTAGTCTGTCCCCTGGGTCTGTTCACATGGACTCCCAACCCAGCCAGTCATCCCAGCAATCCTAGCTAAAACTTTAGTCGGGGGGGCGGAAATGACTGATGACATGGACAGCCACCATCCAGGGGCTGGCCAAACTATGGCCTCACAAACTGGAAGCCCCGAAAGACGGCCCAGCTCCTGTTAGCTGGTTGGCCTACAGGACCACTGTACCCTGGGCCATCTCCTGTGCCCATCTGTTTGTTGATGAATGCTAACCTGGTTTCAATGATTAAGTAACCAATTGAAATAGAAACCAGGGAATCTGGTCCAGGCTGAAATCTTGGCATTTCAGTCACTAGTAAACAGTGATCTTATATCTGAGTCCACCACTTCTTTCTGTTCTCTCCTCATGATATATTTCTTTGGATTTTCCATGGAGTTTCCTTTGTTAACATTTGGTTCCTTGGGTTTTTATCACTTTAACTAATTTCCTCTTTGTCACTAGTTTAAGTCCCACTCTTTCCTCTGCCTCTGCCTCTGCCTCCTCCACATTGCTCTTTCTTCTTCCTCCCCATAGCTCCTTTCTGTTAGCATTTCTTGAAACACTCTGCCCTTAATGAAAACTGAAGAGCTTATCAAAAAGAAAGTAGAATTTATTGGTTAAAACCAAGAATTTTAGTGTCAGCTCTGCGTACGAAGCCAAGATTTTGCCTTTAGTAACTGCGTAGGTTTGGGTACATGGTCAAACCACCCTGAACCTCAGTTTCCTCAGATAATAAATTCATTTCATAGTTCCAAATGTAATGCTGTATATGTAAATTCCTTTGTTAGCAAAGTGCCTAACATCTGATATACTTTCCCCCAAAGTTTAGCTTGGGGAGATTAAAAAAAAGATGAATACAATCTTTGTTCTCTATCATGGTTTAATTCAGTAGGGGTCCAACTTTGTTCTTTGAAGAACTAAAGCTCCATAATTGTCATAGTACATTTTATGCTGCTGTAACAGTAGACCACAGACTGGATAAAGTATAATGAATAGAAACTTATTTGCCTCATGATTCTGGAGGTTGGAAGTTCAAAGTCAAGGGGCTGTATCTGGTAAAGACTGTCTTGCTGCATCATCCCAAGGCAGAAAAGGCCAGAGAATACACAAGACCTACCGAAGCAAGAGAGCCAAACTCATCCTTTCATGAGGAATCCACTTCCACAATAATGGCATTAATCCATTCATGAGGGAAAAGTCCTAGTAATCTAATAACCTTTTAGAAGCCTCATTTCTCAATACTGTAGCATTGGGGGTTAAGTTTCCAACACATGGCAGATGGCATAGTGATTATGGCACTGGACTCTCACGTAGTCAACTGTGGTTCAAGTCCCTGACATGGCAACTGCAAACTCATGTTGGACACATGTGCATGCATGCCTAAAATCCCAAGTGGAGAATGGAGAAGAAGGGATTATGGCATAGTCATCCCCCCTGGGGGGTGATTTCTTACTTTCTGTCTGTCTGTCTCTGTCTGACTCTCCAGCAAGTGGACACACACCTATAGCAAAAATCTCTAAAAAGAATGTTTTTTTAAGTTTCCAACACATGAACTCTGGTGGACACATTCACATCACAGCAATGATTTATGAGGGGTGGAGTGGATGGCAACATGCTGAACCCTAATTATCTTTCCACTTTCCAAACAGTATCTATTTCTCTCTTTTGGTATATTGGGTCTTCAAATAATACGCTGAAAAATGGATCCCATTGCCATTAAAAAAACAGCTCTAGAATTGATTTAAAGTGATGTTTCACTTCTCCTTTTGCCAGAATTCTGTCTCTGTTCACGCCAATAAGTAGGTCCCTGGTATATAGAAACTACTAAGTCATTCTACTCCTTGTTGCTTCCTTGCAACTTGAAGCCCCTCTCTCTTCATTAAAAAGTATAACTGACATTTATTGTCTATAAAGGAGATATAGAGTGCTTTAGCCCATCCATCAGACTTTCTTGGAAGTTCTTTTCACAAGCCTCTGACTATCAGATAGTGAAAGACGGTTATTAGGTGCTTGGTTTCATTTGAAGAAAGCTGACTGCCTATTTTCTTTACCATTTGAAAAATGTGGTTACACCCAGGATTTCACTCAAGAGCCTGTGGTTGTGAATTGAATCTGACAAAGCATTCTTTATCATAAGTAATGTTGTTTCACTACCTTAAGAAAATTATTTATCCTAAAAAACATCTGATCTTCAGGGAAACAGATTAGAAATACAGATCACCTTGATGGTTACCTAGAGGAAGAGAAGCCTTGCAGCCCAATGCTCACAAATACGTGTACAGGCATCAGTGAGATTCTGTGCTCTGTTGGGTACATTCAGGTGTTCCTTCTCCCTCCTTATCCATCTTGTGTCCTCACATTGATATCCCTTGCATTTTGCTGAAAGATGATAGAAGTTATAGAGAAGTTTCCTGCAGAAAAGAGAAAAAAGAGAATATGACAACTGCAATGGAGGATCCTCGATCCCACATGGCTTACCACCCCAGCTATGAGCTCATATGAAAGTGTGTGTGGTTTGGGTGAGCCATCATAGATTAATGTTTATAAAAAATTATGTGCACAGATCTCACTGCTTTTGAGCCCAGGAAGCCAAGGGGGGCTTGCGATTGAAAGTTCAAAGATAGCAGAGCTCATGACAGTTTCATAGATCAATGTATTCCCAGTACCTAACATATTGCTTACAAATAGCAGACACACAAGAGTTGTTGAATGAATGAATAAAAAAAATTGGGAGAAAAGCCAATTCCCTGCCTCTCCTACCTATTCCACAGTAGTCCACATTGTGACTAATGGCCTTTCTGATTCCTTCCAATCCATCCTTTACACTGCAGCAAAAGTGATTAATTTGAAATATAAATTAGGTCTTGTCACTCCCCTGCTTTATACCATCTACTTGGGACTTCAAATAGAACCAAAATCTTTGCGTTGGCCTAAGCCTGGTTAGCTCAGTTGCCCCTCCCTTCCCCTCATCCCTTTCCCTGTACTCCAGCCATTCTGATTTTTTGCCTATTTCTTGGACAAGCCAAGATCATTACTGCCTCAGAGCCTATTATGCCTACTTAACTAATGAGAAAATTTTAACCCAACAAGCTTAAATAACCTAAAGCAGTAAGATTTTAATTGGCAGAGCCAAGCAGTCCTATCTGGATCTGAAGTTCAGCTCCTTCCACTTCGATGTACTTCTTATCAAGAAACTCAGGGCTCACATCCAAGTTATGTGTCTCCAAAACTCAACAGTGGTTCCCTTCCATCACTCTTTTCTCTATCATATTATTTCTTTAATAGGAAACAAACCAATTGGGCCAGCTCATGGCATGATGGTTAAGATGGCTGGATCCCATATGGCAACTATGCAGTTTGAGTCCCAGACCTGATGGCTTGAAAAACACACAAAATATGTATGCTCAACACCCCCCCCCCAAAAAAGAAAAAGGGAAGAGTTGGAGAAAAGATTGCAGCATGACTATGCTCCATTGGGAGTGCTTTCTCACTTCCCCCCTCTCTCTCTCTAGAGAGAACTCTAGCAAGTGCATATGCTCTCTAGAAAATTAAAAGAGGCGGGGGGGGGGGGGGGCAGCTAGTAGCATGGTGGTTAAGGTAGATGCATCTTACAGAGCCAACTGTGTGGTTTGAGTCCCAGACCCAGTGGCTTGAAAAATACATTGGGCACATGAAGATATACACCCAATGCCAAGAGGAGAATGGGAGAGAAGGGACTGTAGCATAGTCATGGCCCCTGGGGCATTCCTCACTTTTCCTCTTTTCCCATATCTCTCCCAGAGAGTGAATGTGTCCTATAGCAAATAAAAGAAATAAATAAATGAAGGAAAGAAATAAGGAAACAAGAAAGAAGAAAAATAGAGAGAAGAGAGGAGGTGAGGTGAGGTGAGGTGAGGTGAGGTGAGGTAAAGTGAGGTGAGAAGAAGAGAGGAGAGGAGAGGAGAGGAGAGGAGAGGAGAGGAGAGGAGAGGAGAGCAAACCAACCAATCAAAACCTGGCCCATTCAAGGGCAAACCTGTCAATCTGGCTTCAGCCTTTCTATATGGCATCCATCTTATACGAATTCATTACCACATCTGCATTGTTAGGCTTCCCAGGACATTTAAATGGTATTGCCAAATGGCTTGGCTTCCCAGGATGACACAGACACAAGATCATAAAAATTAAAGATGCAACTTCGGAAACACTTGTGAAATCTTTCTATAAATAATATTGTGCCTTCATTGATACTTAACTCAATTGGCTTCATGGTTTCTGGTCTTAAAGAGATTGTAACCACAGTAGTAGAAAATAACCACAGTAGTCCAGAGAAAAGTTACCTCAATATTGGATTTAAAATGCAAAATCATCTAATTGCACTTTGACTATTAAATCCACTTTGGGAATTGACTTTTTCCCCAATTTTTTAATTTGTTCATTCAATAGTTCTTGTGTGTCTGCTATGTGTAAGCAATATGTTAGGTACTGGGAATACATTGACCTATGAAATTGTCACAAGCCCTGCTATCTTTGAACTTTCAATCACAAGCCCCCCTTGGCTTCCTAGGCCCTAAAACATACTTTGACTATTAAATTCACTTTGAGCAGTAATTGCTTCCAAATGTCCAACTTATAAAATATTTACAAAAAATCTGGGGGCTAGATGGAGGCACAGTAGTAACACAACTGGACCCACCTGGGAAGGTCCCCAGTTTGTGTCCTGGGGCCTCCCTGTACACAGCAGGCATGCACACATACCTAAGATCCAACCTGGCTGAGGCTGGGGAAGGATCACAGGTGAAGGCTTTGTTGGAGGTGTCTCCTCTCCCTCTCTCTCAAGCAATAAATAGAAGAAAAGCAGTAGTGGGAACACCAGGTGCCATAATGGTTAAGGTGCTAGATTCCTACATGGTGGACTGTGGTTCAAGTTCCAAACCTGGCAGCTTAAAACTCACAGTAGGTACATGTGCGTGAATGCCCAAAATCCCAAGAAGAGAGTGAAAAAGAAGGAATTTTAGCATGGCCATCCCCCAGGGGGTGATTTCTCGCTTTCTGTCTCTCTCTCTCTCTACCTCTGGTGAGCACTCGTACCCTATAACAAAAACCTCTTTAAAAAAAAAAAAAGTTCAGTGAAAGAACACCACAGCAAGTTCTAAATGCCTGATTCATTTGAAGTGTGCTTTATGTAATGTTTGCATGATTCATACTAAGTTTCCTGTTATAATTTTGGACTTTACTGTTTTCATATCCTCACAATTTGATTCTGATCATGTAAGTAAGTGAAACAACTTCAAGCGTTCACTAGAATGTAGAAAGACAAGATGGAAAGTCGAGGTTACTCAAATTAAAGGAAAAGTACCTTCTTTTTATCATATCGGAATTAGAGGACACATGACAATTAGATGAATTGCGGACACATGAACAATTTTAATTCGGGGAAAACATAAGAGAAAGAGGTAGCTGCTATAATGTAGTTAAGAAGAAATAACTGAAATGTTCATGAATTCTTAAAGGTTAAATATCAGGTGGCATGAGTGTTTATAATCTTTGGGAGCTACAGACACAAGAGAAGGCCATGCCCACTCCATAGCTCTTTTCCATGGGCCTCTACTGGGTAGTCATGAAAAATGCTGGGATAGACAAAAGGCCTGGAGACCCTCCTCAGTAGTGCAGAAATTCTGAAGCTGTCAAAGTTTGAGAGAGAAGCAAGAGCATTCAGAGAAGCCCATCCACCTCTAGGCACTCTATGAGTACAATGTAGTGATTAGCCTAGAGGGCAGCATAAACCTCAGATACACCCCAGAAGTTTCTCTGATATAGAGAAAAGGCTACCTGCCGCTAGAAGAAAGAAAAGGCTACCTGCCCTGAGCCTTACTCTGCTTTGACCCAAGACAAAATCTGCCAAGGGAAAGAAGGGAAATCTACTCACCCTCAAAACCCCCTACTAATACAAAGTTTAGCTGCCAGAGGAAGAAAGGTCATTGTATTCATTCGCTAGGGCGGCCATAACAAAACACCACAGAGTGAGGGGCTTAAACAATAGAAATGTATTTTCTCACAAATGTGAAGGCTGGAAGCCCAAGATTAAGGCCCTGGTAGGATTGATTTTCTCTGAGGTTTACAGATTCTCCTCCTTGGTTTACAGATTGCCTTCACTGTGTGCATCTGTGCCATCTCTTTTTTATAAGGCCACCAGTCATGTTGAATTAGAGACTCATCATAAAAGCCTCTTTTTAACTTAACCACATCATCAAAGATCTTCTGTCCAAACACAGGAATATTCTAAAATACTGGGGGTTAGAATGTCAACTTATGAATTTACGAGGGGGTACACAATTCAGGACATAACAGTCAGCAAGCTCCCTGTACTAGATCCTAACCTGCAATTGTAAAGGAGAGGAATGCTGAGAAAGCCCAGCATCTGAGGCTCAGAATTTCAAGTTCTGTCCAAGACTGAAACTGGAGCAGGACATTCAAAAAATACGTCCATTAAAAGTCTTGCACTGAGTAATACGCAAAATCGATATTTTATTGGGAGATGCCAAAAGAGTAAAGAGAGTGAAAAAGTCCTGCTGAAAGCTGAGGATGGAACTAGAAGAGCAAGAAGAACTCTCCAGGACTCTGGGACTTACACTGAGCACCCATGGTGTAGTGAAGGTAATTATAGCAACAATGACAAAAGGAAATCAGCTCAACCACCGAGTAAATTTACTCAACTTCATACTTATTGCTTGACTGAAGGAGAGGAACATCCATTCTGGGCATTAATTACTATTTACCTTAGTCTCTCCTGTTCTTTTACCCAGAATGTTTAGCATTCAATTAAATATAACAAGACACACAAAGAAGCAAGGAAAAAAAAATTTGTCAAGAGGTAGAATAAAGAAAGGAACCAAATCTAGAAATGACTGATAATAGTAATGTTTCAGGATTTAATCCTAATATTCAGAAGTCAATTGCTTTTTTATATATTGGCAATAAAAAAGTGAAATTTGAAATTAAATGCATAATATCATTTACATGGGCACCCTCAAAAATGAAATACTTAGGCATAAATTTAATAAAATATGTACAAGACGTACATCTTAGTCCATTTTATGTTACTATACCATAATACCACAGACTGGATCTTTTTTCTTTAAGGTTAGTTCATTTATTTTATTAAGTCATACGCAATTATTTGTCTTGTTTATTGAAACAGTAAGTCAGATATTTGCCACAATAATGTCTATCAGAATGGCTGACTATAAAAACTCTGGCTATAAAAACAACATTCATCAGGGACCAGCAGGTGGCATGGTGGTTAAGGCGCTGGACACTCCCACATGGCCGACCAGGGTTCAAGTCCTGAATCTGGTGGCTTGCTTTCTCACTTTCTCTCTCCCTCTCACCCTCTGTCTCTCTCTGGCCAAATTAAAAAAATAAATGAATGAATAAACAAAATAAAATAAATAATTATTAAAAAAAAAAAAAATTCATCTGAAGGGCACTCCCAACGAAGACGACTAATTTTGCCATTTTCATCCACCTTCCAGTATTTGAGGACAGCCAGCTTAACATTCTTTCTCTTATGCTTATTCTTCTTGGGAGTAGTGTAAGCCTTCTTTCTTATCTTAGCACCACCATGAAATCTCAACACAAGATGAAGCATGGACTCCTTTTGGATGTTGTGGTCAGACAAACTACATCCATCTTCCAACTGTTTGCCAGCAAAAATCAGTCTTTGCTGATTAGGAGGAATTCTTTCCTTATCCTGGATATTGGCTTTTACACTTTCTGTTGTATCCAAGGGATCTACCTCAAAGGTAATGGTCTTTCATCATCCTTCCTTTCATAAGGGTCTTTACAAGAATCTGCATATTGGTGGTGGTCTCACTGCAGATGATGGATCGGAAAGCGGACTGGATTATTTATAATGAGAAGAAATTCAGTTCTTCAAGTTCTGGAGACTGGGAAGTTCAATATCAAGTTTCCATCATCTTCTTACAGTGTCACCTCATGGTGGAATGCAGAAGGGCAAGAGAGAGCAAGAATAAAGGGAAAAGAAGGGAAGGAGATGGAGCCAGACTTACCCTTTTATTAGTGACCCACTCCTTGATGATTAACTCACTCCTGAAATAAAGCATCATTTAATTCATGAGAAAAATCTTGGCTGGGGTGGCTGAGCAAGGCTGTTCAGAAATGCATGGAGCAGAGTTCTGAGACAGCCCTGGGTAGTGAATGCTGAGGTCTCCTAGACATTTAGGCACCTCTGTGGAATCCTTGCCCTGAAAGTCCTTGTCTGCCTCAAAAATCTCTGAAATGTCTTCAGGTCATTCTCTCATTGTCTTGATGAGTAGAGCCTGACTTTTGTCTATCTGTATGATCCCTTTAATAGTCACTTAGCCACCCCTTTAGTATTCTCTCCTGGAAATTCTACTCTATTCTTTACATTCCCTGACAGTTTTCCAAATCTTTCTGTTCTGTTTCTTTCATCCTTAAATCATTTCTTTTTTCTCAGCCAAATGAAGCCCTGCAGCACCTTGAATGCTTTGCTGCTTACATGTTGCTTTTGCCAGATATCTTAGCTTGTAGCTCTTAAATTCTGTCTTCCACAAAGCTCCAAGACATGGACACAATCCTGTAAATATTTTTGCAACCATATAGTCGAGATGGCCTTTATTACAGTGTCTAGTATCTTGTTCTCCTAGTACTGCATCTGAACGGCCTTTACTATCATGTTTCTACCAGCACTCTGATCATGGTCACTTAAATAATCCTTAAGAAGATTTAGTCTCTCCTTCCAGCTCTTGTCTCCTTCCGAACCCTCACCAGAATTGCTCTTAATGTTCCAATCATGACAATCTAGGATTTTTCTATCCTGTTCCTCCCAAGAATGTTGCATTGGGAATTAAGTTTCCAACACATGCTTTTTGGGGAACACATTCAAGTCATAGTCATATATAAGAGCAAAACTAAAAAACTCCGATGAAATACAGTTTTGAAAGCACCAAATAAAGAGCTATTCCATGTTTATGGATAAAAAGACTCAATATTGCCAAGATGTTATTTCTTCTCAACTTGATCTGTAGATTCAATGTAATCCCAATCCAACCCTCAGCAAGTTATTTGTGAATATAGATATTCTGATTGTAAAATTTATATGGAAAGGCAAAAGACTTAGAATAGCTAATGCAATATTTAAAGAAAAGAACAAAGTTGGAGCACTGAAACTACCCAACTTCAAGACTACTATAAAGTTGCAATATCAAGACAGTGTGCATTGATAAAGCATAGACAAATAGATCAATGGGCCAGAATAGAAAGTATAGAAATATATATATATATATATATATATATATATGTGTGTGTGTGTGTGTGTGTGTGTGTGTGTGTGTATAGTCAATTGATACTACTTAACAAAGAAGCACAGGCAAAATAATGGAAAAAAAAGATAGTCCTTTAGCAAATGATACTGGAACAACTGAACATACACTATATAAAGACCTTATATAATCACAAGAATTAATTAAAATGTATAAAAGACTTAAACATAAAATACAAAACTATAGAAGTCCTAGAGGATAACTAGAATAAAATCTTGATGACCTAGGGTTTGGCAATTTTTAGATACAACACCAAGGCACAATCTATAATAAGAAAGAAAGCATCATTCAATTAGCTGGGCTTCATTAAAATTAAACTTTTCTGCTATGCAAAAGACAAACACTGTCAAGAGAATTAAAAGACAAACCACAAACTAAGAGAAAAATCTGCACCAAAAAAAGCATCTGATAAAGGACTATTACTTCAAATATAAAAATAACTCTTAAAACTCAACAATATAGAAATGACAGCATCAAAAAATAGAATGAAGACCTTAACAAACACTTCACCAATGAAGATATACAAATGGAGGGACCAGCAGTTAGCGTAATGGCTATGTTGCTGGATTTCCATGTAGTAGACCGCAGTTCAAGTCCTGGACCCGGCAGCTTAAACTCACGTGGGGCACGTGTGCGTGCATGCCCAAGATCCTGAGAGGAGAATAGAGGAGAAGGGATTGTGGCGTGGCCATCCCCCCCAGGGAGGGGGTGATTTCTTACCTCCTCTCTCTCTGTCTCTCTTTGTCTTTTTGGCGAGCGCACACGCCCTATAAAAACCTCTTTAAAGAAAGAAAGAAAGAAAGAAAGAAAGAAAGAAAGAAAGAAAGAAAGAAAGAAAGAAAGAAAGAAAAAAGATATACAAATGGCAAGTAAATTTTTTTTTAAATGCTCCACATTATACGTCATTAAGAAAATGCAGGTTAAAACAGCAATGAGAGACCACTATATAGCTATCAGAATGGCCAAAGAAATTAAAGAGAAAGATAAAGCAGCAAGACATTTATGGAATAGAGAAATGGGTTATTATCTGTTGGTAATAATGTGTTGTGTATCCTCAACTGGACTGGTGTGAAGCATATTCATGTTGGGTAAATTCAACTTATAAACAAAGCAATATATAATGATTAAATGTAAAAATTAAAGAAAAAAAAAAAAAAAGAAAAAGAATGGCCAAATCCCCTAACACTGTCAACACCAAATGCTGATGAGAATATGGAGCAATAGGATCTCCCATTCATTGTTGGTTGAAGTGCAAAATAGTACCACCACTTTGGAAAACAGTTTGACAGTTTCTTACAAAATTAAGCATTTTCACTGTTCAATCCAGCAATTTCTCTCCTTGGTATTTACCCAAAGGAATCAAATATTTACACACAAAACTAGAACACAGTTATTTATAGTCCCTTTATTCATTACTGCAACAGAGATATCTGTCAGTAAACAAGCAGATAAACTGTGGTTCATCCAGACAATCACATTTTACTCATTGCTAAAAAGAAATGATCAGGGCCAACAGGTGGAGTGGTGGCCGAGACATTGGATTCCCACATGGCCAACCGCAGTTCAAATCCCAGATGCAGAGGTTTGAAATAATGCTGGGCATGTGTGTATGTGTGACCAAAATCCCAAGGGGAGAATGGAGAAGAGATTGCAGCATGGTCATTCTCCCAGGGGATGACTTCTCACTTTCCCTCTCTCTGTATCTCTCCAGTGAGCATGCACACTCTATGGCAAAAGGAGGAGGAGGAGGAGGAGGAGGAAGAAGGAGGAAGAAGAAGAAGAAGAAAAAGAAAGGAGAAGAAGAAGAAGGAGAAAAAAAGATCAATCCATGAAAAGATACAGAGAAAACATAAATGCATAAAATAGTGAATTTATTATATTTAAATTATACATTAGTAATTTTAAAATCATTTTAAGGATCTCACCATTAGGAAAAACTGAGTAAAAGGTACACATAATTTTTCAGTAGCATTTTTTTTTTTTGAGAGGTTTTTGCTATAGGGCACATGTGCTCACCAGAAAGACAGAGACAGAGAGACAGAAAGCAAGAAATCACCCCCCAGGAGGGATGGCCACATCGCAATCCCTTCTCCTCCATTCTCCTCTCGGGATCTTGGGCACGCACGCACATGCGCCTGGCATGAGTTTAAGACACCGGGTCCGGGACTCAAACCGTGGTCAACTATATGGAAGCTCAGCAACATAGCCATTACGCTAACTGCTGGTCCCATTTTTTTTGGGGGGGGAGGTTTTAGCTACAGGGCACGTGCGCTTGCCAGACAGACAGAGAGACAGAGAGACAGAAAGCGAGAAATCACCCCCCAGGGGGGATGGCCACGCCGCAATCCATTCTCCTCCATTCTCCTCTCGGGATCTTGGGCACGCATGCACACGTGCCCGGCGTGAGTTTTAAGCCACCGGGTCCGGGACGCGAACCGCGGTTGACTACGTGGGAGTCCAGTGACATAGCCATTACACTAACTGCTGGTCCCGGTCCCATATTTTCAGTAGCATTTTGTACAAATAAATATGAACCTATAATGATATCAAAATTAGAAATTTTTAAATAATAAATTTTAAATAATGAGACACCAGCCTGGCGGCGTAGTTAGCAAACTGAACTGCAGTGCCGGAAACCACACAATCAACTGTGGCTTCAGATCCCTAGGTTGGTTTGAAAACACACCAGTTGTGTACGCACACACCCAAGATCCTGACAAGCTAGAGGGTTGGGGAAAAGAGATCACGACGTGACAGGGCCCCTTTAAAGGTGCTTTTCTCGCACCTGCTCTCCCTCTTGCTCTCATGCATGCACACACTATCATGCTTTGTAAGCATGAGACTTTAAAAAAATCTCTTTTAAGAGATGGATAAAGCAGAATACATCACTTTTTCTACATAAAGAAAAAGAAAAAAAAGACGCTCAAATACAGATCACAACCATGGGTCCAGAGTGCAAGGTAATTTATTCATTCATATTCATGTGAGAAATAGAAATAGCTTCACCATTCTGAGGTCACTCAACTTGTCACCAGAAAGCTACTGCCAGGGATGACTCAAAACATTCCCCAAGGTAAGGAGGAGTTCCACAATCCTCAACAACAAACCTCAACTGGAGGTCTTTCTAAAAATGTTCACAGTGACAGTACCTGCCAAGAATCAAAGTCAAACTGCAACCCATCCAAATCTCCAAGCCGTACTTTCCACCAGTGGAGAAGACCAAACCGGAACCAATGGCCCTGCCTAACGAGAGACTGATAAGCCACAAAAACACTTCCCAAAAAATCCACAGGGGCGTGACATGGCAGAGCTGTCCATGACAGTTGATGACGTTCCTCTGTTTATGCCTGACAGACTTCCTCTCCCTGGTCCAGCAGCCTCAGCATCAATAACCACGAGTAATTATCACTACAGACAGCACAGGGGTGGGGCATTCTGGCAGGAAGCCATAGGCCAAATGGTCAAAGGGGCCTGAACTTCAGTTTGAAAACAAGGTCTTCTGTACACTCGTTGATATACAAGCCAGAACTGGATTTTCATCAAAAGACTTGAGTTTCATCTCTGCTCGGTTATTGTAAAACCTTGTGAAAGTCCTTTAATCTCCATTTCCTCATCTCTGATGGTGATAATAACACATCTAGAGAGAGATTAAGATGCAACGAGGTCATGCATATTCAAATGCTGGATTTTGGGGACCAGCAGTTAACGTAATGGCTATGTCGCTGGACTCCCATGTAGTCGACCGCGGTTTGCGTCCCAGACTCTGTGGCTTAAACTCACGCCGGGCGCGTGTGCGTGCGTGCCCAAGATCCCTAGAGGAGAACGGAGGAGAAGGGATTGCGGCGTGGCCATCCCCCTGGGGGGTGATTTCTCACTTTCTGTCTCTCTGTCTCTGTTTGGCAAGCGCAAGCGCCCTATAGTAAAAAAACTCTCAAAAAAAAAAAAAAAAAAAAAAAAAAAAAAAACTGGATTTTTCTTTTTCCCTAAGTCCAAGTTTCCCAAGATGTGGCACACAGACCACTAGTGGCACATAAAGAAAAATTTAGATTACAATAGACTTTTTATTTTTATACTTATAAGCTTGATCTAAAGGGTATTTAAAAATATTACAAGCCTATCTCCCTTGTTAAAATGAGATTAAATTTAAAACAGAGTCAAAGTAAAATCTATGTGAAAAAAACAAGCTAATAATTTTTAAGAAGTGGGGACCAGCAGGTGATATGGTGGTTAAGGCGCTGGATAATCCCACATGGATGACCACGGTTCAAGTCCTGAACCTGGTGGCTTACTTTCTCATGTTCCTTTTCCCTCTCTCTCTCTGTCTTTCTCTCTGGTCAAATTTAAATTAATAAATTTCAAAAGTAAATAATTCTTTAAAAATCATTTTTAAAATGTAGTAAATAGATATTGCACAAATATTATTTGATTTCTAAAAATGATTAAAATTTGAAAAACAATTCTCCCAGCTATAAGAACCAGGCCATGAACCTCATTCTTAGGTCTCCTGGAAAGAATCATCTGGAGTCTTTTACCTTTTATGACACAGTGCTATCTTTTTAAGAAGACAAGGGTGCATTATTTCTGGCCATGGTATCAGATACAGTTATATGTCTGTGGATGTAGTTTGTTCTACTGCATGAATATTGCAAACTGTGTAATTGATTGGGTTTCCTTATTTGCATGGACAAAAGGAAGGCTTAAAGCCCACGTGACTGCCAGTTGTCAAATCTGTATAGGCTTGTGTCTATTCATTGTTTTTAGTCTCATTCCAAACTCTATTTATTATCCCTACTCTACTGTCATTTTTTAATTTCTCTTCTACTTTTTTAAGAATTATTTATTTAATTTTATTTATTCATTCATTTATTTTAATTTGACCAGAGAGAGAAAGACACACACACACACACACACACACACACACACCGGGGTGGGGGGGAGAGTGAGAAAGCAAGTCAACAGGTTCAGGACTCAAACCGTGGTCAGTCATGTGGGAGTGTTCAGCACTTTAACCACCATGCCACCTGCTGGTCCCCTATTTCTCTTCTACATTTAACTTACTGTCTTCCTATATGTTTATATGCTTTAAAGCTATCTTAAATATTAATTGAAATAAGGGAGTTTATAAATATTTGAATCTCCTTCGTTCCTTTTCTTTAAAAAAAAAGACATTATTTTTCTCTAAGTAAAATTTCTCCTTAAAAAAACCAGATTGTTCTTTCTGAATTTTTCTATATCTCTAGGTTAATATGGATTTCAATATGATTTGAGAATAGCGAAATAATCCTTAAGTAACATTTTGACATTAGTCCCTGTTAAAAATCCATCCTGTTCAGTGTTACATCACAAAGATACAATATAGACAGACATAACTGATTTCAGACCTGGGCAACCCCATGGATTTAAGATAAAATGGGAAGTGGATGCTGTGGTGGAACTGAACTTCCTCCTTTTTCCTCAAAAGCCAAGTTAGCTGACAACAACAACCATTAAAAAAAATAAAAACCTAAAATGATACCAAAAATCGATATCAGAACATTCAGAGTACCCTAAGATATGGGAAGCTATTTTATTCATAGTTCATACTCCAAGTTTCCTAAGGAGTGGATTAACTCTCAACATTTTAGTATCTTGGTTACCTTATTTTTTCTGAACCTCATTTTCTTTCTGTAAAATATAATAATCCCTATTCTATTTCAACAGGAAGTCACTATGAAATATTAGTCAGGACTCTTTTCATTGCAAATGACAGAAATTCAACTCAAACTAGTCAAGAGCATAAGATAGTGTGTGACAGGTGGGGATAGGGGGCGCCATTAGAAGTTATTCATATGAAAAATGAACAACCAAAACAATGCATAAAGGTGAATTTCAGAGACCTCTGTGGAACCAGAAAAGAAATGTCACCAGGCTCTATTTGTGCTTCTCATTACTATCCCACCCTGTAGGGCACCTCATTCTTTCTTAAAATAGATCAGCCAGGAACATGGTCACCCACAACTCCAGTACTTTAAACTTCACAATGCGTAAACCCACAGAGAAATAAAAATTCACTTTCTTTAGTTTCAAACTCAGAAATCCTACAAATGGATCTGATTGGCCAATCTTGAGTAGGGTACCTATCACTGAACTCGTTTTACGGTCTAGCCATATATTTTGGTATTCTGATTGGCCTAAACTAGATCAAGTGCCTATTTCTGAGTTAATCATCAGTTTCAGTGCCCAAGTGGGTGATCATTAAAAACACGGCAGCTCATACTCAACTTATTAAAGAAAGAAGCATTTCCTAGAGAAAGAGAAGCAGCAGAAAGATGGACTATTGTAGGCAGAAAAGAGAGAGAGAATTAATATAAGTTTTCTTTTTTAAAATCAGAATTACTAAACAAATTCTTACATGTTTGTTTGTTTTCTGTAGGGCATGTGTGCTTGCCAAGAGAGACAGAGAGGGAAAGTGAGAAATAACTCCCCCATGGGGTAGACAAGAAACTAACTTTCTTGGGTTAAACCTCAGAGACTTTGAGGTTGTCCTTTGCCATAGCATAAACTAGACTTAGAAAAAAAAAAAAGAATGAATGAATGAATTATTTCATTTTATTTATTATTATTATTTTAAAATTTTCTACAGGGTACATGTGCTCATCGGAGACAGAGGTAGACAAATAGAGGGAAAGAGAGAGAGCAAGCCACCAGGTCCAAGACTAGAACCACAGTCAGCCACGTGAGAGTCCAGTACTTTAACCACAACCCCACTACCTAGTGCCCAGCCTAAGCTTTAATAAAAGAATTTTTAATTATTTTCCCCAACAACCCACTTAGAACACCCCTTCCAGAACTTCCTCTCACCACTTCCATGCTCTAAATCTGTACTTCCTGTTTTCTCCATTAAAAAACACCTCCCGGGAACCAGCAGTTAGCGTAATAGCTATGTCGCTGGACTCCCACGTAGTCGACCGCGGCTCGCGTCTCGGACCCGGTGGCTTACAACTCACGCTGGGCGCGTGTGCGTGCGTGCCCAAGATCCCGAGAGGAGAATGGAGGAGAAGGGATTGCGGCGTGACCATCCCCCCTGGGGGGTGATTTCTCGCTTTCTGTCTCTATGTCTCTCTCTGTCTGGCTGGCGAGCGCACGCGCCCTATAGCGAAAAAAAAACACCTCCCCACATCTGGAGCCAGCAAATGGCATGGTAGTGAAGTAGTGGACTCTCACGTGGCTGCCCATAGTTCAAGTCCCAGACCTATTGAGCACACGTGCATGCATGTCCAAGATCCCAGAAGAACAGAGTAGAAGGGATTGTGGCATGGTCATCCCCCTGGGGTTATTTTTCACTTTATCTCTCTCTGTCCCTCTCCAGTAAGTTCACATGCTATATGACAAAATCTTTTTTTAAAAAATTTAAAAACTCCCCTATATATCATGATATCAATGACAATGAATTAGTTCCTATACTAATCTCTGCTGATGCATTAATGACAACAAAAGCATGACAATGTTATCCTGTACTTATGTACACATAAGAGTCACACATATGAAATATCTTATTCCATTGATGTGAATTTTTAACACAAGGAAGTCCAAGTAAAAAGAAATTTTGAATATTTAAGACATTTTCTGACTATAATAATACAAAATGCCTCATTGTAAGTTTTTATACTTCATAAAAGACTTGTACATTGACTATTTCAGAGACAACAATTATTAGTCCATTATAGAAATAAAGGAATTGAGGCTTAAAGAGTTTCATTTGTCACTTAAAAATCACAGGCAGGGACCAGCAGATAGTATAATGGTTGTGTGGCTGGACTCCCACGTAGTCAACCATAGTTTGAGCCCCAGACCCAGTGGCTTAAACTCACTCTAGGCATGTGTGCATGTGTGCCCAAGATCCCGAGGAACTACAGCATGGCCATCTCACCAGGGGGTGATTTCTGTCTCGCTGTCTCTCTGGCAAGTGCACATGCCTTATAGCAAAAATTTTTCTTAAAAAAAAAAAAATCACACACAAGGCTAACAAATGACAGATTCAGGACTATTTAATCCAGATCTTCTGACTCCAGGTACCAACTTCACGTGCTCAACAAATACTTGTTGATCCCCTACTATGGGTCAGACACTGTCATAAGTTTTGGATAGAAGTAAATAAAACAGAAAAAAATATATTCTTGTTCCCATGAAGCTTACTAGAGCAACAAGTTCTGGACACTGATCCACTCACAGCTTCAGAGCACCACCTGTGCTCTGTGTACTCAGGGAAGTCTCTGGACACAAACCTGGAACCGTTCCTTGCAGGTCAGCCTCACGGAGTGTCACATTTGATCACTGAGCCACCGTAGGGTCCCCTATGTCAGTCTTTAAAATAACTAAATATTCACCAACTGGTTTTGAAATTGGCATAATTTTGATACCCAAAACTGACAAAGACCCTGTGAGAAATGAAAATGACAAACTAATCTCACTCATGAACATTGAACATTGAAACCAGCAATACATTGGGTTGTTGGAAAAATCATGACATATTTTTGTTTTTCTCTGCAAAAAATGTGTCACAACTTTTCCAACAGCCCAACATAAAAAATGCAATATATCACAACCAAGTAAAGTTCATTTAAGGAATGTAAGTTTGAGTTAATATTTATAAGCCCATATTTGAAATTTGCTGCATTACATGTAGAATAGGGGAAGAGTAAGGGGGAAAGTTGTATGATTATCTCAGAAAAATAAAGAGAAAAATTATTTGAGAATATTCTGCATCCATTCATAGAAAAATAACAACTCAGCAAAGTAGGAATATAAGGAATTTTCTTATTCTACAAATTAATCTAGAGGTTATCTATAAAGAACATATAGCTGGGCCAGTCCTATGGCCTTGTGGTTAAGGGAGCCAGACACCATCTGGCTAATTGCACAGCTCAAATTCCAACCCCAGAGGCTTGAAAAACATGCTGATCATATGTATATGCATGTCCCAAATCCTGACAGGATAGAAAAGTGTAGGAGAAGAGGTTGTGGCATGCAGAAAAAGATTTGACAGAATCTAACTCTCTTGATACATAGATGGTTAGATAGATAGATAGATAGATAGATAGATAGATAGATAGATAGACAGACAGATAGATAGATAGGTAGATAGAAGATAGATAGATGATAGATTGATAGATAGATAGATAGATAGATAGATAGATATAGATAGATAGAAAAACTAAAAAAATCTAGGAATAGAAGGGAATTTATTTTATCTGACTAGGGCTATCTATGAAAAACTCACAGCTAACATCATACTTAGTAGTGAAAGATTATATGCTTTCCCCTAAGATCAGGAACAAGACAAGAATATCTGTTCTCACCACCTTTTTGCAACATTATACTGGAGGTTCTAACTAAGGCAGCTAGGTAAGAAAAAGAAATGCAAAGTAACCAGATTTGGGGGGAGGAAGAGTAAAATTATCTCTATTTGAAGATGGCATAATCTCTACAGAAAACCCTAAGAAATTCACTTCCTCAAAAATTATTAGTCAAGGGACCAGCAGTTAGTGTAGTGGCTATGTCGCTGGACTCCCACGTAGTCGACTGCGGTTCGAGTCCCAGACCCGGCGGCTTGGACTCACGCCGGGCGCGTGTGCGTGCGTGCCCAAGATCCCGAGAGGAGAATGGAGGAGAAGGGATTGCGGCGTGGCCATCCCCCCTGGGGGGTGATTTCCTGCTTTCTATCTCTCTGTCTCTCTCTGTCTGTCTGGCGAGCGCACGCGCCCTATAGTGAAAACCTCTCCAAAAAAAAAAAAAGAAAAAAAAAATTATTAGTCAATAGAAGAATTCATCAAATAGGTGAGTGATAGTTAAAGAATATGGAGTTTTATCTTGAGATGAAAAAAGTGTTCTAAGATTGTGGAGATAGTTGCACATATGTGGATATACTAAAAACCACTGACTTGTATAGTTTAAATGAGTGAATTGTACAGCATGTGCATTATCTCTTATAAAGCTATTTTTGAAAGAAAGAGAGAAAGTTTGTCCCATAGCCTAGAAGTTAAGGGAGCCAGATCTATAGTACCAACTGCAGTTCAAACCTGGCCCTGGTGTTTTTCAAAACACACCGGCTCTGTGTGTGTGTGTGTGTGTGTGTGTGTGTGTGTCATGCATACATGCACATATGTGCATACATATGCATGTGCACATGCCACAAATCCTGATGGGATGGAGAAATGAAGGAGGAAGGACCGCAGTATGACCATGTCCCATTAGAGGCACTTTTTCTCTTTCTCTTGTCTCTCTGTTTTTCTGTCTTTCTCATACATGCACATGTGCTTGGCGTGTGCCACTAGATCCAAGACTCAAACCATGTAGTTGGCCATATGGGATCCAGATGCCTTAACCACCATGCCACAGGTGGACCTACATTGATTAAAGTTTGAGATGACAATGTTTTAGATATATTAGGCTATATCAAATATATTATTAAAATTAATTTTACCTGTTTATGTTTTAATATAGCTACTAAAGAATTCAAAATTACACACATGGCTCACTTGGAATTTCTACTGGACAATGCTGCTCTAGAGGTCTTACCCTAATGACTTAAACTCTCTGACCTTCAATTTCCTCATCTTTTGTGACGGTTAAAATAGTACTAACTTCACAAGGCTATGGAAAGATTAAGTGGTTTTAAAGAACTGAGCACAAGAATGTTAGCCCTTATTATAAATGTTAGGTCTTATTATCAGGGAAGCCCCTGGGTATTACTGAATATAGAAGTCATATTGAAAATCTCTAACAGAATTCTTGCATTTATTTTATTACCATAAAATTATTTTTAGCATTAAAGGGGATTTTAGAAACTACCACACCTAGGAATCATCAATTGTCATCTTGCCAAATTGTTGTTTAGACAATACCAGGGTCTTTAAGAATTGAATCTGAGTGTCTTTATCATGAGATTCTCCTCTCTACTTTGCTGCAGACTTGACCACTCTCTACGCCCCTGGCAAAGCCACATACTTGGGTCACCTCATTGTTACCAAAGGCATTGGAGTTTAGACCTGCTCAATCCAAACTAGTCCAAACCCTTAATTATTTAAAAAAAAAAATTAATGAAGAAATTGGGACCCATGGAAAAGGACACTCAGCTTGTGAGTGCAGATTTGAGACTGTAAAGTGCCAGGTCAGTTCCTCGCATATCCAACGCAATCTGCAGAAGACCCTGACTAAGGGGGCAGCAGTGCCAGCTGTCCAGAATGTGTTCTAATATACAATCCCTGGGGTCTTGGGGGGACTCTGAGTGCTCTTTAGCTTACTACCACTAATAAGTGGTATAAATCATCACTGGAGCTATGACATCTTTAATGAAGACCAGTGGATCATCCTAGTAGAGAGAGAGAGAGAACATAGCACAGGAAATCAGAAGTTCCAAGTAGCCAGACTGAAGATGCCCAAATCCAGTCCTGTGTAAATCTGCCCATTACCCTTTCTTGCAACATGAATATTCTCCCTTTTATTTCCTTCCTAATATTTGTTTGGCAAATTAAACTTAAAAAGCTCAATTATTTGATTCCCAAGGTAGACCCGCAGAAAAAGGTCACCTAAGATAATCATTCCATTTTATTGTCGAGAAAACAATACAAGAAGTCAGGAACAGTAGAGCTAAGCAAGGACCCAAAGAATGTTTCCCAAAATGCAATCAATACATTTTTTGGTTTTTGCCATATCTATATGCTGCCTGCACTATTTAGTTATAATTTTATTTAACAGACACTTGGTTTTTATTTAAGTCAATTGCTGTTGAAAGGAATTTTTCTTCAGTGATTTCATTAGAAAATTACTCTTATTCACTATTAGTAGAAAATTAATAAATGCAGGGACCAGCAGTTAGTGTAATGGCTATGTCACTGGACTCCCACGTAGTCGACTGCGGTTCGAGTCCCGGACCTGGCGGCTTAAACTCACGCCAGGCGCGTGTGCGTGTGTGCCTAAGATCCCAAGAGGAGAATGGAGGAGAAGGGATTGTGGCATGGCCATCCCCCCCTGGGGGTTGATTTCTCGCTTTCTGTCTCTCTGTCTCTCTCTGTCTTTCTGGCGAGCACACGTGCCCTATAGCAAAAACCTCTCCAAGAAAAAAAAATTAATAAATACAATATAAGACAATTCTAACTAAAAACAGTTGCCTGGAGAGTTTTAAAATCCCAATGCCTAGGCCTGATCCCAGACCTATTCAATCTTACTTCCTCTGGGCAAGGAGAGATCAGGCATTTTTAAAGCTCTCACCAGGAAATGGTAAGCAAGGGTGAGACCCTCTCTACAACAGATGCTATTGACTGCTAAATCTTGTGAGGCTGAAGAGAGGCTGCTCTCTGTTAAGTGAGATCAACCAGTGATGGGGAGGTTCTAAAGATGCACAATCCCAAAACTCAGACTTTTTCCTTAATAGCATCAAAAGAACTGGAAAATAACTTTGAAGTTGGGAAAGTTCTCATGTGTGAGTCATTGCTCAACAAGTTACTCTTTCGCCTTCCAAAATCACCTTACATGGCATTTGCCCTTTGGAAAACACTGGACCAGAAGACCCCAGGTGGTCTGGTTTCTATTTCTGTGCCCTTTCAACTCCAATGGCCAGCTTCAAAATCAAAGACTCCAACAAGGTAACTGGAGATCCCCTAGTCATCTCTATGTGTTCTCCAGCAGGGACTTCAAATGCCTGCATTTACATCACACATTTGAGTCTCATCCTTCTATTTCGGAATCAATCTTCTCAGTGGTACACATTAGGAAACCTTAAGGTAAGACCAGCAGTTGGCATAATGGCTATGTCACTGGACTCCCATGTAATCGACCACGGTTCAAGTCTCAGACCCAGTGGCTTAAACTCACACCGGGAGCGTGTGCATGCATGCCCAAGGTCCTGAGAGGAGAATGGAGGAGAAGGGATTGCAGCATGGCCATCCTCCCTAGGGGGTGATTTCTCACTTTCTGTCTCTCTGTCTCTCTCTTTCTGGTGAGCACATGCACCCTATAGCAAAAACGTCTCCAAAAAAAAAAAAAAAAAAAGAAAAAAGAAAAAGAAAACCTTAAGACAAAACTGCATTTCTGTCTTTCATTTCCTCTCAAGAAATCCCTCATTTTCACTCAGAAATATCTGAACCTGAAGAAGGTTTAAGTCATCCATACCCTTTTGGATCTTAAAAGGAAGTATCACCAGGGAAGGGAGAAATAGGAGACAGGGTGCAGAAAGCCACATGACTTTGAGAGGGGCTTCTGCTATTTGGTTTCTCTTTCTGCCCCCACCACTAAACACACAGAAGCACCCAATGACAGCCTGTCCCAGTGGAGGGATGAGTTTAGAATGAAAGCTGGACTTTTGGGTGGGAAATCCAGATCTCCAAGACATCATTTCCTCCTCTGGCAGGGGCATCACCAGTAGACCTGGGTACCTGCCTGACAGTTCTGGGAACTCCAGATCTCAAAAACATCATTTTTCCCTCTGGCCTGGGGCATCACCAGTAGACCTGGGTACTGAGGACAGAAGTCTGACTACTTTTTCCTATTTCCAAAATCCTTTCCAGAGGGCCTGGAGGGAGTCACACCCCAAAACATTAACAGACCATTTTGACCCACTGATGACAGGGCTCTTCCTACATCCTGTCTCTGGCATGGTATCTTTGTGAGGTATATAAAGCCTCCTTATCTCTGTTAAAGTACATTCTTTTCTGATTTCAGCAACCTTTCTTTTCCAATCACTAATCTAAAACTGTAAAACCCGCCTATAACCTACAAGCCTCCCCTCCCTTCCACATGTCCCACCTTTTTGGGCCTGACCAATAGAAAAACTCTTCACTAAATTCCAAACTTTGTCTCTTGCTCTCAAAACCAAATGAAAGGAACCCCTGTACCTGATCACCCCAAGAAAGGCATGTTTTGCCTTCTCTCCAGGCCTAGGTCACACATATTCGTGCTTAGAAATAATTGCATTATTATTTTTTGCAGAGTTCATTATTTCCATCAACAGTACCTACCTGCCAGGTCTTGTGGACTCAGGTTTGAAGAATTTCTCCAAGAGGAGGGCATGGCCTCAAGGACAGGCAGTCTGACTCACTAAACAGGAGTAGAGCAAAGCTCTGATCTCCTCACTTCCTATATTTAATGCTGATGCACTGTCTACCACCAGATGGTCAGACTATTTTATTGTCTTGTCAGCAGAAATCATTCCTCCTATTTTCTTTGCAGCTTAAGACTCACCCTTGAGGTCTCCTGTCTACTCTCCATCCCAGAGCTAACAGTTCTATCTCTGAGTCTTAGCTTTCACCGAGCCCATGGTCTAGACTGTAATTCTGCTCTGCCTCACCTGTCCAAGCCAGACATTATTAATTCTATTAATTTAAATGTTAAGTGATAAAATAATAAATTTTATTTATTGCTAAATAAAATATTATTCATAATAATATTTAATATTTTTAGAGTGCTGCTATGGGCCAAAAGCTCACATGCATGATCTTCACCAACTCATATACTAGACAGTGTCTCATTATCCCTGCCCTGCCATTTTCTATCTCTATGATATAAGTCACTTTTTCTCTCTGTGCTTCATTTTCCTCAGACATCAATGAGGATACCTTCCTCTTAAGATGGTTGTCAGGCTAAAATAAGCTAATGTATAAAAACATGTAACATAGTACCTGACACCTGGTTTTGTTCAGTATCATTATTTCTTGTGTAGGTATTATCCCCATTTTATGGATTAGGAAACCAAGGCAACAGAGAGGTTGAGTAAACAGCCCAAATTCATTGAATTATTCTTCCCTTTGGTCTTAATTGTGCTTTGCTCATCACAAAGATAATCCCCCAATTACCCTGAGAACTGGTTTTGTCAGTCTCAACCAGCCAGGAAAATTTGCATACACACACAAAGAGAAAGTTAAATGGCCTTGAAGTTAACTGGTTCTACTGGCTTCTGTCCTTTGAGACAACGTGATATTTACATTGCATCAAGGTTCTGAGGCATTCCTAAGAAGGTCTGCTCATTAATCCTCACACTTTCTCTCATCCACCAAGAATAAAACACAGTTAAGGGAAATGAATAAGGAGAACCAAGGAATGTGTTGGTAGAGCTGGGTACTGAATTCCTTCTCTGCATTTCAACTCTTTCGCTCTTTAATTGTCTTCTGGCAGAATGTTTCTGATTACAGAACCAACAGCTAAGGCTTAGCCAGCTCAGTTGAAGGTATGACAAGAACCAACCCTTCAGATGCTCAGCACTCATTTCTTCATCAAGGGCCCCCAAATCACAATTGCAAATCAGATAGTCATTTCCTCTTGATTCAGTCTCACATGCTTTCATTCTATTGCTGAAGATCTGTATGTATTCTCACCCTTTTCCTCCTCTTCTCTACCCAACTTAGCTGGATAGTATGGGTTAGAACTGTGGGTCCATTCCCATTGAGTTCAGGACAAATAAGATGCAATTTTCAGAGAGGGTGACAACTTTTCTTCCTGGATTCCAAGCAAAAAATGTGTTCTAACACTGCTATGAGAAAGAGTTGACTGGCAAAGGAATATCTTAGTTCCACAGTCTGAAAGTAGTAATGTCGAGTTTGGTGGTTCTCAAAGTGTTTACCAGTTCACCCCAGAGTAGCATAGTGAATCCTCAGGAGTTAGGTGAGATATTGAAAATTCTCTAATGGAAACACATCCATTGATGACTATAAGAACTCAGGGTTGTTGATAGCCTCAATATTAGATCATGTTACAATACATTCCTTTCAGTGATGGCATATTTTGCAAAACCTTGTTTTCAGCAGTTACTGTGACAAAAAGTAAATGCCACAAGGAAATCTATGTGGAACAGGAAATAAGGGTCACAGTGACCAATCTTATTCCAAAGTTTGGTGAGATGTGTACAGTGTCCACCAGAAACACACATTCACTAGTAAGTAATTGTGGAGATTCAAGAGTACAATTAAAATATTGTGTTTTTTTCTTTTAAAGTATGCATAGCATTTTTTCAAATGACTACTAGAATATTCTTAAGGCATAAATGCTTTGTAAGTTGTTTGGACCCACTTATTTAATAAGTGGAACTGTTAAATATTTCTTTTGGCTGAGGGGGTGACATGAAAAAATTACAGGGGCACCAAGGGCTCTGTAAACTGAGAAGGCTGAGTTGAGTTGGCCATGTTTTGTAGCTCCCAAGGACCTCATTTGTTCTTGATGTTTTTGCAAAACATACTGAATCTCGGTTTTGGTTGTCATGGCTGTTTCAGCTCAGTGACTTCCATCTTCCAATGCCAAAGGTGTTCACACATAAGGCGTTGCTAGCCACACTCTCAGTCCAGTGCCAGCCTCTCCCCACTTCTCTACACTTCACACTGGCCCCCTTTCAGGTCTTCAAGCACACCTTTTCCCATCATCAGGACTCTGTTCACTCTTACCCTGGCTCACTTTCAGGTCCCATCTTACATGCCACCTCATCAGAGAGGCACCCCAACTTAGTGGACCAGTGTACGTCTTATTACTCTGTCTCACTACCCATTCGTTTCCTTCATGATATTTCCTTCATGTCCTATCCACATGTGTGTTCATCTCCATGAAGATAGACTCTAGGTCTGTTCTGCTCATAACCACACTCACGGAACTTAGCACAATGCTAGACACCTAATTGTCACTCAATAAATAACTGTAAGATAAACAAATGCCAGTTAAAATCATGCAAGACTATTTTGATGGTGGCCAAGCTCAAAGCATTTTAGAAGGCTTTTCTGGCAAAAAGCCTGTCAGACAGAAACATGGGGCAATTGCACCACTGGCCCCAGGCAGAGGCAGTCAAGGGTGGTGTTGAGATCCAGAATCCAGCTCTGCTACCTCCTTGCTGGCAGACATAGAGCAAGTTACTCACCCTGCCTCTGCCCCCAGTGTCTTTTCCTGTTAAAAGTTGTTAAAAGGATTAACTATAAAGCTCTTAAGTGGTTTCTGGCAAGAAACAAGAGTTCTAAATAAAAATGAGCTGCCAGTATTAGGACGGTGTTCAAGGACTACCCCATAAATGTTCACATACTATACTTATTAAGGGAAGTTTCCGCCTCAGAAACTGACAGCCTCAATTACTCTCGCTAGTTTTGGAACATGAGGGGTCTTCAAAAATTTTTTGGAAAATAAGTATTAAAAAATCCTGGGCTGGCTCTGGCCCTGAGGACTAAAGCAGCCTGATCCCACATGGCTGACCATGCAGTTCAAGTTCCATACTTACTGGCTTAAGAACATGCTGGGGGGAATCAGCAGATGGTGGAATGGTTCTGTCACTGTACTCCCACATAGTCAACCACAGTTTGAGTCCCAGACCCAGCAGCTTAAAACTCATGCCAGGGATGGGTGTGTGTGTGCATCCCCAAAATCCGGAGAGGGGGTTGCAGCATAGCCATCCCTCATTGGAGGGTGATTTTTCACTTTCTGTCTCTATGTCTCCAATAAGCACACATGCTCTATAGCAAAAAATCTCTCTAAGAAAAGGAAGGAAGGAAGGAAGGAAGGAAGGAAGGAAGGAACGAAGGAAGGGAGAGAGAGAGAGAGAGAGAGAGAGAGAGAGAAAGAAAGAAAACACACTGGGTATATGTGTGTGCGTGGCCAAAATCCTCTAAGGAGAGATGGCAGAAAAGGAATTGCGGCATGATCACACTTCATGGGGGATATTTTCTCATCCCTCTCCCTTTCTATTTCTCTTTGGCAAATGCACATGCACTCTGGTAAGATTTAAAAAGAAAAAAAACTATGTATGGATTTCAAAAAAATTTTGCACCAAAATAAACTCATACATTAATTTCATTTTTCTACAAACGTCTTGAAGTCTCCTCAGATAAGACTCAGTGCAAGAATTCATACATTGTAAATTAGCTCCCAGACTCATTGGTGTTCCTGGCTCAACTTGTGATTGGAGTGGAAAAAAATTTGTTGTGGAATTTTGATAATCCAATAAGACAACAGAAATGGAGAAAGTTGGCTACACTGCTGTCCATTTGGCTAGAAGGCTTGCTCCAATGGCCCCCAGCACATGGCTGAGTAGGTTCACTTGGTATTCCCAGCCCTGGGCTTGCTCCCTTTTAACCAGTTCTCTTTATGTTCTAGGCTTAAAGGTAAGCCCAGTGTACCCTGGTGTGTCACCAGTGGTACCCGAGGAGCCCAGGAGGGCTGGGTTCACTTGTAGTCACAGGTGGAAATGCCATGTGGCTGCTTCTTTGCAGTGGGAGGAAGCACAAGTCCCAATCTTCATTTTTCACATGAGATTGCTACTGCTCTCCTTCCTGGGCCTTCTACCCTATCCCACCTTCCCAGCTGACCCTCAAGTCTGGATCCCTCATTCTCACAAACTCTGGGATCACAAATCACTCTCTTTCCAAAGAATTATCTATGCCTTCTATTTCATGTGAAGCCACATCTTAGGAAATCATTTATCCCTCTGGCCTTCTATAAGAAGAGATTCAAAAATTTTTGTTAAAAAGGAAGAAACTAAAGTATAAGTTTAGGACCAGGTAGCAGCTCAGCAGTAATACAACTGGTCTTCCATGGAAAAGGTCCTGGGTTAGTTTCCCGGGACCTCCCTGAGCACACTGGGCATGTGCACATGCCTGTGATCCAGGCTGGTTGAGACATGGGCTGGATCACAGCATAAAAAATTCTGTTGAAAGTCTCTCTCTCTCTCTCTCAGTGTCTCTCTCTCTCTCTCGGAAAAAAAAATTAACTTTTTTTTAGAATAAAAGTGTATTTGGTCCAAAATTTTTTGGAAATATACACAGTTTTTCCATAATACATATTCCATGCACTTTCTGAATACCCCTAATATATGGCCTATAATATATGGCCTAGCTAAGAAAAATACCTTTTCTGCTAATCTGAATTGCATTCACCTTATAAACATAATGTCAGGTGTTCTCCCATGACCATTCTACAGATGATACTATTGGACCCAAAAAGTGATGTGTTTCAATCCCAGCTTCTTCACTTACTAACTACATTTTCTATGGCAAGTTAACTTTACATCTCTACGCTTCAGTTGCCTTATCTTTAAAGTAGGCAGGGTAGTATCTTCCTCATGATTTTGTTGTGTGTACTAGCTGACAAAATGCATGTGAAGCACACAGCACCGTACCCGGTCATAGGATGCTCTCTTGACAAAGATAGCTACTATGGTTTCTCACATTAATTTGTCATTCTTCAGGTCTCAGTTTAAGACATCAATTCTCTGGGAAGTTTTCCCTACTCATCACTCCAAACATGTGTGCTTCTAAAGCACCCCGCTCAGACAGTCACCATAAGAGTGTCACACTGCAGTGTCATTGCCTCTTGGCTTTTTTATTGCCACCTGCTATACTGTGAGCACATTACTGGTGGGGACAGTGTTCTCTCTATCCTAGCATAGCACCTGGCACAAAGTAAGTGCTCAGTAAATATTTTGTCAAATGAGAAATAATTCACTAAACAGTCAGACAAAGACAAAATAGTTGGAAATTTTTCCTGTGTTATACATGTATACTTGCTACATTTTTAGACCAAATAAACAAAAATTGAAAGAATTTACCAACACCAGACCAACTCTCTAAGAAGTGCTGAAGGAAGTGCTATACCAGGAAAACTAAAGTCAGACACACAGAAATAGGAGTACGAGAAACAACCAAGAGGACCAGCAGTTAGCGTAATGGCTATGTCACTGGACTCCCATGTAGTTGACCGCGGTTCAAGTCTCAGACCCGGTGGCTTAAAACTCACGCCGGGCGCGTGTGCGTGCATGCCCAAGATCCCAAGAGGAGAAGGGATTGCGGCATGGCCATCCCCCCTGGGGGGTGATTTCTCGCTTTCTGTCTCTCTGTCTCTCTCTGTCTGTCTGGCAAGCACACACGCCCTATAGCAAAAACCTCTCCAAAAAAAAAAAAAAAAAGAAAGGAAAGAAACAACCAAGAGAATGACCAGCCTAATGGTAGGGGCAAGTCTGGAGTTGAATGTTAACTTCCAGAGTTTAAATGGAAAGATCAGACCACAGTAACACTGCAAATTCAATAGAAGAAAGATGAATTACCTAAGTCTGAACTAGTGAAATAGAATAGACTAAACATTACTGATTTTCTTCAATGCTTTGATTTCCATATTTAAGGATTTTTGTCTTCTCTTGAACGGTTGATAGGTTCATCTACCTACTATTGCATTGAACCCTAACCTTTTTCCTGGCTTTAAGTTTTAAGCAAATTTCTCTTAACACTTTTTGATTTTGATCTATTAAAACTAATATTTTTTTGAAATTAAAAATGCATTAAAAATTCCTATTAATACCTATTTAATGACTGTAGTAAGCTATATAGCCCCAGCAAGGTGCTACTTTATATTATGTTCACTTCACTTTACTCACTGAGGTTTATGCCTAAAGTCAGACATGCATTCATAAATACGTATATATCAGCTGTGCTTGCTATTGAAAGTCTTTAAATTAAGTAAAATCTTTAGTGAAGCAATAAAATGTGGGGGAAAAAAAGGCATGGAAAACAACTGTACATACCAGAGACAGTGGGGGAGAAGGGGAAGAATTGGCAGAGGGTGAGAGGTAGGTAATCAAGGGGGAAAAAAAGCAAAATATATAAGAAACAAGAAATAGAAAATTATTTGTTGATGATAACATAACATGTATGGTTGTATCCTTGATTGAGCCAATATACAATGTATACTGGATGGAAAATCTCATTTTGTATACTGCATTGATGTACAGTGAATGACTATAAATAAATAAATAAATAATTTTTTAAAGAAAAAAATAAACAAAATAAATAAATATTTAAAAAAGAATAAATATATAGAATTTTCAAAACGAAGAATTAGAGAGAAAATGATAGGGCAGAAGGCCAAAGGTCATAGATACCTTTCACAGATTTCCGAAGCAAGGTTCAATAAAACCTGGATGAACGTAAATTTTCTATGAACAGAAAAACAAATGCAGTCTCATATGTGAGTCCCAAAACAAGTCAAAATGGAAAATGCTCCAATTCGTAGGCCCAGGCTTAAGGTAGAGTTACAGCTCACCTAGGGAATCCTGTGTGCTCCGGGGCTTCTCCTCACAAAATGTGCTTTATGTGTTTTCACAACTTGTGCTATAAATACAACCCAGTAAATAGTCCATAAATGTTTGTTGGTTGGAGTTGATGTAAAAAGGGAACAATTGGACAGGACGTGACAGGACTTTGCCCCAGATGCCTGCCCTCTGCACATCATTCCCACCTTGCCTTGTTCTACCCATCTCCACTAACAGCAAGACCAGACCAACTGTACCACACCTTTCTAGTGTAAGCTTTTCTACACCTCAGCCATTCTACAGCCTAGCACACACCCACTTCCTTCTAGTTACCTACACACCCATTCCTTTCACTGGGATTAACCTAGAATTACATCTACAGAGGGAAAGATAAAGGTTTCCACATGCAAATGACAAAAACAATGTCAACATAGAGGATATGTCTTACTCTGCAGTCAGTCCAGCTGAGCAGGCCAAAGATGCCCAGTGGGATGATGAAATTCTGTAGTGACTGCACCTAACACCCTCTGCCTTCATATCCTGGGCCAAAGATGACATTGTGGAAATGAGATCACAGTCATCACTGAAGGGCTAGAGATTGGCAAAGACAGCTTAATCCCTTTAAGCATGAAGCTGACTCTAGGAATCTTTCACAAAGCATTAAAATAAAAAGTATGTATTTGAGGGATGCTTGAAAATCGAATGAGATTACTTCAGGCATTTTTCTGCCTCCAGGAAATACCACAGATATTTCTCCATCACCACTCATAAAAGTACACCATTTCAGTGACTTGGTGACTTACATCCCAGGAAAAGGTTATAACCCATGAGCACATTCAATTATATCTAAAATATGAATCATGGTCTAACCCAGGTCTATGTGATTCTAGAACATAAATTCCTAAACTCCTAGATATACTACCTTTGGTGCATGCTTCACTCATTTCTTCTTTCAATAACATCTTTTTCTGAATAGAAAAATAAGAGTTTGGGCCAGCTTCACGATGCAGCAGCAATGCCTTGCTCAAGAGAAGCTGGATCCCACATGGCAACCACAGTTAGAATCCGTGGCCTAGTCAGCCTAAAACATGCTGGTCACATGCACAAGTACCCAAGACCTAATGGACTGGACTGGAGGAAGGAGTTTATGGCATGACCAGACTCTGTGGAAGGTACCTCTATCTCTCTTTCTCTTGTGCATGCATGTGTACTCTATCATGAATTTTTAATAATAATAATAATTTTTAATAAAATAAATAAATACAAGTTCATTGTAGACATTTTTGGAAATTCAGAAAATCATAAAGAAAATGAAAATCATCCATAATCATACAATTCAGATATATACTGTTAAATTTTTGGCTCTAAAACCTTCTGATCTTTTTTCTTCAAGAGTATACATCTTTGAGATGACAAGTGGAAGCTACTGCTCATATCCCTAGGTTAGAAGTACCCAGACTGTCAGAGGAAGATAGTCTTCATTATCCACACAATTATCACGTGTCTTCATTTCATTGACAGTTTAATCACTTAGGTTCAAATAACAGACATAGTGATTTTCAGTTGCCTACTCATTTTCATCTTGTTGAAGTATTCAGTCCCATTTTGATAGCCAGATAGAAGATAAAAATATACAGAGAAACATCAAGAGACTTTGGAGGAATATACATCAAAATGTTGGCAATGGCTACCCATAGGAGTCACAGAATCAGGATTTCAACTTTTTATGCTATGTATTTTTCTACTGTTTGGCGTTTTTACAATAGCATGCATGCATGTATTACATGTATAATTTTCTAAACAGTTTAATTTTATATTTTCAATAATATTGAAAAAAAAATTTTTTTCTAGTTCCTCTGAGAGAAGGCCGAGTGCCTTCACCTGAGGAGGAATCACTCCTAACAAGGAAACAGGGGTGGCGTGGTGGCTAGGGCACTGGGAGTCCCACATGGCCCACTGAGGTTTGAGTTCCAGACCTGGTGGCTTGCTTTGTCACTTTCCCACTCTTTCTCTCTCTCTGGTGAGCCCACATGTCCTATAGCAAACTTAAAATCATAATTATGATACTGAGTTAAATTAAATAAATAACAAGGAAACGCATCCCCAGCAGCCCGCCCTGCTCACCCTTCCCTCTGCGTTCCTGAGCAGGGCAGTGTTCAGCCTCTCAGAGCAATTGTCAAGTGGGGCACTCAGGGGTGCATGCACAAGAGAGAGGGAGAAAGAAGCACTCTCAACAGGGTCTCGTCACACTGTGATCAATCCCCTTTACCTGGTCCTCCAACTCCTCAGGATTCCAGATGTCAACAGGCACACACTGTATGTTCTTCAGACCAACTGGGGATCCGAACCCATGGTTGCAGTACAACTTCCAACCTTGCAGGGCACATGAGTTACCACTGCAACACCAGGGCTGAGCAACATTTTCATTTTTAAAATTACACATTTTAGCTTGCAAAATTTCTCCTATTTGAGATATGTACTAGAAGCTTAAAGCATTCTTCTGGGGGGAGAAAAGGTCTTGTGGTCAAAAATTCTTCAAGTTATTTTTGGTTTCTAGGAGGGCTGCCTTCATTGCACAGCTAAATTATCACTCACGTTAAGCTGCAGCTCACTACTGTTCATCAGCAGACCTTCTAAGCTGTAGGAAGCTCATGGGCTTGGATTCAGTTTTCTGGAGTCAGGATCTGGATTGTGAAGCAGGACAAACTTCTGAGAAATCAGGTCAAAGCGTTTTGGGCTGACAGTACTAGAGTGCTGGCTAGCCTTGTAGGGTCTCCAAAGAGGAGTGAGGCTTAGGATGTATCCCCAGACATTGGAGCAGAGGGGTGCAGTGTGCCTCAAAGGGCAGACCATGGTTCCCACACGTGAATCTCCAATGTAAAAAGTCAGAGTCCTGAGTACCCCCCGACCCTGCGCCTCTGACCCCTAGATCCACTGAATCACAATCTCTGAGTATGGGGCCTGAGAACCTGAGATTTTTGTTATTTCTACATGAAGTATGAGAACTACTTCTGTGGGTGACTAGACTCATTAAAACAGGGGGCAAAGACAGAACAGGTCCAAGTTCTTTCTCCTCATGGTTACCTGGGTGTTCAGTGTCGAATTAGTGTCTTGGCCATGGCCATGTGGTTTCATGGCATGAGGACAATTATGATTCCTGTTTTGATTACTAGTACATTAATTCCATCTGCTTTCTTTCACTCCTCTTGTCATCTTTAAGGTCCCCTTGTGAATCACCAAAAGCCCTCTGGAATACTGCAGGATTAAAAAAAAAAAAAAAAAAAAAAAAACACGTATAAGCAGCCACTCATCAAACACTCTGTCAGAATGGTATGCAATGTGCATCCATCATATCTCATTTAATCTTCAGAATAAACCTTGGATCAGGTATTATTATTAACCCCATTTAACAGATGTAGGAAATCAAGGCTTAGAGAAGTTAAGTAACTCCCAGAGCTGGTGCTAGAACCTGGCTCTGTGTGACTCTAAGGCCCAGGCTCTTAAACAGCTACTACTTGCCCTTGAGGTAGGTGAACAGACTTGGCCTCACTTTTCTCTGGCCCTTGGGGCAGCAGCCTGAATGGAAAACTAAGACTGGGGGCTTCCCTTGAAGTTTCTTCCACATAACCATCCCCGTTTTTACTATGATTTTATGTTACAAATCATCATTTTTAATTTTGAAAATGTTTTTAGGAACACATGAATAAAGTATTTGCATCTTTCTTGGGCCTTATTTGTCTTATTTAATGTATGAGGGTAAGGATGCATCTGTGGTGGCTCAGCCTCTGTAAATGAAGTACTGAAGCTATTTCATGTCATTTTGTATGAAGTTTTGTGTTCAGTATACTTTGATGTTAGGCTCGGAGAAATGAATATACTTTACAGAAAGATCCCTCCTCCTCAACGTGTGACATATTTTAATACGGTTGTGTAAATCAAAAAAATCGAACTGTGCAGAGCCTCCCAGGGATACCCATTGTGAAAAGTGCACTTACACAGACACATACAAATCGTATCTCACAAACAACACACCACACAAGCTGTTTTCTTCACTTAACAGTACATCCTGGATAGAGAACTTGAAGCCAGGAAAGCGAAGGCTGAAGAGGCCTGGCGGGCTGGAGGTCCACGTCGCTCCGGGCCGGCCTGGCCGGCGAGCGTGCTCCCCGGGCTGGGACAAACGGCGGGAGGGAGGAAGTGTGCGGCCGGGAAGCTCCGCCGCTCTCGCCCGGGTTTCCCATTTTACCCCAGCTGAGACTGCGAGGAAAGTTGGCCCGGAAATCTGCGCCCGCCAGAAACCTAGCCCAGCCCCCGCCCCAGGAACTTCCCCGGCCGCGGGGCGGGAGTCCTGGCCCGGGATGGAGAAGTCGGCGGCGGGCGTGGGCTCCGGGTCGCCGCTCGCCCGCGGGGCCGCTTCGCGGCAGCGCCCTCTGACGGCGGCTCCGAGCACCGCCACATCTAACTGAGCGCTTGGTGCACCTGCGCGCTGTTTTGTCCGTGCGCAGACCCCGGGGCGGCTGGGGGACACTAACTCCGGTGCGCACCTTTGCTACACAGCTCTTAGCAATTTCAATTTTCCCTTAGAGAAGTGTCTGTATTCCGTAACCCTGTATATCTGCGCAGAGCTCCTAGAGCCACAGACTTGTGTGCAAATGAAATGAGAAAGTGGTCTGGTTGCCCCGTGTGCCTTGGCTGTGGTAGAGACGGTCTACGGGCTCCCTGTGGTAGTTCAAGTTCTGCCCTCGTCTATGAACGAGTACCTTTGAGCACAGGACACGCGACTCTGCACGAATTTGTGTCTTATTAGTGGCACACACATTTTTATCATCTCCCACTCTGCATGAATGTGCAGGGCTGGGGTGGGATGCTCAGAGCCACTGAGCCGTGGGTGGTAAAAGTATGTTTCTAACATATAGGCGTTAAAGGTGTAATGTGGGCCAGGTGCAGCACGTACACTAAACCCTTCGCCCTTCCTCTCATCCTCTTTGATTTCAGGAGAACTGTGGGCTTCGCTTTGGGGCCCCTGGCGTACGGTTGCTTGATCCTGACATGAACTCAGCACCCTCCATGACCTCCTCTTGGCCTTCCTTCTTCCCCAGTCTGGGGAACCCAGGGAGGCTGCCTAGCGCTGTCTCTAAGCACCTTGGAAGTGATGTAAACCCAAAGAAATCAGCATCTCCATCTCCTTCCTTTTTCCCCACCCGAAAGTCATTTCCTCTTAGTTCATTACCTGGGATTTTGATGTCTACGTTCCCTCGGTGTTATTGATGCACAGAGAGAGGGGAGAAAAAGGAACTTCTTGAAATTCCCCCAGAAGGTTTTGAGAGTTGTTTTCAGTGTTGCAACTTAGAACAAGCCAGTTTCTACTTTGGGTTTCCATCAGAAAGCTTGGTAGGAGCAGGGTATATAAGCTCCAGTGGCAGCAACGGCAGCAGAAGGACAGCTGTTCCAAGCCCATCCGGCCCTGCAGCCTGCCCAGGAGCAAGGTAAGCACTTCCCCAGCTGCTACCCGCCCCTTCCCATGGGTCTGCGGGCTGTCCAGGGTATGAGGGCTAGTGTGCTACCCCAGCACCTGATAGCATCCAGTGGGTGGATTCCTAGAAGCTTCCCTGGTGACTTACTGTTGGGACACTTGTGAAAATGTAGTACCTTGGAGACTGATGTATAAAGTGTTGATAATTACCTATCAAAGTCTGTGAATGAACGCACGTTTTTAGGAGGGTGTGTTTTGTCTTATTTTGAATGACATGTATATAAAAGTGTATTCCTGACTATGAATGTTTATCTGTTAAAGAATTGGACAGTGTTCAAGTCAAGGGGACTTGCCTTAGGACAGAAAACTTTCCAAAAGCGTTTCATGCAGTCCTCAAAGTGATTGGAGTCATACTCGTACTTCATAACTGCGTATTACAGATGATACTTGTCCCCTATTTGTGATGGGCTGGTGATAGCAACTAAATTGATATGCCAGTTCTCTAGCGATTTTGAATTAACTAATTTTGGCCCCACTTTAGAAACGGAAAAGCAATGGTAATGTTTAAAACTATTTCTCAAAGAGTTTTACATCTTGAGAGCTGGGGGGGGGGGAATCACCTTTACTGTATCAGTGTCTCATACTTGCCCAGGAAAAATTGTGTGCAACAATGCGATCAATTACATGCCATTTTAACAAAGCAATTATTAAACCCCAGTAAATGGTCCACTTTTTTCAATCACAAAAGCTTAAGATATTAGATGGAATTGGGGTAACCTTTTAGAATTAATTTTACTTGGATCCAAAATGGTATGGGTTTTGTATATTTATTCATTCTACTAATAATCCATGAGATTCCCTCCATGCTAGACTCTGGGGATAAAATGTGTAACAAGACAGACATGATCACTGCCATCAAAGATGAGTGTGGTGAAGAAGACAAACATGAAAGAAGGAGCTGTATTATTTCCATTGTAGTCCGTGCTAGGAAGGAGAACAGAGTCAGGGGTCCTGACTTCATCTGGACACCATGCTGGGTATTTTGCATGAATTTCTTTACTAACTCCTCACCACAACAGGGTGCCCATTGTACAGATAAAGAGTGTGTGTGTGTGTGGGGGGGGGGGGTTGGCTTTCTGACAGTGTAATTTGCTGTTCAAGCCAGCCTGAAACATGCCAGGCTTATGAGTGAGTGGCCAAGATCCAGTGAGCTGGAGGACTGGAGGAAAGAGAGAACAGCATAGAAGATGTAAATCTCTCTCTCTCTCTCTCTCTCTCTCTCTCTCTCTCACACACACACACACACACACACACACACACTTTTATGTGCACACACATACCCTATCATGATAAAGAAAATTTTCAAAAAGATGGGAGGCTTAAAGAGGTCAAGTGACTTGCCCTCGGTAACACAACTAGTGGCAGCTGGGATGGCAGTTCTGGAGGTCTGCCTGGTGTCCTTTGCATGTGCCACCATACCATCTAACATGTCTTTTTATTTTTAAATAATTCTCTTTTTAAAAAGTAACAAAATAAAGCTAGAAAACAAGATGCCTACCCAAGTGTCATTGGCATTCCATGCTGGCACCAGTGTCAGGGAGCCTTAGCATGCCCCGGAAAATAGGAGTGCCTGGTCAGGGGCCCCTTCATTCCTCATACAAGGGTTTCAGGGATTTAGAAAACCTATGGAAATGACATGAAAAAAATTATTTTACTATTAAGACTCTCAAATTTACCATGGGAGGAAATGTAGGCTGAGCATACTGATCTCCAGTAGAGGCTGACCAGTCAGAGAGCCAAAAGATTACCATGTAATGCCCCCTTTTCTGGTTCTCTGAGTCCAGCAGATTGTATAATGGTTACATTGCTGGACTCCCACATAGTCAGCTGCAGTTCAAGCCTCAGACCTGGTGGCTTAAAACTCACACCAGGCACGTGTGCATGCATTCACAAAATCCCAAGAGGAGAATGGAGGAGAATGGATTGTGGTGTGGTCTTCCCCCTCGAAAGGTGATTTCTTGCTTTCTATCTCTCTGTCTCTCCAGCGAGGGCACACAAACACCTTTTAGTAAAGGAAAAAGAAAAAAAAAACTCTAAAAAAGAAAAAAAAAAGAGCATAGTCCACCACCATCTCCACCCTTCCCAGTGTTCCATGCTTTGAAATGTAGGTGATACTAAAATGGAAATTGTTTCTTAGAACCATCCCTAGGGCTCCCTTGACCCTGAAGTGCAGTTCACCTGGAATTCTCAAATACATTTGAGGCCCAAAGAGGAAGTGCTGGGCACATAGCCAAAGGGAAAATCCCAGCATGAAGAGACTATAAAGGAATCACCAGGAGATGCCAGGAATCCCTATTGTTTCCATACCCAGAGTGCTGACATCTGGGTTTTACAGGTCCATGTAATTGTAGTACCTCTGTGGGCATTTCCCTTCAGCTGTGGGCATGACTTTTTTGGCTATCCATCATATTCAAAGCAGAGAGATATCAAAACATTCCCTTATCTCTTCTTCTAGGTACAAGCGAATGTGCTATTGGTTGCTTCTATAATACGTCATTTCATTGCATCTCTCCACAACTCTGTGAGATGAGCATTATGTCCACTTTATAAATGAGGAGACTGAGGCTCAGAGAGTAACTTTGCCAACATTACACAACTAGTGAGTGGTAGAACCAGAATGCAAACCCACGTCTGCTTGACTCCAAGCCTATGAATGTACTGACCAATGCTCTGTGCCAACTAGTACTTTGTTGCAGTCATAACTGGACTGAACCAATAACCATGTTTCCAGGAATCCATGCTGTGATGACAAGACACTGAGTCATGCTCAAGAAGACCTAACTTCTAGTCCCATGTCTGCCACTCATGAGCTCTATAATATAAGAGAGTAAAGTACATTACATGGCAGAGCTCCCCTAGGGTTAGCAGCAGTTCTGACAAAGCTATGATATGTCAATACTCAGTCGCCCCTACAAAGGGACACCTTTTAAGGTATTTGGCTGAAACATTTGGGCCTTGTTCTTCATACGACTTAGACCAGTGGTTTCTGAGAGTATGTTCCTGCAAACACTGGTCCTTTCCAAGATGGATGGAGGCGTTTCAGAATGAAATGAAACCATGATCATTTCTACCTAAGTCCTCAGTGGTGTGTTATTTTTGTAGTCTGAAGATTTTCATGAACCCTAAGAGATTGCTCTTGACTAGCACAAATGTATGCATTTCATTATTTCATAGTATATATGTCGGTATTTTATGGTCTTCTGCCAAAGAAAACCTTGATTTTCAAGGCTTATGGGCCGGGAACATGAGTTAAACGAGTGGTTTTCAAAGTGTGGTCCCTAGAGCAGCAACAGCAGTTTCATCTGGAAACTTTTTAGAAATCCAGATTTTTAGACCTCACCCCGATATCAGCTCTATCCATCCTCTCTGGTGAGACCCAGTAGTCTATCTTAGTAGGTTCCCAGAATTTTCTGACCTAAGCTGAATTTTGAGAGCCATTGCATTACATCGTGTAGGAGAGAGTAACTTGAGTTTGGAGCAACTGCTACTCTAACAAGAGAAACTAAGCCTCTACAACAAGAGCTGGTGACGAGGTGATTGTCAGAAATTGAACTTTACCTCTTTATGGCTTTTCCATCTCTAACTCAGTGCTTTACCCCTGGATGTCCCAGCACTTACTGCTTTGTGCTACAGTGGTACAGATGTGAAGCTTATCTCCCCAACAGGAGGGAAGGCATTTAACACACTTAGTAAATATCTGTTGAGTGAAAGTATTTGCTCCTAAAAAGCAGGATCCAGATAAAAACATTTTTCCATTCCCAACTGCTCCTAGCTCAATGCTTTTTGCATAGTAAGCTCTGAATAAATAACTGCTGAATGTTGATCCAGATAAATTATGTTCTTTCTCTCAGCTTTGGGTACTTATCCTAAAAATAAGAGGATTGTATCATATGTCTAGCCTTAGGTCTCTTTCAGTTCCAGATATCCTATGGTTCTCTGGGGATGTTCACACCCAGAGACGAGCACAGGGATTCTTTAACTCACCAAGGATTAGCCTGACAAAGTGAAGAAGAAAAGGGGAAATCAAAATAAAAACAATGGACATAGAATGTGTCCATGGTTCCCAGAGGTTACTGAATAATTGCTGACATGATCTCTTTTCCTCCTTCTCTCCTTGTTTCTCCCCCTGCACTCCTCTACAGATGTGTCAACGGCAGTTTGTCATCTGGTTTTCCATGGTTTTGCTGGTCTCTCCCCTCATGGCTATATGGGAACTGGAGAAAGATGGTAACTAGCATCTCTTTATTCTCTACGGAGGCCCTAGATTCCAAGCCAGTACCCTCAGGCAGCCAGTGTTGGGAAGGCAGACTGAAGTAGGCCACCGGCCACTACGCTTTACTCGGGGGAAATGCAAAGCTATGCTTCCATCTATCATTTTGAGGCTATCTGTATTGTTTGATTTTCATGCTGGATTCCAAAAAAGGAATTTTTTTTTTTTTTTTTTTTTTTTTTTTTTTTTTTGTGGACTGTTCTGAGAAAGTGATGGTTTTCATCAGTATTACTAAAATCTAGCTGTTTTGTATGATTAAATTTCCCATGGGAATTTTGGATTTGAAAAGTCTAAGAACCATGATCCATCATCTCCAACTCCACCATATGATATTGCCCCTTCTGCTGGCACTGTGATAACTCACCTCTGACCACATACTGTATAGAAAACATATGATTTTGACTCACATTGACTTGGGTTCAAGTCCTGGTCCTGCCAACTATTGGTTATGTGACCTTGAGCTGGGTCACCTCCTCTGCACATGAGTTTCCTCTACTGTGCGCTACTTGGTATTTCAAAGTGACACCTATCACATGAGTTATCTATGAAGACAGTGGACAACTCAAAAGATGGTAAGGTAAAAGTAAATGCTAGCTAGTATTACCATTGTAGATGTTTAAAATAATGTCTCTGATGATTCAACAGAAACTATTTTTACCCCAATGATCAATTAAAAAATTATTAGTAGACTAATAGGATCGATGTTAATAGAATAAGTGTCCTGTTATTCTGGTATCTCACACAGAGTAAATATGTATTAACTGATGATTGGTTGTACCTCAAAGAGCCTCAGATTTTCTCATTAGAGCCAATGTTATAACGTTGGTAATTACTGTCTTTAATTAATAATGCTTCATGTTTATTTAGCACAGTGTCTCATTTAATTATTACAACAATCATGGGAGTAAGTACCATCTGTACCCTATCTACATACGCTGAAAATTGAGGCTGGAGAGATTAAGTAACTTGCTCAATGTTACATACCTGGTGAGGGTGGACCAGGAACTTGGTCACAATTTAGTCTCACTTCAAAGCTTGTGCACTTAAGTACCTGAAATGTTTACAAGAAGGACATGAAGCAATTGTTTCCTGTGTCCTCAGGGAGCTGACAAGAGGAACCAATCATAAATAAGAGGAACCAATCATAAATGAATGATAAAAAGATTTCAGCTACTGGTCAGAAATAATGTTTTGATATTCAGGAGAGTACAACACTGAAACAGGTGCCTGAGAGATATTTAGGACCATTCCACCATTCTTAAGAATTTCAGAAAGACAGCAGTCCAACCACCCTATCCCCACGGAGTCTGAGAGTTTTAGACCCTCCCTAAAGTAAGGACAAAAGCCTGAGCCAAATAATTATGGCAGATCCCTTCTAACCCTGGGATTTTTAGTGAACTCAGGAATCATAGTCCTTGAATTTTTAACCCCTTAACTACTTCTGATTTGGTAAACCACAGAAATTCCAGAGAGTCAATGTGAGAAATACTGAGGGAGCTTGTGACTAGAAGACAAGATGAGGAAATGAAGCGAAGCACTAGCTTCTAGCTGCTTCACCTCAGCTTTCCTCTTGCAGTTGTTTTCTTTGCCCTTGGACAAAACTCTTCTAGGGCTTCCGAGTCCTAGTTGTGAAGGGACATAATCATGCCATTCGGTTGTCTTGGGCACAGAGAATCACTAGAGAAATCCAAAGGTGCCACGTGGTTTTATGTCAGCACAGCTATACCATTTCTAAAAAGTTGGGTTCCAAATGTTTTATACCTCTTCTCTTTGTTACCCATTCGGTAGTTATAAATACCACTGACATTAAGTAAAAACTTTATATTCCTCAGGCTTTACCCTTGGATGCCAATAATAAGAACCCCTATTTATAGGGCATTTAAGGGCACTGTGTTAAGCTTTTATATGAAATAGGTTATATAGGTTGTCAGGAAAGTCATGATTTTTTTCCTATGTTTTTCTATGCAAGAATGCATCGTGACTTTCCCAACAATGTAATATAATCCACATGTTAATCTTCTAAAGTAAATACTAATATTTTTCTCATTTTAAAAATGATGACACCAGTTCAGAGTAATTGAATGTCTTGCCCAAGGCCATAAGCCTAGTGTAAAGGTTAGAGCTGAAAATCCAAACCTATACCAGTCTAAAATACAGGCTCCTAACTCTTGTGGTTCTCAAACTTGAGCAGGCATCAGAATCATCTGGAAAGCTTTAAAAAAAAAATACCACTGGACCCAGCCCAGTGCTTCTGATTTAGCAACTGAGAATTTGTATTTCTAACAAATTTCCAAATGATACCACTGACAGTGGTAGAATGATCATGCTTCAAGAGCCACTGCATTAAACTATTCTATTCAACTAACAATCAGGCACAGATAGATGAATGAATCTCTGATGTGATATATTCTTTGAGATACTGTACTAAGCTATTCTTCAAGAGCCAGTTTAGATACCGGCATTAGATAGATATCCATTACAAAACTTAGAGACAGAAGGTCTGTGTTATAGCTCTTATACTTCTAACTTTGTGAAGTTGCTTAGCCCCTTGGCTTCAGTACCCTCCTCTATAAAATGGGGAGACTGAGAGCTCCTAGACTGCCTTATTGAATTGTAAGATAGCTTAAAAAATAAAGACAGAATAAATTCTCCATTGGTGAGTTTTATGCATAAGGAACTAAATTCTTAAATCCCCATAGAAAATTATAAGAGTTTCACAGTGCAGTTGTCTGACTCCTTGGTCTGTGAATAACAGAACTAACAGAGTTTATCATGTGGCAGACACTGCGTTAATTGCTTTACATGCTTTCTTCATTTAATCCTCACAGCCAAACCTACAACGTCCATATTATTATTATCATTTATAGATGAGGAAACTGAAGCTCATAGTAATTAAGTACCTGGTTCCAAATTCCCTAACTGGAAAACAAGCCAGACTATGAAAAAGAGGCATTGTATGTCCCCACTCAATATAAATCTAATGTCTACACTCTATAGCAGGAACTAAAAGATTGGAAGGAGTAAAACTATGGAGAGCAACCGTGGATACCAGAGACAGTGTGGGAGGATGGTGGGGAATGTGGGGAGGTGGAAGGGACAGAATCAAGGGGAAAAAAAGAAAACAAACATTTAAAGGATACAAAAATAAAAAAATTACCTGTTGATGATGATGTGTATGGTAATATCTTTAACTGGACTAACATACAGTGTATTCATATTGGGAAAAAAAATGTTTAAATAAATAAATAATTAACAAATCCCCTAGCTGGTTAGTGGAAATGGGATCTCTATCCTGCATAGTCTTACTCAACACCCTGTATTTTTAAACACTATATACTGTATCTGTCTTATTTCCTGTGAAGCTTACTTTCCTGCTGGAAGTGTATCTTTACCAGACCTTTGTCAAACTCTTGTGCTGTTTGCATTTTCTAGTGTATCAAGGTCTTCCTTATCTGCCAGCTAATCTGAAGTTAATTTTTAAAGGCAGCCTGCCAGTTAATGAGCCCATGACAGCTATAAAACTTGCTTTTCTGTTCTATGACCTTGAGCTCAAGGGGGTGCCCAATGCCCTGAGATCAGGTGGCAAGTATTTGCCAAACACTCGTTCTGAGCAAGGTTGGGCTTAGGCAGTGGGCTGCTCAGAAGGTGAGCAAAAGACAGTCTTGGAAGTCACAAAGCTTACAGCCTGTTCTCTGCTCCTGGTGCTCTCCAGTGTATGTTGTGGAGTTGGATTGGCATCCTGACGCTCCTGGAGAAGAGGTGGTCCTCACCTGTGACACTCCTGAGGAAGATGACATCACCTGGACTTCAGACCAGAGCAGTGAAATAGTAGGATCTGGCAAAACCCTGACCATCCAAGTCAAAGAGTTTGGAGATGCTGGCCGGTACACCTGTCTCAAAGGAGGCCAAATTCTGAGCCATTCGCTCCTGCTACTTCACAAAAAAGAAGATGGACTTTGGTCCACTGATATTTTAAGGGACCAGAAAGGTAATTCTCTTCCCTTGGATAATGTGAATTTTCTCTTTTACTTCATAAGAGATAGAAAAATTAAAAATTGAAAAGGCAAGACATGATCAGTATAGTTAATGAAATAATATCAATCCCTCCTGAAACCACCCAGAACCTCTGTTTTTCTTTGCTTTCCTAGACCCTTTGAGTTACCAACAAGAAAATTTTATATTGACAAAGTTTCATGGTCAGTCTGAATGCTTGTCTTGAGGTTTTCTTTAAATAACCTCGAAGGTATTATTGAAATGATACAAGGTGATACTATTGGATGGCGAATGGAAATTAACCAGTGTGTACTGTGCATTACAACGTATGCAGGGCATAACAGCACTAAGGTGATAACCTTGAAAAAGTAGTACCTGGGTCTTCTGTGCTAGGTGTGTCACACACTGCAAATTGAGCATCACATTGAAACACTCCCAGTCCTCACTGAACTATCTGTCAGGAGAACAGCAGCATTTCCCAAGGAAATAAATGGAAGAGCGTCACCCTTAGACCATCTGGTGGCCTGTGATTAATTATAGTCAAAATCTTTCTGAAAGAAAGTCCCTAAATATTGAATTTTTGTTCTTTTCCAATCCAGAACCCAAAAATAAGACCTTTCTAAAATGCGAGGCAAAAAATTATTCTGGACATTTCACCTGCTGGTGGCTGACAGCAATCAGTACTGACTTGAAATTCACTGTCAAAAGCAGCAGAGGGTAAGTGAAATCACTCTGGTTTCCCAGCATTCAACTGGAACTATTTCATTAAGAAAATAAGAGTTATCTGTTGGTGACACATCAATTCATGATATGGGAAAAGCAAAATCAAACCTGCATTTTTCAACCTCCCCCCACCTATTGCCTAAATTGGAGAAAGAACATGGAGACTTAAACCAATCATCTGAATAAATATGTGTGTTAGAACAGGATATTAATGGGACCTTAAAACAGTCTCTGCTGTGTTCAGACCCATCCAAATTGTCCACAATGCTTCGTTAAGGCTCACAGCACCATGGAGAGGGATAAAAGGAGAAATCAAAGCTATAAATGACTTGCCAAAATTAAATCTTGAGTCAAAAATAGAAATAAGAGCTCTAGGACATAAATTTTGGAAGCCTGAAATAGACTCTGTGAGGCCCCTGGAAATTTTTCCAGGGTTACCTTAACTCCTCCTGCTGACACCAATAATCTGAAGTTGACTGTTTGACCAACACACTTGGCCAGTCCCTGAGAAACCAGTTTCCACAGATGTAGGTAGGCCCTGCGTGACTTAAGCTATTCATCATCAAAGTTCCTGAGCAATGCAGGACTATGGAGCCCAACCTAGGTGATCACACTGGCTTTGTCTCTATTTACCTGAGTAAATGAAGCACTGGGTTCTCACTTTTCCATCTTCCTTTCTTTTTTTTTTTTTTTTTTTTTTTTTTTTTTTTTTTTTTTTTTTTTTGGTCAGAGGGCACATATGCTCACCAGAAAGAGGGAGAAAGCACGCTTCAGCCTCCAGGAGAGGAACATGGTCACTCCACAACCCCTTCTTCATTTCTCTACCCATTCAGGATTTTAGGTACACATACACACATGCCCAGTGTGTTTCTCAACCCACCAGGTCCAGGATTTGAACCACACCCTTGGCCATGTAGGATTCTGGCTCACTCAATCACCAGGCCATGGGCTGGCCCTCACATTCCTGTCTTTAAAATGAAAACACTAACTAAAGAAATGCATACACAAGTGTACCAAGACCTAAGTGCATATGTTGTTTGCAGTGTCTTTGGTAATCAGCAGAGGAAGGATTCAGTGAAGTTTGATACATTATCCTCAGGCTTTATGAGCATTCACTGAACTGAATAACCCAATCTATATGGTCTGTCATGGAGAGCTCCTAAAATATGTTCAGAGGAGGAAAATATGGTTACAAAACCATATATATATATATATATATATATATATATATATATATATAACTTGATCCTATTTCATATAAAATAAAATCTATGTGTATACATATGGATTAAAATCTATATGTATGGGGACCAGCAGATGGCATAATGGCTATGTCGCTGGACTCCCATGTAGTCGACCATGGTTCGAATCCCAGACCTGGTGGCTTAAATTCACACCAGATGCATATGTGAGCATGCCCAAGATCCTGAGAGGAGAATGGAGGAGAAGGGATCGTGGCGTGGCCATCCCCCTGGGGGGTGATTTCTTACTTTCTGTCTCTCTGTCTCTCTCTGTCTTTCTGGTGAGTGCATGCACCCTATAGCAAAAAACTTTCAAAAAAAATAAAACTTTATGTATGTATGTATGTATGTATCATCTAGCTACCCTGAATATTCAGTGAAAAAGGTCTGGAAGGATACAAGCATACAAGCTAGAAATAGTATTTATATCTGCAGAGTGAGGTTAGGGTTAACAGGAGAGAAGGAAGCACACACATATTTCTTGATGCTCATCTTTTATCATTTTAAATTCTTCTCATTAGTATGTATTGGATCAGTGGAAAAGTCATGACACAGTTTTGCATAGAAAAAATACATCATGACGTTTCTGACGACCCAATATTTTGTCATTCAAATAGAAAGAATGAACTTAAATTTTTATAAGGGGATTGCATCAGGGACCCTGGGATCTAAAAATAAATAAACAAACAAACAAACAAACAAACTAATAATCCATGTTCACTTAGGCCAGAAGCATGTAAGTGTAGGTTTCTAAACATTTGTACTGTGTCTTAAAGCTAAGCCTATTCTCCTAGGAAGGGCAGTTTCTTACCCCCGCAGTGAAATTAACCAATTGGAGAAACAGTGTCCTTATACAGCTAGCTTACTCAGTGACTCCAGTTCTAAGAGCCGGGCCACTACCACGGTGTAACAAGGGTTGTTTCTGTCTTTGACTTCAGCTCCTCAGACCCCCGGGGTGTGACATGTGGAGCAGCGACCCTCTCTGCGGAGAGAGTCAGAGTGGAAAACAGGGAATATAAGAAGTACTCTGTGGAGTGTCAGGAAGACAGTGCCTGCCCAGCCGCTGAGGAGAGCCTGCCCATTGAAGTCGTGCTAGACGCCACACACCGGCTCAAATATGAAAACTACACCAGCAGCTTCTTCATCAGGGACATCAGTGAGTTTCGGATGATTGTATGTGCTGTGTAAGGAAAAGTGCTGTTTGCCACGTGTTCTCAATGTTCCCTGCATTCTCTCTTTTATTTTGCACCCCACAAGAGTACAATGTAGATCTATTGTCAGCTTTTTAAGGAGGAGAGAATTGAGTCTTGGAAAGGTTAAGCGATTTGCCCAGTTTTAAGATCACACATCAGACAATCCAGATTCGGATTCACTCCATTAAAAAAAGCAGGTCCTTTGCTCCACTTCTCTTGTGTTCAGGTAGCTTCGATGGTATATCTAAGAATCCTTCAAGCATGATATCCATATTCAGAACCAGGGCTTCCCTGCTAATTGCAATTACTCACTATCATTTTATCGCATTTGAAAAGAGATTGCTTTACACACACACACACACACACACACACACAGGGACTTCAAAACCATGAAAAAATAGAATTAAAGTACACGTTTATTTTGGTGCAAAAGATTTTTGAAATTCGTGCATAGTTTTTCATAATACATATTTTCTATGAACTTATTGAAGGTGTGGGTATATAGTGGAGTGTGTTTATATAAATCCCTCCAAAATGGACATTTGTTAAATTAGCAGATAAAGAGTTCATCATTTATCACTTCCTTAGATTTTATTCATTGAACGAGCATCATGATAAAATGTGATAGAATGGCAAAACTTGCTCTAGAATTTGTGGAGAATTTGCATGTAGTGGGTGGGGAAGGGTCAGGTCTAGTTCACACAAGATGGCCAATGAAGGCCTCGTAACATTTAGCTGCAACCTAAAGGAAAGATGTTAGTTGTGTTAAGAACAGAAGGAAGGGTATTTGTGAAGCACCTTCTATAGCAGAAGCCATGGTCTTTGTATGAAACAAAGCCAGCCTATGGGGCTAGAATGTCTCCTCCTTCCCTCGCTTAGAAGATACCCCACTTAAGGATGTAGTCTCTATGATACTCACCATGGTCTTCTCCATGCATAGCCCATGGACTGGCACATATGGGTGCTTAGTAATTATTTGCTGAATAAATGAACAGACAAATGAGTGTAGAGACAATTGACTATAACTGCTGCAAGATGAATCCATGGCAAAGGCTCTGAAAAGGCAAAAGAAGGGCAGTAAGTGGAAAACCTTTTGTCTCATCCCCAGCAAGAAGCTTAAATTCAGTTCTTCATTTGGTGCAAAGTGAGGAGTTGAAGTCAGAAAGGGTGGTTCGTCATGGCATAGCCCGGATGTGAGCACGTTGTTGTCTCTAAAACTTTCTCCTGGGTGTTAAGCAAAAATGGCTCCACATCCAGGGCCCATCTGCTTGTGCAGTGATGCAGGTGATTCTGAGCTCTCTCAGGTTCTGCAGTGAAGGGTATGGCCACTGGTGATGCCTGCGTTCCAGGGGCACTGGTGTAAGCCCCAGCCAAAAAGCATCTTACACCTGCCAGTTAGGTGCTCAGAGCCGTGAAGTAACTGTCCTGCAGACTCACAGCTAGTCAAGGTGCAAGTGGAATCAGAAGCCAAAACACCTAACTCTCAGGTCCTATTAGGAAAATAAAAGGTGTTTTTCTCCTTCCACAGTCAAACCCGACCCGCCCAAGAACCTGAAGCTGAAGCCATTCAAGAATTCTCGGGACGTGGAGGTCAGCTGGGAATACCCAGACTCCTGGAGCACTCCACATTCTTACTTCTCCCTGACATTCCGTGTTCAGGTCCAGGGCAAGAGGAAAGAAAAGGTGAGAGGCGTTTTCGGTGCAGCATATTCCATGGTCAAGTTTGTGCAGGCCTACATCAGGAAGAAGCTAAAAGATGAGGAAATTTTTTTTTTTAGCACTATGTGCCTAAAACTGTGTAAAGAATTCTCCATGTGTATCTCACTTGACCCACACAGCCTTGCGAAAGTAGCCAGTATTATTATCACCACTTAACAAGTGAAGACACTGAAGCTCAGAGAGATTACGTGACCTGCTCCAGGTCACTCAGTTCAGTGTCCAAATCAGGGCCCAAACAATATGCCAAACACAAACTCCAGGCACCTCACCTCCTCACTGCTCATGGAGGGTTGGTCATTCATTTATTGGTCCTGATGTAGGAGCTCTGAGCTCCAGAGTCCTTAAAGCATTGTTTCAACCAAGTGAGTAATAATGAATGATAGAACCTTTACACTATATCCCACCCAAAATCGTAGCTCTAGCTGTTCCAGATACTGTGAACTTATTTTACTAAGCAGGATGTTTGCACTGACATAGGCTATAATGATAGCTTTCCAACTTCCCTGCCTTAGCATCAGAATTCCTTTGTGTCTCTCAAGTTTCTAGAGGCATTTTTAAAACCACTGAACAAAGTCCTTATTCAGTATAGCATTTAGCAAGTGGTAGAAAGTCAGTGATTCAGTCACTCTCTGGGGAAAAAAAAATAAGGGAGGGGTAAGGGGTGAGGCTATTCTGAAGTAGATTTTACCTAAATGCCATTTAAAATCTCAGTAAGTATCTTCCCTATTTAAGACATATATCATAAATAGGTAATAGTGCTTCCTTTGTACTAAAGACTCACTAAGAGCTTTATGTGATTGTTACCTTTTACTTTTATAATCTTATGGGGAAGGCATTATTGTTATCCCTATTTATAATGAGGATATAGACACAGAGAGCCTAAGACATTTTCCTGAAGTTACACAGCTATTTATATGAAGTAGTGGTGCCAGGATTTGAAAGCAAGTTTGTCTGATAAAAGAACTGGGGGATGGGATTTCTGAATATCCAGGGGAACGGGTCAGAGCAAATCTGTCTCCACCTCACCATGAGCCCAGTGCAGAGGTGACTATCCACAGGGCCTTGGGGCAAAGTAGCTGTGCTAGAAAGATGAAAGCTGGACCGCTCAATGCCTTCCTTGGGACTTACTAAGTAGAAAAGCCACATCTATGTCTAGCTCTTCTACCAGAAGGTGGTGCAAGTTCTGTGCACTCCCTGTGAACTTAAAGCCCTAAGACTGGAATTTGCTTGCTTAGGAAGGTGGTGCTTTGCAGACAGCATTGCCAATGAGCCTTCACAGAATTCTGTTTCCCTAGCAGAAGGATAGTCTCTTTGTGGACAAGACCTCAGCCTCCGTCACCTGCCACAAGGAGGCCAAGATCTACGTGCAAGCCCGGGACCGCTACTACAGCTCATCTTGGAGCACATGGGCAACTGTGTCCTGCAGTTAGGTGAGCAGGCCCACAAAGCCCAGCCCAGACATGCAAGTTCAGTGAGCCCATCAGGGTAATGAGGGGGGTGGCCATGCAAGAGAGGGAAGGGGAGATGGGATACCCCAGCACATGGTTACCAGAGTCAGAAACATTTATTTATTTATTTATTGAGAGATTTTTTTTTTTCTATCGGGTACATGTGCCTGCCAGAAGGACAGAAAGACAGAAAGCGAGAAATCACACACACACACACACACACACACACACACACACACACCAACAGTGGGAACAGTGGGAATGGCCATGCCCAATCCCTTCTTCCCCTTCTCCTTCACTCTCCTCTTGGGATTTTGGGCCTGCATGCACACACACCCAGCATTAGTTTCAAGCCACCAGGCTCGGAATTTGAACCATGGTCAGCCATGTGAGAGTCCACTGACATAACCATCACAACATCTGCTGGGCCCAGAAACTTTTTTTTCCAGAGAGATTCTTGCTGTAGCACATATGTGCTCACCAGAGAGACAGAGAGACAGAACACAAGAAATCACCCTCCAGGGGGGATGGCCATAGCGCAATCCCTTCTCCTCTCGGGATTTTAGGCACATATGCACACACGCCCAGCGTGAGTTTTAAGCTGCTAGGTCCAGGACTCAAACCACAGTTGACTACTTGAGAGTCTAGTGATGTAACCATTATGCCATCTGCTGGTCCCACAACATTCATATTTTAACAGATATTTATCTGATTCCTGGATTATGTCAGACACTTTGCAGGACATGGGGATATTATAATAAAGAAAAAGGCATGGGTCCTAACTTCTTATAGAAGAAGGCATGGAAGAAAGAGAGAGAGAAAGAAAGAGAGAGAGAGAGAGAGGTGGCCAGAGTCAGAACATGGGGGACTTGCAATTCCAGGAGTTAAAACCTTGCCCTGGGGTCCCCGGCACTGAAGGGTATTAGGCAAGGAAGTAACACAATCAGATATTCTTGAAAGAAAACTCTCAAAAGAGCCTCTGGCAAGCACCATACCAGATAAATGCCAGGCCACATAAAGAAAGGCTGGGCCTCCTAACATGGGATCCCAAAACCCCATTGCTTGGGATAATGTGCAGTGAGAAATAAAAAGGGCCTGTTGCTGCTTCTATAACCCACATAGACTTTTGGCATCTTTTTCAGGTTCTAATCCCGAGTTTGGACCCTTGGAAGAAAAGTAGATGTGATCCAAAGTTTTAAAGACACAATGGAATAGACCCCAAAAGATGTTTCTACCTGATTTGCTTTTTTATGGTCCCTAGGATCATACAGAGGTGTTTGCTCTATTTTTCTATTTAGATGCTAACTGCTCACCGAAACAATGATCTTATTTATTTATAACCCTTCTATCTGTCAAGTTGCCACCTGACTTTAATGCTATTTAAGTATTTAAATAATTTATGTATTTATTAATTTATTGCTGTTATTTAACATTTGTGTGCCAGGGTGAATTGAATGTTTTATACTGTCATGACCTGATCCACAGGGATTGGGTCCTAGTATGTAAAATGTGAATTGAAGTGTTATTTATACTGACCACTTTTTAGGCCAGGGTGCAAGCACATCGGTTTTACACCAATGAGAGCACCATGTTCTGATGCCAGTGCCATCATGAGTTTGTGATGGATGGGAACACGAGATATTTACACCGAGACGTGAAGACCTAAGCTTGTTGGAAGAAGTCCTGGAGAAGGACCGGTTCCCAAATCCATGAAGACCTCTTTGACATGGCATTGGTAAAGCTGTTCAGGGCCACCTGCACTTCTAAGCAAGTTTAGTCTTCAAATGCCTGGATGTTAAAAAGGGCTTAAAAAAAAAAAAAAAAAGATTGCAATTGAAATCCAGCCTCAGACTCCCTGGCAGATCCTGCCCCCACATCTCCGTAAGACATAGGAGGATGGCACAGACACATGCCAAGTATCTGGAAAGAAAAAAAAAAAAAATCTTAGGAGTCAAGAGGGAGGACAAACGTAGTTATGTCTAAGGACATAAAATTGTCAGAATTGCAGGTGGCTTCTTAACAGCCCTGTGAAAAAAAGCAGACAAAGAGAAAACTGTCTAGACCGCCTCCCCATCAGCATGAGGGAACCGGACATGCAGATATGACCAGAAATCATTGCTCCGTGAAGGTGCTACTTTTAAATAATGAATGTGCTTTCCTTAATGTGATTACCTTTTTTTTTTTTTGTTTATTTATTTATTTATTTATTTTTGTATTCTGAGGCCAAATTAATAAAAACTCTTCTTTGCAATCGTATTTTGGGCTTTCTCAGCTGATTGGTGTATTTGATTTCCATATCTACCAGGGTGCATTTTTCTCCCCATCACTTACAAATTGCCCGTCCTTGAAGTGATTTCATTCCTAGTTTCGCAGAGTTGCTCTTTCTCTTTATAGTATTTCCAAAGTCAGTATGTTGCTGAGCTCAGGAGATGGCCCACTTTCTGACTGAGGTGACTCTTTGTAAGGGCATTGAACCATGTTGTGCCCCCTTTAGGGGCTGGGTTTTCCTGCTTCTTCCATTTTGTATCCTGGAATGGAATCTCTGGTTTCCCCAGTGTCATGAAATAAAATTTTAATCTGGTAGAACCCCGGGCAGCACATTTCATTAATATTAATATTAGCATTAGCTTTGGTATTTTCTAGAATTATTATTGCCGGAGGGCATGGGAACTCTCCAAAGATAAACAGAGAGAAAGAGAAGCATCCTTTCCCTCCACCCCCCAAATGGGGCATGGTTATACTGCAATCCTTTCTCTATTTCTCCATCCTGTGGGATTTGGAAAGTGCTTACATAGACACTGGGAGTGTTTTTCAAGCCACCAGGGGACTGAGAGTGGAACTGGGCAGTCAGCCATGTGGGATCCAACTCCCTCAGTCACCAGGCCATGGGGGTGGACCAGCTCTAGTATTAATTGAGGGCTTGCCATGTGTATGTGAGGACATGTACTAGCCTTTGGGGTTGAGAAGTTCCAATGAACCTCATGTTGCTCCCTCTGGACAGTGCCCACTCCTGGCGCTGCCTATAAACAAGGATGGAAAGTTAACCTCAATACCATTAAGTGCTAAAATGTTCAATATATGTGGAGTCCTGGGGTGAGAAGGAAAGAGAGGCATCTGTATAACCTGGAGTTATCCAGAAAGACCAGACAGAAAAAAGAGGAGGTGCCAACTTTGGGCAGCAAGAATGGCAGGGCTTGTCCATTTTCCTTTGGTGCCTCCCAGGGAGAGAGCAAACAGTGGAGCCAGAAAGGATAGAGCCAATTCCTTGTTATCTTGAAAATCCAGATGTGCACATCCGGGCTTTCTTGCAATTGCAGGGTAATTATAATAGGGGGTGTTTATTTACAGTCTTGATCTTAAGTGTCCCATGGAGCCCTTATTCCACTCTGCCGCTGGCCTGGAAGAATGGAGGCATTCCTGTCATCCCACTTCAGCCTTTGAAACCTATCATCTTGACAGCATGTGGTTGGTAATAACGAGGTAAGTCCTCCTCTAGGGTCTTTTGTCAAAAGATACCAATGTAGATACCAATGTTAAAGAACAATGCTAACCAGGAAAACAATCACATTTCATAAGCACTGGATCCTCAGAATCCTTTCCAAAACTGGTGACATGCTTGGGGCAGAGCTTAGATGTTCTCACTCTCATGGTGCCCATTGTTTTGTTTTGTTTTTGCAAGAGAGCATGATTCACTAGAAAGAAGAGAGAGAGAAAGCACCCTCCACAGGACATAGTCACACCACAATCTTTATCCTCCTTTTTCCTCCAGTTTTCCTTCCCATCGGGATTTTAGGCACTCACATACATGCACCTGGCATGCTTTTCAAGTTGCCAGGGCCAGATTTGAACCGCAGTTGGCTGTGAAAACCAGCTTCCTATGCACAGAGCTTAACTGCTGTGCTATGGGAACCAGCCCAGCCAACTGGTTCTCCTACATGACCTCTTAGCATCTGATTAACTTCAGTGCATGCAATGGTGATTTTTTTCTCTTAAAGATATTCCAATATTTCCTGGTGCCAGGTGATTGGATTCATATCCCACGATCTCCCTAAACAGGTGTCCCTGACAGCTGAGACTAGGGATGAGACCTAACATGAAAATCCTGTTGGGGATGACTTTCTTTCTCTGTCATGAAAGAAATAAGTAAGTAAACTTAAAAAAAAAAGAAAGAAATATTCTCCAGAACATCCCTTTATTGGTAAATCTACTGATTACAAAATGTCCGAACAAAAGATTTCAGGACTTGGAATCAGAAGACCAGCCCTTAGACCTGGCCACACTTGCTTACATGACCATGTGACCATGAGTAGGACCCTGGATTGGTGGTTGTTCAATCAGTGCTCACTCCCAGCTTCCTTCTCCCCTGATGCCCTCTTCAGCTCTAAAGTTTGGGAAGCTCAGAACTCACTTTCCCATCGAAGCTAAGTGACCTACTTATAGCCCATGAGATGTAGGAAACTTTCACTGGGGGACTGCTGAGTTTTAGTTTTTCTGATGAAAGACAGGTCTATGGCTAGCACCATCCCTTCCCTACTTCTTCCTCTCTTCAGTAGATAAAGTTTAAGACGCTTGAAAGGGCACCTTGTACCCAGGACAAAAGGCATCATACAAAAACTGTAACAGTGGAAAGACCCTGGATCGTACCAGCTTCACTGAGCAGCTGAACCAACCCCTATAACTACCTACCCCAGATTTCTTATTCTGGTAGAAAGATGGACCCATGTTTTTTCCTTTTCATTTTGGTAAAATCTGTGTAACCTAAAATTTCTTTTTTAACCAATTTTAGGTGTACGGTTTTGTGGCATTAAGTACATTTATAATGTTGTGCATGGGGCCTGCAGGTAATATGTGGTTAAGGTGCCAAAATCCCTTCTACTCCATTCTCCTCCTGGAATTTTGGTCATGTACACACACGGGCCTGGTGTGATTTCAAGCCACCAGGTCCAGGACTCACACCACAGTGACCCATGTGGGAGTCCAGAGCCTTTACTACCGTATTACCTGATGGCCTCAGTTTCATCATACTTTAAATGGAATAATAATAGTATCTACCACACAGAGAGGTTGTGAGGATTGAAGGAGATACTGCTCAGAGAGGACTTAGAAAATTACTTGATCCTGGGCCAGCCCATGGTGCGGTGGTTATGGTAGCTGGATCTCACATGGCTGCCTGCACAATTCAAGTTTCAAATGGAGCACTTGAGAAACATGAGGGGTGTGAAGGCCCAAAATCCTGAAAGAAGAGAGAAATGAAGGAAACACGATTGCAGTGTAGCCATTCTCCCCGAGAAGTGGGGGGGAGGTGCTTTCTTACTTTCCCCCTCTCTCTGTCTCCCTCCTGTAAGTACACATACACTCTAGTAAAACTAAACCATAAGGGAAAAAAAGGAAAGGGAAGAAAAATGTTCGATCCATAACAAGTTCTTAATAAAAGCTTATTGTTATTAGTCTTACTACATTACTTATAACCTGAAGGAAGCCTAATTCTAGACTCTGTTCTTTCTGTGGGAGTTGAGGTGGTAGAGGTGTGGTTGTTACCAGGTCTTGGTGTGTCCAAGGACTAGATTAATTAGTTAATTAATTAATCAATTAGGGACCAGCAGGTGGTATGGTGGTTAAGGTGCTGGACTCCCACATGGCTGAAGCAGTTTGAGTCCCAGACCCAGCAGCTTAAAAAATCACACCAGGCACATGTGGATGTGTGCCCAAGATCCTAGGAGAAGGTATTGCAGCATGGCCATCCCCACAGGGAGGTGATTTCTCACTTTCCTGCTTACTGTGTCTCTTGAGTGCACGTACCCTATGGTTAAAAAAAAAAAAAAAAAAAAGAAAGAAAAAAAGACTTTAAAAAAAAATAGAAAGAAAGAAAGAAAGAGATCATGAATCAACCAACCAATGGGAAAAAGAGGACTTAGTGTCACTGTAAAAACCTCTTCAGTATGGAGTCCCATTCTTACAAATGACAAAACATCCCCATATGAGAGATACCAAGATGCAATGAATCCCATGGCTGCCTCTAGAGATTGTGCAGGCTGGTGGGAAAGGGCAAGGGCAAACCATGGTGAGTATATTAACTACAACCGGGCCCGGACAAAGGTTTGCGCACTACTAATATTTCTTTTTACAAAGGTCTCCAGCTCCTAGGAAGAGCCTCTCTATTTCCTTTCACCTTCCTGGGTGTAATAACTCGGCATAAACCAACGCTTCACCTTACCTATAAATCAGACTTTAATCATCTCTTTCTATTTCATTTTAGTACAGCCCTTCTTCCAGGACAGCATTTGTGAGCAAAATGTATTTGGACAAGACTTTCTCCAGAGGGTCATATTATACCAAGGAAATGAATTCTCTCTCTCAGGCTCATAAAATGCAAAAATAAAATCAGCATTTGGGCTGACGGCAGAGGAAACCAGGCTCGCATACTGAAAACCCTCCTCCTACAGATTTGCATTTACCTTCACGCAGGCCTGGCTTCAGGAGACGCTGGGCATTCTGGCAGCCGGCCCACTGCAGTCCTGCGCAGCCTCTCCACTCGGTGCATGCAGAGCTCTGCAGCTGCTTGCTAAGCGACCCTGTCTCCTTTCATAAGGAGTGCAAACCATCTTGTCCCTGCCCTTTGCCCCAACCCACCTGGTGCTTCCTCAACTGCTTGCAAAAGGAGTTAATCTGAGCATGGAGGACTCCAGGAAACTGGATATTCTGCCAGTGGTCTGAGGATTTAAGAGGTTTTGTTTGGTTGGTTGTTTTTTTTCTGGTTTTTTTTTTTTTTTTTTTTTTTTTTTTTTTTCTATAGGGCATGTGCGCTCGCCAGAAAGACAGAGAGAGACAAAGAGACAGAAAGTGAGAAATCACCCCCAGAAGGGATTGCCATGCCGCAATCCCTTCTCCTCCATTCTCCTCTCTGGATCTTGGGCATGCACGCACGCGCACCCAGTGTGAGTTTAAGCCACCAAGTCTGAGACTCAAACCATGGTCAACTACATGAGAGTCCAGCGACATAGCCATTACGCCAACTGGTCCCTGAGGGCTTGGAGAAGAGAAAAGGTCAGGGGACAATTCCTGGGCAAGCCACAGTATTCCATGAGCATCCTCTTTCCCACATTTTACTCAACAGGTAAAATGAGGATGACAGCAAGCAAGAAAGAGGCTCCGGACCAAAACCCCTACTCTTCACTTGCCAGCTATGTGCTCCCAGGTGATCCTAATCATCTGGTGCCTTAGTTTCCCCACCTCTAAAACACATATGCTTATAGGGCCGCCACCTCCAAGGGGTGTTGTGAAGGTTAAAGAAGAAAAGACTTACAACCCTTGACAACTAGTGAGTGCACAAGTATCAATTGCAGTTGCTGTCTTCCCAAAGGCAGACCAAGAAGAAGGGTCAATGCTAACTTCTAATTCTTCTTTCTTCCCCATGGGGATGAGGCTGCTTTGGGACATGTGCATAGCCTTCCCGTCCTAACTCTGAAAGCTATGTCCTCCTATCCACCCACCCTCTCCTGGCTTACTGCCAGCACACAGCAATGACAGCCCCTCACAAGCCACAGCACACAGAGCAATGCCCCATTTCAGCAAACCATGGCATGAGTTTCTGCTCAACTTTATAGAACGTTCTCCAGTTGTGATTTGCTCTTTTCTCTGAAATTCCTCTTTTTTGCATACGTGGGATATTTAGAGGCTAACCAGATCAATGGTCCCCCAAATGGTCTGAACCACAATCCCTTTGTCCAAAGGGGACCCATTTGAACAAACAAAATCTCACATACACAGGGATTGGGGAGGATGGTTGCCAAAAGTGCTTTCATTGTATCTGCAATGTTCTAATTCTTTACAAGGAGAATATATTAGTATACTCCTTGCATAATTAAAAATTAATTTTTTATAAAGTCCTATGTATAAACCAGAGAAAAGCAGAATTTCTCTGACTGAAGCCTTCCATCCATTCAGTTCCCACTCCTTGTTCACCACTCAAAACCCTAAGGCCCACCTTAGCACCCCTGAACTCTGCAAAACACAGTTTGAGCACCTCTAATTTTATAGATGAGGAAAATTAAGGCCAAAGTTTGGTGTCTTGCCCAAGCTGCAGAACCTCATTAATGCCAGGACTCAAATTTCCATCTGGGTCTCCTGACTCCCATTTTGACCATGTCTGTTATATTTAGTCATAATTCCCAGAAGACTGCCATTTAAATGACCAGTGTCTCACCAGAGAGGGACAGCATATTAAAACTTAAGAGCTCCCATAAGCATTTTAGCACTAATTAGCTCCTCAAAATAGTTGCCCATCTCCTTGGAACATGATGTCTGGAACCTGAAGAAGAAGATGATCCTCTGCTCACTCCATGAGAGAGTGGAAAAGAACCAGCAAGTCCAGCCTCCTATCTAGCTAGAAAGGTCACAATGTGGCTGTCTCAGTCCTGCTGCAAATCTACAGGAACCTTGTGTTAATTAGCACAAAGTTTTTCCTCCTGTAGGCAGACACAGCCCATGCCAGCATGCATGGCTTTGTAAGTGGAGAATAGGTTAGCTTTGCACCCCCACTTGCCCACTCAACCAGGTACCCTTATGCAGGATGCATTGCAAATGGAGTCAGGATGACTTACTCTGGCTCCATCATCTCTTATCATGTTTGAAGGCCACATGGTAAACGACTTATGCTATTAGTTGTACCACGCTTGCACACTTGTTATGTAATTATGACTTGGCTGTTCTAGGCCCTTGAATGCAATATGCATTTGCCTGTGCAACAGTTTTTTTTTTTTTGGCAATGAGCCACTGTTGTCTATCACCCTTTTAAGAGAAGGGAGGCACCTGATCAGCTAGCACTGCCCTGTCTTGCTAGCTAGCCCTGCTCTATGTGGCCTTGGTTCTGCTAGCCCAGCCCTCATGGCCTTGACTTGGCTCAGCTCAGCTCCACACACTTAGTAGGCTCACAAAGCCCATAATAGTGCTTAGAAGCACGTCCTCCCTGTTGGAGCCAAGAGGGAGAAAAGCACTCTGTGAGTGTTCTCCTTGAGCATTACTATTATAGCTCCAAGAGGGAAGAAGTGCTTGTAAGCACTATTATGGGCTTTGTGAGCCTACTAAGAGTTCTGTAAGCTTCCACTAAACTCAGCCAATAACCAACATGACATCAGTGCCTTATGTCTTTTACCAACTCTGTGTGTCTCTGCTTGACTCACCCTTCAGAAGAATAAAGAATTTTGCAAAACACAGGACACAACCTGCCCAACCAGACATGGCAGCCCTGACCATGGTGACAGAAGAAAGTACTTAGAGTGGAGGAAATCAAAGGAGACAAAGGACTTTTGTTTATTTATTCATTCATTTAGCAAATAACTAATAAATGCTTACCATGCCAGGACTATGCTAGGTGCAGGAGTGAAACCATGAACAAAGTGGGCAGGTTGACTGCTTACCAGATCTTATGGCCTAGAGCCAGCTGAGAACAACGCCACCCACACAGTGTGGTGAGTGCTGGCACAGGAGAGAAAGGCCTCTAGCATTTTCTACTGAGTACTTAGGGATACAAATAAGAGAAATCCTATGGGGCTGGCCCCATGGCCTGGTGGTTAAGGAAGCTGGAACCCACAACTGCTCAGTTTGATTCCCCACCTGGGAGCCTGAAAAACACACTGAGTGTGTGTGCATGCATGCCCCAAATTCCAACTGGATGGAGAGGTGAGGAGAAGAAATAGAGATATTACTACACCCTATTGGAAGGAGATGTTTTCTCCCTCTCCTTTTCTCTGTCGCCCTGCTTCTCTCTGGTGAGCACACATGCCCTCCGACAAATTTTAAAAAAAGATAGAGAAAGAAAAATAGCTTAAGAATTGGCATTTGGGGATTTGCCTTCAAAAGCTTTCACCTCCACCTTTTTGCCTCCGGACCAACTCTAAATAAGAACAACTGAAAACTAGGACTATCTTCCTCAAGTCATGCTGGCTGAGCCTGATGCCAAGAAGCCCAGAGGTGTTCAAGGAAGGTTAATTGAATGAGGGAATGACTCAAGAAGGTGAGCGAAGGAAACAATGGATAATTCTCTCTATTTGCTATAAAATACAGGAAAGGTTTGCCCTCTGCTTTTCTCAAGTAGTCCCACCGCCCCAGAATGGAGTCCCTCATGATTTGAATGCTTGAGTTTAATCCTGCATTTTCACTTGAATTGGTTGATTACTTTCAAAGTAGATTCTCCTCCTGGATGATGAATGTGCTTTGCGGGGAGAACTACCAGGCTGACTCTCAGTGTTTCTAAATAAGCAGATACTTGATTTCAGCAGGCTGGGGTGGTTGTAGGAATGGGCAGGGAGGAAACAGAATATGGCATCCACACACACTCAACTATTTTTCATTCCCGGAGCTTATGTATGAGGTATAGAGAGAAATTAGTCAAAGGTAGCCAGGTCACATCCCATAAGAAATCTTGGGAATGAGAAGTCAGACAAGTGTAGAGTTGTGTAGCGGTTAGGAATACACTGTTGTCAGTCACCAAAGGTTTACCCCACTCTGCCCCTGACTAGATGTTTGGCCTGGACCAATCTACACACACTGTGCATTGACTCTCTCAACTCTCAGTGAGGAGCAATAACAGTACCTAATAACACTTCAGCAAAATAAATGTGGTAGGGCACCTGAAGAGCTCAGCAGAGGGGCTGGCCTACTGTCAATTCTCTGTAGATGGAAACCAGTGTATTTTTTCCCTAGGGCTGCTTCGACACCATGCTACAAATCAAGTGGCTTAAACCTTAGAAATGTGACTCGCCGTTCTGGAGGCTGGACATCTGAGGTCAAAATGTCAGCAAGGGTGGTTCCTTCTGAAGGCTGCGAGAGACTCTGCTCTGGGTTCCACCCTAGCTCCGGGTGGGTCCTGGCAAACTCAGTGTTCCTTGGTTCTGCTGCACCGTTGCGATCTTGACCTCTATCTTCACATGGCATCCTCCCCATGTGCCTGTCTGTATCTTAATTTCTCCTCCTCCTCCTCCTTCTTCTTCTTTTCCTCTTCTTCTTCTTTTTAATGAGAAAAAAAGGAGACAGAGAGAAGGAAATAGAGAGACCTTTTTTTACGGGTCTTACCATGATTCAATCCTCCTTCCCCAGCTTCCCATTTAGCTAGAGTTACAGACACTTACCATTATGCTTGGTGTGTTCAGGTTTGTCTGGGAATAGAATCTGGGCCTTCCGTGTGGCTCCAGCATCATACACCACTGCCCTACCACTTGTGCCCCCACGGCTGGGCCCCAATTTCCCCTTCTAATGAGGACCCCAGTGAGATTGGATTAGGGACCCACCTGACACTAGTATATACACATCTTAACTAATTACACCTGCAATGACTCTTATTTCCAACATATTCTAAAGTATTATGTGTTAAGATAGACAGATATGAATTTTAGGGGGACACAATGCAACCCGTAACAGTTAGGTGGAATTACTTTTAATATTACTATTAATATTACACTCAAGTCAGATTACTAGAAATACACATAGCTCTCTTTCCAACTTTTCATTTCAAGTTTATGTCAAAAAGCTCAGAAAAATGTGGCAAAAACCATTCCTAGAAACTGTATATCACCATCGCCCAGCTTTTCCTGATGCTACCATGATCATAGTGTAATGATCTGAACCAGGAAATTACCATTGATACAATATTATCAGCTAATCCATATCACCTAATCCTTATTCAAGTTTTGTCAATTCTTTCACCATTGCCTTTTTCTCTGGCCCAGGATCCAATCCTGGATCCAACATTGCATCTAATTTCAAATCTCTACAGCCAGTTCAAATCTAAGACAGTTCCTCCATCTTCCTTAACCATGCATTCACTGCCTTGCCCCTTTTTTTTTTTTTTTTTTTTTTTTTTTTTTTTTTAATTAGGGAGATTTTTGCTATAGGGCGCATGCACTTGCTAGAGAGACAGAGAGCAAGAAATTACACCACACACACACACACACACACACACCCGCCAGAGGGGATGGCCACGCCACAATTCCTTCTCTTTCATTCTCCTCCTGGGATTTTGGGCATGAGTGCACATGCACCCGGCATGAGTTTTAAGCCACTGGGTCTAGGACTCAAAACACAGTCAACTACATGGGAATCCAGTGACATAACCATTATGCCATCTGCTGGTTCCCCCTTGCCACTTTTGAAGAACAGTGATCAGTTATTCTGTTAGCTGTCTCTCAATTTGGCTTTGTTTGATGTTTCTTCGTGATTGAATGTGGGTCCTGACATTTTTATCAAAAATCCCTCCCCCAATTCCCAGTGAATTTGTGACCCTCTCAGGGAACCACATCAGGAAGGGCACCAAGTTGAACTGTCTCAGCACCGGGGATGTTCACCTGGGCTACAAGGTTCAGGCGGGGTCTCCTGGGGTTCTTACCTACAATGCTCTTTCCCTCTGGAATCAAAATATCTTGTAGACAGATAACTTGAGGCTATGTTAATATCCATTTCCATCCTACTTTTACCTGTTTTGTCTTACATGATGGTGCTTGTGTTGGGGCTCAGAAGACAACAGATACCCCATCATGGAGGTTTCTCTTTGACCTTCTCCTGCTCTCCTGTCTCTTGCCTCTCACTCTCCCCAAGGAAATTCATAGAGAAGGATCCCTCTTCCCCAAGGTTGACTGTAGAAACCATACCCCCTTGGGAACCAGCAGTTAGCGTAATGGCTATGTCGCTGGACTCTCACGTAGTCGACCACGGTTCGCATCCCGGACCCGGTGGCTTAAAACTCACGCCGGGCACATGTGCGTGTGTGCCCAAGATCCCGAGAGGAGAATGGAGGAGAAGGGATTGCGGCGTGACCATCCCCCCTGGGGGGTGATTTCTCGCTTTCTGTCTCTATGTCTCTCTCTGTCTGTCTGGCGAGCGCACGTGCCCTATAGCAAAAACCTCTCCAAAAAAAAAAAAAAAAGAAAAAAGAAACAAGACCCCCTTTCCCCAAAGCCAGCCAAAACTAAAATTAGTGCTCTGACTTTCCCCTGCCTTCCTGTGTAAGAGCTGGCCATAAAGAAGTGTTCTGCCCTACCTTGTCTGATATTAGATAATCACATATTGCTAGATAATAATGGGCAGAAAGAATGCTGCACAAAAAGGCCCAGAAGAATCCAAACAGACTGTCCTTGCTAGGTTTCCCCACTAGGTCTGTGTCTGTGAGCGCATACCCTTTTTGTCCAATCACATTTATGCATAGATGCCCATGCTTCATCCAACCCAAGTGTAAAATCAGAGAGCTTCCCCTGTGTCTTCCATTCTCCAATCTGAAGGCTTCCATGTACACATGCACATGTTATGATAAATAAACTTGCATGCCCTTTGTCGTACTAATCTGCCCATTCTTGGCGATTTTCAGCCAACCAGAGGGGGTGATTTCCTTCACTCCTATGCTTGCAATAGAATTTTGTCTAATGGCGATCTGCTGTTTTCATCCTCCACCCTACACCTATTAACATGAATTCTATTGTAAAGAAAAATTCTCTATTCTTCCATATTCTTTATAGTAAAATTTCTCTGAATTTGATGTTATCAGCACCACGTGTCAACTCCCAGAATCCTTGGCATCTTATTACTGTGTCTGCCCAGTTCTGAGACATTCACTTACGTGCCTGCATAGAGGGAAAAGTCTCCTTTATTTTGCATTTAAATCTCATGATCCTAGTCCCCATTAATAGAATCTATGAGGGGTGATGTGCTCAGTGCTCTGCAGAGTGAAGAGAATGTTTCAATTATTCAAAAGAATTGCATTTATACAACTTGGCTGTACCTGTTTACACATAAAAATTAATGCTAATCAGCACACGTTCCATCGATTCATTAAAACAAATCCCAAAGCACTCCAGAAATCCTTAGTTAGCCTAATGTTATTCCAGGCATTTGAAGACAAAACTGTTTTTCTTAAAGAAGAAAAATCATAACTCGTGTTTTATAAAAGCACTTCTTTGCACTAGTAGTGGGGACGTTTTGCTCCTTTTTCTCAGTTTCCCTCTTCATTTCCTTCTCTTAATCAATCGATCATTCAGTCAACAACTGTTTTCTGATCATCTATGGAGTGCCAGTCTTTTCTCTAAATGCCAGGGCCAAAGCAATGAACAAAAGAGACACAAAACCCTTTCTTCTCTGGCTTCCAGTTTTACTGGAGAACACGCACAACAAACCAAAGATCACGTCCTATAAGCAGTAGCTGCTTTGCGGGCTTATTCAGGCTGAGTTAGATAAGAGAATCAGAGGGGCAGGGGCACCTCTACTATAGATAGCACAAACAAGGACGAACCCTCAGATGAGGCAGACAAGGTAAGTCTTGAACAGAGCTAAAAGAACATGTTGGAATATTCACTTTGCAAGCTAAGTGACATATGCGATTGAATGTATAAAAGAAATTGAAATAAAAAATGTATATAAAAAAAAGAGAAGTGGCTTTGGGGGAAGAGGAGCAGGGGCTGGCATTTCAGGAAAGGGAGCAGCAAGTGCAAGGTTCTTTTTAGGGGCAAGGTTGGTCCACATTTGCTAGTGAGGGGCTTGAGGGTTTCCCCCAAAACTGGTCTACTTTTGTTACACTTACACAGCCTTCTTTTGCAAAGCATGAAGCTTTCAGTGCCATCCAATCTACTTTTCCTCTCCTACTTAATTTTTTTTTTTTTTTTTTTTTTTTTTGCCAGAGGGCACATGTAACTACCAGAGAGAGACAGAAAGAGAGGATAAGTGAGAAAGATCCACCCACTTGGCACCCCCTATGGGACATAGTCACACTGTAATATCTTCTCCTTCATCTCTCCCTCCTTTCAAGATTTTGGGCATGAACCTGGCATGTTTCTTAAGCTGCCTGATCCAAGACTTGAACTACAGGGTCAGCATATGGAATCCAGTTGCCTTCTCACCATGCCACAGGTTGGCCCTATTTTTTTAGACATACAGTTTTGAATATACTCCCCCCCCAAAAGTACTACATCTACTTTAGGTAGAATGATATAAAGATAGGGACCAGCAGTTGGCGTTTGGCTATGATGCTGAACTCCCATGTAGTTGACCGCAGTTTGAGTCCTGGACCTGGTGGCTTAAAATCACATAGGGTGCATGTGTGGACGTGCCCAAGATCCCAAGAGGAGGATGGAGGAAAAGGGATTGCAGTGTGGCCACCCCCCCACCCCCGGGGGAGGGTGATTTCTCGCTTTCTCTCTGTCTGTCTTTTTGGCAAGCGCACGCAACCTGCAGCAAAAAACCCTCCAAAATAAAAGAATGATATAAAGATAAATATTAATATAATATGATATAATACAACATAAGTTATTATATTACAAAGAGTCTGATACTTTTTTTTTTTTTAATGGGCAGCCTGTAAACCTCACCCTGCCTTCTCTCTCTTCTGCCCCACACCCACATCTGGGTGAGTTGCTGAGAAAACTTAGACAGAGGGCCAGCCAGTGGCATGGTGCTAAGGTGGCTGGATCCCACAAGGCCAACTCTACAGTTCAAGTCCTGCACCCAGTGGTGTGAAAAGCAAGCTGAGTGCATGTGCATGCCCCAAATCGAAAGAAGATAATGAATGGGAAGGGATTGCAGTGTAGCTATCCCCTCTGGGAGGTTCTCTCTCTCTCTCCCCTCTCTCAGTGAGCACATGTGCCTTATAGCAAAAAAGAGAGAGAGAGAGAAAGAAAAGGAAAAAAGAAAGAAGGAAAGTAAGGAAAAGAGGGAGAGAAAGCAAGCCCAGGGACACCATTCATCGGTTTGACATCAGAACCAAGTTCACCACGCCCAACTACGCTGTCCGGGTGACCAGCAGTAGCCACATGAGGTTACTGGGCACCTGAATGGCCGTGAGATGTGCTACATGTGTCCCAGTCTGGATTTTGAAGATAGTATAGAAGAACGTAAGATATCGCATTAGTTCACTATATGCTGAAATGATAAAGTGTTATTAAAATCAATTTTGCTTATTTCTTTTACCCTTTTTAAATGTGGGTATGAGAGATTTTTAATTACATGTATTAGTACTATTTGTCTTTCACCTTCTGCCTCTGTCAGCAGTAAAATATACCAAAGTATTAACAATGGTTGCAGGGACCAGCAGTTAGCATAATGGCTATGTCGCTGGACTCCCACGTAGTCGACCGTGGTTCGCATCCCGGAACTGATGGCTTAAACTCACGCCGGGCGCGTGTGCGTGCGTGCCCAAGATCCCAAGAGGAGAATGGAGGAGAAGGGATTGCGGCGTGGCCATCCCCTCTGGGGGGGTGATTTCTTGCTTTCTGTCTCTCTGTCTCTCTCTGTCTGTCTGGCGAGCGCACGTGCCCTATAGCAAAAACCTCTCCAAAAACAAACAAACAAACAAAAAACAATGGTTGCATCTTCTCTTTAAAATTCCCTCCTATTCAGCTTCTTTGTATTTTTTCAGCATATATTTAAAAATCAAAAGATACTTCATGAGGTGGTTGTTAGTGGAGGCAGGAGGGCTGGGTGAGGGTTTGGAGGAGGAGAGTTCATCCCGCTCAAAATGTCCAGAATGTGAAGATGTTTTCTAAAGAGCTATGACTCTAAAACTGATGTCCACCCCCTACTGGCTGTTAAATTAAACTAAATTTGACCTGAGGCTGCCTCTGTACTTTGAGTCCCTACGTAATAAACTGCAAACTAGCTTAATGGGGAAACTCACCGGCGGTCTGGTTTAAGTCTTCTTTATACAAAGGCTGCATCTCAGCCCATCCCAATAGCTGAGCTTCTGTCAGTCACAGACCACCAGCTGATCAGACCATGTCCAAGTAAGGCGAAAGCTGAGCAGCCGTCCCTCAACGTCCTGAACCTCATTCCATACTCTGTGCACGTTGCTCACCCACGTTGTGGAGTGGGATCCTCTGAACCTTTGGTGGATTTTAGGGCTGCCCAATTGGTTAATTGTTCTTTGCTCAGTTAAACTCTGTTAAAAGTAGGGCTAGCAAATGGCATAGAAGTTGCGTCACTGGGCTCCCACATGGCTGACCACAGTTCGAGTCTCGGTCCCAGGGGATTCAAAATTATGCAGGGTACATGAGGGTGCGTGTGTTCATGCCCAAGATCCCAGGAGGAGAATGGAATGGAGGAGAAGGGATTGCAGCGTAGCCATCTCCCTTGAAGGGGAATTTCTCAATTTCTCTCTCTCTCTCTCTCTCTCTCTCACACACACACACACACACACACACACAACCACACATGCCCTAAGGGGAAAACCTCTTTAAAAATATTTTTTTAGGGACCAGCAGATGGTGTGGTGGTTAAGGCGCTGGACACTCCCACATGGCCCATCGGGGTTTGAGTCCTGAATCTGTTGGCTTGCTTTCTCACTTCCTCTCTCTCTCACTCTCACCCTCTGTCTCTCTCTGGTCAAATTAAAAAATAAATGAATAAATAAGTAAAAAATAAAATAAATAATTATTAAAAAAAGGTTTTTTTTAAACTGTTAAATTTAATTTTCCTGAAGTGTTTTAACATTGAGCATGCACTGGGAGGCACAAGCATCCTCTATAAGCTTTGGAGGAACTGACTTTCTACAGCAACTCTGGAATTTGCAAATGCATCATTGTGTCTTTAACTCCAAGCCCTGGTTCCTCAGGTCTGACGTGCTGTTGTCATAGAAAATCAAGGAAGGCATTTCTGACTCGCACTTTCCTGAGTCCCTCTCTGGGTCTGTTGTGCTTGACCCAATCCCTGGTCTCTCCACAAGCCTGCAGTGTTCCAGGTCCTTGTCCACAAACTAGGAGGACCCAAGCAGAGGATGACTGTCCAGGCACAGGTCAGTCTGCTTTTCAGGTTAATGTTTTGGAACAAATTGTACAGACTTAATTAGGCAAAAATGTTACTGCATTGACGAGGTCAGAATTCTGAACATGCTGGGCTTAGCTAGAGACTGAATTTTATTACTACTGACTCTGATGAGCAGAGAATGAACCCCAGTACTTGTCCTTAGGCAGCCAGGTTTTTCTACCAGAAGAATGGACAGTGAGAGAAAGCAGAGCGGGGGAGGAAATCAAATGATTTAACTGGATCAGCCCATAAAAAGTGCAAATGTCCTATCCCTTTTCAGAGAAATTCACTGTCTGCTTTCCAATGATTTTACTGTTTTTTTCTTGACACAAATAAATTTTAAGTCTGAGTAATCTCAATTCTGTACATTTTGAAACTTTAATTATTAAGAAAAATGCTGGTGCCCTCAGGTGATAGTTGAGGGTGCTGGACTCCTACATAGCTAACCATGGTTCAAGTCCTGGACCTGGCAGCTTGCTTTCTCACTCCCCCCCACTCTCTCTCTCACTCTGTCCCTTTCTGATCAAGTTAAAAATAAATAAACAAATAAAGTTAAATAAATAATTCTTAAAAAGAAAAAAAAAATGCTGATTTTTAAAATGTATGTAGCCAGAGGGTACATGCACTCTTCAGAGATAGAGAGAAAGGGAGAGGGAGTAAGCAGTCCCAATGCGATGTGGTTATGCCACAATTCCTTCTTCATTTCTCCTCCACCCTGTGGGGATTTGGGGCATGTATGCATGTTTTTCAAACTGCTGAGGTCAGTATTCCAACTATGCAATTGACTACATGAGATCTGGCTCCCTTAGCCACCAAGCTACAGGCCAGCCAAAAACAATGATTAATGAAATATATATAAGAAAATTTGCGAATTCGTATTCAGCCCAAAATCCACAGAAAGGGGAAAATTTGACTTTTAAATAATGAAGAAACTACCAAACTATACTATACAATTAAGCCCTCACATTTGATTTCACTCTTCTAACTCAAGAAACTGAAGCCATCCTTGGCTTGTCTACTACAATTTTGACACCCAGATGTAATTTTTTTTAACAGTGGTAAAGAGGCATAATTTATATATTACACAATTGACCTTTTTAAAGTATATAATTCAGCAGCTTTCAGAATATTCACAGAGTTATGCCACAATCACAATCACCACAATCAATTTCACTTTTTTTGTGTTTTTTTTTTTTGTTTGTTTTTAGATTTTTGCTGGAATGCAAGTGCGCTAGTTCACCAGAGAGACAGAAAGAGAGGGAAAGTGACAAATCACCCTGAGGCAGGATGGCCACACCACAGTCTGTCCTCCATATTCTCTCAGGATTTTGGGCACGGGCACATATACACACACACATGTGTGCACATGCACACACAAATGTCCAATGTGTTTTTCAAGCTGCTGGGCCCAGGACTCAAATCACATAGTCAGCAAAGTGGGAACCAGTGCCTTAACTACCACGCCATCTGCTGGTCCCAATTTTAGAATGTTTTTAATACTCAGTTGGGGTTCAGGACACACTATCCCAAAATATGACTGTAGGTGACCAAAATATGCCACCCCAAAATGTACATCTTGGGCATATTTAGATCTAGTTATTCTGAGAAATCGCAGACACAGGAGTAGCTCTGAAAAGCCGCCCTTTGTACAAAAAATGTACGTCTATAAAAGACATCTACGTTAGTTAAAACATCTGCAGTGGAAGAGGGCCGCTCCAAGAAAATTTTTATTACCGGAAAGACCTTTCATCTGCAAAATAAGACAACTCTTTTTCACCACACATTTCCTTTCTTCGCCCTTCCGTAACTTGTGTCACCATCAATCCCCAGAAGGTCCAAGCCTCTATTCCTTTCTGTCCCTCAAGATGCCATAGATGCTCCAATCCTGGCCCTCTTTCAAGTCTCGAGTTTGTTGGACTCACATGCTTACCCACACAGCGAAATGTGTTTTTTCTCCTGTTACTCTGTTTCAGGTTGATTTAATTTTAACCCGGTCAAAGAATCTCTAAGGGTGAAGGAAAACCATTTTTCCCTCCCCGACAACCTCAAAAAGAAACCCAGCAACCCGTAGCCACCCACCCCCAATCCCAACAGTCCCCTCCTCCTCTCCACAGGCCTAGGAGACCACTAATCTACTTCCTACTTCTGTGTGCGTGTCTAGACTCCACATTTCACAGCAATGTCATTTTATAATATGTGGTCCCTCAGGACTTCCTTCTTTCACTTTCAAGGTTCATGCATGTTGTAGCATTTATCAGTACTTGATTCTTTTTACTGCTGAACAATATTGAGTTGCATCAATATGCCACACTTGATTTATCCATTTATCTGTGGATGGACATTTGGGTTGTTTCCACTTTCTGTCTTTTATGAATAATACTGCTATGAAAATTCATGTGCCTAAGTGTAATAACTTCAGTAATCCTTACCTTATGATTTAGATAAATCCTAAGCAAGTGAGTATATTGTGCAAAGTAAACTTCATCTGTGATCACTCTTAAATAATATTTTCCTGTAGAAAGCATTCCCTAACAAGCTGATTTTAAAACATCTAGAATGCTGTCTAAAACTGTTGTATCCTTTATTGGATTTAAATACCCACATATTTATTGCATGTCTTCTATAGGTAAAGAAAAATAGTTTTTCATCTTCCCTTTAGGAATTCTTAGTGGTTATGAACTGCTGTACTAAAAGATAAAAAAGAGAAAAACAGACCAGTTGTGGTAGTACAGAGGTAACACACCCTCCCTAATGCTGAGGTCACACAGGAAAATCCTAGGTTCGTGTACCAAGTCTCCCTGTGCACACCAGACACACAATGTCTGTGACCCTGGCTGGCTGAGCGTGGGGGTGGATTGCTCCAGAACAGAAGACCCTGTACAGTGTGACTTTCTCTCTTTTGCTCGCTCTCTCTCTCTCTGCCTGTCTCTCTCGTATGAAGTAAATAAATAAACATTTTTAAAAACAGAGAGCAGATGCTTACTGGCATGTATACTTCATATCTTTATGGGAGAAACTTGGAGGACATGAGTAATAGACAAGGGTAAGTCTCAAAGAGGTGGTTTAAAATGCTGTTAACTTCTGAAACAAAAAAAGAAGGCCGTGTGGAAAGTCTGGTTTAGACCCAAACATGACCCAACAAAGCACGTTAAATAAGGGTAAGGTTGGTTGTGCTGACTTAAGTCAGTGCCATCTGCATTGATGAGAATATCTGGTGACTGAGAGGCATCCTCTTCCTGATGCAGAGAGAGACGACAGGTCCGTTCATCCCAAAGCCCATGTGCGTCAGGGCTGTGCCCGGCCCTTCTGCTCCCAGATGGCACCTTCAAGTCCCTTCGAGGTCTAAGCCTGAACGCTATAAGATGACTCAGCTGAATTCCCTTAATCTCCCTTGACCTAAACCACCAGGCAGACCCTGCAGTCTTTTCATGTATACGAACCTTCCTGATAGGGAAGTAATAACATGGGCTCATCTTGTAACAGGGCTAGGTGAAGAACTAAAGTAATTTCATATGGACTCCATCACTGCAGGTTCCAGTGCCCTAGACTGACCTTTAGCTTGTTTGCTTTCTTTTACCCAGTCTCCTTTAAAGCTTAGCTTAAGGACCTAATCATAGCTTTGCTGAGATTTTGCAGAGACCAGAGATGGAGGGCCTTGAAACCAGAAAGATGTACTCAAAGAAGAGAAAAACTTCTGCCCCGATGACCCAGCCTTGGCTGGAAACCACCACCCTAGCATCAGCAAGTCTCCTCCCAGGCATTTGTCAAGGAGATGATGAACTGCTATGCTGAGCAAAACAACATGTTTCCCCCCTTACTTTACCTTTAAAAATTCTTCTTGTTAGTCCAGGACTTCACAGATGGCCTTGGGGCACTAGTCCATCATCTGTCTAGGTTGCTGGCTTCCTGAATAAACCAACCTTTCCTTTCCATCATTTTTTTTTTTTAATTTTGCCACAAGGGGCATGAATTTTCTGAAGACAGAGAGAGAAAACAAGAGATCCTCCCCCCCTCCTCCTTTGGGACATGGTCACACTGCAGTCCCTTCTCCTCTGTTTCTCCCTCCTGTCAGGATTTTGGGCATGCACACACACACGCCTGGCATGTTTTTCAAGCTGCTAGGTCCAGGATTTGAATCACATATTCATCCATGTGGGATCCAGCACCTTAACCACCATCCTACCAGCTGGCCCTTCACCAGCACTTGCTTCTCAAGTATTGGCTTACGAGGAGCAAGTAGTCAAACTTGGTTTTGGTGCCAGATTCTGGAAACAATCTTGGGTCCTATTCGAGAAGTTTCAGTGACCAGTGGCCCTATGGCATTTGGATATGGAAGGACCTCCTTAAAGATACGTGGCCCCTTGGGCCAGCAGATGTCATGGAGGTTAAGAAGCTGGATCCCTACATGACAGAATGTGTGGTTAGAGTCCTGGACCCAGGGGCTTGAAAATCCTGCTGGGCACATGTATATGCATGCCCAAAATCCTGAGAGGAGACTAGAAAAGGGATTGCAGTGTGGTCATCTCCTTGGGGGGTGATTTCTTACTTTCTCTTTTTTCTTCTCTCTTTCTCCCCCCTCTCTCTCTCTCTCTCTCTCTCTCTCTCTCTCTCTCTCTCTCATGAGCACATGCTCCCTATAGGAAAAACAAAACAAAACAACTAAAAAAAATTTTTTTAATGTGACTTGCATGCACATTCACTCTGCCCCACAGTGGGGTTGGCATATGATGCTTAGTTACTGAGTGATCTGGGTGGTAGCAGGCAAATCGTAGCCCTTTGCTCCAGATGACGTGCTGCTCAGGTTCAGCAGTAAGACACCTGCAGCATCCCACCAGTGAGGATGGACAATTCTCTATATAGCCCTGAACTCCCAAATTCCCTAAGAATATCAATTTATGAGAAATAATTATGGCATTTGGATATGGTGCTTTGCACTTCTATTATTCTCTTGTGAAGGCATGTGTAAACTTCAAGAATCAATTTAATATTACGCTAAAGACAAAATGCAGTTAAGAGAGCTGGATGAAAATATTCCTCTTACATCATGGAGACCTAAGACCATAGTAATTGACCAATGCAACATCATATCCATAACCAAAATTTACAAATTTCTTTTACAATAAGCCGTCATGCAAATATTTTCCTTGTTCAATATATCCTCGTAAAAGGTGACTTGAAAATTCCATGAGCAATGATACAAGAAGAAAAGAAAAATAAATACCTGGGTCGTATTTTGTCATTACTCTCATCACAGTTGAAGTAGTTAAAGAAGCAGATATTAAAAATAATGACATTAAGGCCAACCCATGGCCTGGTGATTAAGGGAGCTGGATCTCACATGGCAGACCATATGGTTCAAGTCCTGGACCCAGCAGCTTGAGAAACATGCCAGGCATATATGTGTGTGTGAGCCTGAAATCCTGAAAGGAGGGAGAAATAGAGGAGAAGGGATTGTGGCTTGACTGCACCCCATGGGAGGTGCTTTCTCCTTTTCCCTCTCTTTTTGTCTCTGTCTGGTGAGCACATGCACACTCTGGCAATTTTTTTTTTTTAAATAATAATGACATTAAATAAGTACCTGTTTCATGGCTTGTTTACACATTCATTCGTTAATGCAAATCAAGTCTGTCATATATTTACTAAGTTCAGAAGCTTACTGTGTACCTGGAAAGATTAAAAAAAAAAAAAAGGGAAAAAAGGAAGGAAAGAAATATGGTCTCTGCTTCCAGAGGCTTTTAACTGTATAAATCAAGCAATAACCATTTGGGCAAAGTTAAGCAGAGAGTCATGAAATATACATATCCATTCTCACACATATAGTGCGTTTAATCATTACTGATGGACGTAGGATAAAAAGGCCTGGAAGGGTGTATATTACATTAACCACGGTTACCTCCGAGTGGTGAGATTATATGTAATTTTTTCATTGTATTTCTTAAACAAATAGAAATAGCTCCTAAATACAAAAATAATCATGTATAACTACTAAAGATTTGGGGGCTTAGAACACGACACCCCAAGGGGCTTTGGCAAGCTGAGGACTTTGAATCAAAGGAGATTGGCAGCATCTTGGAGGCAAAAAGTTTCCTTTAATCTTTTTCATTCTCCTCCTCCCACACCCCTGTGGAGGGCACTGCATACAGAAGCCATCTTGAGCTATCCACCATCTTGAGCTATCCACCATCTTGAGCTATCCACCATCTTGGAAACCATTAGGCTTCACTTCCTCACTGAGCAAACCGGTTCTCAGAAATCATGTGACCAACCGTTCTCCCCGGAAGTGGTTAGGTTTCTAGGCAACGGGAGAGATCCACCCACATCAATGATTGGTTCATGCTTTTTTATCTCATTTGCATTTCGGGCAATCAATCAATGCCCACCAGCCTGTATATAAGCTCGCTGTTCTTCCTTAATAAACGAGACTTGATCGGCACCTCGTCTTGTCCCCACTCTGCGTGTCTGTGTGTCTGTCCCATCTCTCACTCCCTCCCCCAGGAAATCTGTTCGACTGTCCCGCGGGCCGGGACAACCCTCCCCCCCCTCGTTTCTCCCTAAAACAGTCTTAGAAACATGAGTTTCTCTCCCCTCAAGGTGGGGCACAGAAACTACAACTCCATTTCTCTAAAGGAAGCCATGAAAACCCAGAAAGGCAGAGGCCAGCAGGTGGTGTGGTGGTTAAGGTGTTGGACTCCTGGACCTGGCAGTTTGCTGTCTCATTTTCCTTCTCTCTCTCTCTCTCTCTCTCTCTCTCTCTGGTCAAATTTAAAAGTAATATTAATAAATAAATCATTCTTTTAAAAAAATGTGCAATCCACATTGAAAAGAAAAAAAAAACTGTCTTATTAAAATTGAGCAGCCTCTGAGTAGTGCTTAAATGCTCCTTCATTTTTTTTCCTCAATGGATGTTTTAGGCTTATTTTTTTGTTTGACTAAAATTTGAAACTTTATAGTAGCGCATGCTCTACTATAGCGCAAGATCTGTTATAATGCAGCATTTTTAAATCAGTGTGCATGAGATGAACTGCAGGAATGCTGGAGGGCTTCAGGGAGTTGGGAGTTGCAAGAAACATCTGGCCACAGAATTCAGTCACAGACTTAGTGCACCCATCAGAGTACCCTCTGGAAACTGGGGAAGAACTGGCCATAAAAGGAGAGAGAACGCAAAAGCAAAAAACTGAGTGCAACTCTTTCTGTCTTAGCTGCTCATGTACGAAATAGCTGAAGGAGGCGTTCTCACTGTAACACTCGCGAGAAGTGGACGGGGGCTTTTGCTCCGTGTTCCCAGCGCACAGACCTCTGCTCTGCTCCATGCTGTCTCCGGCTATGCATGGCCACGCTGGACACTTTCACCTGGGCAGGTGGATTGACTGGAATCTCAAAGGGCTTTTTCACTGTGGGCATAGATGGGAGGAAAAGGCTCTTTGCATGTGGACTTTGATATATTTTCTCTATTCTTCAAATAGAATCTCTTACCGAGTGGCGAAGCTGGGAGGGCCGTTTGTCACGCAGTCACACAGCCGCTTCTCCTACCGTGCAGAGGTCGTCGTGTCTTACTCAGCACTGAAGACCGCACCTCACGTGGTGCCTGGCACATCACAGGGGCTCAATCGGTAGTCAGGACTGAGGCAACTTTTTTCTGGCCATTTGAAAACCTCTCATCAGTATTTTATCAGTAGTCTCCCAGCGGGTCTTGGCCTTTCTACAATAATTTTACCTACCTACCATCCATTCTCTACACAAGAGCCAGGGTGGTCTTTATAAAAATAACCAAGTTCTGAAATGAGACCATGGTCATGGTTGTGCAACTCTTAGAGAAACATTTGAGAACCCCCTATATAATTAAAACGATTCTTTTTTTTTTTTTTTTGAGAGTTTTTTGCTATAGGGCGCGTGCACTTGCCAGAAAGAGAGAGAGAGAGAGACAGAAAGCAAGAAATCACCCTCCAGGGGAGATGGCCACACCGCAATCACTCTCCTCCATTTTCCTCTTTGGGATCTTGGGCACACATGCCCAGCGTGAGTTTAAGCCACTGGATCCGGGACTCAAACCATAGTTTAGTTCCAGTTTGGAACTGCTGGTTCCAAACGATACATTTTTTTAAAAAATTAGAGCTAAATTTGGGACCAGCAGTTAGCGTAATGGCTATGTTGCTGGACTCCCATGTAGTTGACCGTGGTTCGAGTCCCAGACCCGGTGGCTTAAACTCACGCCAGGCGTGTGTGCGTACGTGCCCAAGATCCCGAGAGGAGAATGTAGAGGAAGGGATTGCGGTGTGGCCATCCCCCCTGGGGGGTGATTTCTCACTTTCTGTCTCTGTCTCTCTCTGTCTGTCTGGCGAGCGCACGCGCCCTATAGCAAAAACCTCTCCAAAAAAAGTAGAACATTATTCCTATACCTAAAGCCCTCCGCTGGTTCCTCCGATTTCACTCAGAACTTAGCAGACGTACCGTGATCTGTAAAACCCCACAGGCTCTGCCTCCTGTTCCAACCTCATGCCCCACCAGGCCACCACTTTTATTCTCTGAATCTGCCTCGCCTGATCCTGCCTTAAGGTTTGACACTGGCTCTTAGCTCTGCCCACAGTACTGCCCTTCATAATATTCTGAATGATGGCTCTTACAGTCAGGCCTCAGCTCAGCTGCCTTATTTTAGGTCATGATACCATGCATCACCACTGCACAAGTCCACCACCACTGTCACTAAAAATTGTATTTTTATAGCAATTGTTTTAAAGTGTCTTCTCTCAAATATAAGCTTAATAATTTGCTTTAAAAAATTATTTTGTATAATTTTTACCCTAGTCTCTATCCCTACACAGACCCACTTCCTCACCCCAGTAACAACTCCATGAAGAACATGTTTCAGTTTGTTATATTTACTTATTCTTTGACTTTTAAACTGAATAGCTACTACAGATACTAGTCCAATCACTGATTTTCCTAACAAGGACCTGCGGGGGGTTACTAGATCCCAAAGCTCTCTGAATCAGATTTAGTCACATATACATTGTAACATACTGATTGTATTAAATCTTGGACCCTGTATCTGATCAAAGCAATTGCTCCTTCACCAGAACATGCATCTGAATGAAGGCATTTCCTGGTTGGGTTGTGTGCCACATACTTAGATATTTATACAAGGTTCTAGTCAGTAAGCCACAAGACACCAAGGACCAACTAAAGCTCCCCTGCTCTGTGAGGTGTTAATCACACAGAGCACCTGTGAACTTAATAAGCGAACAATGACAATATTCTCCTAGAGCAGCTTAATTAAGCACACCAGATAATAAACTTTGGCTTGGGCACCACCTAATGGCAGAAAATGTTCCTTGAAATTCCTGCATTTGCTTCCTGGGGCTTGCTACTTTTTGTATTTTAGCCTATATTGATTTGATTTGAAAAATGTCTCTTTCTTGACCTATGTTTACTTTTACTTGTTGTTTCCTTAAATAAAGTCCTTTCATGCCTACTTTTGAATAATTAACTGTTTTATACTGTGAGAAAATGTACCAACAATCATTTTTTAAAAAACTGTTCTACTCTTATTTAAATTTAGCTCATAATAAAAAAATTAATCGAATCATTTTAATTATATAAAGCGTTCTTAAATGTTTCTGTACCATGTAACTGTTTAAGTAACCTATCACAAAGGAAAGAGTATTTCTGAAAACATAATGCTTATTAATGTATCAGGGGCCAGCAGGTGGCACAGTAGTTAAGGCACTGGACTCCCACATGGTCAACAACGGTTCAAGTCCCAGATCTGGCAGCTTAAAACTCAAGCCAGGTGTATGTGTGTGCTTACCCAAAATCCCGAGAGGAGAATGGAGGAAAAGGGATTGCGGCGTGGCAGTCTCCACTGGAGAGGAGGATTTCTTGCTTTGTCTCTCTGGCAAGCGCACATGCCCTAAAAGCAAAAACTAAAAAAAGAAAAAAAAAAAATCCAACATATCAAAAATAGCTCTTAAACCCATTTCTGAATGCACAGTGATAAACATACCCACACCTTTTTCTTTTTTTTGGGGGGATTTTTGCTATAGGGCACGTGTGCTCACCAGAGAGAGACAAAAAGCAAGAAATCACCTCCTCAGCAAGGACAGCTATGCTGCAATCTTTTCTCCTCCATTCTCCTCTCAGGATTTTGGGCATGCACACACACATGCCTGGCGTGAGTTTTAAGCCACCAGGTCCACGATTCAAACCATGGTCGACTACGTGGGAGTCCAGCAATGTAACCAATACGCCATCTGCTGGTTCTGACATACACCCCTTTAATATCATAGAGGTGTGTTAATTTCTTCAAAGAAGTCCTTGCCTGAACCTAATGTTCATGTTGTGATTCAACAAAGAGGCAAAATATATGCAGTAATATAGAACAGATAACCAGTGTTTTAAGAAAAGATATTTATTATTTACACCACTGAAATAGTCCCATAAGAACAATATACACCGTGTTTATTTAAAAGGATCGATTCCTTCCAGATACAAGAACTGTATAAAGCAATACTGTCAACACAAAACAGTGGTCACATTACATATCTGCAGGCTTAAGCATTGAAAATAATGTTTTCAGAAATCTTATGGCTAGATATTTTCACTGAAGCACAGTGTTAGCACTTAGACAAGAGACAGCTGAAACAGAACAAAAACTTTTTGTTCACGCTGAGGGTTGAATCAGTGATATGTCCTGCTTTAAAGTTTATTGCCTGTCAGTGCTTTTATGACAATGGTTTTGGGCAGAAGAGTTTCCACTTAGCCATCAAAAAGAGATACACTATTCTTCCTTAGCTTTATTCTTCAGGCTTTTGTTTTCTGTTTTTCTTGTTAGAACTGAGCTGTATCACAACTGACGTTTTCCAGTTTTACCTTAAGAATACTGACGCATACACAGACCAAACTGAGACAGTTCAGAATTCTGATATGTAACTAGCAGGGTACGGAAGAAAATATGTGTATGAGGGAGGAATAAAAAATTCTTGGTAATTTTAAGAATAACAAACTAGGTTTTTTTAAATTCAAATACTTTCTTTTTTGGTTTTGAAGAAAAAAGCACTAGTTTTAGGATGAGTTTGGTCTTGGTCAGACAATAATATGAGACAAAAACATGTAACTTGTTTCAAAGTCACAAAATTACATTGTTGCATATACATTTTTCTCCACTTTGTGTGTGTGTGTGTGTGTGTGTGTGTGTGTGTATGTGTGTGTGTAAAAGAACTAAGTAATCAATGCTGGAGAAAATATTTTTAAAGAGTAATAGTATATTCACATGGGGAAAAAAGAACTTTTTTAGCATATTGCTATGATCTTCAAAAAATATAAAATTAAATTTACAAAAACTGGAAGACCAAGTATAAGCAGTTAGGTATTTGCTTCAGTGTCCAGCACTATCACAATGATTCCTAGCATAAAGCAAGAAGTCCACGGATCTCAAGTATCTTAAATAACTGCCAGTATGACACATAACTACTGTCCTTGTTTCTTGGAGAGATACCTGCACGAAATAAAATGAAAGATGTCAAAGCTGTAACGCACTAAATTTATGAAAATAACCTAAGCCTCCTTCCAAAGGAATTTATTTTAATGATTTTAATGACAAAACTTCTGAAGATGAGTGTTGTTAGTAATAGCTAACATCTGTTGATTGCTTATGAGCCAAGCACTGGACTAACAGATTAGTTCACTTAGTCCTCACAGAATCTTAGAAATTATTCCTATTTTATAGACACAAAGAGGTACTTTGCCCAAATTTTTACCCAGAAAGTGGCAGAGCTTAGATTCAAAACGAGACTCCAGAGGTTTTGTGTGTACCTAGACCACAGACAGCCCTACTTCCAAACGAGAAAGTCAATACATTAACTAGCATTATAATGTCTCAAAAAATTCCAATCCTATTTAAAGATCTTATTAATCTTGCATGAAGAGAGTGGGCCAAAAAAATATGTGTTAACTGACTGTTTACATTACTGGTAAGGCTTCTGGTCATATCAGTAGTTCAGTTTTTGGAGAGTCGAAAGTCATAAGCATGACCCAGCTGCAGCAGTGCAGTGGTAGCACGGCATCTGAATGCTGGAAGCCACATGGAGAGGGCGTGGCTTCAGGCTGACGGGTACACACCAGGCATGCGTACATATATGCCTGTGATCCTGACTGGCTAAAACGGCTGAGGTGGGGATCTTGGCATGAGACCATGCTGAGGGTGTGTGTGTGCGTGCGCACGCATCTATCTGTCTTATGAAAGAAAAAAACTAAAAAATAATTAAAAATTAGGCCTGAATTTTCTGACTGCATGAGGGGTCAGCACACCAATCCCTGCATTGCTCAAGGGTCAACAGAAATTGTTTATTCAATGGAATAAAGTATTTCTAATTTCTCTGCTACATACAGAAGTCACTTATACTTTTAAACACTATTCAGAACATTCTTTAATATTTTATTATTTTATCCTAATTTATTTATTATTTTATCCTATTTATTTCATTATTTTATCCTAATATTATTTTGCAGTATGAGAATGTAACAGGGGTTATAATATATTACACTATAATATATTACATTATAACCCCTGTTACATTCTCATGGGATTCATAAAGGAGTGGCTTATTTAATGTTAAAAATAATTTACAGGCAACATCACAGATATGCTCAGTCTTCAAGTTCTACTAGAAGTACAAAAAGATGCGGGTTTCTGAACAAGCTAGAGGTTAAGACAAAAAGGGGAAATACTTTCAAAGGGAAATGTCACTGGATACAAAAACACTTTTATTAAATACAGATTAAGAGTTACAGGCCTGGCCACAGTAGTGCACTGCTAGGACACTGTGCCCAACAGGGTTGGGGTCCATGGAAAGCCTGAGTTTGTTGCCCAGTCCAACCTAGTGGCAGTGGGCACACCTGTAATCCCAGAGAAACGGGGAGGCTGAGGGGCAGCAGGATGTGAACTGACTGCTGGTATGGGCCGCATGGCAACACCAGATCTTATAAAAAAACAGCAGGACTTGGTAGCACATGCCTGTAGTTCCAGCTGGGAGCCTGAGGCTGTAGGATTACCTCAACATGGTGAGACTGTCTTTAAAAAAAATAGAATAAAAATAAGAGTGTGTATATATATATATATTTGTCAGGAATGTTATGATGTAGTCTTCTCTGTTTTTCTATGCAAAAATGCATCCTGACTTTCCCAACAACCATATATATATATATATATATATATATATATATATATGGTATATATATATATATATGATATATATATATGTATGTATATATCATATTTATCTCTCATATATATCTACATGTCAGTCACCAGATCATTTTTTCATTCATTGCTGTAATGACATAAACAAGCAATTAGCACTTACCTTTCCCAATATTTATGATTTAACTCCAAAAAGTCATCTAATTTTGCTATCTCCTTGAGGTACTGAGTTAATTTTAAAAGTTCTTTGTCTTTATCACGATTTAGGTGTGCTTTCATAAAAGGCCTTATCTATGAGGAAACAAACATTATTCAACACTTCACATTGTGATAAGAAAAACTACCAGAATCCACATTAGTCTACCAGTTAGAGTACAGTTAATCAGGCTAGACTATCACCTCAGATAGCAATACAAACAACTGCTTTCATATTAGCCTAAGTTTTGTAAACAGAAAGTCATGTGTAAAGTTTACAGAACAGATTACCACCTCTTCCATCCTGTTTTGACATTATCTTTTCACTCAGACCCTGACAATGGCAGCTGTCTAGTAGCATTTGAATCCCTAAGTGGCTACTCTACTTCCCAAACTGCTTAGGCTTCCTTCTCTTCTACCATTCTAGTTGCTTCTTTCTAATTTACTTCATTTATATTATTTCAATATTCACGAAAAGTTAACCCGAATACAAGCTTTATCTAGGGATTGAGAGAAATATTAATACTGATGATTTTTTCTTTCTTTCTTTTTAAAGACCATAGTTCAGTTTATTTTAACACCCATCAAGCCATGAATTCAGAAGGAATAGGTTCCAGAAGCTCAGGCTCCTTTCCATTGGTTCTCACAAAGTGTGCTTCTCTGGGTGGAGCAGGCTGGCACTTCAGTTGAACCCAGGTACCTTTCTCTTTGGCTTCCTTCTTTTTCTGGTCATTTTCCTTCACACGTTTTAGGAAGCTATCTCTGCTCTTAGAATGCTTAATACGCACATTAATTCTCTTGGTAAGAATCTAGCCCTTAACTTGTTTGTTTACAACAATGCCAATAGCATGCTGGGTAATATTGTAGACTTCCAGTTTTGCCATGGTAATATTTATGGGGCATTTCTTTTTGAACAGTACCCACTCCCTTGATGTCTGCAATATCACCTTTCTTGTAAATTCGCATACATGCTGCCAAAGGAACCACTCCATGTTTTCTAAAAGGCCTAGAGAACATATTCGGGTGCCTCTCCTCTTTCTCTTTGTGTTTGTCATTTTGGTGAATTACTGGAAGATGGTGGTTCTGGCCAAAAAGAAGTAATGATTTTCATTTCAGTATTTTTCAATTAAATTTTTATAGAGCTGAGGCATCATTATAATTTATATCATTCTTTTTCTCCCACATTGTATCATATACATTTTTATCATTAAATTATCCATAAAAATTTTTAATTATGCAGGTTTCCCATAAAAGGAAGTCATATTTTCTAAATTTTTAAGGCTGTTATATTTTATGATGAAAAGCATTCACCTAAAAAGTATCACTTCAAACTATAAAAGTCAGGAGAGTAGGCAGGAGTAGGGGATTGTAATCAGAAAAGGATGTTATACTTTGACTTAGGTGGTGGTTATGAATTATATTTATGACAAAAACATGTTAAACCATAAATTTTATGTATTTTCTTTACGTTATAGTTCCAATAAAGAGTTTTGCTTTTCTCAGGACGTTAGCTCACATATCTTTATATAACTCAAGAAAACCTTTCTAAAAAATTTTAATTAACTTTAAATGAAATAAGATGTCTGAATTTTGTTTTAAAACAGTAACTGGAGAAAAGCAGATAAGGTATATAATGTAACCATTCATGAATTAATAAGTTGTTCAGATTTAATGATATATGTCAGAGTTAGTTATATAATTCTATATAGTTCTGTTTATATGTAAATTTTTCTATTATGAAATCTTTTAAAAAAATCCACGGTACTCCTAAAGCATGCATTTAAGGACTGAATAAGTCATACTTAACAAAATATTAATATATCCCTATTCTGATTTAAAGAAAATTCAAATTACCTATTAATTCTTGATATAGTAACACAGAAAAACAGATGACAATCATTGCCACTTACTGAGAATAGAGAATAAACCTAAAGGAGTCCACAGTCATATCTAAGGAAAGCAGGGAAGGCTTTAAATGTCTGTATAGACTTTTCTTTGTCATTGGAAAGATACACCAGCAGCCTAGAATGGACAGAGGAAAATCCCCCCAGCTGTCAGCTGGGCTCCCTCCTGCTTGAAGGGCACCAGTAAGAGTTGTCAAAGTGAATCTGATCAGAAACAAGCACAGATCCCACTTCCAAGCGAGAAGCACAGGCAGTGGGAATCCAGAAGATGCTTCACAGAACCTTCCTGAAGCTCTGGGACTTGGAGTAACCACAGGCATGATATGATGAAGTACTGAAGTAAGTTTCTCAGAATCCTGGGCAATATGGTAATGTTCTAGAGTACTAGTGTATTCAACCCCTAAAGTTACAACAGCAACTTTTAAACTATTAACGTATTTAAAAAGCTGGAAAGAGAAAGGGCAGGATTGGTGGCTAGGAAATAAAATTTTCAATCCAAGGCCTGCAGTATTATTACTTTCCAAACATTTGGTCTTCAGCGCCACTAGATGACAAAAATAAAATACTCTAATATTCTGGTTCTAAAATAAATAAGCTAATTAAGGGTGAAAAGTCTTTTATTTACCTGATTGACTAAATTTGTTTCAGTATAATCACTGTTTATTATGCTGTTTTTTTTGTTTTTTTTTTTTTTTTTTCAAAACAAATCTAAGTATTCACTAGCCGGGCAACCAAAATACACAACCATCATCTTGTTGTCTCACAGCAAAGAAACATTTTTAGGAATTTAAGGTTGTTTAGATTAGCTGAATTCTCTTATAGTATCATTTCCTTCCATAGGTAACAAAAAAATAAAGTTTTGAGACTATTAGCTGCTTGATCCATAACAAACGTTCATATTTTTTAAATTTAATATTGTAGGCATATTCGCAATGCCCTCATATTTCAAATTTTTTTTTGGAGACATTTTTGCTACAGGGCACGTGCACTCACCAGAAAGAGAGAGAGAGACAGAGAGACAGAAAACGAGAAATCACCCCCCAGGGGGATGGCCATGCCACAATCCTTTCTCTTCCATTCTCCTCTCAGGATCTTGGGCATGCACGTACACACGCCCAGCGTGAATTTAAAACACTGGGTCTGGGACTCGAACCATGGTTAACTACATGGTAGTCCTGTGACATAGCCATTACGCCAACTGCTGGTCCTATATTTCAAATCTCAAGCCTGACAAGCTTATATTAGAAGTTAACTATTTTACAAACGTGTAGTCTTTTTTTCTGTTTTTGCTTTGTTTTCCTGTAGGGTGCAGGTGCTGATTGGAGTGGAGGGGCAGAGAAAGAGAGAGAAAGCAAGTGAGAAATTCGCTCCTAAGGGGAGGGCCACATCATAACCCCTTTTCTATCATTCTCCTCTCAGGATTTGGGGCACACATACACATATACCCAGAACAATTTTCAAGCTTCATGTCTGAGATTCAGAGAGCATAGTCAACCATGTGGGATCCAGCCACCTTAATCTCCACACGCCCTGCTGGCAGTCTTAGTTTCAAGATCTCAGTGAAATCTTTTCTTGAGAAACTGTGGTTAACAAAACAGTGTTTTAATAATTTTCAATTTTAGAACTGTTTCTATGCCAAAATGAACAGATCCTTAATAATTACTTTAAAGAGGTTTTCTAAAGGAGACATGTAAGAGATCATCTGTGAAATGCTGGAAAATACCTCCCGAACTAAAGTTTGGGGAAACGGTGACACATGTATATTTAAGAATTCTTTCAGTGAGTTTACGGAACGTTCCAGCTTTTTTCAAAAACCCTGCTGTAAGTAGGAAGAACTAGAAATTTATATCACCTCTCCCTGAATCAAGAGAGTCTTGGGCTGGCCCACAGCCCAGTGGTTAAGGGAGCCAGATTCCACATGACCTACTACAGTTCAAATCCCAGCACCAGCAGCTTAGAAAACATGTCGGGTGCATGTGCACGCAGGCCCCCGAATTCTCTCAGAATGGAGAAATGGAGAAGAGACTGCAGTGTGATCATGTCCCATTAGGAGGTGCTTTGTCCCTCTCCCTCTTTATCACTTACCCTTAAAACAAGTCACCTGGATTCTAACCCAAATTTTGTCACTTATTAAACAAGATCTCAGACAAATCATAAACTTAAAGACTGTTTCTAAAGTTAAGAAGGTGGACAAGATGACGGTGGCTCCTTCTAGCTCTGACATTTTATAATTCTAAGATCTGCACTTGCCTCAGATAAATTTTCGAAAACATCTTTAGTTTTAGCTTAAATTGAAAAAAACAAAGTGCCCTTACTGCAAGCAGCCCAGCTAAGAGAAATAACAGAAACTCCAAGATTTGTATCCCTAATAAAATGTCTGAAGGTTTCACTTTTGATGCCTCAAGTCAATGTCAGTAAGCCCATATGGCTCCCACAGAGCAAACTGAAGACAAAACATTTGGATGAGTTGACAAACCAAGGAGCTATCCCTGCAAAAGAGCACATTCAACTTTAAATACATTTTTGTAAATTCTTATGCTTGTCTTGCCTCTGACCACACGAATACAATTCTTCAAAAAGGTTATCAAATTAAGCAGAGCTTAAAGTTCTACAACATAGTTCGGATTACACGAGCATATTAGTAAGTAAAACAATGTCTTACCTTTAGTCCATTCTGCGGGTTCATTAGAAAATTTCTTCCTATGTCGTCAAACATAATGGTGTTTTTTTTGCTGTAAAACTCCGAAAATTTTCCCCATATAACACCAAGTGGCTTTACCTTAGAATAAAATTTAGATTTAACAGAAATTTTATCAATAGTTCCCCCTTTCCTAAAAGCAAAAATATAAAATGCCCTAAAGAACAACGCTAGAGCATTCCTTTCCTCCTGCAAGATATGGCTGGCTGGGTGAGTTGATCGCAAGGGCAACACACTTTAAGTATATTGCAATGTTTACACTTGTGAAAGGTTCATTCATATTTGACCCAATTAAAATCATTATAAGGGTTTCTATAATTCTAACATGGAGATTTTAGTCATAGAAAATATAACTATTTAAAGAGTAAGGACCTAAAATAATTGTTTAGATGTCTGTTCACAGTAACATGACATTCCGGACAAATGCATGCCCTAACAAGGCTTGAGAGCCTCATGGGGTCTGTTTATTCCTTTCCTAAGAGAAAAATGTGCATGGTCCTTTTAGTTAATAATTTTAATATTTTATAGAAGAAAAACTGATTTTGTCTTTTTTAAAAAAGAATTATTTTATTTAACTTTACTTATTGTTATTACTTTCCAGTTTGATCAGAAAGAGAGAGAGAGAGGGATAATGAGACAGCAAGCCAACAGGTCCAGGACTCGAACTGCAGTCGGCCATGTGGGAGTCCAGCACCTTTAACCAGCACACCACCTGCCTGCCCCCTGATTTTATCTTTAATTCAGCATAGTTTCTAGCGCATTTGATGGCTTAATTTCAAAAGAACCATAATTTGTAAATTCTTGCTCTTAGTTCTGAATGCTTAAACCAAAGGTCAAAGGGATAATTTTTTAGATAGTCATATCTGTGGGTATTTGCATGAAGTCTCCATAAGACCACAAAAGAAATAAAAGTGATTGCCTGTAAGGAGAATAAGTGGCTGGAGAGCTCAGATGGGAAAAAGACTTTCCATTATGTTCTTTAATTTTTGAGCCCTATGAATGAATGTACAATGGTCCCCCGATATTGAAGGGGAACTGGCTCCAGGATCCCTGGGGATACCCAAATCTACAAACCCTTAAGTCCCTTACAGTCTGCTCAACCAGTGTGCTCTGCATCCTTGGAGGTGGAGGAAATTCACTCCACAGGTGGCTAAGTCCATGGATGCCATCGATGGCTATAAAGAGCCAACTGTACTACACATTCGGAAAAATGTTTAAATTAATTCATTTTTAAAAGAAAAAAATCACTTTTTGCTGAAGGTGAAAATTTTATTGATGGTAATATATTATATGGTGATAATCACATGAGATTTAAGTCATAATAAATGATGACAAATGTTACCATTTTAAAATGTTTTCTTTGGCAAAAAATTTTTCTTTTTCTACTTCTATAATTCACTAGGGAGAAAGCTTTTTCCTTCCTATTGTCCCACCTACTGCAAAGAATGCTACTGAAATATTTTAATTGTACTAAAATTTTACTTGCCTGAATTTGTTTTATTACTTTCTTAATACTGAAACAAAACCTACAAATCCTTAAAGACAAATATATAGAAACTCATACAAGCCAGATTCGTGGTTCTTATATTTTTATTTTTAGCTAACAAAATCCTCAAGAAATAAGACAACAGAGGTCAATTTCTCTGGTATCCAGGGTTAGTAATTTTATATTCTCTCTTTAATATTTAATTTTTAAAAATTTATTCTTTCATTTATTTTAATTTGACCAGAGGCAGAGAGAGAGAGAGAAAAAGCCACCAGGTCCAGGACTCGAACTGTGGTTGGCCATGTGGGAGTGTCCAGCCCTTTAACCACCACCCCACTCGCTGGTCCCAGAAATTCTATATTCTCTTAAAAAGTGCTAACAAATTGGTAATTATGTCAAGAGCCATTTGTTCCCTAAAACATGGACTACTTTGTTCTAAATTACTAAAGCAATATTGGTGACCATAAAAAAATACAGAAAAGCACAAAGGAAAATTTTAAATAACCAATCATCTAGGCAATATCAAAGATAACTACTAGATATTCTGATGTATTTACCTCCAGTTTTTACAACAGAAGTAGTCTCAGAGAGTTCACGGATCCTTTGTTAAGGGCAATCCTGAACCAAAGGTTAAGAACTACTGGGTCTTCAGGAAAGTCGTGACTTAGTTTTCTATGGAAAAATGTGCCATGACTTTCCTGACAACCCAATATTTTCTAATGACTTACAAACACTGCTCTTCAAAATATTTCTTTTGCTTGAATGTTTCATAAAAAAATTTTAAATAAATATCCTACACTAAATGACTGACTCCATTCCATTAGACAATAATCATTTATATATCCAATTTCCTATTGCTCCGAATTTTTATTCCTTTAATTTTTCACTATTATAAACATTGTTAGTGTTTAACATCTCCCAATTTTTTTAACATGTAGATTTTATAAATGTATTTTACTTTAGTAGGTAAATTACATTTTTTTTCCTGACAGATGAAGTATTTCCTTTATTATACAAGTCACCATGCACTTAAACCATTCTATTTATGATTTTAGGGTGATTTTTATACTGTTTCCCCTAAGTACTCCTAGTATCTAAGTTCTCCCTAATTCTTACTTGTGTACTTTCAAAAGTCATGGACTATGGATGGCTCATATCAATTCTCCAAAGTGCCTACCATGGGCAGGTACTCAAAAACACGAGTAGTGGGGTCAGCAAATGGCATAGCAGTTATGTTGCTGGACTCCCACATGACTGACTATGGTTCCAGTCCCAGACCTGGTGCCTTCAAACTCATGCCAGGCACATGTGCATGCGTGCCCAAGATCCTGGGAACAGAATGGAGGAAAAGGGATTGCAGTGTGGTCATTCCCTCTGGGGGGTGATTTCTCACTTTCCCTCTCCCTGTCTCTCTTCCTCCCCCTCCCCAGAGAGCACATACACCCTAGTGAAAAAACATCTCAAAAACTATTTCCTAGAGCTACAAGTACATCACTCCCTAGTATATGCAGCATGATGTACCTGTTTTGTTTTTTATTTTGTCTGTTTGTTTTGCTATAGATCACATGCACTCACCAGAGACAGACACACACAGAGAGGGGGAAAGTAAGAAATCACGGCCCCAGAGGGTGTGGCCATGCTACAATCCCTTCTCTGCTTTCCTCTCAGGATTTTGGGTATGTGCACACACACATAGAGCAGGATTTAAGCCACCAGGTCCTGGACTCACAGTGCAGAGCTGGCCGTGGAGGATCCAGCACCTTAACCTCCACACCACTTGCTGGCCCATGGCACTGTTTTTATTACCAGTTTCATACCAGGCAGGGTGAGTATGTTTTGGTTTACTTCTCCTATCTTCCTTGATGATACTCAGTACTTTTCTTACCTATTCTGTCCAGCAATACTGCTGCCATCATTTTATCATTAAAATTCCTTTTTTCTTAGTATTTTTCTATGCATGTTTTTACTTGATTTTCATAACTGACATAAAGTCTATATACAATTTTGTTTCCATTTTTCCTTTCACATTCATGTTAAAAGAAAAAAAAAAAAAACAGAAAATTTAATTTAGTGGAGTTTAATTGAGCAAATCTTACCACAATCTGAATTAGGCAGTTTGTCATGCCGGCTTCCGAGCAACTCTGTGTAGCCTCATGGCTACGTGGTATTTAGGTTCCAGAAAAGGAAAGTGACATGTACAAGAACAGGAAAGTGACGTACAAAATTCTAATCTCTTAAACCTTAAATACGTTTTCTTATGTCAAAACTCAACTGACACTTTACTATCCCCTCAGATAAATTTCTGAACTCTCTATGCAGTTTATCTCTTCAGTATAAACACAAAAGGAACACTAGAAAATAAACACATCTTTAAACAGAAGCAAAATGACTTCTTACGTCTATTAACCCTCTCCGTGGAGTATGCACTGTTATCATAGCAGCACTGTCCAACATGAAGGTAATCTTGTAATTTGCATTGGTGCTCACTCCCAGTTCCTAAAAACACAAACATTCAAGAGGTTAAAACATAATATGTGGAAAATTCCAGACTTTCCTGATAGTCCTGCTGCAACTTTCTCCCCACTGATCACCACATCTTGCTGCTCAAGTAGTTTAGTTTCACCTAGCTAAGTCAATAATAGCAGTCTAGGGAAAGTAAACTAGAAGTAGATTACTTCCTACTCTATCATTTTAGAAGAGCACCCCCTCTTTAAGTATTATACGCCAGAGCAAATGAAAAAAGTCTTATTATATGGGACCAGCAGTTAGCGTAATGGCTATGTCGCTGGACTCCCACGTAGTTGACCGCGGTTCGAGTCCCAGACCCGGTGGCTTAAACTCACGCCAGGCGCGTGTGCGTGCGTGCCCAAGATCCCGAGAGGAGAATGGAGGAGAAGGGATTGCGGCGTGGCCATCCCCCCTGAGGGGTGATTTCCTGCTTTCTGTCTCTCTGTCTCTCTCTGTCTGTCTGGAGAGCGCACGCGCCCTATAGCAAAAAAAAAAAAAAAAAAAAGTCTTATTATAAAATGGGGAGAAAAGGAAGAGAGTTTAACTGAGCTCTTTTCTTGTAAAAGACTCAGACATTCAGGAAAACCCACACAGACTTTAAACATATCTGCACTCTTGATAGTGGCACTTATTTATCTACTAAATGCCCTCTAAAAAGAGTAAAATTATTTCAGTTCCAGAACTTGCAGTAAGATAAATGCAGTTTCAAAACATTTCCAAGTGAATTGTTTTCTAACACTTACTTTCATTTTAGCTTCAATCCACTTCATATTTGTTGCAGCTAAAACATGAAGAATGATAATACATATGAAAAGCTTGAATTTCATCTAAAAAAATCTTTGTATAGTAAGTTTTCTAAACAAGTCTAAGTTTAAATATATCACAAATAATAGTTGCTAGCATATTTACAATTAATTTTCTTTTACATACTTATAAAGATAAGCTTCTTTTAATTGTCCTCAATAAAAGTAAGATTTAAACAGCATCTATATATAAGATACAGATAATCAAGCTCAAAAGAACTCTGAACCTAGTAAACTAATAAATTATAACCCAAACCCCCTTTTAAAAACAACTCTACCATTATTTCTCTATCATTCTAAACTTAAATTGAGGGTTCCTCGATCTCAACTTTCTTTCACACGTCTACTTCCAGGCAATGCAAACACATCTACAATACGTCAAGTTCACGTTGAAGACTGTAAGTCCAATGAAATTTCCATCTGTCAGACTCAGCGAACTTAACGGCTCACTGAACTAGCAGCTTGTAACAAGAAATTGAGACAAATTTCATCAAGCATGCTTCTGCTGCTTATCTGCTCACTGTCACACATTAACCAGTTTTGAGCTCACTGAATACTAACATTCAATCCTCATTCTATGGGCTCTCCTACTTCTATTCATTACTGGACTAAATTATAGAGATATTATCAAGTAAAATGATTTTTAAAAAAGTAGTTTAATAGTTTAATTATTTGAAGTGTGTATATATTTTTTATACAGACGAAAGAGGTACATGAATTGTCATAATAAAAATACTTAGCTCACACACACAAAAAGCAAAAGAATCACCTTACACACAAAACTGGGCAACTAAATTAAAATTTTACAGATTGTTGCATCTATGATGAAAAGTCATAAGATAAAAAATTATTTTTAAAATTCAGTTATTATTTTGTGTCTATAATTTCCAGATTAAAAAAATGATTCACAGCTAATAAATATAATTTCTAATTAACTATTATCTGTCAGACAGTGCTAGTTGCTATACCGATATTTTTATTTTCATGACTAACCTGTAACACAGGTTTAGTTATCTTTGTTCCTCAGATCAGTAAACTCAAGCTCAGAGAAATTAAGTGACCTGTCCAGTGTCACACAGTAAAGACAGAACCAGAGGCCATCTGGTGACATGATAGTAAAAGTGGCTGGGTCCTACATGGCTGACTACATAGTTCAAGTTCCAGATCCAATGGCTTGAGAAACAGTCTGGGCATGTGTGTATGCATGCCCAAAATCCAATAGGAGAATGAAGTAGAAAGGATTATGGCACAGCCATTCCTTCTGGGGGGTGCTTTCTTACTTTCTCTCTCTCTCTCCCTCTGCCTCCAGCAATTGTATATGCCCTATAGAAAAACTAAAAAAGCAAAAAAACAAACAAAAAAACCCACAACAGAACCAGAACTAAAACCCTAGTTTATTTAATTACACATTGAAGTGCCTTTTTGAAAAACCACAGTTCACAAAAAGCACTTTTTTTTTGCCAGAGGTTATATGGACTGGCCAGAGAGAACATAGTGGAGGGGTGGTGAGAAAGCACCCTGCATGGAAGACGGTCATGCCGCAGTCCCTTCTCCATTTCTCCCTCCTTTTGGAATTCTGGATTTGAGGCACACATGCACACATGTGCTTTACAGGCTGTCAGGTCTGAGACTCAATCCACAGTTGGTCATGTGGAATCCAGCCACCTTAACCACCATGCCACAGGCTGTCCCCTTATTTTAAAGATGATCATAAAAGGTTCTCTAAATTTCTAAGTTTAGTTTAATAAAATTTAAAGGATAAACTTTTTTCTCAGCTGTCATCTCAGATGTCAGAGATGCTGAACAAACATTTGCTTACCTAAAACTCTCTTCTCTTATCTTAATATTAACTAGAAAGCCATCAAGTATTAACTGTTTTTTAAGTTTGTTTCTTCCACGAGAGAGACAGAAATATGCACCCTTGATAGGGCCTTTACACCATAACCCACCCCAGTCTCTGCCAGCTTGGATCACAGGCACATGCACTTGGCATGTTCAGAGAAGGCCCAGCATGGGAACCCAGGACCTTCCTCATCTGGATCCAGTTGTGCCAGTGGTATGCCGCCACCTGGCCCCCCAGTGTTTAAATCTTAACGGCTGCAAACTCATATGATCACTATATGATGCAAATATTTTGATTAGAAGGGAGAGTACTGGGTCATCAGATAAGTAATGACACATTTTTTTGCACAGAAAAATACATCATGACTTTTCCAAAGACCCCATACAAAGGAAATTTACAGACTACGACAACTGTGTGGCTTTTCATCAAAGACCTAGTTCAGGCCCAGCAGCAGTGGTGCAGGGACAGCTCAGTGCTCTCAGTGCTGAAGGTCATGTGGATGTGAGGGCTCTGTTCCCAAGTCCATCTGTAAATACTGGGTGCACCCGTGATCCTGGCTGACTAAGAAAGGCTGGTGGAGGACTGTGCTGAGGGTGCTTCTCTTTCTCAATGAATGAATTTAAAAAAAAAAAAGTTAATTAAAGTTGGTACCTTTAATTGATGAGATTTTATTAACGCACAACTAGAATAATCTTTCTCTACTTACAACACTGCCAAGAGGCAACTTTAAATGTCTGCAGGAAGGTGAGATATTAAATCAATGCATTGCTTCATTTTTCAAAAATGTTTGCTACAAAACAATGCCAACTGAACTAAATAATCTCCTTAGTTACACGGTAGGTTTACTTTCTAGAACAAAGATTAATTATCACCGACTTGCATGTTTTTGGAATGGTCCATGACCCACCATGACCTCAAAAGGCTTTTGTCTGTATATTCATTTTTTCTTAAGTAATTCATATGGCCTTTCCTTATTTCTGGAGGACTACATCATTGTATTTATTTATTTTTTTTAAAAGCATATCTTTCTCCAAGTGTTTTGAAACCAGAATGAGGCAGAAAGGAGAAAGCAACAATATACTAAAGCATCATATATTCCACAGTAAAAATCAGGAAGAAAAGTTCCTAACCAGGGTAGGGCTACGGGGTCAATAAGGTCATTTTTCATTCTGACACCATCATCTACTCTTGTCCTCTACCTAAGTATACCAGTGGTGTTCTGCAAATCTGTGTTTAAGTTTATGCTGCAAGGCAGGAAAGCAAAACAGACTTTACTTTAGAAATTTGCTAAAAAAAAATATATATGAAAAAACTTTCATATTTAGGCACAGGTTATTTTAAGTCATGTTTTATAAAGAAAAATAATATAGGCAATCCTGTTCCCATGGAAATCTAAACAAAAAAATATAGCTTACACCAAATAACAATGTCATAATCTTCATATGCAGATGTTAGGAATTCATGAAGATAGGGCCGCATTAATTCTACTCCAGTCTCTGCACAAGACCTATGGTCTAAAAGAAAATTAATTATAGATGATTATGAGTTTATTATTGTAGGTAAGTACCTAATATCAACGGAATCATAATGAGATATATTATAAAATATGATTTAAACATTTAATTGCTAACTACTTCAGACTGAATTACTTTGGCTGACAGAAATATTTTCAAATCACACAACCTAATGTCCTTGAGATCCAATTTTAGTCCATCAATTTTGCTCAGTGTGAAAAGCAATACTAAGAATTCAGATTTAAACAGTAAATTGTGAATTCTCATCTTGTCACTAAAGTTCACATGTTATTATAGGATAATGAAAAACAAACTAGGTCCACCCATGTAATCACTAGTCATCTACCTTGCAGACAATTATGCTTCACCAAAATGAAGGCCCAATTAACTTAATAATTTAATTTAAAATAAAGGTATGTTAACTTATGATGCATATTTAAAGTGTAAGGTAAGAGGTAGGGCTCAGCAGATGGCATAATGGTTACATTGCTGGACTCCCACATAGTCGACCATGGTTCGAGTCCTGAACGTGTAAAACTTATACCAGGTGCAGGGGCCAGCAAGTGGTGTGGTGGTTAAGGTGCTGGAATTCCCACATGGCTGACCATAGTTCGAGTCCTGGACCTGGCGGCTTTCTCTCTCTCTCTCTCGGTCTTTCTCTGGCAAAACTCATGTGAAAATAATAATAATAATAATAATAAATAAAGTTAAATAAAATAATTTTAAAAAAACAAAAAAACTTATACCAGGTGAATATGCGTGCATGCCCAAGATTCCAAGAAGAGAATGGAGGAGAAGGGATTGTGGCATGGCCATCTTCCCCTGGGGGGGTGAGAGAGGTGATTTTTCTCTTTATGTAGCAAAAATCTCAAGGACTTGCCTGAATCTAACTAAATGAAAAGTATGGAATAAAATATTCCTCAAAAAATTCAAATGTTAGTCAATATACAGGGAATAATCTGGTTATGATGCATCCACAAACTAGAATATACTGTGGCCAAAAAATATACATATATTTAATTCACAGTGAACAGTATTTTATGACTGAGATGTGCAATCTATCATTAAGTTATAAAAAGAAAGAAGATATATACAAATACATTCTAGAAGGTACACATCAAAATATTACAAGTGGTTATCATTAGGTCTTAGGATTTCAGATGACTTACTTTTTTTTAATCTATATTTTCTGCAATTAATAATTTACTTTTACATTAAAAAGGAAAGTTTTCAAACATTTCCTGAACCCTGAGTTGCTGCAAAAAAAAAAAAAAAGACAAAACAAGCAAATCGAAAAAAAAGAATATTGCTGTGGGTAACTACAGATGAAGCACATTATTAACTGACTTACCAAATAATGTATAATCAACATCCAGGACCAAAAGCTTTTTCCCTTCCCGGGGAGGATTCAAAATTTCTACTTTGTACTCTTTTACTCTGCGAGAAATTTTCAGTAGATTTTCTTCCCTAAAGAAAAAAAGAAAGCACATGAAATACTCACTTGTCCTGACAGGATAGCCAATTTCCTCTAAAGTGAAAAGCACTTACCGATTTTCTACTTCTACCACTTCATCTTCAATATCAAAGTCGTTGACAACATCATCATTGTCGGGAGGTGGACCTAAGACATCTTCCTATTAAGATGGAAAAATGTTTTTACAATATCATCTTTAGCATAACAAATAAATGACAGTATAAAAATCAAAGGAGAGGTATAATTTGAGCTCAAGAGTCTTTCAAGCACACACTGTGAGAAAATTTACACAATTAACAGTTCATTACGTATGTCCTGTGGGCGGATTGACCATGTGAAATATGGCCATTTGGGCTACCCCTATATTTACAGCTAACTAAACACTAATAAGGTCCCCAGTATTTATTTTCTGCTGAGTTAATGCCACATTCACCGTGCAGCTTTTATTTTCATCCACTGCTAAAATGACAATTCTACCAAAATTAAAACTGTGATGCAAGAGTGTATTATAAATCATAATATCTTCAAAGGGACAAATGGTAACAAAAGTAAACATTTACCAAGCTCTCCTCACGAGATCCCATCATCATGATTTTAGTATTTGGTTTCAGTTTGAGAGCTCCAAGCTTAACATCATTTTCTGCAGGTTTGCCTACAATACAAGCAAATGACTGTTTTCTCACTAAAGTTCAGGTGCTGGTTTCTCTAATCCATTATACAAGACCCTAATATTAAAAGGATTGGAACAGATGCCATGGCAGGTTTTTTTTTTTTTTTTTTTTTTGTGCTTACATTAACAAATTGTTACTGCTGTATTAGTCATATCTAGGACACTAAGAATTAGCCAACCAATACAAGGGTTGCTTTTTCCCCAACTTCACATTAAAATAACACCTTTATTTAACTAAACAAAATCAATTCGTATTTTATCTTGTTATTCAAGAGGAAGATCACTGCTTTCCAGGAGGTGTTGAAAACTGAGTCCCTAAGATAGAACTGTAAATCAACTGTTCCTCAAAACTCACCCTTTAATGAAATGACAGACACAAACACTATAAAAGTCTGTTTTAAAATGGGTCTGATCACTTGCTTATAATTTTTAAATGTAATCTTCCCTTTTGAAACAGAAAAGATCATTTGGGAAGAGTAAGAGGCCCATAATATAATGACAACTCTGTACTAAAAAAGAGGTATCAGAAAATAAAAGTTTCACCTGAAATTTCTGTGCCAAAGGTTTAACAAGCAAACACAAACTATCAGAGGAAAAAACAACCAATCTTAATGGTGATATTTTTCAAGTAACCTTTAATACTCTTTTACCCCTAAAATAATTTTTAGGGATACTCCTATTAAAGTAATCTCCAAAGAAAAAGACTTATTAAAGTTAACAACAGATAATAGCAAATACAAAAATGCATAAAAAGCAATGCAAAAATGTGCAGAGTGAAGAAAATTACCTTTAACTTTGAGTCCGAGTAACTTCTGGCGTTCAGGCAACACTCCTGTTAGAGTCTTTAGGAACTGTTTAAGATCTAGTACAGTATCGTCTTCTGAAAGTGTGGTCACTGAATATTCCTGTCCACCCCATTTTACAATGATAGGGAGAGCCATTCTTGGAACATATGAGGAGGTAACTTTTCTTCAGAAAAAACACCTAGAAAGGAGGCAGACACAAATGAACAAGTTAATATGGATATGCTGCAGCAAATTTTCTAATTTTACGTTTTACAGTGAGTCCTGTTTTACATTTTGATGGTGGGAGGGGGGATGGAAAGGAAGGATTTTTTTCTTTACAGAAGTTGATACCAGAGGGACCAGCAGTTAGTGTAATGGCTATGTCGCTGGACTCCAATGTAGTCGACCATGGTTCAAGTCCCAGACCCGGTGGCTTACACTCAAGCCAGGTGTGTGTGCGTGCGTGCCCAAGATCCTGAGAGGAGAATGGAGGAGAAGGGATGGCGGGTGTGGCCAACCCCCCTGGGGGATAATTTCTTGCTTTCTGTCTCTCTGTCTCTGTCTTTCTGGTGAGTGCATGCGCCCTATAGCAAAAAGCTCTTAAAAAAAAAAAAAAAAGAAGTGATACCAGAATACCAAAAGTTACTAAGACTCCAAGTCAAAATTCCCCCACTTCTCAATTTTTGGCTTAGTTATCACTTTTTTTTTTTTTTTTTTTTTTTTTTTTTTTTTTTGAAGAGGTTTTTGCTATACGGCACATGCGCTCACCAGGAAGACAGAGAGAGACAGAGAGACAGAAGAAGAGAAATCACCCCCCGGGGGGGGAATGGCCACACCGTAATCCCTTCTCCTCCATTCTCCTCTCAGGATCTTGGGCATGCACACACAAGCGCCCAGCGTGAGTTTAAGCCACCGGGTCTGGGACTCGAACCACGGTCGACTACACGGGAGTCCAGCGACATAGCCATTACGCTAACTGCTGGACCCAGTTATTACTTCTTGATACTCGATCAGATTCTCCCTGCTGTTCAACTGGAAATTGCGATCATGAGATTCCCAGCCCTCCTGCTCTGTTTGGTAAAGTTTGTGCTACACACAAGTTCCTCTGTGATAGACCACTCATGTTCACTTAACATTTAAGAGGTAAAAATGTAGAGTCAGGTAGAGAGCACAGGCTCTAGAACCAGATGCCCAGGTTCAGATCCCAGCTCTCGTGCTTATTAACTATTTGAGTTTGGGAAGTTACGTGACTCTTGGCGCCTAGGTTTCCCCACGTGTGAAATGAGAATGATAATGTTAACTTATTCCTAGGGCTCTTACAAGGATTAGATAGCACCTTGGGACCAGCAGTTAGCGTAATGGCTATGTCGCTGAACTCCCATGTAGTCGACCGCAGTTCAAGTCCAGGACCCAGTGGCTTAAAACTCACGCCGGGCACATGTGTATGCGTGTCCAAGATCCCGAGAGGAGAATGGAGGAGAAGGGATTGTGGCGTGGCCATCCCCCCTGGGGGGTGATTTCTCGTTTTCTGTCTGTCTGGCGAGCGCATGTGCCCTATGACAAAAACCTCTCAAAAAAAAAAAGGATTAGATAGTACCTCTAAGTCACTCAGTGCGTGGCACACAGTTAGCATCATGTAAGTGTGTAGTGGTTAAATATATGTCTTTTTCAAACTGAACGTTCATGTTCCAGGCACTGTGTTAAGTAAACAGTAATATAACAAATAATAGCCATTTTTTGTTTCACAGTTTATGAACTGGACAATTTTTATACCATTTAACATTGTTTGATAGGAGTTTTACCCTCTTTTACAATTAAGGAACCAGACATTCTTTTTTAAAGAGAGAGAGAGACAAAGCAAAGCATCATTCCCCAGGGGGATGGCCATGCCGCAATCCCTTCTCCATTCTCCTCTTGGGATTCTGAGCACACACGCACATGCACCCAGCATGAGTTTCAAGCTACCAGGTCTGGGCCTCAAACTGTGGTTGACCACATGGGAGTCAAGCACCTTAACCACCATACCACCTGCTGGCCCGGCAATAGAAGTTCCTAGAGTAATCTCCTCAAGGGCTTGTAGCTGGTAACAGAATAGGTCTTCTGACTAAATCTCATGTTTCTTCCCCTACACCCACAACTGTCTCTCTCCAACTGGGCCTACAGAAGGAAAGTATCAAAGATCAGAAAATATAAAACACACAGATCTAAGCACACATGGTTATAGAGCAGCTGCTAGTCTCATTGCCAATCAACTGCGGATTTTTTCACCCCCAAGTCTTGCTACTTTTCATAAGCTTGCTCCCCAGGTGACAAAACCGTGTTTTCTCATATTGAGTACTGTATGGTATTTACAAATGCTTTCATTTATTTGACAAAACATTTTATTGCACTCTTCAGGCAATATTATGACCAACTGCAAGACAGAAAGCAAATTTTGAATTTCAATATGCAAAAATAATTCAGAATCAGTGTCTTCTACTAACATGCCCATTAGAAGAAAGCACCATAAATTCCTATTTATATTTACTAGTAAGCATTTCATATTTACACTAATTTTACATTTACTCTATCACGTTTACCTATTCTACTGGAAGTTTAAAGCAAATGTGTTCATTTACACTAATCCATTTCTTTTTAGACAGTCTGCTCTAACAAATGTCATGATCTTCAGTAAAAAGTCAAATGTACCATTTTAAAGTAATTTTGCCAGAGGCCACTTGGGAAGAGAAGTGAAAAAGCACCCCATTATGTGGAATGGTCATCTGCAATCTTTTCTCCATTTCTCCATTCTTTTGGGATTTATGCCATTTACGCACACTTGCCTGATTTCTCAAGCCACTGAGTCCTGGACTAGGAACTGCACAGTCGGCCATGTGAGATCTTTAATCACTATGCTACGAGCTGGCCTTCAGCTGTACCTCTTACATCAAACTGAAATGCTGTTTAATTATCATCTTCCTGTCAGAGGCAGGCATAAAAATATCTATTTAGAAGAGCTAGGAAAGCAGCAGCACTAATAAAATGGCTGAGTTTGGAGTGAGATCACCTGAGTTTCAGATGACTTTGGACAAGTCATTTCTTCTTTAGACTAGTCGTTCTTGAAGTGTGATCCTTGGACCAAACCACAGCATGAACCACACCTGGTAACTTGTTAGAAACATAATCCTGGTAGAGGGAAGGGACCTAGCAATATGGGCTTTAGTGAGCCCCATCCCCCACATCTATAGCATGCTACAGTGTGAGAGTCAGCACTACAGGCACTTCAGTGTTGTCAGCCTTAAAACAGAAAACCAGCCAGATGGCATGAATCCTATGTGCTTAAGAATAGCATACAGGGACCAGCAGGTGGCATGGTGGCTACGGTGCTGGACACTCCCACACGGCCAACTGTGGTTCAAATACTAGACCTGGTGGCTTGCTTTCTCACTTTCCCTCTCTCTCTCTGCTCAAATTAAAATAAATTAATGGATAAACACTTATAAAAAAAAAAAAGAAAATAGCATACAAACTTTATGAAGCACCTATGCCACAACTGGCAATTCCAAGTTGGCAAATGCCCTAAAGGATAAACAAAACATCACACAAATTTTTAATCTCTAAGTCCTTATTACTGCTTAAAAAAGTTACTAATCTGTGCTTGCATCGGCAACACATATACTAAAAAAGTTACCAAACCTTATTTTATCACTATTGGGCTCACCCACATCAATGGAGCTGCGGGACATAAACGCGTGAGCTTATGCTTTCATAATGTACCGCTTTCTTACATAATTCTAGCATTTTGTATTATTTCAGACCCCTTCTGATCAATTAAAATTATAGGGTGGGATAACGGGGTCTGGTAATCAAACTCCAAAAAGCAAGCACACCTTTATGGTAAACCTAGTCCAGAACAGCTGTAGGTTGGAGACCTGCCTAGCACACTATGTTGGCTTTGCCTGGTCAATTCCTGTTCCTCTGGGTCTCAGTCTACTCAACCACAAGATGAGACTATTAAATATGTGCTGGGCAGGAATGATGTTTAAGACCTCAACAGCACTTGCTATACTGTAAAGAGCGACAGGAATGGCGGCGGTGATGTCGACTGAAGAACTAAAAGGTGACAAAGACAGAAAACTGAAAGGCTAGCTGCAAAAGTAACGCCTTGAGATTGGACAGGGGGGAGCCAACTTTTCAACAAGCTAGTAACAGGTTAACCGTGAAGTACGTGCACCTCCCGGCCAGCACAGCACCTCAGCAGCAACTGCGAGGTGGTGCAGAGACGAGCGGTGCCGAGGGACAGGGAGGGGATAGCACCGTAGGCAGGTTCGGACTCCGGAACCCGCGAGGGCCGCATGCCTTTACGACCGGGGCGAGGGGAGGGATGGACAAGCCGGAGAAAAGGAAAGAACGAAGTCTGGGGATGCAAACCCCACTGGGGCAAGGGAAGCGTTTGAAATAGGCAAGAAGGCCGGACCGGAGGGTAGCTGTCCTCGTTATTAGTGGGTCGGGCCACGGGCCTGTCAGGACAGACGCGGCCCCCAGCCCGCTGGAGCCAGCCGCAGTGGCACGTGGGCAGCAGGGCGGCGACCCTCGGCTCCAACGGCGATTCCACCGGCACGAAGCCCGGGTGCCTCGCGTCTCCTCACCTGGAGCGCGGCGGAACCAGCGGCAGCAGACGCAGGAACCAGCCGCAGCGGAACTGAAGGCGGCCGGAAGTGAGGAGCAGGGCCGGAACCGGCTGACAAAGCGGAAGTGAGTGTTTTGAAACGGAAATGTGCTGGGAACGGAAAGGCTGCTTTGCTTGCTTGTTTTCGGGTGGTACATCTAGACAGCTGCTGTCAGGGAGTTCCGCCAGGCGACGAGGAAGTCAGCCTTTCCGAGCCCGTGACCGATGTGCAGATGCCCACGGTCCCTGGGTACGCTCGGGCCCTGCGGGCTCTGCGCATGCGCGCGTTCGGAGCTCTGCAGGGGGCAGGTACTTCGGAGGTGTATGACGTCGCGTGTATTGTTTCGCCCACGTTGAAACTGGGGGTGCGGAGGTGGGGTAGAGTTGGCCGTGGAGTGGCCTCTGCAGGTGTGCAGAGATCGTCGTGGGACTCGTGAGTAGGACTCGTGTGGGTGTATCATGTTGCGAATGAGGCCGATAAGGTGACCTTTAAGAACCGAAGTCTTGAAACCCCTCCATGGCGTCAGCGGCCACAAACACTATCATTTTCAGGGGCTTAGAATTGCACTCAATTCTAGGGAAAACTGAGGTGCGTCAGGAAGAGAAGGGATATGCCTAAATTACTCAGAGAAGCAAGGAAGCAAATCTCAATGTGAGAGCTGCGGTCTTCACCCGCTCGTCCCTGCGTCCATGCCATCCTTCCTCCGAATGCCGGGAGAACAAGTTACAAACCCTGGCAACATGAATTCCAGACTTCCATGGAAATTTAGAGCGGTCCCCATCTGTACTGTACAGCTGTCCGAAGAGAGGGGGAAACATCGTCCTCTAGATTGTTGCGCAGTCGACGTCAAACAAAGCAGGTTTTTTAAACAAAGGGGAAACCCCAAAATAATATTAGCCAAAAAAGCCATACCAGTCCTTTAATTTCCTGTTATTTTCTTCTGTTTGACAGAGATGTAACCTGCATTTTATGTTTCCCTTTCCGCAGTGGTAGAAAGGAAGCCAAAAGCCAAGTTTTGTGTCTCAGTTTTTTGAAGAGACACACACTATTTTACATTCTCCTTCCCTCCCTCTTCTGGTAATTTTTTTACTACACTAGTAATGCATGGATATCTGTTCATTTAACATTTTAAAACATCTTTTCAGTGGAAATTATGCCCACTTCAAAAGGTAGTCATGCCCAAAAGATCATCAAAGACAAGGAACTTGGCTCCTGAATGAATAATCATAATTTTTTTCAACCTTATCTCTTTTTCATGCTTTGCTTACTTGCTAACTAGCTGCTTGGCTACCTTTTATTCTTATTGCTATAATTAGAGAAGCTACTTCTTGTAAATCACCAAAGTCCATTACAGCATTTTTAGGCTTCACAGATTTTGATGTAAGGAACAGTGAGGATTTTTGTTTGTTTTGTTTTTTTAAGAGAGATTTTTGCTATAGGGCAAATACACTTGCCAGAAAGTGAGAAATCACCCCCTAGGGAGATGACCACACTGCAATCCATTCTCCTCCATTCTCTTGGGATTTGGGGCATGCATGCACCTGGTGTGAGTTTCAAACTGTCGGGTCCGGGACTCAAACCACAGTCGACTGTGGGAGTCCAGTGATGTAACCATTACACCATCTGCTGGTCCTGCAACAGTGAGGTTCTTGTTTTTAATGGTAGAATAGCCATGTTACAAGGGGTTCAGTAAGTTTAAATGTTGCTAGAAGGTAGATGATTTACTAATTGCCACAGATTGAATAGTAGTATTTGTCAGAGAATTGGGACAGCAGCGTGTTCTGGATAAATGGTCCATCCTACAGATAATTTCAGGTTCTCTCTTGCCTGTATCTCAGCTCCTCCAGATCCATTTCTGTTTAGGTAAACATTCATAAGAGCAAAAATATCATTAAGAATACATTTAGAATAGATTGAAAGGTGTCATTTGAATAAAGAAATTGGACTAGCAATTAACACAAAGTGAACCTACAAAGGGCTCACAGCAGGAAGACTCCATGGCATGGTAGTTAAGACAGTTGGATCCCACATGGCTGACCACAACTGGAGTCCAGGACTGGCCACTTGAGAAACCCACCAGGCGCATGTGCATACGTGTCCAAAATCGTGAAGTAACAGAGAAGTGGAAGAGAAGGAAATGTGACATGACCATTCCTTATGGAGAGAGGTGTGCTTTCTCTGTCTGTTTTGCTCTGGCTAGCAAGTAAAGGGAGCCAGAGGTAGGGAGCTCACAGCAGCCAGTAATAACAGGAAAAAAAAGTCTGCCTTTTGTTGCTCCATGGAGCATCTCTTCTACTGCATGGAGTGTAATACTCTTGTTTTTCACTCCTTTGCCTAGGAGTTCCTCCTCAGGTGGGTTGTCAGGTCTAAGCAACTGGAAGAATCGATTTCACAAAATCATAGGACTGCTGATATCACTGACCATGGTTGACTTGGAAGACAAAAGGGTACTTCTGCACCTGGGCCAGAAATCCACCACTACCTGCTTTTATGTCCGTCTCCCCCATACCAATATTCCCTTTTCTCTCTTAGGTTATTTCTTCCCCTAGAGGCTACCTTCTCTTGCCAAGCTCTTACCTACTTCCTCATAAAGCTTCTCCCCTCTTTTTAATTGGAAGACAAATCTTTAAAGAAAAAAAAAAATCGTTCACTATAGCACTTTATTTTTTTATTTATTTAATTTTTTTTTTTTTTGAGAGGTTTTTGCTATAGGGCTTGTGCACTTTCCAGAAAGACAGCGAGAAATCACCTGGGGGGGGGGGGGGGGGTAGGTGGCCACACTGCAATCTCTTCTCCATTCTCCTCTCGGGATCCTGGGCATGCATGCATGAGTTTAAGCCGCCAGGTGTGGGACTCGAACCTCAGTGGACTACATGGGAGTCCAGCAACATAGCCATTATGTCAACTGCTGGTCCCTCACTATAGCACGTTGTCGCCCTCTTCTAATATCTACTGCGTGCCTACAGTTGGGGAGCTGAAAAGTGGTTAAAATCCGTCCCACAGGACAGACTAGAAGTCTGGGCTTCCCACTCAGCTACTACTGATGGGGCTGGCAGGGGTGCAGGGAGAGCAGCGGGGGGGAGCCACTGCTTTTTCTGTGATATTCGGTTGGAGTATGGCAGTGTGTCTTGGGTCTCCAAGAATACTTCCAGGATTAGTGATTCACTAGGAGGATTCACAAAGGAAGAAGCCTCGTGGAATGGAGTCCAGAGGACACCAGGCACAAAAGTCTAAGAGTCCTCTGCAGTGAAATCACACAGGATGGCCTTCACTTCTCCAGCAATGAACTGTGAAAACAGGTATGAAATATGTCTGCCAACAAAGCTCATGAGGGACTCGGCGCCAAGGTCTTGGGGAAGGAGAGGGGTTCTGAATCATGTCGGTACTTGCTGCCTAATCGAACTTCCAGACTCCTAAAAAGAAAGCAGGGGCACAACATAAGCCACGTTGTTTACACACAGTTTAGGCACAGTGAGCCATTGTTGCCACTTAGGGAAAGTTTCATGTCTGAGCGGGAAGTTCCCACACATGTCAGCCAAGGACCAAGCATACATGCAGACCTTTCTAGGGATAGTAGGCTCAAACCTCCTTTGTTAGCCTTTCTTCACTGATGGTTATTAACTCAATGTTCTCTACCTTGCCAGACTGCCTCTTTCCTGGTCATTTGTTTAAGAGAGAGCGTGTTTTTGTGTTTTTTTCTTTTTTGGGGGGGTGGGGAGCAGCTGTTTTTGTCTGAGCCTATCAACTTTTCCTGGATGTCCACATCTCTAGCACCCGGTCTGGGACATAAGACACAGATAGAAAATTAGAAGCTGGCTTTGGACTTGCAATCCTCCTGCCTTAGGCTCCTCAGTAGCTAGGACTACAGGTGCTCAGCTATCTTTATTCTTGTTCTTGTTTTTTATATACTGGCCAGCATTTATTGTTTGTTTATTTAACTGTATTTAACAGAAGAAATAGGAAGGAATACAGTTTATGTCATCTTGACCCAGAATTGGATTATCCATATTACATTACTTTTTTTTTTAAAGACAAGTCATCCTCTGTTATATTCCTACTTCAGTCTCTCAAGTACCAGGATTGCTACTGGTTTGCCTGGTTCTTTCAAACAGGGTCTTGCTATATTGCTCAGGCTGGCCTCGAGTTGGAGATATTCCTGTGCTGGCTGTATTACTTCTATAATTAGGAGGAAAGAAGTCAGTTTTTAATTTTCATTTTGAAAACAAAACGTACGTATATGACATAGCAGGTTTAACATAAATATAGGGTTCAAAAATTACCAGCAAGAGGGGAAAACATCATGATTTGATTCCAGTTATTCTAATATAATGTGCATTTTTCCCAGTTATAAAAATAATTGGGGGCCAGCAGATGGCGTAGAGGTTAAGGCAGCTAGATCTCATATGGCTGACTGCACAGTTTGAGTCCTGAACCCAGAAGCTTGAAAAAGACACCAGGTGTGTATGTGTGCATGCCCAAAATCCCAAGAGGAGAGTAGACAAGAAGGGATTCCAGCCTGGCCATCTCCCCAGGAGGGTTCTCTCTCTCTCTCTTTCTCTGTCTGTCTGTCTCTCTCTCTCTGACTGTCTCCAGCAAGTGCACATGCCCTATAGCAAAAAATTGAAAATAATAATAATAATTCATGATAAAAAAATTCTACTTTTTTGACCCAGACTAATGTATAGCTTGGTTTATTTAGCAAATAGAATTAACATTTTAATTAATAATATTGATGTCAGGGTGGCAAAAAAATCTAGATTCATTTCATTTCACCATCATTTTCTAGTGGAACTATCAAGAGTAGTTGAAAATTTCCTGTAGTTGAAGTTTAGAAATAGAACAGACATCCCCCAGCCCCTGACCCCCGCATCACATAGATGACCCCATAAGCAATTTCTCATGCAATATCAGTAAGAACAGAAAAACTTTTGTTTCTTGTTATATCCAAAACCATGTGCATAGGAAGTAGTATATTCTTAATCATGGGAGTAGTAATTACAAATGTCCCTGCCCACTAATTCTAGACTAATGAAACCATTTCTAAGATGAAAATTTTAGTATAATATATTGCTGCCTAATCAACATTCAATGAAATCTTAAACAAAAACATCAAATTATTATTTCGATATATTTCACATTATGAGGGCAATTTCATTTATTTGTTTTTTATATCCAGAGTGACTCTAAGTGGATAAATTAATTTCTCCCATGCTTCAAGAAATATTAATGAAATGTCTAGACGGTTATAGTCTAAACATTTACGACATGACAGTGTAAACTTTGATCACAAGTAGGCTATCTGTAATAAATGGAGGGGCTACAATCATCTTATTCATTATACTTTTAATCTTCAAGAGACATTTATTTCCAGAGAGTATTAGAAAGGGTTTTAGAGCAGTCTTGCCTAAAATTATCCATCTGACCTTAAAGAAATCAGTTTCTCCCAACCTTAATTTCCCTGTTTGTCAAAATGAGCTTATTCAATAACCACAATGTAAACAGCAAAGCATGTATTTGAGAGACTCTTAGTTTATAGTTTAAACAATAGCTTATGAACCCGAGCTAGATTTTGACACAGTTTATATCCGTCTGCCACTTGTAAAATGAGTGTTGGAATTAAACCCAGCCACAGCAGCACAAGTGGAAGAGCCCTGCTGTGGGAGGCACTGCTGAGCAATAGCTGGGGCCGTGCGGGAGGCCTAGGTCTGGTTCCCACCCCAACCTAAATAGGCTGGGCACGGTGGCACATGCCTGTAGTCCTCACTAACTAGAGGCTGGGGCAGGAAGGATTGTGACATGGCAAGACTCAGTCAAAAATACTTCTCTCTCTCTTTTTTTTTTTTTTTTTTTTTTTTTTTTTTGGAGAGGTTTTTGCTATGGGGCGCACGCGCTCACCAGAGAGACAGAGAAAGACAGAGAGACAAAGCGAGAAATCACCCCCCAGAGAAGATGGCCACACCGCAATCTCTTCTCCTCCATTCTCCTCTCAGGATCTTGGGCATGCACGCACATGCGCCTGGCTTGAGTATAAGCCACTGAGTCCAGGACTCGAACCTCAGTTGACTACATGAGAGTTCAGCAACATAGCCATTATGCTAACTGCTGCTGGTCCCTCTCTCATTAGGAAAAAAAAAAAAAAATCATTTATTATATCATAAGGCCAAGTGGGAAAATCATTAGTAGAATCATTAAGTGCTATTATTTTCTGTTGTCTGCATGTATGTCCCCTGGAATTTCCAGAGCTGCATTATTCGTGCTGGGATAAACTTCATAGGGTTTACATTTAATACTTGGAACTGATAACATCAAAGTGATATAAAAATACTTATACTGGGACCAGCAGGTGGTGTGGTGGTTGGGGCGCTGGAGGCCACATGGCCAACTGTGCAGGTGCAGGCTGAGTCCCGGACCAGCAGCTTGGAAAACACACCTGGCTCGTGTGTACCTGCCAGAATCCCAAGAGGAGAATGGAGGAGAGGGATTTGCAGCATGGCCACCCCCTTGTGTGTGTGTGTGGGGGGGGTGATTTCTCGCTTTCCCTCTTTCTCTGGCAAGCACATATACCCTATAGCAAAAAAACTTTAGAAAAAAATTTATACCATATAAATAGTACCATAAGTGATTTGTTTTCAGATATTATTTCTGGCTTTAAGTAATAGAAACTCAATCAGGCTGGCTTCAACAGCAATGAAAAGAAAGTGAGGGCAGGAGTAGGAGGCAGGGAGAGGTATTAGAAGGGCACGGCACTTGACACAGGGTATTAACTGAATGGTGTTGAATCAGGAAACAAGGCAGATTCCAAGTCCTCAACAGTAAAGGCACAGCCTTAGAGTCCCTGCCATTAACAGGACTCTCCCAATCGCTGTGTTGCCCAGGTCCAAATTCCAGAGTCCCAAGATCAAGTCTTACTGATTGCACTTCACCATTTGTCCTTTTGAACCAATCGTTTCCTTCCAGGGGATTGGATTCTGCCTGAGCTCTCGCCCCGTGTACTGTGGAGGGTTCTGAAGTGTCCTCTCCACTGACGGCCAACAGTATTCATTCTGTTTCTGACAGGTCTCAATATTGCTGTCCTCTTTCTGTCCTAAACATTCTAGTTAATTCACTGTTCATTCCCCTACTCTCTTTTTTGATGATTGTCATTTTATCCGTAAGTAAATCATTCATTTTCTTCTTCTCCATCCATACCTCAGCTCTTGTGATTTACATTAACTGTAAATTCTACCACCTGAAAATTATTTTCTGCTGTCACTTTTGCTAGCGTGTTTAAGAAGCAGTAAACATTTCCAAATTAGTTCATGATTCTCAAATCTTGAACTGTTCCGTATGTCAACTTCACACAGATCTCTATATTAACGTTTTCTTAGAATTGCCCCCCTGACTCAGATTATATTTTAATAATTCCAATTTTGACATATCACAATTATTCTTTCCCTTGTATAAGGAAGAGAACATTTGTTCTCATGAAAGAGAATAACAGGTACCCTCATCACTCTACAATCTACCTGTAGCCTTGCAGCCAGCTGGGATGATGGGTCTGCCCACAGGGACGCCCCCTGTGTTTGAGTCCACCTTGCATTTCCCCAAGTTTCCCATATGGCTTCAGGTTTACACAGAGGTGCCTACCACCACAGCGGGCCCTGTTATTCTCTTTTTGAATTGGTGAATCTAAACTTTTTCTCCTCTGACTTTTCCATGATAATATTCCTAATTCATAAGACCAGCTGTTGTTTATGCATGCAAGCATCATAGATGAAAAATTTTATGTAATTTTTACCACAGCTGTATGGGTATCAAATCTCTTTGTCTCAAAACAAACAAACAAAATGGACAAAGTCTATGTTGTGTGTTTCAATCATGACTTGAGAATAACACTGGCAGCAAACTTTAAAATCAGAATTTGTTGCTTAGTGCTCTCCTCCTGATGTCTGTTTAACTCAGTTTCTGCCTTGTCAACAAGGCTAGGGTATGAAATCTCAAGGCTACAATTAACAACTACAGGTGTGCCACTGTCCTTGCTCTGTAGGTGTCCTGCTTACTCCCAATCAGTGGTCAGCACATCTGACATCTGGTGCTCTTTCCCAGGGTTCCTCTGTAACAACTAGTATTCCTTGGTTTTATGACCATGACAAATGAAATGTCAAACATTAGCTACGTTCCTACTTACCTTTTTTTTAAGAATTATTTTATTTATTTATTTATTTAGACCAGAGAGGGACAGAGTGGGGGGGGGGGGGGTCAAGAAGCAAGTTGCCAGGTCTAGGACTCACACCACAGTCGGCCATGTGGGAGTCCAGTGCCCCCAATCACCACACCACCTGCTGGCCCTCCAATTGCTTTTTACTGTGTGCGTGTGTATGTGTTTTAATAAACTGCCAGTGGGCCAGCTGGTGGCATAGTGGTTAAGGTGGCCAGATCCCACATGGCTGTCTGGAAGGATCAATTCTTGGATCCAGCGACTTAGAAAGGACTTGAGAGGAGAAGGGATTATGGCATGGCCATCCCCCATAGGGATTATTTCTCACTTTCTCTCTCTCTCCCACAAGTGTATGTGACCTATAGCAAACTAACTAAATAAATAATAAACTGCTCCAGTAATCTTCCCATCTTTAAACTATGTACTGCTTCTATTTCCATTCTCTCTAAACAGGCTGGCTCTTTGATTATTCAACTGGTTGCTAATAAGTTACTAATCACTGATACCTGCCACAATCAATATGTATAAGAAATGCTTTCAGTCCAGTTTAAGTATTACCATTACACCCACTTGCAGATAAGGAAACTGAAACATAATGTGAAGCGCTTAGGGCCACACTGCAGGTTGGTAGAGAGTTTATGTCCAGGCAGTTTGATTCTAGAACGGTACTGTCCAATAGAAATACAATGTAAGTTGGGAACCAGCAGTTAGCGTAATGGCTATGTCGCTGGACTCCCACATAGTCGACCGCGGTTCGCGTCTCGGACCCGGTGGCTTACAACTCACGCCGGGCGCGTGTGCGTGTGTGCCCAAGATCCCGAGAGGAGAATGGAGGAGAAGGGATTGCGGCGTGACCATCCCCCCTGGGGGGTGATTTCTCGCTTTCTGTCTCTAATGTCTCTCTCTGTCTGTCTGGCGAGCGCACGCGCCCTATAGCGAAAATCTCTCAAAAACAAAACAAAACAAAACAAAACAAAACAAAACAAACAAAAAAAAACAAAAAAAGAAATACAATGTAAGCATTAAGTGTGTAATTTTCTAGTAAAAGCAAAGAACAAGAACAGGAGAGATAAATTTTAGTGATACATTTTATTCAACCCGACGTATCCAAAAAATATCACTTTAATTACTAATTAATATAAATAATTAATGAAATTCTTACTGAGCTAAACATATTCTTGCCATATGTTCCAGCAGTCACATACCCTTAAGGAACTGAAAACTTATATTCAGACAGAAACCTTTACATGTGTATTTATAGTAACTTTATTCATAATTGCCAGAAGTTGGAAGCAACCAAGGTGTCCTCCTGCAGGTGAGTGGATAAGTAAACTGTGGAACATCCAAATAATGAAATGTTGTTTAGTACTAAAAAAAAGTGAGCTGTCATTGGGCAGGCAGCAAAACATTGGCAATACAACTGCACCCATGTGAAGAAGGTCCTGGGTTCACACGTGTGTGCCAGTGAACTGGGTCAGCTGAGACAGTGGGGACTGTGGCATTAAAACCCTCTTGGGAGGTGTCTCTATATTCCCATCTCTCCATCAGGGAAGAAATAAATAAACTTTTTTTTTTAAAAAAAAAGCCATAAAACCCTGAAAAGACAGAGGAAATGTAGATATATATTACTAAATAAAAGAAGCCAATCTGTAAAGGCTACATGTGAGTCCAGCTATATGACATTTTGAAAAAGGCAAAACTATGGGAACAGTAAAAAGAGTGGTTTCCAGGGGTGAGGGAGAGGGAAGAATAGAGCACAGAGAATCTGGGAGCAGTGAAAATACTCATATGATACTGTAACGATGGATACATGTCCTTATACATTCATCCAAACCTGAGTGAACCCTAATGTAAACTGTTGACTTTGGTTGAGAGGATTAGGTGTCATAGATTCATTGGCTATAGCAAATATACCACTCTAGTGGGAGGTGTTGATAATGGAGGTGGCAAATAAATAGATGGAGCATACTCTGTATCTTCCTTGTAGTTTTCTCTGTGAATCTAAAACCGCTCTAAAAAAATAGTTTATAAAGAAAATACTATCTTGGACCAGTAAGTGGCGTGATTAAGGTGCTGGATCCCACAGGGCTGACTGCACGGTTAAGTCTTGGACCAAATAGCATGAAAAACATGCTGGGCACGTGTGTTTGTGTGCCCAAAAATCCCAAGGGGGGAATGGAGAAGGGATTGTGGTGTGGCCATCCCCCTCCCCCGGTGTGTGGGTGTGTGTGTGTGTGTGTTTGAGTGATTTCTCACTTTCCCTTTCTCTCTGTCTCTGATAAGCGCACACACCCTTTAGCAAAAACAAACAAACAAAAAAAGATATCTGTTTCTAAAATTCCTAGGAGTAGTTAATGCTTAAGAATATTCCTTCATAATAGTCTCTAGGTTTTGTCTTGCCTGGGACTAACAGCTGACCAGACAAACTGTTTCAACAGCTAATGTTTTCTCCCCTCCATCTCATTTCACCCCTGCTTAATCAGCAGTTTGCCTATATTTGCAATTGTTCTTTTGCCTTGATGGTATATGTATTAATCAGAGAATTGTGATGAGAGAGAACAAGAACTGAACCCTTACAATCACTATGTGAGAATTATTTTGTGTGATTTAGAGTACCCTATAGTCCCTTCCATTATCAGTCTTTTTTGATTCATTTGTTTAATTGAATTGGATTTTTTTTTAAGTTTTTAAAAATTTTACTTATGGAGGTGTGCATATGTAAGAGAGAAAGAGAAGCAGGTACCTTTGACAATGCCTTATCATGGTGCAATCTCCTTTCCTGAGCTCTCTGGCCTCTCAGGACCTTGGGCATGTTTTCAGGTTGACTCAGGATCTGAACCTGCATTCATCAGTGGCTTCCACCACCGCAATTCAGCACACTACTGCCTGTGCCGCCATAGCCGGGCCTGTCTTTCTCAATTATTAACAAATCAAACCACTCTGCCTTTTAAGAACTATGTGGGGCAGGAAAGAAGAGCTTGTGTTGTAATACAGACTGGCCAACTAGTTTTTCTTAGTTTTCATATGTCATACGTAAAATAAAAATCAGGACATGTACATATATTCAAAACCATCTTTCAAAGTCTGAAAATCAAGAAATAATTCATCACAGGCGGTTTGGTAGTTAAGGCACTGGTTCCCAGACAAGGCAGCTTGAAAAACATGGCAGGTGCATGTGGGTTTGTGCCCAAAATCCTGAGAGGAGAATGGAGGAAGAGAAATGGCAGCATGGCCATGCCCCCAGGGGGTGATTTTTCTCTTTTCCTCTCTCTCTCCAATGGAAGCACAGGCCCAATAGCAGGGAAAAAAAAATTTTAAAAGAGAAGTAATGAAATTTTTGGGTACAAGTCATAACTCCCCTGCTTCCCAGGTATATTCCTTTGGGCAAGTTGCTACTAATTGAATAAAATACTATAAATTATTATGTTTCTTAGACACTAATGCCTGACAAGAGAAGTAAGTTTGCTCAAATGTAATTTAATCCACTTCTTCCAAAATTTCTGAAAAAGGAATGATTCCCAGTAATTACATGATATTACACAGATCCAGCAAAACCTTCCAGGTGGTCATAGAATCTGGAGTCATTCAAAACACACTCTATGCATTGTGCCCCAAAACCTTCTGTTTCTTCTTCCTACTTCTGGAGAAGAAAAGGTTAATATTCTGGTTGATTGCCTTGATTCTTAGATCTTTCTTAGTATCCTCCCCTGTAATGCTTGCCTTCAGTTTTTATCTCTGTGACTGCTCTGAAAGTGTCAGCCTTCAAAGTACAAGGTACCCCCTGTCTTTGTGAACGCAAAAATAAAGAAGAAAGATTTCGTACTTTTCTTCATCTAAGACATGAAATCCATTGTGTGCTTTATTCTTAGCATGCATCTCAGTCATACTAGCTGTATTTCAACACTCCACAGTACATGGGGCTGGTGGCTATGGCATTTACTGGTCAGCGTAGCTCCAGAGTCTGCCCTTTTAACCTTTTATTCTATTGTATTTTCCTACACTATATGTTTCTTTGTAAGTTTTAAAAATTTCATTTCTTGGGACCAGCAGATGGAGTGATGGTTACATCATTGGACCCCCTCACAGTTGACTGCAGTTTGAGTCCCTGACTCAGTGGCTTAAAACTCAACACTGGACATGTGTGCATGTGTACCCAAAATCCCGAGAGGAGAAGGGATTGAGGTATGGCCAGCCTCCCGGTGAGGCGGGGGGGGGGGGGGGGGGGGTTCATTTCTTGCTTTCTGTCTCTCTATCTCTGTCTTTTAGGCGAGCACACATACCCTATAGCAAAAACATTTCAATTTTTTTTCATTTCTTCAAATTACATTTTATTGGAGTTGAAATAATCCATAACATGACCACACAAAATGTAATCACTCAAACTACCTTAACAGGTAGTTTTAAGTACCCGCTCCAAGTTTTCAGAAGATGATTATTGCTTTTAGACTTCATTTCGGGAGAAAAATGTAGTTGTTAGTATTTTTAAGTTCTTAAAACATCACTTAAAAATATGTTGAACTGGTATCTGTGGGTGAAAGTGAAAATTTTTTGAAGTTATTTATTGAGAACGACAGAGAAAGGCAACCCCAAGAGAGTCTCGTCATGCCATGATCCCCACCCCCAGCCTTCCATTCAGATAGACATGTTCAGGTTGATATGAGATCCGAACCCCAGGCCTTCCCATATGGCTCCAGTTGTGTGGTGGCACCCTACCACTTGCCACATTATAGTTGGAGTAGTTTAAAACTAATTTAATTCACACATTTGTCTGTACCTACAATGCCACAAACTGTACCAGTTGCCAGAAGTAAGACAAAGAAAGCCCTGAAGGAGGGTGTGTCTATGTGAGAGGTAAAACCCGAGTGTGAACAGATTTGTAATCTGCTTTTTCTAATCACCCTCCACAGTAAAATCCCAATCTTAACTGTTAGTGTGCACCACTACCTCATTGGAAGACTTAAAGTAGATCCTAAGTTTTTTTCCTCTTCATTTTAAAAGTATGTTTTGTCTTTAACAGATACAAGAATGTGATGTCTAAGAGAAAACCCAGATCCCTAAGAACCTGTATATTATGTTTGACACACAAGAATTAAAAGAATGTAGCTTTCCCTTAGGTTGCTTCTTTAACTGATCCAGAAGAGAAAATCACTTTAAGACAGATTTTTTGAAAGCACTGAAATTGTTCAGGTAAATATAGTAGTCTTAGGCTAGCCCATGACGTAGTGGCTTAGAAAGCCAGATCCCAAGGGGCTGAAATTCCAGGCCCAGCAGCTTGAAAAATGTGCCAGGTATGTGTGTTTGTGTTCCCCAAATAACAAGATGGAGAAATGAAGGAGAAAGGGTTTGTGGTGTGACCATGACCCATCGGAGGATACTTTCTCCACCTCTCTCTCTCTCTCGCTCGCTCTCTCTGGCAAATGTATGTATATGTCTAACTATATATTCAGCCCAGATATACAGAAATAGACTTTCCAATTCCAAACATCTCTGTGTTTCCATACTGCTCGTGTAAAACTTACTACACATGGAGTTTGTGTTATGAAAACTTGTTAAGCACCAGCAATTGAAATGCTGTCCACATACTATCTAGAGATTGAAGAAAATGAAATTCACTCTTAAATTTATAAACACTGTCCTAAAAATTATAGTTCTTTTGAGCTTCCATTTGAGCAATTGTGTAATCACATAACTACAACAGAGAAATGAAAGAGAAATTGAAAATAAGGAGACAAAATGCTATTTTTCTGGATTGTAGAAGAGACTTGTTAAATAGCAATATCAAGCATAATATAATGTGCTTTGTGTAGAAATTGAATAAAGTGGAAACAATTTACTAATAAAACTGATTTATATAGAAATGCATGTTTGTAAAACACTGCTAAAATTATAATTCTATCATGTTTCTATTTGAGCACTTATATAATCACTTAACTAGTAAAAATAAAAGTAAAGGAGAAAATATAATAATTTTAGAAGACAAAATTCTTACTATGTTTCTATATTATTTTAGTGGGCTTGTCAGCAAGAAAAACACTGTAATTTCCCTACCTACAAATAGAATAAAATGAAAACAATTTACTTTTCAAATTCTTTTTTACATAGTCTACAGTTATACAACAATATCTTAAGAATTATAATTTTCTTTAGCTTTCATTTGAGGCATGGAAAGATAAGATGATAGCAATGAAACTAAGAGAAAGTAATAGAATTATTGTAGAAGAAAGGAAAAATATGTTTTCTTATGATTCTCATCTTCAGAAAGAAGCTTCTTGGGATCTGAAGGTGCATCACTTCTGTTTTCAAGTTGTGTGAATGAATGACAAAACCTGGTACTTGTGAAGAGATTTTTGTTTTAGGTTTCTGCCATAAGGGTGTGTGCTCACCAGATAGAGATAGACAGTGAGAGGGAAAGTGAGAAATCATCCCACCAGGAATATGGGCACACTGAAATCCTCTTTCCTCCATTCTTCTCCTGAGATTTTGGGCACACACACATGCCAGCATGATTTTCAGGCCACCAGGTCCAAGACTCAAACTGCACTTGGCCATGTGGGAGAATAGTATCTTAACCACCACATCACCTGCTGGCTCCTGAAGGGATGTTTTTTGTTGCCAGTGAAGGATATGCTGGGCCATGGACATCCCTTTGTGGAAGGAATTCTTGGGGAGGTCCATACGGGCTTTCCAGAGAAGAAAGGATGATAAGGGTTCCCCTTTGCAGGAACCTTCCCTTGGGTCCCATCAGTGACGTCTGACCTTGGACAAGAGGATGAGGTAGAACAGATCTTGGGTAAGTGCCTTCTGTCCAGGTAGGATTGAATCCAACATAATTAAATGATCAAGCACATCTGTGGTGTTATTCCTATTGGCCTTCATTTCTGAAGATGGATGACTCTCGATGTTCTCGAATGACAGTCCTGTGCATCTGGCAGAAGGAGGAGCACCAGGAGCAGCTCTGTCTTGCTGATGTGGAGGAATTGCTGTGTCAGGATGGAGTTGGCCTGAAAGAGGAATTGGTTCGCACTAGGCACAAGCCCTTCTTGGTATCAGGATTCCGGTACCTCAAAAGTCATTACCAAATGCCCCTTTTGAAATATCAGGAACACAAAGTTACCTTTCAAAAAGTTGAAATTTAAGTTCTTCCTAAATCATTCTCCAAAGTATGGACTTTATTTTGTTTTTAAGTTATCAAAGTTTTTCTAAGCCAATGACTCTCTCAATCAAATGTTTACTATTATTTTTTCCTCATGGTAATTGACAAGACTCAATGGTTCTTTCTGATTTTTCTAGAAAAATTTCAGCTTGAATTTTGAAAGTGTCTGGCTCTACACGTACATGAATGATCTTCTCATCTGCTTTGGAAAGATTCATCTTTCTTTCCATAGTAAACCTCTTTAAATTAAAGGTTGCTTAATCATTTTATTTTATTGATTCCATTTAGTAATGACTTTAAGCTTCTGCTGAAACTCTGGAATCGCACCTGCAAAATAGATTTTCTCACTACAATAAATAAAGTGCATTTTTGAGACTTTTAATATTACCCATGAGTTCATTTGTTATTTTGACTTCAGTAAGTGAGTGTATATTTGATTGCTTTTGTCCTATGAGAGTTTCTTTTGTTTATTTTTAGACAAGGTCTCACTACGTTGCAATCCTTCTTCCTCAGCCTCCTGAGTAGCTGGGATTGCCAGTGTGCACTTACGTACCTGGTTATTTCTTCAAGAGTTTTTAAAAATACATTTATATTAGCCATATAAATCTGGTGTTTTCAAAACTCCGTTTTCATAATATACATGTAAATCCTCATTGTATTAGGCAATATTTCTTAAAAATGTTAACAGAGGTGCCAGCAGGGGGTGGTGTGATGGTTAATGGCACTGGACTCAGACATGACCAACCATGGTTCAAGTCCTGAACTGTGGCTTGCTTTCTCATCCCCTTCCCATCTCTCTCTGGTCAAATTTAAATAATAATAATAAAATTAAATAATTTTTTCAAAATGATAAGAGTGCCAGCCCAAGGTATGGTAGTTAAGGTGTCTAATTCCCATAAGTCTGACCACATGATTTGAGTCCCAGACATGGTGGCTTGAGAAACATGCTGGGCACATGTGTGTCCAAAGTTCAAAAAAAAGGGGGAGAAATGGAGAAGTGATTGCAGCATGACCATTCTCCATAGATGGTTTTCTCTCTCTCTCTCCCTCTCTCTCTCTCTCTAGTCTTCAGCAAGCACATGCATGCTTTGGGGGAAAAATGAATGATACCAAAAGTTTGAGCAACAAAAGAAAAAAATGATAAATTAGGTTTTTAGAAAAAGAACTTTAGTACATCAAAGGATACTATCAAGACTGTGAGAAAGACAACCCCAAGAATGGGAGAAAATATTTACAAATCATAGTTCTAATGATGGTCTAGTATCCATAGTAAAGAAATAGCTCTTACAACTTAACAACATAAAGACTACTGATTTTAAAATGGGCAAAAGAGATGAACACACATTCTTCAAATGACCAATAAGCACATAGAAAGGAGCTCCTCCTCATCAGTCATTAGGGAAATCAAATCTAAACCACAATGAGACATCATCTTGTTACTGCCGACTAAGTCCAGCTGTTGCTTCTCATGATCAATGAGGCAGAGGCTGGAGAAGAAGGGAATTTATTTCTGTAACCAGTTATAGTGACACAGTAAGCAAGTACCACCACACTGTCTCAAAAGCTCAACATGCTCTTGATATTTACAGGTATAAGATATAAACGCATGCAAATCATTCCTCACTACAATCAGAGTCGATTGCATTCGCCCAAGTTAATTATCCTGCTTCCTTCAAATACCCATTTCTGGTTTCTCATCTGACCATTCCTCAAACAGATCTGACTCAGCACTTGATCAGATTGTTCTCATTAGAGACCTTTCTTAATTTCAAAGTGGCTGCAGTCCTGCTAAACCTTATGCTGCCTGCTTCAATCTCACACCAATTACGATGGCTATAGCAATAATTATTGGGTTATCAGAAAGTCATAACACATTTTTTATAGAAAAATGACTTGAACAGGCGCCATTGGAGTTTGGAGGAGGTAAAGGTCCTGCAAGACCAATCCATTTCCCCTTTCCTCCTCTGAGAACCCGACCACTTCTGTAATTTAAAAAAGATACATGACTTTTCTGACTTGATATATTCTTTTTCAGTGTTTAATGAATTTTTATTAAAGCAAGAATTTTATAATCCAAATTACATTTCCTTGCTCCGTTATCTTCTGTTACTTAAAACAGACTGCCCCTGAGCTATCCCACGATAAAGAATTATAAAATTAAAGAAAGGAATGCTATAAGTTTTTGTACTTTGCTGAAAATTATTTTTCAGAGTCTATAAAACATTAATTTTTCATATTTTACATTTTTGTGCTTTTTTTGGTTGTTTTTAAATCGATAAGTAATCTATGACTAGCATTATCTTTGCTAGACTTGGTATGCATTTGCTTGGTTCAAAGTTTCCTTTCCTTTTTTTATTTATATATTTTGCATTTTCCCATAATATTTAAGTTTTTTGATGTTTAGATATTTTCTTCGGTGAAGCACAATTTTCTTTTTGTGGTCCCTAATTAATTTTAAACAATTGGAACACCAGTGGCACTGTTAACTGCTTTCTGGGCAGCCTCTTTAGCCTGGTGGGCTTGTAGTACTGCTACAACTTCATCCATCTTAGAATGGAGAGACTCTGGATACTCAGGCATATAAAGAAGTTTCGATTATCAATCTCTGATTTTACCAGCAGAGTATGGTGCATGGTTTGAATAAGGAAACAGCCATTCATCCAACATTTACTTGTGCTCTCGAGGAGGGGCAGATGCCAACATGGAAGCAGTCAAAGGTTCCTGACCTTGTACATGAACAGTAGGCTGTTGCATGGTAACTTGTGGCTGAGCATTAAGATGAGGATTGCAAACTCCCGCAGCATAATTATACTGTAGAATAATTTGGACATCAGGAGTAGCTGCAGCAGCAGCAGCTACAGGACGTGGATCCATTGTGTTGACATGACTCGTGGAACTTCTGAAGAAGCTGGTCTCATGGTACTTAATGGTGGTCTAGGAGAATCTGGGTGGATAGCACAGGGCATATTTTGAAATGGATGAGGTCTGGCACCCTGAGCAGTCCAGCAAGGAGTTGGTCTTAGTTGAGCTATTTGGCTAGGAGGATAGTATGCAGCACGGTTCTGAACCTGGGGGATAGCTGCCATGAAGTAACCTGAAGGAGGCACTGGCTGGTTAGGGGTTGATTACAGGGTTGTGCATAGCTCATACAATTGCCGCCCTCTGCATATACTGGTTAGTGAGATGAGCCTGGTGCTCTTCTTTGCGCTGAGCTAAAACTACATACAATGGCCTAGTGGCCACAACTCTACCGTTCATTTCTGTAACTTTTAGTGGCTTCTGCGGTGTAGAAACACACAAAACCAAACCTTTGTTACGACCACCCTCCATCATAACCTCTGCACTAGTGATTGTACAAAATGGAGAAAGCTCTTTCCGGAGAAGTTCACCATCAATACCATCATCAAGATTTTTTACATGAAGGTTAACACCTTGGTATCTGGTAATCCTATCTTGCTTCATCTGCTCAAATTTGCGCTGAAGTTCTGTCTGCCATTCCACTTTTTTCTGAGCTCAACCAATGTGCATTTGTTTTCCACTGAGCTCCTTTCCATTCATCTCATCCACAGCTTTCTGTGCATCTTCATGCCTTACAAAGCTTACAAATCCTTTGGATTTTCCACTTTCAGCAGTCATTACTTTTATACTTAAGGCAGGTCCAAACTTGCCAAAGAGATCCTTTAAGCACTCATCATCCATGTCTTCTTCAAAATTCTTCATGTTAACATTGCTGAACTCTTTTCCCAAAGCTGCAAGTTCTGCTTCTCGTTTTTAACGAGACTTAAATCATCCAATGAATACTTTGCGATCATTTAGAAGCATCCCATTCATTTTTTTAATAGCTCTTTCAGCAGCTTCCTGTGTCTCAAAGTGCACAAATCCATAGCCCTAGGAGCCATTTTCATCACAAACCACCTTATATGAAAGGATGTTACTGAAAGCAGAAAATATATCATACAGTGCTTTATTATCAATGGATTTGTCCAAATTTTTAACGAATATGTTGCCAATCCACTTTTGTAAAGTGATGGATCACCCTGAGACCACATGACACATACTGGCTTGCCCTTTATAACATCAAAATTGATGGCGTCCAATGCACACTCCGTGTCCATCAGCTGCTGGAAGTTCAAATATGTGTCGTCCAAGGAGCTGCAGGTGATCATGTCCCTGCAGACTCAGAGAGGATGGGCCTGACTGGGCTGACCTTATAGAGCATCACCTCAGTGACCTGATATATTTTTAAATGAAAAATAACAAGTACTGGCAGGGATGTGGAAAATTTGAATCGTATAGCCTGCTGGAAGGAATGTAAAATAGTGCAGTCACTGTGTAAAACAGTTTTCACAAAATGTTAAAGAGTTTACTATATGAATTAACAGTTACATTCCTAGGAATATATTCAAAAAATTTGAAAATATGTTCAAACAAAAACTTATACATACATGTTCACGGCATTATTTATAATGGGTAAAAAGTAGAAACAAGGAAATGCCCATGAGTGGATGACTGTGAATGGACAAAATGTGGTAGAGCTATACAATGGAATATTATTCAGCCATAAGAAATAATAAAGAATTGATACATGCTACACATGGATCAGCCTTGAAATTATTATACTAAGTGAAAGAAACCATACAAAAGGCCACATGATATATATTCCATTTATATGAAAGGTCTAAAATAGGCAAATCCTGGGCTGGCCCTATTCTTTAGTGGTTAAGGAATTCAGGTTCTACATTGCCAACTGCATTTTGAATCCCAGCCCTGGCACTTGGGAAAAATAAATTGAGTTTGCATGTGTGTGTATGTACAAAATCTCAACAGGAGAGAGAAATGAAAAAGGGATGACAGCATGACCATGCCCTATTTCTTCATGTTTTCATATCCAAAAACAATACCCAACCTCTCATCTTCTACAAGTTTCTGTTTATCTGTTCACTCGCTCTATCCTTTAGTTTCTTGTGAAAGCAGATGACTGCATTCATGAAAATATGCTTTTGTCCAAAGCATCTTTTATCGCCACTTTAAACTTTTCTTCATTTATCTGTTACATTTTATTTGTATTTATTTATTTTATCAGGTCTTTGCCATAGGGTGTGTGCACTTGCCTGAGAGACAGACAGTGAGAGGGAAAGTGAGAAATCATCCCCAGGGTGGATGGCAATGCCACAATCCGTTCTCCATTCTCCTCAGGGGGTTTGGGGTGTGCACTCATGAGTGCCTGGCACGAATTTCAAACTGCTGGGTCTGGGAACTCCTGGTTGGCCATGTGGGAGTCCAGTACCTTACCTACCATACCACCTTCTGGCCCCTATCTTTTATATTTTTAAGTCTGATTTGGTTGCAGCCCCTTGAACTTGGATGCCTAATGTGTTTTCTAAACATCAGATCTCTGTTGTATTGTCAGCTATCAGCTCAACTTGTTCTATATGAGTGACTTTCTCTTCAAATCTCTCTTTTGACCTCTCTTAAAGAATTGGATACTGCCAGATTTAAGTCGATGGCTACCAGTTTTTATTATTTATCATTTGTTCTCAAGTCTGACTTAACATTAAAGCAGATTCAAATAAAAATTTTATTTGAGGGAGGGCACACTTATTTTGTGAATGATGTTTTCCCTTCAAAAGAGTAGAAACTCCAATGGCCAGCCTTTTGTGTTTATTTGCATAAATTTTGGTTTTAATAATTACAAATCTGGCTATTAATGAAAATACCATTTTATCCCACAGCAATTGGTGGGGATTAGCACTAAGATTTGAGAAGTGCTGCCCTAATTAATTCTCTCTAAATGCTTCAGATATTGACTGAAATGACCTTTGCTCAGATAGGCTTTAATAACCCCACAATCTAAGTCAAGTCCGTAATTATGAACTATGGACCTTTGCTTCAAACACTGAGCATAGTTTATGATCACATGTCCATATCCACAGAGGCAGCCATTGTCCAGAATTTAGCATTAAGTCTGTCCTTATTTTATTTTATTTTTTTGAGAGAGAGAGAATTTTACTATAGGGTGTGTGCACTCACAAAAGAGACAGAGAGAGAGAGATAGAAAGTGAGAAATCATCCCCCAGGGGGGAGGCTATGCTGTAATCCCTTCTCCTCCAGTCTCCTCTTGGGATTTTGGACACGCATGCACACTGTCCCAGCATAAATTTTAAGTAATTGGGTTCAGAACACCAACCACGGTTGACTATGTGAGAGTCCAGCAATGTAACCAATATGTCATCTGCTGGTCCAAGTCTGTCCTTTCTTTAGAGCTCATCATCATTGTTTAGGTAGCACTAAATAATTTATTATTCGTTTTTTCTGTTTTTTTAAAACTATGTTAGTTAAATCATACTATATATGCTTTCTCTGACATCCTTGTTTTCACTCTATATTTTGGGATTCACCCACTTACTGTGTATGTTTGTAGTGCATTCATTTTCACTGCTGTATCAAATTCCATGATATGGATGGATCACACATTTCTAACATTTTAATGTCAATAGAAATTTCAAGGGGACCAGCAGATGATATAAGAGATACGTCACTGGACTCCCATGTAGTCAGCCATGGTTCGAGTCCCGGACTTGGCAGCTTAAAATTCACAGCCGGTGCATGTGCATGTGTGCCAAAGATCCCAAGAGGAGAATGGAGAAGGGATTGTGGCATGGCCATCTCCTCTAGGGGGTGATTTCTTGCTTTCTGTCTCTCTGTCTATCTAGCAAACTCACACATCCTAAAGCAAAAATCCCTCAAAAAAAAAAAAAAAAAAAAAAAAGAGAGAGAGAGAGAGATCACAATTATAGCATCATCAAATGGTGTGGTGGTTAAGGTGGTTGGATCCCACTTGACCAGCTATGCAGTTTGAGTCCCAGACCCAGTGGCTTAAAAAACACTCCAGGTGCATGTACGTGCATGCCCAAAATCTCAAGAGGAGAATGGAAGAGAAGGGACTGTGGCATAGCCATAGTCACCACCCTTGGAAAGGTGATGTCTCAGCTTCCTTCTCTCTCTGGATTTCTCAGGTGAGCGCACATGCCCTATAGCCAAAAAATGGAAAGAAAAGACATTACAACTGTGTTGATTCCATTTTTCCTACTATGATCTATTATGGGCTATTGTGCAGTAGAGTTTCTTATAGTTTTTTTGTGCAAAAAATCCGATTTAAACTTAGAATAGAATTGCTTAGTATATGAGAAATACTTATTTGACTTTACTGAGTAACGCCAAGTGCTTTTTGAAGTTGTAACAAGTTGCATCCTCACCAGGAATGTGTGAGTTTACATTGCTCTCTATTCTTGTCAGAACTTGGTATTGTCTTACATTGACATTTATGCCAGCGTGGCGAGTTAAAACGGTTTCTCATGTGGTTTTAGTTTGCACTTACCTGATTACCGATGTGATTGCATCACTTTTCCTAGGTTTCTGGGCATTTGGATTTCCATAATTGTGCAGAGTCCTTGTACTTATTTTCTATCGAGTCACATTTATCTCTTTATCATTGGTTAATAGGAGTTATTTAAAGATTCTGGTTACTAATATTTTGTTCCTGTAATATATGTTGTAACTATCTTCTCTCAGTTATGGTTTTTCTTTTCATTACCTTTGTCAATATCTTTTGCTAAGCAGAAGTTCTTTATTCCACTGATGCTGAATTTATCACCTTCTCCTTTATGGATAGATCTTTTTGTGTTTTGTGTGAGATCCTCCCCTAATCTAAGATAATAAAGATAGTTTATATTTTCTTCTACAAGTTTAAGGCCTGCCTTTCATACTTAAGTGTTTAATCCATATGAAATGGAATTTTGAATATGGTATAAGGAAGGACTTTATTTTCAAATAAGTATTTCTTTGTGTAAAACAAGTCTGGAAGTGTACAATTCAGCAATTCTACTACATGCTATATGCTCTGAAAGATACTCTGGGGGGAGAGGAACCAGGGGCAATATATGAACACGTTCATCAGAACATTATTCATAAAAGCAAAGCACTCAAGTGTCCACATGTAATGCAGTGGACAAAAAAGTTGGTATTTGCACCTCTAGTGGAATGACATACAATAAAAATGAAAATATATAACCATACATATCAAAATGAATAAATCCTTCCAAAACATTCAATTCCAAGTGAAAGCCCAGATTGTATAAGAACTCATAAAGTATGCTTCCATTTATATAACATTCAAAAATAGACCAAATTGAATAATATAAACTTAGAGATGTATACGTATGTGATTGAACTATAAAGAAAAGAGATTGGTTAATAAGTTTGAGCAGTGATTTCCATAGGGAGGGAGGGAGGGAGTTGCATGAGGTCATAAGAAGATACACAAGGTGCTTCAGAGCTGTTGGTAACATTCTATTTCTCCAGCTGGGAGGTGGGAGATGGTCCTCCTTTTTTTCCAATTCCAGTCACCCCATGATATTTCCCCCAGTGCTGCCTTCCTAAAGCCCCAGTCTAATTAGGTCACATTTAGGAGCTCCTGGCTCTCCAATCATCCTTTATGCATTGGGGTTCCTAGAGTCTGTTCTTGGCCTTCTTCTCATCTTCTGTTACTGGGTGAGCTTTGTGGGTGATTTCATCCATCCTATGACTTTCAACTCCCACTTAAGTGATGATGACTCACAGTTTGTGTCTTTCCTAAACTCCAGACCCACATATATAGCAACTGAATAGATGTTTCCACTTGCGTGTTCCCTGGTGCCTGAGACTCAGTATGTCCAAGACTTAACTCATCACCTACAAAACTCCCCCTCCCAGCAGCTTCTACCACATTCTACTCGGTCGTCCATGGCCAGCACTTAGAAATCACTCACTGCTACTCCTTTTCTCTGATCCTTTCCCCAGTTACAGTCACGCTAAGTCCTGTCAGAACTACCTCACTTCTCATGAAGATACACACTGAACATTTGGCAGCGCACGTGCCAAGTCTTGAAGACGTATTTATGGGTTCGTTTATGTCCCGTCCCCTAAATTCACATGTTAAGCTGAGAGCACCCAGTATCTCAGAATATGATCTTATTTGGAAATAAGGTCATGAAATCAGTTAGCTTAAGATAAAGTACTACGGGAAAAGGGGGAACCCCTAATCCAATAGATGACTGGTGTTCTCATAAAAAGGCAAGACATGGACATAAATACACGCACAGGCAGAACACCATGTGATGATGAAGCCAGAGATGGGGTGATACAGCAGAAGCCAGTGAATGCCAAGACTGGCAGCAACCCACAGATGCCAGAGAGAGGCTTGGAGCAGAGTCTTTTGTGGAGCCCTAAGAGAATCAGTCCTCGGGCTTCTTGTTTCAGACTGATAAACACTACATTTCTGTGGGTAAGCCACCCAATTTCTGGTACTTAATTTTGGCATCCCTAAGAAGCTAATACAATATGCATAGTCTTTGAGTGGAATTTTCACACCTAGTAATTAATCCTGTGAAAATAATTATACAAGTAAACAAAGGAGTCCATATAAGGATATTGACAACTCTAGAGTTTATAGTCATACAGCAGGGGAAACAGCATTGATATCCTACAGTGGGAGACAAAGTTCCTCAATTCTGGTATATTCAAACAGTAGAAGGTCATGTAGCTTTTCAGAATAGTGATACATGGTATAAACCTTGAGAGAGAAAGACATCCATAATATAATTAAGTTGCTTAAAGGGACTATAAAAGAGAATACATGAGTCCATTTATTTGCAAATTTTATTTCCATGTGGTATAAGTCCATAGACAAAAGCCTGAAAGTCTATCAACATATTTACAGTGGTAAAATTTGAGGTAAATTACATTTCTTTTATCCATATTTTCTTAAGAGAAATAATAATAATATGTAAGTGTTCCTTGTTTTTTGTCTCTGAACCTCTTAAAGATTGCCTGATGGGGGAGGACTCAGGAAAAAAACATTTAATGGATCTAAAAATGAAAAATTATATGTTGATGATGATATATGGTATGACTTAACTAATATGCACTGTATTCATGCTGGGAAAAACCATGTTGTATATTGTAAAGAATGTATAGTGATTAAATGTAAAAAATAAATTTTAATAAAAAACAAGATCGACTGATTAGATTAAAACTCTTTTCCCTACCTTGGGACCAGCAGTTAGCGTAATGGCTATGTCGCTGTACTCCCACGTAGTCGACCACAGTTTGAGTCCCAGACCTGGTGGCTTAAACTCACGCCGGGCACGTGTGCATGTGTGCCCAAGATCCCAAGAGGAGAATGGAGGAGAAGGGATTGCGGCGTGGCCATCCCCCCTGGGGGGTGATTTCTTGCTTTCTGTCTCTCTGTCTCGCTCTGTCTTCCTGGCACGTGCCCTATAGCAAAAACCTCTCAAAAACAAACAAACAAACAAACAAACAACAACAAAAAAAACTCTTTCCCGACCTCAAGAAGGAGAAAGAAAGAGTAGGAGGAGAGCAGAAAAGAGAGATGGGAAGGAGTTAATCTATTAAAGAGCTAGGATAAAAAGATTAGGGAATTTTAGAAAGTAAAATATTAGTGTGAACTGTTGGAGAAAAATTTGGAAGAGAGTCCCCAAAGCAATATGGGATGTGACAGAATTGTGGGAGAAAGAAAAGGGCATAGAACGAGTGTTCCTGGGGTTATAAATGGAATCCTTTTTAAATATATTTTGAGCAATGCAGGTTAAAACTCAGAATTTTGTTTTACAATCCAAACTTTGTAGCTGTTTCGATTGTGCTTCGTGTCTCTTTAAAGTCTATTTCTTTTATGAGAATGTAAAACAGAGACAGACAGGTACTCTCAGCAAGGCTCCATGCCATGATCCCCCAGCACTCCTAGCCAGCCAGGATCACAAATGGGTGCACTTCACGTGTACAGGTCATCAGGGAATCAAACCCATGATCTTTATATGGATTCAGCATTGCTTGAGCCACACATTATTGCTGAGTCACTAAGCTGGCCCAAGACTGTACTTCTTTAAATGCAATGCCACGCAGAAAAAAGATTCGTCTTGGATTTCAAAAGTTACCATTGATTTTTCTATAATAAACTTGAATTCCAGTTCACGAACTCAAGTATGCAAGAAATAATACTTTATTTTTCTATAGCTGAACTTAATTTTTATTAAAATTCTACCCCGTGGCTGAAACAGTCTCAGGCAATGTGAGTTTTCTGCTTGAGATAATATTTAAGTGAAGGTAGGGTGAGATTTAGGTAATGAGAGGTATGAGCAGAAAAGGTCTGGGCCTCAGGTCCTGAGATACTGGCATTTTTGAGATGTGCTTCATCCTATCTGGTCTTGGTCATATCTCTACCTGTATCCCTATCTTTTCTTGTATGGTGAGTCCCTTTACTGGTCCCATGCTGTTCTTGAGATGAAGAAAACACCCTCTGAACTCCTCAGTTACACCAAGCCTTGTCTGCTTATTTGTTACCACATGGGGCTGTGGGTAAACTTCAGGGTCCTGTCACCTTCAGGACTCAATATGGGACTCATGTAGGGGTCTGCAGATCCACTTAACCATCAGACAAAATTCTGTTATTTCCAAAATTTCCCAGGGTTCCTGCCATTGCTCCCTTCTCCTCTGCTCCTGATTGGCTCTCAACAGACACACCAAGGGTTTGATCTCTTTCTTAAGGACACTTTCTGATATTTAACTCTTTTGCATTATCTCCCATTGGTCCTGGGAAATGTTGTCATGATTTTGTGCTGTCCAGATCCTTCTTAGGCCTTTAACCGTTCCTTCACTGTCATTTTCTTAGATATTTGTTCCATCATCTCCAGAAATATTCAGCTCTCTAGCAGTCCACCTTGGACCCGCTGTGTCTCTCAGTTTTCCCAGGTTACCTCTTCTGCTCCCAAGGATTATTAACCATCACCTCTTTGTTAATGACTGTCAAATCTACAGCTTCAGTCTACAATCAATGTCCATTTGCCGTGTATCTCTTCCTGAGCTCCTGCAGGTTAATAAAAACTCAACTTGTCCCAATCTCTATATTTCTTCTGAAAACCTATTGTTTCTCCTATTTTCTCCCTCTTTCCATTTGGTGAGTATAATCACACACTGCTCAGGTGATTAAGGGAAAATGTTCAGTGCTCTGAGGACGTTCAGTAGAGGCACTCGCCACCTGCGGAGGATGGGGAATGTGGATGCACGGGAAGGTTCTCTCTCTTAGATATTTCTTCAGCTGGCAACTCCAGATCTGCATAGCTCCAGACGTGATCTTGTCACTTCCTTGCTCCAGACCTTTAGGAAAAACTGAGTAGTACACCAAGGAGGGGGGCTACCTTGATAGAGAGGAGCATCTGATCATTGTTTAGAATTGTGGAAATTTAGTCATTCTTATTATTCTTTTCAAGTATTCAAGAAATGTATATTCACTTTTGCCTACACCTGGGGTGAGCCATTCCTATTCTCCCTTGGTCTGCCACTGAAAACTTGGAGCCCTCTGGCCTCCTCTCCTTATCCCTATCTGCCTTTCAGGCAAGGGTCTAAAGCCAAATTATTCTGTTGTTACTAATTTTTGTGTCTTTTCTCATGCTCTTTCCTTTGCCTGGAATTCCTCCCAATGGATGTGCTTTATCTGGTTTACTCCTGCTCTTGAAAGATTCAGGTTAGGTGTTACCTCCCCAAAGAAACTCCCTCTGCTCACCCAGGGCTAACTCATATGTCTTTTCTTGGGCTTCCAGAGTACCTTCTAAATACTGATTTTCTGCACTGGCCATATTGAACTTTAACTAATATTCTCATGACTCTATTTCCCCCAGTTACTGTGTGCAGAGCAAAATAGTCATTCATTTTATAACTCTAGGATCCAAGGAAATACTTGTCACAACACTATAAGCTGATGAAAAGAGTGATTACATTATATTCAGACATCAGTGTTAAATTCTACAAAACACTTATTTTTGTAGGAAAAAATAAGTATTTGGAACATGCTCTTAGAGTTTCCTTCCACTTCCTTTCCTGTTGCCCTTAAGAAACCTTAATGTGAATTTTCCACATGTCTGTTTAAGGCTCGGGTCAGTCTCCACCCATGCTGCTGCTGCCTTAATTATGTAGCATTCACAAAGCAGGAGATGTTTCCATGTTTTTTTGTTTTTGTTTTTGCTTTTTTTTTTTTTTTAAGAGAGATTCTTTGCTATAGGGTATGCACGTTTGCTGAAGAGACAGAGACAGAAAGTGAGAAATCACCCCCCAGAGATATGGCCATGCCACAATCCCTTCTCCTCCATTCTCCTCTCAGGATCTTGGGCATGCACGCACATGTGCCCAGCATGAGTTTTAAGCTGCCGGGTTCAGGACTCAAACTACGTGGGAATCCAGCAACATAACCGTTACTACAGGGAACCAGCAGTTAGCGTAATGGCTATGTCACTGGACTCCCATGTAGTTGACCGCGGTTCATGTCCCGGACCCGGTGGCTTAAAACTCACGCCGGGCACGTGTGCGTGCATGCCCAAGATCCCGAGAGGAGAATGGAGGAGAAGGGATTGTGGTGTGACCATCCCCCCTGGGGGGTGATTTCTCGCTTTCTGTCTCTAATGTCTCTCTCTGTCTGTCTGGCGAGCGCACGTGCCCTATAGCGAAAATCTCTCCCCCGCCCCCCCAAAAATAAATAACCGTTACTACATAAAGGATGTTCTATAGAATCTCTGCAGAGCTTTTGTTTCAGCAAGACACTGACTGAGAGTCTGGGATTCAAATTTATTCCATTCATTTAACTCCACCAGTAAATAGTAATAGAATTGAGAACTCTGAGCTACTTAAAAAGACACTTGAAATCCATGACAGCTGAAGCATCAAATACATGTGACAGGAAACCAAATTGTGAAGTGTTCAGTCTGTAATCTTCATCAAAGAGGTGTGCTCTGAAATGATTCCTATTCCCAGGGAAAAAATAGAATCTGCTCCCCTCCTCCTATCACTGCCATTTACAAATCACCACCAAGTCTTACAGATACGTTCTTCTTATTCTTTTCATTTTCATTATAATAACCTTATGGATGTTCCATCACACCATACCATATCTTATACAGTGATTCTTTAGAAATCATTCTAGTGTTGAAATATAAAGAGCTAGAAGCACTGATGTACTGGTAAATGTTTCACAACCAGCTCTCTGGGAAAAGCTCTGTAGTGTTTGCCAATTTCCATGGTGTAAATACTCCCACCAAGGCAGATGTTAAGCTATCAGCTTGATGTCACTGGAAGAGGAGTTAGGGAAATGTGTACAACATAGATTCTCATGAGTCAGTGCAAGCTGTTGCATGTCAGCTCCAGCACATCACTGGCTGGACAGTTAATTTTTCTCAAGCACCATTTAAATCAGGCTGCCTTCAAATTCAGACCTCTACTGTTTACCACAGAAACAGAAAAGAAAAAAAAAAAAAAACACTGTCCACTTTTATCACCACAAATACTATATATATATTAGGCCAATTGATTAGAGAATTCATTAGCAATTCAAATAATTTACTTCCACTCTTGCTTTATACAATTCTTTACACACCAGCAGGAGTCATGTTTTTTAAAATCCTAATTAGATTTGTCACCTGCAGGGAGAAAATGTCACACCACACCAGGGACAATACCCACAGCACTGCATGGAGTTGTGCAGTGTCCAGCTTGCACAACTATCCTCAGTATGCTGCCTCTGCTTAAAATCTTCCGAAGTTTTCCATTACACTCAGGAATTTGTGAAATACATGGTCTAATATAACACCCGAAGGTCTGTATGATCTGGCCCCAGCTCAGATTCACTTTGTTCCAGCTACACTGGACCTCCTTTAATTTTTGTCATAGCAGGCTCTTCCCAGTATCCCACCTGGAACTTTCCTCTCTATGGTCTTCCCCCAGTTAGTCACTGTTTGAAGCCCCTGTTCAGAAGACACTTTCTGGAGAGAGCTTCCTTGAACTGCTAACCTAAATCAAGTCCCCTCAATTAGTTTCTTACATGGTGTCATCTTTCCCTTCAAGGCACTACAGCAGGTACTGTTAGTATAAATTTTTTAGTGTCATCAAAGCCATCATTTTTTTTAAGGGGTGTGTGTGTGTGTTCATGCGCCATAGGGTGTGTGCACTCACCAAAGAGAGACAGGGAAAGTGAGAAATCAGTCCCTCCCAAGGGACATGACCATTCTGTAATCCCTTGTCTTCCATTTTCCTCTTGGGATTTTGGGCACACAAACACACTCACCCAGCATGATTTTTTTTTTCCTCTTTAAATTTATTTATTTTTTACATTAATTCACTATACATCACTACAGCATACAAATGAATTTTCCATCCAAAATACCCTGTGTATTGGCTCAATCAAGCACATCATACATGTTTTCAGCAAATAATTTTCCAATTCTTATGTCTTGTATACTTTGTTTTTTGTTTTGCCATCCTTGATTCCTTATCCCTCACCCTCTGCCATGTCCTACCCTCCTCCCACATTTTCTCTGGTATCCATGGTTGTTTTCTATGCCTCCCCCCCCCATTTAATTGATTTGCTAATGAACTTAGTTAGTCTAAATATATCTAATAACTAGCACAGCTGATATATACCTATACATGAATCCAAGTCTGACTTTAGGCATAAACCCCAGTGAGTAGAGTGAACATATTATAAAGTAGTACCCAGCTGGGGCTATATAGCTTACTGCAGTCATCAAATATGCATTTTTTAAAATTGATACGAACAGTTTTACCGTTTTTTTTTTTCTCCTGCAACTTTTTTTCAAATTACTTAACACTCATTCCTTGAGCATCATCACAACGTACTTACTAAATGTTTGGAGATGAATATTATATCCAAGAATTCAATCTGGAAGATCGAACCTTAACCCAGCATGATTTTTAAGCCTTAAAAAGTCTAGGACTCAAACCGTGGTTGGCCATGTGGGAGTCCAGCTCCTTAACCACCACACCACCTGCTGGCTGTATTGATGGCAATTTTTATGCCCAGAAAAAATTATCTATGCTTAGTTTGGTTTTAGAAGTTAATATCCAATTTAAGGTTATAAAGTCTATTTGTTCTTAAACTTTTATACTCAAGATAAATGTCACACTTTTATTAATGAATAGGCAAGACTTTAAAAATCACTTTTAAGGGGTCTTTTGACTAATACATGAGTCCTTTTACAAACTGAATTTTAGTTGCTTAAACATTTGAAATTAAAAAATTAATGTAGATTTTAAGTCAATTGTCTAGAAAGAAAAATAATTTAAGTAACTCTAATACATCAAACACATAAATATGATATTAGGCTTTCTTTTTTTGTTTTGTTTTGTTCAAGTTTATTTCTTGAGAGAGAAAGACAAGCACACTCAATAGGGTCTCACGCTGTATTTCTCCCCTAGCCTTCCCAGCCAGCCAGCATCGTGACACTTGTGCCTAGCACATACAGGTTGACAAGAGAACTGTAGTGGTTATGTTGCTGGACTCCCACATGGCTGACTGCGGTTCTAGTCCTGGACCCAGTGGCTTGAAAATCACGCCAGGCACATGTGCGCGTATGTCCAAGATCCCAGGAGGAGAATGGAAGAGAAAGGATCACAATGTGGCCATCCCCCCAGTGGGATGATTTCTCACTTTCCCCCTCACTGAGTGTGTGTGTGTGTGTGTAGTAAGCTCATGCACCCTATGGCAAAAACCTCTAAATTTTTTTTAAAAAAAGACTAGAGAACCAACCTGTAATCTTCTGTGTGGATCCAGCTTTGCTTGAGCAGTGTGTCACCACTGTGCTCCTTGGGGGGCCATCCTGAGGTTTTTTTGAATACTGCATGCTAACACTGTCTTGAAATTTGGTAAAATTTTCATATATGTTGAAATTAAAATCAGAAAACTAACTGATTATCCAATTTGTAACATTACTTGAAATCGTAAAGCAACTCTGTTTGATTTGCTAACATATTGAATTCTCCAAAACAATACAAGTTTTCTTTTTTTTTTTAGAGAGAGATATTTTTGCTATAGAATGTGTATGTGCACATGCTGGAAAGATAGAGACAGAAAGCGAGAAATCACCTCCTGGGGAGATGGCCATGCTACAGTCCCTTGTCCTTTCTCCCCTTGGGTTCTTGGGCATGCATGCACACACGCCTGGTGTGAGTTTTAGGTCGGCAGGTCTGGTACTCAAACCATGTTCAACTACGTGGAAGTCCAACAATGCGACCATTATGCCATCTGCTGGTCCCACATTACAAGTATTCTAAGTAGAAGACACATCCTTATTATTTTTCAGCTTATGAATATAACAGGTTATGTGACTACAACAAATATATGAATATATTCAACAACTATATGAATACAATAGGTTTGTGTTCATCAGTTATTATCATTTACTCCTTTTCTTTATTCTCAATTCTAGACCTTCCAGGAATTAAAATGGGCAAATGAAGCAGATAATTATACCATACTATACTGGGGTTGTCTTTCAGGGAGGAGAGTACTGAGAATACAAACTAACCCATGATTTCTCTGGGATTCTGAATGTTGTATTCCCCAGCCCAATTAGGTCTATTTGTGTTCGTAATTAGAGGGATTCCATAGCCAGAAAGGGAACTATATTCACTTTCCTAATTCTACTCAATTCGGGGTCTGTAAACCCTCTCCCAGGTTGTTTCACTTTGGGAATTAGATTCATTTACTCTCTTAATGGCTTTGCTCTATTCAATTATCTTCTTCTTCCTAGCAGGCAGAACCCAGCTGTTATTGATATTTAAATACTCCAATTGGATTCCACACAGTCTCTCTGTAGTTTTGCACAGCTCTGTTTACAACAGTCAGATTAGTCTTAATGAGAGGGATGGGATCTCAATCTATAAACTCAGGTCTGCAAAAATTCTTATTTTTTATGAAACTCATCTTAATTTAGAATTTGAGCTCCCATTCAACCAGGAACTCAAAACATTAGTAACTATTCCATTTTAATTATTTTTTTTTCTTTCTCTCATGAGCATGCACGTATGCTTCTGTGTGTGTGTGTGTGTGTGTGTGTGTGTGTGTGTGTGTGTGTGTTTGTGTGTGTGTGTGTGTGAGAGAGAGAGAGAGAGAGAGAGAGAGAGAGAGAGAGAGAGAGAGAGAGAGAGAAATTCCTAACAGGGTCCTCATGCCACGATCTACCCTCCCAGCTCTTAGCTAGCCCCAGTTCATGGGCAAGTGAGTGCCAGGGAGGCCTCTGAACTTGAACCAGAATGCTTCCCATGTGGGATTGACCAGTAAAACCTCACATTTTATGACAGTGCCACCCTTTGGTCCCCTACCTCTCCTTTTTTCCCTGGGTTTCATTTAGATTCCAGGGAGCTTACTGAGTGCTATGACACTGCGGGAAGATGTGGTCCTTGATCTCAGACATTTGTACCAGTCTCTGTGGTCACATCTCATTCCTTCAGTTTCTCAGTGATAGACTACAGCAGCCTCTGCTATTTCCTCCGCATTCCCATCTACAGGACCCTTCCTGAAGTGTTTGCTCTTGCTCCTGTCATGCACTCCTTGAGCTTGGGTAGTCTGCTCTGCTGCTCTTGTATCATGCTGAGCTATGGAATATTCTCTTTTTAAAAAATTTTTGCCAGTGGGTTTGTGTGCTCCCTGGAGAAGTGGAAAGTGAGAAAGCACTCCCCACACCCCCATGAGAAATTGTCATGCTATAATCCCCTCTCCTCCACCTCTCCCTCCTCTCAGGATTTTGGGCACTCATGGGCCTTAAGTTTCTCAACTGCCGGTCTGGGACTCAAACGGTATGACTGGCCATGTGTGATCTAGCAACCTTAACCATCATGCCTTGGGCTGGCCTGAACTATGGAAAACTCTGTGGGGTAGTTTGACATCCTATAAGGAAAAATACATATGTATGGTCTTTGTTTCTGGCACAGAGCTCCTAAGACCTTGGAATTTCCTGATAGGAGTGTCTTCTGTTATTCATAACAATTCCCTTTCTACTGTACCTTAATTTTTGTTTTGTTTTGTTTAGTTTTGGAGAGGTTTTTGCTATAGGGCACATGGGCTCGCCAGAAAGACAGAGAGAGACAGAGAGACAGAAAGCAAGAAATCACCCCCTAGAGGGGATGGCCACACTGCAATCCCTTCTCCTCCATTCTCCTCTCAGGATCTTGGGCATGCACGCACATTCGCCCGGGGTGAGTTTAAGCCACCGGGTCCGGGACTCGAACCACAGTCGACTACCTGGGAGTCCAGTGACATAGCCATTACGCTAACAGTCAGATTAGTTTATAGATTGCTGGTCCCTCAACTGTACCTTAATTTATGGTAATGAGGTGACACTTGGTCCATAGAGAGCTTCAGGATGAAGCTGGTGGCTGGGAACTAACTGTGTTATTACAACAGAAGGCTAGAACTTTTAGTCCCACCTCCTGACCTTGGAAAGAGGAGAGAGCCAGAGATAGAATTCCATCTCCAATGACCATTGTGCCAATCAATCATGCCTGTGTAATGAAACATCAATAAAATCTTTGAGGTTGGAGAACTTTCTGGTTGGAACATATTGATGTGCTGGAGGGGTGGCACAGTCAGAGTACATGGAGACTCTGTGCACTTCCCCCACTTCTTCCTGGCCCTGTGCTTCTCTTCCATGTGGCTGTTCCTGAGTTGTATCCTTTATAATAAGAACGGTAAATACAGTGCTTTCCAAAGTTCTATGAGTCATTCTAGTTAATCACCTACGTATTCGTCTGGGGTGGGTGGGTCATGGGAACTTCCAAATTTGGAGTTAACTAGGCAGAAGGGCAGAGAGCTGGGGAGTCCCATTTGTGGCTACTGTGGGAAGTGGGGGCATTCTTGTGGGTTTGGGTCCTTAATCTGCGGCATCTGCGCTAACTCTAGGTAAATGATGTCAGTATTAAATTAAGTTGTTGGAAACTGGGTATCCAAGAATCGTAGGATTGGCTATTGTTGGAAAACAACCCATACTATCAGAAAAACAATGCTGTGCTTCTTCAGAGTACTACTCCAGGATGTCTTGAAATAACTTTGCTCTTCTGCACCAAGGAGAAGCATAGGCAACTGTGAAACTTCGAAGAGCATGTATATGGAGCCAGCAAGTGGCATGGTGGTTAAGACACTGGACTCCCACATAGCCTACTATGGTTTGAGTCCTGGACCTGGTGGCTTGCTTTCTCACTTTTTCCTCTCTCTCTCTCTCTCTCTCTCTCTCTCTCTGTGTGTGTGTGTGTGTGTGTGTGTGTGTGTGTGTGACTCTGGTGAGTGCTCATGACCTATTCCAAATTAAAATAATAAGAATAAATTAAATAAATATTCCTTTTTTGGGAACCAGCAGTTAGCGTAATGGCTATGTCGCTGGACTCCCACGTAGTCGACCGCGGTTCGTGTCCCGGACCCGGTGGCTTAAAACTCACGCCGGGCGCATGTGCGTGCGTGCCCAAGATCCCGGGAGGAGAATGGAGGAGAAGGGATTGCGGCGTGGTCATCCCCTCTGGGGGGTGATTTCTCGCTTTCTGTCTCTATGTCTCTCTCTGTCTGTCTGGCGAGCGCACGCGCCCTATAGCGAAAACCTCTTCAAAAAAAAAATAAATAAATAAATAAATATTCCTTTTTTTAAAAAAGGGCAAGTACAAAGATCTCTACGATGCCATTTCCACTATAATGTTTGTCAACTTGCTGCACCATGCCTGGAAAGGTGAGTACTGTTCTCTTCTGCTCTTGTGCAACCCAGATTTATCTTGGATTTCTTTTTATCCCGAGACATGGACTGGCCCATGAGATGAGATGAAGTCATCCTTTTGCAAGGCTCAAGTACCACCTGTATTCTTTTTTTTTTTTTAAGAATTATTTTTTATTTAATTTTATTTATTCGTTCATTTATTTTAATTTGGAGAGAGAGAGAGAAAAGCAAAAAAGCAAGCCACCAGGTCTGGGTCTTGAACCATGGTCAGCCATGTGGGAGTGTCCAGTGCCTTAACCACCACACCACCTGTTGGTCCCACCACCTCTATTCTAATTTCATCCTTTCAGACTCTTCTCCTTTCCTCCAACCCGGGGAAAGGTCGATAGTTTCTGGGCCAAGAAGCCTTACTCTGAGTATTTTCCCAAATCATTTTTCATGCCAGAAAGCATTTATATTGTGCCTCCTGAAAACTACAGTTTTGAAACTCAAGAGCTAGGACAAGATTTCTGTTAGTTGTATTTTGGATTTGACTGAATCATCTTTTTCTGAGTCATTACATGCAGAATACTGAGCTAATTGAGTGAATGGGTAACAGGTAATGCTAGAGACAGACCACATTGAGTAAAGTTTCCAAAATATTAGCCCAGCACATACTTTGACAATTTGTATTCATGTTTATAAAATATTAGTATTTGATGTCAGTTTTCCATTAGACTGCAAACAGCATAAGGACAGGGATTATATCTCGCCTGTTCTTTATTGTATAAAACAAAATCCAGGGGCCAGCCAGTGCTGTGTGGTTAAGGCACACCATACCACATCTCACATGACTGACTGCACAGTTCAAGTCCTAGACCCAGTGGCTTGAAAAATATGCAGGGCCTGTATGTGTGCATACCCGAAATCCTGAGAGGAGAATGGAAGATTGTGTTATGGCCATCCCCTCTGGAGGGTGCTTTCTCATTTTCCCCTTCTCTTTTTGTCTCCCTCTGCATGCTCTATAGAAAATTTTTAAAATAATTATTTTTAAAAGCATATGGAACCGTACCTGTACCCGGTAAAAACTCAATATTTACTGAAGGCATGAACAAAGTTTAATCCCTTGGCTTGACATTTCAATATCTAATCAAATGATGACTCCCTGCTCTGATACACTAATTTTATTCCTGTATTGACCAACTTTACATATTACCTGAATTAATATAGTTATCAGCCTGTATTTGTCACTTATTCAAGACTGGATCATTTCTTTGAATATCTTTTTTTTTTTTTTTTTTTTTGCTAAAAATGTCCTTTTTCTTCTGTAATAATCATCTTCCCCTCTTTCAAACTTTGGTTGAAACTGACCTCCAAACAACTACCCATAATTAGTCTCACTTGTCTATTGCTCAATTTCGTTCATTCATTCATTTTAAAAGCTAATGTTGAGCCATTACTCTGGACATCATTCTAGACACTGGGGATACAAGTGTAAACGGGACAGAGAACATCTTTGTCCAAATAAACAAATAAAGAAATGTATTTTCAAATAGCAATAAATGTTATTGAAATATAAACATAGGGCACTCCAGTGGAAGTGATCGGGTAGGGGTGGAGGGCACATCAGATGATGATTCACAGAAGGCCTCTCTGAGAAAGGGATATTTGAGTCAAGGCCTGAACAAAGGGAAGGCGTAAGGACGAAGCATTTCTGCAGGCCTTCCTGGCAGGATGAACAGGTGTGAAGGACCTGAAACAGGCTTGGTTAAGGTGCTCCTGGAAAAGCAGGAGGAAGGCCTGTGACTGCAGGCCTCCTTAGCAAGATGGAGAGTGGTGGGAGAGGGGGCCAGACAGGTAGGCAGTGCCAGGCCACATGGCCCTGTAGGCCAACAATAGGGATGTGCATTTTATTCTAAATATAAAGGTACTTGGAAGGCTTAGAAAAGTCATGTCATGGTCTGATGTATATTTCAAAAAAATTTTTTCCAGCAGACGGCATAGTGGTTACATCACTGGACTCCCACATGGCCCACCATGGCTCGAGTCCCACACCTGGTGGCTTGAAACTTATGCCAGGGGTGTGTGCATGCATGTCCATGATCCCAGGAGAAGAATGGAGGGGAAGGGATTGCAGCATGACCATCTCCCCTTGGGGAGATTTCTCACTTTTCCTCTCACTGTCTCTGTCTCTTTCTTTTCCTAACAAGTACACATGCCCTAAGACAAAAAATAATCTTCTAAAAAATTATCTAGCTGCTTAATTGTGTGTAGACTGCAGAAGTAAAAGCAGAAACACGAGGTAGAAGTTAATTGTAGCAACATGAAATGACGATAACTTGGCATGAACTAGGGTGGTGGTAAAAATGGAGAGAAGTGGACAGATTGCACATCTATTTTTGGGGTATAGCCAACAAGAATTGTTGATGGATTGGTTTGGCAAGAGAACAAACGCTAGGATGGATGGGGAAAGAGCAGAATCAAATTCGATATCTAGCACTGCATGGGTGGTACCATCTACCAAGGCCTGGAAGTAGAGAAGAAAGGTTAAGGTAGAAGTGGGAGGCAGGAGTCCAACGTTTCTATTTGGTCCATGCCTGAGATGCCTGTCAAACACTGAGGTGCAGATGTCAAGTACAAAGTTGAATGTGAGAGAGGAGAGTCAGAATATGTTGTAATTAAGGCAGTAGTCTCTGGGGTTGGCCTCATAGCCTAGTAGTTAAGGGAGCAAATCCCACCTGACCAACAGTGGTTTGAATACCAGCCCTTGAGGCTGGAAAGACATGCCAGGCGCATGTATGTGCAGGCCCAGAATCCCGAGGGAATGGAGAAATGGAGAAGTATTTGCAGTGTGACCACACCCCAATGGAATGCTTTCTCCTCTCTCTTCTCTCTGCCTCTCTTTCTGACAAGTGTATGCACTCTCTGGTAATTAAAAAAGAAAGAAAGAAAGAAGGAAAGAAAGAAAGAAAGAAAGAAAGAAAGAAAGAAAGAAAGAAAGAAAGAAAGAAAGAAAGAAAAGAAAAGAAAAGAAAAGAAAAGAAAAGAAAAGAAAAGAAAAGAAAAGAAAAGAAAAGAAAAGAAAAGAAAAGAAAAAGAGTAGATTCTGTATCCAACTTACTCTCCTTGGCTTGACTAACTTACTTAACCTCAATTTCTTCATCTATAAATTGGGCATAAAAATAGTATCCACTCCATAATTTGTTGTGAGGAGGATTAAACTAGTTAATACATATAAAGAGCTTAAAATAGGGCCTGACACCTAGTAAGTATCCAATCAGTGCTAGCTACTACTAGCTACTATTAGCAAATATGAAGCTGAACTTGGGTACAAATGAAGGCTGCATAATTTGGGAGTCTTCGTGGAATTTTAAAACCATTGGATCAAATGATATGCCCCCAGGAGAGAGTGTACTTAAAAAAAAGGGAAGAGGGTCCTAAGCTAAGCCTTGTGTGACTCAGACATTGAGAGCTTAGGCGAGAGAAACAAAGTAGTCCCCAAATAAGAGTGAGCAGCAGCAGCTAGTGAGGTAGAAGGGCGACCAGGAAGACATCCAGCCACAGAAGCCGGAGAAGACTGAATAGTGTCCCTCCAAATTCATATCCACATGAAATCTCAGAATGTGACCATACTTGGAAATAGGGTCTTTACAGATATTTTAGTTAGGTTGAGTTAAGGTCATACTGGATTACTGTGGTCCCTAAATCAGTGACTAGTGTATTTTATATTTTTTTGGGGGGAGAGATTTTTGCTATAGGGCGCGTGGGCTCGCCAGACAGACAGAGAGAGACATAGAGACAGAAAGCAAGAAATCACCCCCCAGGGGGGATGGTCACACCGCAATCCCTTCTCCTCCATTCTCCTCTCGGGATCTTGGGCACGCACACACACGTGCCCGGTGTGAGTTTTTTAAGCCACCGGGTCCGGGACGCAAACCACAGTCGACTACGTGGGAGTCCAGCGACATAGCCATTACGCTAACTGCTGGTTCCCTAAATCAGTGACTAGTGTCTTTATGAAAGGGCCAGGCTATGACAGAGACAGAATTTGCAGCGATGTGTCTACAAGCCAAAGACCACCAACAATTGCTAGAAAGAGCTAGAAAGAGGCAAGAAAGTTCTTTTTGTTTTTCTTTAGAGCCTTCAGGGGAAACAGAGCCCTGCTTACACTTCGATTTTAAAATTCTAGCCTCCAGAATTGTGAGGAAATAAATTTCTGTAGTTTTTGTTTGTTCATTTTTAGTTTTTTGTCATAGGATGTGTAGCCAGAGAGGAGAGAAAGAGAGACAGTGAGATGGAAAGTGAGTAATCACCGCTGCTCCCTCCCCCCCCCCCCCCCCCCGGGGGGCTGTCCATGCCACAATCTCATCTCCTCATTCTCTATTGGGATGTTAAGCACACTCACACACATTCCCAGCATGATTTTCAAGCCTCCAGGTCTCAGACTTGAACTGCAATCTGCCATATGGGAGTTCGGTACCATAACTACCATGGCCACCTTCTGGCCCAATTTATTGTTTTTAAGTCACTCAATTTTTGGTTATTTGTTAGAGCAGCTCTAGGAGTCTAATGAAGAAATCAGGAGAAGGGAGTGTTTTGAAAGGAGGAAGATGAACAAACCTTTGCAATGACATGCACTGTGAATAGAATAAGATTAGGATTTACAAGGGAGCATTACATTTGGCAAGGAAGAAATCCTTGATAGTCTTGCGAGGAAGGGTTGTAATGGAGTGTTTAGGGTAGAATCCTAGTTGCAATGGATTGAGGAGAAAAGGAAGAGTAAGGAGGTTGAGACAGCAGCTAAAGGTAACTTTTCAGAACGTTTTCACAATCAAGTTGTGGAGAATAAAGTCAAGGGAGGGATTTTTTAATTTTTATTTTATTTATGCAATGAGTGAGAGAGACAGAGAGAAAAAGAGACTCACACCTGACAGGGTCCTAATGCAGCAATCCATTCCAGTTTCAGCCAGCCAGATCACGGGCAACAGCATTCCCGGAATACTGAGATACTTGAACCAACAACTTTCTCATGCCTCACCAAGTGTTGTGTTTTATTGTCACACTCCATCAGGCCCCAAGGGAGGAATTTTCTAAAGACTGCCATCCTAATCAAGCTTGTATGCTAGTGGAAATCATCCAGAAGAGAGAGAAGTTAATATTACCAGGGAAAAAGGGAATTGTTGCAGATTCTAAATCCCTGGGAAAAGAAGAGGCTGAGATAGAGATTCCCCATGAGATATCTGACTTTGGTCAAAGTTGGGAGAACTCTCCCATTGTACAAGAAAGAAGACCTAGAATGTCACTACAAAGACTGATCGTTTCCTGGTGGAAAGGTGAGGAACTTTACGGATTGCTTCTATTTTATTAGTTACTCAGCTGAAAGTGAATGGAGGAGAGAGGATGGATGGTGTGGAAGGTTTGAGAAGAAAGCAGATCATGCTACTCTTTGGAGTGGGAAACATTTTTTAAAAAACGAGATTTTTTGCTATAAAATGAATGTGCTTGCCTGAGAGACAGAGACAGAAAGACAGAAAGTGAGAAATCACACCCCCCCACCACCACCACCAGGGAAAGTGGCCACACCACAATCCCTTCTCCTCTAGTCTCCTCTTGGGATTTTGGGCACACACGCTCACTCACCCAGCGTGAATCTCAAGTTACCAGGTCCAGAACGCTAATCTTGGTTAACTACATGGGAGTCCAGCACCTGAACCACTGTGCCACCTGTTGCCCTGGATTGGGAAACACATTTACCAGGACATTATACTGGGTTTTTGGAGTAGTGCTGAGAGCTAAGATTTGAGATTTGCAATAGGTTGTGTGATTTATCCAGCAATATGAGCTATTCAGGTGCAGGTACAGAGTAGATAAAGAGGAAAGCGAATTAAAAACATTTATAAGCAACCACTCAGATGATAGACTGTAGAACCTATGGCAGGTAAAGAGGTGCAAGGACATAATGGAAACACATGAAGAATTGGAAGTCGGTGGATTGGAAGCTTACTGCTGAGTATAGGCACTATTTTAAAAGGACCAGAGCCCTTGTAGATGTGTTTAGAGAGAAAGATGCTTTAAAATGAAGATTTTGGAAGCTGTTGTTGATGAAAGTTTAAGAGGTAACTATAATAAGTGGTAGGTAGCATGGAGGAAAAGCTCATTTAAGAAAGAGGGTTAATATAGGTGGGCAGGGAATGAAGGATGATGAACAACTGCTTACCAGGTACAGGGTTTCTTTTTGGAGATAACGAAAATGTTTTGGGATTAGAAGAAGTGGTGGTTGTAGGACATTGTGAATACATCAAATGCCACTAAAAATTTCACTTTAAAATGGTTAGTTTTGGGACCAGCAGACAGTATGGTGGAAAGGTCATTGGATCCCACATGGCTGACTGCAGTTCAAGTCCCAGACCTGGTGTTTTGAAAAACACACTGGTGGGGCCAGCAGGTAGTTAGTGATTAAGGCACTGACTCCTACATGGCCAACCGCTATTGGAGTTCCAGACTCAGTATCTTGAAACTCATGCCAGACATGTGTGAGTGTGTGCTCCAAAACACACCAGGCATGTGTATGCGCATGCCCAAAATCCAAAAAGGAGAATGGAAGAGAAGGAATTGCAGTCTGGCCATCCCCCACCAGGGAGTGATTTTTCACTTTCTCTTTCTCTGTCTCTCTCTGGTAAACACAGCATGCCCTATGGCAAAAATCTTTTTAAAAAATTAGTTTTATATGATGTAAAATATACTAAAATTAAAAAGAATAAAAAATATAGATTATATATGTGGTTGTTGAAGTCATCAAGAGTGAGGGCATAGGCATGGTGGAGAGGATATCAGTGAGCAAGGAGTAAAGGTATCAGTGAATGAGGAAGAATGATGATAAATAGTAGCCCATACCATAAAGAGTTTATAATCAATTAAGAGAGAAAATATGCACAAGGCAGCTTTAAAGCAAGGAAGCATAAGTAGGTCTGTCTATCTAACTGGGTCATAAGAAGCTTAAAGGCATAAATTATGCTCTGTTTCATTTATATCATACTTAGCATCTGCAGGAATTGCATATTCTAAATTCACTTATACAAAGAGATTTTATAAAGTTCATGGAGAGCCAGCCTGTGGTGTAGTAATTAAGGCAGCTGGATCCTACATAGCTGACTGTGAAGTTCAAGTCCTGGACCCAGTGGCTTAAGAAACACATCAGATCAGGGGCTGGTAGGTGGCGTCATGGTTAAGGGTACTGGACTCCTACATAGCCAACCACAGTTCAAGTCCCAGACCTGACAGCTTGCTTTCTCACTTTCTCTCTCTCGTGCTGTCCTTCTCTGGTCAAATTAAAATAAATAAATAAATAAATGGATTTAAATAATTCTTTAAAAAATTTTTTTTAAAAAAAGAAAAAAATGAAACACACCTGGAGGACCAGCAGGTGGCAGTTTGAGTCTCAGACCTGTGGTGGCTTGAAAAATTACACCAAGTGTGTGTGTGTGTGTGTGTGTGCCCCAAATCCTGAGGACAATAGAGGAGGCTGATGTGGTGTGACCATCTCCCCTGGAGGGCATGATTTCTCACTTTCCCTCTCTCCAGTGAGTGCAAGTACCCTATGACAAAACCAAACCAAACAAAAACAAAAACAAAGAAAAAAACTTTCACCTTCACCTTTTTTATCTCAAGACTAACTCTCAGTAAAAGACTAAATGAAAACTAGAACTCTCTGGCTTGAATTTGTGTTTTCCCTCCTTAGCTGTCTGACCCCAGGCAAGTTACTCCACCTCCCTACACTTTCATTCTCTTATTCTTAAGTATGCAAATAGGAGCGAGCAGGTGTTATCATGGGTAAGGCACTGGACTCCCACGTGGCCAGTTGTGGTTCGAGTCCTGGACCTGACGGCTTGAAATACACGTCGAGTGTGTGTGCATATGTGCTCAAAATCCTGAGAGGAGAATGAAAGAGAAGGGACTGTGGTATGGCCAGCCTTCCTGGGGGGGTAGGGGGGGGAGTAATTTCTCCCTTTCTGTCTCTCTCTGTGTCTCTGGCGAGTGCATGCACCCTATAGCAAAAGTCTCTTAAAAAAAGGAAGAGTGGGGATAATTACACTGCCTACTTCAGAGGATTTTTGTGAGGATTAAATGTGATAATTCATATAAACCACCTGGTTCAAGACCTAGGACATACTGAATGACCAATAAATATTACTTTTCTGTATAAACTTCTCAGTTTCTCCATTTCCTGTTAAAATCCCTACTCCTTAGCATAGCAAAAGACTTTTCTCAGTTCAACAGACCCCAATCTGCCTCATCTTTCCCTACATTTCCTCTATAAACCTAAGATCCAACCTTGTAGTTTCTTGGATGTATTTAACTAGCAGGATTCATGATGTAATCAAAATGCAACCTAATTTTATCATCTACTATCCCTTAAAATTTTTATTCAGGAATAATTTTTCTCTGCCTTCCAACAGCAACTTGGACGGATACCAAGAATTCTTAATTAACAAGCAGTCCTACTCACTTTCAGTCAGTCTCAATTTGGTAATTAGAATGCGTCTAGTCAAGATGTTAATTAAGGGGCTGGCAGGTGGCATGATGGTTAAGGGTGCCGGACTCCTACATGGCCAACCACGGTTTGAGTCCCAGACCCAGCAGCTTGCTTTCTCACTTTCTCTCTCTCTGGTTAAATTAAAATAAATAAATAAAGCTAAAAAAAAAAAAAGTTAATTAAAGGGCTAGTATGTGGCATGGTGGTTAAGATGCTGGGTCCCACGTGGCTAACTGCATGGTTTGGGTTCGAGATCCGGGAGCTTGAGATGTATGCCAGGCATGTTTGCATGGGTGCCCAAAATCCCAAGAGGAAAATGGACGAGAAGGAATTGCGGTGTGGCCATCCTCTGCTTCAGGTGATCTCTCACATTCCCTTTCTCTGACTGTCTCTAGTGAGAACCTATGCCCTATAGAAAGGGGGAAAAAAAGATGTTAATTAAATGTGAGTCAGCCAGTGACGTGGTGGTTAAGGCAGCTGTATCCCACGTGCCCAACTGTGTGGTTCAAGTCCCAGGCTCAGTGGCATGTAAAACACACCAGGTGTACACGCACATGTGTTTTTTCCCAAAATCCCAAGGTAAGGGAGATAGAGGAGACAGGATTGTAGTGTGCCCATCCTCCTTGGGAGTGTTTTCTCACTTAAACTCTCTCTTAGGCTAGTGCAAGCACCCTCTGGCAAAAATTTAAAAAGCAAGATATCAATTAAATGCCTCAATCTCCATTTAAAAAGTGAAAGTTCTCTCCATCTGTAAACAACTGTGGTCAACTTACTCGCTCTTTTCATTCACGTCCACCCTACACACCAGCGGCTACATTAGACCCCAATTGGGTAAAAGCCACCTGATGCAGGTTAAGTTGTTGGTTCTTTCCTTTCTGCTGCATCCTTTATATATTTTTTAAAGTAGTAGTTTATTGAAAAGGATATTTGGATATACAACAGAAAGTGACATTATTGGTGGAAGAGGACTCACAGTATCACTTTTTTTTTTGAGAAGTTTCCACTATAGGGTGCAGGCGCTTGCCAGAAAGACAGAGAGACAGAAAGCAAGAAATCACCCCCCAGGGGGATGGCCATGCTGTAATACCCTCTCTTCCCTTCTCCTCTCGGGATCTTGGGCACGCATGTACACACATCCGGCATGAGTTTAAGCACTGGGTCCAGGACTCGAATCATGGTCAACTACATGGGAGTCCAGCAACATAACCATGGCGCCAACTGCTGGTCCCTATCACTGATTCTTTTATTGCTCCATGAAACTACACCATGCAATAATGTAGATGAGGCCCTGGTTTGCAGAATGCATAGCTTGCGTCCACACTGTAGAATATATAACGTAGTAGTTATTTCATAAAATATGAACAATCAGCACCACTGCTACTGACATCGCAACTGTGGAAGCTAGCTGGCTTGTTAATTGCCAAAGGTGAGAAGCTGGTGGCCCTCCATAGATTATTGGGAGATTTCCTTCTTTTCTTCTCTCACCTTTCCTCCTCTCCTCTCCTCTCTCCTGCTCTTCATTTCATCCATGGGGTTGGAGGGCTTGATTCCACCCCCAAACTCAGCCAGCTAAGATCATGGGCACGTGCAAGCCTCGTGTGCACAGAGAGACCTTGGAACACGAACCTGTGACTTACTCAGGATTTTCAGTATCACTGAGTGTTGTGTTACCACTGAGCCACTGAGACTGTCCTAATGATTCCTAATTCTGGTATCTATGGTCTGGGTGGATGCAATCTCTGTTCTATGCGATTACATGTGACTCTAGGAATCAGGTTTTTACCTCTGACTTCTTACTACTAGGTTTCTTTACCCTTCTAGTGAGTTCTATTGTATGGGACTCCAGAAAACCAGGGCCAGCCCCACAGAATGGGCTAATCCCTCTCATGATACATTTGTGTGTGTGTGTGTGTGTGTGTGTGTGTGTGTGTGTTGAGAGGCTTTTGCTATAGGGCGGTCACCAGAAAGACAGAGAGAGACAGACAGAAAAGACAGAAAGCAAGAAATCACCCCCCAGGAGGGATAGCCATGCCACAATCTCTTCTCCTCCATTCTCCTCTTGGGATCTTGGGCATGCACGCACACATGCTTGGTGTGAGTTTAAGCCACTGGGTCCAGGATTTGAACCGGGGTTGACTACATGGGAGTCCAGCGACATAGCCATTACGCCAACTGCTGGTCCCTATATTTGTATTTTTTTAAAGAATTATTTTTTTTATATTTATTTAGTTTGACCAGAGAGGGACACACACACACACACACACACACACACACACAGAGAGAGAGAGAGAGAGAGAGAGAGAGAGAGAGAGAGAGAGAGAAAGTGAGAAAGCAAGCCACCAGGTCTGGGACTCAAACCATGGTCGGCCATTTGGGAGTCCAGTCCCTTAACCACCATGCCACCTGCTGGTCCCCCATTTGTATTTTCATGGTAACCTTTGCTCATCTCTACCATAACCAACCCATACTCCTTTATATATCTATCACAACCAACCCACAAAATGTATGTGTCTGCCCTCCCACTCTAAGACATTGGAAGTTCTTGGGATCAGGAGCTCAAGATTTACTCTTATCGCTTCAAAGCCTAATATAAAAGAACATTGAAATTACCACTAGCAATAGCATAAAAAACACCCAGTATTGGCTCAGCATGAAGCTCCCAACTCCCAAGTCCAGTATATACCATGAGGTGGGTGTATCCAGGGGGGGCTGGAGGATGAGAGGAAGGAGATCACAGTGTGACCAAGCCTTCTGGAGGCTGCTGTTCTTTCTCTCTCTCTCTCTCTCTCTCTCTCTCTCTCTCTCTCTCTCTCTCATGTGCAGGTACACACACATATTCTTCATCACGAATGAAAAAAATAATCAAGTATTTAGGAGTTAATGTAATAAAGGATGTGTAAGATTTTATGGATAGCAAAAAATATTAACAGGGTCTTGGGAAACTCAACAAGCTGATTCTAAAATTGACATGGAAATGAAAAAAGCCAAGATCCTCTTAAAAAAAATAAGTAGAAAAATACATTCTATTGCTCATTAAGAATTTTATTCAGTTAGAATAATTGAAACAGTTTGGTATTGGCATAAGGACAGACAAGCCAACCAGTGGGATTAAAGAGATAGGTCGAAACAGAGCCATTCAGATATGTACACTTGATTTATGACAGAGATAGCACTGTAGAATGGGGAAAACAGGTTTTTAAAAAGCATTACACATGGGGCCGGCAGGTGGCATGGTTGTTAAGAGCACTGGATTCCCACATGGCCAACCATGGTTCGAGTCCTGGACCTGGCAGCTTGCTTTCTCACTTTCTCTCTCTCTTCTCACACACACACACACACACACACACACACACTCTGTCTCTCTCTGGTCAGATTAAAATAAATTAAGTAAATAGATAAATAAAGTTAAAGAAAGCATTACACATTAAAAAACATTACATTTAAATTAAGAATTTATGTTCATCAAAGGCACTATTTCAAGAATGAAAAAGGAAGCTATAAAACATTTTGTGACACATGTAATTGACAACGGGCTTGCATTCAAAATATTCAAAGGATTACAAAACAAAACAAAAGCACCCAAGAGAAAATTGAGTAAGAGACTTGAGCAATTCACAAAAATGGAAATCTAGAAGGTCAATAAACTGAAAAAGTACTCCTCAGTAGCAATTAGGGAAATGCAATGAAAAACCCCACTAGGTTAAAATTAAAAGGACTGACAATACCAATTATAGATTTAGATATAGAGCAACAGGAGCTCGTGCAGATTGCTATTGGGAGTGTAAATTAGTACAAACACTTTGGAAGACAGTTTGCACTTACCTAAGTAAGTTGAAGCCATGCAGCCCCGTGGCCTAGCAATTCTCTTCAAGAAAAATGCATATACACATGCACATGGGAAGACTAGTACAAAATAGTGGCAAGGTTCGTAATAGCTCCAAACTGGAATTCTGGTATTCATGAGACCAATGTTAATAAAGAGTAGAATGAATTGTTATATTCATAAGAGTAGAATGAATTGTTATATAATATTGGTATATTCATATGGTGAAATCCTACAGTGTAACAAAAACATGAATGAACTATTCATGCAAGGATGTATATAAATGGATCTTACAATATTAAGCAGAAAAACCTCATCACAGAAGAATATATAGTATCGGGGCCAGCGTGGTGGTTAGTGGCACTGGACTCCCACATGGTTGATGGAGGTGAGTCCTAAATTTGGCAGCTTGCTTCCTCACTTTCTCTCTGTCTCAGAGAGACACGCCGTCTCTCTCTGGTCAAATTAAAACAAACAAATCATTAAATAAAGTTAAATAAAATAATTCTTTTAAAAAAGAATATGTAATTTCTGGTTTAATTTATGTAACATGTGAGAACTGGCAAAACTGAATTACAGTATTAGGTAAGCAAGAAAAGAAAGTGAGTACATAAAAGTTAGGGAAATGGTTACTTTTGGGTTAGTGAGACAGTCGTGGATGGAAAAGAATCATGGAGGACTTCTGACATTCGGCAAGCTTTGGTTTTTGTGCTTAAATAGTTGTGTTTTAGGGGCTGGCAAGTGGTGTGATGGTTGGGGCAACCACAGTTTGGGTCCCCAACCTGGTGCCTTGCTTTTTCACTTTTCCTCTCTCTGGTGAATTAAAATAATAATAATAATAATAATAATAATAATAATAATAATAATAATAAATAGAATGGAATAAATCATTTTTTAAACAATAAATGGTTGTTTTATAATATGATGTTCATCTGTGTATTTCTTTCTTTTTATTTACTTATTTGTATTTATTCATTTTTAATATGCTATAGGGTGTGTGCCATTGCTGGAGAAAGAGAGAGAGTGAGAAGGCACCCCCAGTGGAGGATGGCCACACTGCAATTCCTTCTCCATTTCTCCTTTTGGGATTTTGAGCACACATGCACAGGTGCTCAGCATGTTTTTCCTAGCTGTCAAGTCTAGGACTCAAACTGAGCAGTCAGCCATGTGAGATCCAGCTGCCTTAACCACCATGCCCAAGCACCCGCAACAATTTTTCACAACACTCCTTGCCTATAGCCTTTTCTGCCAGTCATTGTGTGGGCCTGCTATATATATATATAGGTCATCTGGGGACCTGAACCTAGGACCTTCGCTATGAATCCAGCTTCACTTGAGTAACTGGATTACTGCCAGGCCTGTGCGATTGCATTTTATGCACGTATTGTTATTATCGTCTATCAGTTACTGCCTTATCTTTATAGCAGTGTATTACACTCAGGGGTGAATGACAAGCAAAGTGAAAGGATTGAATGCCTTGGAACTGTATTAATTGCAGACAACAGAGAAAGTAACCTAAACAGGCTTAAGCAAAGACAAATTTACTGGCTAATAAAATTAGAGTAGGGGGTGAGCATGCTGACTTCAGATGAGACTTAATCATGGCTTATACACTATGACCAGATCCTGGTCCCTTTTCTTTTTTTAAAGTCAGAGGCTGTATATGCTCACCAGAGAGAAAGAGAAAGAGAAAAGAGAAAGAGGAAAGAGAAAGAGAAAGAGAAAGAGAAAGAGACAGGGAGAGAAAGCACTCCCCAGTGGGCATGGTCACCCTGAGCCCATTGTTTCCTCCAGTTCTCCATTTGTCAGAATTTTGGACACACATGCGCACATGCCCTGTCTGTTTTTCAAGTTGCCAGACTCAAGATTTGAGCTGTGGTCAGCCAAGTTCAATCTGGTTCCCTATGCTGTGCTACAGGGCTGGTCTGATCTTGGTTTCTTTTTATGTCTCAGGTTCTCTTTCTTGTGTTGGCTAAATCTTCAGATTGGCTCTTCCCTTTGGGTCCAAGTTAGCTGCCAGTAGTCCCAGGGATTATAGGCTCCCTTTTTAGATTAGTGGGAAGAAGAAACTTTGCTCTCCCACCAGTTCAATCAAAAGCTCTGATGTTAGTTTTCCTGATCAGCCTGACATGGGTCATAGGTCGTTTCCTGAACTAATCACTAAGGGAAATAGGATAAACTAGTTGTTCCATCCATGGTCAATGGCCAACAGACCACATGACTATTCAAGGCTTAAGGTGGGATGAGAAAGAGGGAAAGAATAATAATAATAGTAGGGAGGCAACTAACAAATGTCTGTGATTGTCAATATCCATTCTATTTACTTGAATTCATCATGAACAGCAACGTACAGTTTTGCACTAGTCTTCATTGCAGGCTTAATCAGAACCAAAACAAGAACATGTCTGGGTACAACAGCATTATACCAACTGAGCTGCAATTCGAAAACAACAAAAATACTGCTAATATTAGAGGTTTAAAATAGTCACAAGTGCTCAGATTGATTAAAAGCAAAGCAGGCTTGTTGGACTGAACTCAAGGCAATGAGTGAAACTTCACTCAATTTTCCTTAAGAAAAAAGCTGCATGTGGGCAGGGCCAGCAGGTGGTATGGGGATTAAGGCACTGGATCCCACATGGCCAACTCCATGGTCTATCTTGGACCCAGGGTCTTGGACAACACACCAGGTGCATGTGTGTGCATGCCCAAAATTCCAAGAGGAAAATGGAGGAGAAAGGATTGTGGTGTGGTCATCACTCTTAGGGGTAATTTTTCACTTTCCCTCTCCCTCCATTTGGATGTCTCTCTATGGGGAATACACATGCCCCATAGCAAAAACTTTAAAAAAAGTGACACATAAAACATATTTTGAGAACTGAGCTGAGAAAATTTGAGTATTGGATCAAACGTAAAAGGTTGTTTTTGTTTTTGTTATTTATTTATTTATTTACTATAGGGCATGTGCACTCACCTGACAGAGACAGAGTGTGAGTGAGAAATCACCCTCTAGGGAGATGGCCATGCTGCAATCCCGTCTTCATTTTCTCATCTTGTTGGAATTTGGGGCATGCACACACACGTGTCCAGCATGTTTCTTAAGCCCCCACATCTGGAACTCAAACTGCACAGTCAGCCGTGTAGGATCCAGCTACCTTAGCCACCGCACCACCTGGCTGACCTGAAATGAAAAGATTTAAGGGAACCAGCAGTTAGCGTAATGGCTATGTCGCTGGACTCCCACGTAGTCGACCGCGGTTCGCGTCCCAGACCCGGTGGCTTAAAACTCACGCCGGGCGCGTGTGTGTGCGTGCCCAAGATCCCGAGAGGAGAATGGAGGAGAAGGGATTGTGGCGTGACCATCCCCCCTGGGGGGTGATTTCTCGCTTTCTGTCTCTATGTCTCTCTCTGTCTATCTGGCGAGTGCACACGCCCTATAGCAAAAACCTCTCCAAAAAAAAAAAAAAAATAGATTTAAGAAATTATTCATTTTCTTAAAAAAATTTTCATTCCCAGAGGGCATGTGTGCTTACCAGAGAGAGAGAGAGAGAGAGAGAACAGCCCCCATGAGGCATGGTCATGCTGCAGTTCTTTCATTCCTTTCCTCTATTTCTCTATCTCATTGAGATTTGGAGAACTCACAAACACATGCCTGGCATGTTTCTGAAGCCACTGGGGCTAGGATTTGAACCACGGCCTGTGGGATCTAGTTCCTAATGCACAGGGCTTAATCCCTGTGCTATGGTGCTGGCCCTATACTTCATTTTCTTAGGTGTGTAGTGGTAACTGGTAATATTAGAGAAAGCTCTTCTTTTTAGAAGAGAGTGTTAGAGGCGAAATGTGTTGATATCTATAGCTTACTCTCAAATAGCTTATCAAAAGACACACGCATGCAAACATGCAAAACATTAGCGATTGTTGAATCTAGGTGGTGGTCTACATATATGGGTGACTATTATGATTTTCCTTGAATTCTTCTGTATGTGGAGTCTTGAAGAATTTTCATGGAAATTTGTATCATAAAGAAAAACTATGCATGGGGTTCAATTATTTTTTGCACCAAATAAACTCATACTAACTTATAGTTACCACATCTGAACAGAATGTAGTTTGAGGCACTGATAAGGATAAGAAATCAGTTTAGAAGGAGCCCCTATCAGAGCAACATGAATTCTGCTAAAATCGAAGCAAGAGCACACATCTAATATGCACACATCTAATATGCACACATCTAATATCAGAAAAGAAATGTTACTCACTTCTTTGTTCTCTTCTATAGTCGAGGTATTAGTTCCAGACTAGGTAAAAGGAGATAAATTTATTTTGGTATTAAAACATACATTTTTATGCATGGAAGGAAGAAGAAAGATGAAATCATGCTTTATGAAGTTTGTGGGGATAATGCTCAAGGATTTGCCTCAAGGAAGTCAGCAATTTGCATACAAATGGATAACTCATTTTAAGAAGGGTTGAGATGGTGTTGAAGATGACACCTGCTGCGACAAACCATTCATATCAATTCGTGAAGAAAAGAATTAATCTTATTTGTGCCCTGATTGAAGAGGACCGGCAACAAACAGCAGACACACTAGCCAACACCACAGAGGTCTCCGTGGGTTCAGCTCATACACCTCTGACCAAAAATTAAGTTGAGCAAATGTTCAGCTCAATGAGAACCCACAGTGTTTCGCTCAGATTAGCTGCAAAGAGCAGAGCTTTCAACAGAAATGTTAAACAAATGGAATTAAGACCCTAAAGCAGTTCTTCAAAGAACTGTAATGGGAGAGGATACCTGGCTTTACCCGTACACTCCTGAAGGCAAAGCATCACCACAGCAATGACTACCAAGAAATGGACGTAGTCCAATCTAAGCAAAAGTAGACTGGTCAAAAGTAAAGGTCATGGCAACAGTTTATTGGGATGCACAAGACATGTTGCTTGTTGGCTTTCTGGAGGGCCAAAGAATGATAACATCTGTTTGTTATGAGAGTGTTTTGAGAAAGTTAGCCAAAGCTTTAGCACAAAAAGCCTGGGAAAGCTTCATCAGCATATCCTTTTCCACAACGATGCTCCTCACATCAGAGAAGACCAATTTTGCAAGAATTTTAATGGGAAATCTAAACGAATCTATCTGACAGTCTTGATTTGGCTCCTCCTGACTTCTTTTTGTTTCTTCATGTTAAAAACTGCCTTTTGTTTAAAGGGCAGTTTTTTCGTTTTTGTTTTTCAGTTAATAATGTAAAAAAGACTGCACTGATACCGTTAAATTCCCAGGACCTTCAGTTCCTTAGGTCCTGGCTTACATGACTGGTATCATCCCTGACACAAGTGTCGTGAACTTGATAAACGTGTTGACAAATTGTTTATATTTTTACTTTTAATTCTATTTCCCATGAACTTCATGATATTCCCTCATATATTTGAAACTCTTTTTTTAAAATAATTATTTATTATTATTATGAGTATTATATTTTTTGGAGAGGTTTTTGCTATAGGGTGCATGCATTCGCCAGAAAGACAGAGAGACAGAAAGTGAGGAATCACCCCCCAGGGGGGATGGCTAAGCCGCATTCCCTTCTCCTCCATTTTCCTCTCGGGATCTTAGGCACATACGCACAGGCACCCAGCATGAGTTTAAGCGACGGGTCCATGCGCCCAGCGTGAGTTTAAGCCACCGGGTCTGGGACTCGAACCAGGGTTGACTACATGAGAGTCCAGCAACATAGCCATTATGCCAACTGCTGGTCCCAGAATTATTTAATTTTTATTTATTCATTCAATCATTTTCATTTGACCAGAGAAAGACAGACACACAGAGAGAATGAAAGTTAGAAAGCAAGCCTCCAGGTCCTGGACTTGAACTATGGTTGGCTATTTGGAAGTGTCTAGTGCCTTAACCACCACTCGACCTGCTGACCCTTGAAATTCTTTAAAAGAAAAGGTTGAAGAAATAAAAAATGTTTCCAGAAAAATCTAAGACTACCATATCAGAAAAAAATGTTACTCATTTCTTTGTTCTCTTCTATAGTCGAGTTATTAGTTCCATACTAGGTAAAAGGAGATAAATTTATTTTGGTATTAAACATATATTTTTATTGCTTTTATAATTACCCATGAAAAGTATTTATTCAGTACCAGCTATGTGGATGCATCACTTATTGTTAACAGGGAGTTACAATTTCATCTCTATCTGACTTTATTACAGAATAAATGTTGCTAACCAAATACCAAAGATGGAAGGAGGGGAACTAATATTTATTAAGGATTTACTTTGTGCCAGGAATATTAACACTCCCATGAAGTAGATACTATCATTATCTCTGTTCTACAGATGATGGATTCAGGTTGAGAGTTATGTACATTTGGCACAGGATTTCACAGCTAAGAGGTAGGGAGCATCTGAATCTAAGAGTAATTATCTCCTCTTGTACTGCTGATGGGAGTGTAAAATGGAGCATCCACTTTGGAAAAGAGTCTGGCAGTCCCTCAAAAAGTTTGAGTAACTATATGACACAGGAATTCTACTGCTAAGTATATATATCCAAGACAAATGAAAACATTTGTGTCCACACTACAGCTTGGACACAAAGTTTGTAACAGCATTATCCATAAATGCTAAAAAGTGGAAATAACCCAAATGTCTACACACTGATGGATAAACAAAATGTCTATACAATAAAATTTTATTTGGCAAGAAAAAGAAAGTAGCAATGCATGCTACTCATGGACAGCCCTCAAAAGCACCATGCTAAGGCTCAGCCTGGTGGTACAGTTGATAGCAAACTAAATGGTAGTGCTGGAAACCATGTAGCTGACAAGGGTTTGGATCCATGGGTTGGCTTGAAACATGCTGGGTACCTGTGGACATGTCCAAGTTTCACCAAAGAGGAGCTGGAGGGCTGAAGAATGGGGATTGACAACTTGTCAAGGGTACTTTTCTCCCTCTCTCTCTCTCTCACACACACACATGCTCTCTATCAAAAATAAAATATAGTCACTACTTAACAACATGTCTAATGACCCCTCAAATTTGTTCATCAGTTCTCTAATGCAGGGAATCCCCTTTTCTCAGTGTTTGTCTCTTCCATAAAGTTGATTGGTATTCACTCCACGAAGCATTTGCAGTCATGCAAACTACATATTCCATTTATAAATGTGTACACTATTGTACACCCATAGTAATAGAATAAATAAAAACAATTATGCTGGATTCATATCATTGTGTTGTGGTGTGTATTGTCACTTTCTGGGCTTATCTACTATGCTCTTTCTTTTTTAAAAAATTTATTAGTTTGCTATAGGGTGTGTGCTTGCAGGGAGAAAACAGAGAGGGAAAGGGAGAAGGAAAGTGAGAAATTATCCCTCAGGGGAATGGCCATGCCATAGTCCCTTCTCTTTCATTTTCCTCTTGGGATTTTGAGCATACACACGCATGTGATTTTCAAGCCACTGAGTCTAAGACTAGAACTGCATAGTCAGCCATGTGGGATCTAGCTGCCTTAATGTCTATGCCTCCTGCTGGCCCAATGTATGTTTTTTGGATGGACAAAATAACATTATTCTAGTGAGAGGTTGCACGATAGCTATTGAATAATACAAACTCGATGGTGCCATGACACACCACAAGACGTCCACCTGTAAGTTCTTCACTTATTGACTAATTCACTTAACAACCTAGTCATAGGTTGAAGTCAGAGAACTCTGTCATTATGTGAGGTGTGGCTGTAAATTAAAATTATTCTAAGTAGGGACTAGCAGGTGGCATAGTGGTTAAGGTGCTAGGCTCCCACATGCCTAACCATGGTTCAAGTCCCAGATCTGGCTACTTGAAAATCATGCCAGGTGCATGTGCGTATGTGCACAAAGTCCCAGGAGGACAATGGAGAAGGGATTGCAGCATGGCCATCCCTCCCGGGGTGGGGGAAGTGAGTTCTCACTTCCCTCTCACATCTCTGTGGAGTGCACGTTGTGGCAAAAACCTTAAAAAAAATTATACTAAGTCAAATAAACCAGACATAAAAGATTATATATTATATGATTCTATTGATATTAAATGTCCAGAATGGACAAATATATAAAGACAGAAATATTAGTGGTTGCTTAGAGTGAGGGAGCAAGAGGGGAGAGACTGCTAGGGTCAGCAGGTGGCGTGGAGGTTAAGGGCACTGGACTCCCACATGGCTGACCACAGTTTGAGTCCTGGACCTGGCGGCTTGCTTTCTCACTTTCCTTCTTCCTCTCTATCTCTGGTGAAATTAAAGTAAGTAAGTAAATAAATAAATGTAAATAAAATAATTTTAAAAAATAGAAAAGAGACTGCTAAAACACATGTCTTTTTGGGGAATGAATTTTGATGAAGTGTTCTAAAACTGATTGTGATGATGGTTTTGCACAACTCTGTAAATATACTAAAAACCAGTAAACTATATACTTTTTTTGAGAGATTTTTGCTATAGGGCATGTGTGCTTGCTGGAGAGACAAAGACAGAGAGACAGAAAGCGAGAAATCAGCCCCCAGGGGGATGGCCAAACCATAATCCCTTCTCCTCCATTCTCCTCTCGGGATTCTGGGCATGCACACACCCGCACCCAGCGTTTTAAGCTGCCAGGTCCTGGACTTGAGTTGCAATTGACTATGTGGGAGTCCAGCAACATAACCATTATGCCATCTGCTAGTCCCTTTTTTAAAAAAAGAATTATTTTATTTAACTTTATCTATCTATCTATCTATCCATCCATCCATCCATCCATCCATCCATCCATCTATCTTAATATCCATCCATCCATCCATCTATCTATCTTAATATCCATCCATCCATCCATCTATCTATCTTAATATGACCAGAGAAGAGAGAGAGAGAGAGAGAGAGAGAGAGAGAGAGAGAGAGAGAGAGAGAAAGTGAGAAAGCAAGCTGCCAGCTCAGGGACTTGAACCACAATCAGCCATGTGGGAGTCCAGCGTCCTTATCCACCACACCACCTGCTGCCCCCCACCTTTTTTTTGAGAGATTTTCGCTGTAGGGAGCATGCGCTCACTGGAGAGACAGAAAGCAAGAAATCAGCCCCTGGGTGGATGGCCATGCTACAATCCATTCTCCATTCTCCTTTTGGGATTTTGGGCATGCATGCACGTGCACCTGGCATGGGTTTCAAGCCACTGGGTCTGGCACTTGAACCGCAGTCGGCCATGTGGGAGTCCGGCGATATAACCATTATACTGTCTGCTGGTCCCTAAATTGTATATCTTGAAATAAATGGTTTGTATGGTTTAATTTAGCTCTCTTTCTCTATATATATGAAATATGTAAATAAATATATATGAAATATATATATAGAAATATATATGAAATACATATATATATGAAAAAGAGTGAATCTCCTTTTATTGCCCTGTGTTGCCTAATGAAACTAGTTTTTCCTGTAGAATTTGCAAATTAAATTTGCTTTCAAAATCAAACCATAGAATAAAAATCAACAGAGCCAGGTTGAAAGAGATTCTATGTAACATGGATAGATATATCCACATATATATATGGATATCCAGTATATGTATCTATCTCTATATACTGGATATCTATATCTGTACATATATAAAAATAGATATATCAGATATATGCTAAATGCTTGTAGGAGGAAGATAACCTTTAGAATTCTGAATGGATATATGTATATATAGCATATGCCATATACATGTATATAGAACATATGCAGAAATATCTATCTATATCTCATATATATGCTGAATGCATGTAAGAGGAAGATAACTATTAGAATCCTGAATGGATATATGTATAAATAGCATATACACATGCACACATATATACACACTCATACACTATATATATAATATATATACATATATATTATATATATGTGTGGATATATATGAATATATATGGTTATCAGAAAAGTCATGACTCATTTTTGCATAGAAAAACAGAAAAAATCATGACTTTGGATATCTATCTTATCTATCTATCTATTTCAGTTACATGCTGAATAACTTTCAGAATCCTGAATGGCCATTCTGCCATTCTGTAATCATTAACATTCCTTTCCTTCTAGTACCTTATGCTAATTTCTTTTATGATCAACTGTGGCATTGGGCATTTCCGTAAGTTGGTTCCAGGTACTTAGTGATAAATTCGACACCTGGCTCTTCCTGATTTGGGTGGGCTTGAGTGCTTCTAGAAGGCACATCCTCCTGTACATTGATAATGCTCTCTTTTATTTGAGTGGCCTTGTCTCCTATCCCACCTGCGTTCTTCAGTCCTTTGCTTTTCTTTTTGGTTGGACTTGGTTATCTCCTCCTAGCAACCTGAAGTTTTCCCCAAACTGGATTAGCAGCAATATAATAGCACTAACCCTTTCATTACCAGGGTAATTTTCTTCACTTGTTGTTTTGAACTTCAGCATTTATAGGCAGCTGCTGTAAAATTAAAAGGTAAAAAGACATGTGACTTTTGCTTGCTTCTACAAGTCCACAGTACTTACAAAGAGGGCTGCAGAGCTTTGAAGACATTTTTCCCCCTTTAAAAAAGGAAGGATGAGAGCTGAGGTAGGTTTCTCTTCCATTTAAACAAAATACAAATCCCATAACAATGCTAAGTTAGATACACACGCACACACACACACACACACACACACACACACAGTTGCTGGAGACAGAGAGAGAGAAAGAGAGAAAGTAAGACATCACTCCTGATGGAGGATGGCCGCATTGCAATCACTTCTCCACCTTTCTCCTCAGGATTTTAGGCATGTACACCCTCACACCTAGTATAATTTTCAAGCCACTAGGTCCTGGACTTGAGTTACTCAGTTGGACATGTGGGATCTAGCTGCCTTAATCTTCATGTCACTTGCTGACTTACTAAAATATAATAGTGTTTTCAACAATTCTGTAATGTATTCAAGAGTAAGTAAATCTAATTGGAACTTAATATTACATACATTTGACTTTGTATTCTGTCTCTGGCCTTGTTTTCTTGACTGAGTCAGTAGTAAAGTTGTTAAAACCTGAGGGAACTGACGGACAAGGCTGTGTTATCTTGGGCAGCTTCCTATCCCAGTCATTAGTCTGTGGCCTCTCTAATTTCTTACTTACCAGGCTGCCTGAAGAGACTCATAAAACTGCCTCCCTGGGATGTGACAGGCTTAATGATTATTCTAAAGTAGTCCAAGGCACCTGAATAAAAGGTGTTATGAACACAATTTTCATAAATTTTGAAAACTTGATTTCTGCAGAGCAATTAAATCAGTAGAAGACACGATACCCTGAACTTGGTTGACTGATGCCTCCAGGGGTTGTGTTTTATTTTAAAAAAATTTTTTTAATTGCATTTATCCCCTCATGAGTAAAGACAGAGAAAGAAAGCACCAGTAACAGGGTTTCCAGACAGTGATTCACCCCAGCTTTCATCTGCCCCTCCCGCATGGACACAAGCGTGCCAGAGGTACTAAGCCATGTCTCAGGACCTGACCAAGGAATGTCTTCAGACCTGAACTGGGAACCTTCCCCTGTGGAACTGCCTTGAAGAACATGTCTTGGCAACGTGCTCCTTCCTGTCTGGCGCTGCAGTGCTTGCATTTTCTGAATACAGAGCTTTTACAATTTCAGCAAGCTACAGGGGAGTTCAGAATTGAGGGTTTACCACTTAAAGTGCAAAGGCCAGATACTCAGTTTTCCAAAAAGGGCCCCCAATACAGATACCAAGATTATAGTACCTTAATTCTAATGCCTCTGGCCAAAGTTGATTCTCTGCAATTTTGTAATAACCAGTATATTGCAACTTCTTATCCATTACCAGGTGTGTATCTGCCCTATATATACACCGCCAACGTCAAATGCCAGCATTGTTTCTATAAATAGTAGTAACCGGCTCTCTAGGAACTAACCAAAGTGAAAGCAAGGGTCAATGTAAGAATATTTGGGATGGGATGCCGGTAGCGGGTGGGGAAGGCCGTGGTAAGGCAGGTTGGCAGATAAACTGGGGAATGAGGAGTCTTGCCAAAGCTCAGAAGAGTAGCGACATCCTTGATTTGTTCTGTATACACACAACCTGCTTCGGGCTATGTATTACGCGGAACAGTGCCTAGCCTAAAAGGTGTTGACAAATTCAGGTAGGGATGGCATCAGTTCTAGATACTGGGGCAGAACAAATGGGTTTCCTGGAACCTTAGAGCAGAAGACACAGAAACACCGCTTAGTTTCGTACGACAGTAAAATTCTTTTAACCAAAGGGTCGGAATTGTTACCTTCCCGGTGCACAGTTCCACTTAATTCATTCAACCACTCACTCCACGGAGGTTTACTAAAGTGCCTGCGCGGTGCCGGGCACTGCTGAGCCAGCACGACCTGGTCCCTGACGCCAAGGAGTTGACAGTCCAATCGGCGAGGGAGTTAAAAGATTCTCGCATCATTGCTACTGCGACTGTACCGCAGCAGGGTCAGCCCTCCAGATTCTCCCACGTGGTCCCCGCAGGTGAGTGTGGGTGTGAACGCGTGCAGCTCGTGGTGTCTGGAGAGAGTGAGAGAGCACGTGTGTCAGAATAGCGGGTGTCACAGTGTGCGCACAGGTGCCGCCGTAGCGCGCGTCTCCATAGCTGCCCGAGCTGGGCTGTGCGGGCCGGGGGAGGCTGTGTCTCCCGCCCACGTACCGGAGGCGGCGCGGGAACCACCCGGCCGATTGTGAGTGAGCGCGGGCGCGTGCAGAGGGGCGGGGGAGGGGCGCGCCGCTGGCAGCGCCGCGCGCAGGCGCAGAGCGCGCGAGCCGGGCCCAGGCCGCCGCAGAGCGGCCGGCGGGAGGAGCGCGCACAGGAGGCTATGGCCGCCGTCGTCTGCTGAGAGGCTCGGCCGGCGAGCGCCAGCCGCCGCGGACGATGGTGACCGCACGGGTCGGGCCGCTGCCGCCGCCGCTGCCTCCGCCTCCCAACACGCAGCAACCCAGGCCCGGCGCGGAAGAGCCACCGCTGTGAGCCGCGCCGAACCGGCCCCGCCGCCGCCGCCCGAGGAGAACGGGAAGGCGGGCGAGAGAGCCGGGGAATTGCGGAGCCCGCCCGCCGGCAGCGCAGCCCCGCAGGGAGGGAGGCCGCAGCCCGAGGTGACCGCGCCGCCCAGGCGGCCCCTTCCCATCCTCGCGCCCCGAGGGCCCACGTCCTGCCTCCCCTCCCCCAGCCGTCGTCGGCTCCTTCCTCTTCCCCTCGCCCCTTCCCCCGCTTCTCCTCCCTCTTGCCCGCCCGAGCGTGTCCACGTCTCCCTCCCGCGGCACCCGGTCCTCCAGCCCCACCGCGGTCCCTCGCCTGGCTCCCGCCCACTCTGCCCTGCCCTCCCCTCCCGTCCCCTCCCCTCCCGGGGCCCCGCGCAGAGCCCCCTCCTCCATCCCTGGGGCCTCTCGGCCTCTCCACCCTCCCATCCTTACTCCGTCTCGGGCCTGGAGCTATCCTTCACATTCCTAAGATGCTCTTACTCGGGGCTCTCCGCTTTCGCTTCCCAGCGCCCGGTTTCGGGGCCCTTTTCAAGCCCCTTCCAGAGCGGCCCCTTTCCAGCTCATTTCTGGGCTTCGGTTTCCAACTTTACCTCTTCTGCATCTTTGTCCACTTTGCTTCCAGGCTACCCTACCTCTTTCCCTTACCTTGCCTTTCTTTGGCCCCCGCAGCCCCAAACTCAGCCTCCCCGCGTTCGTGCGGGATTCGTGGTTTGGGCATGAGGAAGGGCCTGCCAAACCTTCCTTCCAGTGGGGACCGATGGCTCCTCATCTCATCCAGTCCTTCCCTGCGGTTTCCCCTCCGACTTTCCATTCCTGCTCTCCTCTCCCTCCCTTTCTGGTTTTCCCACCCAAGGACCCCGAGACCCATGCCTTCCCGTGTGCAGTGAGGCCCCTTTCTGTTTGCGGATGATGAACTTCACACGCCACTTTTGCCCCAAGCCTTTTGATGCGTGGCGTGGCCGAGCCAGCACCCTTGGCGAGGCGGGAGGGGAGCTCCCGGGCCTTTCTGCTGTCAAGAGTTTTTGCTGAACGTAATCTCCCAGCCTCTCGGCGGTTCTGCCGCCGCCGCGGTTGCTGCTGCTGCTGCTGCTGCTGCGCCGCCTGCCCGCGGCGAGCTGGGTTGGGGTTACTATAGTTCAAACGCGGCTGAGCTCAGGAGGCGTGGGGGGAGGAGGTGCGGGGAGAGAGGAAGGGGCCTTTCCAGTGGAGGGCATCAAAGATTAATGGATGGCTTTGCATCGCAATCTGCAGTAAACAGGAAGCTAGTCGGAAAGGAAAGGACAGGAGTGTGTGTCTTTATTTTTTAAAATACGGAGTGTGCAGTTCTGCTGAATCTTGAATCGTACCCAAAAGGATGAGCTGTCGGTGCTGCAGTCGTGACCCAGGCTGAGCACCCAATGGCAGAGGTAGCTCTGTTTTCATTTCCTCTATTCGGCTCTTTAAGTTGCAAGATGGCCCGCGTATTGAGAGTGGACCCGTTTTGGAGAAGACGAAAAACCACAGGATTGCTAGTAGTTTGTGTGGAAATCAGGTGCCTATTAAGTTAGCTAATGAGTGGGAGTGGAGAGGACCGGCTATATTTAAAACGTGCCAGTGCTTATGTAAGCAGTGCGTTCTCGGTCCTGGTATCTCAGTGCTAGGCTGAGTTACTGATGATTTAGGCTCGAGGTTTGCCCTCTTAGATTTTCAGGGTTTACCATACTAACAGACGAATGGTCAGGTTTTTTGACTTTGGATTTAGTTGTTGGTAGGATTTTTTTTTTTAACATGTTGAGGCAAAGAGATAAATGATAAGTGGTGACTTTGTTGTTCTTTTAGTGGTGGTAGGGAGAAGGTGTAGACATCTTTAGCTCTAAATTATCTAAGTATTCTACCGGAAAATTCTATAATACATTGGGCTATGTGTCTTTATTATTTATAGTTTTTAAAAGGAGTTTAAGAGATGTGGATTTTTTTCCTTTTTTTTTTGAGGGGGGGGTAAAATCTCATTTTCCAGTTCTACTTCCTAATAGACTTAGTTCTGCAGGAGATACAAACTATGTCTTTAAAAACTTACGTCTTTCTTATTCAGGATGATTTGATTTCTTTACATTCAAAACCAAAATACTATGTTTTCAACACATTGTGGAGTGTGCTGAGTTTCCTGTGTTTACTAACCCACAAATCTGAATTTTTGCAATAGTATCAGACTAAATTGTTTGTAAATACTGGGGTTCTTGCCTCCAGACTGGAAAAGTTGTTGAGGTCTTATGTTTGGTTAGCGCTTGTTAAATTTTTCTTGTGTTTTTTAAAAGAAATGTCTATTTTTTAGCTGTTTTACTGTATTAAGCATTTTTAATTGTGAGTCACATTTAGTTAATGTTCCGTGCAGAGACATCACATTGGAGTACTTCCTAGTTCAAGGTAGAAATTTTTTCTGAGAGGTTTTTGCTATAGGGTGAGAGCGCTCGCAGAAAGAGAGAGAGACAGAGAGAAATCACCCCCCCCAACAGGGGGGATGGCCGTGCCACAATCCTTTCTCTTCCATTCTCCTCTCAGTATCTTGGGCGTGCGCACACACGGACGCCCGGGATGAGTTTAAGCCACCCGGTCCGGGACTCGAACCGCGGTCAACTACGTGGGAGTCCAGTGACATAGCCGTTACGCCATCTGCTGATCCATAAGGTGGAAATTTTAAGATCTTGCATGGAGGGTAAAACTACAGAAAGCCATGAGGAGAAGGTGCCAGAAAGTTCATGGAGAAAGTATAAAAAAATTTTTTTTGGCACCCAAATAAATTCATATTTTAATTCTGTATTTCCACAGACCTTTTGAAGTGCCCTCTATTTGGCTTTGGGTGCATGAACCTTTTATTTATTTTTTTATTTTATTTTACTTTTTTTTTGCTTTCAGTTATTTTGCTTGTTTTCTAGGCTTATTTAGTAATATTTTGGTTTTAAGAGAATTTTGAGCTTTCTTACTTCCTAATGCCCTTTAATTCTGATAGTAAATCTAGGTAAATCATAAATTAGGCAGGAAAATGATAGACTTGAACCAAATATTATAGAGGTATACTCTTTTTTTTAATTTCAGGAGAAAAAGCTCCATTTTTACTAAATGTTAGTTTAAAATGATTTGGCAGGTATGAATGACTTTAGGTATTTGAAAGAAGATAAATATTTTGAAATTTTGTTTAGGTATTGGTTTAGCATTTGGTGCTAGCGTTGGTACACATATTGTGACTGTCACCACCTTCGTGTGTACTTTTACTTTAGGACAGTTTGAAGTTACAGGATTTTGGAAAATGTATTTTTCTCTTTTTCCATATGTTTTTCTTTTTCATGTATTAAATTTGTTTTCTCCATGCCCTTACCTATATGGCTAGCTTGCTCTTGATTTGGTTAAGTATTACTCGTGTGCAGACACAAATAAAACATTTGGTAAGCAATAGATTCAGTATTGAATGAGTATACGTCACTCTACCGGAGATGCTTAAAAACACTAGAGTCTTGAGTTGACCATGCAGTAGAGTTTGGGAAGTCTATCTTCTCAGTTTTTTTGTTTTCGTTGATAGCTTTAGGGACTATTTTCTATTTGTGAGGCAGGAGTTGCGAGTGGAAATTGAGAAAGAACATGTAGCATTCTGTTAATGGCCTTCTTTTGTAATAGAGATGATCCTCTGTAAGGATTAGGGAGGTATTTTCCTAGGAGATCTTGATTTCTGATGCAGGATTAGTTTTTGTTTAATTTTTTTTTTTAACCTCTGTAAGAACTGGAATAAATGGTGAAAAGGGATATATTTTAAAATACAGAACATTAAGAACAGAGGGAGGCTCCAAGTCAGATGAGGTAAATAGGGATAAATAGGGACAAGTATTAATTCAGTAATAGCTTACTCCATCTTTTTTGTTACTAAAACACACACACACACACACACAAACACAAATAGTGGTTTCATTGTTTTCTAGAATTTTCTGAAGAAAATTATAATGATAGGAAACATGGCAAACAAAAAAGATAGAAGGGATTAAAAATCACCCCAGCCCTGTTGTTGAAAGAGTATTACTGTGAATATCTTGGTTTATTTTTCCCCAAGATTTAAAATAATAATAATACTATCATGAGCTTTGAAAAATATTGTTAGATTCCTAAGTAGTATAGTTTGCAATAATTATTGATTAGAGATTTTATTTTTTCAGTGCTCCCCTCCCCCCTTTGGTCACAGCTGTTTGGTTTTGATTCTCAGCATATGATTTTTTTTTAAAGTAGGAAAGTTATGAAAATGTTTTTATTCTTTTAAAATAATCAAAATTATAGTACTTATAAAAATGTTGATTCTATATTATTCATAGGACATAGATGTGATAACATTTGGGTTATGGGAATAAATGATATATGACCATTGAAAACCTTTTATAAATGTGCCAGGTTGAGCTGCCTTTAACTTTTAACTGTCTGAGCTGGGGAGCTATGAAAATTGGAGGATAAGGTGGAAATACTGACAAATATTTCACCATCGCATAGCAGTCTGTCACTATAATTTTCTTCAGAAATAGATGTTTTCGTTTGTCCTGTAATGTCTGAAATCACTGCCAAAGCTAGAAATGTGTTTAGCTTTCTCAGCAAGATTCTTAAAAGCATATTACCAGAACCCGCAATCCAGAATTATCTTTACTCTTTAAATCGCCCTTTACGCTTTTGTTTGTCCTGTTCTCTTATAATTTCTTAGATTAATTTGCAGCCCTACCGTATAAAGCAGTATTGCATTGCATTGTCCTTTTAAACAGTAAATTTTCCAGAGGTTCCTGATGACAGCCTTTCATTTCCTCCTCCCCACTCCTACCTCCCCATTTCTCTTACTGCTTATCGCAAAGACAAGGGCTGCAGACTAAGTGCCTGGTTTCTTCCATGTGCCTGCATGTCTGTGTGTTAAGGAAAGAATTTGGTAAGCATTATTTTCCCACTTTGAAGGAAGATTATAGGAATTTTAGACCAAGAATTTAAGGATTCAAGGAAACAGTATTTTAAATGTTTCCTTTACCTGTATCTGCATCGTGAGTTTTCTGTATTGTAAATTTAGTACTTCAATTTTGATTATAAGCAAAGGGGAAATGCTCGAGTATGAGATGCTGTAAACTTTTGATATAGTAAATACACTAAGTTTGCCCTCTTTTAAAGTACCATGTGAATCTCAGGTAATTTTTGTAGAGCATATTTTATTTTTCCTGTTAATTAGGCAAAAGTTACAGTACTCATGTATGGTGTTTTTGTTGCTAAGTACCTAGATTTGGGGTTAGTGGCCTTTTAAAGAATAAGGCTTGAGGGACCAGCAGGTGGCGGGGTGGTTAAGGCACTAGACACTCCCACATGGTGGACCACAGTTCAAGTCCTGGACCTGGTGGCTTGCTTTCTTCTCTCTCTCTCTCTTTCTGTGTGTGTGTGTGTGTGTGTGTGTGTGTGTGTCTCTCTCCCTGGTCAAATTAAAAAATAAATGAATGAATAAATCAAATTAAATAAATAATTCTTTAAAAAACAACAAGGTTTGAGGCTCAAACATTTAATCAGAATTATACGATTAGATAGTCCTGAAAGTGTCAATGTGAAAACATAATTCAAGCTTATTTCATGAGTATGTAAAAACAGGGCCAGCTTGGTGGTGTGGTGGTTAGGGTGTCTGGATCCCACATGACCAGCATGTGGTCAAGTCGTGGACCCAGTGTCTTCAACAATCACATCGTGGACATGTGTGTGTGTCCAAAGTCCTGAGAGCAGAATGGAGGAGAGGGACTATGAAGTAGCTATCCCCTCTGGGTAGTGTTCCCTCTACCCCCCCACCCCATGAGCACAGGTGCCCTATACCTAACTAAAAAATAAATAAAACAGCTGTGGCTAAGGAGTTTTATCCATTGGGATTTTGTATAGTTTATGACATTACATAAGATTCATAAAGGGATATCTAAAAGCTATTTATGTTGACTTATGTTGACTCATTTTTATATATGTGTGTTTTGAATTTTAGGTCTGCTCCAAAGGAAAAGAGGAAAAAAAAACATGGCTGCAAAGGAGAAACTGGAAGCAGTGTTAAATGTGGCCCTAAGGGTGCCCAGCATCATGCTGTTGGATGTCTTATACAGATGGGATGTCAGCTCTTTTTTCCAGCAGATCCAAAGAAGTAGCCTCAGTAACAACCCTCTTTTCCAGTATAAGTATTTGGCTCTTAATATGCATTACGTAGGTAAGTGTCTACATTATGTCTTTGTGTATTTTTCAATTTGGGAAAAATGAGGTTCCGTTGCATTGAGATGACAATGATACAGTCATCGATGAATCTTGTTTATAGTTATATTTTTCTTACTATTGCAGATGAATTTTAGAACTAGAGGAAAGTAGGCAGTGTTAGATTTATTTTACTGGATAAAACTGGAAGGCAGACGAAAGCATTTTAGATGTTAATATGATAAAATGTAAATGAGAAATAGTTTTCTAGACAGCTGATCCCTTATTTGTCCTTATTTTGGGGGAAGGCAATAATTCAGAAAGTGTGCTTTAAAATGTGATAATTCTTGTTTATTTCTTGTGACAATTTTAAAAGTTATCAATTGACAATAAAGTATTCATTTTAATTAAATGTGGGAAATGTACTGCAAGCAGTTAGGATGGTGGTTGAAGTGCTGAACTCCCACATGGTCCACCATGGTTCAAGTCCTGGACCTGGCAGCTTGAAAATCATGCAGTGCACTTGTGCATGCGTGTTCAAATCCCAGGAGGAAGATGGAGGAGAAAGGATTTGCTGAATAGCCATTCCTTGTCAGGGATGATTTCTCACTTTGCTTCTTGCTATCCGTCTCTCTCCTGCAAGTGCATGTGTCCTGTGGCAAAAACCTGAGGAAAAAAATACTAAAATTATAATTGATTTGCTTTGGTATAGTGGTAGAAGTAAAGTTAAGGTTTAAAAGAAATTAAAGTCAAGAAGTGTAGGTGTGAAGCAGATAAAATTCATCTAGAATGAATAAAAAGTCATGATCCATAATTTTTAGGTTAATTTTTAGTTTATATGTAATAAGTATTAACAATATATTTTTATTAACATTGCTGTCATATAACTCAAGACCTGGAGAAATGGTTTATTATTGTGCTTTTATTAATATTTTTATTAATAGAATTGCCCAATGAAATGTATGTCTCTGGTAGAATTTTGAAGAGCCATCTTGTCTCTGAGATTTATATTTATCTGTAGAAGGACTTTTTCCTTTCAAAACATAACCCTGAGAAACCCTTACAGCTTTATGATAGTACCAGGTAACACAATGTGGGAAGAAATATGGTATAGTCGGGACCAGCAGTTGGCGTAATAGCTATGTTGCTGGACTCCCATGTAGTCGACTGCAGTTCAAGTTCTGGACCCAGTGGCTTAAACTCACGCTGGGCATGTGTGCGTGCGTGTCCAAGATCCTGAGATGAGAATGGAGGAGAAGGGATTGCTGCGTGGCCATCCCCCCTGGGGGGTGATTTCTTGCTTTCTGTCTGTCTCTGTCTTTCAGGTGGGCGCACAGGCTCTATAGCAAAAACCTCTACCAAAAAAAAAAAAAAAAAAAAAAAAAGAGAAAAAGAAAATATAGTGGAAAAGACAGTTCACTAGAAATGAAGCATCTAGGTTAAGTAAATTCATCTCTTGTAGATGGCACTGCTTGGAATAGTCTGTGAAATGAGAAGGTTCCTTTATTTGCAAAACACTATAATTCTCAGCCCTTTATTAAGGGCTTTGTATGTTAGCCAATTTATGGAAAGTAATTCCAGTCAGTTGTAAAAGAACAATTGGGTACTTGGCTTAGCTTTTTAGCTTAATCAGCAAAGTAATTCATACTGTGGTTTAAAAAAATGTGCTTATCATATATTATTTCTGAACAGATTGAAATATTTATTATAAAAGCAGTTTCCTAACAACCAGAAATTGAATTTCTAAAATTTCATTTTAGAAATCGAATAGGTTCTTCTTCAGTTGAAGTTCATATACTCTGGCTTTTGACTTTGGGAACTCAACTGAGCTTTGTTAAATCCACTTACTGCATGCCATGGTAGAGTAAACTCAGTGACTACATGAATAGATAGTTTCAGCTTGAATGGTTTTTCGGTTGGAATAACCTCTGTCAAAGTATTATGCAGTATTTATGTAATGCTCCAGTTTACAATATTTAACCCTTGATTTTTTAAAAGTCTTTTAAGTTTGAAATCATTAAGCTCATTCTTAGGTATTTTATCTTTTATTGCTATCACAGTGGTGTTATTAAGAAATAAAATCAAGATAGGGAGTGGTTAAAGTTTGTGTTTCTGGAATACAATTGTGCCCACAAACTTAAAAGTTTCCCAGTGTGGGTTCTGCCTGAGAATAAGAAAGAGAAGTGACTGTCCAAATATAACTGGTGGAAATGTTAATTGTAGTAACTTTTGTGGAGTAAATAGGATTTGAAAAAGGGGAATAGAACTAATATTGGAAAGGTATAGTGGGGCCTTTTGTGAAGAACCCTGAGTACATGTGGTAGGTATTATGCTTAGTTTAGAAGGTAGTGGTGGGCCAGTGAAGGTTTTAGAGGAGAGAGTTAGAGGATAAGAGAAATCCATGTGATAGAGCCAAAGAGTAACAGCATTTGAAGAGTTGTAACCTCAGATGACCGGATAAGCAGGTTATCACAGATTTGATAAGTAGGCAGTATTGACTTCTCAGTTTCTTTAGAGTAGAAGAGTAAAGGCAGTTTGTAGAGGGTTTATGTATTGTAGAGGGTTAAAGGGAAAAATAGTCAGAAAATAGAGGCACTGGGTACAGATAGACTGAAATATCTGTGGAATGAGAAAAGTAGATGATAGGGAAAGGAGAAATCAGTGTGAAAGAGAAGCTTGTGTGTGTGTTTTTCCCTCCAAGGTGAGATGTGCTCATCCTTAAAACAGGTGAGGACTGGTGTCAGGGGAATGACCTAAGATGCAAAAATTAGATGGTCTTCAGGACAGGAGTTGAAGAAATATGATCTTGAATTGAGTGGAGGGGGCAACCTTAGAGAGAGACAGTAAGACACCCAGGTCTTCCTCTGGGACTAGAGAGGCTGAGAGTATTGGTGTAAAAGCAAGTCAGGAGACATCAGGAACAGGTAGGTGATCAAAAGAGGCATGATGTACCATTGTGCAATATATTTGACTATAAAGTAGAAAAATGTATAAAGTAAGTAAAATATGCTTTGTATTTTGAACCAAGAAATTCATAGTGATTTTACTAAAATTCACTTCGTAGTGAAATGAGAAACCTCAGAAGTTTTCAAAGCCTAATTGGATATCAGTTTTTTTCTGTTAGTATAATTAATTGACCAACTAAACTAGAATAATATTTTATTTATCTCTTCATTTCTGCCTCAGGTTATATCTTAAGTGTTGTGTTACTAACCTTGCCCAGGCAGCATCTGGTTCAGCTTTATCTATATTTTTTGACTGCCCTGCTCCTCTATGCTGGACATCAAATCTCCAGGTAAGAATGTGACCCCATTTTTGAAATGTGTGACTGAATTTATTTATTTTTTTAAAGAATTATTTATTTTATTTTATTTATTCATTCATTTATTTTAATTTGACCAGAGAGAGAAAGAGAGAGAGAGAGAGAGAGAGAGAGAGAAAGTGAGAAAGCAAGCCACCAAATTCAGGACTCGAACTGTGGCCGGCCATGTGGGAGTGTCCAGTACCTTAACCACTACGTTACATGCTGGTCCTTATGAATTTATAAAGTTTCATTTTGCTAGTAAAATAATTTTTTTTTTAAACTTTATTTATTTTAATTTGACCAGAAAGGAACAGAGTGAGAGAGAGAGAGAAAGTGAGAAAGCAAGCTGCCAGGTCCGGGACTTGAACCACAGTCAGCCATGTGGGAGTCCAGCGGCCTTAAGCACCATGCCACCTGCCGGCCCCCAACTAGTAAAATAATTTTTCATGAACATGGTTGAGAAACTAAAGCTTTTGCCTACTGTAATCTCAGTGACTCAGAGAAGCAGAGGCAGGAGGATGGCAACAGTCAAAAACATGCTTGATATGAAATAAACCTTAACATGTTTACAAAGATACTTAAGCTTTTCTGTATTGCCTGTAAAAAAGAATTTCTAAAGTCAGGCTGTAGGAACACTTTAACAAGACTTTTGTACTCTCATCATTTTAGGACGTCAGTGATATATGAAAGTCAGTTTAAGATACAACCATGTGGAGTGGTGATTAATATAAATTACTGAGGTTAATTGTATAGCTCAGAACTGCTGCCTCTTTAGCAGTATTGCCTGTTTACTTAGGTTTGGTACACCTAAATTGTAAGACTTGGGTCTGCCCACTAGTGAGCTTCCTACTTGGGAACCAAATGTTACAGTACAGGTGAACCAAGAGTGACACTGTAAATGTAATGTGGTTGAATAAGTTTGGAGGTATGATCTCTTTTGAAACTTATATTTCATAATTTTTGGTTGGAATGTATTTACATAATAAAATATACTCCCAGTGTTAGAGGAGTGGATACTTCGCATATGGAACATACTATAAGATGAAGTCTGAAATAGAGATTTTGTTGTAGACTTAAAATTTAATTGGGACCAACAGTTAGCGTAATGGCTATGTCGCTGAACTCCCATGTAGTCGACCATGGTTCATGTCCCAGACTCGGTGGCTTAAACTCACGCCGGTTGCATGCGTGTGCATGCCCAAGATCCCTAGAGGAGAATGGAGGAGAAGGGATTGCGGTGTGGCCGTCCTCCCCTGGGGCATGATTTCTTGCTTTCTGTCTCTCTTTCTGGCAAGTGCATGCACCCTATAGCAAAAAAACCTCTTAAAAAAGTTTAATCTTAGAGGGGGACCAGGAGATGGTGTAATGGTTACTTCGCTGGACTCCTATGTAGTCAACCGCAGTTTAAGTCCCGCACCTGGTGGCTTAAAATTTACACCGGGTGCGCGTTACATGTGTGTGCCCAAAATTCCAAGAGGAGAATGGAGGAGAAGGGATTTTGGCGTGGCCATCTCCCCAAGGGGTGATTTCTTTCTTTCTTTCTGGAGAGTATAAGCGTCCTATAACAAAAATCTCTCTTAAGGAAAAAAAAATTAACCTTAGAGAGACCAGCAGATGGAATAATGGTTACGTTGCAGGACTCCTATGTAGTTGACCACGGTTCGAGTCCTGGACCTTGGGGGCTTAAACTCACGCAGGGTGTGTGTGCATGTGTGCCCAAAATCTTGAGAGGAGAATGGAGAAGAAAGGATTATAGCGTGGCCATTCCCCTGAGGGGTGATTTCTTGCTTTCTGTCTCTCTGGTGAGCACACACACCCTATAGCAAAAATCTCTCTTAAAAATATATTAACCTTAGAAATCGCATTTTTATATTACTAGAATTGTTGAGTTTTAGAAAACCTTAATTTGGGTTCAGCAGGTTAAGGATGCTGGACTCCTATATTACTGACCACAGTTCAAGTCCCGGATCTGGTGGGTTGCTTTCTCAATTTCCCTCCCTCTCTCGCTCTGATTCTCTCTGGTCAAATTAAAAATAAATAAATAAATACCATTAAACAAAATAGTTCCTTTAAAAAAAACTTAATATTTTGCTAAATATAAAATAAAATTATTTACTGTATATGTAGCCAATTTTTGGAAATATATAAAATTTAATAGTCACCTAAAATTACAACTGCCAGAAATAATTTTCTAATGTCTTGGAATTCCAGTTCTTCAAAACTTCTAATTCTTTTTTTTTTTTTTTGAGAGGTTTTCGCTATAGGGTGCGTGCGCTCGCCAGACAGACAGACAGAGACAGAGAGACAGAAAGCGAGAAATCACCCCCCAGGGGGGATGGCCACGCCGCAATTCCCTTCTCCTCCATTCTCCTCTCGGGATCTTGGGCATGCATGCAAACGCGCCCGGTGTGAGTTTTAAGCCACCAGGTCCAGGACACGAACCGCGATTGACTACATGGGAGTCCAGCAACATAGCCATTACGTTAACTGCTGGTCCCCAAAACTTCTAATTCTTTTTTTTTCTTTTTTTTTTTTTTTTTTTCTTTTTTTGGAGAGGTTTTTGCTATAGGGCGCGTGCGCTCGCCAGACAGACAGAGACAGAGAGATAGAAAGCAGGAAATCACCCCCCAGGGGGGATGGCCACGCCGCAATCCCTTCTCCTCCATTCTCCTCTCGGGATCTTGGGCACGCACGCACACGTGCCCGGCGTGAGTTTAAGCCGCCGGGTCCGGGACTCGAACCGCGGTCGACTACGTGGGAGTCCAGCGACATAGCCAAAAACTTCTAATTCTTACCACCTTAATGGAGACAAAAGAATTAACTGTAATAACTTGGCTTTTGGCCTCTTATGATGCAAGACCTCCTTTCTCCTTAAAATTTTACCTGATTATTTTCAAAGTTCCCAAAATATTTTTCAGAAACTCAGTTTTCTCACATTTGTCTTCCCTATACCTGCCTGGTTGATTTCCTCTGCTTAGAATGGTACTAGGAGGGGGTGTCTTACTCTTTTACTTCTGCCCCTGTCCTTGCCTAGGGTATGTCTTCTGTGTCAAAGTTGCAAAACCTGGAGTTGCCTGAGTAGTGCTGCATTTCCTAGAATCTTGACAATGTGCACATCAATCTGTGTACCACTCAAAGGTGGAAACAATGACCTTCCTCATTTTGTGTCACATAGTATGTGTCTGGGTCATGGACTCCTTCATGGAAACAATTTAAACCTTCTCCAGTAGCATCTCTCTTCATGGAGCTTAACTAGGAGTCGAAGGGCCAGTACTGACACAGATAGCATGATGTCCTGTTTACAGTACCTCCTCTTTCCAGTACCATTAGCCTCAGTCCTTTATATAATCTATTCCTGTGGCCTTCCCCAGACACTTCTGAATCTCAGGTCAGCTTCAAATTGGAGACACTTCTCTTATTTAATCATTTTTAGACAAAGATCCTATTTGTAGAATATAAAACAGTAGTTAGGATATGGGTTGTGGAATCACTGTTTCAATATGTACATGTGTGCCTGGGCACCTTAGAGCCACTTGGATATTTTTTGGAGAGATGGCTATAGGATGAGATAGGTTCAAATTCCTCCTTCCTTATTCACTGCTTTACAACCTGTGTGTTACTTACTGGAAAGGTAAGCCTTAGTTTCCTCACCCGTAGAATGGTGATAGTATCTTAAGGGGTTGTTGAAAAATTCATTAAAATAACCTTTCTTGGGACCAACAGATGGCTTAATGGCTATGTCGCTGGACTCCCATGTAGTTGACTGCGGTTCGAGCCCCAGACCCAGTGGCTTAAACTCATGCTGGGCGCGTGTGCGTGCGTGGCCAAGATCCTGAGAGGAGAATGGAGGAGAAGGGATTGTGGCGTGGCCATCCCCCCTGGGGGGTGATTTCTCACTTTCTGTCTCTCTGTCTCTCTCTGTCTTTCTGGCGAGTGCATGTGCCCTATAGCAAAAACCTCTCAAAAAAGAGCTTTCTTTTTTTCTTTTTTTAAGAATTATTTTATTTAACTTTATTTATTTATTTATTTATTTATTTATTTATTTATTTATTTATTTATTTTTAATTTGACCAGAGAAGGACAGAGCTAGTGAACAAAAGAGGGGGGTGGGGGAATGAGAAAGCAAGCTGCCAGGTCCAGAACTTGAACCATGGTCAGCCATATGGGAGTTTAGTGCCCTCAACCACCATGCCACTCGCCAGCCCCAAAATAAGCTTTCTAAAGCTCCTAGCATAATTTATGACATACAAGGGAGCTTCAAAAAGTTCACGAGAAATGCACATTGTGAAACAACTGTTTATGCATTTCAGAATTTTGCACTGAATGAATTTTCATTTTCCATGAACTTTTTTTTTACATAATCAAAAAAATTTTGCTCATACTCCATAGTTCTTGACAGTTAATAAATAACTTTTGAAATTTCAAAAAACTGAATTTTAAAGATAACTTTTAAAATCTTGGGTATAATTTTGCTTGTGATTCTTTTGACAACAGAGACAGTATGGTTTTAAATATTTTGGGAAAATATTTACATATCATCTACTCAAACTGCTTAAAAGCAGACACCCAGCACACAATTCACACATGAACCTTTCCAATTCACTCTGCCTGCCAAGCATTCTGCTAGCAAAGATCGGTCTCTTTTTCTTCCTTCTATTTTCCATGAACTTTTTAAGGTACTCTCATGTCATAAGAGCTTAGTGAATTTTACTTTTAATTTTTGAAAAAAATTTTGCTATAAGGAGTGTGTTCTCAACATAAACAAAGACAAAAGCTGTGGGAGAGCATCCCCAGGGTGATGGCCATACCATGGTCTCTTCCCAATTCTGCACTGGGGATTTTGGGCGCTCACACACATACACCCGGTGTGTTTTTTAAGCCACCAGTTCTGGGATTCAAACCACACAGTCAACCAGGTGGGGTCCAGCTGCCTTAGCCATCTGCTAGCCCTGTGCTCAGTGAATTTTAACTAACAGTCTTATGTCTTATTTTTATCATACAGCAATGTATTATGAACATCTTATTGTGTCATTGATTTTTTAAAAAGAATTATTTATTTAATTCTATTTATATATTATTATTATTTAATTTGACCAGAGAGAAATAGAGGGAAAACAAAAAAAGCAAGCCTCCAGGTTCAGTACTTACACCTCGGCAGGCCATATGGGAGTTCAGTACCTTAACCACCATGCCACCTGCTCGCCCCATGTGTCACATTGACTTATAAAAATGATGTTTTAAGTGGTGTTCCACCATATAGCCATATAAAGATAGCTTTTTAGAGTTGATGAGATTTTAATGAACAGTCAAGAAAATCTCAAAGTTGGAGGTAGTGCTATTAAAATGGTTGCTTTTAATTTATTTATTATAATTCTGGGTGAAAAACCATGAACTTGCCCTTCATAGTTTTTTCATTTCCACATGTTTTAGTGGTATAGTGATGGTTGAAACCATATAGTTCTGTTTTTAATCTATAGTGTTACTAATCCAGGCATTTCTAGAGAGGTCAAAAATCCTGTTATGTAAGGGAAAAGGGGACCCAAACAATTTCAGAGAAAAGAAAGGCTTTTTCTTCTGATTATTCTTGTAGCAACTTTAGCTTTTTTATGTTAGTTTATGGGAATGTTTTTTCTAATGTTTAAAGTTTGTTTTTAACTACTAGAAAATTAAAACCTTTTTAAAATTTATCATTTTTTTTTGGAGAGGTTTTTGCTATAGGGTGCGTGTGCTCACCAGACAGACAGAGAGAGACAGACAGAAAGCGAGAAATCACCCCCCAGGGGGGATGGCCACACCGCAATCCCTTCTCCTCCATTCTCTTCTCAGGATCTTGGGCATGCACGCCCACGCGCCCGGCATGAGTTTTAAGCCACCGGATCCAGGATGCGAACCACAGTCGACTACGGGGAAGTCCAGCGGCATAGCCATTACGCTAACTGCTGGTCCCTAAAATTTTATCTTTTTTTTTTTAAAGTTTATGTATTTATTTTTTTCAGAGAGAGAAAGATACACCATGCAACAGAGTCTTTACGTTGCAGTCTACCCCCAGCCTTAGCTGGCCCATACCTTGGACGTGTGAGCGTGTGCCAGGGGTGTTGAGGCAGGTTCTAGGATGTGAACCCAGGATCTCCCCTTGTGGGTCAAGTTCCATTACCAGTGTGCCACGCCCAGCCCTAAAATTTATTTTAAACAAAAAGAATTTTAGTAAAATTTTATAGTGGGCAAAAATATTTCCCATTCTGATTTTATTTTGATCCTTATTATTTATAATCCTTTGAGATTTACAGATTGAAAAAACTGAAGTGGACAGACAGCTAGGAAGGGACAACCCCAGACTCTTAACTTGAGTTCAGATTTTCTATTTCCTAGTTCAGTTGTCTTAGAGAGGCAGCAAGATTAGTGGAAAGAAAATTAGTTTTAGAATCCGATGGGAATGAAATTGTTCTACTACTTATTAAGTACGGTACTTCAGCAAGTTCTCCTTTGAAACTGTAGACAATGCGTATCTTACAGAGTTCGTTTTGCTATTAAAGGAACAAATCTCACTATATGCCATGTATTTTAGTATTTTTTTCCTTCAATTTATAATTTATCCTATGATATACTGTCTCATAAAATGTTAGCAAAAAATGTACTATCCTTGAGTTATTTATAACATGTCACATTTAATTAATATTGTGGTTTGAACATATCATATTCATAAGACATTGAGGTTAATTAACGTTTTTAGTTTTAAAAAAAGAGTGGTGTGGGGCTGGCAGGTGGTATGTTGGTTAAGATGCTGGACTCCCACATGGCCAACTACAGTTCAAACCCTGGACTTGGTGACTTGCTTTCTCACTTTCCCTCTGTTTCTCTCTGGTCAAATTAAAAATGATGCCAGAAGTACCCCCTCCCCAGCGATGTGACAACTAAAATGTGTCCTTAGACATTGCCACATGTTCCCCCCCAGGGGACAGAATTGTTCTGTTAAGAACCAGTGCTATGGATAAAGGATTTTTAAAATGAATTTTATTATTTATATGTTGAAGTAAGTTTTGACAGGAAAAAAACTGACCAGTTTTAGTGTTTGACATGTTTTCTTTTGAGCATTATCAAATTCAGGCACTAAGCATCTAGGAGGTCAGAAAAAAGCTGAAGAAAGAAGTTGAGTGTCAAGACAATGTAATTATGCCCTTGGAAAATGAACTCTTCAGTTGCTAGCACATTGCTGAGTGAGGTGTGTGTGTGTGCATGTGTAGGCACTCAGTTACAGGTATGTGAACATCTCAGCATTTGGGACCTCTTATATCGAGTGGTGCTTTTTTATTTGCTCATATTGCAAAATGTAGCCTGACAGCTCACCTTTTTTTGTGTGTGTATGAAAGTATACTAGGTTTCTCTGGAATTCACATTGTTTGAAAGCTTCAAGTAAACAGCCAGAATGTACAGATGTTTCTAGGTTATCAATTGACTTGGTCAGATTATTTAAGAGACCATTGTTAGTAAAGGTGTTTACTCAGTTGATGAAGTAGTAAGCCCCTAGGTTTTATTGTTATTATTTGTTTATTTTTATAACTCGTGTTTTTCTTTTTATAACAAGAATTTTTCTAATTGCAAGCTGTCCGTTAGGCCTTTTTCATACATCTTTTACATTCCTTATGCTATTAAACAGTTTTAATCAGTAAAAGAGACTACCATAGGGTACTAGAGAAGTAGATTTTCAAAGTTTTTTTATATATAATTCTTTTTTTTTTTTTTTTTTTTTGGCTATAGATCATGTGTGCCCACTAGAGAGAGTCTGGGGGAACTGAGAAAGCCCCCCTAGAGGGGATGGCCACACCGCAGTCTCTTGTCCTCCAGTCTTTTCTTGGGGTTTTGGGCACACATGCACAACATGTTTTTCAAGCTTCCAGGTCTGGGACTTGAACTGCGTAGTTGGCCATGAGGGATCTAATTATCTTAACCACCACACTACTGGCTCACTCTTTCACAACATTTTATATTTTTTTCTTACAGCACTTAACATAATCATAATGAAATAATTGTAAGGATAAGGATAATTATTTGTCTTCATAGCTTGTAAGCTTCATGCCCTTGGAGACCATGTCTTATCTCCTGCAGTATTCACAGATCCTAGCAGAGTGCCAGCAACATACAGTGTGCACAGTTTATTTTTTTTGGTTGAAAAGTACAGATGGTGTTAATTTTCCCTAGAAGTTTCATTTTATGGAAATAGAATGTCACATAAGAAACTAAAGAAAGATAAGCATTAAAAAAAATCAGGCGATTAACTAAGGTAGGCTGTGAAATAATGCAAAACGTCAACACGTTTCTCAGCAGTAAGAAATTCTGGCTGATGAGTTCATTAAGTTCTCTATGTAACAGAACCAACAAGGAAGGAACACATGGCAGGGACCCCAGCTGTAGTCTCTGCTTGCTCCTCACTCAGCTCTTTGGAATTGAGCCCTTCAGAGGCGCCTTTTGGCTTTCCTCCTTGAAGATAGTAGTGTTATGGCTGAGCAGGTAAAATTAATTTCACCTTTTTTTAAATTGAGGCGAAATTTCATATAACATAAAATTAACCATTTACAATGAACAGTTCAGGGGCTGGTGGGTGGCAGTCGAGCAGGGTTACTCAACCACTGTACAGTGGTTAAGGTGCTGGGATCCCACATGGCCCACCCTTATTCAAGTCCTGTACTTGGCAGCTTTTTTTCTCACTCTCTCTTTCTCTTCCTCTGTCTCTCTCTGGTCAAAGTGAAGGTGAAGAATAATAAAAATAAATAAAAATTAAATAATTAAATAATATAATGAAAATAAATATAGGTGTTCACTGTACTATTAAAAAAAAAATTAAGGAGCCAGGAGATGGCATAATGGTTATGTCACTGGACTCCCACGTAGTTGACTGTGGTTCAAGTTCCGAACACTGTGGCTTAAAACTCACACCGGACTTGTGTACATGTGTCTCCAAAATCCTGAGGAGAATGGAGAAGAAGGGACTATAGCCTGGCCATACCCCCATGGGTGATTTTTTGCTTTCCATCTGTCTGGCAAGTACACACACTGTACAGTAAAATATCTCTCTAAAATATTTAAAAAATAAAATGAACAGAACAGTTCAGTGGCATACAGTACATTCATGATATGCAACCACCATCTTTATCTAATTCTAAAACATTTTCATCAGCTGCAAATAAAGTCCAGTAACAATTAAGCAGTTACTTTCATTGACCACTTCCACCAGCTTCTGTCAACCACAAATCTGCTTTCTGTCTTTATTGGTTTGCTCTGGTCCCTGTTTAAATTAGACCTATTGGAAAGGGACATGCCATGTCCCAAAAGAAATTGTTGTGTTTTAGAGGGCTAGGTAGTATTGGGACTTTAGACTTATTTCTCTTGGGGGCTGACAGGTGGTGTGGTGGTTAAAGGTGCTGGATTCCCACATGGCCGACCATGGTTCAAGTCCCGGACCTGGCGGCTTACTTTCTCACTTTCCCTTTCTCTCTCTCTGGTCAAATTAAAATAAACAAATGAATAAATAAAATTACAAAAAGAATTATATCTCTTTTAAATATATATGTTCTTTAACATTTTCAAAGACTTTATACTTACACTAGTGGTATTATATGCGTATTTCATTTAAGGTTAATAATTCTCTTAATATTTTTAGCTTTTTGTCCTAAAACCATATAGTAATTGCATCGATAGTTACCTATAGTAATCAGATATTATTAATATTTTATTTGCACACGTGGCATTGTGCCTCTCTGCAGTCAAGCAGGGTTACTCAACCACTGTACAATTGACATTTTAGGGTGGGTAGTTCTTGGTTCTGGGGGGCTGTCTTGTGTGTAGTGGCATTCTTGGCCTTTATAAGAAATTAGTAGAACCCTTTCTTCTCCATTTATTACAACCAGAAATGTTTCTAGACATTGTCAAATGTCCTCTCAGGGTCAGAGTTGCCCCAATTGACACCAGTGCATTAAATAATTCCTGAGGATCTAACATTTTTTTTTAGTAAGAAAAGACTTAATACATTACGTATTAGAAAAAGTCAGCATAGGCTGTGCCCCTGTGATGCAGTTAGTATTGTATTGGACTGTGGAGCTGGGAGCCACATGCTATCTGTGGTTCAAATCCCCAGCAGATCAGCCTGAAGACATGCCAGACATGTGTGCCTAGGGTCCTGGTGGGCAGGAGGGTTGGAGGAAGGGAATTACAGCATTACTGAGTCCTGTGGAGGGGGCTTCTCTCTCTCTCTCTCTCATGTGCATGTGCACACATATAAGTCTGCTCTAACATGAATTTAAAAAAAAAATAGTCATCAGAGTGTGATAAAGGAGAATTGCTAGATTACCCATGGAAATTGGTTTATTTTTTATTTTTTGGAGAGGTTTTCGCTATAGGGCGCATGCGTTCGCCAGACAGAGAGAGACAGAGAGACAGAAAGCGAGAAATCACCCCCTGGGGGGATGGCCACGCTGCAATCCCTTCCCCTCCATTCTCCTCTCGGGATCTTGGGCACGCACGCACATACGCCCGGCGTGAGTTTTAAGCCACTGGGTCCAGGACGCAAACTGTGGTCGACTACGTGGGAGCCCAGCGACATAGCCATTACGCTAACTGCTGGTCCCTGGAAATTGATTTCTTATAATCACTCCAAACTGTTTACATTCTTTGAAGAATTTTACTTTAGTGTTATATTTTGTGTTTTTTTGGTCAATATCCTCCTGGCTGATTATGTAAAGGTCCCTGTTTGGTTATGTCATGCTAAAGAAATTCATCTTGATTGCTTAATAGGAAGTAATTTCATAGAGAAGGTAAATACAAGCATTTAAGCGTGTTTGCAAATACATGAAGCACACAAACTGTTTTAAAATACAACAAATAATGTAGCAATTGAAAAAAGAGGAAGGGTTTTTTTTTTTTTTTATACAATTTTTCTTTCTTTGATGCCCAAATAATTTAAGACAGTGATCTTATGGTGTTATCACTTACTGATAATAAATTAAATTCTTCATTTTTGTGCTTCTGTCTGTTTTCTCAGGGTTTAAAGGCTCATTCGTTACTAAAAGTTTACTCTTGGTTACATTGGTTACTGAAAGTTAATGTCCTTTTTTTTTTTTGGAGAGGTTTTTGCTATAGGGTGTGTGCACTTGCCAGAAAGATAGAGACAGAAAGCAAGAAATCACCCCCCAGGGGGAATGGCCATACCGCAATTCCTTCTCCTCCATTCTCCTCTCAGGATCTTGGGCACATGTGCATACATGCCCAGCCTGAGTTTAAGCCACTGGGTTCAGGACTCGATCTGCAATCGACTACACGGGAGTCCAGCGACATAGCCATTACCCTAACTGCTGGTCCCAAGTTTACTGTTCTTAATAGTCACATGTTAAATGAATTAAATTTAAAATGAAATATTTTACTTGATCTAAATTTTTTTTCATAATAAATATATGGCCTACTTAATTATATTTTCATAGATTTCCTACAAAGTTGAAAATGACTTTTTTTTTAAGGTTTTTGCCATAGGGCACATGCACTTGCCAGAAAGAGACAGAAGGTGAGAAATCATCCCCTAAGGGGAATGACCATGACATAATCCCTTCTCCTCCATTCTCCTCTCAGGATTTTGGGCACTGCTGTGACTTTTAAGCCTCTGGGTCCGGGACTGTAACCGTGGTCAGCCATGTGGGGAACCCAGCATCTTAACCACCACACTACCTACTGACCCCTAAAAATGACAGTTAAGGTTTTTTTTCCTATGAGCCAGTTTACTAACTAGTTTGTGGATTTATTTACTAGTGAAATATAATTGGGGATAAAATGGGGGGAAGGGCCAGCTTATAGTGTTTGATTTATGCTGAGCAAAGGAAGCTTGATTCCATTTGTCTAACCAGGATTTGATTCCTGGTTTTGGTTATTTACATTCCAGACTTAACATGCACATACCTAGGATCCTGACAGAGTAGAGAATTAGAGGGAAAAGATTGTGTCAAGGCCAGGCCCCTTTAGAGGGTGTGGGTGCTTTCTCTCCCTTCTCTCTCACTGTGTTTTGTAAATGCACTCTCTAGCATTAAAAGTAATTGGTGGGGGGACTAGCAGATGGCTTAATGGTTACATCACTGGACTCCCACATGATCGACCATGGTTCGAATCCTGGACCTGGTATCTTAAAACTCATGCCGGGTGTGTGTGCGTGCATTCCCAAAATCCTGAGAGGACAGTAAAGGAGAAGGGATTGCGTTGTGGCCATCCCCCGGGGGGTGATTTCTTGTTTTCTGTCTGTCTGTCTCTTTCTGTCTCTGTGGTGAGCACATATACCATATAGCAAAAATCTCTCTTTAAAAAAAAAAGTAGTTGGGGAGAAATATGATGGGTGTTAGTGATGAAAGAAAGCCAAAAAAGAGAAATTTAGTGTAGTATCACTAGGTATTATCAGTTAAGTAGTAGGGCTGAGAGATGGTGTTTTAAGTGCCTTTTTATTGGGCATAAAATGCTTCATAAAATAATTGGAAGAAAAAGTCCACAGAGTGGAACTTCAGCACCCTTATTGACATAGTAAAACTGATTTTTAGTAAATTATATTCAGTTTTCATTGTATGGAAGTTGGGGAAGAAGACCATTCCTGTATAATCCTTTATACCTAAGTGTTTCCTTAGATGTAGAAAGGGGTATTGTTAATATAATGTGCTTTTACGGCTTGTCCTGTCCATATGTACTTGGAGTTATCTCATTACATTCTTATCATTTTCCTTGTTTAGGGACTATGTTAGGAGTGAACTGGAATCTGCCTATGAAGGACCAATGTATTTAGAACCTCTCTCTATGAATCGGTTTACCACAGCCTTAATAGGTAAGTATTCTAAAAGAATTAAAAATACACATAGGACCCAGCCAGTCTTAAACTCTTTTATGAACTTGGGCAATGCTCACTTTAAAAAAAGAAAATTGGAAAACTCAGTTATTCATGGGGACTTTTTGCAAATACAGTCCATTGTTTAATGTTATATTTTCTTAATCTTTTTTCCCCATGTATAGATGTTTCTTATTTTATGTTTTTTAAATTTTATTACACATAGCCCATATTTTTTTTTTTTTTTTAATGTTTTTGACATAGGGCATGTGTGCTCATCAGAGACAGAGAACCAGAGAGGAAAATGAAGAAATTACACCCTCTGGGGGCTGGGTGGCCATGCCACAATCCTTTTCTCCATTCTCCTCTCAAGATTCTGGGTGTGCATGCACATGCGCCTGGTGTGATTTTCAAGCCATCAAGTCTGAGACTCTGTCTGTAGTTGGCCAGGCTGGTAGTCCAGTGCCTTCAACATGATGCCACCTGCTGACTCCACTTGCTTATGTTTTCTCCCCGGGTATTTTGAATATTTGAGAAAATTATCATCATCATTATTATTATTTTTAATTTCCTAGAGGGTGCATGCACTTGCTAGAGAGACAGATAGAAAAAGAAAGTGAGAAAACAGCCCCACAAGATCATCTGGCGGTGCCTTTTCCCATTTCTCCTTTCAGGACTTTGACTTCGGTGTGTTTCGGAAGAATCTAAGTTCAGGACTTGAACCATTCAGTCAGACGTAGGATCTAGCTGCCTTAAACACCACACTACCAGCTGGCCCAGTTAACTAACTAATTAATTAATTAATTATTTTTCAAGAGAATAGAGATTTATTTGACTACAGTTCTGGCCATGTGCACGGTCCAAAAGCATTATGAAATAGTGAAGAACAGGATCTTGAGCAGAATGGCTGCCTCTCAGTTTCCATGATTAATTTTCAAATAGAGCTAATTATTTTGAAAGATTAAATTGAAATATCTTATATCTAAAGTTACTTATTGTTGTTGAAATCCATCAGTCTATTTCCAGAAACATCCAGAAATTGAGATATGATTAAAATATTCAAGTGGCAGGATGTTAAAAATAGAAGTATTGACTAAGGCCTAAAAACAATACATGGGGTTATCGGAAAAGTCACAACGATTTTTGTTCTATGCAAAAATGCTTCATGACTTTTTTGGACAACCCAATAGCTAGATTACTATGTGACTTACAGTTGTAATTTGATATTAAGAGCTAGCAATGGTTTGGCTGCCTCTTGGGTTTTTTGACTGGAATGAAATGCCTTGTAGGATTTTCCTGTATCTTCAAATTTGTAGAGGCAAAGGATGTGAGGTTCCCATAGATCAGATACGGGCCCATGAGTCTGTGTGGGATTTTTCTTAGGTCCTGTTCCAGAGGACCCTTTAAAGAGTGAGAAAACACCAACAGAAGTTGAACGACTGGATTCCCAGGAGCTGAGGAAAGAACCAAGAACAGGCAGAGGAGGGTGCGCACCAAGCACCGAGGGTTCCACAGGACAGAGGTCCATAGTGATGGGGTCTGTCTCAGAAGAACCCACGGAAGTATCCAAGAGAGGGCCAGTGGTAGTGTGGTGGTTAAGGTGGCTGGATCCCATGTGGCTGACTGCACAGTTTGCGTCCCAGATCATGTGGCTTGAAAAACCCTCCCAGCGTGCCGCGTGCATGTGTCCAAAATTCCACAAGGAGGGAGAAATGGAGGAGACAGGATTGCATCGTGACCATCCCCTTGGGGGCGCACTCTCACTTTGTCTCTCTCTCTCTTGCGGTGTATATATATACATCAATCTATAGATATATAGATATCTGCATGTGTATATATACAGTATATATATAAATTGAAAATCTGTATATACATAAAATCTATGTGCACAGGTATATATATAGAGAGATATCTGTATACATACAGATAAATATACACAGAGAAATATACGGATACATATACATGTATATACAGAGAGATACAGACCTATTTCTTTCTCTGTATATTTAACCTGCTGTGTGTGTGTGTGTGTGTGTGTGTGTATAAATAAGTAAAACTCCGGTGAGCATGCACACTCTCTGGCAAAAGAAAAAAGTGTCCAGGAGGAAGTTTTAAATGCCTTAAGTCCAAGGAGCACCAACACCATGTCGTTATTAGAGTACACTCAAGTAGGGACTTTCCTACTTCCCTCCCTCCTCCTTCCCTACCTGCCCCTATTACGGGTGAATTAGAGAAGAGATGGAGACTTGCTAGGTCCACAACCTCTTCCCCTCTCAAAACTGCAGGTGTTCTATCCAGAGGAGGCCTGAGCTAGAGTAAGAGGAAAGTCTCAACTCTAAAATAGTTTCAGAGTTTTGGTAATTAATTTTGTAAGACAGCGGGAGGCACAAATAATGTTGCTTTATGACTACATCTTATGAGTTAGTATATTTAATAATAGTAGCATTCATTTATGAAGTTATTTGCTAGGTTAGAAAATCTGTAAAAAAATTATTTTTTAGTTTGTGATATACTTTAGTATGAATATGAAACATACTTCTTCAGATTCTTATCAGTGGCTATGGTTTTCTCTATTCAACTAAGATTCAATTGGGGGACCAGCAGTTGGCATAATGGCTATGTCGCTGGACTCCCATGTAGTCGACCATAGTTCGAGTCCCAGACCCGGTGGCTTAAACTCAACGCCGGGCTCGTGTGCATGCATGCCCAAGATCCCGAGAGGAGAATAGAGGAGAAGGGATTGCGGCGTGGCCGTCCCCCCTAGGGGGTGATTTCTCGCTTTCTGTCTCTCTGTCTCCCTCTGGCTAGTGCACGTGCCCTGTAGTAGAAACCTCTCCAAAAAAAAAAAAAATTAAATTGGAAATAAAACAGAATCTGTAAACTATTACGTAGCACCTTTTCTTCCAAGTTTGGTATTTAAGCAACTTCACATTCCTTTTCTTCTATTTCAGTAGTAAATTTTTTTTAATCGCTAGAGGGTACATGTGATTGCCAGAGAGAGGGGGGCAGAAAGCAGTCCTCAATGAGGTGTAGTCTTGCCACTGCCCCTTATCCTCATTCCTCTTTCCCATCAGGATTTTGGGCATGCATGCACAAATGCTCAGTGTGTTTTTCAAGCTGCCAGGGCCAAGATTTGAACTGTAGTCAGCCATGTAGCATCTACTTCCTTTAACTGCTAAGCTACAGGGCATCCCTTCAATAATAAACTTTTAATGAAAAACTGAATAATTTGACTATGCCATTATTTCTTAGGGTTGCAGACTTTTTAAATGTATTTCTAATAGGGGAATCCTGAAATCCAGAGTATATTGTGATTTTGACTTATACAGAATTACTGATTGAAATAAACACATCAGAAAACAAACAACTTCATCTTCTGGTGCTACAGGAGAGATTCCAGCAACAATATGACTCCTCCTTCTTTCACCTAAACAGGATGAGTAGTCATTTAAAGAGAATATGTCAGTTGAGTCATATTCTGTGAAAGAAGATAAATGAAACCTGCGGCCCTCGCAGGTTTTGTATCCATTGACTTTTTTTTTAGAGAGATTTTTACCATACTGCATGTGTGCTCACCAGAGAGACAGAAAGTAAGAAATCACCATCCCCGGGTGGTAGATGGCCATGCTGCAATCCCTTCTCCATTCCCCTCTCAAGATTTCATACACACGCTGGGTATGAGTTTTAAGCTGCCAGGTCCAGGACCAGCGAGTGACAGAGAGAGAAAGAGAGACAGAGAGAGAGAGAGAGAAAGTGAGAAAGCAAGCCACCAGGTCTCAGACTCGAACCGCATTCAGCCATGTGGGAGTCCAGCACCTTTAACCACCACACCACCTGCAGGCCCCTACAGCCTTTTATTTTAATCCCCTTTTTTCATTTGGGCACCTTACTTTTGCCATGGTTTTTATAGGCTGTGCATGATGTATAGGAGCCTCAGTTTTAGCATCTGCAGAGAATAAATTTCAGTTTTCCTTCCTGAATTGGAGAAAGTAGTGGTTTGGCTAAAACTAAACATGAGTTGCCTCATAGCTCTTTTTTAAAATATCTTCTATAATGTTGACATACCTTATTTATGGATTCACTCTCTCTTTTTCTTTTTTTTTTTTTAAATTGCCAACTATCTTACCAGAAGACAGAGAGAAAGAGAGAGAGAGAGAGAGAGAGAGAGAGAGAGCGAGCGCGCACTCCCCAACCCCAGTGTGGTGTGCTCATGCTGTAAACTCTTCTCCATTTCTCCATCCTCTCAAATTTTGGTCATACATGCACATGTGCCTGGCATGTTTTTTAAGCAGCCAGGGGCCAGGATTTGAATCATGGTTGACTCTGTGGGATCTAGCCTTGTTTTCTTTTTATTATGAGTTTTCCTCTTTTTTTATGCCTTTATGAATGTTTTCCACATATTTGAATAGCAATTCTTTTTTTTTTTTTCCTTAATGGTTCATTAAGTTTCTTTCTTTCTTTTTGGAGAGATTTTTGCTGTAGGGTGCTTGCACTTGCCACAGAGACAGAAAGAGACAGAGAGGGAAAGTGAGAAATCACCCCTTAGGAGGATGGCCATGTGTAGTCCCTTCTCCATTTTCCCCTTGGGATTTTGGGCATGCACACACACATGCCCAGCCAAAGTTTCAAGCCACTGGGTCCAGGACTTGAACCACTGTCAGCATATGAAAGTCTAGCACCTTAACCTCTGTGCCACCTGCTGGCCCCTATTTCTGCTACGAGAGGCAAAGAGGTGAGAGAAGAAAGGCATTCCTAATAGGGTCTTCACACCAGGATTTGTCCTCAGTATCAGCTGGCTTGCTCCAAGGGCACATGTGAGCCTGTGTGTTCAGGGACATGTCCAGATGCAAACCCGAGACCTTTCCCTGTGGATCCAGTGTTACTGCTCTGCCACCACCTGACATGGGATCTAAATTCTGTGAGGATCTTACTGAGCCACGATCTTCTCACTCAAGCCTCCCACTCAATTAGGATTATAGGCAGGGACTACCGAACAGGCATGTTTCGGTCGATTTAAGATCTGAACCTGGGCCTCCCATGTGACCCCAGCCTCAGTGCAGCAGCATCTCACTGCTTACCTCACACACCCTTCACAGCTAGACCTGGATACCAGGTTTTTATAAAGGGCTAAACATACTGCTTTGTGGGAACAAATACCAAATGTGTTTTATAGTGTGGTAGATTGTTAGGAATATTCAGCCTTGTGTAAAGATGATTGACATTTTAAAATCCTGTTAAAAATGGGATAGAACACAAACAGAAATTCCAGAGCTTTGTTCACATAATTTATATATATGTTGCTTACCCGCCGGTAACCAACAGAATGCAGATTCTGCATACACATGCCCAGTGTGGTCAGGTGGTTTCTGGACATGAAGCTGGAGCCATCCCTTTTGGGTCATCCTTGAAGAGCTTCATGTTTTACCGCCGCATCACCATCTGGCTGTTTCTTCACTTTCATGGTTTTCTGTATTTTTATAATGATCAGGTGCAATCTTCTACGAGAACAATTTGTTTGAAATTTTAACTTTCATGTTTAAGTTATTTGGAGAGGCTTGCATGGTTCTATAAAAATAATTAAAGGTGCAAAAACCTCAGAACAAGTCTTGTTGCAGTGCAATCTTAGACAAGTATCTCTTGAATTTTACTTTTTTTTTTAAGAAAGATTTTTGCTATGGGATGTGTGCGCTCACCGGAGAGACAGAGAGAGACAGAAAGTGAGAAATCACCTCCCCAGGGGGGCGGCCATGCCACAATTCCTTCTCCATTTTCCTCTCAGAATCTTGGGCACGCACGCAAACATACCTAGCGTTGAGTCTTAAGCCGCTGGGTCCGGTCCTTGGTCGACTACATGCGAGTCCAGCGACATAATCATTACACCATCTGCTGGTCCTGGATTTTGTTTTTAGTTGTAGACTGGAGTAGTTAAATATTGAGTACCTTTAGAAAAGGGGCCTTATGTATAAGAAAATATATATGTGTGTGTGCATGTATGTATACATATATGTATATATGTAGCTGGATTATAATACTAAATTAGACATTGTTTAAAATTTTTTCCATGTTATACATGCCATCAGGAATGTGAAGAAAAACAGTTGAAATCTATACAGCTTTTTTCAAATCAGCCCTTGGAAATTAGTATTCAAAATTCACAGAATATGTAATTATGTGAATATGTAATTAAGATCAGATGAATTTAAAATTTGATTATAAAATGTTATCTAAGAGTTGTTATTTAGGCTTCTTAAAAAGCTATTAATCATCCTTGTCAACAGTGTTTTATTGTTTTTATTTTGTAGATGCCAAGTACTTAAAATGAAATGCATTCTGTTCCTCACTTTAGGTCAGTTGGTGGTATGTACTTTATGCTCCTGTGTCATGAAAACAAAGCAGATTTGGCTGTTTTCTGCTCACATGCTTCCTCTGCTAGCACGACTCTGCCTCGTTCCTCTGGAGACTATAGTTATCATCAACAAATTTGCTATGATTTTTACTGGATTGGAAGTTCTCTATTTTCTTGGGTCTAATCTTTTAGTACCTTATAATCTTGCTAAGTCTGCATACAGAGAATTGGTTCAGGTAAGACTGACAACCATGCAAAGATAAATAAAATTCTATGTAAATATTAAGGACATTAAAATCTATTTTTATTTCACAGTCATCGTTTTTATGGTTTCAAAACAGCCGTGGTTTCCAATCTAGTTAGGAGCATCTGGCATTCTTTATTAGGAAGGCAATAAAGAAGTGGTTCTCTGGAAGCAGATGGGGGTGGCTAATACCCTGCTCCTGTTTACTAGCTGTAACCTTGGGATAATCACTTAGTTTTACTTTCTGTAAAACGGAGCTAAAAAGAAGAGTTGTATTTTTCTCTTAGGGTTGCTGTGAGCTTTAAATGAGTTCAATGCCAGGCTGATGACCTTCAGGGTGTATTAACTATAGCATCAAGACAAAATGATGAAGATTTGAGTAACTAGACGTCAAGTCCTGATTTTCTCCTGATTGTAGTCCTTCTGTGACTGGTTTCTTCCCTTTGTTTATCTAATGTAGTTAAACTGAAAAGTTAAATAGTTTTGGCTTGTAATGTGGTGGCTTCCACGTAGATGCAGTGTTTGAACTGATGGCCAACATTAATATCCATCTTGGTATGCCGTCTCTCCCCAACTTTTTTTAGCCTTTGCTCTCAGACAGATTATTTTCAGATACAAACAGTAGACACTTGGGAGGTAAATGTTTCTGTTTGGTGTTTTAGTATATAAAATAGATCTCAAGCCTGATATTTGTATAAAAAGAGAGTGTTGAAATAGTCGTTCTCTTTCGCCTCCTGAGTGTGTACACGGGATATAAGGCACAGGAAACTCTTAGATTAGTCAGACTGAGAGTCGGCGAAGTGTTCTCTTATGGCCCCAGGGACAGATCTTCAAAAATAATTTCCCTAAACTCTTGGCCTTCGCCTGATTCTACCGTCTGTTTTCCTCTTACACAATGATTAACTTGGGCATTTTTCCCAGAAGTAGATCTTCCAAAGAAGAGGAGGTTACCTCTACACTCTCAGTAAAAGAGTTGCTTCATGGGGGAGGGTTGTAGGTGGATTCTGAGTTAGAACAATACATTTAATATAATTTAAGATAATATGATTTTTCTTTGAATTCAGAATTGTTATGCTGTCCTAGTTTGCAATAAACAGTAGATATTTGCTAAATTCTTAGTGCATATCAAATATTTAGTAACCATAAAGACATATTTACTCTCTTGGTTAACTTAAAATTCATGTATCACTAAGTATAGTACTGTTCAAAATAAATGATAGGTTATGAAATTTGTGACTTGGAAAGAATTGGATAAGCAAGAAATGGAAACTGTTGAATTTGTTTAGTGGCCTGTTCCTTGAATGGAAAAAGGAAAAGTATTCTCTTTATTTCATTGCTCAGTTTTCCTCTGATAATAATTTTGCAGCTGGTTGGGCAATTTCCTTTCTCTTTTAATATTTTTTAGTTGGGAAAATAGAAATAAACTGTGACTAGGTTGTCGAAAAAGCATTTGCTTTTCTAATGAAAAGAATTTTAATCTAGAATAACCTGCAAAGCAATGTTCTTTGAGTTAATTCTGTAGAATATTAGTATCTTATTGAAACATTCTGTTACCAAATTGAGAGGTTCTAGCAAGACAGTTGGCTGCTATTACCAAGGTCTTGTCCCTAGCTCGATTACATCTGTGCTCTTGGATTGAGTCAGTTCTTGGGAATTGATTATCTATTTTGTAAAGAGATTGTTTTATAAACTGGAAAACTAATTTAAGGAAGGCAGATTGGTAAGCTATTTTTTAGATGTACCTTTTTGTAGTGTGAGTATAATTGGAAAACCAAATAAATTGAGAAGCAATTTGGGGAAAAAGACTCACTAACTTTGTTCTGCAGTAGAGCAAACTTCTCTGTTGATTAAATATTCTGTTTTCCATTGAACTATTTCTCACCAAAAAAACCTGAAACATTCTTTCCCACTTCCCTTTCCCTAGCACCTCACGGTTGCTTCATACATGCTCCTCTGATTGCTTTGGTTGGATATGTGTTTTACTACCTTTCCACAAACTACTTCTGAGGTAGTTTTGTTCTGATGTGATCTTAATTTGACCTTATTCCTGAATTACTAGGGTAATTCACTGTTGCCTCAGACGAGTGAGTTATCATGTTAATAATAATGCAAAGGCAGTAAAATTGTGAAAATATGCTATTTTTAAGTATGTATACAGCTGACTTTAAAGGAACTTAGCTGAATGAATCTTGCGATAAAAGAAAAGCTGCTTAGTTTTTCACTTTAAGTCCTTCACATTAAACTTTTAAGTGTTTAATAAGTGTTTATTGAAGGTGATGCAAGATATTTCCCTTTGTTCTTTTCCTATTCAGGTGGTGGAGGTTTATGGCCTTCTAGCCTTGGGAATGTCCCTGTGGAATCAACTGGTAGTTCCTGTTCTTTTCATGGTTTTTTGGCTCGTCTTATTTGCTCTTCAGATTTATTCCTATTTCAGTACTCGAGATCAGCCTGCATCACGTGAGAGGCTTCTTTTCCTTTTTTTGACAAGGTAATTAATGAGAGCTTATGATACTGTATATAACCTTAATTAGGAAGAGAAAACTTTAATTTAGGAATACTAAGTTCTACACTTGTTTTTTAAAGAATTACAATTATTTTAAAATTTTTGCTATAGGACACATGTGCTCATCAGAGAGAGAAAGACAGAGACAGACAGAAAGTGAGAAAGCAAGCCGCCAGGTCTGGGACTCAAACCACATCAGCCATGTGGGAGTCTAGCACCTTAACCATCACACCAGCTACTGGCCCTCCTACAGATTCCCTTTTATCAACAATATTACCTACTTTATATTTAAGATACTCTTTCCATTCTGTGGATACCTATGTCTGGCAATGCAGTGATTTGCTGGTGCAGTAATGGCATGTCTGCTGCACTATGGGTCAGAGTATAGCAAATGATTTGTAGAAAGGTACGTAGCAAATCGTAAAAGTGTGTTTTCAATGTCAACTTAGATTATTGGGTCAGTAAGAGAAAAGTATGTTACAAAAATAATTATGGCTTATTGAGTACTTAATATGTGCAACACTACTGAACACTTTCCTGCTTGTTAAATCTTTTTTTTTTTTTTTTTGAGAGGTTTTCACTATAGGGCGCGTGCGCTCACCAGACAGACAGACAGAGACAAGAGAGACAGAAAGTGAGAAATCACCCCCCCAGAGGGGATGGTCATGCCGCAATCCCTTCTCCTCCATTCTCCTCTCGGGATCTTGGGCACACACGCACACGCGCCTGGCATGAGTTTTAAGCCACTGGGTCCAGGATGCAAACCGCAGTTGACTACGTGGGAGTCCAGTGACATAGCCATTACGCTAACTGCTGGTTTCCCTGCTTGTTAAATCTTTACAGCAACGGAAAGAGATAGGTGCCTTTGTTACCATATTATAGCTGAGGAAACTCCCACCAAGAATTACTTGTCCCAGGTGACACTGGTAAAAGAGGCAAAGCAGACACTGAAATCTCATTGGAGTTCAAAACCTGTTACTTATCTATACATTTTAACTATGCCCTATCATTATTATTGTTATTATTATTTTAGGTTTTTGCCATAGGGTGTGTATACTCACCAGAGAGTCAGAGAGAGAGAGTGAAAGGGAAAGTGAGAAATCACCCCCTAAGAGGGATGGCTACACCGCATTCTCTTCTCCATTCTCCTCCTGGGATTTTGGGCATCCACGCACATGGGCCTGGAGTGAGTTTCAAACTGCTGGGCCCAGGACTTGAACCATGGTGGCTGTGTGGGAATGCAGCACCTTAACTACCATGTCACCTGTGAGCCTCATGTTCTATTTTAATGTGTTGCTTCACTCTTGAGAGTCAAATTGGTGAAATGAGCATATTATAGTACTTTGTAGTTAACACAAAAGAATCCTAAGACTTGTTTTTAGATACTATTTTTTTTTAAGTCTTATGTGATTTGAGTCTGTTTCCCAGTTGAGTGTCTTTATTGTGAGTTTATGCTAGATCCACGTTTGTGATTTTTCTCCATTTGACCCTTAAGTTCTCAGAATCTAGCACATGGGTATATACATCAGTTCCCTGGCTTACTGTTTTTCCTCCTAGAAAATATATATAAGCAGATAAAAGTTGTTTTTCGGACATCCAGTATGGTAGGAGACAATATTTAGTGGTATTGGGAATAAGAAATTTAAGACATATTTACTGTTTTGTTTTTGTTAGTTGTTTGTTTGTTTGTTTCGCCATAGGGCACGTGTACTTGCCAGAGAGGAGAGAGAGAGAGAGAGACAGTGAGAGGGAAAGTGAGAAATCATCCCACAAGGGGGATGGCCGCTGCAATCCCTTTTCCTCTGTTTTTCTGCTGGGATTTTGGGCATGCACACACTTGCACCCAGCGTGAGTTTCAAGTTGCCAGATCCGGGACTTGAACCATGGTTGGCCTCATGGGAATCCAGCGCCTTAACCATCGTTGCCGCCTGTTGGCCCATGAAAATGAATAGCCTTTAATTATAAGTAACTGATAAATATACGGTAAATTGATACCAACATCAAGCACATTTTAGTGACCAATATTAAGTAAATTTAGTTGTTTTTATTATGGAGGTTTTATGCAGAAATTTTAAGTGATTCAAAAAAAAATAACTGCAATGAAATAAAAAGATATATAATTCTGTGGTAAGGAAGGTACCGTCAGTGTGGGGCCTGGAGTTGACTGTGCTTTCAACCAGACTGTTAGCCATTGCAAAGCACAGTCAAGTGAGGTACAGCACGCTGTGATGGGCTTAGTGAGTCACTAAGCTGTGCAGGAATTTGCACTTAGAAAGTAAGCAAGTAGTACTGGGATTTTACATGATGTTTAGGTGTCTTGCCAAAATAAAGTTTTTTTTCTATTCCTTTTCTATACATAGCCTGTAAAGATGATCCTTTTTCAAGATAAGAATGTTTCATTTTGGTTTTTAATTGAAAAGTTCCCGTATTGGTTCTTTCATTAATATATATTGCTGTAAGAATTGTTCTCTGTCCTTCATGCTTCTGTGTGTCAAATTATATTTATGTGTTTTCCTGCTAAAAAACAACTTATTTACAAAAAGAGGATTGGAAGCTTAGCCAAATACCCCGACTAAACAACAACAAAAAGCTCTTGCAAACAAACCGAAAAACAAGAAGAGAAAATAGAAACTAAGATAAATTAAAAATGTCTCCTATTGGGACTAGCAGTTGGCGTAATGGCTATGTCTCTGGACTCCCATGTAGTCAACCGTTGTTCAAGTCCCGGCCCGGGTGGCTTAAAACTCACACCGGACGCGTGTGCGTGTGTGCCCAAGATCCTGAGAAGAGAATGGAGGAGAAGGGATTGTGGCGTTGCCATCCCCCCTGAGGGGTGATGTCTCACTTTCTGTCTCTCTGTCTCTCTCTGTCTTTCTAGTGAGCGCATCAGCCCTATAGCAAAAACCTCTCCAAAAATAAAGGCTCGTATTGAAGAGAGAGGGAAGAAAGACAGTAAATTTCCTAATTTCTTTTATTTCCTTAAGGCTAGGTTGAAATCTTTTTAATACTTTAGTATGCCCTCTTTGGAAAAATGGTACCACATTGTTTTCCCTTAAGAGAAGGGGCCCGACAGTGGGTGGCAGTTAAATGCGATGCTTTCTGAGGCTGACCTGTATGGGAAGGTTCCAGGCTCATGTCTGCATAGCTCCCTGAGTACACCAGGCACACATGTGCCCGTGAGCTGGAGCTGGCTGAGGCTGGGGGTGATCGTGGCATGCAGACCCTGCTGGATGTGCTGTCTCTCCCTCTCTGTCTCTCTTGCTCAGGGAGATAAAAACTTAAAAAAAAAATAAGAGGAATAGGATATGCTTCTCTTGAATATGCCATTAAATCAGGCTGTTTAGATGTAATTCTCTAATTATGGAGTTGAGAATAGAGAAATAGCATGGACCCCTCAGTAAAATTATCAGCCTTTTCCAATTAGAATGAAGTAAAATTTTTAGTATATTTTCAGGCATTATTTTGGTATTTTAACACTACAGACAGTTTATTTAAATGTGATATCATTTCTGTGAGAACAATGTCAAACATTTCAGAAGTTAGATTTGTAAGCATGTTATAAAATTATTTATTCTTTTAGCTATCAGCCACAATGATTGTGGCTATTTGGACTGCTAGCAGAAAACTGTCAAAAAAATCCCCCAAAAAACAAAAACAAAAACAAAAACATGTTCTCATCATAATGTACATTGGCTTAGGTAACATAGAATACTTTCATTTTTGCACAGAAAAATACGTCATGACTTTTCTGACGACCCAATAGTTGTATAAATCCTAAATTCCACTCAGTACATACTGATATATATACTAATAAAGTACATGTAAGTTAGTGTCTAATATATATTAGTTCAATAGAGTATTTACAAAAACTAGTGTAAGTTCTTCCAGTTATCCTTATACATGGCATCATAACTCACTTTTATATTGAACAATGACGTTAAAATTATTTTTAAATGGTCTTGGACATGCTTTTGAAATGATCCTTTAATATGCATTTATTTAAACCTAAATTAAATATAAGACACCAGTAGTATGTAAGATGTTGTAGTGAGTTGAATCAGGGAGCTGCCAAGTCAATAAAGTCCCTGCTCCTTTGCAGTTTGGGCAAGCAGGAGTTGCAGCAGGGAACCCACCTAGCTATATAGTCTGAACAAATGAAGAGCCCGCGTTTCTCACAAGAAAAATCCACTACTACACAAGTTTCTTTCATATACTCAGCATGCTAATTATATGTTTCTTGAAGTTGGAACAAGATTTATGCTTTTTAAATTTTACTTCCTTTTAAGGAAAGGATAGGTAATTAAGGAAAATAAAGACCTTGTTTCAGATATGTTGCCATTTACTGGATATCTGCTAAAGAGATAGAAAAATGTGGACTTGACTAATAAGTTTATTTAAATTATTAATGGTTGATTGGGTGATCACCTAGGATTTTGGTTTGTAGGGTTTTAGTTGTTGAGCATCAGGCATGGTGGTTATGCAAAGGCTTAAAACGGTTTTATTCCAAATAGAAAATTTATTCTGTCCCTTTTCCCTTTTCTTTCCAGTATTGCTGAATGCTGCAGCACTCCTTATTCTCTTTTGGGTCTGGTCTTCACTGTTTCTTTTGTTGCCTTGGGTGTTCTGACACTCTGCAAGTTTTACTTGCAGGGTTATCGAGCTTTCATGAATGATCCTGCCATGAATCGGTAAGTTCTTCATTTGAATGTGTCTAGAAATTTAAATCCTGTAGATAACTTGAAGTAATGGTGAATTTCTTTGGTCAATGAGTTTTAGAGAAAATGGAATTTTGAGAATTGTTTTTGAATGGTTGCAATATCTGGATTAAAGTACTATGAAAAAATAAATTTCTGTGTAAGAAAGACAGTTTTATTATGTGTACATTATGATATAGTGGACACCTTTCTTTCCTTGATTTTAAGGGATTTTTCAAACACTTTTTCCCATTTTTATATGAAAAACCATTCACTTTTCCAAGATTATGAAGACATTCACTCAAGATTTTATCTTTTATAATCATAATTTTGTTCATGATGTAAATAAATAAGTTATAGTTCAGTATATACCTAAGAACATCAGAAGTATCTGGCTCATTAACAAAGCATCTTAGAAGTTGCTTTTTTTCTCCCACTCATTGCATGCTAAAATAATAGCTGATTCTTTTCTGCATGTAATGACACATGTGATTGTATATTATAGTATTAATGTTCAGTGATATGAAGTTAGTATTCTAATCAAGCTTTTAGTCAGATTAAAAAATATGTAACAACAATCTATGCCTTTATATTATTTTTCTCTTTGGAATGAAATGAGATTTGGATTATTGATCGGTTTACTTTCTGAAAATGTATGCTTTTTCAGGGGCATGACAGAAGGAGTGACACTCTTGATCTTGGCAGTGCAGACTGGGCTGATAGAGCTACAGGTGGTTCACCGGGCATTCCTGCTCAGTATTATCCTCTTCATTGTCGTAGCTTCTATTCTGCAGTCTATGTTAGAGATCGCAGATCCTATTGTTTTGGCACTGGGAGCATCTAGAGACAAGTAAGAAACTTTCTAATATTCCTTAATTTGCTTTAATTCATATGATTTTTAAATTTGTATGTATGTATGTATTTTCAGTCTGCTGTAGGGTACATATACTCACCAGAGGTGGGAGGTAAACATGAGAAATTATACCCCAGGGGAATGGCTACGCCGCAATCTCTTCTCCTCCATCTCCTCTTGGGAGTTTGAGCGTACACACATACATGCTCAGCATGTTTTTTAAGCTGCTAAATCTGGGTTTTGGACCACACAGACTACTTGGGATCCAGCTGCCTTAACCACCATGCCACCAGCTGGCCCATGCGGTACTTTGTATGTTTTCTCAGTATGTGGGGAATTTTTAGATTTGGAAGATGGATAGATAATTTGTTATTAATATTAGCTTGGGTTAATTCAGTAAGTTTACATTTAAAAATTTTTCCTCTGAGATGGTTGACTTTTCTAATGTGTTTTTTGCTTTTGTAATTTCTATATTTAACAGTCCTGTCAAAGTCCTTGTAATTATAACCAACTTTTTCTTCTTCAGAGATTATTTAATACTTTTTATATTCAGTCAGTTTTAAAATTAAGAACATAGAGCATAAAATTTAGTCTAGTAAATATAACAAATAATAGATAGTTTTATTCTGTGTAATGCTAAAGGAGAAGGAGCATTAAGAAAAGTGCACATGAAGGAGAGATGAATGAAGGCTGTCAGGTAACTATCAGGATAGGCCTTTATGGAGTAACAGTCTTATTTGATGGTCTTTTAGACACTTTCAACTTACTGAGGTTATAATCTGGATTTCTGACACCAGTGGGGCCAAATGAAGTTAATAGCAAGACTCCTATACATCTTGTGTTACCGAAAGTTTCTTAGGAAATAAAAAAGCCATGCTATTCCATTGCTCCTTAAAAGTACTGTGTTGGCTTATTGAGGTTTATGCAAGGAAATTCTTTAGGGGATTGCTTGAAATTCAGTGCCACTTTTTTTTTTTTTTCCCAGCAGTCTGTTCACACTCTGGTTATTAATTAAAGAAATAGCTGAATTTATGGCCTCTTACTTGGTTTCTTTTGAGTAAGGGAGCAGGCAGTCTTTGGGAGGTAGAATTCTGACAACAGATTTCTAAAACATTACAAATTAGCACTTTAATTATAGTTCATCAGATTTATCTTCTTGTTCCTATAACCCAGATTGCCAAACATTTTGTAAAATTTTCTCAAATGGTAGGATGGCTGAATCAATTTAAATAAGCTCAAAGCCCTCAGATATGTTCCAGATAATTTAATCTTCATAGTTTAATTATAGTTATTTGAGACTTGTTTTTAAGGTTTAAGGTTTCTATAGAAGCATTTAAGATGTTTAACTCAGGGGCCAGCTCAGTTAAGTAGTCATTTAATACATCTAAAAAGTAAGTTGCTTTGATGTAAGCACAATTAATATATTCTATTCAGAAATATTTTAATTTGCTACAGACCATGTGTGCTTGTTGGAGAGAGAGAAAGAGAAGGAGAGTGAGATAGCACTCCCTCCCTGGGGGGGGTGGGCGGGGGACTGGTCACACTGCAATCCCTTCTCCATTACTTCTTTCAGGACTTTTGGTGTGCATCCACATGCACCTGACATATTTTTTAAGCTGCTCGGTCCAGGACTCAAACCGTGCAGTCAGCCATGTGAGATCTTAACCACCATGCCACCAGCTGGGTCTTTATTATTATTAATTAGCTCTTTGTAATCATGTGTGTATATATTTAGAGGTTTTTTGCCTTAGAGTGTGGCATGTGTGGTTGAAAGAGACAGACAGAGACAGTGAGAGCGAAAGTGAGAAATCACCCCCACGGGGGATGGCCATGCCGCAATGCCTCCTCCATTCTCCTCCTGGGATCTTGGGCTCACACACACATGTGCCCAATGTGAGTTTCAAGTCACCCAATTTGGGACTCAAATTGCATTTGGCCACATGGGAGTTCAACGTAACCACTACACCATCTGCTGGCCCCAATTAATAAAACTAATACAATACTATAGAAAGTTTAGAAAAGAAAAAATACTGAATTTCACTTTCTCAGGACCAGTAGATCTAGTTCTAGATCTCTCCAGAGTGCTGATCCAGTCTTAAAACAGGCTCCCTCCTCCCAGATCAAGGCAGAGGAAACTTAGAGGGGAAGGGGCAAAATGAGGGGAGAAAGCCTTATGTGGAGTTTTGGGTAGCTAACTTAGAATTGGTATTACGTGTGGCTGTAGCAGGGCTAGCCTGATGCAAGAGAGATTTCTTGCTTTCTGTCCCTCTGTTTCTGTCTCTCTGGTGAGAGTACACGCCCTATAGCAAAAATTTTCTTTCGAAGACAAAACAAAACTATTGGGATCACTAATGGCATAATGGTTACATTACCGGACTCCCATGTAGTTGACTGTGGTTCGAGTTCTACACCCGGCAGCTTAAAACTCACGCCAGCCGCATGTGCTTGTGTGCCCAAAATCCCAAGAGGAGAAAAGAGAAGGAATTGCAGTGTGGCCATACCTCTTGGGGGGTAATTTCTTGCTTTCTGTCTCTGGTGTGCACATGCGCCCCATAGCAAACATTTCTCTTTTTTTAAAAAAAAAAAAACTGGGGCTGGCAGGTGGTGTGGGGGTTAAGGGCTCTGGACTCCCACACGGCTAACTGCAGTACGAGTCCCAGATCTGACAGCTTGCCTTCTCACTTTCTCTCTCTCTCTTGCTCACTCACTCTGTCCCTCTCTGGTCAAATTAGAAAATAAATAAATAAATGGGTAAAGTTAAATAAAACAATCCTTTAAAAAAAAAACAAACTAATGAAGACTGAAATGACTTTGACTTTGAAAGAAAAGATTAGTACACTTTACTATTAAAATTAATAGCAGTTCTTAACCTTAAAGAGAAATTTGAAATGATCATTATAAAGTGGGAGGGAGCTGTTTATAGTATGCATTCTTGACCAATAATTGGTATCTAGATAAATATCTCCTACAAACCAGTGAGAGAAGTGGACAAAAGGCTTGATGAGGCCTATAGGAAAATTGGAAATATATGGAGGGTCAGCATTTTCAGTAATAAGGGAAATAGTAAAAAAAGACCAGTGATAAAGTATTTTATACCTATTGGTTTAGCAGTGCACAAATAGATCAAAAGGAAAAAGACAGTCCCCTGATGTTAAGAGTAGAAGATGCAGGACCACAAGGTAGGCCGTGCTGCTGCTTTTTAAATCTCTAGGGCACTAAGTCGAGTTAATCATAACTCTTGACTCGTGATGCATTACCATCATTGTTCTAACACATGTCATTTTTGTTTAGTAAGTAATCCAGTTGGTTGGCTATTTTAAATTAGACAATCAAAAGACAATATTGACAATTTGTGAAACATTACTTCTCTGTTATTAAAATAATTATCAGGGGAGAAAAGTTTATAAATATGTCTCTGGAATTGTTTGTACCATAGATAATTTTCAATGTTTAGTTTAAGTGTCTGAGATCATTTTAACAATAGAGATCATTGCAAATTTCATTTATTTTATTATTTTTAGTTGCTATAAGGGTACATGTGCTTGCTGGAGAGAGACAGAGAGAGGTGGGGACAGGGAGTGAGAAATCACCTTCTGGGGCAATGGCCACACCCAGTTCTTTCTCCTCTGCTCTCCTCTTGGGATTTTGGACATGCATGCACCTGTGCCAGCATCATTTTCAAGCTGTAGGTCTGGGACTCAAACTGCACAGTTAGCCGTGTGGCATCCAGCTCCCTTAAACTCCCTGCAGCCTGCTGGCCCAATAATTGCTCATTTTATTCATAAATTTCATTGTGGTTTTTAACAAATTGTAGGACTATAGTTTAGTTATTCAAATTATTAACAAAATTTTAAAAGGCAAACTTTTTAGGAGATAGGTTGAGGTGAACATAAGAAATTTACTTTTTGTTTTATAGTGCTTAATTTATTAATGTTGACCAGGTTTCAGTGTCATTTTCTCATCTTTGTTTTTTAAAAATTTAATTCAATTTTACTTAAATAAGGGTGTATGTATTATGTTGTCATAATGTCATAATAAAGTCATAATGCATTTTTGCATAGAAAAACATAGAGGAGCCAGAAGGTTGCATAGTAGTTAAAGCACTGGGCTCTCACATGGCTGACCGTGGTTCAGATCTTAGACCCGGCAAACTTGAAACTCACACTGGGCATGTGTGTATGTACGCACAAAATTCCAGGAGGAGAATGAAGGAGAAGGGATTGTGGTGTAGCCATCTGCCTGGGGGAGGGGTTGTTTACAGCTTTCTTTCTCTCTCTGACACTGAGTACACACACCTTATAGCCAAAAAACAAACAAAAGAACTCTCACAGAAAAATACATCATGACTTTTCTGACAACCCAATATATATATATGTGTGTGTGTGTGTGTGTGTGTGTGTGTATGTGTATAGTATATAATTTTGTGTCTGTATGTTTGTGTCTATATAATATATAACATCTATAATATATATGTATGTTTGTGTGTACATAACATACTTACCTATGAATATATCAAAATTAGGCAGACATAGATTTAACACTGTTGTGTATAATTTTCTTTGTATTTGTATGGATATATGTATATGTATTTTATATAAATGGATCATGTATTTTATATAAATGGATCATAATTGGCTTTATTTATTTATTTATTCTTTTGGAGAGGTTTTTGCTATAGGGCGCGTGTGCTCGCCAGACAGACAGAGAGAGACAGAGAGACAGAAAGCGAGAAATCACCCCCCAGTGGGGAGATGGCCATGCCGCAATCCCTTCTCCTCCATTCTCCTCTCGGGATCTTGGGCGCGCACGCACACGCGCCCAGTGTGAGTTTAAGCCACTGGGTCTGGGACTCTAACCACGGTCGACTACGTGGGAGTCCAGCGACATAGCCATTACGCTAACTGCTGGTCCCATAATTGGCTTTATTTTTTAAACATGTATGTAAGGTTTTAAGGCAGATGGTCCTACTAGGATGATCTTTATTTTGTCTTTTGACACGGTATAGCTACTGTTAATAGTAATTCCTTCCTGCTTCCTTTCTTTATAAAACAAACATGTTTTGTATTTTAAATCTCAAAGCAGAGCTACTAACAAACATACATTGGTTCCTTAACTTCTAGTAATAGAATCATTTGTCAAGAAAAGATAGAAAATACTTTCCAAATACCTAACTTTAATTTTCAACAAAATATTGATTGTCGGAAAAGTCATGATGCATTCTTACATAGAATAACAGAAGAAAATGCATCATGACTTTTTGCATCATGATGACCCCCTAATTCACTTTCTTTTCTGAATTATTAGTTATGATACGACCACACAGTACAGCATTTGACTTTGTATGTTTTATTAATTTTAATTCCCATTTATGTTGTAGTTAACTCGAGGTGGGAAGTAAAAAGAAGGAATTGAGAGGCCTGGATATGAGAATATGCCACAGATATTGATATTTAATTAAAACCACTTAATTTCATTCAAGTCATGAGCTTTATACTGTCTTGGTTGGAATGCAAATATATTTGTTTAACTTGAGCTTTTTTAAAGAGTTTAGAGAAATTGCTTCATGGAGGCATTTCTGGTGGGATGTGTGAGGGTGCTTATGTTTTGCTGGGAGGATAGTTAATTAACCAACTTGGCTTATAGTGAGGAATAGATTTGGATCCAAAAAATGGGAGTAGAGGGTCTCAAATGCCAGCCTCGGAAATTTAGAGGTGTTGAAAATACTATTGGGCTGTCAGAAAAGTCATAATGTATTTTTTCTGTTTTTCTATGCAAAAATGGGTCATGACTTTTCCAGCAATCTAATAGAATAGTAACTTTAGGAGGACGAATCTGGCTGGTGGTGCCCAGGAAGCCCAGCCTCAAAGATGTGAGAGTATGGTATTCTCAGTCCTGGCGCCTCCCCCACCCTCAGCACGTGGAGGACTGCCTCACCTGCACTCACTGCCACAGGATGTTCACCACACTGCTGAGTGGGTGGGGAGAGGCTGTCATGTGATGAGACCACAGGTATTCTGGTAGTCCCTCCCAGCCCTAACAGGGAAAATTACTACTGAAATTGTTAAGGCTTAAGGCTACAAAAGCCTGAAATAATTTGAAATCACTAGGGATGGGAATGAAATTGAAAGCAAACTTGAGAGAAAAGAGACCCATGGTACTTGATAATTGGCTGCACACGGTGACTGAATTGCTCAGCCCATGTGACTCACCCTGCAGTCTAGTACAGTGACGGGCATGAGGCGGTGTCTGCTCATGTATTAGTGAAAGTTATCAGCCAGACCTGTTGCTGCTGATGTCATTGTGCTTCTAGGTGGCAGGTACGCTAAAAGAGTAATTTCATCTTTTCCCAGGAGTTTATGGAAACACTTTCGTGCTGTGAGCCTTTGTTTATTTTTACTGGTGTTCCCTGCGTACATGGCTTATATGATTTGCCAGTTTTTCCACATGGATTTCTGGTTGCTTATCATTATTTCCAGCAGCATTCTCACCTCTCTTCAGGTAAGCCTAAATTTAATTACACGTAATAACTGATTTTTTAATTTTTCCTTCCGGAAAAGGAATTAAACTTTTTCAAGATTAATGATTATAAGTGGCCTAGGTAGGTGGTAACGCCCACTCTTTTTACAAGAACACATTACATTTATTTGAACCACAGGAGTTAGAAGGCAGGTTATTAAAATACTGGGTAGACCTGCCTGTGTTGTCATATTCTCCATCAAGGTTATTAAGTCTTTGAGTTTCTTTCTCTCTCCCCCTTTTCTTTTAATTACTTGAGGACCTTGCTTGCCAGAGAGAAAGAGAGGGAACCAGTGGTCTTGCCATAGTTCTTTTTCCTCCCTTTCTCATCCTGTCAGGATTTGGGGCACATACGTAATTGGTGTAGTGTTCAAGCCACTGGGGTCCACCTTGGAACTGCAGTCAGCACATGGGACCCAGCTTCTAGTACACAGCACTGAGCACCGTGCTGCAGGCCAACTTCAGTTTCTCTGTATCAAAATGTAATTCAGAGCTGTCATATAAATCTCAAATTGATAACTGTAAAACATTGAGAGGTTTGAGAGCCTGTTTGGAGTACATTTTTGAAATTAAATGCCTACTCAGAAATATCTATAGTTTCATGATGTGTATAAATATTTTAATATTTGATCTGTGTATATTGCACACACAGACAAGATCTAAACTATTCATACTTACATGCACACATGCGTGTGTGTGTACGCAAACACACACACACACAAATACTGCCCTAAAAGTTATAAGCTTGTTATAACCAAAAAGTGGATATTTGCTGCCTGATTCATAAGAAATAAAAGAAAATATAACGCTGGCAGTAAGGATTTGCTCATTGTTCTTTGTAGAAATAAAGATTCTTTGAGAGTTGATGAGCAGGAATGACTATGGAATGAGGAAAATTAAGATGAAATTGATGGAGTTTGGTAACCTGGGGAATAAAGAAAAAGAATGAGTAGGAGAAAACTGATTACTTATCAGAATTATTTTGGGAAAGTTATGTCTGAAGGCTTGGCTTTTCAATATTAATACCTGGATTGCTAAGATTACCCACATTTTAATTATACCCGTGTCTCCTCCTTAGATTTTATTTATTTAAATTTTTCCCAAAGTATTTCTTTTTTAGATTTTCAATACAGCATCCTCAAAATACTAGGAATGGGGCCAGCAGGTGGCGTAGAGGTTTAAGCCCACATCGCCAACCAAGATTTGAGTTCCAGACCTGGTGGCTTGAAACCCATGCTGGGCATGTGTGTGTACATGCCCAAAATCCCAAGAGGAGGATGAAGGAGAAGGGATTGCAGCGTTTCCATCCCCTCAGGGGATGATTTCTTACTTTCTGTCTCTCTCTTTCTCTGGCAAGCACACATACCCTATAGCAAAAGTCTAAATATAACTATATATATGTATGTGTGTGTGTGTATACACAGACAAGGAATGTGTTATTGTTTAAAAGCCTATGGGAGAAGCTTCATAGTAATCATAGTCATACTTTTTTTGTCAGGTTCTGGGAACACTTTTTATTTATGTCTTATTTATGGTGGAGGAATTCAGGAAAGAGCCAGTGGAAAACATGGATGACGTCATCTACTATGTGAATGGCACTTACCGCCTGCTGGAGTTTCTCGTGGCACTCTGTGTGGTGGCCTATGGCGTCTCAGAGACCATCTTCGGAGAATGGACAGTGATGGGGTCAATGATCATCTTCATCCATTCCTACTATAATGTATGGCTTCGAGCCCAGCTGGGGTGGAAGAGCTTTCTTCTCCGCAGGGATGCTGTGAATAAGATTAAATCGTTACCCATTGCTACTAAAGAGCAGCTTGAGAAACACAATGATATTTGCGCCATCTGTTATCAGGTAACTCATTCAGCGAGAATCCATTTGGATGGGTCCTACAGTGTATCCCTTGAGATTGTCACCACATTACCGGAATTCAGCCTAAATAAATTTCAGGCAGATAATTTCCTGGGTCAGAAAAAAAAAGGGCCTCGGAAATGATTAAAGACCTAATAAAATATTTTCATTTTATATCTAAATTAAGTTTTCAAATTAGTCCCTCAAGTTCTAATTTATTGTTGTTTTCAACATTATTGCTCACCCATAAATAAAGGAAAAACAGGTCAGGTGTATTTTATATTTGCTCCTGAATACACATACACACACACACACACACACATACATACGATCAAATATATATATACAATCAGGAGTCAGCAACTTCTGAAAAGTGGTGTGCCAAGATTCTGACTCTTTCCTTCTGGTATTCCCACCGTAGGGAGATGTCTTGTGTATTTAATGAAGGTGGTGGGAGGACGAGCCGATCGGTGCATTGCTGGGTATCTGAGCGAAGTGTGGACATTTGGGGGGGGGGGGGGGGGGTGGAGGCCACCAGCCGGAGTACCATTGAAGCCAGCCTGCCTGCTGTCTTTGGCCTTACAAGGAGCTGATGAGTACCCTCTCGCACAAAGTAGAGGTAGTATTTAAACTGCCGTGGCAAGAAAACAACAAAAACGAGGCCTAAAACTGCGTCGTGAGTCGCCTGTGCAAGAGCGTGGTCGACTCACAGCTTTTGCTCCTAAACTGCACTGTTGGATGTGTGTAACAGAAATTATGTGCACCCGTGAGGCTGTGTTCCTTTTCACATCACTCTGAGAGTGTGGGCTGGTGAGATTAAACTGTAGGTGGTGTCAGTGAGTGCCCAGGGCATGTTCTTTCTCCAGCTACTGTTGTACCTATGTGGGGTGCAAATGTACTTGTTTGTATTTAAGACTACCTATAATAATAATTTTTTTCCTACTGGTAAAAAATTTTTTCGTGCCTCTTTTTTACTGATTAGAACATACTTTTAGATATAGCAAACAGTGTTTTCCAGGTTATTCTTTGCATTTGAAGTGGCTGAGAAGTAATGTAACTCACTCCCACCCCTACATTAAATAGTCTTTCTCTTAGTTCTGTATATTATTAAAGTAATTCCAGTTCTTTTGTGCCTCATTGTACTCAGGACAAAGCATATCAAAATTGGATTTGGGGCACATCAGCTTCGGCAGCCAGTGTCTAAATACTCCATCCCTGAGACTCAAGAGTCTTTTCATATTTCCTGTTGTCACATCACTTTTTCTGAGGTGCTAGGACTACCTGCTGATATCACGTAGAAAAATGAGAGTAAAATCGCTTAGCTTCCCAGCTGGCTGCTTTTCCTTGGATGGCTTTCTGCTTCAAAGTTGACTCCCAGGTGTTACCAGTTCTTGGCAAGGAATTTCTGGAACATGTGTATCTCCTTGTTTTGGGACTTTAAAAACAAAATTAATTGTCGACTCTACAAATGTTTATCGTACAGTTTTAACTTGATGTCCTCAGGCTTCCCTCCCCAAATACGTCTCATACAAGGACTATTAATGCAAAGCATAGCACTCTATTCCAGCGGCTATCAAACTTGAATTCATAAACGTCACTTGGTGACTTGTCACCATAGATTTATTAATTTCACTTTCAGATCCTGGTTCAGTAGGTCTGGGGTAGCCCAAGAATATGCATTATTAACAAGTGATTCTGATGCAAGTTGAGAAACACTGGCTTATACAGACCAGAGCTTGAAAACCGGGTGTATACATTGGCCTTAAATGAAATTGCTACTTCCTTGCCAATACCCTGGTGTTCCGTGGCTGATTTTGTCTCCTTGCAAATAGTCCCATCATAGAATAATCTGTTGAGCTGTGTTGAAGCATAACTGTGGAGAAAATCCTGTCTCCATCAGATTATCGAGGTTCTAACTACACTGTGCCATGCCAGTGCAGGCCCAGCAGTCACACTGATACAGTTGTGTGCCCTGTGCACACTAAGGCAAAACCCAGCTCAGAAGGTCGTTTCTTCCTCATTTTTGGTTTTAGTTTTTTTTTTTTTTTTTTTCCTAAGTTAGGCAGTGATTCTTGTATTTATGTAAGGGAGTCTCTGATGGCAACAGGATTATTACTGAAATAAATAAATTGAGTTTTATTCTAAGATCTATGTTACAAATTTTCTGTCATTGTGAAAAGATGTTGGAATCAGAACTTCTGGGGGTAGCACCAAATATTTTACATACTGGTCATTTATAAGGCATCTTCTTTCCCTCCTCTTTTAGGACATGAAATCTGCTGTGATCACACCTTGCAGTCATTTCTTCCATGCAGGCTGTCTTAAGAAATGGCTGTATGTCCAGGAGACGTGCCCTCTGTGCCACTGCCACCTCAAAAACTCCTCCCAGCTTCCAGGATTAGGAACTGAGCCGGCTCCACAGCCTCATGCTGGAGCTGAGCAAAATGTGCTTCAGGAAGGCCCTGAACTCCCAGACCAAGAGCATCCTCCAGGGACCAGACTACAGGAAGGGTCTAGGGACGATAATGAGCACATTGCCAGATCAGACAGCCAAGAAGGAGCTGTCGAACCCCAAGAATGTCCTCACAGTGCGAAAGAGGAAGCATGTCCTGTTGGGTCAGCCTAGAGGAAGAGAAGCAGGCATGACACTGTGATGCTCTGGAGAAGCTAACCCAAGGTGGAATTCAGCCCAGCTGTGAAGAGTGAATGTATGAGATGAGTAGGTGGGAAAATGACATTCCAAGGCTCTGGTCCAAGAAGACTCTCAGTGGAGACCACTGGCTTTCTTCCCCTCGAGATTCTGGGAGAAAATTTTGCAATGTATGCTAATCAAAATGTATTTATATATTCTCTGCCGATGTGTTGTAGAGGTTTGCCAAGAAAATTCAGCCTCCACAGCATCAGAAACTGCCCCTGATTTGTGAGGGATCAATAAAAGCAGATTGGAGTGCTTGAAAGGGGCTTAAGCAAACGAGGACAGAGAGCGTTGAGGACGGCCCAGGAAGAAGCAGGCCGCAATGGAACCGACTTTGCTTTCTGTGGGACAAGACATTCTTGTTACAGAGTACGAGTAGTGACCAGCCCTTCCCTCCACCCCCTTCCCCTCAGTTAATTGGAACTCAGTCAGGTTATTATTGAGTTTTGTATAGCACTGCAATGAAATCAAAGATGTAGAAGCATTGATTGTATTCAGAGATTGAAGCACGCTCATACTTTGTACGTGCTTTAGGGGAGGGGGCGGGTGGGCACTTGGGCCTTGCGGGTACATTAATGTAATCTGAGACTCTTGAACTTTATGATGGAGTCTTCAATATTTTGATGTATATGAAACTTTTGTTAATATATTGTATACTTTGCTGGCTGTGTGAAGTAAACTAAAACTCTGATGAACACTTTGGAGTCTGCTTTAGAAGACCCAAGTGGGAAGGGCTTTAGGGCACTGATAAAGGCCCTGGGTGTACTTTTCAATCCTGTGTAATGTTTGGTTCCTGCAACTGAATCAAAACAGTGTTAAATTATGGCAATATTTGCACTTTGGGAATGAGTACATAATTGTATGATCACACTCTGCAAATGCCACTTTTAAAGCTGTTAATAGACTTTGCACCTTTTCTTTGACAAGGATGTGTCATATTTAAATTTTTACATTCATCATGGCTACAGGTAGAACTGGGGAGGGGGGAATGTAATTTTTTATGGGAATTTTGATATGAAAAGAAATTAGTCATTTATTTATACAATAGGCTTGGCTCAAAAAGTGTTTTTCAGACTTGGTATTCCTAATGTGGGATGTGACTTCATTTTATTTTTAGTAGTAAATTTGGATGTAGACTGACAGACATAGCTGAATGTCTTAATAAATTTAAATTTGAAGATAACTATGTTTTTTGTTCCTGTGATTTATTACTTTGAAGTGTTTTGTTGGAATTCTGTTAGGAGATTTTATCTAAACTGGACTTCCTGTCTATTTGACCATGTCAAAAATAACCTGCAGATGGCAAAACTCTGGTTTAAAAGGGCTAGTTCTTTGAAATCTTCACCAGTAGTAGCAAGTCCTGCTCTATCAGAGCATCTGGCGAGCGTTTTAAAAACAAATTACACATTTCTGAGCCCCACATCAGACCAACTGAATCAGACTTTGGGAGTGCCTGTGGACAAGCACTTCGGAGCTTCCCAGATGATTCTACCTAGCCTGAAACCTGCACGATACTACATTTAGAGAAGAAGCTTCTAAACTAGGATTAGTTTCTCCTTAGGTGAGGTTGGGAGTTTCTCATCCTTTCTGCCATCTTAGGCAGAAAACCAAGCCGATGGGTCCCCCTAGTGGTAATAAGGCTGCTGGCCTAAGACCTAGTGATACTGATCTGGGATTTAAGACTGATTTTCAGCCTGTGTAAAAGATTCATGTTCAAATACTCAAGATTTGGGGGCCCTATTGGAATCAAATTGCCCATAAGCCTGAAGTCATTGATGACTTAGTGACTTTGGTCATCCTTCAGCACTGAATGTGACCTTGTTTAGTTTTTGACCAAAGGATCCTCTCTCACATGTTCAAAAGGAAAAGTACTCAGATACTTAAGTGTAAGTAGAGATGTCTTTGGCGTCATTTTTATACAATACACTTTACAGGAAGTTAAAAAAAAAAAAGTGAATAGACACACTCTCCATACCCAGTCAGATGAGTCCCTCGGCAGCCTATCGAACAAATGTCACTGTAATATTAAAATTGGGTCGTCAGAAAAGTCACGATGCATTTTTGCATAGAAAAATGTATGTCATGACTTTTCCGACAGTTGTAGGTATCCTTTTACTTAAGCCAGGAGAGTTTTGTAAATATGTAATAACAAACCCTCAGCATTTCAGAGGCTTTAAAACAGCAAAGGTGTATGTATTTTACACACACACTACATATGTGTTAATTTGCCACTTGACAGAGGTACCTGTTTGGTGCAGACTCAGGGATATATGTTTATCTTGAACCTTTCTGTGGCCCTTTCAAAGGGACAGTTCTGAAAGGCTGTACTCGGGCAGTCCCATGCTCTCCCGAGGTGTGCACAGGCGTCACTTCTGCCCACCACCTGTTGGCCAGAACTCCTGTCAGCTCCCCTAGCTACAGCAGAGCATGGCAATGGTCTGCCGTATCGGAAAGAGAACACGTGTCCGTGACCAGTGGTCTGGGGAGAACACTTCATCTTAACACACAGTCCAAAACGTGGGAGGACACTTAGGCCTGGTTTGAAATAGACGATCAAGAACTCCGACTTAACCTGTTTCCAATTCTACATACGTGGGCAGTAGCATTGGGTAACGCTATCCGTCATTTCAAATGTATTTCAGTCGTGATAGTTTCCAACTGCAAACTTTTGGACGTAGGAAGAAGACAACATTAAACCACCTCGGTGTACTACTGAGGAGATTCAGTCCCCCTTGTATTTTTCTTGATCACATTAAGAAAATAGTCAAATCCCTTAGGGGCCCTTTGGGGCCACAGTTCCTGTCCACTTCGTGTTTACCACTAAATTTCAGACAGTGCACACTTACTTTCACTCATAATCAGTATTCACTTAAAAACGAATAAAAATCACTTTATGAACTTTGGCAACCAAAGTTAGTATTCATACTAAGTTCATGTGTATTTCTATTTTGTGTTATTTCTTTTTTTTTTAAATCTGTGTTCCTGAACCATTAGATGACAGATTTTATTTTATTTTATTTATTCATTTATTTTAATTGGATCACAGAGAGAAAGCGATAGAGGGAAAGTGAGAAAGCAAGCCACCAGGTCTGGGACTCAAACCGTGGTTGACCATGTGGGGGTGTCCAGGGTTTTAACCACCGCGCCACCTGCTGGTCCCTCTATTTTGTGTTATTTCTTAGTTTATAAAACTTGTTTTAGTAATCTAAATCATGCTACTGGCACAGAGCTGTCTCTAGAGTTCTGATTTTCAAACATACGTAATAGGCTCCTAGCTCTGCTTTTAAACTTTTGAGGTATGTCAAATGGTGAATTTAATTGCTTGAAAAGGACAAATATTGTAGTTTCCAGGTTTTAAAAAAAGTCTTTTTATTTTTTTATTTTTTTTTAAGAGCTTCTGCTGTAAGTTGTGTGCATTCACCGGATAGATGGAGACAGAAAGTGAGAAATCAGCCCCCAGGAACATGATCATGCCGCAGTCCCTTTTCCATTCTCTTGGGATTTAGGGCACACGCGCACATGTGCCCAGCTTAAGTTTCAAGCTGTCGGGTCTGGGATTCAAACTACAGTACACCATGTGGGAGTCCAGCGTCTTAACCACCATGCCACCTGCTGGTCCCCAATAAAGTAGTTTTCTGTGGCTGCGATAATGAAACAAGAATTTTAAACAGATTTAAGTATTAATACATAATTTGCCAATTTTGAAAAAAAAGTCTTAAATGTGTTTACACTTCAGTTGCTTTCACATTGGCATTTATAAAATTAGTTTCTCCAATTTTTATTTTTATTTGCCATAAGGCATAAATGCTCATCTTGGAGTCAGGGAAAGAGAAAGTGAGAAACCACCCACTAGGGGGATAGCCGCGATGCCATCCCTTCTCCACTCTCCTCTCAGGATTTTGGGTGTGCACATGCGCACACATACCCAGAATGTTTTTACACCGCCGGTTCAGGCTCAAACCGCACAGTCGACTATGTGGGATCCAGCCACGTGAACCTCTACGCCATCTACTGACCCACATTTCTCCGATTTTAGAATCATGGCAAGTTGAAGGTAGGAAATTAGGTTTTGATTATTTTTAGAAATACATGCTTACATTTTCTTCCTAGTTTTTTTCAACACTGCTTATTTGGAAAGTAAAGTATTTATAAAGAACAAAAATCACTCATTTTTGTAATCGGTCTTTTTAAAGTTACTTGCACTTTTGATTGTAGCAAAACTCCCCCCATAGACAAGCATACTTACCCACCCAAGTCACTTTTGTATCTCTTTTTAAAGTCTATTGACTATCTTCGGCTTCTGAAATTCAAATACATTTCAAACGATTTTTTAATCCGTAGATAAGACACACGTGCTTCTCTCACCTTTGAAGATAGGTAATTAGGTATTATTACCGGTCAACTAAGTCCAATTGCTGCCGTTAGGTCAGTGAAACAAGAGGCAGAGGCTGGAGAAGAAGGGAGTTTATTTCTGTAACAGGATACAGGAGACAGTCAGCAAGCACCATCAAAGTTCAACATGTTCTTGGTATTTATAGCACAAGATAAAAGCACGTAAATTATTCCTTACTACAATCAATCAGAGTTGATCACTTTCTCCTGATTCCTGTTTTATTTCAAAAACCCATTCCTGGTTTCTCATCTGACCGTTCCTCCTCCCTATGACTCAGCACTTAGAGGCCTTTCTTAATTTCAAAATGGCTGCCCTCCTGCTACACCTCAAGCTGGCCTGCTTCAGGATGGCTTTTATAAATAGGGTTCTATTTTTTTACCTAGGACATAGAAAATAACCATACATACTAGAATAGCTTATAGAATTATCCTCGTGCCTTTATTTCTCTTCCCCTGTGGATTCTGCACTGAATGGATGAATACATTTCAGAGTAAAGACAGGATTTCCTGGTGAAGACAAAAAAATCTTACTAGCTGCGCATCTAGAGTCCTTTTCATTTCCTTGCTCTTACACTTACGTTGGTGTCTTTTCCTAACCTCTAGAAATATTGGCTGTTTGGCCATGACTTTTTCTCTCTATTGTTAATGTATATAAGCAATTCTTTGCTATTCTATTGTTTTACGTGTTCTAAGGTTAAAAAAATGGCTTTTTACCAGCTGTAAATCCTCTCTATAAATGTAGAGGAAATTCTGAGCCAATTTAGGATTATTCTGAGCTAATTTAGTAATGTTCTATTACTTTCCAAATGAGAACTTCCAAACTGAAGTCATCTCTCCTAGTGGCATCAGCCTGCTAATTACCTTTGGCAATCCTTTATCTGTCCCCTTGGATTTAGGGAAACAGGCAACTTGAAAGTGGTAAAAAGAGCCTGGACAAAGGACAGGCGCTCTGGGCTATCATTTTCACTCCTTCTCTGGCTATATGATCCTTGACTGGCCTTTGTTTTTCTGAGCATCAGTCTCACCTGAAAAAGATGAGCTCTAAGATATTCTATTCAAGATTTTACTCATCTATATTTTTTAGTCTTTACCACAGACTAATGAGTGTCTTTTTTTTTTTTTTTTTAATGTACTATGCTGAAGATCAAACTTAGCTAATGTTTTGTTTATATTTCCAGCGCCTGGTACAGGACAGGAACTCTCCGAATATCTACTGAATAAGCATGCGAACTGAGCATGTGGCTCCTCTATAAACCCCATAGTTTTCAAAAGGCAGAGAACTCTTTCTAGGGGGGAGAGCACATTTGTGCACCAGCGAGATGTAGTCACTTCTGTGAGTGGTTTTTGATGGTCTAAGTGAACTCAGATAGCAGACTCAGTTTCTGGAAGAGAGATGATAAATGTAGGGCTTTCAGGTGATGATTTTTACTTTGTTTCATTATTTGGCTTCATGGTACTTTTTTTTTCTTTCAATTTTTAAAGAATTTTTAAAAAATATGTTTCTTTCTTGAGAGAGATAGAGGCAGGCCCCCAATGGGTCATAATGTCACAGTTCACCCCCAGCCAGAATCACGGGTGTGAGTGCGCACACCTGGCCTGTACACAAGGAGGTCTCAGGACATGAACTTGGGACCTTCCCATGTGACTTAGCACCCCAGAGTATTGTATTCCCGCTGTGCCACTGTAGCTGGCCTCAGTAGTACATTTTGAAATGATGTTTTTAAAAAAATGTTAAATTAGTTGGAAACCACTTAAAAATCCTAAGACTGGGACCAGCAGTTAGCATAATGGCTATGTTGTTGAACTCCCATGTAGCCAATTGCTGTTTGAGTCCTGGACCCAGCGGCTTAAACTCACACCGGGCATGTGTGCGTGCATGCCCAAGATCCTGAGAGGAGAATGGAGGAGAAGGAATTGTGGTGTGGCCATCCCCCCTGGGGGTGATTTCTCGCTTTTTCTCTCTCTGTCTCCTGGCGAGCACACGTGCCCTATAGCAAAAACCTCTTCAAAAAAAAAAAAAAAATCGTAAGACTATCTTTTTTTTTTTTAGAGAGAGATTTTTTTACTATAGGTTGTGTGTGCTCAACCGAGAGACAGAAAGGGAGAAATCACGCCCGCCCCCGGGGGGGTGGGGGGGGGCGAAGGCCACTGCAATCCCTTTTCCTCCATTTTTCTCTTGGGATTTTGAGTACACATGCACATGTGCTTTGCATGAGCTTTAAGCCACTGTGTCCAGGACTCAAACCATGGGCAACTATGTGAGAGTCCAGTGACGTAACCATTATGCCATCTGCTGGTCCCAAGACTGCATATCTTACAAACTCAATTTCTATCTCCTAATGAAAAATTGGTGCTGTTGCATAGGTTGCTCATTCCTGCCTGTCAATGGTCGGCATAAACTGAACAGGGCTCAGTTCCTGGTCCACCACGTGCCCTCCCTCCGCCATCAGTGTCCAGGTCGTTGTCATCAATTCTTCTGCTTGCATAGAAGCTGCCCAAGGTGAGCCATAGGCAAGTCTAGCATCTCGTTTAATCACGGTCAAATCTTACATGAATATGTGTAGTGCAGATATTATGTATTGATCAAAATGAAAAAAAATTAAAAATCAAAAGCAACGTGGATAAGTTTGATTTTCATTTGTGATAGTGTAGAATCTGTATATTTTCATGTTTCTCTAATTATGGTGGAGTAGTAAACAAAAATATCAGTGACCAAGTGTTTTATCTGAGTATATTTTCGGCTTGGGTCTATGTTTAAGTTTTGCACTTTATGATATCATTCGGTTGTCCCATGGCCCAGTGTTTCTGCCTTTTTTTTTTTTTTTTGTTATAGAGCATGTGTGCTCTCCAGAGAGACAGAGAGAGAGAGAAAATGAGAAATAACCCCCCAGGGAGGATGTCCACATCACAATTCCTTCTTCTCCATTCTTCTCTATTCTCTTGGGATTTGAAGCATGCATGCACATGCACCTGGCGTGAGTTTCAAGCCCCCAGGTCTGGGACTCAAACCACAGTTGGCCATGTGGAAGTCCAGGGCTTAAACCACTATGCCAGCTGCTGGCCCCATTTCTCAGTTTTTGATGGGCCATGGAAGCAGGCTGGGCAGCGCTTGAAAAATATGGATATGTAGGCCTAGACCCATAGATTTTGACCTCACAGGTTTGGAAAGGAGCACGAGCCTCTGTTATCCTTTTATAGATTTTTTTTTCCAGATATTTTTGATTCCATGGAATTGTGGAGATCTTTCATTTAAAACAAATATTCCTTATTCTTGGGACTACTGCTTTTATGGAAGAGATTCTTAGAGAAGAAATACATACGAGGACTTTTGCCTGTGAGGAGCGTTTGTGCGTAAGGGTTTCGGCTAACGTGCTAGCTTACAGGGTTTCTGCCGTAAAGCAGCAAAGCCTGGCCCTCGTATGCTGCAGGTGCGTGTGTGGGGTCTGGCCTATCCGCTACCCATTTTGCTTGATTGACCAACCAGAAATGTCGGAAGCTATTTATATTTGAAGGTAAAACGCTGTCAGTTTTATTTCCGTGTGAGTGTCTAGCATTAGAGAGCCATAAAATTTTGTAACTGAAGCAGCCTGCAGAGGTCTAGATCCGTGGTTCTTTTTTACAAAAGAGCCAGTTATGGACTTGGTCAAGGCTGCGCAGGTGATAGCAAAGCGGGGAAGAGTGAGCGGGCCTCCTGAATCCCAGTTCGATGCTCTGTCTGTTAGCTCTTGTCACCTGAAAAGAAACCCAAATGCCCATGTGTCTTATATCACGGGCAAGCGAGCTATTTCATTAACCTTGAAGCTGTTCGTGTGAGCTTTGGTGAAAAGATGAAACTGAGAATTTCGGGATATCATAATGTTTAAAATGATCAATTTAAGAGCAGCTCAGTGAATTACAGACAAAGGGAAAACAAATAGTAAGTAAATAAAACTTGGGGTAGGGACCTGCAGTTGGCGTAACGGCTATGTCGCTGGACTCTCATGTAGTCCATCGCGGTTCAAATCCCAGACCCAGTGGTTTAAACTCACGCCGGTTGCATGTGTGTGCGTGCCCAAGATCCTGAGAGGAGAATGGAGGAGAAGGGATTGCGGCGTGGCCATCCCTCCTGGGGGGTGATTTCTCACTTTCTGTCTCTCTGTCTCTTTCTGGTGAGCGCATGTGCCCTATAGCAAAAACCTCTCAAAAAAAAAAGTTGGGGTATAGAATACATTTTAATATATGACAAGCTACAACCCATCAAGATAAGGACGTTGAAAGCTGTTGACTATAAACTATCTTTGTACTGTTCAATATGAAAATGCTTTCTGGGTACGAGTTAGAGCCACGATCAGTGTGGACCAGTCAGCTGCACTGTTTGCGAGAACAAATGGGACTGTGTGAGAGCGGGGAGCCAAGCCTTGGATTAGAGGATTTAACGTATAAACTGCTTCCTTCCCGAGGTAAATATTAAATTGTTCTATGAGGCACACACGAGGGACAGATAAATATAAACATTTTAAATTCCCATTTTTGCTCTAGTTGCTTAATAAATCTTTTCAGACGCCACTAGTCTTCTCTAAATTACCCTGAAACTCCTCCCTCCGCTTAGTAAAGGAAGCACTGCTGAAATCTGAAGAGGACACTTGCATTTGTCTCTGTTATTATGAGCATTATTGTGTAGCTCAGGAGAGGAGGACGTGGAAGGCAGGCCCGTGTCTGTGTTTGGGTGCTGGCGATGGTGAGGATCGATATCCACAAGGCCTTGTACATTGGAAAGGAAGCCAGTTAGCTGAGCTAATTTGTATTACAGCATTTACAACTTCAATCTGTCTTACAGGCCTACGGGCTATGTCTATGGCATTGCCATTTAGCTTTGGTTATGGGTTCAAGGTTTCATAGTTTCTTACACATTTAAGAAGAAAAGAAGCAAACAATAGCTTGATGAACTAATACCTAAGAATGCGATCTGCTTGCCACTGAAGTATACTTGGTAATTACAGGGGAAGAAAACATTTATTTTAAGAAATACTTATTTCATTTTATTTACTTTTATTATTATTTTAAATTTGCTGTTGGGTATATGCACTCACCAGAGAGAGAGAGAGAGAGAAAGAGAGAGAGAGAGAGAGAGAGAGAGATAGTGAGAATGTAAGCTGCCAGGTTTGAGAAATTGCAGTCAACCATGTGGGAGTCCAGTGCCTTAATCAACATGCCAACTGCTGGCCTAAAACCCCAACTTTTAAAAAAACCTTTCTGTAAGAAAGGTTGAAAAGCAGTATTAACTACTTAGAAAAGGGACTTGAGGGACTAGCAGATGGCGTAATGGTTGCGTTGCTGGACTCCCATGTATTCGACTGCAGTTCAAGTCCCAGACCCGGCAACTTAAAACTCACATTGGGCACGTGTGCATGTGTGCCCAAGATTCCAAGAGGAGAATGGAAAAGAAATGATTGTGGCATGGCCTTTCCCTCTGGGGGGTGATTTCTCGCTTTCTGTCTCTCCAGTGAGCGCATGCTTCCTATAGCGAAGATATCTTTTTTAAAAAAGGAACTTGAATATTTCTTTTTATTTCTTTTTGAGAGATTTTTGCTATAGGGTGCATGTGCTTGCCAGAAAGATAGAGGGAGACAGACAGAAAGTGAGAAATCACCCCCACCCCCAGGGGGGATGGCCACGCCACAATCCCTTCTTCTCCATTCTCCTCTTGGGATCGTGGGCACACACACACATGTACCCAGCATGAGTTTAAGCCACCGGGTCTGGGACTTGAACCATGGTCGACCACATAGGAGTCCAGCGACATAGCTATTACACCATCTGCTGGTCCTGGAACTTGAATATTTCTAATATAATATGGCACACACATTTCTAGAATAACAAAAGCAAATAAAAACAAACATTTTAGTCAGATCTATGGACACAGATCAGATGGTGGTGCAGCAGTAAAGACAACACTCTTTGAGGCAGTCCATGGGCAGGTTCTTGTTTGATGTCCAGAGACCTCCCTGGTACTCCAGGCACATGCATGCTTGTAATCCAGGGCTGGCTAGGGCCAGGAGTGGATTGGGATATCAAAGCCCTGTTGAAGGTTCTCTCTCTCTCTCTCTTTCTCTGCCTCTCTCACTCATGGAGTAAATAAATTAACTAATAAAAGAGTATAATGTATATTAAAATATATGTGCATATATAGATTACATTCTATTAGGTCGTTGGGAAAGTCATGACATATTTTTTTGTGCAAAAATGCATCATGACTTTCCCGATGACCCAATACTTTGAAGTCAGAGATGGAAGGAATTCAGTGAACTCAGATGCTATCTGATGCACTCAGAATCCAGTGTCCTGTAGTAAGACCTGATGGTAGGACGTGGACTGTGAGTGTACACTACCACCCACCCCACCATGAGGATAGGGATTGGTAGGTGCCTGTCATTCTCACCAAATGACTTAATTCTTTCGATGATTCCTAAAAGAGAGCTAAACAGAGTCTGAGAGCTAGAAAATGATTTCCCTTTCCTCTCCTTCTTGGGTTTTGTCCTCTAGGGCTTATTAAGACTTTTCTAGTCAACTGAGCTGATTTTCTATGTTTTCCAAGTATCTGACATGCATATCCGAGAGTCATGACATCCATTCTTTCTAATATCCTCCAAGAACACGCGAGCTCACTGGCTCTGTGCCAGGTACCCTTCCCATGCCTTTACACGTGTAAGGCATTAACTCCTTACAACACTCGCTGAGGTAGGCATTGTCATCTCCACTATCCAGGTGCAGAAACTGAGGCACAGTGGAGTTCAGTGACTTGCTCAATGTCCAGGGTGGAGAGTGTTCGAACCTAAGCAATCTGACCTCAGAGTTCACATAGCCATTTCAGCACGGTACTAGTCGCAGACATATATTTTTCTTTTTCAGAGAGATTTTTGCTATAGTGCTAGCCAGAGAGATAGAGACAGGGAGACAGCAAGTGAGAAATCACCCCCCAGGGGAGATGGCCATGCCACAATCCCTTCTTCTCCATTCTTCTCTTGGGATTTTGAGCATGTACACACACATGCCTGGCATGAGTTTCAAGCCTTCAAGTTCAGGATTTGAACTATGGTTGACTACATGGGAATCCAGCAACGTAACCATTATGCCACCTGCTGGTCCATCTGCAGACATATATTTTTTATTCTTGTACCTGAAGTGGACAGAGGTGGCAGGGAAGACAGAGTAGGAACTACATCTCGGGTGCTTCTGTATGCTGGGCACATTGCAGGTTTCATTCATTCTGTATCCGCCATAGGAGGACTTCCATTAAACCCCACCCCTGTTCTTAGATGTGGACACCATGGCTCTACAAAAAGTGTTATGACAGCAGAGGTTCAGCCAGTATCTCCTTCCTCCAACCTCCCCATCTCCAAGACATCTGACCTACAAGTACATGGAAGTAATTTCTAGGCCCACATAGTCCTGCCCTCATGGATCTCTCTCATCCATTTGAGAGATGCCTTGTTAAATAACAATAAAGAGTGACAAGAGGCTAGCAGATAGCATAGCAGTTACGATGTTGGACTTCCACATGGCCAACCACAGTTCTGGTCCCAGACCCCGTGACTTGAAAATCATGCTGGGCACAGGTGCATGGAAGGAGAATGAAGGAAAAGGGATTGCCGCATAGCCATTCCCCCTGGGGGATGATTTCTCACTTGCCATCTCACTGTCTGTCTCTCTCTCTCCAGTGAGCACATGCACATGAAGGCAAAAACTGCTAAAATAAATAGTGACAAGTTCCATGATGGGAAGTCAAAGTATCTCCTTACTCACAGCTGTTTGCGACATCTACTGTTCTTAAGTCCAGAGTGACTAAGAAGATAGGCTTGTCACTCCCGATTCTTTTCTACCAGATGTGGGAAAACCTTCATACACTCTCCCTGCCTTTTATGAAGCACCTCCTAGAGGGGGCGGTCTTACTCCCCTGCAAAGATGACCTTTATCAGCACTGTGGAGACAGGCTCTCGGAATCACAGAGAGTTTCTCTGCATAATTGTCTTCAGACTTTGGTGCACATTGGAATCACCTGGGGTCCTACCCTAGCAATTCTGATTTCGTTGGGCTAGCATGAGGCCTGGGCATTGGGATTTTGAAAAGCTCTCTCAGTGATTCTAGTGTGCACCAAACCCAGGAGCCTTAGTTTGGCACTCTGCAGGTAGATCTTCTTCCCTCCAGCGTTTCTGGGCGATAGAGCCATTTCTCCCATGCTGAACCTTTGTATTCTCAATGCCCAGTCATCTTCTGAACCAGCTTCCGACAGGTCACCCTCTCAAGTAGCTGGCAATCTTCAGGCTCAGACTTGCCAAGCCGTGAGCTGAATCTGACTGACAGACTAGTTTTGTTTTGCTTAGACAGTTATTTGAACTAACATTTAAAACTTGGGAGGCTTCGCACCAAAAATATGGATTCCTGACTTTCCTAGAAAATATGTTACAATTAAAGCCCATTTGCGCATAACATTCAGCAGGAATTCAAGGGCTTCTGCCCTTCAATGGGTACGAACACTGACCCCTGACCCTCCAATGCACCAGGTCCTACCCAGACCCCATTATTTATGTCACCTGTGGCCCCTGCAGGTCACACACTCAGATTAGTCCATCTCAATGGTTGTTTTTGCTTATTTATTTCTTTATTTATTTGCTGAGAGTTGGTGACAATATGCACACGCCTTCCTGCCATCTTTTTCTTTAGAATAGTTTTTACCAAGAAATCCTCATGCCACCCCCCTCTCCCTACCCCCACTGCCAAACACACTTTCCAGGTTTATAATCCTTTCCTTCATATTTAATTCTTCTGATCACTTTCAGTTCTTACTCTTGATATCTTTTCTTGACAGAATAGGCTTAGTGGTGTCTTTCATCACAAAACTAAGCAGAAGCCCAGAAGTATGTGGTAGACCAAGTTCTAGACATTTGAATGTCTATAGGAACCAAGAAAGCACAGTACAGGGACAAGGTGACTGTCTAACGACCATGGTGACCTGAAGAGCTGCCTCCTGCAGATGGGGCAGGTGCTCTTGACCGTGTAGCTTGGGGAGATCAGTCTGCATCTGGTCTGTCCAGTATGGTAGCTGCTAGCCACATGTAGCTGATGGGCACTTGAAATGTGTTCTAGTGAGATCAAGGAACTGAATTTTACATTTTAGCTCATTTTTGTTCATTTCAATTTAAAGTAGCCTTACATGGCTAGTGACCACCCTGTAGGAATTAGTCTGCCTGACTATGGCTGAGCAGAAATGCATATGCACCCAATGTGGTCAGATTTGCTCAATTTCCCAGAACATCTAGGGAATCCTTATCTTTAGAGAAGTCTGTTCCATTTAGAATTTGGCTCCATGTTTGAAATGTTGTAAAATCCTGGAACCAGCAGTTGACGTAATGGCTATGTCACTGGACTGCCATGTAGTCGACTGTGGTTCGAATCCTGGACCTGGTGGCTTAAACTCACGCTGGGTATGTGTGCATGCGTGCCCAAGATCCCGAGAGGAGAATGGAGGAGAAGGGATTGCGTTGTGGCCATCCCCTCAGGGGGTGATTTCTCGCTTTCTGTCTCTCTGTCTCTCTCTGTCTTTTTGGCGCACTCATGCGCCCTATAGCAAAAAACTCTCCAAAAAAAAAAAAAAAAAAAAAAAAGAAATGTTGTTAAAGCCAAACCAGGCACATTGATGGGATGAATCATGGCCTGCGACCTTCAGTGCTGCCCTCTACAGTGGATTGAAGAATAACCAGGAGCAGAGAGAAAAATAACGAGCCCTGTGGGTGAAAAGCAAAAGGGACTTAATGTGTTAGCACCCTGAACTATGTAGCCTTACTTGCACCAAGGACAATGTTTTGGTTGAAAGTTTGTTGGTGGCACAACTTTCCCTTTTCCTATTATTTTATTTATTTATTTTTGAGAGAGATTTTTGCTGTAGGGCATGTGTGCTCACCAGAGAGACAGAAAGAAAACAAGAAATCACTCCCCATCCCCACCCCAGGGAAAATACCCACGATTCAATCCTTTCTCCATTCTCCTCTTAGGATTTTGGGCATGCACTCACATGTGCCTAGAGTGAATTTTAAGCTGCCGGGTCTGGGACTTGAACCATGGTTGACTATGCTGAAATCCAGTGATGTAACCATTACTCCATCTGCTGGTACTTCCTATTATTTTATTTTAAATGAATTGCCAGAGGGAACATGAGCTGGCTAGAGAGAGGAAGAGAGACAGAGAAAGGGAAGAGAAGGGAAGGAGGTGATTGTGCCATGACCACACCCTTCCAATGGGGTGTGATCACGGCACAATCCCTTCTTCATTTCTCCAATCCTACTGGAATTTTGGACACAGGCTCACACACACCTGCCCAATGTGTTTTTCAAGCTGCCAGGTGTCATTTGAACTGCAGTCAGTCATGTGGGGCATGGATCCCTTCATCACTAGGCTACGGGCCAGCCCTTCTTTCCCTTTTAAGATGAAGAGAATTCTACTTCCGGGTGATTTGCTGCTGTTGTTCATAGCCAGCTTCCTCTGGTCCTAAAAAGGCAGTTGCAGCTGGCTGGTTGGTTAGGCTCAATGCGAGTGACTCACACTGGATAACCAGTCTTTTCTACATATTAGCTTTAAGTGTGTGAGCTTTCATAAAAATGTGTGCCTTCAAGGAATTCTTCAGACATCTGGGGAATTTAAGCTAATAACATAGGATAGATTTCCCTGACTAGCAAGGTAATTCCCAGATGAAAAGAACAGGGATTCATCTCAAACTCTAGGCAGCAATGGAAAAAGGACTAAGACTTCGTGTAAGATTTTGAAATACTCGAGCCTTCAGGTGGAAAGAACACGTTGCTCTTTTTTTATTTTTTAAACAAAGAAGACATTTTTAAGTTTCTTAACATCTTTTCTTGGGGGGTCGGCAGGTGGTGTGGTGGTTAAAGGCTTTGGAGTCCTACATGGCTGACCGTAGTTCGAGTCCCAGACCTGGTGGCTTGCTTTCTCACTTTTTCTCTCTCTCATACACATTCTGTTCTTCTCCAATCAAATTGAAATAAATGAATAAATAAAGTTAAATAAAATAATTCTTTAAAAATATTTTCTTGGATAACTTTTATCTTGATATAATTTCAAACTTACAAAAAAGTAGCTAGAACTTCAGTGTGCCCTTCACCCAGATTCACATTACCATTTGCCTCATTTACCTATCATTCTCTTTCTCCACATACACGTGCATGCACACACACAATTCTAAAAAATGTGTATTACTTTCATGAGACTGAGAGACAGAGACAGAGAGAGAAGCACCTCCAGGAGAGTTTTGCATGGCAGTCCTCCACTCAGCCTTCCCAGCTGGCCAGGATGATGGATGTACACAACTGGTGAGCCCAGGTCAACCTGGGAACTGAACCCACCATCTTCCGTATGGATCTGGCATTGCTTGTGCCACACACTTTAGCACTGTGCCCTCAGGTTGGACTATTATTTCCGAACCACGTGAGGATAAACTGCAGACACAATACCCTTTTAGTCCTAAATATTTCAGTGTGTATTTTCTAAAGACATCTTACATAACTACAGTCAGATGATTGTCAGAAATTTAGCAAAGATACAGTATGATTTTTTTAAAGAGAGATTTTTGTTATAGGGCTCATGCACTCACCAGAGAGACAGAGAGACATCCCCCCCACCACCTGGGGATGACCACACCGCAATCTCTTCTCCTCCATTCTCCTCTCATGGCTTTTGGGCACTCATGCACATGTGTCTGGTGTGTGTGTGTGTGTGTGTGTGTGTGTGTTTTAAGAGTTATTTATTTTATTTACTTATCATTATTATTATTTCACATGAGTTTTTGCCAGAGAAGGACAGGCAGAGAGAAAGAGAGAGAGGATGAGGGAGCAAGCTGCCAGGTTCGGGATTCAAACCATGGTCAGCCATGTGGGAATTCCAATGCCTTAACCAGCACGCCACCTGCTGACCCCCCTGGTGTGTGTTTTAAGCCACCAGGTCCAGGACTTGAGCCATGGTCAACTACGTGGGAGTCCAGCAATGTAACCATTCCACCATCTGCGGTCCCCAGTATGACTGCTAAGCCACAGTATCTACTGGGTCATCAGAAAAGTCATGATGCATTCTTGTATAGAAAAACATTAAAAAATAGTCATGACTTTTCTGGTGACCCAGTATTTAACAGGATCATTTAAATTTTACCAACTAGCCCAGTAATGTCCTTCATAGTTGTTTACAACTTCTCTTCTAGGATCCCACAGAGAAACTGATCTGGAATTATGTACTGCACTGACTTCTCATCTCCTTAGTCTCCTTAACCTGGAACAATTCCATATGCCTTTTTGCCTTTCATAATATTTGTTTTCTTTCTTTCTTTTTTTTTTTTAACTTGCTATAGGGGGTGGGGAATGAGAAATCATCGCTGTGGGGGGGATGGGCATGCTACAGTCATTTCTCCTCCATTCTCCTCTGGGGATTTGGGGCACACACATGCTCACATCTGGCATGACTTTCAAACCGGCAGGTTTAGTTGGCCATGTGGGATCCAGCCACTTTACCATGCCACCAGCTGGCCTGCCATAGCATTTATATTGTTGAAGAGAAATAAATACAATAGCAATAGATTATAGACAATGTATAGATTTAAACCTAGTCTATAGTCTATATGTGAATCTATAATCTATAATATATCTAATACATTAGATACATATTATGTAGTCTGTACCTCAATGGACTCATAATATGTCTAATAGAGATAGTATATATATATATTCTATACCTGAATAGACTCATGAATTCTTACTTAATAGACTGATAAATTCTAGACTATAGATTATATAAAGGTTTGTTAAGTCTCTACAAATAAATACATACAAATGGAAATAAAACAAAAGTAGAGAAGGCTTCTCTTTCAGTAAAATGCTAACTAATAAAAATGTAGAAGAGAATGACACAATTAAGAAATTATTGTTCTGTGACCATTACAGTAATAATTGATTCAGGCAAGAATTATCAATGAACACTAAAACTAGTGGATGAAGATCTGAGAAGGGGAAAAGATCTTCACATAGTCTCCAAACATTGCTCTACAAATCATTTATTGTTTAGAAAGGGAAGAGTAGTAACTTTACAGAGGATAAGCCTGGTCAATACCACTGTGATGGGTGTCAATACCCCTGTGATGGGAGTTAATCACCATTGATGGGAGACACCCTCATCACATGCCCATGATACAATGCACTAAGAAGGACAATACTTCAGTTAAATTATATTCCTGTTAAAGATAAATCTAATCATGAGGAAACGGATAAGCTCAAGCTCATGGCTATTCTACAAAAAAAAAAAAAAAAAAATTCCTTTTTAATAACAAGTCTGATTAAATCCAAGGGTTGCACCAAGAGTTGCATTATTAGGCTGGCCCAGTGGTCTAGCGGTGAAGGGAGCTGGATCCCACATGGCCAACCCTGATTTAATAAATCCCAGCCCAGGTGGCTTGAAAATATACTGGGGAAAAGGGAGTAGGCAGCCCATGGCCTGCTGGTTAAGGTTTTCTAGATTCTATGTAACTGACAGCATGGTTCGAGTCCTGGACCAGGCAGCTTGAGAAAAAGACTAGCTGTGTGTGTGTGTGTGTGTGAATACCCAGAATCCCTAAAGGAGGAAGATATGGGAGAAAGGATTGTAGTATGACATTCCCCATGGGGGTGATTTTTCACTTTCTCTCGCTCGCTCTCTCTCTGAGTGCACATGCTCTCTGGCAAAAAGGTTTTTTTAAGGAAAAAAAAATGCTGGGTACATGTTTGCTGAAAATCCCAACAGGAGGCTGATAGGTGGTATGGTGGTTAAGGCATTGAACTCCTACGGGGCCAACCGCAGTTTGGATCCCAGACCTGGCAGCTTGCTTTCTCATTTTCTCTCTCTCTCTCTCTCTCTGTCTTTTTCTGTTCAAATTAAAAAATAATGATAAAAATAAATAATTCTTTTTTAAAAAAAGAAAATCCCAACAGGATGAAGCCATGGAAAAGAAGAGATTGTGGCATGACCATCCCCTGTTGGGGTGTGCTTTCTCCCTCTTCCACCATAACCTCCCTCTCATCACACCTCTCCCATGGCAAGTTCCTGCCCTCTGGCAGTTAAAAAGAAAAGAAAGGGACCAGCAGTTGGCGTAATGGCTGTGTCGCTGGACTCCCATGTAGTCGACCCCAGTTTGAGTCCTGGTCCTGGTGGCTTAAACTCATGCCAGGTGTGTGTGTGCATGTGTGCCCAAGATCCCGAGAGGAGAATGGAAGAGAAGGAATTGTGGCATGGCAATCCCCCCAGGGGGTGATTTCTCACTTTCTGTCTCTCTGTCTCTCTCTCTCTCTTTCTGGAGAGCATACGTGCCCTATAGCAAAAACCTCTCCAAATAAATAAATAAATAAAAGAAAAAAAGAGTTGCATTATCAAAGCCCACCACTAGATGGCACTGCAGTTTTGCAAGTTGCACATGTTTTCCTGTCCTCGTAAATATGAGTGTCTGTGGCTTGCTTCCTTACTTTGACTTGTAAACTGGACACAGCCAATTTCAACATATATACCCTTTGGGAAGCTTACGAGTTAAGTAATGGTGAAAGGAAAAGAAAAATGATAAGCTAAGAGACCTGGCAATTCCTGCCTTGTCTCTGGGCCTTGGTTTGTTTGTTTGTTTGTTTGTTTGTTTCTTTCTTTCTTTTTTTTTTTTTTTTTAGAGGTTTTTGCTATAGGGCATGTGCACTCACCAGACAGAGAGAGACAGAGAAACAAGAAAGCGAGAAATCACCCCCCAGGGGGGATGGCCACGCCACAATCCCTTCTCCTCCATTCTCCTCTCGGGATCTTGGACACGCACGCACCACATGCGTCCAGCGTGGGTTTTAAGCCACTGGGTCTGGGATGCGAACCATGATCAACTAACTACATGGGAGTCCAGCGACGTAGCCATCACGCTAACTGCTAGTCCCATGGGCCTTGGTTTCTTGAAGTATAAAAACAAAGAGGTTGGGATTACCTGCCGCTCCTAGTCTCTTCAAGTTCTGACAATCTATGACTTTGAGCTGATGTTTTCTTAACTAAAATGGTTTCAGTACCATTTATGAGGTTGTTGCCCAACCACATTGAACCCATGGCTGATTTTCCTGTCTTTGTGTGTGTGTGTGTTTACCAAGTACTCTCATTTACCTAATATTTGTCTTTTAGTTGACTCTGTTTTTCAACATGTACATACAAAAAATGTTGTATAGGCCTCTCACAAATGGAATCTGGTTCACTCATCACACATAGAAGGTAACCACACCCACATAAATATATGTATATAATAAAACAAAGTAATTGAATTTGAGCAAGGAGATACCGTGTGTCAAAGGCTCAGAGCCTGTGGCCGACTCTTTTATCCTGTTTTTATAAAGGGAGTTAGGAAGTGGCGAAGAAAAGACAGACCGAGAGTGGCAAAAGAACTGAGACTGAGAAGATCAATTGCTCTGTGCAATTCAGGGTGTTTGCTTTTTGGTTTTGTTTTTGACATAGGGCACAGGCGCTCACCAGAGAGAGCCAGTGAGAAGGAAAGTGAGAAATCACCCTTCAGGGCATGGCCTTGCCTCAATCCCTTCTCTTCCATGCTCCTCCTGGGATTTTGGGCACACACATATGTACCCAGAATGATTTTCAAGCCGCCAGGTCCGGAATTTGAACCATCAACCATGTGGAAGTCCAGCACCTTAACCACTATGCCACCTGCTGGCCCCAATTCAGTTTTATTTAATCGACAAACTAACTACAATACTTCATATGCCATTTAAAACCAGTCTCATGCTTTCGTAAGCTGTTGTAAGTTATGTGATTCCCTTTTCCTTTCCTTCCCTTCCTTTTTTCTCTCTCTCTCCTCTTTCTTTCGATTCTTTAGTATTTCTAACAGACCAGAAAAGGTGTGACTAAATATCACTCATTATTCATTGTTTTATTCCATTTATGTTAAACATTTGGTTTATTTTGGTATCCAGGTCAGTTTCGTGTTAGTTTAAGTTCCCTTTAATGTTTATTTAAATTTGCTTTTCTATTCAGTCTTCTGCCATTTAGAACTCTCGCTGCCTTTTTCACAGAGGAGATGCTATACACCCCTCTGCTGTCAATGTCGAAGCAATTATATGCCACCACATGGCTTGCGATTTGGCATCTCCTCCTGATAAAGGCTTATGATAGATAGGATGTGGCAGAGGTCAGGAATTCTGCTGAGTACAACCTGAGGGTATTCTTCAAATTGCTTGAGCTTTATCCAAATCCCGGAGGACACAATCAGAAAACTGGTCCCCTTCAATTTTGGCGCAGGGCTTTTTTCTTCATTCTTCACAGGGATTCAGAGTGAAGATGCGTAAGGCTGAGCCACCTAATTGCACTCGCTGCTCCCTAACATTGGTTTAGCCCTCGCCTGCTTTATATAACCTATTATAATTACTAATTTGCTGGCCGCAATTAGCATAGGGGGTTTTATCAGCACAGAGACAATTTCTTAGCTACCCCATGTTACTAAATAATTTAAAAAGGAGAAGACAACAGGTTTCCATCAAATGTGCTTTGTTTTTTAATGCCTGTGTTGTCATTAAGGAAAACCATTACAAGGTAAAGAAATCAGGAAATTCATGAAGATCAATGCACCAATTATTTCCTACATTATAAAAGTTATTCTTTCATACTTTTCTTAGTGAGGGTTTAATTTGCATTAGAAGCTCAAGAGCTGAGACGTCAGTTTCACTGTTTAACAGAACAGAATGCTTTTTGTCGAGCAAGAAACTTATTTCTACCTGAAAAAAAAAAAAAAAAACTTTCTAGAGAGATTATGTTTCAGAAGAAATAACTCATTAGAAAGGTTGATTATGAATCCGTAGAAATATTTTCCATGCCAAACTCTGAGAAACTCTACTCCAATTTCTCCCCTCAAATCAGAGTAAAAACCCCTAACTTATTATTATTTTATTTTAGTCATTGTAATTATTTTATTTATTTATTTATTTTCTTGAAGTTGACCAGAGAGAGACAGAAAGAAGGAAAGTGATAAAGCAAGCTGCCAGGTCAGGGACTCGAACTGCAGTCAGCCATGTGGGAGTCTAGCCACCCTAACCAGCATACCACCTACCAGCTCCAAAACCCCTAACTTTTCATCTGTAGAAACAGAGTCTGCCATGTTGCCCACACTGGTTTTGAACTTCTGAGCTTCCTGCCTCAGCCTCCTGAGTAGGTGGGATTATGGGCCAATAAATAATTTAAATTATTATTTAAATTTATGATTTTTTTCTCTTTAAATTTCATTATTGCTGTAATTATGCTGAGAGTCAAACTAGGGTGAGCAGATATTTAAAATTTCTAAATATACTAATGGAAATCGAATATAAGGAATGATGAATTTCTAAAGTAATGAGAAACTCATTTGAGGTTTTCTAAAGAATTCTTCAGGTTCTCTCTAGTTTTCGGCCCTGATCAGTGTGTTTGATTCTGTTATCCTCTTTATAGGTTTCTGCCCCTCCCCCCAACCTCCCTTCTAGTATTTGATTATGTGTTGACATCAGTCTTAATGGATAATAGTTTCTGGCACCGTCTTGCTCCAAGGTTTTTTCTTAATGTCACTAATGAGTGTACTTTGAGCTCATTTTTAGAACTGTATCCCCAGTTCTGCAAATTATACTTTACTTCATTATTTGCAAGTGTCCAGAGCCAACAAGTCTGTTTAAGACCCTGAGCCAAGTCTTGCCTCTCCAGCATACCTGAAACGGTGGTTCCTATGAGAAAGGCCTAACTATACTTGGGCTTGTCTTAGAACCACAACACTGAAAGACGCTTCAAACATCCCTTCATCTCATCTAGTGCCCGGTCCCCACTCTATCAGCCTAATGTGGTTCAAGTAAACCCACTCTGGGCAGTTATGTCAAAAGGAGTGTTTAGGGACCAGCAGTTAGCGTAATGGCTATGTCGCTGGACTCCCACGTGGTCGACCGCGGTTCGAGTCCTGGACCCAGTGGCTTAAACTCACGCCAGGCGCGTGTGTGTGCGTGCCCAAGATCCCGAGAGGAGAATGGAGGAGAAGGGATTGCGGCATGGCCATCCCCCCTGGGGGGTGATTTCCTGCTTTCTGTCTCTCTGTCTCTCTCTGTCTGTCTGGCGAGCACACGCGCCCTATAGCAAAAACCTCTCCAAAAAAAAAAAAAAAAAAAAAAGGAATGTTTATATCATTGGAAGGGTGGCTCCTGCAGAAACAAACGAAAACAAACGAAAAACCCCAACAGACAAAACCAAAGATTCAATAGGGAGATTTAGGAGACAGGTAGTCTCTGGGTACCCAGGGGATGGGTAATATTACCCAGTGTTGACTCCAAGGGTTATTTGGAGGAGCTTTAAACTTTCTACCATACCCCAATTCTTTGTGCGGGAAGTTGAGATATCTCATTCTTATGCAAAATGCTACGTAAAGGTAATGGGGGGTGGTCCTCAAAAACTTAATAGAAAATGTATTTTATTTAAAAATTATGCATGGATCTTGGGACCAGCAGATGGTGAAATGGTTAGGTCGCTGGACTCCCACATAGTTGGCTGTGGTTTGAGTCCCGGACCTGGTGGTTTAAAACTCACACAGGGCACACATGCTTGTGTGCTCAAAATCCCTAGAGGAGAAGGGATTGTGGTGTAGCAACCCCCGCACCCACCCTCAGGGAGTGATTTTTCACTTTCTGTCTTTCTGTCTCTCTGGTGAGTGCATGTGCCCTATAGCAAAAATCTCTCTCTAAAAAAAATTATGCATGAATCTCAATTTTGGGGTCACCAAAATAAACTCTTTTTTTTTTTTGAGAGAGAATTTTGCTATAAGGCTTGTATGTATGCTCATCAGAAAGACAGAGAGAGAGAGAGAGACAGAAAGAGAGAAATTACTCCTCAGGGGGACGTTCACACCGCAATCCCTTCGCCTCCATTCTCCTCTCAGTTTCTTGGGCATGTACCTACGCACACCCACTGTAAGTTTTAACTGGACTTTAACTGCAGTTGACTACAGTGGAGTCCAGCGATGTAACCATTACCAGCCATCTGCTGGTCCCTAAACTCATTTTTTAATTACATTTTCCATAAATATTTGGAAGCATTCTTTTTTTTTTTTTTTTTTAGAGGTTTTTTCGCTATAGGGCGCGTGCACTCGCCAGACAGACAGAGACAGAAAGCGAGAAATCACCCCCCAGGGGGGATGGTCACGCCGCAATCCCTTCTCCATTCTCCTCTCGGGATCTTGGGCACGCACGCACAGGCACCCAGCATGAGTTTTAAGCCACCGGGTCCAGGACGCGAACCGCAGTTGACTACGTGGGAGTCCAGCGACATAGCCATTACGCTAACTGCTGGTTCCCAATATCTGGAAGTATTCTTATAGTTTAAAAGTGGCCTAAATCCTGCACTCAACCAGGTTGCACTCCCAACCCCTTTTATATAAATTGTAAGACCACCATTAAAACAATTGCTAGGGGGAATCAACCTTACATGGTCTCCCCACTCCACCCTCGCACCGCTGCAGAGAAGAGTGTCTAGGGGAGATAGCTCATCTGGCCAATTTTAGGTCATACTGTAAACACTCTTTGTCCAGAGTCATTTTTCATTTGTTTGTTTTTTAGGTTTTTGCCAGAGGGCATGTGTGCTCATCTCAGAGGAGAAAGATAGAGAGAGACAGACAGGGAAAGTGAGAAATTACCCCTGGGGGGAGTGACCACACCTCATTTTTTTCTCCTCCATTCTCCTCCCGGGATTTCTGCATGCACATGTGCCTGGCATGAGGTTTGAGCCACTGGGCCTGGGACTCAAACCCTGGTCGACCGAGTGGGAGTCCAGCCTCCTTACCCACCATGCACCTGCTGGCCCCAGAGTCATTCTTTAAGTCAAGGGTGCCACACTATGAGAGAGATAATTTTTCACAAAAATGGGAGGCTGGTCCCCAAGGAAAGGGGAATGGCCAAAAGACTTGTCTTTCTTCTCCTTACCTGGAGAAGGAGAATCATTTTCAGTGATGTGGGCTGCACTGATTCTTCAAGTAGCTTCTTTTCAAGTTTTGATGGTTGCAAATCCTGCCTTACCTTGAGGAGAATTCAGCCTCTTGTGGCTTTCATCTGCTCAGCCTAACTGCACATTCCTGAGTTCGTGGAAAGCAAAGCCTTCCGATGTTTGATGTCAGCCTCCAAGTCTCCTGGAAGTCACTCTTCCCTTCTCCAGACGTTTTCAAGCTCTGAACTGTGATTTTCTCTCCCTGGGATGCACTTGTCCCAAATCTTTACACGGCTGACTCCTCACCTTTCAGTTCTCAGCTCAAACCTCAGAGAGACCTGCTCTGACCAATTTAGCTTAAGGCCTTCACCCCCCTGCCTCCCTCTAACCACCACCTTGGCTTTTTATACTCTTTATTGAAATCTAAAATGATCTTGTGTTGTCATTGTTTTACTTTCTGTCTGCGTCTCCACTAAGCTATAAGCTCCATGAGAAAAGGGATCCGCTCTATCTTTCCATTGTTATATATACTTACTGTCTAGAAATGTGCCTTTTGTACCATATACAGTGAATACTTATTAAATAAATCAACAAGTTAATAGTAGTTTTATATACATTGTTATGTAGAAACATACATGCAATTATGTACTGTTTAAGAAGTATCAGTAGTTCTCAAGTGAACATTTTTAGCCACCCAAGGAATAGAATGGTACTAGCGTCCCAGAAACTATGTATTCTTGAACTCCATGTACCCATTTCTAATCATGACCTTTCCTTTACTTAAGTCATAATTATCTTCACTTTTGTGAAAATCATTTATCTGCTTTTATTCATAGTATTACTACCTATATCCCTAAACCATATAGTTTCATTTTGCTTTGTGTAGAACCTGATAAATTGAATGGGTCAGCCCGTGGTGGAGTGGTAGAGGCAGCTGGATCCCACAGGGACAATTGCGCAAGTCCTAGACCTAGCCCACTTGAGAAACATGTTGGGGAAGTGTGCACATATGCCCCAAATCTCTAATGGACGAAGAAAAAGAGAAGGGATTGTAGTATGGTCATTCCCCATAGGGGGTGCTTTCTCTCTCGCTGTCTCTTTCTGTCCAGCAGGTGCATGTGCACATGCCCACATGATCCTGAGAGGAGAATGGAGGAGAAGGGATTGCAGTGTGGCCATCACCCCGGGAGGTGATCTCTTGCTTTCTGTCTCTCTGTCTCTCTCTGTCTCTCCAGTAAACACACAAGCTCTATAGCAAACAAAAGAAAGTAAAAAGAAACTCTCTCCACATATCCTGGGTCGACTGAAGGCTTACCTGAAGCAGAGACCAGATTGAGCCCAGGTCACTCACACCTCCCCAGCTAGTGTAACCCTCACACATGCAGAGAAGAGACATAGGAGAGCCCCGCAGAAAATAAAAGCTGCAGCTGACTTGGAAACATTCTGAGCTTTGAATGTGCTCTCCATTCCAAATGCAAATTTGTTAGCAACAAGGAAAAGCCTCACTGGCTTCAGGTGTTTGAGCCCTATTCTTGACCAACCTTTGCTTAAATTCTAAGTTGTGCAGACATAGAGGGTAATCTATGTAGGAGGCCAACTTTAAAAATAAAAACAAAGGAAACAGTAAAAAATGAAGAGAAATTAAAATGACACACTAAAGATATTTATTTAGCATAAAAAGAGGCAGTAAAGAAGGAATGGAGAAAATACATGAGACAAACAGAAAGCACATAGCAAAATGGTAGACAAATTAGAACATCAACACTTACATTAAATATGATTGGATTAAACACCCTACTCAGAAAGTAGAAATTGTCAGACTGGATAAACAAGCAGGAGCCAATAATATAATATCTTTCAAAGAGCTGACTTAGATTCCAAGGCACTAGTAGTTTAAAAGAAAATAATAGAAAAAGATATACCATGTGAACAATAACCCTAAGAGGGTGGAAGTGTCTATTTAAATGTCAGACAAAATAATCTTTAAAATGTGAAATAATAAAACAAAAGGGTTATGTAATAATGATAAAAGAGTTAATAAATCAAGATGATATGATGATAGGTTTATATTTACTAAATAATAGCGCCTCAAAATACACAAAGCAAAACCTGACAGGAATAACTAGACAAAAAATCAAGAAGCATATAGAAAACCTAACACTATCACCAATCAACTTGAGTGCACCAACATTTATAAACCAACGAATTCAACAGCCCAACAAGTTCAAAATGCACATTATTTTCAAACATACATGGACATTCTCCAGGAAAGATCACATAGTGAATAAAAAAATAAACTCAATATATTTTATTTATGTATTTATGTATTTATTTATTTATTTATTTATTTATCTGGAGAGGTTTTTGCTATAGGGTGCATGCGCTCACCAGAAAGACAGAGAGACTGAGAGACAGAAAGCGAGAAATCACCCCCCAGGGAGGATGGCCATGCCACAATCTCTTCTCCTCCATTCTCCGGGAATCTTGGGCACGCACGCACATGTGCCTGGCATATGTTTAAGCCGCCGGGTCTGGGACTCAACAGCAGTCAACTACATGGGAGTCCAGTGACATAGCCATTACGCTAACTGCTGGTCCCTCAATATATTTTAAAGATCAAAATCATACAGAATTTGTTTTCTGACCTTAACAGAATTAAATTAGGAATTCACAACAATAGAATCTTGGGTTAATTTAAAATATTTGGAAATTAAATAGCACACTTCTAAATAACTCATGTGTCAAAAAATCATGAGGAAAATTAAAATATATTTTGAATGGAATGAAAATGAAAACAACAGCATATTAAAATGTATGGGATGCATTAAGTAAACACTTAGAAGAAAACTTTTAAATTTAAGTGCCTATATTAGAAAAGAAAAGAAGTCTGCAATCAATAACCTAAGCTTCCTTAGGACACTCTAAGCAGGAGAGAAGCAAAAAAATATTAGAGCAGAAATGAATGGACTAGGGGCCAGCAGGTGACAGGGTGGCTGGATCCCATAAGACCAACTGCATGCTTTAAGTGCTCTGACCTGGTGTCTTGAAAAACATGCCCCAGGTGCATGTATGTGTGGGCTCAACCTCCTGAGAAGAGAATGGAGGAGGAGGGATTGTGGTTTGGCCATTTTCCTTAGAGGGTAATTTCTGACTTCCTGTCTCTTACTCTTTTTTTCTCTGTCTCTCTCTGGTGAGCACATGTGCTCTATAGCAAAAAAAGAGAAAAACTCAAACAAACAAAAGTCTCTCAATTCAAAACATTGTTAGAAACAAAATTAAGAGGAATAAAATGAAAAATATATACAAAAATTAATGGAATAAACCTCTCCTTTCCCATTAAGAAAATCAGTGGAACCAAAAGTTAGCTCTTTAAAAATATTAACAAATTCTTAAGTCTGACAAATAAGAGAAAATATAAGTTGCCCCAAATCAAGAATTAAAGAATGAATATGACTACCAACCCTATGGAAACAAAAAGAATTATATGGGAATATTATGGATAACTTTATAATAACAAAATAGACAAGTGAGAGGAAATGGGCACATTCCTAAAAAGACACAAATTACCAAAACTGACTGAAGAGAAAATAGAAAATTTGGATAGCCGTATAAAACATCTTAAAAAAGAACATCCTGGGGCCGGCAGGTGGTGTGGTGGTTAAGGGCATTGGATTCCCATATGGCTGACCACGGGTTTGAGTCCCAGACCTGGTGACTTGCTTTCTCGCTTTTCCTTTCTCTCTCTCTCTCTCTGTCTCTCTCTGATCAAATTAAAAAACTAATAACAATGGATTAAATAAATAAATAAATCTTTAAAAAAATAAAAAATAACATCCATGTTTATAGCAAGATTATTCACAATAGTCATAAAGTGAAAGCAACCGAAGTATTTATTGACAAATGATTAGGTAAACACATGTGGTATGTGTAGCCACGCAATGAAGTATTATTAGGCCCTAAAGGTAAGGAAATTCTGATACATGCTACAATATGGATGAAACTTAAGGATACTAGTCACAAAAGAAAAACTGTCATTCGACAAACATCAGGTGCCCAGAGTAGTCAAATTCATAGACACAGAAAGTAGAATGGAGATTGCCAGGGACGAGAGGAGAGAGGAAAGTGGGGATATTGCTTAGGGAGGATCCAGCTTCTGTCTGGCAAGATTAAAAGAGTTCTGGAGATTGTTCGCACGACAATGCAATGTTCTTAATACCATGGAGCTGTACACTGACAATGGTAAACATGGGGACCAGTAAATGGCATCATGATTATGTTGCTGGACTCCCACATAGTTGACTGCAGTTTAAGTCTCAGACCAGGAGACTTAAAACTCACGCTGGGTGTGCATGTGTGTGTGCCTAAAATCCCAAGAAGAGAATGGAGGAGAAGGGATTGAGTGTGGCCATCTCCCCCTGGGGGATGATTTCTTGCTTTCTGTGTCTCTGGCAAGCACATGTGCCCTATCACAAAAATCTCTCTTAAAAAAAAAAAAAAGTAAATGCCGCAATTTAAAACAAAGAAGCCTGCGTGGACACTACAAGACTTCAACACTTGTCACTACACTGGGATACCATATACACCCTCCAAAATTAAAAAAAAGAAGTAAAGACATTTAATTAATAATTAAAAAGAAGTCACAGATAGTAGTCCAGAACCAGATGGTTTTACTGGCAAATTCTATCAAATACTGAAGGAAGAAGTAATATCACCACTTCAAAAAAAAAATTCCAAAAATAGAGGAAGCGGGTACATTCTATGAGGCTACTATTACCTTACCACCAACACTAAAGACTTCACTGGTTAAGAAAACTATAATGGCCATATGTTTTCTTTTTTATGAACACAAATACAAAAATTCTTAAGAAAATATTAGAAAGTTGAATTTAGCAGTGTACAGTAGGACTAAACAGTGTGACCAAGTTGGACTTATCCTTGAAATATTAGGTGGTTTAATGTGCATTTCTGTAGAATACACACCTAGGGGTGGAATTTCTGAGTAAAAAATTATGTAGATAATGCCAGAGTTCTTTTCAAAGTGGTTGTACTTAATAAGCAGTGTATGGGAATTCCTATATATATTAGAAAATACCTGGTGTTGTTGGACTTCTTAACTTCTACCTGTTGATAGGTATAACAGTATCTTATTCTGCCTTTTTTTTTTAATTGCCCAAGGGTGCATGCACTCACCAGAGAGAGACAGAGGGAGGGAGAAAGCACCCCTGAATGGGGTGTGATCTTTCCACAATCCCTTCTCCTCTATACCTCTATCCTATTGGAATTTTAGGTGCATGTACACCTGCACTGGTGTGCTTTTCAAGCAGCCAGGGTCAGGATAAACTGGTTGGTCAGGTGGGATCCAACTCCCTTAATCACTAGGCTCCGTGGGTGGCCCTTATTCTACTTTTATTTTGTGTTTGCCTGTTCCTAGTAAAGTTGAGCTCCTTTTTCTGTATGCTTGATCATTTGAATGTCATTTGGATCTCTATTTGAAGTGCGTTAGAGTTTATGAACAGTGATGTAGATAACATGTTATTGGGAGTTTACTAGGCACTGCTCTAAGTGTTTAATATATTGATAGAATCATTTTATCACCGTGATAGCCCTGAGAGGTAAGCACTATTATTATCTATAGCAATTGCTTTTTCCCCTGTTTCTAGTATAATGACAACAATATGATTTTTCTTGTTTAATCTATTAATGTGATAAGTTACATCACTTGATTGTCATGTTACATCAGCCTTAAAAATCAGAGGATAAATCCTGTGTGTTCATGAGTTATTTTTTCATATATTATGAATTCAACTTGTTAATATTTTGTTTAGAATTTTAAAAAATATCTATATTCATGAATAGGATCAACTCATAATATTTTCTCGTACTGTTCTTGTTAGGTTTTGATATCAATATTATTATTTTAAGAGAATTATTTAATTTATTATTACTATTTTAAAGAGTTATTTAACTTCGTTTACTTATTTATTTACCTATTTTAACTTGACCTGAGAGTGACAGAGTGATAGGGAAAGAGAGAGAGAGAGGGAAAGTGTGAAAGCAAGCCACCAGGTCCAGGACTCGAACTGCGGTCAGCCATGTGGGAGTCCAACACCCTTAACCACCATGCCACCTAATGGCTCCTTATTATTTTTTAAAATTTGACTAGAGACAGAGAGAGAGGGAAAGAGAGAAAGCAAGCTGTCAGGTCCAGGACTCAAATTGTGGTCAGCCATGTGGGAGTCCAGTGCCTCAGGGCCACCTGTTGGCCTGATGTCAGTAGTTTCAATCTTCTGTATTCTTATTCTACTAATTTCTTCTGCTAATTTAGAAGAAACACATTGTACTTTCTATAATTTTGTTTTCTTATGTTAATTAAATTGTGTCCCCTCTCCCCCCAAAAAAGAGTTTAGAAGTCCTAACTCTGTATCCCCACCCTGGGACCGGAGATTGTAACCTACTTTGGAAATAGGATCTTGCAGATTTAGCTAAATTAAGATGGGGTCATTAGAGTGGGACCTAATGCAATATAACTGGTATCATTGAAGAACAGTTACACTGGGGTCCAATGGCCTTATAAAGATAGAGGCAGAGATTGGAGTGAAGGTACCACAAGCCAAGGAGTGCTGGGGTTAGAAGAGGCAAAGAAGGATTTTTTCTCAGAGCCTTCAGAGAAAGCATGGCCCTGCTAACACCTTGATTTTGGACTTCTAGCATCCAGAACAGTGAGAAAATGCATTTCTGTTGCTTAAGCATCACAGTTGGTGGTACTTTGTGTTGGTAGCCCTAGGAAACTAATGCATTTTAGATAGTCCAACCTCCATTATTAACTTTACCTAAGTCTGCAAGTAGTCAGAGCACCTACCCTCTCGTGAACAACACCAACAAAGGAACACAAGGCAACTACAAACAAGGACGTTTTATCGTTTCTTCCTCTTCTTGAATTCATATGCTTTCATGGTCTGGTACTCTAATTAAATCCTGTTTCCCCTACTAAAAATTTTCATTATTATTTTATATGGTCAATGCTTATTTGATTAATCCAAATTCTCTACTTTCTTTGTTCCATAAACTTTCCTGCATCTCAGGTCATTTTGGTATCATTCTCTTCCAGGCTGAACCACAGCAATGGCTTTCCTGCAGTGAGGACCCACTGGTGACATATTCTCTGAGTTTAGTTTGTCTTTCTCTGGGTGCAGAATTCTATGGTGGAAAAATTATTATTTTTTTTGGTATGTGAAAGAGACAATTCCACTGTCTCTGCCTTCCATTATTGCTGGTGAGAAAACAGCTAGCTATTTGTTAGAAGTTGCTCTCTCTTTCATTCTTTTCTGGGTAACTTGTCTTTTCCCCCCTAGTTGCTTTCAAGTTTTTTTCTCTTTATGTTTGTTCTTCTGCAATTTTGCCATCATATATCTAGTTGCAGATTTCTTTTTATTATTCTTTGTAGGATTTCACACATCACTTTGATCTATATATTAATGTGTTTCTACAGCTCTGGCAAATTCTCAGCCATTTTCTCTTCAAACATTTCCTCTGCTCATTCTCTTTTTCCTTTTTCCTCTCTCCTCCTAAGGACTTGATCAAATGCATGTTAGATTTCTCACTATACCTTCCTTTGGTCTTATTCTCAGTTTAACTTTTTTCTAGTCCCTGTTTCATGGTAGAGAGTTTACTCTAATTTATCTTTCAATACATTCATTCTCTCATATAGTTTATCCAGTCTGCTGTTAAATTCATTCACCGAGTTTTTCCCTTGGTTGATTTTAGTCTTTATTAAAGTTCTGTTTGTTTGTTTTTCAAATTGACTATGACAAATTTTATAGTTTTCTGTTTCTTGCAGATATTACCATGTTGGTCACTTATTTCTTTAAGCTTGGTAACTATGTGATATTTTAGTTGATATGGTACTTCCAGAACCTGAGGAGATGTGATTCTATTTTCTGTTGATTCTGCTGACTCTCATTGTGTTGTGTTTCCTTGTGTCATGGTTTATCTTTGCTTGCTTTCTTTGAACTTGAAAAATTATGTGAAGGGATTCCCAAGGCGTGGTATAGGTATGCCCTTCTCTGAGAAGCTTAGGGTTTGCTTGGCAGGCACCTGGGTGTACTACTTAGTGCACCTGGGTACCATCTTAGACCACTCTTACAATATGAGATTCCTTAACCAACTCACGCTATGAGTACCTGGCTAGAAATCCTCCTGAGGACCAGTGTGTGGCCAAAAGTTTCCAGATTTAGATGTACTTTGTCTTGATGTTGAAGATGAAAGTCTTTGGGGCCAGAAGGTGGCAAGATGGTTAAAGACTCTGGACTCGCAAATGACTGACTGCAGTTCAAATCCTGGACCTGGTGACTTGCTTTCTCACTTTCCTCCTCTCTCTCCGATCAAACTGGAAAGTAATAATAATAAATAAAGTTAAATGAAATAATTCTCTTAATGAAAAAGAAAAGAAAGGTCTTTGATATTCTAGCTTCATGTGAGGAGGTTGCCTAAAAATGTTTCTCCTTGGATGGCTTTGAGCCCTGACCTTTGCTGCTTCTCTGTGTGCAGCCCCCTTGCTCCAGTGCACAGTAACAAGAGTTGCTTCCAGGCATACGTGGTTTAATGTCCAATATTCCAATCATTGTTCTGGCCACAGATCTCTCCCCCAAAACTTCCCTCGGAACTCCCTGCTGATGTTTTTGGTTCTTCAGTCTTTTTTTAGGAGAACTTGAAAACATTTTAACCAGTTGTGTGCTCGTGTGTGTGTGTGTGTGTGTGTGTGTGTGCGCGCGTGATGGAGAGGGGTGATCTGAATGACACAGCTACCATGACTAGAAATCAGAAGCTCAACGATACTGTTTTTTAGTTTCCTACATCCTTGAATATATCCAGGTCGGCATGATATCCCCAAAAGAAAATGGAATTTGGTGCTTAAATGCTTGCAAAGTACTGTGCATGTGGCTACGGGTTAGCACAAAAGACAGTGAAGAGAAAATAATTTTGTTTAGATTTCTTACCTAAGTCTAGTTATTTAAGCACATGGTCCAATTCTTTTCTTTTTGTTTGTTTGTTTTTAGTTTTTTTGCCATAGGGTATGTGCACTTTCCATAGAGAGACAGAGTGAGAAGGAAAGCGAGAAATCATCTCCCAGGGGATGGCCATGCCACAGTCCTTTCTCCTCCATTCTCCTCTCAGAATTTTGGGCATGCATGCACATGCACCTGGCTTGATTTTCAAGCTGCCAGCTCTGAGACTTGAACCACAGTAGATCATGTGTGAGTCTAGCACCTTAACCAACACCCCACTCTCTGGCTCCCCAATTCTTTATAAGCAACAATGATTGCATGTTTCAATTGCAACAATGATTGCTATATGAATTCCACAAGTCTTAAAATAAGAAGCTGAGCTTATGCAGTTTTTCTTTTTTAGCTTTTTTGCCATAGGGCATATGTACTTGCCAGAGAGTGACAGAGGCAGACAGAAAGAGAGGGAAAATAAGAAACCACCCTCACACACACCCAGGACAATGGTCACCTGCAATCTCTTTTCCTCTATTCCCCTCTTGGGATTTTGGGCACACATGTACATGCACTGGGCATGTTTTTCAGGCTGAGACTCAAACAGCACAGTTGTCATGTAGGATTCACAGCCCTGAGCACCCTGTCATCTAATGGCCCCCCCAAAGCCTTTTTAATTGTTAGCTTATTTGCTAGAGATAGATTCTTTTAAACAAATGGTCAGCCTTATGCACAGAAACCTTCAGAAATACATGATTAAAGAATCAACAACTGGGGCCACCAGGTGGTATGGTGGTTAAGGCACTGGACACCAGCATGGTTGACTGCAGTTTAAGTCCTGGACCTGGTCACTTGTTTCTCACTTTTCCTCTTTCTCTCTGTCTCTGTCTGGGGAATGCACATGCCTAATAGCAAATTGAAATTAATTAATTAATTTAATTAAAAAATAATTCTTTAAAAAAAAAGGATCAACAATTGCTCTGGCTTATTAAGAATAGAGGCTATGTTTTAAATACATCAATACAGGGCAACAGGTGGCGTGGTGGTTAAGGTGCTCTATTCCCACATGACTGACTGCAGTTCAAATCTCAGACCTGGTGCCTTGCTTTCTCATTTCTCCTCTCTCTCTTTCTATGTCTCTGGTGAGCACGTGTGCCCTAAGCAAAATTTAAAAGTAATAATAATAAGTAAAAGAAATAATTTATAAAACAAAATATATCAATGCTTCTCACATATGCCCTTATGCAAAGTTAACTAAATAGGATGTCTTTATGAAAAAAATTTGAGAATAACTTTGCTATTAAAATGAAGACTATTGCAATGATGAAAAGGTTTTAGAATCCAAATTACAAAAGCTTTTGGTCTGAAGGCATAAGGTATACCACAGTTTGCCTATTGTGAATGTTATCATCTTTGTTGGGGGCTAGACAGTGGTGCAGCTATAAAATACAATGTTCTGCAAGGCTGACTCACATGAGCTGGTTCTGGGTTAGCAGAGATCTCTCTCTGTACACTGGGCACACATGTTGCTTATGATCTGGGACTTGGTGAGGCTGGGTGTGGATCATGCTGTCATGACTCAGTGGAGATGCTGCCATTCTCTGTCTCTTTAACTCATGGAAGTGAGTTTAATAAACTTTAAAAATTTTTGTGATCAATTTGAAGTGTCAGCATTCCTACTGATGTGGCCTTTAAAATTCACTCTCTTGGGAACCAGCAGTTAGTGTAATGGCTATGTCGCTGGACTCCCACGTAGTCGACCGCGGTTCGCGTCCCGGACCCGGTGGCTTAGAACTCACGCCGAGCGCGTGTGCGTGCGTGCCCAAGATCCCGAGAGGAGAATGGAGGAGAAGGGATTGTGGCGTGACCAAGGGATTGTGGCGTGACCATCCCCCCTGGGGGGTAATTTCTCGCTTTCTGTCTCTATGTCTCTCTCTGTCTGTCTGGCGAGCGCACGCGCCCTATAGCGGAAAAAAAAAAAAATCTCTTAAAATTCACTCTCAATTCTGTTTGACTGTAGAAACTTTTCTAAGAATACGGTCCGTCACACAAGAGTGTATTTTCTTTTTCCTAGACATCTGTTCGTGACATTCCATTTTTAAAAAAGAATTATTTATTTAAAATTTTTATTAATATTATTTTCAATTTGTAAAGGACACAGGCACCCACCCGAGAGAGACAGACAGAGAGAGAGAGAGAGAGAGAGGGTAAGAAAGCAAGCCGCCAGGTCTGGGACTCATACTGTGGTTGGCCATGTGGGAGTTCAACACCTTACCACCGTGCCTCCTGCTGACCCCCATGCCATTCCATTTTACAATATAAACACTGAGTTGATTGTTATTTTCTAGAAAAGCTGAGTGAGGTAAGAATAATGGCCAGAAGTACAGACTCAAAAGTTATTTCCTGTTCCAACAGTTCCAGCAGCTATGATGAAGACAGTCACGTAGGGCCATTTTGACTGTCTTCAGTGACTGTCACACGGGCCATTTTGGGGCCCAGGATAGTGGTATTCAATAGCAAGGACATCTTTATTCAGGTGGTTTAAGAATCCCTGTAAGCTCTGCCCCTCATGGCCCCATAGCCTCTAGATGACACATTTCAAATTCCAGAGGCTTGAGATCCTGAATGACTCTTCAGTAGTTGAGTCAAGTCATTCTGGTTGGTTGTTTCTCATGACTTTTGCAGACATACTCAGAAGTGGGTATCTTAAAGGTGAAATCTAATCTTTCTCTTCAGAGCAGGTCATGGAGCAGCAACGAGAACAGCATGGCCTCAAAGGGTGGATGTGATGGAAGGTTCCTTCACCATCTACTGCTCCCTTAAAGTTTAGGCAAACTATCTCAGGTCTTTGGGCCTCCATTTCCTCTTTTCTTAGAGGAGAATTGCAGTTGTTTTCATTTCATAGACTTACTGTGAGGAATAAATGAGGTCATAAATGGAAAGAATTTAGAATTGTCAGTAGCATATAAAAAGTATTCAATAAATGTTTGATATTATTATTCAGACTTGAGAAATGTTTTGCACGGGTTTGGTTAACTCACCTGGGGAGAGTAATATTCTTGAGAGAGAGTTTGGAATGTAGTTCAGAAATAATTAAATGCCTTCCTTGATTGAAATAGAAAGGCAATTAAGACAATGAGGCATTTTTCTCTGTGGTATCTAGGACATATTTTTCTCATTTTCCTTTTGTAATGGGAAAACTTGAAACTCAGTGAAAGTTCCTCGGAGTGGTGACAAATTACTCATACTGAGGTCAATTGTTCCCCAACAAATACATTGCAAATAGGAAAGGCGGACAAGGTTTGAGAGGCCTCAGAATCCAGCACGGGGGTGGCATGATGCTTAGGACTAGGGCAAGCCTTGGTTCCTGCTATTGCTAAGCATGAGGTTTTGGAAAAGCTCTTCAATGTCTCTGGGTCTCAGGCTTCCTAACTATCATTTAGAGGTGAGAACACCAACCCATGGCAACCTCTGTGGCCTGGGGCCAGATCCCACATGCTTAAGCATGCACTCTGTTATGAACAAACAGGAAAAATTACCTTAAAAATTTGGACTTATCTTGAATACTCCTGCAAAATTTCTGAGTTAAATTTTAGTTTGTGTTTATTGGTGTCAACAGAGCTTCTTGACTGTCATAGGCTGATAAAGGGACAGAAGTGGATTTGATACTGAAATGATTCCTTTAGGCTTTTCCTATATAATATGAATTAAGGAATATTTGGTAGTACTTTAGGAGAGGAGGCAAGTGGTAGGAGAATTGAGCCAGTACAGAGGATATAATGATGCAGGCATGTCATGCTCCAAAGAATCTACTTTATTGAACCCAGAGCAGGTTGGCATTGGAGTGGCAATTTCATTTCCACAAAATAATGTCATCCAGCATATTTGTTTATTTATGAATCTTTGGTTTTTATGAGGTTTTCCCTCTTTCATTTATTTTGGAATTTGGTTTCACCATTGTTTAAGAATTATATGTGTGAAGAATCTAGCCCTAGCTTTATGTTTGCACATTTCCAGTAACAGTAAAAGTCAATTTAAATAAAAACAAAGATCTAGGAAAATACTTTCTTTTTAAATGATATGTGTATGTGATCCAAGTTTAAGAGTGTCCACCCTACAAAGATAGTTTACCTTCTACAAGATTTACATTTGAATTAGGAAACTATCCCAATTAAGACAGGTTTACTTAAGCTGTCATAATAAGCCAGCCCGAAATCTCAGAGACTTCAGCCACTTGCTTACATTAAATCCATAATGTATTGGTACCAAGCTCTGTTCATAGTGATCATCCCAGCAGGACCAAACTGATGGACCTATTCTCAATATTATCTCTGGTTGGGACCAGCAGTTGGTGTGATAGCTATGTCGCTGGACTCTCATGTGGTCGACCGCAGTTCGAGTACCGGATCCGGTGGCTTAAACTCACGCCGGGCACATGTGCGTGCGTGCCCAAGATCCCGAGAGGAGAATGGAGGAGAAGGGATAGCAGCATGGCCATCCCCCCTGGGGGGGGGGGTTGATTTCTCACTTTCTGTCTCTCTGTCTCTCTCTGTCTTTCCAGCAAGCACACACACCCTATAGCAAAAACCTCTCAAAACACACACACACACACACACACACACACACACACATACACACATAATCTCTGGTTGAAGGGATCCAGTGCTCTGGGAGTTCTCTCACCTGTAGTAGACACCATCTCAGGTAAGCCAGAGGACCACACCAAACTTCATGGGGAAGAGTACAATCTTCTTGGATACCCAGAAGGAAAACCAGGTACCCGTTAACAGAAATAACGTCTGAAACAGGAAGCACCCTACATCTTACAGAAAAGAACTCTGTGGCCTTGTTTCAACACCTTCTATTCTTTACTCACATTGCAGACGGCTTTCTTAATGTCATAGGCAACTGCGGCACTTGGGTTACAGCCAAACTCTGCTTCTTACTGGCCACATGGCACAGGCAAATCCAAACCTCAGTTTCTCCTCTGCAAAATGGGGGAGAGATGTCAGAAGCATGTTTTTTTTGACAGGAATCATGGCTAACACTTATGTGAAACCTCTGTCAATTTTTAATGATTATCCAATGAGAGTTATAGTAGTATTCTTGACAATCAGTCACATCACACCAAGGATAAAGAGCAGACAGTAATGATTTCACCCTACAGCATCTGTCACACAATCAATATTTTCTCACAAAAGTTTCCTAAAAATTCACAGGAAATTTCCTTGGGTGATCAGGTAATGAAACCTGAGAGAATAGTTCTTCAATACGGAAGAAAAATTCTCTCTTCTTGGCTAGAAAATGACAAAGCATTTTACAGGGCCTCAAATCTATATGTCCTACTTTTCTAGCAGATTTCCACATTTTAAAGTTGTAACATTGAAAAAAAAAGTTTTATCTATTTTGCCTAAGAAGTTCTCTTTTTAAAATTTTCATTTATAGAACTACCATATGATCCAGCAATTCCACTCCTGGGTATCTTTTTTTTTTTTTTTTAAGTTTTAGAGAGATTTTTGCTATAGGGTGTGTGCACTCACTGGAGAGACAGGGAGAGACAAAGAGACAGAGAGTGAGAAATCTACCCCTGAGGGGATGGCCATGTCACAATCTCTTCTCCTCCATTCTCCTTTTAGGATTTTGGGCATGCACACACATATGCCCGGCATGAGTTTTAAGCCACCGAGTCCAGGACTCAAATCGTGGTCCACTACGTGGGAGTCCAGTGATGTAACCATTATGCCATTTCCTGGTCCCAATAAGTTCTTGTTTAAAGTTGAGATTAGTGTGAAAAAATCTTAAAAACTTTTCACAAAGTATTAATAATGTTGGGATGGAAACACAGGAAGATTCTTATCCTGCAGCATCAACTTGTGAAGCTGGTATCACCTAAATACCTCAGAATTCTAGCTTAGTAGAACTGGGAGGTATCTTGACAATCCTCTTGTCTAATTACTTATTTTCCAGATGTCTTAGGCAGCTCAAGATGCTCTACCAAAATGTCATAAGTGGGGTGGCTTAAACAACAGAAATGTTTTTTCATGATTTTAAAAGTTAGGAAGTCTGAAATGAGGGTACCAGCATACTTGGGTTCTGGTGAAGGTTCTCTTCCTGGCTTGCACATGGATGCCTTTTTTTTTGGAGAGGTTTTTTTTTTTTTTTTTTTGCTACAGGGCGCTTGCGCTCGCCAGACAGACAGAGAGAGACAGAGAGTGAGAAATCACCCCCAGGGGGGATGGCCATGCTGCAATCCCTTCTCCTCCATTCTCCTCTCGGGATCTTGGGCACGCACGCACACGCGCCTGGCGTGAGTTTAAGCCACCGGGTCTGGGACTTGAACCGCGGTTGACTAGGTGGGAGTCCAGTGACATAGCCATTACGCTAACTGCTGGCCCCCACATGGCTGCCTTTTGAAAGTGTCTTCACATGGCAGGCAGAGAAAGAACATGAAAGAACTCTTGTCTCTTCATTCTCCTTTAACAACACTAATCCCATCATAGAAGCTCCATCCTCATGATCTCATCTAAACCTAGTTACTTCCTAATGACCTGTGAGAGGTGATCGTATCACACTGGGGGCTAGGGTTTCAACATGTGAACGGGGGGAGGGGCACAGACATTCAGTCCATGACATCAGATGAGGAAACTAGGGTCTGGAAGAGTTAACTTGCCCCAGTTCATGTTTCTTTAATGCAGGCTCATTGGCCAACCCTCAAAAAAAAATTTTTTTTTTTTTTCCATTTCACCAACCTGAAGTCATAGAAGTGAACGTGGAGAGAAAGATGTTTCTTTATTTCCTCATATAGTTGCTGATAAAGTCTCTTTTAGACAGACCCCATGGACTTACTTCATTTGTATTTGCAAGTGAGCAAAGACCCTGCTGAAAATTCTTGTGGAGGTTCAGAAATAATTTTGAGATAAAAAAAAATTGTTTCCAGGGGACCAGCAAGTGGCGTGGTGCTTAAGGGCATTGGACTCCCACAAGGCCAACTGTGGTTCAAGTCCCGGACCTGGTGGCTTGCTTTTTCACTTTCCCTCTCTCTTTCTGTCTTTTGCTCTCTTACTCTCTTACTCTGTCCCTCTCTGGTCAAATTAAAAATAAATAAAGTTAAATAAAACAATTCCCAAAACAAGAAATTAAAAAAAAAAAGTGTTTCCAAAGGCCAGCAGGTAATGTGGTGGTTAAGGTGCTGGACTCCACGGCAAACTGTGATTCAGGTCCCTGACCCACTGGCTTGAAAATCATGCTGGGTGTGTATATGTGCAGGTCTAACATTTCAAGAGCAGAAAAGAGAAGGGAGTGTGACATAGCCATTCCCCCTGGGGGGTAATTTCTCTCCCTCTGTCTCTCTCGGGCGAGCACACTTGCTCTATGGCAAAAATCTAAAAAGAAGGTATTTTTAAAAGTTTAGTTGTTCTCTTCTTTTCAGACTGATCCAGATAATGTTTTGACTCCCAGGAAGTGGGTGAATTGATTAAGAAAGTGAGATCCAGATTGCTAGTGGAATGATTTCATTATCTGATCATTCTATTAATTATATGTAGAAGAATACTTTTCACTCTGGGAAGAGAATTTTCACACTGCCCACTAAAAAGAAAAATAAAGAAGGAATTACCTTCCTAAGTGTATTAAGACACACTATGTTACATAGCAGTAAAAAAAAAAAAAAATCTCTGGGATTTACAGTAACAAAGGATTATTGCTCATTCGTGCTACATGTTCGTGTGGGTAGGAGAGGTCTCTGTGCCACATCATCTGTGCAAGGGGTGGCAGGCAGAGGGAAACTCCATCTGGGGTCCTCAGCAGCTGAGGCCCAGGGAAGGAGACTTGGTAAATTGCACACTAGCTCGTCATGCTTCAGCTTATAAGTGACATGTCACTTCTGCTAATTCCTCATTTGCCAAGGCAAATCACAAGGTCACATCTAAATGCAAAGGGGTCAGAGTACTTCAATCTCGCTATGCACCTGGAAGAAGAAAACCCAGAATTTTGGTGAACTTCTCTAATGGCTACCATACTGGGAATAAAAATGAAGAAAAGAAAATAGAATGGACCCCCATATTGTTGAAAAGTGAGTGGTTTATACCATCAGTAGGAATCAAATTCCCAATCAGGGATAATAGAATATCTGTCACCTATACAATAATATCCCTTAACACATTACTTTGTGATAGGTCAAGTTTCCTGGATCTGTTTCTTCATTTCCATACAGAATGATTACACAGAATGGGAAGCAAGTATAATTGAACTGAGACTGAAGTGAAGCTTCTAGAAATGGACTGAGGGTCAGCTACATGGGGAGGCATATTTATACCTTTTATTTTATTTTATATTTTATTTTATTTTATATTTTTTAGAGTTTTGCCATAGGATGTGTGTGCTTGCCAGAGAGAGACAGAGAGACAGAGGGAGGAAAAGTGAGTAAACACCCTCCAGGGAGGATGGTAACACTGCAAATCTCCATTCCTTCCTGAGATTTTTGGCACTCACTCACACAGCATGATTTTCAAGCAGCCAGGTCCAGGACTCAAACCACAGTCTTCCATATGGGAGTTCAGTGCTTTAACCCTCACACCACCTGCTGGTCCCATCTATTGTGGATTTTCTTAGCCTTGTTTCTATGTGTTGAAATCACGTGTTGATGACGTGACTATACTAGTCAACAGTCCTTCCAAACACTTTGCTAGTAGAAAAGTTATAACATGATTGAGTAAGCAGAAAGTTCACTTTCACCTAAATTGGTAACCTATTAGACAATTCATAGGTCATGCTAGAAAGAAATCTCAGCCTTTAAAGCATAGCCACTTTGAAAAATGTTTGAAGGTCTAAAATATATTCAAACACCCCATGTTTCTCTTACTTGGGTACAATCATTTGCTTAGGAACATACTTTTAAACTTTTAATGTATTAGTAGCAACTAAGTTTTTCAAGTGTAGAAATAACTCAAACTAGCTCAAAATCACCCCTAAATTAAAAAAAATAGAGTTTTGTACTTTCTAGAATAATAAACACTATTGTAGTTTTTTCTTTAATTCTTTCTGGGTAAAATTTTACAATAAAAAGCAGGAGGAATGAGTGAGAGGCAAAGTCTGCCGATTTAATGTTTAATCATACGTATCCCCAGCCTCTAAAATTTTTATAACAGAGCTGGGTTAACATTAATGCCCCAACCAGTATAAACTAAACATTTTATCACACAGTTCATGTCCAAGATGAAAATGAAGACAATAGTGAAATCACTTCATACAGAGGTGCAGTGATTTCTATGTGATTAAGCAAGTCGATTTTGTGTTTTGTGCTTAAGTTTTTAAAACTATCATGAATAATTATGGGAATGAGTTATTATCATTATTAAGTAATAGCTAGAGTATGAGACAATCAAGTACCACATATTTTTTTTCTCTCATTTAATCCTAGTAGTAAATCTGCTTTTACAAATGAGAAAGTTGAGGTAAGGTGACTTGACCAAGGTCACATAGCTAGTTAGTAGTGGAATACTCTTTGGAGGTAAATGATGGCGGTGACATTTCAATGAAGGGGTCTGACAATTACAGAACTTTTCCTAGCTCTGCTCTCTGGGAGAAGAAATCATTTAAATGCACAATGGTACCGTTAGCCATAAGTATGTGAGTGCCCAGTCTGTGCCTTGTGCATAAAGCCAGCGAATATGGAGCTGAAAAGTCTGCAAGACACAGACCACTGGAAGAAAAGTGGATTCGGGCATCAGACAGGCAGACTTGGTTTGCAACGTGGTGGGGAGGCTGGTGAGGAGGCACATTTATACCTTTTGTGGATTTTGTGATTTGGGAACATGAGAGTGTTTCTCTCTAGTTTCAGTTTCTTCATCTGCAAAGGGGGAAGTAATATCGGTGCTTACTTCACGGTTTTACTGAGGAAATGAAAGAAGACAGCGTATATGAAGTGCCTGGTACAGTGCATCGTATAAGAGGATCTGGAGTCTGGGCTCGGTAAATATGTTTTATTGTTGTTGGATGAGCAACAGTAATCACTGTGGAGGAGCTCCCTGATTAGAGACGGGGAGACATTGAAACAGTACTTCCTGTCCAATGTAATATGAGCCCTAGAGAAACCGGGGGAAGGTCAAGGAGCGATGGCATTGGAGGGGGTTTAAACGGTGTCAGAGAGTCACTCTTGAAATAGCGATTATCGAGGAGCGGTGCTTCACCAGGTGGAGTAGGGAGGCGCAGCGTACAGCGGTGTGGCGGCAAGACGTGTCTGGGGACCGTCGAGGCTCAGGCTCAGAAGAAGGGGAACTTTACAGCTGGAGAAACAAATAGCCAAAGTGAATACAAAACCAGCAGTGGGAATTCCAGGGCTTGGCCAGAAAGTCCCCGCCTTCTGTGGCCGGGACCAGACGGAGGCTGGAGCATCGCAAGGTGGCGCTGTGGCTCCACCTTAAGCGAAGCTTTGGGCGCTTGCGGGTCACCGGCACGCCCAGGGTGGCCTCCGAGAGGTGGGCAAGGCCGTCTTGGTGGGTTTGGCACCATTTTCATAGCAGCCACCAAATAATGACCGTGGAAAGGAGAATAAATACATATGGAAATAACCCGGAAGCGCTGTCTGTTTGGACACCACGGAATCAATAATCAGAAACTGTCCGCGAGGAGCAATTAAGAGCGCGGAACTGTCCAGCAGCGACCCTTGCGAGCTCAGGCCAGGTAATTTGTGGGTCTGCACCCGGAACTGGACTCGGCCGCCCGGAGCAGAACTGGGCGCGCACCCGCGGTTCCCGGACGAGTGTTGCGCCCCCGAAAGGGCTTCCTGCCTTCCGCAAGGCCAAAGGAACAGTAATCTGGATTCCTCCCCTGGAGCCCTCAGTCTGCGCCCGGGCTGATACTTTTCCCTTACTGGGTCTAGATGCTTGGACTCTTTTGCTGGCTTTTACATGCACACGTGTACACATAAGCCATGTGTGAACTCAGGGTCACACACACGCGTGTTTGACGTCCTTGCACAATACAAACGTTCTTTTGCACAGGCACACCCCACTTACACAAACTAGACAGGTCTACACGTGACGCATGCACACCGTGTACAGGGCACTTGTGCACTCACGCTCATGTGCACCACTGCCTCCTCAAGCACACTCAAACACGTGCAGTCAAGTGAGCGCTGTCACTCGAGCACACACGCGTACTGCACAGGCCAGCAACCATGCATCCACCCATAGCTCATGCAAACATTTGCACACTCACACCACACGCATCTCTTATCCCGGTAGTCAACAGTCCCCCCCCCCCCCCGCAGCGGTCCGCGGTGTGTAAATACCTAGTGAATTGTTTCTTAAAGGAGACAGGCGCACGAACTTTTGGTCACCCCAGCATCTCCTGCTTGGCAGCTCAACTCGCCTATCCTCCTCCAACTTTCCCATAAGTAAAGGGCCTACTCCTCCCATTCCCGCCAAATCTTCTCGGGGTAAGCTGCCGTCTCCGCCGCTCATTAGCGTTACTGAAGGGATGTCAATTTCCAAACAGCTGCTTGTCCCTTCTCTCACCCTGGAGCCTCCTTCTACCTGGTCGGGCTCCAGCCTCGAGGAAAGGGGGGTGTGGGCAAAGGCCGCCAGGTTGGGTGTGGACGTGCTGGGGAGGGGGGGACAGCGTCGTACATAGAGATCTTTTACCCGAGTGCGCCCAACTGAATTCTCCCGCCTCCAAGTGACTTTGGTTGTCGCTGTCTCTGGGCATACCATGGCAGAATCGTCTTCTTCCTCATGAAAGCACACCCGCAGGTGTCCAGCTGTGTCCTCGCATGGGCGTCGCGGGGAGTCCTGTCTTTACCCTGTTTCATTTAGGCAAGCTCAGCTAGCACTGGGAGAAGCGACCGGCTGGAGGTCACACAGTGCGTGTGGCAGAGACGGGGATGGAGCGGGCACGTCCCTGACGCGCCCCGCTCCTGGCGGGCTGGGAGAAAAGCGCGTCGGCCTCTGATGGCGTGACCCCGCTTTCAGTCCGCGCCTGGGTTAGGGCTCTTCAGGACCTTACCCCTCTGCTCTCCTCCGCCTTCCGCCCTCGGGGGGCAACGTGCGCGCTTGCTCCTTTCTCTTCTGGGGCAGGGGACCCGTACCCAAGGGCTCGAGAGCCAGGGCACCCCGGGAGCTTTCGGCACAGGCCCTACGCCTCGCCGGGTGGACGATTGAGCGCCAAGGTTAAGGGCTCGGCTCTGGCGACTTTATCAGCGGGTGTGGCAGTGGGCAACTTTTCCACTTCACTCTCACGGCCTCAGTTTCCTCACCTATAGAAAGGGAGTGATCGTGTCTGCCTTTTTGGTCTGTGGTGGAAATTCGGTGAGCGCGCGCCTGCACAGCCTTCAACAACCGAGATCTATTATTATCTGGGCCCGCCCCGGGGGAAACCCGGGTGAGCCGCCAGGCTAGCTCCGGGAAAGGTCTGTCGGAGCCCCCAGCCCGCAGCGGCGCGGCCGAAGCGCACTCAGAGCTGCGGCGCGGGGCCAGAGTCTCGTGGTGGCGCTTGCTCCGTCTCTACCTCCTCGCTGTCTGCGGGTGGTTTGCGCCCTTGCTAGGCCTCAGTTTCCCCGCTGGCACCGTACAGAGGGGAAGTGTGCTCGCACGCACGGTTTGTGCGGGTCAGCCCGGCAAGCAGGGGAACGCAGGGGTTGAACCCGGATCCCAGTCCGGATTTCCGGTGTAGTGGCCTGCTCCCACGCGTTCCCCGAGAGCGGCGGGAGGACGCCACCGGGGAAGGGGTTTGGATTTTGCAGGGGGGTGGGCAGGTCCCAGGGCTCGGTTGCTCCGACCGCGCCTGGGGTGCCGCCAGGGGCCCTCGCAGCTGCGCCCAGGTCAGGTCTTCGCTTTCCCTGCGCCCCCAGCCACCTCCTAGTCCTGGCCCTCCTCCTCCAAGCAGCGCCTCGGCCTCTGCCCATCCCGGCCCGCGTCCCAGGCTGCCGAGGTTTGCTCTGGAGCGGGCCGCTCGCCGAAGGACTTTGTTTTTGTGCCTCCGTGGTCCCCTCTCCCCTGTTCCGGTCTTCCCAGCACTGACGCGACGACTGTCCCCTCACACGCTCGCAGCCGTCTCCCGCAAAGGGAAGGAGGCGTTTCCCAGGACCCGCGGTCGTTCTTGGGGCGCGCTCTCGCTAGGCTAAAGGAGATCGAGGGAATTTTCTAAGCGACCAGTCCCGAGCCTGGCCTCCTGGGGGCGGGCGAGCCGAGACGATTCGATTCCCTCTTTCCCCTGGACGTCCCCGCTCGTCCGAGTCCGGCGGGGTTTAGTTGATCTCTTCTCCTTTGGGGGAGCGAGTGTGTTTCTACCTGAGCCCCCAGAAACGACTGCGGCGACTGATGCTCTCCCAAAGGGGATTGGTTTCCCTGTGCCTTAAGAGGGTTGAGATCGCCAAGGCAAGTCGGAGGGAGGAGGGCTGTAGGGAAGCCTTGCCCACGGGTCTGACTTTCTGCGGCGAGACCCCGCAGACCCTGTGGAGCAGTAGGCATTGTGGACAGTAATCCCGACGCCTCCGAAGAAACCGAGTAGCTCAGCCGGGAAACTAGACCCCCGGGAAACACCAAGCCTCTGCAGCTGGCTCCTTCCAGGTAGACGCTCATTTTGCCAGACCTTTTCCTCACCCTATGGTCGGTCCCTGTTTTCTTCATCCCCTGGCGCCCTCCTTCCCGCTCTACTTCCTTCTTTCTCTCGGAGACAATCTATAGTATATCGAAATCTGGAGTTTCCAACTCTGTTTATGTATAGATTACCAGGCGCCAACTCCAGAGGTACAGAAAAGGCCCAGAAGTCAGCATTCCTAACGTCTCCCCAACTCTCTGCCCCCCCTCCCCGTATGATTAGGTTGGTGAGCTCAATTTGGGGATTATTGTTATAAACGTCCCTAAAGTCAAATCCCTGAAGTCTTCTCTAAAGCCTAGGCGTGCACGCGTTTCTTCACCAAGACCTGACAACTGCGTGAACAGGACAGGCTAGTGTCAGCACAAACTGGATCGTCACCCCTCTCTACACGTGCTTTGTCTCTGGAGGTGAAACAAACCTCACGTGGGGGGAAGCTTTAAAAGTATCTGAGCGATTCTTTTGCAGAAATTAAAATTGCAACTGCTAGTTCCATATTCACAGAAAGCTACCCCTCTGCTGGCCTGGGTGCCATTCCCAGTTTTCCATCTCTCTCTGCATCTCTTTTCCAACTTCTCTTTAGCCCCCAACCTAGTTAAACATTTATTACGAGATGAGAACGCCAGGTTGAAAGCACAAGGACACCCAGAAGAGAAGCTGTGAATACACTCTGCTTGATTAAAATAAAGTACACTCGCCATCCTAGGTGAGGTGTCTGCTGCCTCCGCACAGCCAAAGGGAATTAGTCTTATCAAAAGATTCCTGCCCCTTTTATTTTCCTCCTCCTCTGGCCTGGTGGATGTGGGAATTGCCGCCCTTATATTTAGTCCCTGGAGAGAAGGGCTCTGGGGCAGGAAATGGGCTGCCGAAGTCTTGTTTTTCTGTGCCAGTTTCTCATTTAAGTCAGCTTCAGACCTCTGGACAAACACATCCTTTGCAGATGTTCTTCTATTCTGCGTGGCTCCCAGAAATCTATCTAGCAAGTGTCTTTTGCTGATCCTCATCCTGGGGGTGGGGGGATGGATGTGTCTTTTCTTCCCTGGCACCTTTGCAGTGCCCTTTGGCAGTGATCTCTTTCCTACCTGTGGAGTACAAGGGGCCTTCAAAACATCTGTGGAAAAAAATGAAATTAAAGTACAAAGTTATCTAGGTACCAAAAAAAGGTGAAATTCATACGTAGTTTTTTGCCATATGCAGTTTCCATGGACTTTTTGAAGACCCCGTGGTGTCCCACCAGACTGAACTTGCGGTTCTGCGAATTGTTACCTAGAGAGTACCTTAGAGGCTCAGGCAGTTAAGGAGAGTCTCTGCTTCCCCACCCCCCTACCTTGAAGGATCCCATTTGAACTGGAGAATCTGGCCCAAAGGAAGGGACTCGCTCTGGGGACCTCTTGGGCCTGGGGCATGAGTTAAAGCTTGGAGCTCTGGGAATTTTTTAGCAGGCTTGGTTTCAACTGTGCATTTAAATTCTATGGGACATGGAGAAAGTCCACCTGCTCTTCCCCACAGACCTACAACCCTTCCAGTCTCTCCACCATCATCCCCACCACCTGGACCCTTAAGATCTGCCAAGAACTCTGGTAGGTGCTACAGCAATCCTGATGGACAGACTCATCTCTTCAGGGGTGCTTTGTAGAAGACAGCATGATGGTGCCAGGGAGAAACAACTCAGCACATACAAGGTCTGACTCGAATGGTATGAGGGCTGGCAGGCTTTGTGTACAGAAGGGAATGTGTGTTCAGGGACAGCGGCCATGTGCCCATAGGCCTGGAATGCATTCTCCCACCCAGTATAGAAAGCAGGAAGTGGCTCCTCTCTCCTGCTCCACGAGGGCACAAAACCTGTCTCCATTCAACGTGGGCATGTGTACTTTTCCATCACTGACCCCATGAGCTTCCTAAATCAAAGGGCCAGGGAAGACCAGCCGTAAGGAGACCTGGATTTCTGGCAGAGAATTTCCCCGAAGGAGTCCTTAGCAGATTTGGCTGCAGTCAGGGAGTTCCTTTGAGGGCAATGAAACAGAAGTTCACCATGTGCTTATTAGAGGTTACAACCTGCTAAAAAATGATGGGGCACACATTACCCAGAAACATCTAGCTATTTCCTTTGCCAGCCACAAATATATATATATATATATATATATATATGCCTGAAAGCCTGAGGTAGGAGACAGTTTCTTCAGTTTTTCCTTCATTTCTTCCTTCCCTCTCCCACTTCCATTCTTTTCTCTTCTCCCTTTATCTTTTCTTTCTTTCCTGCTTCCCTGTTTCTTCCCTCAGTCCTCCTTCCTTTTCTCCCTTCCTCTCCTCTTCCTTTTCTCTCTCTCTCTCTCTTTTTTTTTTCCTTTTCTTCTCTCTCTGTATGGCAGAGACAGAAGTTGGGGAGGGTTTCTTTCATTTCTTGTTCACACAAAGTATGAAGAAAGAAGAGAAACCCTACACCAAAAAAGCCAAACCAAAACCAAAAACCCAAACCAAAACACAACCAAACAAAACCAAACAAAAAACACAACTAGTCAGAGATGGGGTAAGTTGTTGCTTTGGTAGTTACCCTTAAAAACAATAGCAGCACCATCCCCCCTGGGGGGTGATTTCTCACTTTCTGTCTCTATGTCTCTTTCTGTCTGTCTGTCGAGCACACGCGCCCTATAGCGAAAACCTCTCCAAAAAAACAAAACAAAACAAACAAACAAAACAATAGCAGCAGCCAAACGAACAGCAATAACAAAAAATACATACAAACTAATTTGGGGCTAGGGTTTCAGGGTTGGGGTTGGATTTGATAGATTTTTAAATGCACCCTGATATAGCCCCCAACGAGAGCATTCATTTCACCACTCACACATCTTGAGGGCTGCCCAAGAAAACTGAGCATGTGTCTGACCGCCTAACGCCAGTGGCCTCTGGTTACCGACCGAGCGAGAACAGTTTCAGAGGCCAGACTGGGGGCAGAGCCAGGGTTTCCACTCCTTGGGGACCCACAGCGCCCCCCTTGCCCAGACCTAGGGATCTCCCACCCCTCCCAGCGTGGAAGTGGTGCGCCTCTGCGAACTCCAGCACCGTCTTAGCGTATCCATATTCAGTTACACCACTCCCACCTCCAAGAGCAGAGGTGGGCACCTGGGACGCGCGTCCTGCTTTTCCTGTCTGGGATTTCCTGTCTGCTCCACTTTTGCCCCCGACGTCCCAGAACCGCAGAGCAGGACCGGGCATTTGTCCTGGGAGGGCGCAGCCTTTGCGCCTAGAGAGCTGTCTGGGCTCGGCGAGGATGTTTAAGGGCTGCAATTGCCGGGATGCAGAATCTTAGCTCAAATCCCTTGTAAAGATACCCCTCTTTCTTTTTCTGTCCCTCTCGGATCTCTCTCGGACCCGCTTCTCCCCGGCCTAGACGCTGGTGCTCAGCGTTTCCTCGCTCGCCACTTTGCGAGGAACTTTGGCCGGCTCCCCTGCGCCACCCGGAGAGGGATGTTAATGAGGGAGCCTGCCCTGGCGCCGCCAGCAAGCCGGCTCCTGAGCGGAGATTGGCTGCGGCGGGGCGGAAGAATGACGTTATGCAAATTAAGGGGCGGGGTAAAAAGGCGCGGGCCCCGCCTCCCCCCTTTGGGGTTAGTGTGCCTGTGTTTAGCTCTGGGGAGAGTCAAACTGGATTCCATAGGGAAAGCCTGCAAATCACTTCTATTTTAGCACGGAGAAAACAGAATCTCCATCCAGCAGGGTCCACCCCTCTCTCTTTCTCCCTCTCCTCTCTCTCTATCTCTCTTTCCCTCCCCCCCCTTCCCTCTCTCCCTCTCTTCCCCCCCCTTCCCCCCACCTCTCTGGTGTATCTGTCTACGGCAAACAGCGTCCTCATCTATACGCACTGAAAGGAAAGAAACATCTTTGGTTGGGAGAGAAGGAGGAAAAAAAAAGAGGAAAAAAACTTGCCTGGTTGTGGAAAATGACACTTGAAGTAGCAAAGCCGGCAGCGCGAGTTGAGTCTATTGTTTCTTAAATTGCCATCAGGTTTTTTTTTTTTTTTTTTTTTTTTTTTTTCTTCCTGCTTCTTCAAGTAAAGGGTACCTCTACAAAAGGAAACTCCAGCCCCTCCTGTCCTCCACCGGCCTGTGATCATTACAAAAAAAAAAAAAAAGCAAAAAAAAAAAAAAAAAAAAAAAAAAAAAAGCACCCAAACCAAAAATCAACCAACCAAACAACCCCCAACAGCCAAGCATACATCTCTATTTTTTTTATTTTGGTCTTTTCGTTGGATTTTCCCTTTCTTCTTTTTTTTTTTTTTTCCCGTTTTTTGGGTGTTATCGCTCAGTTTTGAGCGAAGGTTTACATTTTTTAAAAATTTGCTTCCAGCCCGCCTTGGTCTTCGAGCGCGAGTTCATCGTTTCAAAAAAAAAAAAAAAAGAAAGAAAGAAAAATCTCTGGTTGGCGTTTTTCTTTGCTTTTTTTTTTTTTTTTTTTTTAATATTTTCAAGGGGGAGGAGATTTTCCACAAGAAAAGGTTGTTTTCATGTTTGGGATTCAGGAAAGCATCCAACGGAGTGGAAGCAGCATGAAGGAAGAGCCGCTGGGCAGCGGCATGAACGCGGTGCGGACGTGGATGCAGGGCGCCGGGGTGCTGGACGCCAACACGGCGGCGCAGAGGTGGGTATCGCGCCGGGAACGCGGAGAGCGGCGAGCGGCGAGCGGAGAGCCGGGGAGCGCGGAGCCGGCGGCGGCTGCAGTGGGGCCGGGCCGCGCGGGTGCGCCCTCCGCTCCGCGCCGCTCGCCGCCGGGGCTCCTCGCTCCGGGGCCGCCCAGCCTGCGTCGCCTGCGGCAGGAACCGGGAGCTGCCGGAGAGGAGCCCACGTTTTGCCGGCACTTTCCCCTGCCTCGTCTGTGACTGTTTTCATTTAGTTTTAACCCAGAAGTGGCGTCTCACCAGATGAGGTTGGATAGCTGCGTTTTTATGTGATCGTTTTCTTTTCCGGCCGGCTTTCTTCTCTTCTTTCTTTCTGCTTCTTTTTCTCTCTTTTTTCCTCCCACTCTCTTTCTCTCTTTTTTCTTTTCTTTCCTTCTTGCCTCCCTCGCTCCACTTTTCTTTCTTCCTTCTTTTTTCTCTTTTTCCTGTATTTTCTTCTTTTCTCCCTCTTTCCCTCCCTCCTCTTCCTTTTTCCTCCCTCCCTCCTTCCGTGTCTTTCGCTCTTCCCTGTCTCTCTTTTTACCTTCTTCCCTTTCTCTTCTCTTCCTTTCTTTCAGTTCCTTCTCTCATTTGCTTTCTCTCCTTTTCTTCATCCCTCTTTCCCTCCATCCTTCCTTCTCCAGCTTCCTCCATTTCTCCCGTTCGTCTTCCTCATCTGTCTTCACCGCTTCCCCGGCGGCGCCTCTTCCTCCTTCCCTTCTTCTCCGTCTCTCCTGTCGTCTTTCCCCGTTTCTCCCCCGAGTCTTCTCTGATTTCTCCTGTCTGGTTATCCCTCCCTCTCTCCCTAGCTTTCAGGTTTCCTCAGTCCACCCATAGAATAGCAACTCCCAACTTTGGTTCTGACATCTCCTAAAAGTGTCCCCCACCCCTGTCACCGTGGTCCCTTCCAGCCCCTCTCCCACTGCAGTTCCCTGGGTGCTGGACCATGTGGCCTGGAGGAACTGCCCTTGGACGGTGACCTGAGGGACTTTCCTGGGCACACCCAACCACCCAACTCCCTCTCAGGGGCTCCTGATCCCAAGTGAGAAACGGCCTTACCCCCACCCCCAGGTCTCCTTGCTGGGTTTCGGGGGAGTGGGAGGAATAGGGGTCCCAGGCCCTATCGGACTCGGAGAGTGCCCAGTGCCGAATAGGAAAAAGGAAGATGACTAATTACACCCATCCCCGGCTCTCCAGGGCTCGGGACAAGTGTCCCTAACATTGTTCCCATTCCTGCTGAGCCTAAGGCTGGGTGGATGGCAGTGAGAGTGATCTGGGTAACTGAGCTGGAAGTGAAAGTGTGCGTGGTGCGCGTGTGTTTGTGTAAGTGTGCCCGTGCGCGCTCGGGCTGGGCAGGTCCGGCTGTCAGTGGCAGCCGGCGCCCCGCGCCCCACGCCCCACGCCTGGCGCCCGGCGCCCGGCACCCGGCGCCCCAGCCTGCAGTCCCTGGCAGCCCCGGCCCTTAGGATTTCTGGAATGTGAGGATTTCTGAAAAACAGCGAAACTTTGTCAGGACAGGTCTTTACAAAGCACCCCAGTTCCCTTTCCTACAGCGACCACCACCGACAGCTGTAGCTCTACCCTCGGACCCTTCCTATCCACATTTTTTTGGGGGAGGGAAAGTGGCTTCCCAAGGCCGGGCGCCCGCATGTGGCTGGGGCACAGGAACTTTCCTGGAGGGTGGCTGCTGCGGCGAGAGGCCAGGCGTGTTCCCCGTCCACTCTCACCTGCCCATGGAGCTGGGGACCCGAGATTCGAGGGGATTCATGGGATTCCCAAGCCCCCTCCTTCTCGGTTGTCAACTCTGGGCTCCAGTCCGGGAACGTAGGCTCACCTCCTCGGGCGCCACTTTACCGCCTCTTCGCGCGGCGTGCGTCGGGTCGGAGCAGTGCTCTGAGCGTTTCGTCTCGCGCGCAAAACCCAAACAAAACTTTCACACCTTTTGGGCGAGTTCTGAGGACGCGCCCTGTCCTGGGGAGAAGAGCGAGGACCCGCGGGGACATGGGTGTCCGGGCGCCGGCTGGGCCCGGGGCTCCCGAGGGGGCGTGGAGGGCGCTCACGGGCCGTTTCGGGGGCAGAGGAGGAGAGTGTTTGGGGGTTACGCGGGTGTGCGGGGTAACAAGGCGGAGTGCGGGTCAGCGTCTGGCTTAGCCGTCTAACTCTGCGTCTTTGGCCACAGCGGGGTGGGTCTGGCCCGGGCTCACTTTGAGAAGCAGCCACCTTCCAATCTGCGGAAATCCAACTTCTTCCACTTCGTTCTGGCCCTCTACGACAGACAGGGCCAGCCCGTGGAGATCGAGAGGACAGCGTTTGTGGGGTTCGTGGAGAAAGAAAAAGTAAGTGGGCGCAGCGCCGCCGCCCCCAAGTTCCTAGCTCTGGGAGCAGGCCCAGGCGTCTTCGAGGCATGCTCAGCCGGCCGTGAGTGCAAAGCATACATAACACACTACCGAACAGGGACCCCCCAAGCCACTTCCATTCTCGTGAACAGACCCGGGCCCCTGGTGCATGGGGTCCAGCTCCGAAAAAGTTTGCAAAGAGCCCCCAGAGCTGGAGAGAAGTGAGCCGGGCTCCACAATCTAGAGCCGTGCGCACCGGGAGGAACCTACCCTCCATGGACTACGCACGGCTTGCCAGCGATGGCCCAGGCCTGAACCTCAGACTCTGGGGAAAGGATCGCCCCTGTATCCCCGCGGAATTTTCTAGAAGGGGAGAGGTATCCGTCAGGGACAGCGGCTGAGGGGTGGAGGAGGGATCTTCGTGGGTTGCAATTTGTGCTGCTACCCGGGCTGGCCAGTTTGCTAACCAAGGGGCCCCAGCTTGGATAAAGTTGCCTCGAAGTTGGTCAACTCGCTCATGCCGACCTCTCTCCCCTCCTGTCTCTTCTGTCTTTGTACCTGGCTGCAACCCAGGAAGCCAACAGCGAAAAGACCAATAACGGGATCCACTACCGGCTCCAACTTCTCTACAGCAACGGTGAGGTTCCCGCTGCCAGGTCAGCGCCCTCATGCTGGGCCCCAGGTCAGGTCGGAGGGTGTGGGGAGCTCCAGGTGGAAGAAAGTTTCCCACTAGGAAGTTTCACCCCATGAGGCTATGAGTGCAGACTGGTCCTTCCTGTGACTACCTGGGGCCAGGTGTGGCAACCTCAGCCCTGGCTTATCCACCTTCATTCTTCCTCCCCTTGCAGAAGGCTGGTGTTTCTGACTTAGGCCAGACTCGAGGCCCCTTGGCCTCCTGGGGTTAGGAGCAATCCTGGTCTTGATGGATCTAAGCCAGTGCTGAGGGGCTCTTGTCTGGGAAGAAGAGTAGCTAGGTGGAGGTCTCACCCCATTCCCAGATGCAGTGTTGGGGGGTTTGGCTTCCAAGAACACTAGGGTTAGGCCAGCAGCTCCTGTCTAGGTACTGGGGAAGGAAGCTCCTGGCTGTGCTTTTCCAGGGCAGTGGGAGTTCCAGTTGGCCTTATAACCCGTTCCTTTATATGCCTGTGTTTTTTTTTTTGTTGTTGTTGTTGTTATTTGTTTTGTTTTGTTTAGTTGTTGTTGCCTCCCACCTCTACCCCCTACCCCTGGCTGATTCTCTCTTACTTAATTCTCCTTTTCTCTATCCCCCCCCCCCCCCCCCCCCCCCAGGCATAAGGACAGAGCAGGATTTCTATGTGCGACTCATTGACTCCATGACAAAACAAGTAAGTTTCTTAATTCCAAGCTTCCAGGTGACTCTAGGGAACCAGGAACCGGAATGCGAAATTCAGGAGTCTAGGAGCTGATTGCTCCACAGCAGGAGGTCTGGGACTCGAACTCTCAAAACTGGGGCCTGCTGTGCAGTCTGCCAATGTCCACTCATACAGTCAGCCTGCCCCATGGGGAGGATGGCTTGCAGGCTTCTTCTGTCCAAGGGAGACTTAGGCCTTTCGAATTAAGACCACTGGTTGCTGAGTGGAGAAAAGGGTTGAACTTCCTTTGACCCAGCTGGGAGAGTCTCGGGGTGTGCAAAAGGTGCCCAGAGACCCTCCTGGCTGAACCTTTGCAAGGCTAGCCAGCCAGGCCTCCCCCAGGAGGCAGAAGGTAGAGGGGCTGGAGGGTGGGGGGCAGTGATGGCCACCCCAGGAATGAGGAGTTGGGCTGAGAGTACAGATGACCACTCCATAGATTTTTTTTTAAAAAGGGGACTGCAGTGAAGGGAGTGTTGGAAGAGGGAGCGACAATTGTTAGAGGATATTTTGCAAAAACCCTCCTGCATTTGCCTCCAAGTTTGGCAGGAAGCCAGGCAGCATGAGTGAGCTTGCAGTCTTAAAGGTACATAGACAGCATTTTCTTAAACTCTCCAACACGCGGGTGTCAGGCGGTATACATTAAGGCTGAGTTATGGTTTAAAAGATACTATTATGAGCCCAGTCAGAAAGGAGGCCTGATGTTTTAATGAGGCACAGGAGCTTTTCTTCTTCTTCTTCTTAATTTTAGAAAAAGTTTAGTTTCAAAATTTAGTAGCTGGTTAGGTAGTTGGAGGACTTAGTAGCAGAAAAAAGAAGACAGTTTTATTGGGTGGGGGAAAGATATCAGAACAAAGAGGAAAGTTATTCATTGTGTACCAGTAGGCAATTTAATTAGAGGATTAAAATTGATTTACTTGATTGTGATTTTAAAACATTCCTTTTAAACTAAAGGAGGAGATCTTTTCCCATAAATACTGATTTAAAAAAATCTCAAATTAGGATATACATACATATTTCTAAATTATTTTTAGATATGTCATGGCTTGACTATGTTCTACCAAATATACCTTAATAACCTGTTGGAATTGTTTAAGTGTACTCAGCAACAACCAATTTAATAACACCTCATTTTGATTATTACTATCACGTTTCATTGTGACCCAGGTAGAAAACAAGAGGGTATGAAATATATATTTTAAAATAATAAATAAATACCTATTGGAATCTATTTCATGTTATTTGCCTAAGATACTTGGCTTTCTTAAAACTCTGTTTATTTCTTACTTGATTGCTCAGAGTAAATCCCCATTTATACTTTTATTAGTTTGGGGCTAATTGTCTTTAATGGATTTGATGATTACGGAGGATAATTCTCTTTCGTTGGGACACTGTATTTTGTTAAAAACTTTTTCTTGCCAAGCAGCAACACAAAAGCCCAATTTTAGTCACTATTCCCTATTATAATATCAAAACAAAGATGTCTTAAGTATAATTTTGTTTTCAAAAGTGGTCTTTGATACCCTGGGTACCCTTTCCTGCCATTCTCATTAGAGAAAAAAATAAAGATGGGAGGGGGAAGGGAAAAGTCTGAACTCTAATACGCATTCCATATGTATGTATTAGAATTTACGTCTTAAAAGATAAAAAATGCACACACAGTCAAATCAGTATATAAGGCCTCTCTGCTTGTGCAGAACACTGACTACTTCAGTGTTCAATTATAGGCAACAGTATAAACCGAACAATTGTAGGAGCACACAATTAGGACTTTTGGAGTGATTAATTTCGCTTAGATTTAAGCCTCTTCAAAACTTTATTTGAGATCTCTGTAAACAAAGAGTACCATCAAGAATCAATTTTCCCATTACAAATGACTGACTTTACACACTCTCCTACGAGAATGGTAGGAGAAAGCACTTTTGATTTTTATAAAGCAATATATCAAATATTTTACTAACAAGGTCATAGAACTTAAGGAAAAAAAGGCAGCTTAAAGCATTTTTTGACTGCTTGGTATCATCATAAATTCCATCAGTGGAGAGACAGAGAGAAGGACAAGATATAGTTTGTTTTTAATAATAGCTGGTATAGAGAGTCATTTGCCACATATGATATCTCACTAGAAGTGAAAATGATCAATGTGTGCAATTACATATTTTGGTGGTGAGTGACCTGAAAAAAGGTTTCATAATTATCTAAATTAGTCTAAAAATATCAAGACAAAGGGATATTTCAAAACATACCTGTTGGGTCTTACAATAATCGTTTAAATAACCACCTTCTCTGTAGCTTTCACTTTGAAAGGCAATCCCTGCTCATTATCCAGCTGCTAGCTGCTTCTTCTTTGATTACGTGCTGTGGAGTTTTGGAAGTAGGTTCATTTCTTGTGTACACAGTTAATACAGTAGTCTCCAAAAGGCAAATAGATCAGCGTGAAGAAGCCTAACTTTCCCAAGCTCTGACATAGTGACATATATTTAGCTTTAATGGATAAATAGTGGATCCTTGTCTAGTTTGAAATTGTTCTATGATAAATAAATATCAAGTCTGGCTTAATGTTTCTTAAAGTTTTGATTTTGGCTAAATATATAGTAGTCCCTTCACTCCCAAGTAAAGCTTGACATAAACTGACAGATTGAATGGGCACTTTTTCCCCTGTGAAATCCTTCCGGATAGACTCTGAATTTTGTTATTAAGAGTGTAGAATGTCCTACATTCAGTGATGTCATGAGTTCTAGTAACACCATAAATTGTGGAGGGAATACCTAGGCCCTGTTCAAGTGTATTCTCCTAGCTGCTTGTTTATAGCACATTTTTGTATCAGAGACAAAGCTTTATGGGTATGATGTCATATCCTTGACTAGCACGGTGGAGTTAAAACCAAAAGGAATCTTGGGCCAGCAAAATCAAAGCTAGCTATGCATTCTACATTTCCATAGACTGTTTCTGATCTTGGGTGGAGTTAGCAGCATTGATATCAAACAGAAATGTACTCAATCAACCAAAATGTATTGGTATGACACAGTACTTCACACCTTTCGAAGTGTCTCATTAGGCTATTTTGAGTAATGACTCTTAATTTTGGACTCTCCCAAGAAAAGAGGAAGCTTCATTAGAAGGGAATACGTAAGGATCTGCAGTCCTCATCCTTAAGCCTCCCTTGTAAAATACATTGACTGTCATATTTTAAAATTCATCCACCAACTAGAAAATAAAAGGCTTGCTTTTGGGAAGGGTTGCTCAAAACCAAGTTTAGCTGGACTAAAAATAGGTTGTTTTTGTGTCATGACTGTTTTTGGTATTCCATTAGTGAGCATGCAAAAAGCCCTGTAGGATCCAGAAGTTTATGGCTTTTGCATCCAGACACAGTACCTACTGCAGAAGCTCAATGAACAGGGTGGGAGAGGTCTGAAGTTTAATATGGTTCATTTTAGATATTCATGTAGTATTTGAAATATGATTACATTCTGTGATTGCTTCAGCGAGTTATTTGTTCTTTAACAGCTAAACCAAACAAACTTTGGCTCCTCTTCTCTGCTACCCTCTTGCTTTAAAAGAGTGACATTTTCTCATTTAAAGAAAGGATACTACATTTCATAAAGTTCCTTAAAAACAAAACCCTCCCTGCCCCCAAATAGAAGCCTTTTTGGACATAGGAAAATAGTAGCCGCATAATCCTTGTACTTAAAGGCAGGTGATATAGTGCGGGGACCTTAAAGGGAGGGATGTGAGCACAGTTGGATGGCCAAGGTACAATAATCAGAAATGCTGTCAGATTTCTCCTCCCAGCTAGACTTCTTTATATGTTTTGATGTTCCCAGTACTTTAAGTTATTGATGCAAGTGCATTTTTCCCCATTGATTGTTTTATTATATCCTGCCACAGCTATGTAGATTTGATTAACAGCCCTTTCAGTTCATGGTTCCTCATTGGTAGATAAACACATTTTTAGTATATCAATAAGTTCCTAAGAAACTCACTAGGCCTACAGAGAGGTTCTTTCATATATTTGGGAAAACAAATAAAAAAGGACGGAGCACTTTCATAGTTAGGGGCCATATTTCAGCAGCTTTCTCTCTCCTTTGGTAACATGTCAAAAATGTAGGTGATTTAAATTTCCCTGCGCAGAGAGGAATGAAGAAGTTTGGAATTTTTATGCATGATCAGGACCTGTGTTTGGGAAAATGTAAACTCATCACAGTGGAAAATGTGTTGTTTGGAGTCTGGGGGTGAAAACAAAGCTGATGGTTTTGGAGAGATTGCCGGAGCCAGATGGCCTAGCACTTCCCCAGTCTGGCGGTCCAACTGCTCCCTCCTGGATAATATACAGCCATTTGTTCGGGGATATTTACGCTAGAGCTGTTTCCATGTGAATGTTTGAACAGCATTAAAAACGAACATATTAGTAGTGGTGCATTTATCGAACTTGTATGACTGCACAGATAGTCTGTTCTGTCTTCGATAGCTGAGAGGGATGAAGGAGTGTTTGGACATTGGCGAATTATTTACATAGTTGTTGAGCAAGAATAATTTGTTCGGAGTGAGTAATTAAACTAGATAAGCTTTTGGAATAAAACTAATGGAAAGAATGGTAGCACTACCTTGAAGCTCTGTTGTGAGAATTAAATGCATTCATACATATGGAATTGAATACATTCATACAGTGACTGGCACATATTAAGTATTTAATAAATTAGCTGCCTTTATTATTATTTTATTATTATTATTATTGCCCTATTGGATTAACAAAGCCACTTGTATCTACTAATAGAGATGTAAATGTCGTTACCATCTGAGTGAAATATCTTTTATTACTGCTAGCAAAAGAAATACGTTAGAATGATTTAGTTTTTTTTCCATGGCATTTGAGTACTATAAGGGGTTTTAGTTCTTTGAGACATAAAAGATGCATTCTAAAGCTAACTGCTTTTGGTACGTGGTCTCTTTTTAGTCAGGGCTGTGATGTAACTGAACAACATACTGAATCTGATATCATTCCTTCGCGACTTTCCTAATTCACTTCTGAAAAAGGGCCTGCTTAGTTGCTGAGTTGAAATTACAGCTTTGCAATTTGTTCACCAGTAGCCCAGCTGCTAATTGAAGCAAAATAATTTTTTATTTTATCCCACTATTAATGTTGGATTGCTGTTTGACACAATTGTTTATGAAATGTCAGGTTTGTAGTATTTTCTTTGGCATGGTTTAATTTTTTAACCAGGGTTCTTTCACCTACTAGAAATTTCTAGGATCACATTAGCTAGTACTATTTTTTTTTTTTTTTTTTTTGACAAGCGGTGGCACTTGGTGGTTGAAGGGAATGATGATTATTACAGTCTGTTGATATTATAGACATTCATATTATTTTTTGATTAGTTCAGTTCTTGGTAATTTGTTACCAAAGGCTTGTTGACAGTTTGTATTCAGAGGACATTTTATTTCTGGTTGACAGAGGGTACTTTGTACATTCATGAACTTATTCTCTAAGGTTTCAAATTAGGAATGACCTTTTATTTTGCATGTAGAAAAAGGAGTAGCATATTTTCAAAATTTCTGTTCTCATTTAAATGGAAAATTGCGAGTCATAATCTTTTTTTTTTCTTTCTCTGTCTCTCTTTTCCTTTTTCTTTTTTTAAACTAATGATGACTCGTCTCCTATTGTTTGGTTGTAAACCAAGAAAGGCTCCTGATGAAAACATTTTGTCTCTAGAAACCTTTCAGATTTTGCTGCACCAAAGTCAAAAGTATTCTCCTTGTCCCCATTATTTTGGCATGAAACACGAAGAGTTAAAACTATTAGAAAAGTAAACAAAGAAAAGCCACGCTCAATTCTTTGTACTTCCTTGGGCGTGCTATTGAAGTGTGATCCTGGTATAAGTTCATTGGGTCTTTTTTGTTTTGTATGGTCTTTATCCATAGTAAGTCTCAATGAACTTGAAAGATCCAGTGATGTGTTGGAAAAGCAGGGATGAACGGCCCTTTGCAGAATGCCTGGTAAAGGACTGGCAACAGGCAATTTTGTGCACTGATTTGATTTATGTGTTTTCAAAGATGTTACAGGTGAATTAATAATGGAACACTTAAAATCGAAGGCATTTTATTCCCTCACAGTAAAATTCCAGCGCTGTTGTTGCATAAGGATGTGAAAATTGAACAAGTCCCATGTTTCCTCTTTTTTTAAGTTAATTATAAAAGGTCATTCTAGAGAAAAAAATAAGCTTCAATCAGAAAGTGAAGGGAGGATTTAAAAATATATATTATTGAGAAAATATATTATTTTCTCTCTGCTTGTTAGAGGAGAACATTTCAAAAAGGTAGACTATCAAAAAATAAATCTGTTCCAAATATGTGCAGTTTTGACAACTCGTGTATCAATTTCACTAGGTTTTTAAAGTGGAGATGAAGTTAGTGCTCTTTAGTATTTTCCTTTGCTTTCTGTACAGGCATTTCTTCTACCTTAAGGGATCTATTTGCCATTTGCAGGATTAATTTAAACATCGTTGTCTACTTGACATTATATATATTTTTTTGTTTCTTAAGTTAATCTCAACTTGGATCTCCATCAACTGATTTATTTAAATATTATATTTTTCATACTTTCACTCTTCTTCTCCTCATCTGTACCACCAGCCTCCCATCCTCACTTCTGATAAACACATTGATTTATTTTAACCACTGTTGTCCTTGTCACCCTCACAGCAGACTACCTTCCTCACAGTGAGCAGACGCATGATTTACTATGGAGGAGGAAAATAAGCCCTCTTCTTGGTGTTCCATTGTCTGGGTCCTAAACCAGCTGTCTATTAAAATGGTTTCACTTAAAATAGTCAATGCCGTTTATATGCTTCTGTGATTTCCCAGCTGATCCAACCGCAAGTAGCTTTACTCATGCCCCACAGAAGCACATGTTTAGATTAGGAAGAAAAGCAGAAACTTCTTCTTAAGTTGGTGTTAGAGTATTATCTCGTATCCTTTTGGGTTTAGAGTGGGCGCACAGTTTTGCTGAACTGTGACCCAGTTTTTTTGCCATGCATGCTAAATGTAGATGGTGGCAGTTTATATAGGACCATCAGCTGGGTGTGCAGACTGCAGGGAGAACTTGGTGGCATTTTTTAAAAACCTGTCTTATTCTTGCCAGTTTGCATCAGAGACATACCTAAAAAAATGACCGTATCTCCTGATACTGGATCTCATCAGAATGTTGATTTCCAGGTTTAGGATGTCTACGTGTGTGTGTGTGTGTGTGTGTGTGTGTGAACACACCTTTTCAGTAACCAAAACTGCTTGAGTCGATTGGAGGAGGCGCTGCCTTTGACTGAGTTCCACTCCAAAGCTAACCTTGTTAAACTGAGGTTCTCGTTTACTACAGGGTTTTAGTTACTCCGTCGCAGAGTTTCCCTAGCTTTTACTTCAGAAGTCACAGAAGCCACGCTTCTTTCTTTGCCTTCATGTGCTGAGAGACGTTGTTCTATCGGGACTCGCAGGAGGGAGAGCAGAAGCTTCCTGCCTCCACTGCTCACCAGTTCCTAACTATTGCTGGGCAAGTCCAAACTCCTGCTTTCATTTATTTCTGTGCTTGATTTGGAGAAGAGTCTCTGTTTGGAGTCTGCTGCCAGAAGCAAAGTGGCCGTTTGGTATTTGGTGCTGACTTGTACTATGGAGCTTTGGGCCTTAAGGGATGTTCAGTTACCAAACAAACAAGGGGCCGGCAAGTGGCATGGTGGTTAAAGGCGCTGGACTCCTACATGGCCAACCGTGGTGCAAAGCCTCGATTTGGTGGCTTGCTTTCTCACTTTCCCTTTCTCTCTGATCAAACTGGAAAATAATAATAATAAAGAAAGTTAAAAGCAATTCTTTAAAAAAAAATGGTAGTCAGTATCATCTACTGTTTGGGGGAGTGATGAAAATGTTAGTACTGCAGTCTCTTAAATGAATATCATCATGGGCCCACTGATTTCAATGGAACCAGTAGCCTCAGTAAAAATAGCATGTGTACAATCTAGAAAGAATCAAAACGAGATGGTCTGATGTAACTGATACTCCCCCTTAAAAAACCCACTTTCTTTTAAACAGTAGGGAAAACCCCACCAATATCTGAATGTATTTACCAAGTTACTTGTAGTTTAGCATGACAGACACTAAAGTTGAATCAGAGGTTATCAAGAGTACTAAGAGAACATACAAGCAATTTAGGGATAACGGAATTTAGTAGAAATGCGTCATTAGAAGTTTTTAGCACCATGTGTAAGATCTAATCAGTAATTTACTGTGATTTTTATTATTATTATATTTTTAGCCATGATTATAGGAAATAAAGCAAGCAGATCTAATTTTTGGTTTTCAAAACTTTTCAATTAATGCATTATCTTGAGTAAAGTAGCTAGTTAGGAATTTGAAAAGATCTTGTAAGAATACAGGAAAGAGGGAACAGCTATTGGCATAATGGCTATGTCGCTGGACTCCCATGTAGTCAACTGTGGTTCAAGTCCCGGTCCTGGTGGGACTCAAACTCATGCCAGGTGCATGTGCATGCATGCTCAAGATCCCGAGAGGAGAATGGAGGAGAAGGGATGGCGGCGTGGCCATCCCCCAGGGTGGGGCGGGGGGTGATTTCTTGCTTTCTGTCTCTCTGTCTCTCTCTGTCTTTCTGGCAAGCGCACATACCCTGTAGCAAAAACATCTCAAAAAAAAAAATACAGGAAAGAATCATCTATGCGTGTTAAAATGAGTGAATAAAGAATTTGAGGCATAACAGGGCATTGACATGATCTAGATTACTTTCCTAGGAGATCGTTTTGATTTACATAGGGTAAGACAGTGACTACAGTTGGGAAAACCTTGCCAGTGGTCTCTGGTTGATGGCAGGTAGGCACCACCTTAACTGGTGCAGAGCGTGGACAGTACAGGGACTAGCTGATGGTACGCTGGGAACTCAGCCTCACCTGTGACGTGCCTGCCCCGACACACATAACTTTAAGCCTGGGAAACCCAGACAAGCCTAAATTGAGGGATGTTCTACAACATAAGTGTCCTGTATTCTTGACAATTGTCAAAGTCATGAAACAGAAAGACTTGGGAGTAGTCCCTATTAAAGGAGACATGACAACCCAATGCAGTGATTAGTATTGGATTTTCTTTTGCTGTAAGGGGCATTATTGGGTAATTGGTGAATCTCAATAAAGTCTGTAGATTAGATTATTGTATCAATGTTAATTTTCTGATTTAGATAATTGCATGATGGTGATCTAAGAGAATCCTTTACTTTTAGGAAACATATGCTGAGGTATTTAGGGCATGTCTGCAATTTCCTAATAAATAACTTAAGGAAAAAATAGAAAAGAAGAAAGCCAATGTAGTAAAATGTGAATGTCTGAGGAATCTGGGCAAAGAGCATCCTAGAATTCTTTATATAGTCTTGCAATTTTTGATAAGTCTACAATTATGTCAAAATAAAAGCATTAATGAAACACACAGGGTTATGGGAGGCTAGCCATAAAAATCATTTTGATGGGCCAATGATAGAGAAATGTGTTCTCCTTTTGCAAATACTTTTGTTTTTTACAGTGCTTACAGCGTTTGTTTATAATGTGGTCAGACATAGCCAGTTTGCTTAGAAGATCTGTCTATACTGGATCTTACGCTGTACCCATTATTGACAGGTTCTGGAAGTCCAGTGTTCACAAACAGAGCCCATTAGCTCTAATCGCAAGTTAGTCTCTAGTATCTTTATGTACTACATAAGAATAGCCCCTGGTTACTTTAAGTAGTTTTGTCACCAGGAAAGTGTGGGTTATATGAATGTGTGAAAGTAATTCTATTAACAGTCAGAAGCTGCCTCATGTTAGTATCATGCAGTGATACAGAGTTAAATTAGCTAAATGTATCCGAGTACAGAGCACTGCTCTACTGTAGCTGGCTATTTTTCTTTGGCCCAGGTATTAATGTGTAGATCCAGAAAGAAGCTCAGATCCCAGAGAATCCTCATAGTGTCCTCAAGCAAAATCCTTGTACACACGTTACAAAAAAGTTGACAGAAACTTTTTGGCTGGAGGGGAGGTTGGGAACTCCAGATTTTGAGAGTCAGTTGTAATTCTTTTTAGTTTAGGGAGATAACTCCCCGATGTAAGCCCACACACCGCATATGCCAGCCGTGAGTATGCCTGTTTGGGTGGGTGTGCACCCCGTGACAGCACGTGTTTTTAGCCTGTTGGTGAGAAGAGGGATTTTCCCTGATGGATGAATCACTTCAGAGATGACACAGTTAGTGAGTGGACTCAGCTTCACCCACTCATTTTCTTCCACCCGCCACCAAAACACTAAATGTTGGGGCTGGTAGTGGTAAAGTGAAGAGGCAAATACATATCATGTAAAAATCAAATCCACATGTTTTTCTATGTTTTAAACAAATACTATGTCAGTCTGCAAAGCCTTTGGGTTTTCTCTCCTTATTAATTAGATTTATTTTTATTCTGCATGAAAAGGGGAATTGTGATTGTCTTAATGACAGACACCCATCCCACACATGGAGTCAAAGTTGTGTGTCAGACTGAGGCAGTGGGCAGGACAGAGAAGAACACAGCCTGTTCCACTCATTTTAGGATGATCCCAAGCAACATGTTTGGAAGTTATTAGCTCAGTGAGGCCGTCAGCTCCTGAAAGCTACTTGTCCCTCATCTGTGGTGATGTGGTCAAGAACTCAATTGTGATAGTGTGTTCCCTGCTACTTGGTTCCCATTCTTGGCTAAAATCATGCCTTTGCTTTCAGGCCATAGTGTACGAAGGCCAAGACAAGAACCCAGAGATGTGCCGAGTCTTGCTCACACACGAGATCATGTGCAGGTAAGAAATACCTTGGTCTCCCCCTTTGATTAGCAAAGAGAAGATGCATTTGTATCAAATCTAGGTGAATTCAGGTCTATTTCTGGGTATCCATTTAGCATGCCTCTATTAGATCAGCTAGAAAGAATTGTTAGACGTGAGTATTTGGTAGTAAAGTGTCAGGCATCACAGTCGTTCAATTATTTATTAGATTCCATCCTATAAGACATACATTTCCATTTTGATATCACACTGTTAATGGGCACAAAGCTGTGCCCGCCCCTACTCCCTTACAATCAAATAAAATACAATGCTCCCTCTTAGTGTTAATGTATGCACTCAACTGCATTGCTAGTCAGAAGAGTAAGAGTTCTATCATGTCAACAGAGGCCTCTGGGTAAGACTCAGAAGTTACAGTTCCCCCCCCTTTTAATTCTCCCATTTAAAAATAGAATCTAGGCATCATTTCTCTTAAGTTGAGTGTGGGCTGGGTTTTATATTTTTCCTTGCATCTACTCTGTATATCACTCTAGCAATGTAGCTGGTGTTTCTCCAGGTAGTGAGCTTGTGGGAAGATAGCAAAGATGAGTCCTGAGAGAGATGAGAATTCAACCCACCTGCAGATGAAGGTCTTTGTTTTTGCCTGTAATCAGACTTAAACTGCATTTGGAAAGAGGCAAACAGACCAAATTCACTTCATGGCCTCAGCCGGGCCTCCATGGGTGAGGGAAAAGCCAGGGGACAACATTTTTAACTTGCGTCCTTATTCTTCATAAAATTACACCAGCACGTGGCTCCCAATATAGTCTGAGTAATTGGATGAAGCATGAAGATGCCACTGTGCATCAGAGAGAGGTTACTAATTGCTTTGTTAACCGTGCTGGCTCTCCTGGCACGGAGCATGGCTGGTGCTGGTACTGACCAATCCGTTTAAAGCTTCAGCTGCCACCTCCGCGTGGGTGGGCTTTATTTGCTGCCTGTGGACTTGTGGGCAAAGCAATCTTAAAACTCTACAGGTGGAAATAAAATAAAAAAGGCTTCATGTATGTCCTGAGTGAAATCCCAAACATTAACCTCTTCCGTGTCTATAATCATGTATGTCTAGAAAGTTTTATTTTATTATTTTTTTTCAAAAAAAGACTTCTCATTTATAATTCTAAAACATACAGGAGTTTTACAACTTTTCACTTTGGTGATTTGTAAAACTGTTCATTATTCCAAAAACAGGTTATTGGTTCCTCTAACTTTAAAGCGGTAATAGACCCTCCAAACATGGGCATGGATTTCCTGTAACAGGTTATCAGGTGACAATTAGTGTTTACTGTCTGTAACAATTGTACAATCAAGCTTTGTTGCACCTTTGGAAATCAGATGAGTAAAAACCATTTTGAAAAGCATTAAAACATGACCTCCTTTGTCTTGTCATTCTCCTGACCTTCTCTCTCTTTCAGTTTCACTGTCTTTCTGACCATATCTCTATTTTAGCCTCTTACAATTAGCATGCCATTAGAATGAATTTTTCATGTTCTACCACATGTGATTCTAGCAAAATAAGAAAAAGACAGGGAGATGGATCTCGACCGATAGGCCAAATAGTATCTATATATCATAGATTTTGCATCTCATATTTGCACATGTGTGGACTATGCTAGAAATAATTCTAGTCTTGAAATACTTAAAGATCTATTATGCCTTTCACACCCAGGCCTACCCTCTATTAATGCAGTTTATATTTTTCTTGTTTTTAAAATTCATTGGTCCAACGTACTTTATTATGCTGGTTGGTGTGCTTTATGGCGGCTGTTTCTTCTATTTTTCGGAAACATAAAAATAGCAAAAATAAAAATTTCGAGCCACTGAAGGCAAATGATGATGTTTGTAGTGTGTGGCTAAGAGAGAAAAGCCATATTCAAAATGTCATCCTGCTAATGTTACAGATTACGGTTTTCCTGGCTGTCTATAGATGTGGAAGGGGTACTGTTTGTTTACCAGGCCGCCATGACCTTATTACACAAACCTGTCATCCATTGTGTGGCTAACAGTCTTTTAAATTGCAAATCTGATGCTCTTTAGGGGGCTTTCGGAAAAAAATTCTCACTTCCCACACCATCCTATTTCTCTTGATTTCTTGCCTGTTGTAAGTGGAAGTTGGGATGTGCTGAATTTGCACCAGGGGTGCAAATGCAGGCTCAATTATAAGCATAAAATTAGAGTCTGTTCACCATTAATCAGCCTGGCTAATTGCTATGCACCACCATTAGCCATATGGTGTGAAAGACAGCTTGCTCTCCCCAAGATGAAATTTCTTCATTGCAGACATGAAATAGTGAGGGCCCTGGATTTTAAAATAGCTTGTTTTAGATATTTAATTTCTAAACAACTTTCTGCAGTGCTTTCTATCAAAGCTAACGGCACAATAAAACTTTGTGTTGATGTCACAAAAGCTGTATATTTATAGTATGCTGGCTATGGCAAAGGAGACACAGAGAATTTAGATCAACAAGCAAGGGCCTGGTATGATTTTGTTTTGTTGCAAGCAAAGGAAAAAGAGAAAGAAAAAACAGAAAAACACCCAACAGTTGTGTCTCAGGTGCTTGCAAATTAAAACAAATTCATTGTGTTCTGTTGAGAAGGTGACCCTATTGGAAAGTCTGGCTAAAAGGACTTGCTACTATTGAGTTTTAACTATAACTACTCAGAGACAAAACCTGTTTGACTTGATGACATGGAGCTCTTTCTATGGAATTTTGGACTAGTTTCTACCCTTTAGGTAAATTGGAATTTATCATACAGTCATCATGACATTTTGCTAATACCTGGTGGTTAAGTTCTTAAAATAATACAGGGCCATGAATAATTTTTTAGTTTTTATATATGTATGTACTTAAGTCATGAGTGAAAAAGAAAGAGAAAGAGACAGACAGAGACAGCCCCCCAAACAGGTCTTGAAGCAGAGTTTCAGCCCAGTTTTAACCTGCTCCGATCATGGACCCAGACCTCAGGGAGGTCTCCACATCTGAACCCTGGACCTTCCCATGTGGGTCAGCCTTGCACAGTATTGCCTTTTACCACTGCACAACCCTCTGGCCCCCATGAATGATTCTTTAAAAAGAATTATTTATTTAATTTTATTTATTATTACTAGCTTTTAATTTGACCAGAGAGAGAGAGAGAGAAAGAAAGGGAAAGTGAGAAAGCAAGCCACGAGGTCTAGGATTCGAACCACAGTTGGCCATATGGGAATCCACCACCTTGACCACCACACCACCTGCTGGCCTCTCCATGAATGATTTTTTTTTTTTTTTTTGAGAGAGATTTTTGCTGTAGGGCACGTGCACTTGCTGTAGGGACAGAGAGACAGAAAGCAAGAAATCACCCTCTACTCCTAGTGAGGATGGCCACACCACAACCCCTTCTCTTCCATTCCCCTCTCATGATTTTGGGCACCCATACACACATGCCTGGCATGAGTTTCAAGCCACTAGGTCTGGGACTTGATCCGTGGTCAACCATATGGGGAGTCTAGTGCCTTAACCACTATGTCACCTGCCGGCCCCCTATTTTTAAAAGTAGGATTCCATAAGGGATTTGATGATAACGGCATCCTGACATCCTGTATGTAAGTATGGAACCATATTCGGTAAGAGAAGGTAGTTCCATGCCCACAGGCAGGCTGAAGCAGGTTTTCTCCATTGTGCACACACCGGACACTGGCAGGGGATGGGTACTCAGTTTAGGAAAGCTCTCTTATCATTATCACTGCCTGGTTTCTTGTAGGACTGCTAGTCTGGTCCCTTGATTTGCCTCTTCTTCCTTCCTCTTTTCCTGGCTTAATCTGGCTTCGTCCTTCAGATTCCCTCATAAGCAAGATTTCCTTAGGGAAGCATCTCTGTCCCTAGGCCTGAGTCAGGGCCCCCTGTTATTCAGTCCTGTGTGCATGGGTACATTTCCTTCATAGGACTGTGTGCTGAAGATCTGTCTTCCTTACTAAGAACCCCTTGAAAGTAGGGAATTTACTTGCTTTTCGTCTGGGCTTGAGGAAAAGCATTTGTGAAACAGGGGATATCACTTATCTCCTAGGGTGGTGGTGAAGAGTAAATGCTGCGATCTCCATCAATGCTAATCACGGTGCTTGACACATAGGAAGTACTGAATGTCTATTGTTATTATTAATAGTAGTAATTTTAGTATTAATAGAAGCAGTAGCAGCTATATCCACAGTGACTAGTTAAGTACCTGGCATGTAATGGCGCAAAGTGAATGCTGAAAAGAGAGCATCAAAAAGAAATGAAATGCCTACTAAACCAGGAATGTACTTTGTTCATTCTAGTTGTGTGGTGAAAAAAGTGTTTTCCATTTGTTCTTTTAGCATCTACTGTGGGCCAAGCATTAGGGGAGGCAGAGCCAGAAAAGACAGGGCTCTGCTGAGGGTTAGCCTGGGAAGTAGGACCTGTCAGCAGACAACTAGACTGCACTACAGAAGGAGTGGAATTGGGTGGGAGGTTGAGGTAAAGGGCTGTGCTTATTCAGAAAAGGGAGGACATACTTGCAGGTGAGTAGACATGATGGGAATGGGGAAAGGTGTGAGATGGAGAGGGGTTTCAGAGGGTGCATGGAGGAGTATTTGGGCACCCTAGCAGGTGGTCCAGGCAGGATTTCTCAGTGGAGAGAGTGGAGTGGAGAGGAGTCATGGTTGGAGATAACTGACTTCAGAGGTCTTTTCCCAAAAGGGAGTGTTGCTGCTATGGACTTAGATGGGTGTGACAAGGGTGGGTGAATAGAACAAAAAGGAGGCCATGGACACGTTCTTGAGGAGAGTCTCATTTAGCAAAGGAGGGGTGTGTTGGAGAAGTAGGATAAAGAACCGTGGGCACACAGGGCATGGCTATCGAAGAAGGTGTTTCCAAGAGGAGGTCATCCATGTAGTAAGTGCAGAGAGCCCTAGGTGGGCGTGACTGAGAAAAACACCAGAAGGTCACCTATGAACTTTGCAAGAGTAGATTCAAGTAGGTGCTGTGGCCTGGATGCCAGTTTTGATGGGGTTGAGGTGGCAAAGAGAGTGGTGACCCCTTCAAGGAGCTTGGGAGACAGTGAAGAAATGAGCTCTAGAGAAAAGAAGGGGCAAGGTTTTTGGTTTATTTATTATTTATTTTTTAACAGTATGAAAAAATGCCAATGTTTGTAAACTGAGAGAAAGAATGAACTAGGGAGGGAGGGGTTGCAAATGCAAAACCAGAGGAATCATCATGGGGTATGTCCCAGGGGAGGCAGAAGACGCTGGATCTGCAAGCTCAAGTTAGTGTTATGTGAGGACAGATAATGTACTTCAAGATGTGGGTGGAAGATAGAAGACAGAAGGGTCTATTTGTGTAATGGAGTCTTTAAAATCAAGCCATTCTTATAACTATTCATTAGACTATTCAGATAATTCATATACCTCCTTCTCTAGCTGCCTTGGCTACGTGGGTAAAGCATCTTGTTTTCGTGTGTGTGTGTGTGTGTGTGTGTGTGTGTGTGTGTGTATTTTTTAAACTTTTTTTATGGTGAAGCTCAGCGTTTGAAATGCTGCTTTTCTCCAGCTGAGAGAGCCTCTGCATATGTATAGGAAGAAGTTCCAAGATGAGGTTCTGCAGGTTCCACAACTAAGAAACATTTAGACGTTTCTTGCCCTGATTTATGAAGCTGTGAGTCAGCTCGCTAGAAGCACACGACCTGTGTTAGAAGCTAAGGAAGAACCTCCAAAGTTTGCTTTTTCCCTGGGTGTGCAGAACTGTTTGGGAAATACACGATCCTGCAATCCTGCTGAGGACAGGGCTGCTATTTTGAGTCCATGGTGGACGTATACACCAGGTGCCGGCTTCCTGCTCCTGTGACTGGCCACATTGCTCTACTGCCACTTGGGTTGCAGTTTGGGGAGGGCTCTGAATAGTGGGGCACCTGCTTGCTTTTATGATCTTGCTCTGGTGACAAATGAGGACACTCCAAGCCCTCCAAAGTCTGCTTTAGGGAGCACAAACCAAGATGGTGGTGGTACAGTGCTGACACACATGGTCGGAGCCTAAAATACACCCTTTGACTGGACGAGGGGCCACCAATCGTACGATAATGACGTAATTACCACTGTGATTCTGATGGTCAGCACAGTAGCTTTTCCCATGTTTTGTTTACTGAAGTGGTTCAGGATGAGCCCGTTTGCTTTGAGTAGGAAGGGATTTTTTCTCATTTCAGTTTCTCTTGGGTGATGCCTGTCTTATGTCTAGTGGGAGTTGGTGCCCACTTTTCATTGTCCTTCTGAGTTTAGTGGAGAAACTAGGGGCAGTTCAGCTTGAGAAGGGAGAACTCATGTGGGCAGGCAAGACTGTGGTGGGCATGAGGGACGGGCCTTGCCTCCACTGGCTCTAGGAAGACACAGGTGGATGGATGCCCGGCACTCTGGAGGAACTCCTTTCCCCCCTTGTGGCTGATTTTAAAAAATACATGTAAGTAGTATCTCTTTTTCTATTTAAAAAAAGTTTATTTTATTTATGAGAGAAATGATCTCTTTTCTCTCCCATTATCTCTTTCACACTCTTATTTTCTCCCCCTGTAAAGGGGTTGTACTCCACATACTATTCTGTAACTTAATTTCCTCAATTTACTATATCATATGAATTTTTTTTTATGGCAGTACATCAAATCCCCACCTTCATTCTTTTTAGTACTATCCAGAATTCCATATATATGTGTGTGTGTGTGTGTGTGTATGTATACACATGTTTTTACCTCCACATGTAAATTGACACGTGTGTGTGTATATACGTGGACGTGTGTGTGCATGTATTGTAATGGGATCATACTGTAGACATTATTGGGTCATCAGAAAAGTCATGACATTTTTGCATAGAAAAATATATCATGACTTTTCCAGCAACCCAATACTTTGCAGCCCCGAGGTGCAGAGCAGAAGCCTGAGTGTCTTATTTTGGAATGGTGATGATGTGAGGCAATGATATGACCCAAGAAACAGAAAACCCTATTGGACTGTTTTTCAAACTTTGTATGAAGTTTTCTTTGTACGTGCTAAGTGACTTCCAGTTCCTCCATTCTTTCGTGTCTTTTATTCATCATTTTCCTTGTTTGTTTACTTATTTGTTGTTGCTGGGTTTTTATTTATTTATTTTTTGAAGGTTTTTTGCCATAGAGCATGTGTGCTCACTGGAGAGAGACAGAGAGATATGGAGAGAGGGGAAGTACGAAATCATTTCCCAGGGGTACGGCCATATTGCATCCCTTCTCCTGTACCCCTCCCAGGGTTTTGGGCACACATGCACATATGCCTGGAGTGATTTTCAAGCCACTGGCCCAGGACTCTAACCGCAGTTGGCCGTGTGGGAGTCTGGTCACCATAACCACCATGCCACCTGCTTGCCCCGTTCTGCCTGTTTTACCTCTATTCTCTCTTTCCTTTTCACTTCTGTTCTGTGTGTCTGCCTGCTTTGCTGGGTCCCTGGGGAACAGCATAGAGTCATGATTACTTTCATCTAACTGAGCTCCGGGCATTTTTACTTTAAGAAGATGAGCTTAAGTCAAAGGAGAAATTTCAGGCCTAGCGTGGCACTTGTAACGGAGAAGTGGTTTGGGTGTGAGGTGGAGCAGGGTGCACCATTTTTCTATCAGCGATGGCTGCCCAGAGGATCAACTTGGCTTTCTTATCTGTCTATTCCTTATTCTCCTGCATTGTATTTCCTCCCAGTACATAACATTCATTTATAAAGTCATTCATTCATTCAATATTTGAGCTTCTCTATTCTGTCCCAGGCTTTCTGTTACTCACCAGGTAAGTAAACTCAATAGTGCTTTCCTTTAGGAGGCATATGGGTTAGATTGGGAAGCGGGAGGGAGGAAGGAGAAAGATAGGAACAAAAAATATGCAAATGTACACGGCATAATGGCATTTGCATTGTATTTAGTGTCCTCCAAGGAAAACAAATCCCAAGAGGAACTTAGATTAAAGGTAGGGTGTCAGAGCAAACCTGTCTGAAGAAGGCGTGTGTAGGAGGCAGAGTGGACATTGGTGAACCAGGGAAGGGGAGAAGGAGGAGGCCAGGCAGAGAGGCCCCCTGGGGCCCAGGCCTGACATCAGATTGAGCACAGCACGTCAGAGGGATTGCGGTTGGCCTGCGAAACTGGAGTTGGCAAATTGGATGAAAGTGGCAGGAGGTTGGGAGGTGGTCTGCCATTGTGTCATGTCATGGGTTTATTCCAAGTCTAGTAGGAAGCCATTAAAAGGTCCTGGACAGTGAAGTGGCACAGTTGCACTGACATTTTGAAAAGATCACTCTGTTGTAGGGGTCAGAGTGGAGGCAGCAAAACCAGGTGGGAGGCCACCACAGGCTCCGCGTGACAAATGACAGTGAGTAGGATGAGGATGGTGGCAGTGGTGGGGGGGAGAAAGAATCAGGTAGGCTTGAAATCTAGATTCTTGTCCACAATGATCATTGAGCAGGTAGGAAGAGTCCCCAGAGGCGTTTCATCCAGAGTGGTGAGGATGCGGTCACCAGGGGATTACATTGCCCACCTGCTGTTTTGAAAAAGAATATGAAGGAAAAATAAGCCTTCCATTCATCAGTTTTCCTCCCTGGGTAAAGGAGACTTGTGCTCTGTCCATGGGCTGCTTGGAGACCTGTCACCTCTGCAAAGCACAGGGCAGCTTTGCTCAGATGGAAGAGGTGGGCACCGGGAGTCATCACACTGAAACTCTTCAAGGGCTCTTGGTAGGGCCGATCATGGAGCCTAGGTTATACTGCCATTGCAGCGACTCTGTGCCCCAGCACTGAGGGGTGGGCACTGCAACCGCCCCATTTTACAGATGAGGAAACTGAAGCTCTATGAAGTGGAGTACCTTGCTCATGGTGGCACAGGAAACTCAGTCTGATTCCAGAGCCAGAGTTCTTCACCCTACTACTATTCTCGCAAGCCTGGGAAACGCAGGTGCAGAGGATCAGCATTCAGAGATGCAGAAGTTATTTTTAAAATTATTACATCTTTGCATGCATTCCAACTACTTGTACTTCCCACTCCTTTGTCTCTTTATCTGTCTCTTGGGTATTGGGGTAGTTTGGGCTTTCCATTCCCAAAGTACTTGTATAGCAGAGTTCAGGCCTGGAGGAAATAGTTTCCTTTGGATCAGAAAAGGGAAGGCTGGGCCAGTAAGTGGCATGGTGGTTAAGGCGATAGGCGTTAGACTCTCACATGGCTGACTGCGGTTCGAGTCCTGGACCTGGTAGGTTGCTTTCTCACTGTCTCTCTCTCTCTCTCTCTCTCACTTTCTCTGGTGAGCACATGTGCCCTTTGGCAAGTTAAAAAAAATAAAATTAAATCAATTCTTAAAAAAAAAAAAGAAAAGGGAAGGCTGTAAAATAGATGGAGTGGTTTTTAGATGGGATTTTGACAAAGGAGATATGATTGTTACCGTTGCTTTCTGAAGATATGAGAGTGACCAAATAGGGACCAAGTTTGGAAGCTGGTTCTCTTCTCGGATGCAATTGCCACAAGGGTAGTGACATCCAGTTTTGATGAAGGGCTCCCTATATGGGAGTATATTTCTGGGTCCTGAAAACGGAGTTCAGCATTTGGTTCTCTCTAGCAGCTTAAAGTTTGGCTGTATGATTCTCTAGGTCACATGTGTGTGAATGTGTGTCCACGTACATGTGTCAGAGAGAGTGTCAGAGAGAGGGAGAAAAACACACATTTGATTTGTGATACGTGGTGAAGTGTAACCCTTGGATAACCTCCACCCCTTCTTGACTGATCCAGTATGTTCTTTTATAGTGTGCTCCTGGGTGTAGACCGGCCAGCGGACACATAGTTTGCAAACAACTCTCCAATGGGTAGTTTTCTGTTACCCATGGACACTTTTCAAAAACACAGAGTTTTCACCCTTTAGAAGCATCTCCGTTTATTGAGAGTTGGCAGCCTTAGGTCACAACTAGGGCGCGACCTGGGAAGCGGCGCTTTCCTTGCCCCAGGCTTTCTCGCTCTGATGTGGTAGAGCATCCACTGGCAGGGCGGTGTTCACCGGAGCCACTGTTCACAACGTGCCTGGGGAAACTCAGAGGTGGCCAGTGTAGGCCAAAAAGGCCAGAGCCATGTGAATCTCCATTCTTTCATCTTGCCTCTTCCTGGTCTTAATTACTGTGTTTTATCTTCATTCTCATGAAGATCGTTCAAAACACAGCTCTAGCTCTAGGATTTTTGAAAAGCCCATGGTTAAGGAAACTCAGCCCAGAAAAGAGAAAGGAGAAGAAAAAGGAAGACATTTAATACAAAATGACTGGAGGGGGAGAAATCACTCATACCTCATTATTGACGTGTTCCACACAATTAGTGATCTTGAAGGAAGAACGTTTGAGCCACCCACAACCTTGGGTTTTCTCATTGGGTAGATGTAATAATGCACTCTCTCCCGACACTACAGACCAGGCGTGACAGGAGATCCCATCCTAGGGCCGTCAGTCCTGGCTCTTCCCCTCCCTCCTTCCTTGAGCAGGGAGAGGTTAAGCCTGGCCATTAACCCATAGGTGACCCAAATAGAATTTTCTGTCCAGGGATCCGTTGATTGCCAGGTATGGCTTTGTGGTAATGCTAGCATTTGCAACCCAGCAATTTGAACCTTCTGTCTGCCTCAATGATGATTTTACATCGTAATGGTTGTACTAAATCCTTTCGCTTTTGCTCCATAGCCGCTGTTGTGACAAGAAAAGCTGTGGCAACCGAAATGAGACTCCCTCAGATCCAGTCATAATTGACAGGTAGGACCACTCTTCTTTCACGGGGTTCTTAGTCCTCATTATAATGAAACACCTGCCTGGCGTCGCTCATGGGCAAGGGCTGGGAGTGCATGTGGCCGAAATTTGCCTGTTGGTCATGACTTAAGCTGCGCCGAGTGATTGCGATCCTGGGAAAGCCATATGGAATGTTCTTTGGAGGCCCGTTTCTTGGGTTTGCTCCGGTTTTGTGTCTGATTCATGCTCCTACAGGAATAGTCTTTTTCTTTCCTGACTTTCTGTGGCTCAATCCTCATGCTGTGCCAGGAAGCTTCAGAAATAAAATAATAATAGTTTGTGATTTATGAAATGTGGTTGGGTGCTTATAAATATTTAACTTTTATTTGAAAAATGTTTGAATCATTATCACTTTTAGCTACAGTAGTTCTGCTGGACGTAATCCATCTACATTTTAAGGTTTTATTTATGCATAAAAGCAGTTTAAAGAGATCTGTGAACCAAGATTTTCTACTGTTATTTCCCGGGTTTGATCGCAGCTCAAACTGTATTGTAAGTTGATTAATTTATCTTGCTTGTCTTAATTATTGTGTTTTTAAACAGATCCATATTACTAATCTGACACGACCAAGTAAATCACTGTAGAACAATAAATCTGTTTTAGTTGTTCGATGCAATTTCGAGTCAGTGTGTGCACACATTATGCAAAGTCGCATTCCAAATATTCATTTTACATTTTAATTATTGAAATTCATTGTATGGAAACATGTATGATAAACCATTTGTTACATAGCATTACTCATCGAGAGTTAAATGGCCTGGAAGGTTTATAGATACTGTCAATTTCCAGCTAGGAAAAGAGCTAGCATCTTCTAGCTGGAAAAAGAGTCTTACAAACAAGGCTGACTGATTTCTGATTGAGAAAATCAAAGACTGAGCAAAAGTCTCTTTTTTAGATTTTGGTAATATTGATTTTTGACACCACTAACAAAAAAGAAACAAAAAGCCTATCTGTTTTTCTGATTTACCTTTCTGGGGCTTGCTATATCATTTTTCAGTTAACAATAATAAAAATAAGATGTCCACCTTGCCCCATAATAATTTACTTCAAAGACTGATTGTCGATTTTGACCTGTGAATTCCTTAGACTTAAGCCCAAGATTGATTGCCGAGTTGCTTTATAAGAATTACATTTCAATCAGATATTTTAATTAAATATCTTTCTCTAATATTCACCAGACAATAGATTTTTGCTTGATATGAAAATATTAATATATTTGATTCCAAGTTAAATAATATGCAAGTTTAATGTATGATGATGTGTGCTGCGTAGAATTGGGATAGCATGTTTATCTGCAAGAGCAGATTTGCAATTCATATAATTGCTTTTTCTGCAATGGAAGATAAAGTCTTCAAATGAATAAGGTCAAAAATAAATACAACCTATTTGCTGTTTGTTTCATTTTAGTATATTTCTTCAAAAATACCATACATTACTTTAAGCGAGTTTTTCTTACTCTTTTACTATAATGAAAGCATTCTGATCAAACAACCAGCGACCAGCCCAAATATTCCCCAGAACTTTGAAACTATAAGCATTTTGTTCTGCTGCCCTATTCCTTTTTGTTTAAATGATGACAGGAACTTTCCCCTGCCACCCGCAATGAAAACACTTTTTTTTTTTCATGCTTACGAATGGGTTAAGCTTTTAAGTTCTTCGTTTGGTTTTAAGCTGCGACTCCGATATAGAAGGTTGATATGACTGTGGTTTGAATAACATTTGATTTTGACCTGTTCCTGTGGGTTGCGATGGCATAAGAAACTTGACTCAGCAGCGCTGTAATTAGCCCGGCCCGTGTTTTTGAAACAGGATTGTGTTACCTGGATTGCATTAGTGTGGCTTCTATTGTTGCCGTCTTGCATCTGTCCCAGTAGGGTACTTAAAACCTTCTCTTGGCTGGGGTAGTTCAAACAATTTAGGCAAAATAAGTATGCACTTTATGCTGTTGGTGGCTTTAGAGATATTACTTGTGACATTTATCCTTTTCATTTTTTGGTTTGACAAAGTAGAAAACAATGCGTTGCCAATCTTGGTCTCTTAGATAGGAGTACTTCAAAAAAACATCTGAAACAGAGTGTGTGTGCACTGGGCCCGGCATAGGTTTACTGGCCGGCTGTTGCCACTGTCTCCCACGAACTTTCTTTTCATGCAGTGATGCCAGTTGATATGCGAAGCCCCGCTTAGTTATTTTTATTTGTATCTGAGTTTTCAGAATTTATTTGTCCTCCAGTCTGACAAAGGTTTTAAACGCTCCAGTCTTGTTTGTGCTGATCTGTGAAACTTCCATTTTTAACGAGAGAAGAGAATAACAAGAAAAGGGGTTATGCAAGGAAGGGCAAAATGGGAAAGATTTTTCAATGGCATCAAATTGCTGCAAAGGAAAAAAAAACAACAAAACGATGGCAACCGTGTTTGAATTTCGTAGTTTCCAATTTGATTCTGTATTACTGATTGTATAATATCTGTTAGGGTCTGATTTGCTTTCAGATTTATGGATGCAAATCCCTGAATATTTTGTAAAAGTAGGCTATGGGGCCTGTGTTCAGTAGCAATAGTAACTGCTTTTACATGATGCATACAATATGCAATTATGGAGCTGAGGGGACAGGCATCATTGCATTAGGACTTAGCATAGTTTTAACATGCAGTCACCTTTTGAGCACTAATAGTTTTTAACTGTGTTTGCATGTCCTTTGGAATTTGGAAGAACACTGCTATTTTTATCAGTCAAAAGACTTTTAGCCATGGTTATTCAGAAAAACTATTTATAGGATAGAGAGAAGAGGCTTTCTGGTCATACGGCAATGTTGCAGGGCAAGCTATTTCTGTGTTAAATTTTGGTATCTTATTTGCTGCCAGTGATTTAGGGACATCATGTTGGCATATTCTATAAAAATGTGAAGTGGGCAAATTGAGTAATTGTAATACTGTGACTTAGAAAGTGTTTCTACTTCATTCTAATTGCATGCAACAGAGTAAGAAAAATATGACCCCATTTTTTTTTTTTTTTTTTTTTTTTTACAATTTGTCAAGTCATTTCAAAAAACCTTATGGGAAAATTGCCCTAAATGTAGAGTGTGGACATCTAAAGTTGACTGCCAGGTTATATTTCTGCCTGATGCCAAATAGCTTGATTAAGAAGCACAAAATTCAGTCTGTGCCTAATGATCCAGGTATTTGGTCTGTATAAACATGGGAAGAGTCAAATGAGTTACATTTAATAGCTGGTGACCAGGAACTAATAACAGCAAATTTCATTATCATTGAGGTAAAGGGCTATGTGTGGTAATTATTGTTAAAGTAAAAAGCAAGAAATGACTTCCAGTTATTGAATTAAGGTGGAGATTGATTTAACATATTCACACAGTAACTCATATTTGAATTTAAAAGGTTTGCAATAAACTTCGTGTTTAGAAATGGAATAAATTGTAGTTTTATTACCACATTGGATATCCTTGTGTCCTAACCTTTTTCCTTGGAGTTATCTTAGTTCAATAAATAAAACCTCATTAGACTATTCCCATTTCAACGAGTTTATTAAATTTTGCAGGAGTAATTAGCATAAGCTGTGCTAATTTTTCTGGAAGACTAATGAGGGAGGTTCTTAATTAGGTTTACTTTGTAAGAATCAGAAAAGATGATAATGACAAAAGTCACATAGGGTAGTCTGAATTTGGAACCCAGTTTTTCTGCATCTCTCTTAAAAAAAAATCCCTCCCATTTTCTATATGAAATCTTCTTTCTAAATGCTTGAGCTGAATATATTAAGCACTCAGACTACTAGTCTATAGTTAGTTAGTTAGGATTACCATTGTTCTTGACTGGCTTCACAAAACTCTTCATTTTCCTAAATTATCTTGAGCAATGACATGGGTAAATACAGAGGGTGTTATGAAAACATTTCCTTCTATGAATGATACGATAGGGTTTCTTTCACACAGAGCACTGAAATTTCTGGCTAGAATTATATTGCTTATTTCCAATAGTGTGGGATAGGGAGGAGCGCAACATGATTTAGTTTTTTTTCAATTTAGAATCTTTGTGAGTAATGAAATAGGCGCTAAGTATGGGGAAATAATAAGAACCCAATTCTTCTTTTCCTTTTGCTGTGGATTCCTAGCTGTTAAGTGAATGTTTTTGTTTTGTTGTTTTGTTTTTGAATGGATAGAAACAGTAAAGGGTAAAATCTCTTCTTAAATTATGTTCTGTGATATGTAAATTTAGGTGTAGTCCTTTTGAGATGTAACATGGCTCAAGTATCCTACAGATTTTGAGTTCCTTAGAGCCAATATTTAAATCATGGATTTGAAAAGACTTTTAACTAATACGTAGATTTTGGGTTTGCTCATTGTAACCTTAACAGACTTTGCGTATCTTTCTTCTCCATTTCTGAGAATCATTATATCCTATGTTTATAGCCTTGGGATATAGGTCTTGATGCATGACATTTTAAAAATACACACATTCTGGGAACCAGCAGTTAGCGTAATGGCTATGTCGCTGGACTCCCACGTAGTCGACCGCGGTTCGCGTCTCGGACCCGGTGGCTTACAACTCACGCCGGGCGCGTGTGCGTGCGTGCCCAAGATCCTGAGAGGAGAATGGAGGAGAAGGGATTGCGGCGTGACCATCCCCCCTGGGGGGTGATTTCTCGCTTTCTGTCTCTATGTCTCTCTCTGTCTGTTTGGCGAGCGCACGCGCCCTATAGCGAAAAACCTCTCCAAAAAAAAAAAAAAAAAAAAAAAAAATACACACATTCTGTAGTATGAACAACCTAGTTTGTTGGAATTACTTCAGGCCACACTTAACAAGGTTCTCTTAAAAAGAAAGGAGCCTATATTTGCTTTTTATCCAGAATTTTCTGCAGCTCTTTCATATTTAGATCATTTTCATTTAGGTCACATTAACTGAGTTTGTTTTGTGATTATTGTCAAAAACAGAATTGAAAATATTGGAATGCTGGTTTTACCTGTTGATTTTACATGCTGTATATCATAGGAACAGAAGAGCTTACCTATCTTAGGGTTGCACAGAGACTCAGTCCTACTGAAGATCTGTTCTTTGTCAAAGAGGGATAAATGCTGAGTTAGGACTTACCAGAAAAGTATAGTGTTGTCTTATCATAAGCTAATTTTCTCAATTAAATTGAATTGAATGTATGTATATAACAAAGCATACATCCATCTGTATGAAAGGAAAACAGTAAAACTTTAGAATTAGGGTATAAATATACTTTTTCTTTTGGCCATTAGACAGGGTCAGGTAAATATTCTCCTAAGACTATTAAGGCATATAGGCCCCTCAACATAAATGACTTCTTTTATCTTTTATCAAAAGATACTTTGGTAAATCCTCAAATTCCTCAAAAATGTTTTCTGCTTGTCTTCCACATAAAGTTTTAAACTAACACGAAGATAAACAGATACTTTACTTTTATTTTTAATTATTTATTTATTTATTTTTTAGAGAGTTTTGCTGTAGGGTGCATGTGCTTGCAGGAGAGACAGAGAGACAGAAAGTAAGAAATAATTCCCTAGGGGGGATGGCCATGCTGCAATCCTTTCTCCTCCATTCCGCTTTTAAGATTTTGGGCACACACACACATGCGCTGGTGTGAGTTTTAAATCGCTGGGTCTGGGACCCGAACTGCCGTCGACTACGTAGGAGTCCAGTGACGTAACCATTATGCCATCTGCTGGTCCCAACAGAAACTTTTATTAAAGTTGTAAATGGTTTCATGACTTCCTTTCATTGTTCCTTTAACTCATATTATTTTGGTCATCATCCAGTTTTGAAGGACCAGCCACCAAACATGATCATTCTGCATGATAACGCAAATGGCTGCCGAGAGCATGAAGAGCCAGAGTTGTAAATGCATTTCTCAGAGCTCTGGTCAACCTTTTATACCACCTGATTTCTTAACCTTGAATGTTCGGTTAAAATAAAAGGAGGAGGAATTCACTCTTTAAAATTGCTGCAGGCAAAATAATTGCTGTCCCTTTGGCTGGTTTGAGAGGTGTGCATTTTTTCAAGAGTGAAAAGCCAGCATTGACAGTGAGCATGAATTGATGGTTGTTTATTAACCCTACTGTGTTTAAACATTTGTTTTCTCCATGGGAATTCATATTCGATTATTAGCAATGAGACTTATGTGAGCGAGAATCATTCTAAATTTTATCACATATCAGATAATATCGTTCTGAATATGAGATGAGCCCTGTACATTTGTGTGCCGTTTGCTACCGTGCTAAGAAAATAACAGATATAATAAGCTAATAGCAGTCTATATTCCATTTGCTATCAGCTATTCCCAAATACACAACCAGGATACATTAAAATGCATTTCAAATAGGCTGACAATATATCATAATGCAAAGTACTTTTACATGGTATAACACTGCTGCAGACACTGTGTAATGAACAACAGTGGTTTTCCTGTAAGGGAAATAATGGCAGCAACTTCCAAGAAATGTATTTAACAGAGCTTCAGAGAATCAGCAGTGTGACATGGTTTGGGTGTCAGCTTATGGTGTGGGTTTTTATCCCATGTCATCGTAACTTTGCTTTTCTAGCAGTTCTGGAAACACACAGAAAAGCAGTACGAAGTCCCCTGTGTGTCATCTCTGTGACTCTGCACAGTCAGTTTGTGATGAGAATATATCACTATATTAAACATGCTTTTACTTTTCTGCAAGAAGCTATTTAGAATGGAAAAAAAAGAAAAACTCAAGTACAACTCTCCATTGATAAATTCATCTCATTTCTTCCAGCAAGCCAACAAACTCTCTCATAAAAATGACCAAGTTTTAAAAACTTCTTTAGAGGTTCCCGCATAAAGAGGCAATATTTTGGTCATTTTAATTTGCATAAGAGTTATCTGAAACAGACCAGTAGTTTGTCCTTCTCATCTCCCCTCCATCCCATGCCTCTCTACAAACAGCGTAACCGTATACTACCCAGCACAGTATGAAGTGACCTCAATACTCCTGTTGCAGTCAATGAAATATGGTGAACAGTACAGGTTTGTCTCTGGTTGCTTGCTGCCTTTAAAGGTGTGGGTAGACGAAGATAAATTTCCCTTGCAAACTATTTCTCCAGTTACAAGCCTTTGTCTAGAAGCAAATGAAGGTTTTAATGTTACAGTACTTATTATAATAGAATTTTAATTGCCCTAATTCTTTAAAGTGTGAAGTTGAGTATGTGTGTGCGTGCGTGCATGTGTGTGCGTGTGTGTGCATGTGGGTGGGTGTGCACACAGCCTTCATGGGGAGGGGAGTTGAGCCAAAAAAAGACCTTCTGTCTTTTTTTCCATGGTGGGTATATGTGGAGCGTTCACACATATCAAATGATACAAACTTAATGAAAGCGATTCCAGGCAAGTGCATGTTACTGGCATTTTATCTATATAATGTGTATTCCACTTTTCGTGGGAACAGGGTGGTCTTTGGTGTCCCTTGGGAATGCTTTTTTTTTTGACGGTGAAGTGCCTGGTTCGAGTTCCAAGCACGCTCTAAACCCTACTTGTAATGATTTAACTAGACAAGCGGGCAAATTACATAGTTTGATCCCACACTATAACCTCCAAAATGGCACTCAGTAACGATACCATCCTGCTAACTGTTCGAGGCACAATAGTTTTGTAATAGAATATAAAGTAATAGCGTTAGCCAACACATCTTTAATAAGATATTGTTCACGCCTTTGCCATATGCTACAGACAGCCTCTCGCTCGGTGGGCCTTTGGATTCCTCTCAATAAGATTATTTCAAATACTCTAATCCTGAATCATTGACATGAATACAAAAGCCTAGTGACATCTAATAGATGCCTCTTAGCTTTGCCTTCTCCTCTTGTTCCTTTCCTTTTTCTTCTCTTTTTACCTGACAAAAAGCTTAGAGACACTTGGGCTCTGTCTCTCAGTAGCAGCATGGGGGGCTCCTCATGAAATATAAAGGAGGAAAAAGGACTGGCAGAGGCCCGATAAGCTACAGAGTGAAGGGCCATAGATTAAAAGTAAATGCCAGTAAATCCTACCCTGTACACGCACTTGTTCTTTTATTGTTTTCTTTAACGCTTTCAGTGCTGGGCAGGAAAAAAAAAAGAGAGAAAAATAACAATCACACTGTGATTGTTAAACTGTCTAGGGTCACTGTGACATATTTTAGAGGGCTTTGGCTAGATTCTTGATTTTTGGTTCACATAAAGGTGATAATGGTGGTGGTAATTTAACACAATGTCCTTTTAATCAATACTGAGAACCCCTCCACAACTTTCTGCTCATTTTGTGTTCCGTTGGCTCAACGTGGTTGCCCTGTGTGGGAATGGGAAGAGTATTTCTGCAGGATGTGAACGCTTGGGGCTCAGGGCCTGCCATTTTCAAAGTTTAAATAACTTTTTCTTTTCTTTTTTATTCATTGCATCAGAAACCACCACAGTGAAATGTTAGGACATTGTGTTTCATGATATTAGCTGCTTCTGTTTCTTATAGTGTGGTGCCCTGCTGGTGCCGTGAATACTCACCTGCGCTGGGCGGGCACACCGAAGACTGAGGCGTACAACTGGGGAACTTTGCTAATGGTCGAAACGTTGTCCTCCTTCACCATTCCCAAGCAACCATGATTTGACTAACACTCTTTTTCCCGCATCAGAAGATCAGATAACCATGCTACTCACCATTTATTTATTGTCCATCATATAGACTTTTGTGATTTCCCCCTCATTTCTTTCTTTTTCTTTTTTTTTTTTTTTGAGAATTTTTTGCTATAGGGTGTGTGTGTTTGCTGGAGAGACAGAGTAAAAGAGAGAGAGAGAGAGAGACATGGAGAGAGAAAGTGAGAAATTGCTCCACAGGGGAGATGGCCATGTCACAATCCCTTCTCCTCCATTCTCTTTTCAGGTACTTTGGGCATGCATGCACATATGCCCGGTATGACTTTCAAGCTGCTGGGTCTGGAACTTGAACTGTGCAGTTGGCCATGTGGGAATCCAGTGACTTAACCACTATGCCAGCTGCTAGCCCCTTCCCCCAGTTTTAAAAAATTTTTTATTATTATTATTATTTTTTGGAGAGGTTTTTCGCTATAGGGCGCGTGCGCTTGCCAGACAGACAGAGAGACAGAAAGCGAGAAATCACCCCCCAGGGGGGATGGCCACACCGCAATCCCTTCTCCTCCATTCTCCTCTCGGGATCTTGGGCATGCATGCACACGCGCCCGGCGTGAGTTTTAAGCCACCGGGTCCAGGACGCGAACCGCAGTCGACTATGTGGGAGTCCAGCGACATAGCCATTACGCTAACTGCTGGTTCCCTATTATTATTATTTTTTTATATATGCTTCCCATTCATTAGTATTCTGACTTGTTAGTAATATCTTAACATATTTTATTTATTCATTTATTTTTTAGTTTTTACTATAGGGCACATGTGCTTGCCAGAGAGAGAGAGAGACAGAAAGAGAAAGTGAGAAATTACCCACCAGGGTGATGGCCACACTGCAGTCCCTTCTCCTCCATTCTCCTCTTGGGATCTAGGGTACGCATGCACATGTGCCCAGTGTGATTTCCAAGCTGCCATTCCGGACTCGAATCACGAAGTTGGCCATGTGGGATCCAGCGCCTGATGGCCCAAAGATACCAGTTTTAATAGTTTAGGATGCACTATTAACTGAAGTCCCTTCACAAAACGAGAAGTTATTGGAACCGGCAGTTAGCGTAATGGCTATGTCGCTGGACTCCCACGTAGTCGACCGCGGTTCGCGTCTCGGACCCGGTGGCTTACAACTCACGCCGGGCGCGTGTGCGTGCGTGCGTGCCCAGGATCCCGAGAGGAGAATGGAGGAGAAGGGATTGCGGCGTGACCAGCCCCCCTGGGGGGTGATTTCTCGCTTTCTGTCTCTCTGTCTCTCTCTGTCTGTCCGGCGAGCGCACGCGCCCTATAGCGAAAAACCTCTCCAAAAAAAAAAAAAAAAAAACAAACAAAAAAAAAACGAGAAGTTATTGTAAACTCTGGCCCTGCATTGGGTTTGGTTACATACACACACACAAGCACACACACACTCATTACAAAAACAAAAAGATGGATGAAAAGTGACCAGTCTCTTTTTTATTTATTAGAAAGTTCTGGGGCCGGCAGATGGTATAGTGGTTGGGTGCTAGACTCCCACATGGCTGACTGTAGTTCGAGTCTTGGACCTGGCAGTTTGCTTTCTTACTTTCCTCTTTCTGTGTCTCTCTCTGCTTAAATTAAAGAAGACAAGTAAATAAATAACAATGATGATTAAAATTAAATTAAAAAAATTCTTTAAAAAGCTCTTTAGAAAAGTTGGTTAAGGGTTTACGTGATTTTCTTTCAAGCTATTACTGCCAATGTTGAAAACCCATATTTCTCTATGCAGTCTTGGTGTTTTCTTAAAGCCAGATTCTAATCTCAGATGTATGGGTATACCTTGGAATACTTCCAGAAAAGCTGCATCTTTCTTCTTGTGGTTATAGAAGTGAGAGTGTCCTGTTCCAGCCACTCACATATCCTCATAGAGACCAGCTATAAAGTGACAGATTTATAAACTGAGGCATGCAGCCTAAAGGACTATCACTTTGTTAGTGACAGAGCAAGTGATAGCAACTCTGCATCTCCTAGCTTCCAGTTTGACTTTTTTCCCTTCCTCAACTGTCCCTGAATAAAACTGTTTTCAGTATTTCACAATGTCTCATTTATTTTACTTTTCTTGGTACCATGCACCCTTACTATGTACTATTCTAAACCTCTTTACCTACTCAGTCTTCTTAGTTTATATTTAACTTAACTTTCGGGGTTAAAAAAATAATATGAGAGGGACTAGCAGATGACATAATGATTATGTCGCTGGACTTCCACGTGGTTGAGCACAGTTCGAGTCCTGAACCAAGCAGCTTAAAAACTCACGCCAAGTGCATGTGCATGCATACCCCAAATCCCAAGGGAAATCCCCCTAGGGGATGACTTCTTGCTTTCTGTTTGGCTCTCTCTCTCTTTGGCAAGCACGCACACCCTATAGTAAAATAATAGGGACCAACAGATGGTGTAATGGTTATGTTGCTAGACTCCCATGTAGTCAACCACAGTTCGAGTCCCAGACTCAGCGACTTGAAACTCATGCTGGGTGCATGTGCGTGCGTTCCCAAGAGGCCGATAGAAGAATAGAGGAGAAGGGATTGTGGTGTGGCCTTTCTCCCATGAGGGTGATTTTTTGCTTTCTGTCTCTCTGGTGAGCACACACCTTATAGCAAAAATCTCTTTAAAAAATAAATAAACTTAAAAAAAATAATACGAAGGGTCTTCAAAAAACTCATGAAAATGTATATTATGTAAAAACTATGCAGAGAGTTCAAAAATTTTTGTACCAGAATTAACTCATACTTTCATTCAATTGTTCCACAAGCTTTCTGAAGTACTCTCCTAATATAACCAATTGGTTATGCCTTGTACCCATTCTGGTGTAAGGTCTGAATTCTCGTGTCCTCATTTATTTTGATGAGCGAATCAATGTGTATCTTTTTAGGAAAAAACTGGGCACTAATCGGCCGAAAAATTTGGGAAAAGGCACAGTATGATGGAAAAGACATAGATATCGGAGTCCACTAGTATTAGTACCTGAGGCTCTGAGAACTCATTTTTCCCATCTTTAAAATGGGAAAAATAATTTCTACTTTGAAGACTTGTAGGGATTAAAATGCCCAGCACTGGGCCTGGCACATATAAAGTGCTTAAATCAGGCAGTCTTGCAATCAGAACATAATCCATTCTATACGGATTATTATTCTTATGTGGTCATTGTCATAGAACGTTCTTATAAGCCCAGTTACCTTACTGAAGTTAATCATCATAGCTAAGTGTCCTTGGATAAGGATTCACTTTTTTTTTTTCCTGCTACTATTTATTGAGCCTCTACTATATGCCATGCTGGTCTCAGGATTGAGCATGTAACAGTGAAAAAGACAGAAATGGTCCCTGGCCTATGGTGTTTTCTCAGTGTCTCACATTGCACCCCCCCCAACACACTCCCCCCCCAAAAAAGGGATAGAAATAATAAGTATAAACAAAAACATATTCATTTAAAGAGTAGAAGAATGGGGCCAGCAGGTGGCATGGTGGCTAAGGCAGCTGGACTCCCCACATGGCTGACTGGTTCAAGTCCCAGACCTGGCAGCTTGCTTTCTCACTTATCTTCTCTCTATCTCTCTGGTCAACTTCAAAAAAATAAAATAAGATAATGCCAATGAATACAATGAAAAAAAATAGAAGAATGATCTTTTTATACTTGGATCATAATGCAGAGCAAAACTATTCCTGAGTTGAAGCTGCCTTTTAGTTTATACCTGGTTGTATTGAGCTTGGACAAATTCCATGGCAATACTGCACTCCTCTAAGGCAGCCCTCACGTTGGTTCAGATCGAAAGGCTGTGGAGTCAGACTGCCTCAGGTCGGGTCAAACTCCAGCTCTGCAAATGTGTGGGACTGCAGGCAGCTAGACTTGCCTACGTCCTAGTTTCTTCATCTGTGAAATGGGAATAAGAGTAGTTCCAACTTTATGGAGATTTGGCAAGGAATAACTCTCAAACTTCACATCTGAAATGCTCCCAAATCTGAAACTTTTTGATCACTGATATCACACCATAATTGGAAAATTCCTTGTCTGATCTCATGTGATAAGTTGCAGTCAAAATGCAGCTATGCAAAAATATTGTGTAAAAATTACCTTTAGGCTAGGTAGATGAACTGTATTTGAAACATGAATGAATTTCATGTGTAGACTTGGGTCTCATTCCCAATATCTCCATTATGTATTTGCAAGAATTCCAAAGTCTGAAAAAAATCTCAAATATAAAATATTTTTGGTTCCAAGCATTTTAGAGAAGGGATTTTTGGCTCATATATGGAAAACACTTAACACAATGCCTGCCACATAATACATATTTAATAAACACTAGCAGTTATCTAGAAAATAAGGCTGGAGGGCCAGCAGATGGCATGATGGTTAGAGCACTGGATCCCACATGGCTGACTCTCAGGTTTGAGTCCTGGACCTGGTGGTTGAAACAAAACACTGACATGAATGTGTGTGTGTGTGTGCCCCCAAAATCCCAAGAGGAAAATAGGGGAGAAGGGACTGTGGCATGGCCATCCTCCCTAGGGGATGATTTTTCACTTTCCCTTTCTTTCTGTCTCTCCTTTCTCTGGTGAGCCCAATGGCCAGCCAAAATCTAAATAATAATAAGACTGGAATGAAGAGGTCTTTAAGACCCTTTCCAGCTACTGGAATCTAGTTTTAGTTCTTCTGGCATTGCCAAGCACAGAGCGGCAGCTGAATTACTTTAGAGGTAAACCTGAGAGGGTGGGGATTATGCTTGTGTCTATCCTGCCACTGTGTCCCCAGCACTCAGCTCAGTACTTTGCTCGCGTGAAATAGGCGCTCAGGGCCTCTCTCTGTGAAATGAAAGGAGGAGGAAAGGGACTCAAGTTTGTGGAATCTGGCGGTCTCATCTTTCTATCTAAAGACTGTCTTGTTTTAAGTACACAATAAAGCGAAACAGCACCACCATTAAAGAATGATAAGAAACAGAAAGTGTAAGATAAAATATTAAATTTGTGGCACTTAAAAATGTTCATCTTCACACGATTACCATGCAAATCTCCTTGCTGCCTAACTGTTTAATTGATCAAGTAAATCACCGAGCAGACAAGTAAGTGAAAAACCCTGCTGTTGACATTCTCCCAAAGCCCATTCCCAAGGATATATTCTGTTAACTAGTATGTCTATCACACAAGATAACGTGAATTAAAACAAAACAAAACAAAACAAAAACCAAAAAACATTTGCATGTCACATCCTTTGCAAGCCAGCAGACTTCAGAGAGTTTGGAGGGAAGCTGGCTTTTTGTAAGGCAACCAGGTGATCTCACATCATTATGTCCAATGCGAAATCAGTGTGTGGGTAACCCACGTTTGAGCAGCACCTTTGTTTTTACACAAGTTCGAAACCCTAATAATTCACCCCCCCCCTCCAGGTATGGTACTGCTGTTGCTATTCTGGTGATGGAAGGGTTAATGAATTCTCACCACCTCTCCCCCCCTCAAATCCTCCTACCCCCCACCCCCAATCCCATCATGTGCCTGGTTGGCTCTGAAAGAAGGGGCTTGAAGTTGCCACAGGGCATCCCTTTTCCCAGCCTTCTCCAAGGCCACCTGGGCAGATGGGTGTTTGCCTTCTGTCCTTAGGACACAAAATCAATCAGGCGCCTGGTCTGCCAGTTTTTCTGACCTGTGAGCTGGGAAGAGGGAGGAGATGATGAGGCCACTCCATTTGATAGGCTGCATCTCTGTGGCTTTAGGGAGCTCCTGTGTCTACTGGAGGAAGGAAGTTCTCCCTTATTTCCAAGATAAGGTGTCATTCATGAGAGCAACGTGCCGAACTAATCGGGTTAATTGAGAGGCCTTGAATCATCCTCATTGAGCCCATCTCGTCTTCCTGTTAGAGGCAGATAGTGCAGACACACAGATTACACATATTTTAGTGTTTCTTTCCCCAAAGCTCATGAAATCTGTGGGCGGGCAGGGAAAGGAGGTTCAACTAAATGTCATTCAGGCTACCGAGCATGGGTTCTGATGGTAGAAAGGGTGGCATTAAAAAAAAATAATAACAACAAAATAACGAGCTCTTCCTTGAGATGGAAAGACAAGTGCCTTGGAATGTCTGAACCTTCTTTGTTTTACCTTACTGTTCAAATGAACTCAGCATTTCAGATCCGTCAGGAGGGACTGTTGAAGAATCTAGGTAGGTTTCTTCCTGGGTATTTTATTTAAGATGGAAACTTAAAGAAAAAACCCACGTTTTGATGTGTCATCAGTGAGAAGAAGCTTCTTGAGCCATGTTTGAGGCTTGGGCTTCAGAGCCGGACATGGGGGAGGGGGCTGATGGCCAGGACTAATTGCATCCCGGGCCTCCCTCTGGAGCAGCCCGAGTGGAGAAGGAAACAGCCGGTTCCACACTGAATTCTGCAAAGGGCGGGGGCTCCTCCTCCCTCTTCTCCACTCAAAATGATTTGTCATAGTTTAATTTTAAAAACTATCATTGACTATTCTTTTTTTTCTGCCCCACCTCTTTTGTCCCCCCCCCCCTTTTTTTTTTCTTGGAAGTTCCAGGAATGACTTTAATTATCTCCACAATCAAATTCTCGTTGCTGCCTCTGCGAAAGTGTGTGGTCATAGATTGCAGGGATTATTTTCTTTAGCACTTGGGGATAGAGAAACCGGTTGTTTCAAAATGAGAACCAGCTGGTTCCACAGAGCCCTCATTTAATGGGGAGCCACTTTGTACACAAAGCCTTCGCTCAGGTCAGTCATCATGGCAAACCCCAAATCAGCAGTGTTTTGTCTATCACCCTTTATTAAATGTCGAGCGAAGAGTGATTTAGCTACTCCGATAATAATAATAATAATACTTTTTCAAAAGCTCCTACCCTGCATTTTTAATTTTGCCTGAGCTAAATACTCAGATTTGCAAGGAACATTCTCAAACTTCTTCCTGTGGTAATTATAATTGTAGACCGAGTTTACCATTGCTTTCTCATAGATGGCTGAGGGGTGTGTGTGTGTGTGTGTGTAGTTTAACCCTCTGTAAATCTAGAAAATAAAATTAAGCTCATCTTTCAACATAATCTTTTATCTGACAAGCACAGTAGATAGATGAAAGGTAGATAGTCAAGTTGTGGGTCCCATTAATAGAACCAATTGGAGAGCAGAGATAACTGCTGTTATCAAACATCGTTTATGCCATCCCATGAAATAAGGATGAGGGTGATATACCATATATATATATTGCTGTCTTTCTAGCTTGTAGAAATTGGCTTGTTGTCATACCCTGTTAATTTCTAGCAGCTCCAAATTCAGTTTGAAATGAGGGGAGTACTTTCACTATTTGACTGTACGGTGTACTGTTGAAGCATGCAAAGAAGGAAAAAAAGGCATTTAAAAACACATATAACCACAGTCGATAGTCAGTTATGAGAATGATTTGTTTTTAGAATCTGGGTTGTATTTTCATACGATAAATGAACTTTTGGGATGCAACATTTATTAAGTCAGGGGTTGAACAATAAAAAATAAATGCAGCTTCACACAGCTGTCTAAAACTCTTGTTTAACCATGTTTTTATCTTACACCTATGAGAGATTACTTTGCATAACTAATGAAAATATGTGGCCAATTTTCTTTATCATCACATGCATTTTTACATCGATATCCACACAACAGAATAATTCAAAGAAAGGGTGAAGATTTAGAAATTTATTCTCACAGGAGTTTGATCAATAAGTTGAGCCCTGATGTGTATGTGCTTTTAATTATTTTTATTTTGGGGATTTCCATATTGAAACATGGTTTGGGTAAAATCTTATTTAACATTGTTTTCATTTTTTTTTCTCTTTACCAACTATTTTGATTATGTAATGTTTCTTTAGTTCAAACTGCAATTCTATTGTATATTTCCTGTATCTGTATCTTAAAAAAAAGTGGGTTTTTTAATATAAAAAAACAAATAACTGTTATATCTCCAGTCACTCAAATTTGAACTGAATTTTACTTCCTGTTTCAAAGGTCAAGGCAGGCTGACCTCAACAGCAGTGTGGAGGCTGCTGAATTATTCATATCATTGACTTTGTGTCAGCTTCCACATTTGTGGAGAGGGATGTTTTATTCATTTATCTCATTTAGGGTTCTTCTCTGCACCTGTTTCTACCATTAAGTACCCTGTAATTTGCATTTGATGCTAATTTAGTTTCATATCAGCCTGGTCCCCCCTTGTTAATTTAATTTTCTAAGACCCTTTTCATTACAGTAGAACTGTTTTCCTCTTTAAAGCAAACATCTATACAAGTAATTGTATAAACTGCCTTTTAAATAATATCTTTTAGAAGATTCCATCGTTTAATTCCTTAATTCCTATAATTAGCCACAGTTTGATTAATGTTTCAAAGGGTTAAATTAAAATGCAGAATTACTCAAATGCATACTTGAATAATTTCTTATATACAGCAGTGTTAGCATGGTGGTATGCTTCCTGATAATTCTCAGAACAGTATACCTTAACAGCAGCAATTTTCTTTATTTAGAGTGCTGTTTAGTTTACTAATCGTAGTTTCTTTCAAATCACTATGCTCTCAACATTACTTGTGAAATGTTAGTTTTCTCTTTCCTCAAATTGCTGATAGACAGTAGCTTAAAAATGTTTTGCAACATCAATAATGACATACCTAAAATAATCAGGGCAAAATTAGGTCCAATTCCTTGATCTGTCATTAAAGTTTGGTATAACAAATTTAAGGAGAGTATGTTACATTTCTGGAATTCCTACCAGTTTTTTCATGTCTGTCTGTTGTTCAGAGTAGATTGCCTGGGAGCTTGTCAGTTTCCTAGAAATGGTTTTAGCAAGCATTCGCATCTGTGGACATCCATGGAGCTACGATCGTGTTGTCGATACCGGGGAAACAAGGAAGACACTGCTTTAGGAGGCAGGAGTGCAGTGCTGGCTGTCTTGGTAGGAGCAGACTCGGGAGCCAGCAGGTGGCATAATGGTAGGGCGCTGGACTCTCTCATGGCTGATTGAGGTTTGAGTCCTGGACCTGGCAGCTTAAAATTCATGCTGGGCATGTGTGTATGCATGCCCAGAATCTCAGGAGGAGAGTAGAGGAGAAGGGATTGTGGCATGGCCATCCCCCTGGGGGGTGATTTCTTGCTTTGTGTCTCTCTGTCTCTTGCTATCCCTCTGGTGAGTGCAAGTGCCCTATAGCAAATCTATAAATAAATAAATAAATAAATAAATAAATAAATAAATAAATAAAAAGAGTGGCCTTGTTCCTGGAGTCTCTGTTAGGGTTTTGGTAGTAGGAACTAGCGATTCACAGAAACTAAGTACGTAGCCCCTCTGGTTGTGGGGAAAGACCTCAGTCCTGTCCCTGAAGCTGTTTGAAGGGTGCTTGACACAACGGGCTAGTAGCCCTTATAACCTTCTTTAGTGGTAGGAATTTAAAACAGGGGTGTGAATTACAAATTCCAGTCCTAGGTATGCAGAAATTAACCAGAAGAAAGCTGTAGCCATGGCTGAACATTACTAAGCTCAAGCTCCACAGTTCCTTTTTTCCCATTGGATTGAATGAGTTGATCTGTTGTTCGTAATCTCTGGGGACACCAAATGGTACAGTGGCGTTGGGCTTCCAGAAGGATCTTGGATCTACTGCAACTGGAGTTTGACGGTAGCTTCTCTTGTTCTCTCAGTTATAAAGCAGTCCTGGGGACTCCTACACAAAACTTTGTCATTGTGCAAATGAGGAAGGATATCTCCTGATTCTCTGCTGGATAGCTTCATTTGTCTGGCTTCAGGGTAGATCACGGGTGAACTGGATATGACCAAAGGTCCCCTTCTGCTGAGAACTTCTCCGGCATACCCCATCATAGTAAATCTTAATAAATCTATGACTTGTTAAGCTGGCTTTGTGTTTCTGCATGTGGGCCTAAAATAATGTGAGAGTTCTCAGGAATAAAATGTGGGATTTTCATTTATTAACAAAACATTTACTTACTTATATTTGATATTCCTTGTCTCCCCCTTTAGATATTCTTTATAATTTGGGCAAGTTTAGAAAAGTCTCCTTGGGGTTTGCTTCAATAGCCGGGTTTAAAAACAATGAGGAATATTTGCGGAGCTCTTAAGAATGCAGGAAAGGTTTTCCCACCCAATTTTGGCTGATGCTTAGAATTCCACTGTCAGAATCTCATCCCGTTAGCTAAGAACCTTTGATCTTTACTAAGACATACATAACTTAGGAAACGCTAACAGTTTAATTCTATCACTCATATGCTTCTTAGAATGAAATAAAGATCTTACATGGGATTGTCTCTTTTTAGTTTACTAAGCTTTTTGACAAACTCCAGTTTAGTTTTCATGATAAGACTGGGAAATAGGCAGGGTTTTTCTTGCACCCATTTCACAGACATGGAGAATGACTAATGTAGTTTAATAAAACAAATGCAGGGACCAGCAGGTGGCATGGTGGTTAAGGCGCAGGACACTCCCATATGGCTGACCATGGTTCGAGTCCTGGATCTGGTGACTTGCTTTCTCGCTTCTCCTTTCTTCTCCTTCTCTCTCTCTCTCTCTCTCTCTCTCTCTCTCTCTCTGTCTGCTCAAATTAAAATAAATAAATGAATAAATAAAATTAAATAAGTAATTCTTTAAAAAAATAAAACTAATGTATAACTTTGCTAGGTCTCACAAACAGGTTTTTGAAGATAGATTCTAGGTTCTTGTCTGAAGAGACCAGGTTTCCATTTGAACTGAAGGGACTCTCAGAGATTACGGTCCAGTCTCTTCATTTTACAGATGAGAAAGCTGAGGCCAAGAGAAGCACATTGGTGTTGCCCAAAGATCTAATTAGCCTCGGAGCCAGGACCGTGAGCCAAGGCCCTGGCTCTGATTCCAGTGACTTTTCTGCCACTACCCTGGGCCATCTGGGTCCTGCTCTGATCTCCATTTCACCCTGTGTGAAATCAGCCTCAGGAAAGGGGACAACTTGTGTTTACTGGGTTCAGGTCCAAGAAAACCCCTGATCTCTGTATCTCTAACAAGGCCCAGCATAGTACACAGAGCATGAGTTAAACTGTTTCTAAAGAATTGTAGCAGTCATGGGGAGGAGGAAGCTACAGAACATTCCATCCCAAAACATCATTTTTATTAGCTTTTTTCTCCTGCTCCTCCTTCTTTTCTTTTTCCTTTTTAGAGAGAGAGAGAGGAAGAGAGAGAGAAAGAAAGTGAGAAAGCGTACCCCAAGGGTGATGACCACACCACAATTACCCTATATTTAAACTACTCTCTCCTCGGGAATTTGGGCAAACATACACATGTGCCCAGCATGTTTTTCATGCTGCTGGGTCTGGGACTCAAACCACATTGTTGGCCATGGGAGATTCAGCTGCCTTAACCTCCCTGCCATTTTCTGGCCCCCAAAACAGTATTTTTACAAGCTCACATATGTCATTTATTTGCAACTATACTTATTCACACTATCTCACAATACTGTGCAAAATATTGCAGTTTTTATTTTTATTCATCAGAGCTCTTTATCAAAGGTCATCCTTCAGTAGGATTTTTATGAAGTTCTTCCTATTCCAGATGTCTCATCCTGAGCAGTTGTCAATGACTGTTATCCTTCCCTGGAAGGTACTGACATATGTAAATATTGAACTTGGCAATTTTCAGAGTAAGTCTTCATTTAACAATTATCTTACATTTAAACCTAAACAAATTTAATAAACTGTCCTTTCCAAAAATAATAATAAAGGAAATGAGGCATTGTTTTAGAACATCATTCTGCAAAAAAAAAAAAAATCACTGTGTGGGGGGATATACTGCAGTTCCACCTACTCACAACCACTTTTGTGTACAGTTTTGCCTAAGCCTGAGCAGGTTTGTCACGCCTTTTGAACTGCCAAGGAAGGGCAGAAGTCATGGGTATGGTGCTGAGAGAAATTATTAGCCCCTGGCATAGTCTCAAGCTAAACTGCAGGAGAATGATTCCACAAGGCAAAGGGGCATTCACCTGGTAAGCTGGAGGGCGAGGAGGGTCGTCGGCAGCTTTTGTGCTTTTCCAGGATGTGGGGGCAAGGAGGAAGCAGCAGTTACCTCAGCCTCTCAGTTCTCTGTCTCTCTGGCCTGCCTGAAAAGATGGGGCTGATTTGGAAACATTCAGATTTTCCAACTCACTTCAAAGATGCCACCAAATATTGTCAAGAGCTTCGTCTTTCTTCGCTGTGTCCATCTACTGCCTGGTGTCTTAGAGCCAGTGCCCTAGTTTTTTCAGTGTGTTTATTTTCTTTTCTTCTGTGTATGTGTGTGAGACAGACAGTGAGAGGGAGATACATGTACACACACACACACACGCATGCGCGCGCACACAGGAATCCTCAAAAGGGTCTAGTCATGCTGCGATCCCCTACCCCCACTCCCGCCTTCTAGCCAGCCAGGATCACAGATGTGCCCAGCAATGTTCAAGATGGACCTGGGATTTGAACTGCCCTCTTCTGTGGCTTCAGCACTGCAGAGTGGCACCCTATTGCCTATGCCACCACTACTGGGCCCAGTGCTCTAATTTTAAAAAGGTGGAATTTTGAATTAAACGTCTTCATCTTTTTTCCTTTCTAAAATGGTCATAAACCATTAACAAGCTAAATTCCCTTGTATTCCCAAATACTGTGAAATCAGAACCCAGAAAGGAGAATTCTGCTCAACCTATAAAAAAATCATTTCATGATGGGATATGCTTTTGATGGGGAAGCATTATTTTCACTCAAAGGTGATACCATGTACCTTTTGAGTTCATTGACCTCGAATAGGAGAAACAATAGAACCAGCACGTTAATGTGGTCTACAAATGTGCATAAAACATCTCCTCTGTAAAATAAAGTGCAGCCCCTTCCTGAAGGGGGGATTGCTCCAGAGGCACTTTCTGGTGTGGGGGTCTTACTTAGTAAGGAAATTGCATTTGGTGTGGGATCCTTTTTTCTTTTCTAAATCATCACCAAATCCACTGTGTCATTCATCTTTCTCCCGCCTTGCCTGGCCTTTCTCAGACCACTGTCCGATCACCAACATAAGAGTTAAAGTAATTCATTACGCCTTGGACTCAGTGTAAGTTAATGCTCCACTCTCATGAACCACCATTAAGAATAGCCTTCTGTGAAGGAGCAGCATGCTTTGGCTCTATTATAGGTCTGACTAGTTAAATTGCTTATTATTATTATTTTTTTTTGGAGAGGTTTTTGCTATGGGGTGCATACGCTCACCAGAAAGACACAGAGAGAAAGAGAGACAGAAAGAGAGAAATCACCCCCAGGGGGGATGGCCACACCACAGTCCCTTCTCCTCCATTCTCCTCTTGGGATCTTGGGCATGCATGCATACGCGCCTGGCGTGAATTTAAGCCACTGAGTCTGGGACTCGAGCTGTGGTTGACTACATGGGAGTCCAGCAACATAGCCATTACACCATCTGCTGGTCCCTTAAGTTGCTTATTCTGAAGTTAGATTTTTCATTTATAATGAAATGAGAAGCAACCTGGTATGGATTGCTAAACTAGGACCAGAAGACCTGGGTTTTAATACGGCCTCTGCCATTATGTAGCTATGCGAGCCTGGCATGTCTCTTCACTCTCTGGGTTTCGGTTTTCCCATTTATAAAATGACAGAATTGGACATTCAGGATCTTTAAGGTTCCCTCTCTCTCAATGATTTTAATCCTCTATGCTTTTATAAAACTGGTCACTCCTTGTATCTAACATCGGCCTATTTTTTAAAAACATTTTATTCCTTGTCATTATTTTATTTTATTTTTGAAATTGACCAGAGAGAGACAGAGAGAGAGAAGTAAACTGCCAGGTCCAGGACTTGAGCTGCACCATGTGGGAGCCCAGCTGCCTTAACCACATACCACCTGCTGGCCCCCACTGGCCGATTACTAAACACTTCCTCCAGTAGCATGTACTGTAAAGTAAACAGCCAGCAACCTTCTCCACCACTTTTCCCTCCTTCCTTACCTTGGCCAAGGTATTAGCTAGGTAGTAAGAGGATAAGGCAGGAAGCAGAACCCAAACCTATTGCTAAGATTTACCTTCAGGCAGGGGGTTATTGGGCAAGACCATTAGAAGATGTACCATTCAAGGCTAATTGAGTTGTTATATTTAAATTTATTGGTAGCATAAGTTGGGCAAGATGAGAAAAAGATCTAGTAAAAAGAAAATTGTAGTCTTGTAAAATGTGAGGCACGTGGACCAACACATTTATCTACGTGAGATAATAACCCCCAAAGGCTGTCGGAGCCACCGATGCAAAAATCCCTGATGGGTCTAACCAGATTTCTCTTAGCTTGTATTCTAGATGAAGCAATCTAAAGGTTGATATATGGGAGACATATACTGAGTTGCACATAGTACATGCTCATTAAATAATTGTTCATTGTCAGCAAATCCACCTCATGTGGAACTTTTGGAATGGATAATTCTCTTTAAAGCCAAATAACTCTGAGTAGCTTTAGAATGAAGCTAAAAAATTATATGCTATGTTAGTATTCTGTACATGTATGTAATAATACAGGGCATATATTCCTTGAGCTTGAAGAAATTTATTATTTCACAAAATCTCAAAAGCATTTTTTTTTTTGGTTATGTTCATAGAGGAGAGACTGAGAAACCAAACCTTGTCCATAAAGGGAAATTAGCTCTATCTACACATATATATCAGGTTGTTGGAAATGTCATGGTACATTTTTACATAGAAAAACACATCATAACTTTTCCAACTACCCAATATCTTTAAACTCTACATTCCCAACCTTTACATAATAATAAACCATAATATAAACATTAGAGTATTTTGACAGATCCCCAAAGAAACAACAGTGTAAGTCCCATGGATAATAATTTTCTGAGAATTCCAGGTACAGAATAGGCCCTCTCAGGATTTCCTGTTTTTCGTTTGCTTTCCTTCGTTTTTTATTTTATGTCCAATAAATTTTGCTTTAAGCAAGATCAAGTGTTAAGACAAACCAACTACAGAGCTAATGTACAGAACATTAATTCTATAGAAATGCCTTATAAAACCCAAAAGAAATAAGACTGACTATTAAAAGAAATCCATATGTCTCTGGAATTTTTATTTAAGTTTATATTAGCAATAATGACCTTGGTTCCAGGGAATTCGGTAACGATTAATGACCAGCAAGGGGTCAGTGGCCCTATGGTGTTTTGGGCCAATAGCCCCTTCCATCCTGGACAAGAACTAGCCATTTATCCCAAGGAAATGCCCCCAGGCAAGGTCCTTATCCTCTTTCCATCTGATTGTAATTTAACCTCAGCTTTTAAAGGACCTTTAGGAGCAAAGATACAATGGGTTGTGTTTTCAGTATTTTAGAGTTTATTTTTGCCTTGCAATGCATAATTGAGTATATTGACTAGAGTTGTCAAAATAAAGTTGATAATTAAGTTCCCTTCATTCTGGGGGCAGGTACTCATTCTGTATCTGCATATCTGCTGTGGTTTGTGTTCATGCGGATGCTTAGACTCACATTCCTGCGTCTGGGATGTGTGTGTGTGTGTGTGTGTGTGTGTGTGAGAGAGAGAGAGAGTGAGAGCGAGAGTGAGCGCGCGCGCGCGAGAGAGAGAGAGAGAGAGAGAGAGAGAGAAGAGAAGATAAAATACTCAAGACAGGATAAATAGACCAAATAACATTTGGATTGTAAAAACTTCAGTCACATTAGTTTTCCTTGCAGCTTGGCAAGGATGTAGTTCTGTACTATGTAAATATAGGCTACAGGCAGAGTAAAAGAAGTCTTTTCCCAGGGTACAGATGACTGGGCTGACTTGGTGACTGGCACTGGGGTTTGCATGCTCTCTGTGTAATTATAGTTATGGTCATGACAGCTGCTGCTGATGAGGATGGCTACCATTTATTAAGTAACATATTTGCTCAGTTTTCTCTCATTGACTCTTTAAACAATTCTATGTGGTGAGCATTCTTATCTCCCCCATTTAGCAGAAGAGGAAACTGGGGCTCTAGGAGGTGAAATCACTTGCCCAAGGTCAGCACGGCTATTAACTGGTGGAGCTGGGATGCCAACCCGGCCTTGTCTGACCCCAAAGATCAGGGTTTTTCATCATGACACTATGCCGCTTCTATTTAAAAACGAACATTTCCATTTTCTGAGTGCAGTCTTTAATATATTCACTTAGGCCAATTCCCATCTTCTGCTGGTGTCATCGCTATTCCTTCTGTTGGTCATTGCTCCCCTGGGCTTCCCTCCAACATGGTCAGAGGTGCCCTGGACTTTTTAAAGATGGAAGAAAGGCCACATGGTCCTGCATAATTTGACCGAGACAGCTGTGCAGTTGGTTGTCTCATTTAAATTACAACCACAAAAAAGATGTGCCAGTTTCATTGACACAAAGCTAAGGGCAGAACACGAAACCGTTTCCTGAACCTGCCCTGGGTTACTGCCAAAGGTAAGCAGCCTCACGCAGCAGGGTCTCAGGGACCACTGAGGAGGCAGCGAGCTTCACTAAAACAATTAGCCCTCCCCATGCTTCTTCGGAAGGTCTGTAGCTCCAGATACTCAGGACGAAGAATCTGTCTCTCAATTCAAGTGGAATGGCCGACTGAGGCAGGAACTTGAAGACAGTTCATCTCTCCCAGTTAGGGAGAAAAACAATGTTTTTTCTTTTTTTCTTTTTTTTTTTTTTTTTTAGAGGTTTTTGCTATAGGGCGTGTGCACTTGCCAGAAAGACAGAGAGAAAGAGACAGAAAGCGAGAAATCACCCCCCCTCCCCATGGGGGATGACCATGCCGCAATCCCTTCTCCTCCACAATCCTCTCGGGATCTTGGGCACGCACGCACACGCGCCCGGCGTGAGTTTAAGCCCCCGGGTCCAGGACTTTAGCAACAGTCGACTACATGGGAATCTAGCAACATAGCCAACTGCTGGTCCCAATGGTGTGAGATTTAAAAGACAGGTGTTGCAAACCATCCTCTTGACCGGCTGTGGCTCACATTTAGAGAATGTGATTTGCTGACGATTGAACACCAAACCTTGTAACCACAAGCCAGGCTTTGGGGTGGTACTCATGAGGCCCGATAAGCCTACTTTTAATACAGAACCTGGTACAAAGTTTCATGGGTGTATTTTTGTTGTGGATTTTTTTCTGTATCGTTTGGAATTGAGAATGATAGTACAAAGGATAGTTTTCATATGCAATATTTTTCTCTTTGCTCTGAGATAGTTAGGAGCTTTTCTGGGGCTATGAAGCAATAAATATCTGCCTACATGACATACGATTTCATCTTTTTTGGAGGAATTCTTAGATTGCATCCCTCCTCCTTTAAATGATTTTTAACATCGGTTACTTTGTTTTCCATCCCATCTTTCAAAAACTTCACTCACGGTGAATGCTTTCAAATCAAGTTTAGTTTTATTAAAATTATGATGTCTTTCTGAAACAAACGTACTAAATCTTCCAGAAACGTCCATAATAATGATACAACTTTGCTTGGCATGTGAGTGTACCACGAGCTTGTGCATGCGTGTACACGCGCCGTGTAGGTTTTCATAAACACACGTATAGAACGTGACTTTTGTGTTGCAACTAATAATGGCACACGCGCGTCATTTAAACCTGTCGGGTTTAATTTATACAAATTAGGATAAGCGGGAGATGGCCGAGATGACGTCCCCCTGCTTGTAGAGAAAAAAATGACAACACCTCGAATGAGGACAGACTGCACGTGCTGTGCGCGGTTGTGAGTGTGCACGTTTGCAGATGCGGCGCGCTGGGAGGGGGGCCGCGGAGCGGGAACACCCCGGTTCTTGCCCCCCACCCCACCGCGCCCCGTGCGGCTCAGTAGTGGCATTGTGAGGGCTCATGAATTACTTCTTACAGTCGGGCTCCTTGCTATAAATCCAGCGCGGTGCCGAGCGCGCTGTGGGCAGCGGGCACCGAGCGCCGGCGGTGTTTGTGTTGCTGTTAGCGACACGTAGCGAGTTCCTCCTGGGCGGAAAGGCCCCGGCTCCAGTTTGTCGCCAGTGAAAGCCGAAACACGAGTCCCACATGTGGAGCGAGAGCCCTGCCCCGGGGTGGGGGCGCCTGGGAGGGAGGGCGCACAGCCTGCGGGGTGGGGGGCAGCGCCCACCGGGGATTCGTTTGGGAGGGGGCAGAAGGCAGAGTGGGGAGCAAAGAAAATAGCCTGGGGGAACCGAGGAAAAGGTTGCCCACCCCTAGATGTTAGGCACCTCGCAACCCTTCCCCTCCCCACAGTCACCACTTATCTGCATTTTCTAGAGAATTAAAAAAAAAATGTACCCTTTGTGGTGTGGCTTCAAAATGGTTTTCTTTCCCAGGATATCCCGTCTGTCTTTAGGTGGGTTTTTCACGGGTGGTTAGGAGACCTCTGCTATCCCTTTAAGAGGTAAAAACATGAAAAATGTAAATGTAGGGACTTTAACACTTCCCCCCTTCCTAACGTTCATATAATTGCTGTTAAGCCACATTGAAAACCCTGGGGCCTGGTGTTCACCAGGGTAAAGTTACATTTCACAAGCAGAAAATTGACTCACCACTTAGGAAAATTGGCTACCAATTATGTGTCAAAGGCTCTAAAGTCAGACCTGAGGTTTTCTTTTTGCCAGAATGAGGAATTAAAAAGAGCACAGGCACCTCCCTTTGTCCCCCTCACTCCCTAGGGGGAGCAACTTCTTGCTTGCCGCTGAGTTTCTGGGTTTCCTTCCCAGGCTTCCGGGCCCTAGCTGGAAAGGAGGGCTCCTGGCCAGCGAGGCGCCCCACGGGCCAGCAGGAAGAGCAGTCAGCCCACAGCTAAAGTCCGGGCGGGTACAAGTGTGTCCCACATACGCTTCTATACGGGGAAGGAAGGCGTGTGCCCCAGTGCAGTTGACTGGGGGTCTGTGAGCGAGACTGAGTCAGTGCAGACCAGAGGCGCTGGAGAAAGGAGGGACGTCTAAAGGCCAAGCTGCAAAAATCAGGGGACATCTGCTGTCTCTGGTGACATGATTGTCACACCCACACCATGTGCAAAGCCCAGTCTGGAAACTCATTGATCCCTTCTGTCGTGGGAGGAACCTCCTGGGCGGGAGAAGGATCCGTGGTCCAGGGTCAGGGACATGGGGTGAGGGGAGAGGAAAGAGGCAGCAGAGAGAACAAGACGAAGAAAGAGCCAGAGGCAGAGGCAGAGCAGTGCTGAGAGAAAGAGACAGAGATAGAAGGGGCTGGAGGAAAAGGGAGGGAGAACGGGAGAGGCGGAGAAAGGATGGAGGCAAAGTGTGAGAGATGGAGACAGGGAAGGGGGGCAGAGAGAGCCTCTTTTGTCTCCCCACTTCTTCCTCTGTTCCCCACTTCTCCTATATCCACTTTCTTGACACAGTCCGTACCTTCTCCCAAGGCCTGTTTTCTGTTCTCCTCAGAGTGGCTTATTCCTGGTTTTATTTTTAATGCCTTGAAATTAAACCTTCTTTAGTGCTTCATTTTCCGCCTCTAGAGGGAGAGAAAGAGAAAGTGTTAGGACCCGCCAAATTGAGTAAATTTGCTGTGTGGTGTAAGAGACTTAGTTTTTCAGGACAACCAGGATGCAAAATCATACCAGAGCATACCCGATGATCAGCACCCCTCCCAACAACAGGATGTGATATGGAATCATTTTAGGGAGAGAAACCACCCTTGTTTTGCCTTCTGGGAAATCTTATGCGAGCTATTTCGTTTTGATCCTAACTTTGGATAGTTTCCAGAATTCTCAAGTACCAACTATCTTAAATCCTCAATGATTTTGACAGAGAAGACTGTTTTGTCTAAGGGACAGCAATTCTGGGGCTGAAGAATCTCATCCAAAATATCAAATTTCAGTTTGGGCCTCGTTTCTTAGTTGCCACAAGGAGAGAAAGAATTGATGCTTTGCAGAATGTTCGGTTCACCTCAAAGTTTTTTTTTTTTTTTTTTTTTTTTTGCCTTAAACAGTGTGTGTGAGTTTTCTTTTCCTTAGCAGTTCAGAATGCATGAAAGTTTGTTTTTCTTTTTCTTTTTTTTGAGAGATTTTTGCTGGAGGGCGTATGCCTCACCAGAAAGACAGAGAGAGAGACAGAGAGACAGAAAGCGAGAAATCACCCTGTGGGGGGATGGCCATGCTGCAATCCCTTCTCCTCCATTCTCCTCTCAGGATCTTGGGCACGCACGCACACGCGCCCGGCGTGAGTTTAAGCCACTGGGTCCAAGATTCAAACAGCGGTCGACTACATGGGAGTCCAGCGACTTAGTCATTACACCAACTGCTGGTCCCGAAAGTTTGTTTTTCGAATGAAGACTTTTTTGAGTAGATTTTATTTTTCCTCTACCATCCTGTGTCTCTGAGATCTCTTTTCTGTTTTAAGAATCTCACAGGCTCCCTCAAGTGATGCTTAGAGAAGCCTTCTATCCACTAAGTATTTTCTTAAATGTATAATTGATTGTGCAAGAAAGGAAGAATTGCAGGAGTGGAGCTCATACATCATTTTATTACGAATGACAATATCTAAATAAAATGTAGACTTTGTCATGCTTAATGTATAGCTGAGTATATTTAACTTTTGAAGCAGAAGCTTTATTCCCGCCCTTTACTGTTCTGGGATCATTTTAGGAAGTTTAAACAGCATTTAATATATTTTTAAAAGATTTGTTTATTTTTAATTTTATTTATGATCATTATTCTTCAATTTTGACCAGAGAGAGACCGACAGAGAGAAAGAGAGAGTGAGAAAGCAAGCCACCAGCTCTGGGACTTGAATCATGGTCAGCCATGTGGGAGACCAGCGCCTCAAACACCACTCCACCTGCCAGCCCCAGCATTTAATATATTGATGAATACATCCTAATATGCTGTGTTAAATTGGGAAAAAAAAGAGGAAAATAAAACTCTGAAAAATGCAAGGGAATGGTATCACCGATCAAATGATTTGGGAAGTTGTATACATGATTTGCTACCTGTGAGGAAGCTGGTTTATTATGATATTTTTTACCTGAATTTATTCCAGAAGACATGTATTAGCATCTACTAAGTCCTGCTTCCACTGCAATGTTGCACAGAGCTGGAAGAGTTGAGGAGGGCCTTCCCCCTGTTTCCAGTGTGGAATTTGTTAGCCAGAAAGAGTGTCTTGTGGATATGGAAATGTCTGGTTTCAGTCGAAGGCTATCTAGTTTGAAGTTCCCCAGAAGAAGACTTCTGACAGGGATTTGGAGGCAGGTAGTTCTGGAGGGCGTGATCCTACAAAGCAGGAAGTGAGAGTGGGAGAACGGCGAGAACAGATAAGGAAGGAAAACCAAGGGAATGGGGCACTATCGAAGTCACTGCTGAGGCAATAGTGCTGTTCCCTTGGACTTCCTGGGTGGCAGAGTACCATGTGCCTCCCAGAACTGTGCTCTTGAAGGACAACAGTCTTGGAGCATTTCCTCTATGGCTCATGTCCCCTACTGAATAACGGTTGTCCCTGGGTGGTCAGGCCAGGCTGCTCCTTCAGAGTTGGAATGGCGTGCTGTCTTTCTCATGGCAGGATGCGGTCAAGGTGACATATGTGGCTGGAATCAGAGGCTGGCTACAGGAGTGTGAGACAGGCGTCAGGAGTACGTGGTACACAACTTGAGTATGGAGTTCCTGTGAGGAAGGAAGCTTCTGGTACCTGACAGTCTGTCCTTTGTTCTTTATTGAACACCTATTCTATGCCTGGGCACAGTAAATATTTGGTGATTCTTTGCTGAGCCCATCAATGAGTGCATGAATTCATATACTACAAATATTTGGTGAGTGCTCATTGTCTGGAGACCAGTCTATTTTCATCCTCTCGGTGTGAACATGCTGTTATACCAAGTGTTGTGATTTTGCTTTGGAAAATATGGTAGCAACATATGGAGAATATGGTACCTACCTTCTGACAGGTCCCGGAGATACAAAGATGAACCAGACAGATCTGAGCTTCATTTCTTCAGTCTGAACTGCAGACAGGTCTGGGCTAGGCAGCTCTGTTAGCCGTTGAACTTTGGCCCTTCACCAAGAAGCAAAGATTAGAAAGAAGATTCTGATGGGGCATTTAGAAGGAAAAAAATCAGGATTCTATGAGTTCCGTAAACATTATGGAAAGGGTAACCTGCTGAGGGTATGCGGCCACTGATGGAAAGGTTTGGGCTGATCCGTGAAGGGTTCTGAAGGCCTTGATAAAAGGCGTAGGTTTTCTTTTGTAGGAAGTCACTTTTACATAAAGGAGTGTGGCATAAAATCCTTGTGGATGAGCTTAATGTTCACACATGAGCCCTTGATTCTGCTTATTGCACCTCAGGTCATCTTTGTCATATTACTGACAGATCCTCTGTCTCTTCAGTTGTAGAAACCTGGGATACATCCTTGCTGCTGCCCTCTCCCACGTCTCCCTCAGCCATATTCTCTATCTCTCAACTTTGTCTCCTTTGCACCATCCCCACTTCTACTGCCTTACTCCTGCTTTAACTCCAGATTTGGGTCTCTTTGCCCATTTAGCCTCTCTAGAATCCATTCTTTTTTCTACACAGAACCCAGAGTAACCTTTTCAGAATTAAAATTTGATCAAGCCATCCTCCAACATAAAACTCATCAGTGACTTCTTATTGTTCTTAAGATAAAGGTCAAATTCCATACTCACTTGCTGTTCCCATTATGGCTATCAGGGACATTCCTTCCTCTTTGATATATTTAATTCATTCTTCAGATTCTAGTTTCCTTCTCTTCAGTTCTATGAGACACTTTCATGGACCATTCCAGCTGGGTCAGTTCCCAGCATAGGATGCTGCAAGTTCTATGTGGCCAGGGGCTATGGCTCATTGTTCATTATTGTACTCCCAGTGACCAGCACAGTGCCAGACACTGGGTGCTCAAAAAAAATCTATTGAATTAATTACTAGGTGAAGGGAAATGTAGCTTGGATGGAGGAGCATGGATTCTCTTCTGTGGTGTGCTGGAGCTGGCTTCCACTGAACTCTGTTCAGTGAATTCACATTGGTAATTTAAAATAATTTATAGTGAAAATATTTACACCATGGAAATTGGCAAACACTACAAAGCAGGGCTCCTTCCACCCACCTTACTAGAACACCCCTGGTTCTCTCAGTCATGATTCTATAAATCTGACATTTCTCAAATCTGCCTTCCATATTGAGTCTTCATCATCAGTTTTTTGAGGGCAGAGACCATATTTTATTAGGTTTCAAATCACCAACCTATAGTAGAGTGTGTGAGTCAACAAATACTTGTTTTAAAAAAGAAAGTTACTAGCCAGTACCTTGAATTTCCAGTTAGTTGTGCTGTATGTTCTACTTAACATGCTCCTTGAGAAAGAGATTTTGAAAGAGGTCCATTTTGGGCCTTTTTTTATTCACTCCACCCAGCCTAATGGCTCTTATGCATTCTACTCAAGTTAGAGAAGCATAGAAGGATAAGCAGGATGCTTGTCATTATGGAATTAATGAAATGAATAGCTAAATTCTACAGTAAAGCTCATGTATTCATTTCAACAAGACTATTGAAGGCCCGTGGGAGACTCTGTCTCTTACCTGCTGGTGAAACAGGCATTTTTCACCCTCCAGTGTACACTGAGAAGTACGGACATTTGTAAACAGAGAGCTAACCAGTAAGACATGTTAGATGGTGGGATAGGGTGTCAGGGCCACCATATAAAGGACTGACAGATTCTGTAAGGGCATCAGGGAAAGCAAGGGAAAAGAAGTAGTATTTCAGTTAGACTTTGAGGGATAGAGAGAACTATAGGGAACAGAGCCCAGAGGAAAGGAGACCAAGTTGGGAAGTTACCATGATGGTAATAACTAAGAGAGGATGAAGTAGTCAGTACTAATGGCAGGGGTAGAGGGGAGTAGGCTGAGAACAAAGGCGTAGACTTGCTGTAAGGAGGTGAGAGAAAAGAAGCAAGACAAACTGCCTAATTTATCTTTTCTTTTTAGAGTTTTTTTTTGTTTATGTTTTTGTTCTTGTTGTTGTTGTTGCCATAGGGTGCATGTGCTTGCCAGAGAACCAGAGAGAGACAGAGAGACAGAAAGTGAGAAATCACCCCCCCAAGGGGGATGGCCACACCACAGTCCCTTCTCCATTCTCCTCTTGGGATTTTGGGCATGCATGCATATGTGCCTGGCATGAGTTTTAAGCCACCTGGTCCAGGACTAGAACAGTGATTGACTATGTGGGAGTCCAGCGACATAACCATTATGCCATCTGCTGGTCCCCTAAGTCATCTTTTCCTTCAGCCCTTTCTGTGGTGGGAAGATGGTAGAATTGAAGTGTATAGGGTACCTTAATGTTCATGTTATCTTGACTAATCTTGCTAAGACTTTATGACAACTCTATCTCAAGCGGCTGCAATTTCAATAGAAATTGGATTGTAGAATGCAGTATTTGATTTAGCCAAACAACTTTGGACTTGGATTTTATTTCATTGTCCCTGAGTTTCATTACTGTCATTGTCTGCAACCTAATTCCATTTCTATTTGAATCTCTCATTAAGTACCTTAAAATTATGCAGGTAGTAAGGGCAGAGGGTAATATGCAGAAAAGAAGCACCCCTCACTCTAGTTCCAAATAAATATTATTTAAATTGAGAAGTTTCAGATAGTTTCTTTTATGTATTGCAATCACAACCTCACACTTCTATATAGCTAGGGCTTTGTTTTTTCTTTTAATTGCATGGACAAAAAAGCAATAACATTTTTTGAGTCAGAAAGAGGGTGTGTGTCAGGGAGAGAGATGAAGGGGAAGGACTGCATATAACTTCTTTTTTGAATTTTGGCATGAAAAGGTAGTTCCCACCCTCTCAGCTTGGCTAGGAGAGGCCTCCAGATAAGAATTCTTGAGATCTCTGACTCTTCTCCACATAAAAATTTTCAAAAATAATACAAAAGAGAAAAATTACAAATGATTTGGTCTTCAGTGCCAAAAACCTAATCTTTGATGTTGGCTTTTCGGAAGTTAAATAATAAACCAGTTTCTGTTTTTCCTTTTTTTTAAAAAAAAAAAAGAGAGAGAGAGAGGAGTACTTATAAAGATAAATTTTACTTTGTAATAGCAAAGAGGAAAACATAAATAAAAAGCACTTAAATATTTATATATGTACTCAAAGGATTACATGTATGTGGGAAGGTCCTAAGGTTATTTAATATTTTTCCTTATTTTGAGGGTTTGTTTTTAACTTTGGCACACTGAGGATAATTTTTTTCCTGTAGTTTTGTTTATAGAAATGAACTAATTCCCTTATGATCCTTAAGTCATTACTTTAGAAATATGCAAATACAAACGAATGGGAGAACAGAGCTATGGTGTAGATGAGATAAAGAAGTATTTTAACTAGAATTATGTCTTCATATCCCATGCTAGTTACCCTCGAATAATATTTAATAAAGGACCAAAAAAGGTAGGTAATAGGCTACTGATTTAATTCACAGATTAAAATCTCAGGCACATATACTGTAGAAGAGTAAAATTTTGCTTTAGCCTTCTTGGATACTCTATGGCAATATTCATGTTCACATGTGTTTTCTCCCATGACTTAAGCTGGAAAAGGAGGGGAGTGATTAGTTTATATGTTAAAAATGCAATGAATTTTTATTTGACATGATTTTGGGTGAGTTTTCTTAATGTCTTCCTTCTGCATGCCAGCTATAGTTCTCTTGTGAAACAGAGCAAACTTTTCGACGTAGTTTTGGTTTGTTTAATTATATCGAAATTTTAATATCTAGATAGTAATTTCTGGTAGATTAAAACAGTTACAGCAGCAACAGCCACTACAAGACATTCATTAACCTAGGGATCTATGAAAGTCCAGTGTTCCCAGTATTACAATTTCTTTTTTGTTTAATAAGTTGGAGGTTAGGCTGAAATACCTGGCACTAAGATTATCATCGCTTTCTATTTAGGATGAATTAAATTCCTCTTAACAAACATTAATGGGTACTTCATGCAGTTACACTTAGTATATAACTTCTTCATATAGTGTGTATATAACCTCTTATTTTCAGATACAATAACATAGTTATGATCAATATAGTTTAATTCAACAATTATGTGTTGCATAGAGCCCCTGAGGGAATTGTATAAAGTGGTCTCAAAGAACGTCTCACCTAATGTCATTTTTCTGTGATTCAGGGGATACCTTGGTGACTTGCTGTGAATTAGGGTCATAATTATGACTGTCATTTATCATTGTACTGTGACTGTGCAAGTGCCTGTTAATAGAAGATTCAGAATGATAGAATGCAGGATAAATCACAGCACCTTTTCCTGGAGTAGTGTCTTGGTGAGCCAAAGCAGAAGCAGAGAATAGAAACTGATATTTCCATCTGCAAGCCTTCATGACGTAGGAAGTGCCGTGAGACATTTATGGTTTTATTGCTACCATCAAGACCTTTGGCAGTGTCCTAAACTTATTTTGGTTTCTCTCTCTTTCCTTTTTTTTGGTAGTTATTTCCAGCTGTTTATTTTTATCTTGCTTTGAGATGTTTAAATGAAAGACATCATATGAATCTAAATTGTGGTTGTTATCAGATCTGGCTAGAACCACAGGGCAGTGAGAGCAATTTGGATTCTCCTGGTTATGCATTCTGTGCTGAATTACTCACACTGAAGTTAAGTTTGAAGAAGTGATTTGTTTGTACATTCAGTGAGCAACTACTATGTGCCAAGCAAAGACTGCTATAGATTTTGCAAAGACTTTACAGTCTAGTGAGAAAGGTAGTCATTCAAAGAATCATGTAAAGATGAAATGACAATTTGTTAGGTGTTTTGAAGGAAAGTGCTAGAAGATAATATGAGTTCATATATCAGGGAGAAGAACTGGCTTGCCAAGGGATAAGGGAGTGTGGCCCTAAGGAAGTAATGATCAAACTGAGAGTGAATCTCTTATGGAAGTTTCTCTACTTAGAGCCCAGTGTGGCAAAATAGAAATAGCATGACTGAGACCAGCAGTTGGTATAACGACTATGTCGCTGGACTCTCATGTAGTCAAATGTGGTTCAAGTCCTGGACTCGAACTTAAACTCACGCCGGGCGCGTGTGCCCAAGATCCCAAGAGAAGAATGGAGGAGAGATTGCCATGTCTGGGTGGTGGTGGTGGTGATTTCTCACTTTCTGACTCTGTCTCTCTCTTTCTGGTGAGCGCATGCACCCTATAGCAAAAAACTCTCAAAAAAAAAAAAAAAAGGAAAAAGAAAAAGAAATAGCGTGGCCACTGGAATTGGATGCAGAAGGGTTCCAAATCTCTCATGCTACTAATTAGCCACGTGACCTTGGACAAGTGACCTCATCTCTGAGGGTTTTTATCTGCAACATAGGGATAGCCACACCCATCCTGCTGGGTTGCTTTGTGTAGTAGAAACAACACATTCTTGAAATGCATGATTCAATTAGATGGTAGATGCTAAGTCAATATTAGCTACTATTATTATTTCTTCCATGGTAAAATTTGAGTTATATAAAGCAGGCTTTATCCTTTCCAGAGAGATCTTTTGGAAGATACCTTTCCCGATCACATAATCTAAAGCAGCTACCAAGTAGCTTCCTATTTAACAATTCTGTGTACATTTTAATTTTTTTTAATTGCCAAAAGGTATGTGTGCCTACTTGAGGAGAGAGAGAGAGAGAGAGAGAGAGAGAGAGAGAGAGAGAGAGAGGAAATCCCCCAATGGGTTGGTCACACCACAATCTTTTTTCCTCCATTTCTCCCTCCCACCACAATTTTGAGCATGCACACACATGCCCCTGGTGTAGCTCTCAAGCTGCATAGCCAGGACTCAATCTATAGTCAGCTGTATGGGATCCAGCTTCCTTAACCACTTGACTATGGGGCTGACCCTAACTTAAATTTTTTTTTACTGTGAATATTTGATAAATAAAAGATGATCTATGTCACACTTATGATGTGATCTAAACCTATGAGTCTTCTCCTGAATGAAAGAACTTAGACTTTTTGAAACTTAAGATGCCAGTAAGTATGAGATCTATGGTACAATTCTGTTTAGAAGATGGCTTATTTTTAAGTAAGTCAAAAAATTTTAAAGCTTATAAAAATATTTTAAGCTTCAATACTGTTTTTGTTGCTAGGGGACCAAAAAACAAACAGACACACACACACACACACACATACACACAAAGAAACATTTTTTCCTTTGGGAAAACAGCAATATGTCTAAACTGGTTTGGAGGAAGTTGATTGTTTCCCAGCCAGTATGACATTTAGGATAGTATTTGATTCGGTTGATCATGGCCTTAAGTAAATAAACTCTGAAATAGGGTCAGCATTTTGACCTGGGGAAGAGGAGTGGCTCTGGACTAGGGTGCAAGGAGGGTGGTCCTGGCTCTGGACTAGGGTGCAAGGAAGGTGGTCCTGGCTTTGTCTTCGATGTGCCATGCACCTGAAACTTGTTTCTTTTGTTTTTCTGAGCTTCAGTTTTCTCACCTATTTTTCAAATGACAGTTGTTGTTGTTGTTGTGTTACAGGATACCTGTGCTTGCAGAGAGGGAAAGTGAGAAATCACCCGTTGGGGCAGGAGGTGGCCATGCTTCAATCCCTTCTCCTCCATTGTCCTCTCAGGATTTGGGGCATGCATGCACACACACCTGGTGTGATTTTCAAACTGCCAGTGTGGGACAATCAGCCATGTGGGATCCAGCTGCTTTAATCTCCCTGCCACCTGCTGGCCCTGGTTACCTCACATTTAAATTGAGTGGGTAAGATGATCTCCAAGGTTTAACAATCCTCAGCACTTGCTTCTGTGATCTTCCCAGATCAAGGCTCCTTGAAAACAGGGGATGAGTCAAGAGCCCTGCTCCCAGTGAGTGACAGGTTGCCTGCAGGTGTGTGTCCCTTCATGCCTGCGTACTGTCTCTGACTTGGTGCAGACAGCAAGGTTCTTTGCATGGGAAAAAGTTCCCTCCCAATTACACAGCAGTTTTGTGGTGGCTGAGGGCTAGAATGGAAATGCTTTGCAGCCAAAGCACTCTCATTCACAAATTCCACTGTGCCACTGTCTAATTTTTTCTCTTTTGGATAGATCAGTATTCTGTGGTTCCCTGCACCACAGCCATGCAAGCAGAAGTGAGTAGTTAAATATTGTCATGGCCTTTAAGTCTCTGCAACACATGGACACGACAGTGTCAATCATAAGCAATTTTTGGTACAGTAAATAAAAGCCAACTGACCCTTCCAATATTTTCTAGGAAGCTGTCTTTAAAATAAAGTACCGGAAGAAAGATGGGAGCTGGTTTGTTTCTAGTTTATGGTTTCTCTGGAAATAGATATTTTATCCTGGTAAAAGCCCTCTGTTCATCACACACAGCTAGATGCATATGCCAAATGTCAACCTCTTTGTGCAGGTGCGAATCTCTATTATAAATTATGGAAACGTAGGCTGCTTTAAAAAATGTTTTCTACATCTGTTTTTATCATTTGAATTATTCCTGGGTTCTCTTTTTGGACATGACTAAAATGCAGGAAGAAAATCAAAATCAACTTTACTCAAAGACATGAAATATAAAATAGCCATACAGAATCCATAGGTGCCATAGACTATTTTAGTACTTTTTTTTTTAAATCATGAAGAATATTCCATGAAAGCCCCCACATCAGTTCTTTTAGTGGAGATCTAAAAGATTTATGCTTCATGAAAAATGTATTCCTCTGAGAATCTATACCTCGTGTTTGTGTAGGTATACATATTGCACAGAGCACTAAAAAGTTAGCATTTGCCTTCTGCCACACAGTATTTGCTATGTTTTCATGGCAGGGATGAGGGCTATTGCAATTAGATTCAGCATTACTGTCATTTCAGAAATACTATTAGCTTAGGAAGGCATTGGGGATTGGCTAAGCTCAGGTCAAATGACCAAGGATGTGTGAGGATGAGTACCACGTTGTGTGGTGAACTGTGGCTTATAACATGACCAAGTTACAGTTCCCTTTGAAAAAGATGACTGTTTCTCCTTAGATATGTGGCACCAAATCTGTTTCTAAACAGCCACAGTAAAATCTGTTTATTGGTGTCTCTTGTCTACATACAGCCACCTGTCTAAAAGCATAAATTCACGTGTAGAGAGTGGTCTATTCTCCCCTGTGTAAGTATCTGTCACCCCTATCGGCATCAATGAAAGCTGTGTGCTTACCAGCAGGAGAATAGATTCATGTGCTGTGAAAAGGTATGGAATTCTGATTTACAGTCTGCGTTGCTTTTAATGGATATACCTGCAACAGCCACAGAGCTAAAAACTGTAAGGTGTTAAAATAAAACATTTGACGGTGCAATGTATTGCCTGCTTGTTAGTTCAAAGCACTACCAGGGCACACATTTTACTTAATTTTGGCTGTGTTAAAAATATGTATAGAATGTCGTGGCTTTCTTTTCTTCATTCTCGCTCTCTGTATTTCTCCAAGGATGCTTTTGCTGTTTTTTAGGGACTTGCTGCCTTGGTGACCCTTAGGACACCGAGGGTGGACCTTCTGTATGACTTGAGATGAAACTAAACTGAAAGATTAAAGCAATTGTGAAAGATTTCCAGACAGGCCACCGCCAGCTTGGCTTCAGAGGAAAAAGGGGGAAGAAAACTAGTTTCTCGAGTCGCTTGTAATCTCGATCATAGCCATTTTGGTGGCAGCTTCAATGGATGCAAAGTAGCTAGTGCTTTCAGCCCCTTCATGCTAGGGCTCAAAGCTCTTTCAGAATCGTTTATTAAATATTTAAGTGTTTCCTCTTTCTGTCTCCCACTCAGCCATCCAGAGAGCTGGAGAGCAGTCTTTTCTACGCGCAGTGCAGTACCAGTGTGCGGTGCCTTCATTAGGCTTGTAGGCAAGGGTTGGCTTGATTTTGGCTAATACCCAGCCACAGGCCCTCTAGTTGAACATACAAATGCCAATGAAAGTACCCGGTCCATGTACTTTGGTGGAGTCTATAGTTGAGGTGGCATTTTAAAGAAATTGACAGCACTGCAGACAATGGTTCATATTACATTTGAGTAGGAAACAATTTTTAGGCATAAAATTTAGGAGTACTTAAAGCAAAGCTTGTGGTTTGTTTGGTCACGTTTTAGAGTAATTCCAAGAAATATTTTAAACCTAACCATGTACATCCATGGCTTTATTATTCGAAATGCTGGGTTGTCCTCAATTGGTATTTTTTGCATTGCATGTTTTACTCTCCGCTCAGTTCTTGCTTTTAGGTGAGGATGAATCAAATCCAAAGGGACATTTTTAGCTATTTCCAGAGCTCTTGAGGAGGAATAATAATATGAGCTGGTTTTAAGTTTCATGGTAAAACCGCTTTTAATATTTAAATAATTTTTCCCTCTGAAATGGGGAACTTTAAATGAAAAAGTTATTTAATAGTAAAGTTACTTTAGCCACTGGCTTCCCGATTTCTTTCTTTCTCAAAATCTGGAATGGCGCTAAAATAAAGTATAACATAATATTTAAAATAAATATACCTAGACCTTGTGAAAATCCTACTTCACAGCATTGGTAGGGAAATGTAATGCACGCACAAGTACACAGTAGTTTATATAGTAGTTTTATTTTAACTAGTACAATATAACAACCTGACATGCTGTGAAAAATAAATAACTTTTTGAAAATGCGTTTTCCAAGTATGAAGGTAATATTGAAAAACGACTGAGGTAATCACTTTTGTATAGATCCTGAAAGTAGAAGAGAGGGGAAGAATAATTTATGGTTTAATGCAAAGGTGTGAAAGATTTCCTTTTTTGTGGGACCAAGAATATGTTATGCTATTTTGCAAAAAGACTTAGGGAGCGGGACTGACTTGTGAGCCTGCACTTGCAGGAGTCTTGGCCAACTCTTCTATAACATGGGCTCTCTTTGTTTTGGTTTTGGGGTTAGCAGATTTAGGAAATGGATATCTTTTTCATTTCTTGGGGCGGGGGGAGAAGACTCTTTTGGCTGTTAAGGTTCCAATTTTCTGAAGGAAGTAAACATTTCATCTCAGACTTTTCACACGTTCAGATAAACAGACCCCTTTGAATCTTGTAGTGTTTGTCTTGGAAGGAAACAGCCTCTCCATTTTATAGATGGAAGCCCAGAGAAGAGGTGATTTGCCCAAGGTTCCACAACTAGTGGGCATCTGAACCAGGATCTCTTTCCACCCTATCCTGTTACTCCTCCTGGCAGGCGGAAGTCAGGGTAGAGTGTGTGAGACTTTCACAGGCAATTAGTTTCCTAGACACTAGATCAAGGGGAGCTTTGAAAGTGTTGCTGATAGTTTTGCTAATAGGTCGGGCAGTCCAAAACAAACCAAATATCATTAGGTCATTGGCACTACCCTGGAATAGCTTAGAGGTAAGGTCTTAGCCTCCCTCCCCAGGGTCTCTATCAGCTGCCCCCAGACCTTCTGGAATAAACATACAATCTAAGTAAACACCGTGCTTGCTTGCTGTGGAGCAGTAGCTTCCAGATGAATTGCTAACTCCCCCTTTCCCTGTGTTCCCCAACATAATCATTCCTTTCATTGCTTCTTCTGTTGAAAAGCTTAAGCCACCATTGCTGACCCTTAGTCTTGTTGTCTCTCTTTGGTACAAGTAGCTAGGCCCATATTGGCTGGAGAACAATATGCATAAAAAACATTTTCTTTGCTCTAAAAGTGTAAACTATCTAGGCTGTTATCTAAGTGCTAAATGGAGAAGGTGTCTGTGGGGAGTTTCCTCCTGATTTCTTTCCATAATTCCAATGGCTTTTTGAATTTTTACCATAACGTTTGTAAGTCAAGAGAAGAGAAGGGTGAGTCTTCTTTGCTGCATACCATGACGGTGGTGGGCTGTGGGTTAAGAGAGAAAGGACTACTGAGATACAAAATGGAAGGATCAGAAGCCCTGGGACAGCAAAGACCAAAGAAGGATGAGAGAAAAAATAAAGACCTTCTTCTTTCACAGTGTCCCCAAGAACTCTGGTAAGTCCTTCAGAAGGAACTTCGGGCAGCCAGAATTTCCTGCCACTCTGGCACTGCCCAGGAACATAGGTGAGGGCATTTGTCCAGAAACAGTCCTTGCAAATGGACTGGGACCTTTATTTTCCTAGAAGATCTGAGAGTGACTGATTTGGTAGATGGGCGGGTAACAGTGGTCCTCATTGGGGGATTCAAGAAATGAGCTTATCTTCCAAACAGAATCAAGATAACTGGTATCTGGAAGTACCAACTTATCCCTATTGAGATCACTGAGTAGTTGAAGAGCAACTCTAGAGTCCATGTCTTCTGTCCTCTCACTTCCTTTCTTCATTCTCCTTTACTGCATTATAAACTCCATCCCTCAATCTGCATCCATGATGTCAGTATTCTCCAAGACCCATGCCTTTCCTGTGTAGGATGAGAGAATAGAAGTAGATAAACTCATTTCATGTTCTCTATCACTGGGTGTAGCAGAAGGAGAACTTCCATTTTAGGTCTTTGGGGAGATCAACTCAAGAACGGAATCTTTTCTAGCAAAGTTCAAGGTTCTCTAAACCTAAGAAAGATTTTGGGGAGTGGATGGTAATCACCATATTTTTGTGTATACACAAAACTAGGAAGGGCAAACATTTGAAAGGTAAATTTAAACCCTCCACATTCTCCAGTTTCCCCATTTCTAAAATGAGGCTGAAACATTAGTTTTTATATACTTACACAAATATTTTGGGATCTGATTAAATAATAGCGGCAGCCAACATTTCTTAGGACATTCAAGACAACTGTTTTCATCCTTACGTGAACACGAGGAATGCCGAAGCTTGCAGAGGCTATAAGTGACTTGTACAAAGCCTGCCCCTGGTTTGTAGAAAAACTGACATTTGGATCCGGGTAGTTCATGTTCTAAACCACTATTCTTCACTATCTCCTTTGAATATGGCCCAAGATCATCCTCTAGTTCTGCGATTTATAACATCAAAGTGCTGCTGATAACCTTTGGTGTTGTTTAATACCTGAAGCTGCCAACTAGATTCTCTCACTTGGAACTCCTGGTTTCTTCCTGGTGTTTCCTTTTCATTGATTTTGGTGGGTTTTATTGATGCTTCATACAGCAAAAGTGCAGCTGAACATCTGTGGTTTAGGAATTTTCCCTTTGTCGTGAGCTTTTAGTCATGGTTGATGGGCCTTTGTATTTTTTGCTTCCCTGGTGAAGCAGCTACCTAAACTCAACTGACAAGGTTTTTTCTCTCTGTCTCTGTCTCTGATACTTCCGTAAGATGAGAGTATAATTAGAGCACAATGAAAGGGAATATCTGTGGCCTCTGGTTGATTTTTAATATTCTAGTAGAAAATATCCTCAATCCTTCATGTTCTCTTGCATATATTTTCCAAAGGGCTCCATGTTGAGCCAGGTTTTATTGAGTGGTCTTTGTTTTTATGAGGGAGAGTAAGTGGCAATAGGGCACTGTTTTGAATGGACCAGGTAGGCAGAAACCATAGGGCAGAAGGATTATGTGCTTTGCTCTTGGTTTTTATTACCTGGAGCTCCATCATGAGTCTTGGGGTGGATCGAAATCCTATATTGAGGCCAAAAGTGAAAGGAAAACTAGGACAAAGGAATCTGCAGGGCAAGGGGCGGGGCTTGCTTAGCAAGAGCAATGGAAAACGACGACAATGAAGTGGCTTGTAGCTTGCTGCCTAATACGTGTAAAGCGTTGGTACAGGCAAGATGGAGTTAATTCAATAAAATAAATATAAAATACTCTCTCCTCTGTCAGGCCGCGCTGGAAGCAGGTCAGGGGTCACTGAGCCGCTTCACTGGAGCACTAATCGATTTGCTGTCAAGGTGGCCTGCTGGGGTTTCAAGCGGGAGAGGAATTGAGAGGCGCTCTGGCCCAATTTCCATAATTGCTCACTGCCTTTAGTGTACAACCTTTTATGAAACACAAAAAATATATCATGGAATTGTATTGATTAGCCATTGGGCTGAATAATTCACTTAGTATTTATTACCTGACCCCAAGAGGTTAAATAAATCCACTATCTAACTTGGGTTTGTGAGAAATATTACTTATTCATTGAAATGTGGGCTGATTATTGCACAATAGGCCTGTATCTTTGTTTCTTGATTTTGCAATCAAGATTAACCCTTATTGCATTTTGGGACCAACAAGTCAACAAAAGAAAGCAGAGTTTAAACACTCTCCAAAATAAGCCCAATCATTTTGAAGCATTTTTTCCCTTTATTTTTTCTTTCTTTCTTTTTTTTTTTTTTTGAGTGGTTAAGTTTTAGTCATTGAAGTCCAGTTTTTAAATGGCCCCAAACAAACCTTATGAGCGCTGACAAAATAGAGACATAAGCCTAGTTTTAGCTGTAAACATTACGTTTTTATCACAACAGACTGATGAATAGTGATAACATCCAAACTCATTTTTATCACACCATTTTTGGAAAGCTTATCCCATTACACTAAACACCCCTAAATTAAATCTGCCAGGAAACAAAGGGGTGTCCTGAGTGGGCGAGTAGCAAGAAGACTCTTTTGGTTTTTAAAAAATGAATTGGGACTGGCAGGTGTCATGGTGGTTAAGGGTGCTGGACTCCCACATGGCACACTGCGGTTCGAGTCCTGGACCTGGTGGCTTTCTTTCTCACTTTCTTTCTCTCTCATTCTGTTCCTCTCTGGTTAAATTAAAATAAATAAATAGATAAATGAAATTAAGTAATTCTTAAAAAAAAGAATCAATAATAGACAGTTGACTGATAGTTATTCCAAAAATGATCATTTGAGTAACTTAAAAATATGATGGAATTTTAATCTGTGGAACATTTTATGCATTTGTAAACTTTGGGAGCAGTCATTAATTATTTACTGGCCAATGGCATTTACACATTTCTGTAACTCTGACTGAACAGTAAATCTGTTTTGATGTGCTATACATCCCAGTCACAACTACCTGACATTCAAATCTAATTATGTTCTCAGTTGCCATGAGCTCTCTCTGTTAAGATACAACCCTCCCATACCCGTAGTCCTCCCTCCAAAAAATCCGTTTTTAACTTTTGTGTAAAGTCTTTCTTCAGTTTCCTGTCTGCATCCTCCAGCATCTCAAAGCATTGTTTTTGAAGTTTAATGGAATTTGTTGTAGGTCAAGAAAAGGAAGCCATGTGAAGCTCTATTTTTTTTTCCCCCTCCCTTCAATGAAAGGGAAAGGAAAAAAAAAATCGTTGGAGTTCAGTGCTCACTTGTTTGTTGACCATTTAACATTTCTGTATCCAGGATCTTAACCTACGATTAACGATAGGAAAAGCCAGGACTCTGGTGTTAAACTCAGAATCTGCTTTTCCTGAGCTGCTGGGCTGGAAGGAAGAGACGGCTGCAGAGCAGGGTAAACGTGTGCAGAGCTTCCTAAAGCATTTTCAGGTGTACCCACTTCCCGGCTTCTGTGTGGCTGCTGCTGGGAATTTGGGCATCCCATTTAATTTTTGTGTTTCATGTTACAATGATTTGTTGATTACTGCTTTGGAACTTTTCAAGTTTGGGTTTTGATGTTTGGTTTCTATATTTAGTTTGGGGGTGGGGGCGGATGTGGGAGGGTGGAGGAGGTAGAGGAGGGAAAAAGAGAATAGAATATGGGAGTTTTAAAAAACGATGTTTTAAGTCTTGCTTTCCTTCCCCTCCCTTCTGTCTGCGTGGGGTTCAGTTAAATGAAGAACATAGTTAACAAAATGACTTGAGAGCTCTTGATAGCCTCTTGAGATAATTTGGTTGTAAGCACTGAACAAAATGCATTCTCTGGATAGACTCATTTCAAGTGGTAATAGTGAATGTTAAATTTTTACAGAAGCCAATGTCATAATACTGTTTATGACAATTCCAAAATAAATATTAGTGAGATGCTTTAGACGGAGAGGGTGTTCAAGAGAGATAGACAGATTGTTTTTGTTTCCATTGAATTTTTCTACAGTTCAGCCTGGGTTTTACCATAAGGCACAGAAGTTACTCATGCTTAAGAATAATAAGATCTGATGAAGAGGTTAGAAAAATCACTCTGTTTTATCCCAGCTTTATGTAACAGTCCAAGGAGTGGAATGAAGAGCTGATCAAGTAACCAGTGGTATGTCTTGCTTTCTAAATATAAGGGAAATTCCTTTCTATAAAATAAATATAGTGAAAAGAGTCTAGACTTTGGAATCAGGAGGCCCTGGGTTTGAATCCTGGCTACTACTTGTACCTGGGCAAATTAGTTAATTTACTCTGTTTCTTAAATTTCTGTAGTGGGGATAATAGTACCTCCCCAACAGAGTTGTGGGCTGAGGGTTCAGGATTATAGGAGATGGTTCTGACTTCTGATTAATGTATAAATACATGGTAGTCATACTATTATTATTATTATTTGAAAAATTAAACAGGGATACTTAGTATATTCACTGAAGGGACATTTTGGTATCTCTCTTGGGGAAGTTACTAAACCAGAAACAATTTACGTATTCCAGATCATCCTACACATGTATTCACCAGGTACCCCGAAAGGAAAATCTAGTTTCACATTTGAAAATGTTTTGTTCTGTTTTGACCACTCAAATTCCTTCAAAGAAGGATGGCAGACTTTCAACGGCACCCACAAAGATGGCGATTTTGTTTTTTATTTTAACTAAAAGTAGCCAAGATTTCCCAACTGTTCTATTTTTACGAATTTTAAAAGTTTCATTGCTGGGTCAGAGTTAGGGCCTGTGTGGGAAACGGCGGTTTTTGCCAGCAGCCCAGCAGGATCCCTGCTGTGTTGTGGTTTCCATGTATTTTTACATTCCATGCATTGCTGAGCTGTACATAGGAGGGAGTGCTAAATCTCCGGTGCTTTATGCGAGTTGGCGACCTTCAGGTTTGGGCTTCGGAGTGAATGCATAATGTGAAATCTGGAGGTGTTACGCTAGCAACTGGGCCATAGGTTTTGCCTTCTCCTCTGCTCCCAGTTCTACCCTTCACTTCTCCAGTAGAAGTCAAAGGTAAACTTTATATAGCACAGGAAACATTTGGAACTGCTAATAAACAAACTTTCGAAATGAGGCTTTTATTGCTGGATGCATGTACCCATATTTAGGTATTAAGGAAAGCCTGGTTGATGTGGAGGCGAGGAAGGAGTTTACTGCTTCCCCTAAATGCAAGGGGGACAGATGTATGTCTTAGTGGGTTCTGGGCATGGTATTGGAGAACTCCACATACAGGGTGCTTTTCTGGTCAGTGGTCCTTTCTGTCCATTTCTGCAGTGCCAACCCTTGTTCAGCACCCTGCTCTCTTCATCACTCCTACCTGGTCTTCCGGGCTCTGCTCTTTTGCACACCCCATGGTCTCTACCCAGCCCATAGGGCATACCACAGCCACATTGGTCTCCATGAAGTCCAGTTCTCAACATGTTGCTCACTCACTTGCATTCACTGGAACCTCATCTGCCTCTCAGGTAACATCTAAATGATTTGTCCTGTGGGTTCAAACCATCTGTTCAGCCTCATAGTCCTCTAATGTCCTCCAGGTGCCTCATACTTCTGCAATCCAAACTTGGTCCTTTATTTACAGACACATTTGTACGTGCCCATCTCCAAGTTCTGGCTCCCTCATTCCTTCAGCCTGGCTGCCTTTCTCACATGGTCCCCTGCCCATGTCAAATCCTGTTGACCTTCGAGGGTCTACACAGATGCTGCCCTCTGCAGTAGGACGCCTTTCTCTAGTCCCTCAAGAAGGACTCCATCCTGACTCTCTCTAGTGCTTTATTCATGATTCAATTTTAACTGAAAAATATCTCTATCCAACAAGTACTGGGTTGAAAAAGTCATGATACATTTTTGAATCAAAAAACCGAAAAAACATACCATGACTTTCCCGACAACTCGTTATTTTTGGAATATGTCTTCTATATTGGCTTGCTTGATGTTGGGATGTAGAGATAAATAACAATACACAATCCCTTGTATCTTATTATTTTTAAACATTTTAAAAAAGCTATAAAGTACTTTGAGTACATTACAGAAAGGTTGGCAAACAAAGAAAAAAACCCACTATGCAACCATACCCGTCATATTGCATTTTTAATTCATATGCACTTTTATATTTTTAATTTTTAAAAACAGTTTTTTTTTTAACTCATGATAGTGCACATGCATAGATGAGAGAGAGAGAGAGAGAGAGAGAGAGAAAGAGGAAAAGAGAGAGAAATGCCCTCCATGGGGGGGACTGGTCACCCCACAGTCTCTTCTTCTAGTCCTCTAAACTGATCTCGGGCTGATTTTGGGCACTTGCTCGCATGCCTCATGTGTTTCAGGCTGACCAGGCTGGAGTTTTGATCTCCGATTGCCGTGTGGACTCTGGCTGCTCCTGAGCGGTGGTGACCACAGAGTCAGCTCTCTTTCTCGTTTTTAAACAGTTAAGATTCCATCCTTCTGCTTTGGGAACTTGCTATTCCTTCTTTCTAGAACTTTTCCTGCAGAACATTCAGGCAGGCTCCTTGTCTTTTTAGCTCAATTGTCACCTTCTCAGAGAAGCCTTTTTTGTTCATTTTTTTATCCCTTCTTTCTTTCTATCTTTTCACCCACTCATCTACTCGCTGACCTTCCATTGGTCATTTAACTAATATGTGTTGAGTCCATACTGCATGCCGGGCTCTGTACCTGGTATAGGAGATAGAGCAGTGAACAAAACAGATGAGGCCTCTGCTCTTCAGTGGAACATCTTACTCTTGTTTCCTTAATGGTATGACTCCCTCGCCTCCACCTGTAGAGTGGCAATTCCATGCGAACAGGCATCTCGAACTTGTCACTCACCATTACATCCCAGCCCTATGTGCTAAATAAATGTGTGTTGAATGAATACATGTTTCAAACACCCTCCTCCACAGTCTTGTCTCCATTTCCATTGCTTGGACTATTGATGGTATCTTTTTCAGAAACGGAGACTTTCTTAGCCTAGCTGCCTATATTGGTTGGTATTTCTCTCTCTACCTTGTTGGCAAATTCCTGGATAGACTGCAAGTAAGGATTAATCCCCTCTCCCACCCCCATCCCCACCCTCAATCCTGAGTCCTCCTGTTTTACCACCGTGCCTCCCACTAGGTTTGGCCCAGAGGATGGATTCTTCCTTTCGCACAAGCCTGGCTCCCATTCGTGTTAATGAGGATGATGCTCTCTCATCTAGAGCCTGCTGGGATTTTTTTCAAGCACTATCTACACACTTAAAATAGAGACTCTTCAGAAAGTAGGAAGCAGTTGCACAAAGCCCCAACTTCAACCTGCTTTTAATAATAGAAACCCGTATTTGCCAAGTCCTTGTCTTTTTTTTTTTCCCTTGCAAGCTTTCTTTAGAAAAAGAATAGGCTAAAGTTCATTCTTCCCAAAGAGAGTAAATGAAAGATCCATACAAGCTGGGGGAACCCTGGGCATGACCACCTTCCATGTAGTTGGTACAACTCGGGAGCTACAGAGATCTACACACCATTCAGCTGTGCTCTATCTGCTGAACAACTGTTGTGTGAAAGCTGGAAAATTAGGACTAGAGGGGCAGGAACAAGACCAGTATGTTCTTGTTTTAGTTCAGCAAGGGTTTATCAAATGCCAGCTACATGCTAGGCACAGTGCTAAATGGGGGAGAAGTGACAGTGGGAATGTGTAAGCTAGGATCACCTGGATGCGAATCGCCTCAGTCAAATGAAGATGTCTGTGCCTCAGCCAGAGCAGACTTTTTGGGGACAGGTGACAGGGAATTTGCATTGGCAATAAGCTCCCCTTAGATTCTTTTGCATTTTTAAGTCTGCAAAGCCCAAGTCTGATAGTGTGGGGAAGAATGCCAGTAAATAATGATTGAGTGTTGAATGGTGAGCAAGGTGCAGGAAGCGATATGTTAGGGCAGTCTAAGCTGAGCTTGAGCAGGATCTGGGAAGGCTCCCTGAACAAGTGGTATTTCAGGGGTGACTTGCAGAGAAGGGGTTGGCTGGGAGGAGGGGGATCTAGGCTTGGTCTAGGAAAAACCATAGATTAATGGGAGGAAGAATTTAGTATCTCTTTTGGTCACTAGGGCAGACTAGCACAGTGCCCATGTATCTACCTACAGGAAGGAATAGAAATAGTTTGCAAGTAGGGATCTTTCACTCATGAAAAGAATCAGGTTGTACAGACAGTGGTACTGACTGATGAAATACTGGACATGCACGCTTCTTGCTTGCTTGCTTGCTTGTTTTCTTTCTTTTCTTTTTCTTTTTAGTTTGCTATAGAGTATCTGTGCTCATGACAGAGAGAGAGAGAGAGAGAGAGAGAGAGAGAGAGAGAGGGAGAGGGAGGGAGAGAGAGAGAGAGACAAAATGAGAAAGCTCTCCCTCCCCACACTGGGGGATGGCCATACCACAATTTGTTCTCCTCTTGGGATTTAAAGCACACATGCACACATGTCCAGCATGTTTTTCAAAACACAGGGGCTGGGACTCAAACCATGTAGTTGACCATGTAGGACTCAGCTGACTTAAGCTCTGTGCTACTTGCTGGTCCTATCTTTCTATTTTTTTTTTTTTCAGTTTATTTATTTCATTAGAGAAAGAGAGAGAGAGAGAGGCAGAGAGAGAGAGAGAGAAGAGATACAGTATCTCTGTCAGGATTTGGTGCCTTGATCCACTCTTCGTCTCAACTAGCCTGGATTCTGGGCATGCACATGCCTGGTGCACTCAGGGAGGTCTCCATATGCAAATCCAGAACCTTCCCATGTGGGTCAGCCTCACAGAGCATCGTGTTTCACTGTTGCATCACCATCTGGCTCTCTTCTTCCTGTTTTGTCTCAAATGAATCTGGGGCAGCCGTGAGAATGTGCACCAAGGGCTCAGATACATGTCCAGGCCCAGAAGAGCCAGCTGAGGAAGGCTAACAGAAATTAGGTATGGCCAAAACCAAATAAAATAGACCCCTGTCTTTCTCTTTCTCTCTTTATTGCCAGAAGGTGTATGTGTTTACCAGACACAGAGAGAGAGACACAGAGAGGGAGAAAGCACCCTGAGTGTCGGTCACACATAGTTCCTTCTCCTCCATTTCTACATCCCATCTAGATTTTGGGTGCACACACACATACATGTTTGCTGCGTTTTTCAAGCCACTGGGGCTGGTTTAGAACTGTGGCCAGCCATGTGGAGTCTTATTCCCCTAGCCACTGTGCTACAGGGCAGGCCTGACCCCATCTCTTCTTTCTCTTCACACTAGTTCGTTGGTTCCCTCCAGTGGGAATTTGTGCTGCAGACAGATGCCAGTTTTTCCCTCTTAGTTTAGAAACACAGGAAAGGGTGGAGTAGCTCAAAAAGGAATATTTGATGGTTAGAACATAAAATGACACTGACTATTTGTGTGTCTATTATCCATGTTCTTCTGAGGTAGAGGTTCTGAAACCTAGATGCTGGTCTGATGTCATTCATTTCAATATCTAGAGTTGCATTTAGCTTAAAGAAAGGTTTGATTTGAGGGACCAGCAGTTAGTGTAATGACTATGTCGCTGGACTCCCATGTAGTCAACCACGGTTCAAGTCCCGGACCCGGTGGCTTAAACTCATGCTGGGAGCATGTGTGTGCGTGCCCAAGATCCCAAGAGGAGAAAGGAGGTGAAGGGATTGCGGCGTGGCCATCCCCCCTGGGGAGTGATTTCTTGCTTTCTGTCTCTCTGTCTCTCTCTGTCTTTCTGGCGAGCACATGTGCCCTATAGCAAAAAAAAAAAAAAAAAAAAAAAATCTCTTACAAAAAAAGTTTGATTTGAGAACACATGTGACTTCTAAAGCTTATATTGGGTCATCAGGGAAGTTATGACACATTTTTGCATAGAAAAACAGAAAAATAGGCCATTGACTTTTCAGTTCTGGCTTGTACAGTGCAGTGAGAACTGTGATCTAGCTTCAGGGTCTTTCCTGTGCCACAAAGACCTGTGGCATCTTTGGGATGATAAGGGTGATGGTGGCCAGCTCTGATGCTCCTGTCTTTGCTGGTAGGAAATGTTATTTTTGCCCTGAGAATTGTTAACTATCACATTTACTTGGTTTGTTAGCACTGACTGGCTTCCCCCTAGAATCTCTTCCTTCTCCTATGGTTTCAAATGTACTTCTACTGATGTGGCTATTTTAAACTATGGATTTCCTGATGGGGGGATACGTGTATACGACCTGGAATTTTTCTTCCCTAAGTCTACTTTATGAGAACACCCATCTTCATTAACGCAGGAGACTGCTCACCAAAATTCTTACTAAATCTGGCTGCAGAATTTGACTTCGTGACCTTTTAGGGTGGTGAATGTCAAAGACTGAGCCCGGGGCAGTGTGAAATAATAAACAACTGGTCTGTAAGATCCAGCTTGACGGGCATCATCTGAAATCACCTCCCTGAATTTATTAGAGTTAATCAATCCAGGCTGAAAATGAAGCTAGGAGATCTCTCCCACCATGTTCTATTTCATTCACACTTACATCAGATAATAGAGCTTTGTGAGTTGTTTCACTGTTGTATTTAGTCGAGACACTTAACGGTGTGGCCAAGTGGATGCTCCTTGGCTATGACTTGAAAGGTGACAAAATGCTACAGAAGAAAATCACCCCGTTATTTCACTTGAATTGCTCAGGGCTTTTTCTTTCTTTCTTTCTTTCTTTTTTATCCCCAAAGATTAAACTTATTCCTCCTATGTGGAGGTATATGTTGGTGGTGACAAAAGTTAGCAGGAATCACATCTCATTTCAAACATCCGGACAGACCTGTAGCGATATATTAAGGGGACAACCCAATTGAAAGAGAACTACCTATAGAAAAATCTTACAGGGTTCAGGCTAGGGCAAGTTGCTTATGACCTCAAAGATTGGAAATAAAAAGGCTGCTATTAGTTCCACGTCGGTTCTCAGAGTGAATGTTGCAGAGTGATGGAGGGTGTTAAGCTGTCAAATACCAGCAAGGGTTAATAAGGTTAAGGAAGAAATAAAAGCTGGTCAACAATAAAGCAGTGTGGATAAATCAGCTCCAATAAATAAAGCATGTCACATCATGTATACACTGTGTAAGAAAACCAAAAATCATAACTCAGGCAGGAGTTTCAGGAATTCTTCAGTGGGACATCCTCAGATTATTTCCTTGGGCATCTTACATGCTCACTTGAACACCTCAGCATCCCCTTTTCCTCTATGGAAGTCATATAATTGCTTCCCTTGTGGGAGAACATCAATCAGAGAGTATAAAATATAAGAAGAGCAGAGCCAGTGTTGCTTAGCACCTGATGTCAAAGAAAGGCCGTTATAGACCACCACGCCAAGGAGGTGATTCACTTTCAGTACCCTTTGACCTCTGCCCTGGAAAGGGAGGTCGGTTAGATGCCTTCTGTGTGGGCTAAGTCTGCTCAGCTGACCGGGGAAATGCAGGGCTTTGGTGGAAAAGGATTTTTCAGAGTATTCTGTACATTTGTTTGCTTCTTGTGAGTAGTGCGAGGTCTTGATGACTCTGCGGCTGAGATGCCTTCACCCTCATAGACACTTGCTGTCGAGCACAGCAAGGCTCAGAATGGGACTCTTGCAGGAAAGGTGACCCTTCTAACCTATGCTGGTGAGTAAGTACCAGGTTCTGGATCAGTTTTAAGTGGTTAGTAGCTGGCCATTCCAGCTGACCAATGAGGCGCACTTTCATTGTTTCACATCTACCTCCAGACCTGTGGTTATCGAGAGAGCCTCTGAATGAGTATATGCTCACGTAGAGGCAATTCTATAAAGCACGTGTGCAAAGAGTCATGTGCTGTATTTGTTTTTAGGGAAGCACACCCTCACTTGCACATTCAAGTCAGTATTGCTCTGTTGAGAAGCCTGGGGCCTATTCATGACTTAATACCTATTTTCCCGTTCAGCCTGTGGAATGATACTTTGAGTATCCTTGATAATGGCAAGTCTCCGTCTATGGCAGCTGTGGAAGCCAAATGTTAGGAGTCAAGTAGATGGGGGGCCGGCAGATGACATGGTGGTTAAGAGCACTGTACTCCCACATGGCTGACTATGCTTCGAATCCCAGACCTGGTGTCTTGCCTTCTCTCTCACTCTCTCTCTTGTGCACGCTCTCTCTCCCTTTCTCTCTCTCTCACTCTATCCCTCTCTGATCTAATTTAAATAAGTAAATAAAGTTAAATAAAATAATTCTAAAAATATAAAAGGACTCAAGTAGATAGTCCAACTGGAAGATGTTCCTTTGCTGCATTAGATTATAAAGCAGGAGGACTTATTTTCTTGTTTGTTTGTTTGTGTTTAATTTTGCCAGAAAGTCTGTGCACTTGCTGGAGAGAGACAGGGAGAAAAAGAGATGGAAAGGGAAAGTACCCCCCCTCCATGATGTATGGTCACACTATAATCCCTTCTCCTCCATTACTCCCTCCTTTTGGGATTTTGGGCATACATGCACACACGCCGGGTGTGTTTCTCAAGCCACTGGGTTCAGGACTCGAACTGCAAGGTCAGTCATATGGATTCCAGTTGCCCCATTATTATGACATGGGCTGGTCCAGTTTTGTTTTTGGTAAAACTGCCAAAGGCTATCCAGAAAGATAGTCCAAAAATATATCAAGCAAGGGCCAATTGAAAACATTGCATAGTTTCTTGAAGTTTTAAGTTCTTACAGGCATAGCCATCAGCCTTATCATTTTAGTCCTGACTTGTCAACTGTTGGGCAGTAACGACTCTGTGCAGATGAAGTTTCTATTCTCAGGAAGTCTTTTAGCAGGCACTTAGAACTCTAGGAAAAGTACCCGTAGTGTATTCTTCACTTGGATCTTTTGAGCTTTCAGAACTCTTGAAATTCGTTTGTGGAGTAAATACGGGTTCTAGGTGCTCAGCATCAGGGATGGTCCAGGTCATGAAGATTTGTCTAAATACTATTGGCTTTTCCATTCTCAGGAAATGAAGTTTTGGCCTTCAACCACTCTTTTCAGCAACAATTTATTATTCCTGTTTGAGTAATCCCAGTAGTGATCTAAAGAAAGAATTTTGATTCCAAAGAAACTTTGAATGTTTAAGAGAGCATGCATGTTTCTCAAATGTACCCGCACTTCAATTTCCTACTTTTTCTCCCAATTCCACATTTAACCTAAGATGGTTTTATTTACACAGCAAGCCCTGATTTTGTTTTATTGTTGTTATTATCGTCTTTTCTAGAGGGCACATATGTTTGTGCCATGTGTGCATGAGAGAGTAAGAGAGCAAGAGAGAGAATGTGAGAAATCTCTCCCCAGGGGAGATGGCCACGCTGCAGTCCCTTCTCTTCCATTCTTCTCTCAGGATTTTGTGTACACATGCACATGTACCCAGCGTGATTCTCAAGCCACCAGGTCTGGGACTAGAACTGTGCAGCTGGCCATGTGAGATTCAACACCACATCCTTCACACCACCTGCTGGCCCAAGTCTGATTATTTTTATGTGGATCGACTCCTGCTAATGGACTTTCTCTATCATACTATAAATTATTTCATGGTAAGCAATATATTTGAGGCTGTTCTTTTAGGATGCATCTGACTTTTCCTGTGAATTTGAACAGAGTGGGTAGAATGAAAATCCACTGATAGAATTTTGTTTTGTGGGGACCAGCAGTTGGTATAATGGCTATGTTGCTGGACTCCCATGTAGTTGACTGTGGTTCGAGTCCCAGATCCAGTGGCTTAAATTCACGCCGGGTGCGTGTGCGTGCATGCCCAAGATCCTGAGAGGAGAATGGAGAAGGTATCGCGGTGTGGCCATCCCCCCTGGGGAGTGATTTCTTGCTTTCTGTCTCTCTGTCTCTCTCTGTCTTTCTGGCGAGCGCACACGCCCTATAGCAAAAACCTCTCAAAAAAATTTTTTTTTGTTTTGTGAGTAAAAGACAAAGTGATGTAAAAATTAAGCTAACATGTTTGTTTTCTATCATTATCTGCATGCTATAAACTATATAAGTTTGTAACATGGCCAATATAATGTGTTGGAGGAAGCCTTCTGTGTTCCAAAGGCTAACTCCTTGGGAATGTTCTCAGGACACAAAACACAGTGGATTTCAAGGGTATCCTCTGAAGTACAAGAACAATGAGAAACTAATGAAAAAAATATGATGTGGGTGTCAGACAGAACTGGCTTTGAATCTCAGTATTTTCTTTTACCTGTATTTTCAGTATTTTATTTTTTAAAGAAATATTTTTAAAGAACATTTTATTTAACTTTATTTATTTATTTATTTTAATTTGACCAGAGAGATAGAGATAGACAGAGAGAGAGAGAGAGGGAGAAAGTAAGAAAGTAAGTCACCAGGTCTGGGACTTGAACTGTGGTCGGCCATGTGGGAGTCCAGTGCCCTTAGCCACCATGTCACCTGCCAGCCCCTATCTTCAGTATTTTCTTTACCTGTTGGAAGGCCTTGCTTGGTTTAGTCTGAACTTCATTTCCTTATCTGTACAATGGGCCTAAACGTGTGTGATAGGGTTTTTCATACTCTATCATGTAACTGTCAGAGCACGTAATCAATTAGTAGAAACAATGATTCTCTTTTTTTTTTTTCCCCCAAAATCATTTGCATGAATGAATTGCACAAACTTAGCTTTGTGTTTTGTTAGAAAATTCTGGCACCCGATGTAGAAAATAAATGAGTATTTCCTTAAGAGTTCTTTCTGTAAGTGAAGCTCAGCTTTTATTACTGTAAATGGCTCTAAGCTCTCACAATTCCCAAAACAGAGAAACAAGCCCAAGAACTTTGCTATTTTGAAGGGAGAACTGACAAAGCAAGGTTCAAATTCAGGGCCATTTAGAAATATAATTGCTTCATTTCCTAATTCCTTTTCCCATTTTATTGGGTTACTTAAAAAAAAAATTAAAAATCAAATCCTAAGCAAAAGAGAAACCTTTGAGTGTGAGAGTTCTGTTTGCATATTTTCTCCCTTCCCTCTGTTGTGTCCATCTGTCTCTCCTTGAATACCATTGAGATGACGAGTCACTTTGAGAAACATGCGACAGATATTGCATTGCTTAGGCAAGTCTTTATCCCAATAACTGAGAACAGACAGAAAAGACTGTTTTTAGTCCCTTTCCTTCGTTATATACAAACTGCGAGGCAGAAAACCTTTTCGCCTGTCCCCTAATCCCTGAGCCCATCCTTAATTAGTGTTTTTATGGTTAATCCCTACCATATATCTTTAAGAGTTTCACATGAGCCGGCTCCCTACAAGTTTTATTGCATTCAAAATAGAGGCAAGCTGGCAGTGTGCGATGGTGGGAATATATACAGCCACCAAGAGGGGGCTGGCTGTTGCTCGTAATTGATTGCTCACTGAAGCCTGCCCGCGCACTTTACCCCGAGGCCTGACTTTCCTCCATATGCCTAGTGTCAGGACGTGGAAGCCAGCTGGTCAGTCAGCGCACATCCTGTGGGAAGCGGCAGACACAGGCGGCCGGGTAGCCATCAGCCTCCCTGAGCCCATTTCCTCTGTGTTTTGATAATAGTTCTGTAAGCTTTAATTATGCTGTGTGACAACACATTCATGAACTATCAAAATAAATCCTTTGAGGAGATGGCTGCTAACAAGTTTTGAAGCAACAGTGCTTATTGCAGAGAAGTAAGGAGCGAGGCAATCAGATTTTGCAGGATCCCCCTCGATGTTGAAACCAGATGAAACGTTCTCTTGCCTTTTTTATCGTGCTGACAAATGCCCCTTTTAAAGCTGCGCCCTTAAGAAGTTAACCGAAGACACTGATTGCAACACTCGAGTGTATCCAACACAAGCGCTTTACAATTAGCAGCGGTAATGCGAGCATAAAAGCTGTGCCCCAATATCAGTATATAATCTGAAGGAACACCACAGGGTCCATTAAGGCCATTTACAGTTGAGACTGAGACTAATGGTATTAAATGATTACAGCTATTGCTAAAGGGGCATTCTAAGTGAATCCCTTCCAGCTGGGTTGCTTGTATACACTCTTTGTCAACAGCGCAGTCCTTCAAGGCTATCCTTATTGTTCACGATCGTTTAGACACGATGCCGTGTGCTTTACTAAAGGTATAAATAACACTCGACAAAAAGACTGGGGAATTAGTGTTTGATTCAACTTGGCAGAGAGTTATATGGAGCTGGGTAGTTCTTGGGCAAAGCCTACTTGTCTTTCTACACATATGCCCGTGTGCTCACACGCAGAATTGTCTGTGTTCATGAATAGCGTGTGGCGGCCCACGGTTGTCTGACTACGGTGCCCAGGGTGACCCTAAGTGAGGTAGTTTTACCTGGGTTGCTCCATGTGGTTGTTCTGGTTGGAATTTGGCAGAATTTATGAGGTTAATGTTAGAGTATCAAAGAGAATTCTGTTTGGAATCTGCTTTTAAGTCATCAAGAGCAATTTATAATTCCCAGCACACATTAGTTTTCTTTTCTTTCCCTGTGAGTCTAATTGCCCTTTTTTTTTTTTGGGTGGCAGATTACTGGAATTTCCCCCAAGGTTGGTAGCATTGTTACCTAAGTTAGTTTAGCTTCCCCAGCACTCAATCAACAATAGGAGACTATGCTCAAGAATAAGTAAGCACTAGGGTCTTCGGTTTCAGTTTACTAAAGCAAGGAAGTTGCAAATAGAAATTTGGGAATAAATTCAAAGTTGCTACTGAGCTCGAGTCAGGAACTCAGCACGAACGAAGAGCTTCAGCATCATCAGGGTACAGGAGAGAAGGCAGAAGCACACATGTAGGAGCCTGTCTTCTCAAGGAGAGGCCAAGGGCTAGGGAGTGTCCATTGTAAATCAGATCAAGTAAGTTATCATATTTATCAATAGTATATGCATGTTTATTGTTTTTATTTGTAGTTTGCCAGAGCGGGTGTGCCTGGAGAGAGAGAAAGTGAGAAAGCATCCCCATGGGGAATGGTCATGCATGATTCCTTCTTCAGTTTTTTCCTCCTTTTGGAATTTTAGGCATGCACACACACACACACATGCCTGGTGTGTTTTTCTTTTCTTTTTTTTTTAAGAGAGATTTTTGTTATAGGGCATGTGCACTCACCAGACAGACAGACAGAAACAGAGAGACAGAAAGTGAGAATTCACCTCCATGGGGAATGGCCACACCACAATCCCTTCTTCTTCATTCTCCTCTTGGGATCTTGGGCACACACGTACACACGCCTGGTGTGAGTTTTAAGTGACCATGTCTGGGACTCAAACCATGGTCAACTGTGTTGGAGTCCAGCAATGTAACCATTACAACATCTACTAATCCCATACCAGGTGTGTTTTTCAAGCCACCAGGTCTAGGACTCAAATTTTGAGGTTGGCCAGGTAGGATCCAGTTGCCTTAACCACCATGTCCCCTGGCGATCCCTGTTTGTGTACGTTATAAATAACCACACTACGTGTGTCTCCTTCTGGTTGTATAAGTTAAATAATTATTGGGTTGATGGGAAAGTGACGATGTATTTTTGCTTACAAAATCATAGAGAAACATGTCAAGACTTTCCCGAAAACCTAATAAGTATGACAAATAATTGTTATCAATTACTTCCATAGTTTGCCTTGTCAGATATATTTATTGAGCATCTCCTTAGTGACATCCACTGTCTAGATACTTTAGAGAGGGAAAAGACTGGCATCAGATGTGGCTCTTGCCTCAGGGAGGTCACAAATGAGTCATGAAGGGTAGGTTAACAGAAAAGGTAAAATTGTCCAGAGGTAGATTAGATGGTGCTAGTTAAGAATATGACAAAAGTCTGGGGCCAGCCAGGCCATGTGGTGGTTAAGGCGGCTGAATCCCACATGGCCCAGCACACAGTTTGAGTCCTGGATCTGGCAGCTTAGAAGCTACATTGGTGTGTATGTGTGCATCCCCAAAATTCAAAAAGAGATTGTGGTGTGGCCATCCCCCCCGGGGGGGGGTAATTTCTCACTTTCTCTTTTTCTTTCTCTCTGTCTCTCTGGAGAGCACACACACCATCTAGCAAAAACCAAAAGAAAAAAAGGGTAAAAAAAGAGATAAGAGTATGGTAAGAGTTTAAAGAAAGGACAAAGTCCGTGAAGTAAATTTGAGCAGAGTGTAGAGGAAAGAGGCCTTGAGCTGACCATAGAATCACAGTGAGGAGGTGGTGAGGAGAGAATGGAGGAACCCACTCTCTCGATTGAGGCTGAGGGCCTAGAGAGACTGAGCCTGTGGGTTTGGGGGGCACCCTGGAGGCCTGCTGGGTTAAGGCAGAATCTTATTCCTGCCAAGTACCGTGTTAGGCTCTGGGCATACAAATGGATAATACGTTGTCCTACCCTCAGGGAATTTAAAGCCTAGTATAGTCATATTCAGCCTATGTGCATATCCAATGAAATAAAAAAGAATTTGTACCTAATTCAAGGAACTTGTGAACTTTTGAAGCCATCATAACTGGTGCCTTATGGGAATTATGGGCTGTAAGTTTAAGATGGGCTGGTTTGTAGGGGTGAGACGAGGAGACAGACAATCATGGCAGAGGGGCTTGATTGGCGTGGAAGGCAACAGGAAGCCTTTGAAAAGACCTATAGAGAATGTCAGAGACAGGCCATTGTCCATCCACCTCATTTCCAGGTGGGGAAACTGAGAGCCAGGGGCTGAGGTCACTGCACAAGCTCCCCCAGTTATTCCTAGGGGCTCTTTATTATCCTCAGCTGAATGGAGACTTCCTGCCTGGATCAGACTTTCTCAGGAATTATCAGGGTGGCAGCAAAGGGTGCAAGATGAAAAACTGACCTTAGGTGACCATCTCCCTAGCAGAGATGCACCGAGAACAATCAGGGGCAGTAAGAGAAAAGAAGAATTTAGGAGGGAGCTAAGAACAAAGGATAGAGCCACTGGCATGAAAGAAACTCTACCAAATATAGTTTGAACGCACGTCGCTGTCGGCACATGAGACACTTAGTGAGAAAACCTCTTCTTGAACTTTGCGATAAAGCAGAGAATCTTTGCAATCTTTGAAACCTTTCACTTTGGAAATATCCACAAAACAAATCGGAAAAACAAACATTAATGAGGCAGATAGAAAACACTTTGGAGAAAAAATAATTTAGCATTTTTATAGTTGCTATAGAAACACCTCAGCCCTCACTCTTGCTAATTAGTTGGATTTTACACATTTTATATTTGGAAATGCAAATCAGTTTTCATAAATTATTACTTTTTTTTTACTTATATTTACAGTACTGTTAGGCAGATACAGGAAGTCTAGGGTATTATTTAGTTATAGAATATGACATGCTTAGTTATAGGAGCCTGACATTTATATCCACAAGACATTTCTTAGTTTAAATAGTTGCCCGTTAAATGTTGTGGGAAATGATACAGAGATTTATAATTTTTACAGAAGAAAAGGAGGAAATGCAGTGGTGTGGTAGCTTAGTAAAGTGCTTTCTCATGGAAACTTGAGAGAGAACGGGTGAGTTTTACCTCCAGTAGACTCTAAATAATAAACATTTTAAAACTTTCCTGCAGTCGTGGGAATTCTGGTTGGTTGGGTGTCTTCTGAACTTTTGGTACTAAACGCACCATCTGTAAACACTTACTGGACTCACGCTGATTGGAGAAGACACAGACATGTTTGGAGGAAAGGGAACGTAGGAGAGTGTCAAGATCTGGGGCGGCTGATGGCCTCTGGAGAGGAGGTGAGTGAATGTTCAGTCAGATGGAATCATGGGTACGGTTCCAGTTTTTAGAAAGAAGACAGGAGGAGTGAAGCTATGGACTTCGGTTTTGTTGTTGAAAGGAGAATTTGACAAACCTCACTTCAGCTTTTTGTCCTGTTTCTATATTTTTTTTTTGGAGAGTTTTTTTTTGTTTTTGGTTTTTTTTTTTTTTTTTTTTTTTTTTTTTTTTTTTTTTTTTTTGCTATAGGGCGCGTGCGCTCGCCAGCCAGCCAGAAAGAGACAGACGGAGAGACAGAAAGTGAGAAATCACCCCCTAGGGGGGATGGCCATGCCACAATCCCTTCTCCTCCATTCTCCTCTCGGGATCTTGGGCATGCACGCACACGCACCCGGCCTGAGTTTTAAGCCACCGGGTCCGGGACACGAACAGCGGTCAACTACGTGGGAGTCCAGCGACATGGCCATTACGCTAACTGCTGGTCCCTGTCCTGTTTCTTATTATCAACATGATTTGGGGCAGATTAGTTGACCACTCCAAATCTGCTCCTGTGAAATGGGGACAAAAAGAAAGATTCTTGCATTATATACTGTTTGAGAAAATTAAAGCTTAGAATATTTATGAAGTTTTTGGTTCAGGACCCAGCCTTTTATAAGTAAGTGCCTAGGCAGTGATACCTGTTATAACATGATTATTGGGCCACAGCCTGTGGCACGGCAGTTAAGGCGGATGAATCCCACGTGGCCACCTGAACAGTTTAAGTCCCAAACCTGGTGGCTTGAAAACCATTCCAGGAACTTGTCCATGCATGCCCAAAATCCCAAGAGGAGAATGGAGGGAAAGGGATTGTGAGGTGGTCATCCCTGGTCATCACTTTCCCGCTCTGTCTCTCTCTCTGTCTCTCTCTCTCTGTCTCTCCTTGGTGTCCCATGTACCCTATGGAAAATTAAAAAAATATATTATTATAGCTCATCCTTACCGTACATGCATTTATCTTTCAGATTTCAACAGTGTGTACTAGAGCAAAAAGTAAAAAGGGAAAAGAATGCTAAGAGAAAATGAAAAGTTTAAATAATATTCTTTATTCCACTCACTGTGTATTTGCCTCCTAGGGAGCTCAGGATAGAAACCTGCTGATAATCAGATCTTTGTAGGTAGATATTAATATGTAAGATGATAAACGCGTGCATACAGCACATTAGGTGCAGTTTAAGAGATTTTCAAGCGTTATTTTGACTTTATATAACTTTCATCTTATACACTGGCTGTGGATGCTGGCTCTCACATCACAGTTGAAGCTGCTGTATTGTGGTGGTTGTGGTGATAATGTTATTGGCCTGACACGAAGGAACCAATTGGGTGGCTGATGACATGACCTGAAGTTACAGTTCAGACCTGGGATTCAATCTAAATGTCTTTGAATGATTTTGGTATGAAGAGAAAACAGCAGAAAGAAGTGGTAGAAGACCCTTCCATGTCCAAGGTGATGAAGAAGAGAGGGAGGAGGGGAGGAGGCTGAAGGTGAGAGGTGCTGGGAAGGAGCCATGGCTCCTTGCCTGGATGCCTTGATGGAGAGAGGAAGTGATCCTCTGAGAAATGGGAGCCAGAGGGAGGAGGCCCTCTTGGGTGCTTAGCTGCATGTGGGAAATAAATAACACAGGGGAAACATGTTTATTTCTACACTAGTATTTTTAGAGACCCTCTTGTTAGTGCTGTGTCTGCATAATAAGGTGATCTAACTGTGCTCAGCCTGCCCAGTCTTACATCTTCAGTCATTTGTAAAAAAAAAAGAGTAAACAGGATTACTTCCTTCTCTAGGCCGACTTCCGCCTTTCCCTGAGTCAATAAGCAAGGATTTGTTTCTGCTTTGTGTATGTGACCCCGTTTAAATTCAGAGTTCATGGTAACATAAATGGTAAGTGGTAGGAAAACAAAGTACAAATGCATAAATACATTTCTTTTAAAAAAACTTACTACATGAAACCAGCCAGTAGTTTTGATGGTAGCTCTGTAAGGTTGTGCTTTCGGTATTTATGATGATACGTGAAGGAGAGGTCTTCAAAAAATTCATGGAAATGCACATTATGGGAAAAAAAAAAAAAAAAAAAAAAAAAAAAAACACCGTTGGCTTTCCAACGGTGTTTTGTTTTGTTTTGGGCACCAAAATAAACTCATACTTGAATTCCATTTTCCATGAACTTTCTGAAGTCCTGTTGTACTGATGGAGATAAAGTCAGTCAGCAAATCTAAGGTATTAAAGAAATGGGAACTGAGAGGGACAACAAATTGGAAATCAAATGCTCCTAAATGTGCCAAGGCTGTAGCTGATTCTTGGCCCCTTTTACCTGTTTCTGTTGGAGAATTTGAACGCAGAGTTACCAGATACGACTTTTCAACAGAAGCCAGAAGTTGATGTTTAGTGTAAAAATTTGATTTTAAATGATGGCAACTAATGAGAAATTTAAATTACTACGAAAAATAACAAAAACCGTCTGTGGGTTGCTAGTTTTAGTTCTTTTTCTTTTTCTTTTTTTTTTGGAGAGGTTTTCGCTATAGGGTGCACGCGCTCGCCAGACAGAGAGAGACATAGAGACAGAAAGTGAGAAATCACCCCCCAGGGGGATGGTCACGCCGCAATCCCTTCTTCTCCATTCTCCTCTCAGGATCTTAGGCACGCATGCACACGCACCTGGCGTGAGTTTTAAGCCACCGGGTCCGGGACGTGAACCTTGGTTGACTACGTGGGAGTCCAGCGACATAGCCAGTATGCTAACTGCTGGTTCCCTCTTTTTCTTTTTTTAATTTGCCAGGAAGTATGTGCACCCACCAGAGAGCCACAGAGAGCGAGAAAGCAGGAAAGCACTCCCCGTGGGGCATAATCATACTGCAGTCCCCTCTCCTCCACTTCTCCTTCCCCTCTAGATTTTGGCCACTCATGCATGAGTCATGTATGTTTCTGAAGCCACTGGGTCCAGGACTTGAACTGCGAAGTTGGCCATATAGGATCCAGTCTGCTTGGCCACCGGGCCATGAGTAGGCCCCACCTTTCTTTTAGAGCTGCACTGGCCAACATGGTAGCCACAAACCACCATATTGGCCATTAAACACTTGAAAAGTGGCCAGTCAAACTGAGATAGTGTAAAATATACATTGGATTCTGAAGACTATAAAATACATCAATAGTTTTTAATTCTGATTGTTTGTTATGACCATATTGTTGTCAGAAAAGTCATGACACATTTTTGCACAGAGAAAATACATCATGGCTTTTCCGACAACCCAATATTTTGGATATCATGGGTTATATAAACCATTATTAAAATTAACTGTACTTGATTATTTCCTCTTGTTAAAATGTGGTTATCAGAACATTTTAAATTACATGTGTAACTTGGATTTGTGGCTTCCATTATATTTTTAGTGGACACACTGCCCAGAGAGTTGGGTTATTCTTCTCAAGCCATCTCTGTTTTGCGATTTCGTGTGGGTGCAGGTCCGTGAACTTACTCCTTGCCCTTTCTTCCTCTCAGACCAACCCAAAGGTCAAGAAAGGTCTGATTTTAGATGAGTCTTCTGGCCCAGCCAGGTCAGTTTTCATCCAAGAATAGAGCTAAAAATGGGTCTCACGCCTTGAACTTGGTTTTGGTTGGCTGGCGGGTGTTCACTCAGCTGTTCTTGCCTGAGTCCTGGTAATGGCAACATGGACCTCTGGCATCCCAGTCGTGAGCTTGGAGCCCTTGGCACTGGAGTTCTGTAGAATACCTGAGAAGCTCTTGGGAACCATATTTCCTTTGCTCACCATACTTTTGCTTAAAATCTTACTTACACTGGGGGAAATAAAAAAGCAAGCATGTTAAATTTGCCAGAGTGAAGATAAGCTGTCAGTATCATCCCTGCAGTCACGTTGTGAGTTAAACTGAGGCTCACATTTTAACGGAATCAAATGATTTAGTGCCTGGCCAGCAGGTCTCTCACACACTCTCCCCCATTCCCAAGATGCTAGTCCATGAAAGAGCACCTGCCAAGGCATGAGGGTACCAGGCAGCAGTGGTGCCCCAACTGGAAATGCCAGCTTGGGAAGACAGGAAGCTGCAGGCCAAGTTCTCGCCAGCTTTTCAGAGTGGTGTTTGCAGATCTAATCAAGCAAGTTCTAGATTCAAATCCAGGAAATATTGGGTCGTCAGAAAAATCATGACATGTGTTTGCATGCAAAAAATAGAAATATGTGTCATGACTTTTCTGATGACCCCATATTACTGATTTACTTTCTAAGTGCTAGATTTCTGTTTGGAATGTTTTTACAGACATTATTCCCTTTAATTCTCGTGGAATACATATCGTGACCTCTATTGAGGCTTTTTTAAAAAAAAATTTTGTTTTTTGTTTTGTTTTGTTTTGTGTTTCACATCAAGAGAGGCAAGAAGGGACACTTGAGATTCTCCACCCAGCCCCAGACATCTGAGGGATTAATTAGATTTTTAAAGGCAGGATGGTTTGAATGGTCAAATATGAGCATGTGGATTTTCCTTTTGTTCCTTTGTTTTTGGTTCAGTTCAGTGGTTCTCAATTATAGTGGGTTGTGAACACAAAGCCACATGTGTGATAATTTATGGGTGATATAAGTGATTTTCAAAGGTAATTTTGTCTATATGGGATTGTTGCCTTCCATGCTTACTGTAGGACCTGACTTCTTGGCTAAGATGTAGCTCCTTACATGTACAAGTTCTTGGGGCATGATCCCAAGTGGTTGAACACAGAGATTAGGAATATGTAACCACTGTCCCTGTGTTTGCAGAATAACGTGTATTCTTAAAATAGAGATCGGTGGGGTGTGGGGAAATCTTCGTGCTCTTTGAGTTAGGAAGCAGGAATCTGGTCATTCTGGGGTAGCATTTACTGAAAAGAGAGAGAGAAGCAGGTAGGTGGTCTGCAAGGAAAAACAGCTCATTCTGAGGCTACTTAGGTTCAAGTCCCACAGACGTTTCAGCTTCCTCCAGGTGCTTTGGCTCTACTTAAGCCACGCTCACATGATCTCTAGAAGGAGCTTCAATACGGCTCCAAGATGAGTCCTAGAGCTCCGAAGGGTCAGTTGTGGGGCCCTCAGTTTTAAGCACAGTGTGAATGTTGGTGCTTTGTGATTGTTATGGAGAAGAATCCAATGAAATTCACCTACTCCATGGCATTTACTGTGAACTCTGTTGTGTGAGAAATATGTGGGATCTTCCAAAAGTTGATGGAAAACACATATTATGAAATAAGATACATAGATTTCAAATTTTTTTGTGTGCAAAATTAACTTGTATCTTAGTCTACTCTCCTCACAAACTTTTTGAAATCCCCTACACTACAGTGGTAATAAGCCAACATTTAATGAGGGCTTCTTACATGTCAGGGACTGTGTTAAATGTTGCAATTACTTCATATTATACTTCACACAGTACGCTGAGGTTGATATTACTTATCCTCTTTTACTGATTAGAAAATTGAAAGAGGTTGTTGAATAATTTGCTCAAGTGTCACGCTTTTCTCTAGGTGACTGCATCAGCTATGGTTAGATGTGGCTGCAAGTGAGGGAACTGTGGCCTCCACCCACAATGAAATTTAGTGACCTAATTAAGACAGGAGTTTATTATTCTCACATAAATGAAGCCAGGGAGTAAACAACCTAGAGCTGAGATAGAATCTCCACCCTATAAAACCTGCAGGCCAGGCTCTTTCGATCACCTTTTTCTACCCGTTCTGGAGAATGGCCTCATCCCTGCTGTCCAAGATGGCATGGTAGCCATCACAGCAACACTCTAATAGAAGAATGGAGGAAGGAGGGGGCCATGTAGATACCTTCCTTTTAATGATGCTAGACATTGCAGATAGTATTCTACTTGCATCTCATTGGCCAGAGCTTAGTCACATGGCTACCTAGCTACAAAGAGTCTGGGAAACATTGTTTTCATTCCAGGCAGCCATGCACTCAAGTAAAATAATGAAAATGGGGGCAGCAGTTGGCATAGCAGTTAAGTCACTGGACTCCCACGTGGCCTACTGTGGTTCAAGTCCTGGACCTGGTAGTTTGAAAATTATGCCAGGCATGTGTGTGCAAGTCCAAGAACCCAGGAGGTGAATAGGGGAGTAGGGATTGCAGTGTGGTCATCCTCCCTGGGGGATGATTTCTTCCTTTCCCTGTCACCGTCTCTGTCTGCCTTTTTCTCTTTGGCAAGTGCATGTGCTCTAAGGCAAAAGCCTCTCAAAAAATTTATAATAATGAAGATGTTATGACTTCAGATCAAGGAGCAAACATTTTGGGGTCAGCAGTAGACTGGTGACCACAGTGACTTTGGGCAAGTTACAGATTTCTCTTGATTTCTTCATCTCTAAAGTAGATACTAACTTTAGGAATGTTGTGAGGAATTAGTGAGGCTCTCTGGAAAATAGTTGGTATATTTTTCGGTAGCTGGCACCATTCAAAACAACATAGCCAGTTCTAATTATAATTGGACTGATGCTTTCTTAATATGGATACACGGTGACAGAATCACTAGAGAAAGATGTTATCTTTTTTTTTAACATTTTTTTTTCCCTTTATTCTCTGTTCTTACTATTGAATAGTACTTTTAAATCTTCTGGCTATTGTGTAACTTTAGTTAAGTGTGTATTTTCCTGTCAGGTCAAAGCAGTAAAATTCTCTGATTCTAAACCCTAAAAGGTTTGGAGAATAAATCATAAAAGAAAAGGTTAAGTTGCTTTTGTTTTTTCTTTCTACTGATACTCTCACAGATAGTCCCTTTTTCTTAAAGTAGTCCATTTTACCTTACAGGCTTAGAAAAGTGGAATGCTGGTGTAACCATAAGCTAAGATAATTTTGGAACTTACTCTTTAAAGAGGGGGTTAATAGTATAATTTTACATCTAGATCTGTATCTATATCTCTCAGATTATCACTGTATTAGACTGGCTTAAAAGACAGGCATTTTTTTTTTTTTTTTGAGAGGTTTTAGCTATAGGGCACATGCGCTTGCCAGAAAGTAAGAGACAGAGAGACAGAGAGTGAGAAATCACCCTCCCAGGAAGGATAGCCACGCCGCAATCCCTTCTCCTCCATTCTCCTCTTGGGATCTTGGGCACGCACGCACACGTGCCTGGTGTGAGTTTAAACCACCAGGTCCGGGACTCAAACCATGGTCGACTACATGGGAGTCCAGCGACATAGCCATTACGCCAACTGCTGGTCCCAGACACGCGTATTTTTTAGGTCAAAGGTCTCTGCTCTTCTTTGGAATACTGAAGACTGTCATTAGAAATTTAACATCTTTCACAGATATACAAGCTAGAGGTGTGCAAAAGACAGAGTGTTAGGCTTTAGTTTAGACCAGGCCTTGAGAATACAGCAGGAACTAGGAATGGGTTGGAAGTTAAGCTAAAATACTCCGTTGACTTCCCACTGAGTGAATCCATCTGGATCCAGTCCCCAGTTCACCATAAGGGCTCTGATCTCTCCTGTCTCACTGTCCCAGCCTGGGCCTCAGACCCTGCATCATTGCATCTCCAATCCCATTCCTCCTGCCTTTTAGCTCAGGCCCTTCTGCTGTTTGATCTTCTACCTGAGCACTGTTCTCCAGTCTCTGCCCATTTACCTGCTTCTGAGCCTCACATACCACTTCAAGGAGACCTCTCTATGCCTCTGAGTTGGCAGGCATCTTGTCCCGCTGTCATCACACTGGGCTGCTGTCCCTCTAAGTGCTCATCTCAGACTAAGATGATGCTTCCCAGGAGTTTGCATTTGTGTCCACTTCCTCCTTTAGTCGCAAGCTCCATGAAGACAGGGCTATGTCTGCTTTTGCTTCCTACCCAGAACTTTGTGCTTGGTCCGGTGCTCAACAAACGTTTGCAGAGTAAATAAATTTGAGTATCTACATATTCTCTATGGATCATCCTCTAGGAATTTAGAAGTGCTGCTTCAAAATGACTTTGCATTTCGAAAGCTTAGCAGTTGTCTGGTGGGTGTTCTAGCTGGCTTAGGCTGTCATAACGAAGTACGACAGACCTGGTGGCCTAAACCACAGAAATGTATTTTCTCATAGCCCTGGAGGGAGGAAGTCCAAAATCAAAGTGTTGGAAGGGTGGTTTCTTCTAAGGCCTCTTTCCTGACTTGCACATGCTGTCTTCTGTCAGTGTCTTCCCATGGTCTTCTACTTGGCATGTCTGTGTCCTAATGTCCTTATCTCCTAAGGACATCAGTCATATCAGATTATGGGCTCATCCCAGTGACCATACTTACTTGGAATGATCTCTTTAAAGACTCTGTCCCCAAATACAGTCACATTCTGAGGTTAGGACTTCAGTACATGAATGAGGGAGTGGGGGATGTAGGCCAGCCCATGACGGTAGGCATCATGGACTCTTCCATGCTAGGAAGTCTAATGTTCTTCATGTCACATGTGGGCATTTTCTCAGCGGAGACTGGAGTCATTGTGACCTAGCCTCGTCTGGTTAGAGTGATGCAAAGCCAGGCAGCTTCCAAATGACATCGCAAGCCAGGCAAAGAATAGGCTCCATTAAGGCTCTGTGGTCCACATTAAAGAGCAAGATTTATTTTCATTATATTTTTCTTAGCTGAGGGCATCTTATCTGGTTAGACAGGCTTCTTTAGATCCAAATTTTGTTCTTTGTGACATTTGGAGTTAATATGAGGAAATACTCTTTGTATTGCCCGGTATTGAAAATGTCAGTAAACAAACACAGCAGTCGAAGAAAAGGGGGTGAGTAACAAAAGACATTGTTTCTGGATGCAGGAGGTAACAGGAGTGTGTAGAACAAAGGTTTGCTCAAAATAGGCTTTTTAGCAAACTTTGGAGCCCCGTTCTTTGTACCCCACCCACCTTCATTCTGCTGAAGCTGCGAGGCTGATGATAATACTTATTATTTTAACCAGCCCCAACCCCCCCCCAACTTACTCACACAAACACACTCTTGATTTCAGGGCTGACAGCAGGGCTGGGAAGGTCCTTATAGGATCACAAAACAACTCGGGCAGTTGAGGGCTTCCGGCAGACAGCTAACAAAAATATACTCTCAGAGGGTGCAGCTTCGGGGGGGCGTGGGACCCGCACAGCAGTGAGCCTGAAAGCCGGCCTTTCCGTTTTATAGAGCTTCACCCCTCACATCTGGAGGAGCTGCGACAATCAGTGTTAGACCATTTTAGAAATCAGATACCCTGGGTACCAGGAAGTTGATTTGCCTTCCACTTCCTTAAGAAAACACACATTAATATTTAAGCTGGGCTTTCATAAAAGCAGCGTTGTGTTTGAAATGTGAAATAAAGTCGGGCGGCTGGGAAAACTCCCTCAGATACGGTGACCCTGATGCAATTCAAATCATCCTCCAGATTCGAAAAGGAACAGGAGCAGGACTCACCCTCCCCCAGAGTCCTCGTGGCATTTTCTATCTACTGTTCGATGGCGTGTGTCTTTAATTCGCAAGGAATTGGACTTTAAGTTGTAACTTCCTTCTCTGTAAACAGAAGTTGGAGATTCATGAAGGTTACCTTCTTAAGTGATCCCAAAAAACAGTGTTTATGATTCCCCCCTCGGTATTGTTCCTTGGCAGCTTTTTTCAATTAGAGCCGTGTGGTGTACATCATCCCCCTACCAGGCTTATGGTGGCTCTTGCTTTCCAGTGTGGCTTTCTGCATTTTCCTGCTTTCTTTGGATCCACTCCCTGTGGGGATGACATTGAGATTGTGTCAGATAAATCAGGAACGGCAATTCTGATAGTGCCATCTTGAATGTAGAACATGATTTTGGTATGTCTCTGTAAGGGCTGTGGAGACAAATAGAGTTCTTAAAGGGTGAAAGGGCTTTTTCAAAGATCAGTGTAAATGGTTTACTTTAAAAATAAACATGTTAAATCACTTTGATCTTAGCTGTCCCAAAGATGCAAACTAGTCATGTTTCTGGGGGAGTCTTTTCCGGGGTTTTAAACCCAGCATAGACCATTTCCTCTTTGCTTGCAAGAAGACAAATACTTTTTGGAACAATAGAACTCATGAAGAAGCACTGGTCTAAGTAAGGGACAGGTAAAATACTGAAGGGGCAATAACAACAGATGTTGGATATCTTTTTGCAAATGGAAGTTTTGATACCTTCTTTAGGTACAGTTATTTATCCAGATTTGAATCCTGCAAATCCTCTCTTTCTGTCTATCCTCTAGCCCATCCATCTCGTGTACAAGGATAGCATGATATTTTGGGGTTCTGATACCATATTGAAAATTTGCCCATGCATTGCCTTGACATAGCATTAATTTTTTGTTTTGGTAATTAGGATTGTCTTCCTTGGATGATATAATTCCATATTCACCAGGCATAATCATTTCAATTTAAGTCCAGTATTAACTTAGTATCTGGGTGTTGTGCTTTGTATTTGATATTTCAGTACAGTGGTTCCTATTTTGATCATTGCCCGAATTTTAGATTTTGATGAAGTAAAACATAATGGAAGTAAGTTTTGATGTACTTTAAAAAACCCAACCACAAATTATTCAGAGATGAAATGACTTTGAGGTTTTCCACATGTTCCTTTGCATGGAAAAGCAAGTTCAGTTGTACTAATATCACAAAGTATTTAATCCTCAAACTAAATTTTTTTTTTTTGGTTTTATATGTGATGTTCAAAAATAGTCACCCTGTCATGGATGACAGGAAGTTGTCTTCACTAGTTCAGCTGTCTTTTTCATATTGGTGATATGAATCTAAAGATTAACGAAAGATTAAGGAGAAGATAAATGATCATTTTCAAAGATGTTTTAAGACTAAGACTGGCACAGTGAAGAAAGTCTGATACTTCATTTCAGCTGGCTGCTGGTGCCTTGTTTGATTATTTATTTATTTTTTAATTGAGAAAGAAAGTAATTCCCCCCCCCCCCCAATTTGGCATGGTTACACAGTAATCCTATTTCTTGCATTTCCTCATCCTGTCAAGATTTTGAGCATGCTTGAGTACACATGCACCTGATGTGATTTTCAAGCTGCCAGGACAGGACTTGAACTCTGGTCAGCCATTTGGGATCCAGCTTTGTTTGTACAGTGCTTAACCACTGCACTACAGAACAGGGGCTGGGCCAGACCTGGGTAGCATTTCTTAAAATGGGCTCCTTTATCAAGTTCTACACTCATGAGGTGGGAGGATGCTTTAGAGGAGAAGATACTGTGCTAGACAAATCTGGTGGTTCCATGTGGTCTCTTACCTCTATAAAACAATGAACTGAAAACATATGTCCCTTGTTGGGTAGACAGACCACTTAGTGGACACAAAATAATCTAAGTGAGGACATTTGAGTTCTACTCTGAGACTTTTCACTAACAAGCTATCAAGCTATGTGACTGTAGGCAAGACCTTTACTTTTTTTTTTTTTTTTTTTTTCATCAGAGGGTATGTGCACTCACCAGAGAGAAGCAGAGCAACAGAGAAATAAAGGGAAGGAGCACCCTCTAACAGGGCTTGGTCACACCACATTCCTTTCTCTTCTTCTCCATCCTTTTGGGATTTGGGGAATGCATGCCCATGTGCTCAGTGAGTTTTTCAAACCACCAGAGTCAGGACTCAAACTGTGGTTGGCCATATGGGATCCAATTTGCCTAACCATGAGGCTGACTCAAGACCTTTATATTCTCTCTAATGTTTCTTCATCGGGAAATTAAAAAGGGCTTGACTTGACAGCAAATTAGAAATGTTCATGGAATAAATGGCAAAGCTGCTGTAGATGAGGAGAACATGAGGCCCCGAGAATGTTCCCCTGGCTAGGTTTCCCTCCTCAGCCACGGAATGACCGAGACACTCGCAGCAGATCCCCGGGGCAAACTGGAGCCCACTTTGGAAATCACGTCTCCTTGCTGCCATCGTACATTCCTGAAGTCTTAAAGAGATAATCTAATTAGAATTTAAATGAATAAAGTTGTTTTTTGTTTGTTTCAAGTATTTTTGGGATGATATTACATGTAGAAGACTTGGTAAATAGGAAAAATTTGAGGAGACAAAATAATATAATTAATTAGTGCCAATACACAGAGATACTCATTTAGGATATATTTTTTCTTTTCTTTTAATTTTCTATCTTGTCTCTATTCTTAACTAGGATAATATTTCTCTCTAAAAAGTTCATGGAAAAATGAAATTAAAGCATAAAGTTATTATTTGAGTGCAAAAAAGGAAATCCATGCACAATTTTTTATAATATGCATTTGTTATGAGGTTTCTGAAGAATGTCTACGTGTGTATATGCTTTATTTTCTTTAAAGGAGCCTAGTGATTGTCAAGCATCACAAACTGAGGAGTATGGTTAACTACAAACAAATAAAACCTTATCACCCATATATGACTACTGTAACTTCTGATTGTAGGGCGTCATGAGATGTTCTACAAGGAAATGTTCTATGTCATCAAGGCCTTTTTGGAAAAGATTCAAATGGCAATTTATTATCCAATTTAACCATTCCCTCATAATTAAATATTTAGGTTATTTCCAGTTTTTCTTGATCATAAATATCACTGTAATTAGCAGCTTTGAATATGAATCTTCAAGTGTCATTATGATTGCAGTCGTAGGATAGATTTCTAGATTTGGAATTCTTGGGTCCAAAGTTTGACCTCCTGGGCCAGCCTTCTATCTTAGTGGTTAAGAGAGCAGGATCCCACATGGCTAACTTCCATTGCAGCACTGGACCCCAAGGCTAAAAAAACATGCTGGACACACGTAGGTGCCAAAAATCCTGACAAATGGAGAAGGGATCACTCCCCATTGGGAAATGCTTTCTTTCTCTCTCTCTGTCTCTTTCTGGTGAGTGTATTCCTCACTTTCCTCTGGTAATAAATGAATTCATTAAAACTTAAAACAATAAAAAAGAAAATGGCTGAAGAAGGCCTTCCTAAATAACTGACATTTAAAAAGGTCAAAGTTTGACTTAAACGTCTAGTGATCTCGCTTTATTTTCTTCTGTTTAGTATTTAGAATATTTGTTTTTGCAGAGATAATTTCTTATTCTTTTGTATGGAAATCTGATGAGTTGTTTAAGGTTTTTGGAAAAGTAGTGCACATGAAATATTTTACAGGTTAGAGGTCTCCTGTGTCATCATTAAGTGGATTGTTGTCCTCATGGTATATTGTGGCAGAAAGTTGCTTCCTAATTTGAAGAAAGCAACTTGTGAAATCTGTTCTTACATTTGTTGTATAGCTGGGATCTATCTAATTGCTAAGAATTTTCCAACTACCCTCATTTCTGAATTCCTATTTTTGAAAAAAAAAAAAAAAAAACCCAAAAAACCAGGACTGTGTATTTTGAGAGGAGCCTAAGTGCATATTTAAGGTATGAATGCTTCTTTCAGGATTTGATCTGCGTTTCGGCTGGCAAGTCTCTCAGGTGCACAAAGGGGCCCTGGCTACTTCGTCATTCATGGAGGAATATATTTTAAAAATGCTTTCTTGACCCTCTCCTAACTTGGAGACAAGCACATTCCTCACTTTTTCCCAACCAAAGCAAACCAAATTTTCATGTGCAGAGAGTGTGTTTTCAATGGATTAGACCCAAAGCTATGTTGTTCTAGAGGTCTTAGAACTGCTTATGTAGTGCACAATAAGCTTTGTAGCACAATTTAAATGTTGATTTTAACATATAAACAGTCATCCAAAAGTATTTCAGAAAAGCTGTTTTTAGGAGTTGGTTTAAAAGTATATTGGATAATGATTTCTCAAACATGTTTATTTTTTTGGTGTCTTTATTTAGGCAGATGAAGTTTTTCCTTTTAGAGACCCCTCCATAAAGAAGTCCCGTGGGCTCCCCCTTTCTTCTCCCTCTGTCTATGCTCCTTCCCTTCCTTTTCCAGCTGTTTCTTTTATTCATCTAAGACATTAGACGACATTCTTTATTTTGCCGACAATGACTTATTTATACCTAATTGCCTGGTTCTGTGATTGTTAGGAAACTGTATTGACAATGATAATTTTCAGTTGTCTCACAATGAGGGCACATGAATTAGCAGAGATCCCAATCAAAACATGGCAAGTGGGAAACAAAGCCCCCACCAATGGCACATTTCTGACATTGCCTTTGTTAAGTGTTGCATTAATAGGAAGGTGACATTCTTTTGAGAAGTGAAGCATATGTAAATAGAAAGAGTTTTTAAAAATAGAATTCTGCAAGTCAGACTCATTTCTACAGCTTCGTATGGCAGAGAACAAGCTAGACAGAAATGTTCTGCGAGCAGTGAATGGAAATTGAAATTGTTTTCCTGGTTCATTCAGGAACTAAACTTTCTTGTGTGTTGGATTTTGTTGGGCATATAATTGGGTATAGTTGGACAAATTGATTCGGTGTTTGAATTTTATTTACCAGCGAAAACCCATGAAGTTCTCTTGCTTTTTCTTGGCAGCCATGCCTGGTTGTATGAGTTCGGAAATTATAAACCCAATATCTGGGTAGCATCAAAAGCAGGATTACCTGAAAGTGATTCCTGGGTTGCTTTGTGATTTAGTGATTAGGCTTCTTGCCTTATTTCTCTCTTAAGAGGGTATCTTAAAACTGCTGTATTCACTAATGATCACATTGGTTGTTTCCACTTACATGCCCCATATAGCCTATGTATCATCCAGCCTTTTCAAAGTTAATCTATTGTAAAATTAGACTGTAAAAATGGACTGAATTGCCCCCACCCAGGGACAATGGTGGAAGACTCACAGTGTCAGCCCCTCTATATTCCCCAGTGGAAATCATCACACAATTATGTGTGTTGTCATCCAGCTCCCCAAAGAGTTTGGCTTCCTATTCAGCCTTAGTTATCTCTAGGAAGTGTGAGCCTTCCCATTGGACTGGCCTGAAAACACACACTGTTTTCTCCTGATGGGGAAGAACCCTCTCTGAAGGTCTGTGGCTTAAGTGGCAGAGATGCAAAGGCAGCTCTCTCCCAGTGTTTCTAATTCAATTCTCCTCTATACTATCATGCATCGAATGAGTAATGCATCCAGTGAGGGAGAGAGGAAGAGAGGGGTCAGGAGGTTTGGGTTCCAGTAAAATTTAAATAGCCATTGCACTTGCAATATTAAACCATGAACACCATTTAGGACTCTGTTAGCAGATGGGACAAGTCAATTAGATGAACTGATTTTTCATGGTGTTAGGGATATAATTCTGGGATTCTTAACCTACAGGCAGTTCAAGACTAGATTTCAGGGGTATGGTAGTGGAACTTAAAAAATGGATGCCACATTTTTTATTAAATAATTGGTGTTTTTATAGGGACAGGCTTTTATCAAATTCTCAAATGAGTTACTGACCATAAAATGTTCAGGAACCACTGAATTCTATTGTTAAAACTTTTGGTTTTATTTCAAAAAAATTTTTTTTAATTAATTAATTTATTTTGGAGGTTTTTTTTTTTTTTTTTTTGCTATAGGGCGCATGTGCTCACCACAAAGACAGAAAGAGACAGAAAGACAGACAGAAAGCGAGAAATCACCCCCCGGGGGGGATGGCCACACAACAATCCCTTCTTCTCCATTCTCCTCTTGGGATCTTGGGCAGGAAAGAAATATAACACGCTATCCAAACTCAGTTAATAGCTTGGAGAAATGCATGTTCAGAGTGCTTTAAAATCAGGTTACAAATACAATTTTCAATTTGCTGGGGAGAAAATAGGAAGGAAGAGCCCTTTGGAATACAGAAGAAACTCATTGTATGTACATTATCAGTGTCGGTTCATCATATTCCTTGTTGGCCCACAACTCAACACATCTAGAAGCAGCCAAAGGTGCACACTCTCCCTATCGGTGACATCCAGGGAAGGTCACACCCCCTGTGAACTACTGTGAGGTGGGTTCTTACAGTTAAAGTGGCGGTAGGTAGAATTTCATTTTCTGGCATCGTAAAATTTTAAAGGCTAGTGATGTTATCAGTTAGGGTAATTTTTTGAGATTCGATTGAGAAACATGCTGCTCTTTGTGAGTTATTTCCTCCTTTGTGGGATATTCTGGGTGACTGTCAAGGACTGGCCCTGACAGATTCTGAAAAATATGTCTGTCTTAGTTTGCTGTGAAGGTATGGGTACCCTCGGATTGTGGTCTTTGGGCCACTGTGACGTGTAAAGCCTGGAGTTTATAAGGGCACTTTTCTCTCTTTAAAATTCTCCATTTCCCACATGGATTTTTTTATTATTCTACGACATGCCAGAAGTGTTGCTGTGACTATTTAATTAGTATGGGCAGATATATTGCTGACTGACTACTTACTGGAAGAGTTTCCCAATATGTTGAATCTGGCTGCTGATTTTAAGCAGATTTGCCATTTTACCTCAAACTTCTCAGGACTCTTAACCTCACTATGAAAAAATTCAAGGTCTCATCCACTGATGGCATTGATATAATATGACAAACAGTGGATCTGGAGAATTCCAAAGTAGAATTCCCTACTGAGTCACTAAAAGGAAAATATGGAATTTATTAAATGACAAGCTAAGTAGTTGCAAAATGAAATATGGAGATAACTACCTGTCCATTCAGTGACTTTATAGACTTCAATGACTTATTTATTTATCTATCTGTCTTTTTGGCTTGTCACTCTATAGCAAAATGAGAGTACACTGGAGAGACCCAAATTCTGGCCCCAGTTTTTTTCAGTCATAGCTGTTGAACCTTAAAGCAGTATTTCAGCCTCTCTGTACTTTCTTTTACTTATTCGTAAAAGGAACATACTATTACCTGCTCTAGTGACTTAATGTAGTTAGAGTGAGGAGGAAATGAGACATCAAATGTGATATTGCTTTGAAAAGCATTTTAAGCCAAGTGGGGATTGCTCTTTTCCCTGGTAGAAACCCTTCCAACATTTCCAACGTAATCAGAAGTCACGTGTCTTAGTGGCTCATAGATCTGACTCTGGAGTCAGACAGGGCTGGGTGAGGATCTTGACTGTACCAGTTATTCAGATGTGACCTTAAAGAAGCCATTGTGTAATTTAAGCCCTGCCTTCCTCATCTTTTATTTATTTTTATTTTGCTGTAGTGCACATGTGTTCGCTAAAGAGAGAGAGAGAGAGAGAAAGAGAGAAAGAGAGTCCCCCCCATGGGGGGGTTGGGGGCTGGCCACACCACAATCCCTTCTCCTCCATTCTTCTCTTGGAATTTTGGGCGCACATGCACTCACACACACACCCAGCAATGGGTCCAGGACGCAAGCCATACTGTTAGCCATGTGGGACCCAGCTGCCTTAACCACCGTGTCATCAGCTGGCCCACCTTTCTCATCTTGAAAGTGGGAGCAATAATAGTTCATACCTAACAGTTGGAGCATGGATTGAATGAAATAACTGCATGAAGTTCTAGCATAGACCTGATGACATCTGTTTGGTGCTTAATGAATGTGTGCTATCGTGAAGTTCGAGTCCCTTTACTTACCTTGTTAAGAGTTAGGATAGCCAGAGAACAGAACCATACATCTGTGCTCCAAGAATGGATGATACTCAGGCAAGCTGTCATTTCAGGGGAAATCATCCGAGGTCTGCTGGTTAGTCCTCAATAATCACCTTCTCTTACAATCAGATCGCATCTTCAAGAGGTGGCAGAATGCCAGTTGTTCCTGCAGTTCTCAGTTTCCCGTGCCTTCCAGTGGTATTCAAAATACTTCACAATTCAACTCAAGAAATTTAGCACATCTTCAGAATAAATTATTATTGTCATTAGCACATTACCACCCAAGAAAATCTGTATAGGAGCAGAATGCCCAGAGAGATATGTTGCCTGTTCATCAGCCTGTGAGCACCATATGTAGGAGGATGTTTTTGTTTCGGTTGTTGCTTTTTGTACACCAAAGCTAAAAGCAAGACACACCCGATGGTGTTTGTTGATCTTGTGACAACGGAGTTAGCAAAGACCCAATTAAAGCAGCTTAAACAGACTGAAAGACAAGAGCGCCAGCACAGAGGAAAATCAGAGGCAGGCCCTCTTGATAAAAGGACCAATGGGGGCATGCTGTGTCCATTTTACCTTTCTTCAGCTTATATATGTAAATGCGTCTGGCAAAGAAACTTTCCTAACTTGCATCATGAGTAAAAAGAAATCGAAAGAAAAATCTATTTTGATTATTTCCATTAAATTTCTTTTTGACGTGGACTGATTTTAATCAGCTTTCCTACTCAGCTATAAATTAGTCCGCTAACCATCCATCCACTCTGCTGCTCTCCCTTCCTTGTGATTCTTAGTACGTGTGCTTTAGCCCAGGACAGATTCTTTATACTTTATGGGTTTCCAAAGGTGATAATTTCCTACATTTTACATGACTATGTATACTAAAGGTGAAGCATTGCTTTAATGTACAGTTTTAGGTGCCTAAATCTCTTCATCCTTTTGAATAGCATTCCTTTCTCCTTTCCTATACATATATAAAAAAAATTTCAGCCCTGAATTCAAACGAAAATTCTTCCATTAAAGGGTATGTTCATTATTTATTTTGAGATGAATGCCCTATGGATCTTTAAATCTAAGCGTGGAAAATAGAAAATAATTCACTGTGGCTTGAAAAGGGTGGAGATTTCTTTGTTTCTTTTTATATTTACTCAGGAAAAGCTGACAATCGTCCCACATTAATGAACTACACCATCAATCACTGTGTTGACAATGAGCGGAAAAGCGAGGTATATGTCAGGCTGACGGCATATTGCCTTTTTCAGCGAGGGCACGGCTGTTTATAGCACTTTCGTTGGCAAAATTCTTTTTGCTCTGAAACAAGAATAGAAATGAGAATTAGAAAGGCAGCCAGTGGAAAGAGCTTTATGTTTTCAAATTATGGAAAAAGTAATAGGGGAAAATTGAGAAATGATTATTTTTGTAGTTTGTGTGCCTGTCCCACAGGACTTAAAGAGTAAATGAAAGATGAGAAAAAGGGAGTTTCTTTTATTTCTCATCTACAGGGTTGATTATCTTTCTCTAAGATCATGGCAAAAAGTTTCCAAGATTATGTACATCCACTGCATTTGAATCTGAGACCTTTACAAACATACACTGGAAATAACTGAGTTTATGCTACTCTGAGCACCCACTGTGGGTTAAATACAGACACACAAATACACACACACACACACACACAATGATGGAAATGACTTTGGTGGCTTCAAGAAGTGACAGCATTTTCTCCCATCTTTGGCTCCCCATCTCCCTTAGCACCGGTTAGAAGAGAACTAAACCTTGGTGGAATCATTGGGTCAGACAACATTGGGGGGATTGCAACCCAGATACGCAAGTTTGTGATCATAAAGTCCATGACGGGAAGCTGCCCTCATCTTTCTTTTGAGAGGCATCTTATCCTCTCCTTCAAAATCTGAGTAGCTTTGGGAACCAGCAGTTAGCGTAATGGCTATGTCGCTGGACTCCCACGGTTTGAGTTGACCGCGGTTCGAGTCCCGGACCCGGTGGCTTAAACTCACTCCGGGCGCATGTGTGTGCATGCCCAAGATCCTGAGAGGAGATGGAGGAGAAGGGATTGCGGTGTGGCCATCCCCCCTGGGGGGTGATTTCTCGCTTTCTGTCTCTCTGTCTGTCTGGCGAGCGCACGCGCCCTATAGAGAAAACCTCTCAAAAAAAATCTGAGTAGCTTTCACTATTTTCAACTTAATAAATTCAGAAAAATAAACAAACCAAAAAAGCCCTGATATGGAGCTAACATCAACAGCTAGTAATTATTACGGGTTTGTTATACATTAAGGATTATGTAACTATTGCTTCTTGTATTCTCATAACCATCTTGTAAAATGAGGGAATGTTTTCACTCTACAGGTAAGGAAACTGAGGCTGGGGAGGAGGGTCACAGCGTCAGGAATAGCTGAGTCACAATTTATGGATCTCTTTTTGTTTAATTTTGAAAAATGTTTTGCCATAGGGAATGTGTGATTGTTGGGGGGAGAGAGAGAGAGAGACAGAAAGAAAACACCTCCTCAGAGGATGGCTACACCTTTATCCCCTCTTCTCTATTTTCCTCTTGGAATTTTGGGCTTGTGTCCTCACGTGCCCAGAATGTTTATCTGGGTCTGAGACTTGAACGGCACAGTTGGCCTTGTGATCTCTAGCCACCTTCACCACCACACCAGCCCTGTGGGCTCTCTCTTAGTGACAGGTTCCAGTCTCTTCGGTGTTACCTCATTGCTTCTCAGATATTTTGGTCTCAGGATCCCTTTATAATCTTAAACATTACTGGCAGCAGTTAGCATAATGGCTACGTCGCTGGACTCCCATAGAGCCAACTGCGGTTCGTGTCCCGGACCCGGTGGCTTAAAACTCATGCTGGGTGCGTGTGTGTGCGCATGCGCAAGATCCCGGGAGGAGAATGGAGGAGAAGGGATTGCGGTGTGGCCATCCGCCCTGGGGGGTGATTTCTCGCTTTCTGTCTCTGTCTGGCGAGCGCACGCGCCTTATAGCAAAAAAACCTCTCCAAAAAAAAAAGAAATCTTAAACATTACTGAGGAACCAAGAGTGCCATTGTTTATATGGTTCATATTTATCCATATTTATTGTTACATATTAAAATGAGAAATTGAAGCATGTTTCTTACTTATTTAGAAACAATAGTAAAGCCATTACATGTTAACATAAAAAACACATGATAAAATGTTAACTATTTCTTGAAACAAAAATATTCAATGAGTTGCACATTTTTACAATCTCTTTGATGTCTGACTTAATAAGAGATGAGATTCTCATATTTATTTCTACATTTTTTTGCTATATGTCATTTTTGTTCAAGTATATGAAGGAAATCTAGCTTCATAAATATAGGTAGGTGAAGTAGTATTTTAATTTTTTTCTATAAAATTGTTAATATTCATCTTTGATACTACACCAAAACTCAACAAGTGCTGGTTTCTTCAAAGTTAGTTGCAGCTGGACTTTGATACCACAAAAATGAACTTCTTGTCTTTGTCATACTAAATTCACCAGTATCACTTTGAATGTATCTTTTGCCCATCATATCCTCATTTTGTAACATGACGCATTGGTCATTTAGAAAATGTTGGTTGACTGAGTTATGTTCTTTGGATTATGTGACATACTTTACTGTATGATGTAAAAAAATTATATCCAGTAATATCACCATTGATCTCACTAGAAAAGTTATTAGAAAGTGATCAAGTTCACAGTGGTGGATACAAGTTTGCCAAAATTTCAATTTTCACTTCAAAGTTTGAATTTTGTCTTTGGCCACACATATTATCATTTAAAAAAAATGATGGTCTCATTTTACTCATTTTTGAGAAATGTTTATCAAATATCCAGGTCTGAATAACTAAAGTTTGTCAGTTGTATTTTCAAGTGAAAATAGTGTTTTTTTTTTTTTTTTTTTATTTAAAGTCCTACCATTTCAGCTCTCAACTTAATCACACAAGTGCTTTTCTGGACACAACCATTGGACTTTGGCATGCAACAGAAAGCCTTAACTTGCATTTAGTATTTCAGAATGTAAAGGAGAAATAAGAAGGACAATATTTAATAAAATTTGATAGATAGCTATATTAAGTTCCTTTTTTCTCTTTCAGATAGCTATATTAAGTTCCTTTTTTTTCTTTCATGAGAGAGAGAGAGGCAAGTACTCTCAAAAGGATCTTACGACACTGTGATCCTCCACCTAGTCTTCCAGCCAAACAGCATCATGGGCGCCTGTCAGTAGGTCCAATGTGTTCAGATCGGCGTGGGATACAAACCTGGGATTCCCATGTGGCTCCCTATCACATAACAGCACCCTACTACCTGCACCACTGTGGCCACTTAAAATTTAATATTTTTAACAAGTTTAGTAAAACTAGTCATTTTATTACTTAATCAAGAACGTTCTTAAGTGAAGTGGTTTTTATGTGTTTGTGTGTGTGTTTACGTTAGTGCGAAATGGTAAAAAATATGGTGGTCACGAAGTATGGTTTGGTGTTATTGCCTTGATTCTTATAAGGCGACGGATGTTTTCCCCACCATTGCTTTTGCACCTTTAGTACAAATGTGAGCTCAGTAGTAGAAAAATTATTTTGTTCTAATGCTCTTAAAAGAGACTCAGAGACCTTCATGGTTCTGCAGGGCCGTATTTGAGGACGGCTGTTCTACACTTCACTGTGGATAAACACTAGTGATATGTGGTGACAGATGTGCCAACAACTTCCTGTTGCAAAACAGCAGGAAAAGCAAATAGTAGGAAAGAAATGGGATATTATTATGCCTTATAATAAAGTTTTAATGTATAATTTTATACATTTATGTCTGTAATGGCAGATCGATGCACTTTTTTAAATGTTAGGTTTTACTTTCTCATTGAGTCTTTGTGCTTCATTTCAAATAAGAAAAAAATCCACCATGGATCGGTGGGTAGCATAGTTTTGTAGCCATCAGCAACTGCTGAACTTCGTTTTCACTTTTACCATGTCAACATTGGAACATACCGGTTCTCTGTTTATAATCCTGAAGACTGGCTACTTGGAATATATTGAAAATATTTGTGTATAGTTACAGCATTTTAAGAGGCAAAAAACCACCAATTTCTCACGAATGCTTGGAAAGTTTTCTTTTCTCTAACTGAAAACATCTCCTGTTCCCTTTTAGCCAAGACAGAGGTTTGAAGACAGATCCTTTCGCTAGATGGAAGGCATTGTCTGAAAAACTACCCTTCCCTCATTTCGAAGTGACTCCTCTTAAAGAAGAGTCCTGTCTTGACTGGAAGTGAAGAAAATTTAGAAGTTTTATGGAAACTAATCATAAATCCTATTTTTTTTTTTTCAAATCCATGTCTCCATTGTTTGGGATGACCGTTGGTCCTATTTCCTGTTCTTGGGGCATCACGCAGACTCGGGAATGGTCAGAGCCTCAGACTGCAGCACAGATGACTCTCGGAGTTGAGTCTCCGGGTACGAGCCGTTGATATGGGTCTTTTATTCTGTCTCTTTTTCTGTGAGAATTTCTTCCTTTCAAAGAGAAAATGAAATACAAAAACTCTTGTGTGTGCTCGAGGTTCATTCACTGCAATCTGAGCAGTGTGGTATTTGGACTGAGCCTTTGAAGCTTCCATGACAGAGAAATGCTTAGGGTGTAGGCACTAAATTTTTCAGTTTGTGGATATTTTTCAGTTGTAGGTGAAAAGCATGTATAATACACTCTGTGATCTGGCACAGTTGAGGAACTGAAGTTCTGTTTAATCAGAAACTGTTTAAAAGTGTGGTAACTTACTAGTGAAAGCACCAGTGTTGGCTATAAGATAGCTTTAGGAGGTATACAGACAGCTTGAATTTAATAGTTACATGCCTTCTTTAATGGTTGCCTTTAGTTTAGTGGATCGTTCATTCTTTCTTTTTCTTTCTTTCTCTTTCTTTTTGCTAGAGGGCACATCCACTCACTGAAGGGAGACACACACACACACACACACACAGAGAGAGAGAGAGAGAGAGAGAGAGAGAGAGAAAGAGAGAGAGAGAGAGAGAGAGAGAACGTGAGAAAAAGCACCCTCCCACCACTACCACGGGGGAATGGCCACACTGCATTCCCTTCTTCACTTCTCCCTTTGGGATTTTGGACATGCACATGTATGTGCATGCGTGCATGTGCACACACACACACACACACACACACACCCCTACCTGGTATATTTGTCAAGCTGCCAGGTCTGAGACTTAAACCACACCGTCATCCATGTGGGATCCAGTCACCTTAATCACCATGCCACCAGCTGGCCTGTTTTACTGTTTTTCTGTCTAGTTTTTCTTCATCATCATTTTACTTGGGGCCAGCAGATCACATAGTTGTTAAGGCACTGGATTCACACGTGGCCAGCAGTGGTTTGAATCTCAGACCTGGTAACTTAAAAATCACATCAGGTGTGTGTGTGTGCATTCCCAAAATCTCAGGAGGAGAATGGATGAGAAGGGATTGCAGCATGGCCATCCCCCCCAGGGGGTGATTTCTCACTTTCCTGCTTACTGTCTCTATCTCTTCCTGGTGAGCACAGGCACCCTACATCAAAAACCTTTTAATTTTTTTTTTTTTTTTACTTAAATGAAATAGTGGGTCAATTTAAACACAAGTTATTAAGTAAATGACAATGAGGGTGATAGGTAGATTAGTGAAACATACACCAGTGATTAAAGCTTGGGGAAGTTGAATAGTTCAGATGAGTAGTGTTCTCATTCACTTACTCATCACAAATGCCTGCCTATTCTAGGGCTGGGATTCGGCAGTGGGTAATATAAACAAAGTCCCTTTCTTGTGGAGCTCAAATCTTAAGTGGGAAAGAGAAACAAATACACAGGGCAACGGCATTGGTGCAGGGGTAATGCCGTGCTCCCTGAGGCAGGATCCACAGGCAAGAGGCCAAGTTTGTGTCCAGAGGGCTCCATATACATTCTGGGCTGGCTGAGGCTGGGCTGGATCGCAGCATAAAAACCCTGCTGATAGTCTCTCTTTTAGAAGAAATAAATGTGTCTTATGATATCAGGTAGTTAATCAGATAGTGTTATAAAGAACAAATAAAGCAGTGTTTGGGGCTAGAACTTGAGGGGCTGCTGTTTTAGAGTCAAGGGAATCCTTGTCCAAAAAAGTTGCATTTGTTGGGAACCAGCAGTTAGTGTAATGGCTATGTTGCTGGACTCCCGCGTAGTCGACCGCAGTTAGTGTCCGGGACCTGGTGGCTTAAAACTCACGCCCGGCGTGTGTGCGTGCGTGCCCAAGATCCCGAGAGGAGAATGGAGGAGAAGGGATTGCGGCGTGACCATCCCCCCTGGGGGGTGATTTCTTGCTTTCTGTCTCTCTGTCTCTCTCTGTCTGTCTGGCGAGCGCACACGCCCTATAGCGAAAATCTGTCAAAAAAAAAAAAAAGTTGCATTTGATCAGAAACCACCATGAATTTAGTTCATTTTGCAAGCATGCCTTGGGTGTTTGGCTCTGGAATACAAATATAGATAAGACTGTTCAGAGAAGCTCCTAATTTAGGGGCGGAGGTCTTAACTAAAATTTAATAACATGGACTGCAATAATAGCAATGTATGGAAGATACTTTGGGAACTTGAAAGAGGAGAACAGCTGTCATAGGTGATGAGAAGTGAGGTCATGGAAGATTCCCTAGAGAAGGGGATTGTCCTGAGTTGAGTTTTTCGAGATGCGGAGGAGGTAGCAGGGGAAGGAGATGGTAGAGACGTAGGAACATTCGCATTCGATGGAACAGCATATGCGAGGTATAAAACATTCCTTGTGACTGGTATGTGGTGGGCATTCAGTAAATTTCTGTCGGATAAAGAAACAATGTGAGGAGTGCTCTGGTATGGCAGGGACATCAAGATTGCAGCAAGGAGTGGAAGGGGAGTGTGCTGCCAAGTTAGCAAAAGCCTCATGCTTGCCACTTTGGAAGACTTGAACTTCTTCCTTTGAGCTATAGGGATCCAGGGGTTGATTAATGAGAGCAGAGACATGGCACACATGCTTCATTCATGAACCACTCTTGTGTCAGTTTGGGGATAAATTTGAGTGGGATAAGGAGAGCACCAAGGAACCAGGAAAGGGCAACTGGGGAGAGAGTCAAGAAAACCCTGAAAAGAGTAATGGGAAGAAAAGAGCTAGAGAGAGTTGATTGACTTTGGCAGATCAGGCATCCTTGGTGAGTTAAAGCAGCTTAATTTGTAGGGCCATTCAGTTGGTACGGTGGTTAAGGTGGCTGAATCCCACGCGGTCAAATACACAGTTCGAGTCCTGAACCCGGTAGCTTGAAAAACACATAGGTTGAGTGTGTGTGCACGCCCAGAATCCCAAAAGGAGAATGGAGGAGGAGGGATTGTGTTGTGACTGGTCCTCCTAGGGTGTGCTTTCTCTTTCTCTCTGATGAGTGTACACACCTTATAGCAAATTTAAAAGAATAATAATAATGAGGATGATAATCATAATAAATACAGCTTTTGTGCAATGACAGTGGAATCTGAATTTGGGGGCTTTGAGGACTCTACAAAGGGTGAGCAATTCTAGACTGGGGATCAGAAGCTGTACTGTGTACAATGTTAAGTGTTGATTCAGAATAGGCCAAATATCCAGCCTCACTCAGAGACCCAGTTACAAGGTCCTCTGCCTGGACTCTGCTCTCCAGAGGGCCCCAGTTGGGCTCTTCCCAGTGGCCCTCTTTCTATGGAGTCACCTGGAGTCTGCCCACCATTCTAGATCATACTCAGGGTTCTTCAGGCTCAGAAACTCACTGCTCCAAAGGCATTAAACCCATTTTTAAGGCCTAGTTTAGTCTTCTCCAGTGGAATATACTGAGGTTTATTCATCTCGTCTTGAAGGCTGAATCAGGGGTTGTTTGTGAGGGATGAAGAGAGAAATCTAATGTAAGTACTGGTGTGCTTGAGGCCCCTGGAGATTCAGGTTAGTGCTAGAGGTGGAAGGAGAAGGGGGCAGGGTGTGGCTGGGAATGGCTGCACGTACCACTGAGTTCTTGAGTGGAACTTTGATGAGCCTAAGAATTCTAAAATTGACCATGGCTTTCCGGGTTGCTATGGAGGATTATGTGTTAAGATAAGAGAAACACTGCATTTAAAGGTTGTTAGTTTTATAGTTAACCTTTACATATTTAGACATTTGCTATGTGAGCCCCCTTTTATTAGGGATCATCCTGAGTTTCAGGATCTTTGTATTTGTTGTGAATTATCCACCTAGGAAATACAGTAATGATTGGTAGGTGTCCAGTTGCTATAAGGCTACTTAAGTAAATTGTTACTAAATACATTTTTTTCCCCAAGAAATTGAGGTTTACCTCATCTTCAATCAAGTACTTCACATGTTTGGCCTCTGTACAACCCCATAGAGGCACAACCAGAATTGAATTAAATAGTGTAGAATAAGCTCACATATTAAAGTAACTTTTTGAAACCAGATTTGGAAAAAATGAAAGCAACCCCTCCCCACCCTTTTTGGGTAAAAGAAATCACAACTTTGCAAATCCAAAATCTAGACAACAATCTTTGTGGTTAACCTATAGAGTGAAAGTTAATTAAAATATTTCAGAAAAATTAGAGAAAAATGTAGCAAAACCATTACTAATTTACCAAGGAAGTATATTAAGAAATTATATGCTTACAAGTTATTTATAAAGTCTTGGACATATTTCTTGATCTGATTAAAACATACTAAGTAGTTCCAGAAAAAATTCCTTTCTAGATAAAAAGATCCAAGAAATCAGCATGATCATCAGATTTATCCAATAAAAGAAAGGGCGTAGGAAAGAGTGAATTCCAGATAAGTCCTGTGTAATACTCCTGAAGGCCATGAGGTCACCAGTAAATTAAAGTTGGATTTGGGGCCCAGAATCTTTGATAGCCATTTCTATTCTTCAAGGCTGGAGGCCAGACTGCTAGAAACAGGGCTGAAATCCATGGGGAGACTGAATCCTCTCTGTTACAGCACTTGACCCATCCTTGCATCCCTGGAATCCAGTAGGTCTGACCAACACATATTGGAGAGTCTGTGCATCATTTGATAAACTTGCATTGCGTGTCTCTGACAGAGATGAAATCATTTTCCTTAGCTCATAGTTTCAGCAAGTGCTGCCCTACCCATTGTGAAGTAATACAGAATGCAGTGTGATATAAAATAAAGGGGCACTAAGATTTTATTGGTAGGCTATCTGTACCAGGCAGGGTGCTGGGTTCTTTCTTTAATTGTTCAGTGAATCCTCATGACAACCTTGCAAGAAGGCCAAAGAAATTAAAAATACATCCAAGTTCACAGAGCTTAAATGGAAGATTCTGGAGCCGTGCTGCTCTGCTTCTACTGCCCTGATATGTGCCCTTTCCTTGACAGCACATTGAAGGGTGTCAAAAACTTCCCCTTTGGGACCAACAGTTAGCGTAATGGCTATGTTGCTGAACCATGGTTTGAGTCCCGGACCCGGTGGCTTAAACTCACACCAGGCGCGTGTACGTGCCCAAGATCTCAAGAGGAGAATGGAGGAGAAGCGATTGCGGTGTGGCCATACCCTCTGGGGGGTGATTTCTCGCTTTCTCTCTCTCTGTCTCTCTCTGTCTTTCTGGTGAGCGCATGCGCCCCCTAGCAAAAACCTCTCCCAAAACACACACACACACACACACACACACACACACAGAGAAAAACTTCCCCTGCATTGGAGGATAGTTCTGTTTCCTAGACTCGGGGCTCAGAGGGACCTTGGGGATAATACAGTCCCAGAATCCCTCTGATGCTTGCCTGCTGCTGCCGGATTCCAAGCAGTGCCAAGTCAAAGTGCATCTGCTATTCTGCCTGATTTTTTTCCTTCAGTGTCTATTTCACACTGAACATTGTCATTAAGTAAAATATGACTCCAGTAAGATACCATTAATACTTAAGTTCGGATACTTAAGTTCAGCATTTATGCCTTTAGTAAGAATCCAAGGACAATGGAATATTTCAGAGAAATGGAAGAGGGAAAGATCTGGTCCCTGGGGAAGGCCCTGACATGATCTGTCTCCACTTCTGTACCACTTGCTCTTACTGCCCAGATTCTCCCAACCAGGAGGAGATGGTCTCTGAAACAGAAGCTGGGTTTTCCTCAAACCTTGGCCAGGGTGTAAGTGGATGCCTTAGTGGACGAAGCAGAGGGATAACCAACCAGAAGGCTCTGGCTTCTCTCAGTGGCTGATAACCCATCAGAAGGTTGCATGGTCTCTGTGTGTACTGCCGGAAGTGTTTCTCTCGTATCATTGATGTCTTTCTGAAATGTTAAACCCAGAATGAATCTTCAAAACTTAAAAAAAAAAAAAAAAAAAAAAAAAAAATAAAACAACAAACTGGAAAAAAATGGATTCTAGTTTAAAATTTTGCATGACGGGAAAAACCAATCCTGAATTTTCTGTTATCAGTTTGAATTTTCAAAAATCAAAGTAAACCGAGGGAACCATACCATTGAGCACTGTCTAGAATGAGAAATCTTTCATGAAAAAGTCACTCATGAATTTCTGCCTGAATAGTTCAAGCAAAAGTGTGTTCTTTTTGCCCTACTGGGTCTCTTTAATATAATGGTATATTTGGAATTTTGAGGTAGAAATGAAGTTTTTTTTATATAGTAACTATTCAGATGATGAAATGTAAAATGATAATGCAAGATCAGTCATTCTTGTTATGAGACATCAGGCTAATATGATCATAAATATTAAAGTCAGACAAAACCTTAAACATAGAGTTCCAAGAAACATACTTTTCTCAAAAGTGATTTTCCCAAGTTGTCCCTAGTAGAGTAGACTCTGGTGTCAGGTCGTGTCACTCTTTCGCCCATTGGTTGTTCACACTTAGATCCCTATAACAAGGCATGTTCAGAATTGTTTAGGTTGAAAACTCCTTTGACTCTAAGATCGAGATTCTTAAGAGGCTCATGGTGGCTTGTTCTCTGGGTTTAGACAAAACCACTCTCTGCAATAACCAGATAATATTTGGAAGCAGATTGCTCATTGTGCTTGTGGAAAATTGTGCTGCAGTTTGTTCATACTGTTGGAGTTTCCCATGTGTCTTTTCTTGGTGGGGAAATTGAAGAGGAATCTCACAGTCACTAGTTCGGTAAGCCCAAGAGAATCAAGGTCAAGCTCATTGTCCTTCTTCTGAGTCATACGCTCCTGCAGAAATGGGGCGATGATGAACCCATCCTGTGTGAGGTTTGCGTGGCCTCCTCATACTTGCTTGGTCACCCCTTCCTGCTGGACAGGAGGCTTGGCTGAAGTGTGGGAACCAGTGCCAGAGTGAGAGAAGAAAACCCAAATAACTCACCCCATCTTCCCATCTGCCTTAACAATTAAGCTGGGGTCATTTCTTTCCAATGATTAAAGTGAGGGGAGACAGTTGTGGGCATTTTCAGGTCCCTTATCTACCTACCTGTTCACTTAGGACAAACTCACACTTTGGTCTTTTCATCCCCAGATAACTTGGAATTGGAGGTTTTTCAGTCTGATTTGTTTAGTTCCTGAGTCTCTTGTGCCTTATGATGCAAAACTTAAGGTTTAGCCTCAGTTTCTTTTTTTTTTTACTGGTGTGTGATTGTGGTTCTCGACTTAGGCTTGGAAGACTGAATGTAGTAAGAAAGATGGGAATGGTGGTTGATTTCCACATTTGCAAAATGATTTCTCCTTATTTCATTTTAAATTCAGAACAATCCCTTGAGGATCAGAGGAGGAGTAGTCCCATTTTACAGGGAGGAAGAGACTTAGAGTGGTGAAAGAGCTCGCCATTCAGCTAGTTGGTCTCTGCCTCCAAATATTTATTCCACTGTTTTCTCCACTAACCATGGTATTTCCCATCATCACTGCCCTGTCTGTGAGTAGAATTTTTATCCTTGTTTTCAGTTGGAAAACACTGAGACTTTAAGAAACTTTTCCCCCAGGTAAACCATTGATTCAGTGGCAGAGCCAGATACCAAGCAGAGACCTCCTTGTAGGTCACACTCGATCCCTTACAAGTCTAAAAGAAACAGCAGGGCCCTTAACGCACCCCTTAGTGAAGATAAATTCTATAAAATTACATTTCAGCAGCAAAATAGACAAGCCCAGTAATTTTGGTGTGAAATGTGCAAAGTCTTATTTACAGAACATCTCACGATGCCGTTCCCAGATGTCTTTTTAAAGAAAATTTTAGTTACATGCAAAGGAACTGAAAACCAGGAATATAATTGGTAAGAAACGTAAATCTGTCCAAAAAAAACAATTACAACAACTTGATGAGATATATATTTTCTCAGCATCAGCATAAAAGAAAGAACATTCTGATCCAGAAATGGTATGTAAGTAAATAAACTTTAATTGGTTTGACAATGCCCCTTTTCCTGGCAGTGCCAAGAATCTTAGCATTATAATTACACAGTTCTGGGCAGACATGTGGTTTCCATTAAGAAAGAGTTGTGATTGACTGAGTTCATGAGGCATGTCAGAAAAAACACATCAATGTCTTTATAAGAAGGGAAGAGAAATGGATCTAAATGTATTTATAACTTCACAAGATACACATTCATAAATAGTTTCAAAAGGGCATACATTTCTTTAATTCTGATGAAAAAAAAAATCATTAGGGAAAGCCATTAGGGAACATTTTGGCCTCTGCTTCCACATGAACGCAACACAGTGACTTACATTTAGGTAAAAGGAATACCTTTTTTTTTTTTTTTTTTTTTTTCCTTACAAGGATTTATTTAAGGGTTCTGGAAGGAAAATGCAAGCAAAGTCTTAGTTGAATAAGCTGTTGCTTCATGGGTTTAAACACCTCCCCCCACTCCCCCTTTAAATGTTTTACCATTACCAAAAAGATTTTTCAGATCCATTCTTTTAGTTCCGTGTGGTGTGCCAGGCAGGGCATATATTATATCCCTCCCTCAACCCTACCCCCACCTCAGTGTTTTAATAGAAGAGGAAACTGAGATTTGGGAAGTTAGTAAGTTGCTGAAAGTCTTACAGCTCACAAATGCTTTTAATTTAAAAAGTGTTGCAGAACACGTTAGAGGGGGTTGTGGTTGGGCAGGTGGGGAGGGGCTTTTCAGCCTTACATTGTGCAAATGGCGAAACTTCACCGGTAACATAGATAAAACTTGAGAAAGGGTTTGAATTTTATATGCAGAAAGATAAAATGAGCTAGGTTGGAGAGGGTGAATTTCCTCCAAAAACATTTTAAACTGAAACCTAATGACTTGCCTTAATCACCTAAAGTGACTAAAATATTGAGTAGTTTATTTTCTGCTTTTGCACAAATACTTTTAAGATGACAAACATTTTCAGGCCTGCCAAATACTGTCATCTTCTGGCAACGTTAACATCTCACACTTGATATATTTTCTTGACAACAGAACAATTGTGTGTGTGTGTGTGTGTGTGTGTGTGTGTGAATGTGTATGTGTACTTTTTCTTTTCTTGAAAAACATTTTGTCAGGAAGTAGTGGCAAAACATGTGGTAGTGTTTTAAAAAAAGACTATCTCTACAAAGACATCTCTTGCATAAAATATGAGATTTTTTAATTTAAAAAAATAAATGAGTGACTTTGCTTATTCAATGGAATGTCTAAAGCTGTTTTTGTAAGTGATTCAGATATTTTTAAGCAACCATCTGGTATGCTAGAGTGGGTATGCAAAATATTGTTGTCTGAAATTAATGAAACACTGGCCTATGATATCATCAATAATAAAAATAACAAGGAATAATAGCACTCTTTATTGAGTGCTTACTATGTGCCAGACACTGTGTTCTGTGGAACACATTTACTTAATACTCTTATTAGTGCTAGGAGGTTGAGATTATTAACCATGTTTTACAGAGGGAGAAATTAAAGTTCAGGAGTCAGTTGCCCAAGATCACACAGACAGTAAATAGCGGAGCTGGGAATTATGACCTCCTCATCCCCCTACCCTCTCAACTCCAACAATGTCTGTTAACTCTCTTTGCAATGACTAGGCATTCAGACATTTAGCAGGTCCTAAAGCTAAGGCTCAGAGTTGCTATTCATTTGTGAAGTTCTTATACACCTCACTGGCTGTTACCATCAATCGACTCATCAGTGCTGAGAAAAATGAAAATGGTGGGTTTCATTGAGATTAGTCAAGTCTATAGCTGGATTACCCCTGACATAGTAACTAGGGAAATAAAGACCCTCAAAGGAGCATGTTATAGAATTAGTGTAATTGGTATTAGCCTGCGGCCAGCAGGTGGCATGGTGGTTAAGGGCGCTGAACTCCCACATGGCTAACCGTGGTTCAAGTGCCGGACCTGGTGGCTTGCTTTCTCACTTTCTTTCTCTCTCCTTCTCTAGTCAAATTGAAATAAATAAATAAACAAAGTTAAAGAAAATAATCCTGTAAAAAATTGTTATTAGCCGGTGGGTTTATAGTTCTTAAAAAAAAGTGAAGGCACATTCATATCTTCTTATTCTAGTAATAATTCCCAGTAAGAGTCACTATGGGCAATGGCAGACTAAGAGAAAAAGGCACAGGGATGTTAAGGGACTTGTTTGAAAGCATCCAGTTAGTTTTTGCTTGAGTGAGCCCAGGGATCTAGATGTTCTAACTGGGAGCCCAGTTCCATGTGGAATCACATTGCTTCTCAAAGTCAAGCCCGGTGTTTATTTTCCAGGACTGTACAAGTGACATTGCAGCGAGAACTGGTCTTCGTGTTACTGCCCTTTGGTATTATAGCAGCAATTCAGGCCTGTCTAATTGCATTTGCCTCCTCCTCCTCCTCCTTCTTCTTTTCTTTTCAGTTTCTCCATATGGCATGTGCACTCACTAGAGAATCAGTGAGGAGGACAGTAAGAAATCCCCCTCGGGGTGATGGCCACACTACCATCTCTTCTTTATTCTCTTCCTGGGATTTTGGGCATGCATGCACATGTGCCTGGCATGAATTTCAAGTTGCTAGGTCTGGGGTTTGAACTGTGGCTGGCAATGTGGGAGTCTAACGCCTTAACCACCATGCCACCTGCTGACTCCTGCAATTACCTTCTAACACAACTCTTTGCCTAAAATTGTCTCTTCCTCCTACCCATTTCTCCACACTGCAGCCAGGGAGCCCTTCCTCGCACTGTCTTCTGTTATGCCTCCCTCCAGCAAAGACTCTTTAGCTAACTTTGATATGAATTGAGAGCCTCGTTGACCTGGGATGTCCCCATAGCATACTTTCTCTCCAGCATGAGCACCATCTTGGTTTTATGGTGGGGTTTTGCTGAGTATAGACTTTATACTTCCCCATCTGCATTTTGCATCCCCCAAAGCCCCAGCCCCAGGTTTAGAATCATTCCCATCCTGCACCAGAAGGCTCATTTTTAAAAAAGTTAATGTAATTTCTCTTATGACAGAGAGAGAGAGAGAGAACCTCAGCATGGTCTTGCTGCTGTGATCCATCCCTGAGACTTTAGCCAGCCCCAGGTCATGGGCAGGCATGTGCCCTGAGTACTTAGAGGGAGGTCTCCAGATCTGAACTAGAACCTTCCCATGTGGAATTGCCTCAAAGTGTCTTGTTTTATTTTTTTATTGCTATACCAGTGTCTGGCCCCAAAGTCTATGTTTTGATTTCTTCTTGAAGTTGACTTGATCCATCTCTTTTTCTGTTTGTTTTGTTTTTGCTCTAGGGCATGTGAACTCACGAGAAAGAGAGAGAAAGAGAGAGAAAGAGAGAGAAAGTGAGAACTCACCCTTTCCCATGGGGGATGGCCATGCCACAATCCCTTCTGCAGTCTCCTCTTGGGATTTTGGGTATGCATACACACATGCCCAGCATGATTTTCAAACTGCAGGGTCCAGGTCTGAACTGTGCTGTTGGTTATGTGGGATCCAGCACCTTAACCTCAATGCCAGCGACTGTCCCCTGATCTAGCTCTTAAATGTCTCTTCCAGTGACTCCTCTGAAGTCCTGCTGGTTTTTGTTTGGCTCTCTCATATCACTCATCACTTTCCATCTTGTATTCTGGTTGGTTTTTCCATGTTTTCTTTCTTCTGCTAAGACTATATTCTCCTGAAGGGCCTGTGCCATCTAGAACTTTGCATAGAAATAATATGCCCCATAGCCCTTAGCAGGGCAAGGCAGGTAGTCAACAGATACTGTCTGGAATGAAGGAGGTGAGTAACAGCATGTCTTGGGTGATGCTGTAATAAATTAATATGTCTTGAATGAATGAAGACATGAATGAATGGCTGTGATAGGCATTTGATCTCTTACAAACCCTCCCATCATCTTGAGAAAGGGAGTATGAAGTGGGCGTTTTGAAGTAGTTCATGTTGATCCTTTGTTCTCAGTGCCACAACCACTCTACTGTCACAGCTATGAGTGGGGTTGGGGCTGTACACAAAGCGAGGAAGACTTTAGTAAGAAAGGCTGCTCCAGGTTTCTGGCTGTCCTGATCATAGGGATGCCTGCATTTGGTTTTAATTGGTGTTGGAGTACAGTGATCGCTGTGACTAAGCACTTGTCTGAGGTTTTCCAAGAGCCTCACAGCCATTTGTATCCATCATTTGACATGAAGAGGTTTGCATCTGTGCTCCAGTCTGACAAGAAATTGCCCATCATTTGGCACAGGGGCAACAATTTCCCATCCCAGCAGCCTGTGTCCAGGCCTGTGCATTTTATTAAAAGCCAAGAAGCTCAGCTCTCTGACTTGAGGCTGAAAGAGGAGGCTTTGTAGAAAATTCCCTTCTCCAATTTGTCCCGTCCAGATTTTTGCTGGAAGAAAAGAGGTGTACACTCCCGCTGTCCAACTGCTGTGATATTGAGGCTGGTAGCTCATTTAGGAGTTGGAGGTGTCCCGATGTGCCTCGGAGGCCTGGCAGCTCATGTCATGCTTCCAGACATTGTACCAATGTTCCTCTGGGGCAGAGAAGAGAACCTAAATCTGTGGTGGCAAGAAGTGGCCTCCAGAGAGTTTCCCACTAGAATTTGCAGGAGCACGTTCAGCTGGAGACACCAGCTGCTGAATGAGCTAAAGGGGAAGACCACTCTGAGGTTAAAAAAAATTTCCCCTTTTTTCTGTGTTACTCTGTTGACTATATTTTGCCTAAGTCTAAGCTAGAAGGAGAGAAATGGAGCAAAATATTTCAAGCCTACATCAGCTAGGGGCAGCTCTAACAGGCGATTGTACATCTCTAAATTTATATTATTACTATTTATAAAGTTATTTATTTAATTTTATTTACTATTATTATTCAATTTGAGAGAGAGACACACATACAGAGAGAGGTGGGGGAAGAGTGAGAAAGCAAGATGCCAGGTCCAGACTCAAACTGTGGTCAGCCATGGAAAGCCCAGTGCCTTAACTACCACACCACCTGTCAGCCCCAATATTATTATGGATATATTCTTAAGGCAGGCTCAGAAGAACAATGGAACCTATTTAAAGTTGGGTGGTATATCAGACAGGGTCCTTTGGTTCCAAGCAATAGAAATTGACTCTTGACTAAGCAAAGAGATTTATTGAAGAGATAACAAGTAAGATTAAAAGACAGCAGGAGAGTTGACTGATTAGGTGCTGGGAAGATGAGTATGTAAGATGGCCCTGGGGATCTGGGTTGGATAAAGTAATGGCCTCTCAGGAGGCTACCAACCGAAGGCCTGGCCTCCTCCTGTTTCCTCCCTGTGTCTTATTCTTCTCTGTTTTCAGAGTCTAGGATCAGACTGAGTTTGATCAGCCAGACTTAGTTATCAGTTTCCATAAGATCATGAAGAATGGACAGAGGGAAGATCATGAAAAGAAAAGCACACTTACAAAGAGAAGGTGGAGGGATGGGGCAGGAAAATGATAGACCTCTACCAGAATGGACCAGGTGCACTGCAGATGGGATCATGGTTTCTTCCATCTTTGTGAGCAAAGACATTCATTCATTCATTCATTCATTTTCATTCCATCTATTACTAGCGTTTGCTGTGAACCAGATATTGTGTTAGCTGTTGGAAATTTACTATTTAATAACTTAGTTGTCCCTATCATAAATGTGCTTGAGTCAGAAGAGTTAGGGGGATGGCCTGTTTTCCCACAGTGTTGTTTCAGAGAGCTCGTGGGATACCATTGCCAATCCTAGTGAGTTAGGGACATGCCCAGAAGCGGCTCTGGCCCTTGAACTTCCCTCTGTAGGAAGTTCATTTTTCACTCTCCCAGCCCCTAGTCATGCTAGTAATTGCTTCCAGTAATTTTTTTCCCTGTAAGTATTTATCCACATAATTTGCAGTTTATTAATTCCAACCCATTTATATTTCTTCTGAAGTGTCCTTCTATCTTTTTCCTGGGTAGTTAGTCGTGTGATGATCCCTGTTAAATTTCCAGGCAGCCATGGACACATGTAATATTCTTCTTTTGGGGGTCAAATTTACCCACTGCCTCCTGGGAATGTCTAGTAATAACTAGGAGAAAGCACAGAGTTATGGAGTCAATGTCTACCTGCGTGACTCTGGCAGTCCTGTGACCTTCTCTGTGCCTTCATTCTCTTATCTGTCATATCAAGTAACCTCTGCCTTGTCTACCTCTTTGAGTTGTTGGATGGAGCAAATGAAACAATGAACATTAAAAGACTTTGAAAAATTAAATTGTTCTTAAAGCCCAAGGGAGTATTAAGATTCTGTGTCTTCACCATAGAGGAGTGAACATGTGGGGTGATGATTCACAGTACAGATAATGAAATAACAACTTAATCCAGTGTTTATTGTATGCTAAGCACTTATGCGGATTACCTTATGTAATGCCCAACCCCTGGCCTACATGGGCAAAACCAGTACTATCTTCATTTTACAGATGAAGACACTGAGGCTCAGGAAAGTAAAATAGCTTGCTTAAACAGCGACTGTGTGTACATGGGAAGCCTAGATTTTAATGAAAGTTTCTACTTTATTTCCCCAACTAGACTAGTAAATATTTCCTCTTGTTTCACTCTTTGCAATTTCTATCTCTTAGTTCTAGGATGGGAAGCTCCATTGTAAATACAGGAGTAAAAATCTGGATGCTGGAATTGGGATGGCTTCAACTTCAAATTTGTCTCTAACTCCTCCTAGCTGTGTGATCTAAGGAAGCCCAGTTATTAATCTCTGAGCCTCAAATTTCTTACTGAGAGATGGTAACAATAACAGGACCTTATCCATAGGGACATTTAGCAGAAACACACATGAAAAGCTATAGCAATAGTAATTTTAATCGTTACCAATTGGATGACGAGTGATTGAATTGCTAAACTAGAGTCCAGGGAAGGATTATATAAGCTTGGTAAACCCAATGAAATAAGAGAGATTAAATTCTTAGGAATTTTCTCCCCTCCCCCCCAATTTGGAGATGTCCTCGAATATAGAGCTCCCTGACTTAATTTGGTATTCAGGTGCATTTGGTTTGGTCCACAGACTATTTTTTAAAAATTGAAAATAGATGCCAATATCATAAAATCAGATTTCTTATTCACATCCATATATCTGACTTCTCTCATGTAATTAGAAAATAGAAGGCCATGGGCTCACACTCCTGCCTGACAACCACCAGTGGGGGCTGATTGTAGCTGTTCTCTTCATGTGGAGATGCAACACTTCCATCTATTCCTGTAGGCGTTTGAGTTTGAGACCCCTGCCAGAGAACCACCTGAGCCAGCCTGGGAAAGCCAGGGAAGGAGATAGAAATGACTCTTTAATTAAAAAAAAAAAGAATCTAGTCCTGGAATTGTACTCATTCCCTATTTTGTCCTGGACTTGTCATTGGCATTCTCTTTCACCTGCCTGACCATGAATTAGAACAGCCTCTTGTTGCATGCGAGGGACGGGGCGGGGGGGGGGGGGGGGGGGAGATTAAAGGGAAAACCAGCCAGAGGGATGAGGAAGAATGTTGTTTCTTAATGAAGCAGGGGAAGGAGACAGGGGCTGAGAGAGACAGCATGGCTTGCGGCTTAGCATTTATCACGCTGTTGCCCCCTGACCTGAAAGCCATGCTGGACAGAAGAGCCAGGCTGCTGGGAATGGCTTTGCTGATGTGCCACTCCTGGGGTAAGTGGTTATTGATGAAGGAGCTTAAGTGGTGTGTGGAGAACATCAGCCCTTGAGCTAATGCTCTGGACTTCTGCAATGTACACCATTTCCTGGGAGCTTCGCTCCACAATCCTGCCTGTACTTGGAGTCAAGGGCCGAACTTCCTGGGTCCTGTTGGCATCCAAGGCAAGAAATTATACCTTCTTCTCCCAGATACTGGACTAGGAGTTAGGAATCATGCTGTCTCTCTGGTTTGCTGACTTTAAACTCTGATGGCTCTGTTTTAATGGCTTGATTACTGATCTAGGAGTAGGAAAACAATGCATTAGTGGCATTTGTGGATAATGGCAATTTGGAAGGTGTCACATCCAGAAGCAATCTGTGATCCAGAACTTGGAAAGAAAAAAAGGAAAAGTTAAAAACAGAAAAACAGAGAGTAGGGAGAAAACAGTAAAAGTAGGGAAAAGACAGGCACTTGCATTTCTTACTTTGTTTTTTCCCCGAAGTATGGATATTAAGATGAAAATAATTTAGAGATTATCTCTCCCAATCATTGTTGGTCCTGACTTTCTATTAGAATTTCCAGGCAATCTCTAAAACAAGTATTGATATCTAGTTTCTGTCTCCAGAGACTAGAAATCACTGGTCTGAGATAGAGCCTAGGCATCTGCATTTCAGAAAATTCCCCAGATCATTGCAGTGTGCAGCCAGCTTGAGAACCCTGATCTAACTCCTCACCTTAGAGGTGGTGTAAGTAAGTGGTGTTCACACAGCCACAAAGCTGCCTACTGGTGGAGGCACCACCAAAAATGAAGGCTGTGAGTCTCTCAGCGTTCTTTAATTTAGGGTTTCCTTGCAATCACCATTCTCATAACCTTCTGTAATTTTTCCTATATCTTTATATCATCTGTACTATTTTTAACTATAAGTGTATCTACATCAACTCACTCTTTAAACTTGAATTTATTTGAAAGGAAGCTTTGCAGTCATGCAGCAAGTGGCAGTCAAGTCTTACTGCTGTGCATGGAAGGTAGCCACAAAATACAGGCAACGAGAAGGATGCGACGTTATTCTATTGTAGCTGGAGGCTGTTGCCTGCCAAGGACTCTGTTGAAGATGGGAGATGAATGAGCATTAGGTGTTTGAGAAACGCTAGCACCAAACTGAAACTCTCTTACTGACCTCATCAGAACAACGAAGAGAAAACTGAAAAGGGAATGACTTTCTCACTACGTGACTTGATGTTATTTAATGCTCATATATCTGTACACTACAATAGTTCTGAATATGTTATTGCTACTGCCTTATTTGCCTTGAGACAGTGATGTGGATATTTACATAGTAAGAATAGTAGTTTAAAAAAAGGGTGATTCACAAAATAGAAAAATGAAGTGTAAACTCAGGTCATTAGACAAAGGACTTGGAAAACTTAGAGTAGAAACCTGAAGTACTTATAAACAGCACTAGAGAAATCAGTTTTCAAACTATATGAGAGTATTAACATTGATGATTTTGGCTGCCATTGGTATATTACTGCAAGCAGAGTTTGTCAGCAATGGTTTTAACTAAAACAATAAACTGAATGTAAAGGCACTAGAGACTTTAAGAACAGTTCTTTTTGATTTTTTTATCCCCTTTTTTGAGATTCCAGGTATGATTTGTAACTTTATCAGATGCTTGGGAAATAAGCTCCCAATGAAAGGACTCAGATAGAATGGTAGCCAGTATTTCAATGCTATTTTTGATTATTGGGTTTCCATCTAAAGAGACATAGTTCTGTTTTCTTTATTTAATGACACACGAAAAAGTAAAAATAATATGGTGCACGTTAAGATTCTGCCCAGATAAAGTACTAAAATACTCTCAGATATGTATTGTTTAAAAATACTTATCCTAATCTGGGAGTTTATTGATTCTAGGTTTTGGTTGAGTACCTTATCTCTGATGTCATTATCACCTTTTCCCTCCCTTCCTCCTCACCAGACCCTTACCCATGTGGTAGCTTTCAGTTTCCAAATTGAAATATCTGCTTCTTATTCCTTTTGATTTCTGAAGACATGAGAGCCGATAGGGAGTCTTCGTCTTCGGTCAATACTCTTTGATACATTTACCTCAATGGCATGTTCTTCTTCATGTCGTTGTATCCACACAATAATTAAATGCACCTTCAAACAGTATTGAAGGTAGGTAGTCTTTGAGCTTATTGCTTAATTAGTTCAGGTTTGTCCTGTAGTTTCCCATCACCATGCAATCGATACTGGCCTAGAGAACATTCCACCAATATTGGAAAAGATGCCTCCTGCCTCCACGAGTGGCTGCAGCACAGTACAGATTGTGTTGTAAATGAGTTGTATCCGAAATATCAAATCAGTCATAGTTGCAGAGAGCTTGATGAGTGAACGTACCTCTTCACGACATACTTTTATACACATGAAAATCCTGCATGCCTCCTTGGGGCCTATTGTTTCTTTCCTCTTTTATGTATTCAGATTACCAAGAATTTCAACCAAATGAAAGATTTTTTTAAGTGCCGCCAAAGGGACCTCGTGTACTATTTTACCACCTTCTGGGCCACCACGGTAATTTGATTGAAATGAAAAACTGGTGTTTTTCTGACAGGAGCTCTGCTGTGAGCTCAGAGTACAAGTACTCTGCTGTGAGCTGAGAGATCAGGAGCCTCAGAGACGGATATCCAGGGTCTCCTAGATACGTGTGGCATGGATAGTCTGGTGGGTCCTCTGATGGCTCTGCTTCACAAGGTGACAAGTCAGTGTCTGGTAGAGGCCTAGAACAGAAAGACCCCACAGTTTCTCATCTTTTATTGTGTTGAATTTCTTTCCAGGATAATTTTGATGAAATCAAGAGCTTCATAACCAGGTGGCTGGGTAGAAGTTTGACTCTGTTTAGATCCACAACATGTACTTGTTCCCTTAAATACCAATGGGATTTTATTTTCTGAATCAAGAGATCATGGATACTTTATGAAATTAGTTTCAGCTAGGAAGGATTTTTCAGAAAGAGTAAGCTGGGGGACCAACACATGGCATAATGGTTACGTTGCTGGACTCCCATATCGTCAACCGTGGTTTGAGTCTCAGACCCAGTGGCTCAGAACTCAAGCTGGGCATGTGTGTGTGCGTGCCCAAGATCCTAAGAGGAGAATGGAGGAGAAGGAATTACAGCATGGCTATCCCCCTAGGGGGTGATGTCTTGCTTTCTGTCTCTCTGTCTCTCCTGTCTCTCCGGTGAGCACATGCACCCTATAGCAAAAATATCTCAAAAAAAAGAAAGAAAAAAAAAGAAAAAAACAAGCTGGATTTGTGATGAAAAAATTCAACTCTAACAAAATAATTAGACTGTGAATGCTTTGTCAACAGGAATTTTTGTTACGTTATTAATTCATTTATTTAACAAACATTGCTCAAGTATCTTCGATATGCCAGGTGCTAGGCTAGGACCTGGAGATACAGCGGTAAATAAGGCAGACAAAGTTATGGTCTTCAGGTAGTAGGCGGTTTGGTTTAATCCTGTTAATCTTTGCATTGTCATTGCTTAATGTAGTGTCTGACATACAGTAGTCCTCAATAAATGATTGTTAACTTGAATATAAAGTTTGCCCAAGTGCATCCTTTTCATCTGTGTTTTTAAGCTTTGGTCAATCTGCACTTCTGATTGAGCCTTGCTGTGCAAACAATACTATTACTAACAATTGTGGCTGCTAATATTTATCTAATAAATGTCAGAAGATTTACATTCATTAGCTCATTGTCTCAGGGCACTTATCTGTTTGACCTAGGCTTTCTTAAGATATTTCTAGGCATGTTCTAAAACCTCACTACCTTTATCATAGAGTTTCAATCGGTTTGTGGTTTGGTCTAGGCTCTTGTAACTTATTTCGAATCCTCTTTCCCAAGCCATACATTGGCAATCAAATCTCATGCGTGGAGCTCATTTTAGGCACGTAGTAGGTATTCAAATCGATTCTGGCCGCATCAACTGGCTGCAATTTTAAAATGATCTCATAGCTTTACAGATAATAATGATTTAATGTCATTATTCAATCCTGGTTTGCTATATGTGTCCCTTGGACCTTTGTTTGTAGCACTGTCTTAATGAAATATTTATTTTTTATTTTGTTAATAAAATATTTAAAAGGAAACAATTTCAATTGTTTTAAGCATCATGCAGTTCTGCATAGGAATTGTAGCTTCTTGTACTGCTTTGCCAGGTGCTTGTAGACTATAGCATGTGTACATCAACAACGTAAAACCCTTAAAAACCCAGGACTCAGAGTACTTGAATGTTTATAAAGTATTTTAAAATTAATTTTTAATGAGTTTTAATATTTTAATATTGTACCGGATCTTAAGTAAGAAAGTTGTTCTCGTATTAGGTAGAAGAGTACGATATTACTTCACAGGATAACGTTTAATTAAAGTACACTAATTTATGTATTTGTTTATTAGCTTTATCCCTAAAGCAGAGAGAGAGCTTCTGCATGATTTTATGAAAAATGTAAATGAGGATTTTGGCATCGCTAATAAAGTTAAATTAAAATAGGTAAAACTGTATGCTTTTACTTTTATAACTTTATGAAAAAGCGCTTTAACACATTGATTTGACATATAATAATGTTTCAGTGAGAAGATTAGACTCCCACAAAAACAACCTTCTATTTTTCTAATTTCCTTTTGGGTTTATTAGGTTTTACCTGATTTGTTCTTGTCTCCAAACATTTTTCTTTGTTTCTGTAATTACTGGAGTCATTTTGATGTAAAGATATTGTAGTAAGATTTTTTTTTTTTTTAACATTTGGAAAGAGTTATCTACTCACCCTCAGTATGGCCCACTTTGAGTATTGATATAATAAATGAGAAACACCTTATCGAATGGTATTTATATTCTTTGCTGATTTTGCTTCTCCCTAACTTAGATTTTATGCTCCTTGACAATTGGGGTCTGATTTTTTTACAAATCTGGGGTTTTGAACATCCGTCACATTTTAGTAATTAGTAACAATATTATAGCTTTAACCTTATTATTATGGAACTTACTTGCTTATTTTTCCTTTTCTAAAAAAATTGCTTAAATCTCTTGATTTAGGCAGGGAGACAAAAACGAGGAGAACATCATATTGGAGTATTTCAGAGTTGTATTTAAATGTTCTAGATACATTACACAAACACCTATCGTTAATGTCTTGGGTGTCATTGGTACACCTTCAGGAGCGTCCCGTTTCCAGCAGAAAAGAAAACAGATTCCAACCACTTTGAAAGGGAGACTGCCCTGAGATATTTTCTCTCTGTTCTCCCTTTGTTAGTTATTTATATTCACACTTCTTCACTTCACTACGTTCCTTAGTAAACAGCTTGCAGGGGGGTTGATGTTTGTTAATGAACTGTCAATAAACACATGTTCTCCCCGACTTCTTAAGAAAAGACTATTTTGGGGGAGAGTGTGCTAGTTTCCAATTCCTGTTCACGCCGTGGAGACAGAGAGAGGAGTCTTGGCTGAGGACCGGGCCTCAGAGCTGGGCACGGCTTGCAGTCACGTGGTGGAAGCACAGCCTTTGTGCCGGGAGGAAAGTGGCAGATTTTGATAGAGAGCATGCCAGCAGTTATTAGGAAGAAGTCGGGAAGTGTTTGGAAACAGGGCTGCTAGCATTCCCAACAAAGCTGGAGGAGAGGTCTCTCAAAGAACAAAAGGCAAACACACTCTCAGGGTGAGGACTTTCTTTTTTTTTATTGACATAAGAGACATGAAGTGAGTCACAGGCTTGGAGAGGGGACAAACATCTTTGTCAAGGGAAATGGGGTCTAGTCATGTTCTTTCTTTCTCCTGTTTTTATTCTTGCTTTGGCTCCTCTTTTCTCTCTATAGCTAAATATCTCCATTCAAGTATCTAATGAAGTCCTTCTGACTGTAAAATGTAATACCAACAGAGAGGGGCCCTGGTCACTTGGAAAAAAAAAATACAATAAAAAAAAAAAAAAAAACCACTTTCTTCCACCCAGTGGCTTGCGGGTAGAAGAAAGGAATGATATTGTACCCAGCGAGTGGATGCAGTGGGGCCAGGGCTTGCCCTTTTGTTTTTGGCACAGTCCTAAACTACAAATAAATGAGAGGAACTTAGACCAGCCTTTCATGAAAACTATTTATAATCTAATTAGTATTATTACTGCCTTCTATTCATTTTGAAACAAATTGTCCCAAGAGCAACAATTCTGGAAATTTTTGCTTTGGCAAAAAAAAAAAAAAAAAAAAAAAGAAAGAAAGAAAGAAAGAAAAGTTGAATTTCCCAATATCCTTGTCTGTTTTTTTTTTTTTTTTTCTTCAAAATTTCTTGCATTGTTAGGGAAGAAAAGTCTAGTCTAACTCACAAATGCATCCTTATTCTCATGTATATTTGATACCGGCCCCAGTCTAATCTGATAAAGTGCACTTTGCCTGTGGTGTCTTACAATAAGCTGGCTGCATTAGTGCCGGGAAAAATCAATACCGATTTATAATTTACCATCGCAAAAACCTATCACTTTTTATGACCCTCCATCCTGGCTCATTAATATTACATTAAAACACACACGCCCACTGCAACAGGGGGAAATTGTAGCTTGTCAGGTTTACAGCCATAAAGAAACCTTTAATTGGGCTTAGTTGGGGAATTCGGGCACAGATTTTGTTTATTTGTTTTATTTTTAATGTATGATGTTTACCTTGGTGGATTTTAAGGTGATCCATTATATACCTATGTATTTCTCTGAAATGAAAGAAGAAAAGCATGCTGCAGAAATTCTGGTTTATACTTGCAACGTTAGCGCTTATCATATACGTTTTAAAAGTCCTTAATAGTATTCTCTGTTTTTCTGTAGTCTCCATACCTTTTCTGCTTTCTTCCTTCCTCTTTCTGTGTGGTTTGGGATTTTTTTTCTCTGGGCTGAAACATTCTAGGTAATGGTATTTCTCTTATCTTTTTGGCTTGTCATCGTTGATATTTATCCCTCCCCTTCAGATCACGAAGAACCTAAATGCCATCTTTTGCATTGTCTGTCTCCCAAAGAAAAGATGCATATTTGATTTTTCTTCCACACCGAATGGAGAATATTACGCTGACCTGGCTTGAAAACTGAGCAATGCTCCTAGTCCTTCCTCTTCTTCAGCAAAGAACTACCGACTCGTGTGTGTGTGTGTGTGTGTGTGTGTGTGTGTTTAATTCTTTCACTCTAACAAAACCCCCAAAGAAAAATTAAACAATGGTTTTTCCTTAATCAAGTCTATTAAGCAGCGTTGCCCTCATGTGTTTTTAGACTTAAAAGTCTTATATCTAAATTCTTTCCAGATAAGTTAAAAAAAAAAAAAAATGAAGTCACTGTTTATGTTGGCAGCAGCAAGGTGCTCTATTTATTTCATACTATTCAAATAGTTTCCAGGGAATTTTTCCTGCTAAAAATCACGAAGAGCCGACCTTACGACGTGGCTTGCCCCTTTTTCTTGTTGCCTTCAAGGTTAAGGTCCCCCCTCCATGCATACACTTCTCAGAAAGAGCCAAGATGAAGTGTAAAGCAGAGCCAAATAAATAAATAAGTAAGGGAAGGGGAAATTCAGTGTGTTCTCAAGTGTGCAGTAGATCCACACCATGCAGCAAATACATGTCGTGATTGGGTTTTTAAAAGACGTCCGCCTCGCCCCTGACTGACAGGGCCTATTGATTTTGTAGGTTTCTGCCGTCATCGGTTTCCAGCCTCACAGCGGCCGCATGTCGGGGGTCAGGGCGCACCGGGGCGCAGTGAGCCAGCCCTCGCCACTTCCCAAAGTGAAGGGCCGCTGAAAGAAAATCAATCATGTCATAAGTGAGAAGCATCAAAAATTTTCCCCCTGTATGGCCAAGGCCCATCAGCCTGTCTCCACTCAGTAGCTAAGGTTAGGCATCTGTCAAGTCAGACTAGGTGAAAAGTATTAGAAATGCCAGTTAACCCATGGCTAGACTGGAGGTGTGATGCTGCCTCTTTCCTTTGTTTGGTCATCTGGGATGACAAGGTTGGTGTTCTCACTTAATTTTTCAGCCGGGATCACTTCTTTTCCCTCCCTTCAGTCTCTGTGCCTCCCCCCCCCCCCCCCCCCCACCTTTACTCTGTTTATTTCCAACTGGTAGAGTCAGAATGGGTGCTTTCCCTGCATGGCCACTGGGAGGTCAGCCCTGGTGCCTTTTTAATCAAGACATAAAATGTATTTCCCTAAACGAAGCAGATTCTTTTTACCACCCCTTTCATATCTGGCTTTGGAAACCCACACGACACAGATAAGTTTAATTGTGAAATTAATTGAGCACAGCACATGGTAGACATTTTACTTGGCTGCTGTGTGGATGTTTCTGAACTGACAGGACATGAAATGTTGTTTTCTGTTTAATTAATTGAGAGAACATACACTGGGTGATCGGAAAAGTTACGATGAGTTTTTCTATGTGAAAAGGCACCATGACTTTCCTGATGACCCAATACTTTCTGTTCTCGGAGGCACGATCGGGAATATACTGTTCATTTTAAAACACCTTTTTATAGTTCTTACATTCCAAACCTATATGATGAGATTATATAGTTTGGTGAAAGAAACAGTATTAAGTGTCCAGCTTGAAGAAACCCTTTTATGTGGACTTTCTCATTCTGGATTTGGTAATTTGCTAGAGTGTGATGAGAGGTACCGTTTGAGACAGAAAACGTTGAGTATGTGTTCTATTGCACATGATAGGTTTTGATTCAGATATTTTAGATTATATACTATTTTAACCAATAAGGTTCCAATGGATAGTTTTGTTTGCTTGTCTGTTTTGCTGGACTTGGAGGGTGGGTTGGAGGACCGGCCGCCAGGCTGGCCTCACTTTGTAATTTCTATTGAAGAGCTCTCCCTTTCAAGATTGTCCCTCTTGGTCGATGCTGGTTCCATGACATTGCTGTCAGTTTCAGACCAGTGCAAAATCTCCAGTGTAGAGATTCTGGAAAATCTGCGAGGGAAGTCCATCTGGGTGTAGGGCAGATTTGAAGACCTCCTCCTCCACTTGGCATGACCACCCCAGGAGTGTTTGAAGAACCTGAAAACGAATTGAACAGAGAGCTGTGTTGTAACTTTCCACACCTAAATTGACATTCACTGCCTGAACCAAGATGTATACTCACTAATAAATATTTTAGCTCTCTATGCCTCAGTGATTACACTGGCCATTCCATACAGATAAAAAGACAAAATGTTTCTTTAATCAGTACTGTGATGTGAGACCGTTAAGGTAATAGTGCTTGAAACTATTAGAATCTCAAAGATATTGACTGGCTTGCTTTTGGCATGGCAATTATAATTACATTTTTAGGTTACATTTTATGGGTTTATACTAGTTATTCTAACATAAAAGAAATTGCTGTCCAGAATTTTAACAGAGGGAGAATGATCTAGGTTGAAATGCACAGTAGTCCAGACATCAGGGGCTGCTAATATACCATCTAATTGTGATCAATACTTTCTTTTCTAGTTTCTGTAATGACAAGGCCTTTGCAATAAAAACACTACCATCTTTTTGAAATCCACAGAATGATAAATGACCCAGGCCAACTTTGGCGGGGCGGGGGGAGTGTAGTATATTTTACATTCCTAGTGATTCATTATGGGTTTGTGCACATAGCTGGTATGAAATCAAGCTCGGGAAAAGGAGGAAAAGTACCCAACAAAGAAATCCATTCTGCCTAAAATGCTTAGGTTTACATCCCATTACCACTGATATGAGCTAAGTACGCTCATCAGGAGGCTTAGGAACCCTTGAGTATTTAGATTCTTTTTGTAACATTACAGGGGGGGAGAAAAGCCAGCACGAAGCACGACTGCCTTGCTGTGTATGAATGGCTAGATCAGCTGAACTCATGTATTACATAAAAAGAACCAATTTCATTCTGTCTTGACAATAAACGGAAGCTTATCTTTGAAAGTACTCTTAGCTAGGTCTATTTGCTTTTGGAGACGATCTCTCCAGTAAGCTCTGGGGGACAGGTTATTGCAGGTAAAGAAAGGAAATCTGGGGGCCGGCAGGTGGCGTGGTGGTTAAGGGTGCTGGGTTCCCATGTGGCCAACCGTGGTTTCAGTCTTGAACCTGGTGGCTTGCTTTCTCATTTTCCCTTTCTCTCTCACTCTTGCTCTGTCCCTCTCTGGTGAATGAAGAAAGAAAGAAAGAAAGAAAGAGAGAGAGAGAGAGAGAGAGAGAGAGAGAGGGAGAAGGAAGGATGGAAGTTAAATAAAATAATTCTTTTTTTAAAAAAGGAAATCTTATTTCATTAACTTTTAGGGACTCAATTTCCTTTGGTATAAGCTCAGTCTAATCACCCAGACCCTGTTTCACAGGTACTGGGGTGCATTGCTGTCCTAATCAAACCTAACTGGTCATTCAGACCCAACAGTACAGTTTTGCGGAAGTCCAATAGGGGTTTGTCAATTCTCTAGTACAGAAATGCGAAAACTGTGTCAGCGTGAGCCCCCTTTCCATCTCCTCCCCAGTCGTTATGTCCCACACCGTTTCTCGCTTGGCTGTTTCTCTCCAACTTGCCATGTTTGACTTCCATGTATACGTCGCCTGTGACATTTTGCTTGAGGCCAGCACTTAGCATATAATATTGAAGATGCCTGAAATCTTTCCATCTTTCTTTCCTTTCTTCCTTTGAACTTGCTTACTCCTCTTCTCCTTTTCTCTTATATTTCACTGTCCAACTCTTTTTTTTCCTTAACAAAACAAAACAAAACAAAACTCATTTACTTAAATGAGTTGGAAAAGCAGACAGCAGGTGGCGTGGTGGTTAAGGTGCTGGATTCTCACATGGCTGACCATGGTCTGAGTCCTAGACCGGGCATCCTGAGAATCATGCTGGTGTGTGTACTTGTGTGCCCCAAATCCTGAGAAGAGAATGAAGGTGAAGGCATTGCAGCATAGCTGTTCCCTACTGGAGGGTATTTCTCATTTTTCCTCTCTTTCTGTCTCTGTGTCTCTCCAGTAAATTCCAGTAAATGCATGTGACCTGTGACAAAAGCCTAAAAAAAAAAAAAAAAAAAAAAAAAAAAAAAAAAAAAAAGGAAAGCAGTATATAACATTTACAACTTTAGGACTGAGTTATTTGTTTGTTTATTTATTTATTTGTTTGTTTGTTTGTTTTTTGCCTGTCACCAGCCCTGGAATGTATTCCTGTTACTCAGAAAATATCATTTTCTTGTCTTAGTAAACATAGCATACAGTAAGTACGAAGTATGGAGACTAGGGGCTCTTATTTAAACTTTATTTTCTAATGCTTTTGGTCAGAACTGTGGGAGTAGATACAGGGGGTGAAGGAGACCAGGTTTGTACATGAGATCATTAATCTATTCTTTTTTTCCCTCCTCCTGAATCATGCTTGGGCAAAAAGGAATAAAGGGTATTTCCCCCTGAAATACCCAATTCATCCTATCAGAATTCCCACAGTGACTTTCCGTACTACGGTCTTAATGCACCACTCTTAGAATGGCTCATCACTGACCAGAGCTGATGGGGTCTTTGAACATTAGACAGTACCCATTAGTCAAGGTCCCTGGGCTAACATCTCTGGATGGCATTTTCTTCTAAGTGTGCCATTAGTTCGTATAATGGACTGGTGTCTGTCAGCCTTTGAGGCAGGACAGAGAGGTGCATCCAAGACCCTTTGTTGGAAGATGGACTGACTGTGTTTTTTTCTCCAACTGGAAACATCTTCCCAGCAACATTTTTAGCCCTTGAGAGACAATAAATGTTAATGGCTTCAGTGAAGTCTTTATGATCTCCCAGGTCAGGAATCTTTTTCACCCCCCCTTCCTTAAAGTCTCAAATATGGATTTACAAAATACTCTTCAGAACCATTATAGTCTTTTGGGTAAATAGTTTTCATTTTAAAACACTTTTATAATACACACATTTTAAAAAGTGTTCTAAATATGTATTTTTACGATTGATCATGACAGCTCCTGCAAGAGCCATTATTGCCTATCAGGGAGATAATGTGTGTGTGTATTCAAGAAATTGTCTACCCAAAAAAAAAAAAAAAAAAACCCACAAAACTCAAAAGCTGTGTATATTTCCAATGAGGATTTTTTTAACCAATAAACTTGAAAAAATTATGCAAAACAATTGAAATGTAGGCAGAACATCAAAGTGAGACAGTTCAGAGTTGAGAATTTTTGCAGTGCCTCTCAAGAGGCAACTGAGAAATTCCAGAAATGCTGGCTACCTATATTTGAAGCTGTGCACATAGGTTACCAATGGTTTGGATGGTTTGTCAAAGTTTCTGCATCGAATCTGCATTTCTTGAAAGACAGGCTTTGTTTTGTTTGTTTGTTTGTCTTTTAGAGAGAGACTTTTGCTACAGGATGGGTGCACTTGCTGGAGAGACAGAGTGACAGAAAGTGAGGAGCCCTCCTCCCCTATTCAGGGGGACAGTCATGCTGCAATCCTTTCTCCTCTCTTCCTCTCTCATGATTTTGAGCACACATGCACATGTGCCTGGTGTAAGTTTTAAGTTGCTGGGTTTGAGACTTGAACCACAGTTGATTATATGGGAGTCCAACAATGTAACTATCATGCCATCTGCTGGTCCTAACAGGCTTTGATTTTATTGGGCTTCTCTGAACCACAAATTACCATCTTATCCCTGAGGGCTAGAAATCGGCCAGAAAAGGGTAGTTACCAATAAGTATATCTACATGTTGGTTTCTCCAAACTCATCCAACCAATCACTGTGCTAGAATTAGGGATACGATTACAAGCTACATTTGCGCCCTTGGGCAGCTGGTATTCAATAGAAAGGCAGAGATGTTCATTTTGGTGAATTCTCCATAGGAGTATGACTGAATGAGAATACCAGCAGAATTCCTTAGGAATAAGGATGGGGTTGCTATTCATAAGATTTGGGTATGTGTAAGTCTCCTTAGAGTGCATGTGGTGTTAAAAAATTGAGAATGCTGGATCCAGCAGTTAGCGTAATGGCTATGTCGCTGGACTCCCACGTAGTCGACCGCGGTTCGCGTCTCGGACCCGGTGGCTTACAACTCACGCCGGGCGCGTGTGCGTGCGTGCCCAAGATCCCGAGAGGAGAATGGAGGAGAAGGGATTGCGGCGTGACCATCCCCCCTGGGGGGTGATTTCTCGCTTTCTGTCTCTCTGTCTCTCTCTGTCTGTCCGGCGAGCGCACGCGCCCTATAGCGAAAAACCTCTCCAAAAAAAAAAAAAAAAAAAAAAAAAAAAAAAAAAAAAATTGAGAATGCTGGGCCAGGTGGGAAGAGATGATAATCCAAAGATGGCATTGTAAGTAACCACAGTGACTATGACCATAGTTCTTACTACCACTGCTGTTATCAGGAATTATTAAGACCTTGATGGAACATTTGGCTAGGAATACTATATGAATTAATTTTGACTTCAAAGGATAAATTTGTACCTCATTCAAACAACAGATATGGCATGCCTTCTGAGTGCTAATAACTTGGGGATATCCTGATAATAAGGTCCTGCTCTCATGGAGAACTAACCTAGTTATGAGGTTGAGGGGAGGTCCTGGAGCTGAGACATTAAATTTTAAAATCACACATGTAAATGGGAAATTTATACTGTGATAAGTTCATAAAAAGGGGGACATCAAATATTTGATTGACTATGTGACCCTACCTAATAGAGGAGGGAGAGGAGGGTGTGTGTGTGCGGTGGTTTGACCTGGTAACGGGAGTCAGGAAAATCCCTGAGAAAGTGAAGGAAGTTAAGCAGGTGATGAGGGTAGAAGTGGGTGGTAGGAAGTAGGAAAGTATTTGAGGGAGGTGAATAGGAGATGAAGAGGGAATGAAAGGAGGAGAAACCAAAGGATGCAGGAAGCTGGTAGAACTACCAGCCGCTCCCTTTCCAGTCTATCCTTCCCACTTCCTTTCATTCTTTGAACAAATACTTATGCAGTACCTCCTAAGACCCAGGCACTGAGTAGGCGATAGAGATTCAGCTCGTATAAACAGTCAAAAGTCCCTACCTTCATGGAGCTTAGATTCTAGTGGTGAAGACAGACAATAAACAAATAAACCAGTAAAATACATAGCATATAAAATGGTAGTGCATTCTACAGAAAAATAATAATTCAGAAAATGGGGAGAGGGAGTGTTTGGGATGGACATGGGGGGGGAGTATCTTAAATGCAGTAGCCAGAAAAGACCTCATAGATTGATTGGTAATTAAGCTGAAGGCAGGGAGGGGGTGAGGCGTGCAGATAACTGAAGAAGCAAGTTCAGGGCAGTCACTAAATTGCTTATGTTTATATGACAGTTGTGTACCCAAATATGACCGCGTGAGAGAGAGAGAGAAGAAGAGAGGAAGAGAGAGCGATGGTTGGGGGAATAGAATGAAGTCAGCTGAGGGTTGAGTGACAAGGTACCCAGCTGGGTGGGTGAAAGATAGGGGAGGGAGAAAGAGCAGCTATGAATGCAGATTGAGGTGGGCAGGCAAGACAATGGTCTCTCCTGATAAGCACCTTCCTCAAAGGTCACCAGCCAGTCATGGAGACTCAGCACAGACACCCTAGCTTTTGTGTAAACTGAAGTTTCATTTTCTAGAGAAGCCAGTGCCATCTCCGAGAGGAAGGTTAAAAATCACAGTGGCAATTAACAGATGACCAAAAAGAAGAAATACATTTTTATCCTCGTTCAAATGCTTTGTTACCCATACATAAGTCTCCTTGTTCTGTTTTCCTTCCCAGCATTAGTACTTTTTTTTCTTTTTTATGGTTTTTGCTATAGGCCGTGGATACTTACCAGAGATACAGTGAAAGAGAAAGTGAGAAATCACTACCCCTCCTCCCCTCTAAGGGAGATGGCTATGCCACAGTCCCTTGTCTTCCATTCTCCTCTTGGAATTTTGGGCAAACACACACACACACACACACACACACACACACAGTGTGATTTTTCAAGTCACCAGGTCTGGGACTCAGACCTTGGTCAGCCATGTGAAAGTTCAGCACCTTAACCACCCCATCGCCTGCTGGTCCCAGGATTATATTTTTTAAATGTCATCTTTGTTATTAATCTCTCAATACTGGGAAGCAGTTTCAAAGTTAAACTTTCCAGATTTGGGCACTTTTTTAAGATGGAGGTGAGAGAGTGTACCCGGAGTCTTAGCTCTCAGAGGTAACTCTGAAGGAAAAAGTCTTGGCTCACTGGGCTTCTTAGAGACCCCCTACCCCAGTTCCTGACATGATACCTCTTTAGGCTTTGGAACCACTGTGATGCCTTTGCTGGTGGCCTTTTGATCATTTTCTCCTTGATCATTTCTTTCTATGACATTTTCTTCACAAAACAGAGGTCCTCCTGAAGCTTGGGACAAATCTTTCTTGTTTTCTAGTGATTAAGCTACCCAGTTCTTCAGGACCTGAGGTGAGAGGTATCTGACAACCCAGGCAAAAGCAAAGCCCCCAAGAATGGAACCACCGAGACTGTATTATAGGGTCATGGTGCTTGATACTGAAAAGTAATTTCATTTATGTTTGCTTGTTCAAGTCCTCATTTATATTTCCTAAAGGTCTAGCTCTCAAATCCAGTTGATTTTTTACAAGCATTCATTTGGCTGGCTGCATAGAGCCAGAATTCATAGGCCTCCCTGGACTGGCTACTTCCAAGACCTATGGGAATAAGAACAATGATCACTCACTCGGTGACTTTCATCATCAAAGTATTTTCTGAACTCATTCTTCTCACAAGAATCAGGTTAAGCATTGTTATCCCCACTTTCCAGATGGGCGTGCCCAGATTTCATTATTCGGAAGATAGATTTCGAGTTCATGATAAATGTACTTAGCATTATAGTAAATGGAAGATGAAAAGACCTAATAGGTCACCCAGTGTTGCCCCTCCCTCTCCACCAGAACAGGAAACTCCTGCAATCGACTTTCTAGTGCTTTGACCAGTCTTGGTTTAAAAGTCCCATGGGAACCTCCTTGTAAGGATAACCTTGGAGAAAGACTCTCCTTCTAAAAGCTGCTTTTGTGGTCTCAGAACTGCGACTCCCCCTTCTCCCTAAGCTTGGAAGTAAAAGGCATATGATTGGAAGTCTTTTTTCCTTTCTCTTTTAGGAGACTTGCAAATTCCAAGAGTCACATGTGTAGTTTTTTCCTTTCATAGTAGATTTTTATATGCCTTTCTAGGTTTACTAACAGACACACAGGATTTTGAGTTACAGTTGGGACATGAGCTCATGAAATTAGTCTTAACTGCTTTAACCTGTAGGTGCTTGTGTTTATGGAATAGGCAAGTCATAATCACTGACCACAGCCATTAAAATCTGATGTGAGTCAACTTGGAGTACAAAGACTTTCTATAAGTCCACCCTCTTGAAGCAGAAATGATCACAATTTAATATAACGAATATAATTAATAAGGAGTGTGCCAGTGACCTTGAATATTAATATTGTTTCCTTTTCCTGTAAACAAACCAGGCTATTTTATTATTATTTTAGTGTGTAATTTGGCATAAACACTCCTTTTCACATAATTTCCCCAGGTGACTTTTGTCTCCTTGGCAATTTCCGGCTTTAATAAAGAAAACCTAATTAAGAAGGAGCTGTTGATTGGTTTGCTAGTGTAATTAACACAGGTGATGCTAATGAGTTTCTATGAAACTGGTGGTTTATGGGAAAAAATAAACAGCCCGTTGTTGCATGTGGCCCAGCTGATATCTGCACTCTGGAAGAAATGATGATTTCCAAGTCTCCTGTGAGTGGTTTGTGGGCATGGAGTAGGCAGATAAAATATTTTATAAGATTCATTAGTGGAACTAGACCAAATTGGGAGCAAAAGTCTCAATATTAGACGATATTAAAAAATCTGATCTCTGGCTATGGTACGTTTTAGGTTTGTCTTTTTTTCATGTGTCCAAAAAGAGGCAGCTTTCTTTTGTTTGGGAAGTGTTTCTAATGTTCATAATAGGCATTGTAAGTTTGCAAAGCCCCTGGCAGACTTCCTAGAGACATTTTAATTTTCATTCTCCTCTCCCTGACTTTGGCCATCAACCCTTAAGGATGTTGCGACCAGGAAAGTCCGTGAAATGCTGCAGAAATGAAGGCTCCTGAGAGACTCCTTTCTTGGCCTGCAGTTGCTTCCTGAGGAACTCTTTCTTAAAACATTTTTTGTGCTAGAGGCCATACGTGCTTACCAGAGAGAGACAGACAAAGAGAAAGCACCCTCCAGGGGGAATGGCTAGGACACAATCCCTTCTCCATCTCTCCCTCCTTTCAGGATTTTGGGCTTGCATGAACATGTGCCTGGCGTGTCTCTCAAGCCTCTGCCTCCAGTACCTGAACCGTGGTTGACCATGTGTAGTCCGACTGCCTTAACCATCATGCCACAGAGCCAGCTCAGAACTCTTCAGTATTTGTATTTTTAGTGACATCTATGCTAGTCTGGTACATCTAGAATTATTTATACGAAGGAAATTTTCTACCTTTCTCTTTTTAAAAGTTTCTTTAAACGCAACAGGGTTCTCATGCGGGGACCCACCCCCAACTTCAGCCAGCTCTGTATCATGGGCATCGGCCTGCCTGGCAGGGAAGCCGCCGGAAGTGAACCAGGGACCTTCCCACATGGATCTGTCTCACAGAGAGTTGTGTTACTGCTGAACACTGTCTGGCTCCACGGAAGTCCTCTTTCTTTTGTTCCTTCTTCACTGGGCTGGGAGCAGTTCATATCTCATTTAACAACTTAATACAGTGAGCAAGATTTCCATGGCATCCAGGCATATTTTCTCATGGTAAATTTCATGTAGAATACCTGGTTGCCATCTTGGTGACCTATAAATTCCTTGCTCAATTTAAAAATAAATTTTTGAAGTCATTTACATAGAAGATAAGTATATAAAAAGTTCTTTAATGTTTCCATAGCAATTTTTAGGCCTCCTCTCTTTCCAGTAGTGTGTTCTTCAAATCAGTTTTTGAAATATGTGTTTTCTCTTCATTTTCATCTCTATTTTTTTTAAGCATTAGCTGATTTTTCTCTCTTTTTTTTCCTGCCTCCCCAAATGCCTGTGTGACTTTGTCTCTCATCTATTGCTATGTGACAGAAAAACCAGAGACGTTCTGTGTCTAGCAGTGCACCTCCAGGGACATCTTTTGAACTCTCATAATTTGTATTTATTGCCACCCACTTTGTAAGTTCACAGTTTAATTTGCCAGCAGTGGCAGTGTTAGGCCGACACAGTAAAACAAGATAACGTTAAAATGTCAGAATGAGAGGGGGCATGAATGATGCATTACCCCGACTAGGACCTGCACTTGTCATTCCTTTCCACCAAAGTGATGTTAACTACCTTTTGAGAGCTTTATCTGACTGGTATTACTCCGAAATAGGATCATTAGTTCACTGTTCTGATTAGGAAGCTGCTATGCTTGATTAACTCTTCTTGGACTGGGATCTCAGAGGAAGCATTAAATGAATAGCACTGACTTAGACATCTAGAACTAATTTATAATTATTTTTTTTGCAATTATTTGTGTTGTTGACATGTGTTTTTCCATGATGTGGTACTTAGCAGGGGTGAGCTAAACCTACTAGAGAAAAGATGAGCACATTCAGTGGCATGTTGAATCTACATTTCAGGGATGGTCTTCTGGATGTACTTTTTTCTTTCCTGTGGACAGATACTAAGTCATCATTTTTAATAGTAGCTATGCATAATTCATTCAGAAACCTTTTGAAATTCCTGAGTTTCGAGAACTGACTCTTTAATAGTTTTTGCTGAATCATTCCTAGGAAGAAACCATTGGGTTGTCGGGAAAGTCATGATGCATTTTTTGCCTAGAAAAACATAGAAAAATATGTCATGACTTCTCAACAACCTAGTAGTTGAATTCATGCTTATTCATAGTGGTGACTTCATGTGCAAGAGCAGGGTTAGCAAGCATCTTGAAGACACTTCCGAAGTGATAAACTTAGACCACTGGGGCATGAAACCCCTCCCCATTTCCCTGTTTCCTAAAACCTTACCTAAAATCTTCCCATTCTTGCTGATTCTCTGGCTTCTGACCAATTGCCTAACTTAATGTCCTTTTTCGAATGTACACTTGATACTTACACTTTCGTGTAAATGGGTTTTAGATCCTTTTAAAAGCAAGAGCAGATTTAGAGAGGGAAAGTACTGAAAGACTAGACGGTGCATACGGGAGTGGCACTGAAGAGGACATTTGTCCTACACAAAAGATCTTGGAGTTAATAAAAACTTCATTTGTGTTCCACAGAAAAGGGATATTTTACAGTAAAGGTCTATATTGATGCTAATGTACAATTCAAGAAAGAAACTTGTATTTTCGTTGAGCTTTTCTGAAATAAGAATATTTCTCATTCTTATCATTCCAAGTAGAAACAGAACGCTATGGGTCCTTCCTAAGGAGGGCTGTGTCTCTCCCGCACCACTGCATGCCCAGCGCCTAGCTCTCCTGGTGCTAAATGTGTTTGTTAAATTAATGGATGACGTTATCATGAAGGAGCAATCTTTCCCCATCTCCCATTTAAGTGTTTCCCCCTAAATGTCTTATTTCCTGAAAGTGGTTTTTTTTTTCTCTTTTTTTATCTGTGTAGATCCAGAAACTGGGGCTGTTATTGCAGATGCCTCAGATGAACTGTGGTTACCCTGAGCATATTAGCAGTACCATCCCATTATGTTTCTTTATCATATACTCGACATCTGCCCTAATTCCTATCCGTCCCATATCCACTCAAGTCAGCCTATGTTCTCTTTGGAGGTTTCTTGGCCGCTAACCCTTGGTGGTAGATGCAAGTGAATTGGCCTTCAGTTATTTGCTTAGAAATATAACCGTAACTTTCTTGTTCTGCCTGGTTTGGACTCTGTTTTCAAGACCAAGCCAATTGCCTGTCTTGGGGGTGGTGGGCAAGTCTAGCAGAGATGGGGGAAGGTGGACACAGGTGTAAGACTCTAAAGGGGAACTTGGTTTCAGGGTAAATTACACTAAAACCTTAAGACGTACAGGAAAGAGTTTGTGCTTGGCTCGAGTTTCTTGGGTTTAAAATTGCCCTCAGTGTACTTTTTGCCAGAGTGAATCATTTATAGCAAATTCTAGTTTATTGATATTTTTTCTCTGTGAGCCTATTTTTTCAATAGTTTTGCTCTCTATTGCCCAGAGAACTGATGCTCTCTGCGATTTGGCTATAATGCTGCTTTTGTAGAGAAGAGAAATAAAGGCATAGAAAAATAAATAGTTTCCTATAATCCTATGTGAAAAGGGAGTCATCAAATTGGAAAGACTTCTTTTTCTTCTTATACCTTTATGGGAGAACCTTTTGATCAATATGGGTCAGGCTTAACCAAAATTAATTTCATTGAAAACTGCTGTCATTTGGAAGTTCCTTTCCTATATCTTTGCTTCGAAGAGAAGGTTAGGTGTGGAGTTCTAAAAGAAAAGCTGCTTGGCCAAAAAAATAGGAAAAATGTTTCCCACCTCAGAGTCACACATCGTAGCACGTGTTTTAGGGAGCCAACGACGTGGCACCTAGAAGTAATAGTTGTAACGGGGTTATGATGACTTTCTAAAACTGCCTCTCTGCATTACTCAAGTTTCCCTGTGTCCCACATTGTCCCAGATAGAGAGAAAAATGAAACTCTCACCAATTTTGTCTCCCCCCCACACCTTTTTTTTTTTTTTTTTTTTTTTTTTTTTTTTTTTTTTTTTTGTGCTAAGCCAAGGCTTTGCAGCACCATTAGGATGTAGATGATCATATTTAAAACCTGTGATGACACCGTCGTACCCATCTGAATGATTAATCTGCTCATTAAAAGAGTGCCGATGGGCTAGTCTAATTGGAACATGGATCTTTTTAAAGGACGTTACAGGGTCGGGAATAGGAAATATTACTCATAACATAAAGTAGGGATTAATTATACTACTAAATACTACTGTGTGAAATTTACATACGGGTCTGGTTAGAGACAAGGATTAGAAAATGTGTAGCATCCCATTTGATAACATTTATGTCAACTTTAAGACAGGTGGTGTGTTTCTACTTTAATCCCAAATCTTAAATCAACATTTACAAAAGCGGTTATAAACTCAAATGCCACAGAAGGCTTTAGAGGTTAGGATAAACATAGAATTTGCATCAGTGAATCACTGCGATTTAACCACATGGATTTTTAAAAAAACAATTGCAAAGATCCAAAGCTGCAGAGCAATCTCTACTCTCCATTAAACTCTAAACTTCTGGATGATATTAATCTTCCTAGAGGATGAAAGTACAATTGGGATCTTAAGAAAATAGGCAAATCCATTGAGCTCAAGTCTACACAATTTTTTTTTTTTCTAAAATAACCTTTCTTTAAGCAAACAGTAGCTGTAGAAGATGTAAGGAAATTGCTGTAGTTGCAAAGGGGATGGAGGATTTGAAAGTCCACTTCAGAGCCTTTTTGCCACAGGGACCTTGTGGCCGTGCATTTAAAAAACTACCTCATAATGTGGATGTGGATCTTAGCATCTTTGAGTTGAAAAGAATCTATCTCCCTGATGTTAAGGCAAGGGAGCACAAAACCCATGCAATGAATTAGCAACAAGCCAGAGCTGAAAACCAAAGTTTCTGACTCATAGCCTGGTGCTATTTTTGACAAACAACATGATGCCTCTAGTCTAGTTACCAAATATCTTGACACGTTGGAGTATTTGTTTGACGCATCATGTCTTAAGATAACTCTGTTTACTGAAGTCAGATCTGGTTGACAAATGTGAAATATATTCTTACACGTCTTGAGGATTTGTTGTATTTCCACTACTGCAAAATTCGTGTTCTTTTTGTAGGCAGATGTCATGTCATGTGTGTAGTAAAAAAAAGGAAAGTTGCTATTTCATTGTAAACATTCTACCGTGATGGTTAGTCCAGCCAAAAAAGAAATGAGAATTTGAATGTCGGGTTGTTAGTGGGTCCACACCTATTTGAGAACCCTAAGGAATGACATGTCAGGCTTTTTGTGTGTGTGTGCTACGTAAGATTAGAGAATTTCCTTGGGCTTTGGTAACTATGTGATGTTTCTAGAATTGGGAATGCCTTAGGCAGAGAATGCTGAGCTCAGATCCACCTTGAAGGTTATCCATTTAAGCTCCTACATACTTTTGCACCCTCCTAACCATCTCTCATGTTTGTTCTCCCTGCTCCATTTTATTTCCACTTGTCTGACTGAATTGAGATCACCATCCTTTCTCACCTGCCACTAGAGGAACTTCCTAGCTATCTCTTGGCCTTCAGTTTGACCTTATTCAATTTGTTGTCTGCACAGCAGCCGGAATGACCTTTCTGACTCTTCTGACATCACTCTTCTACTCAAAACTGTCTGTCACAGCTTCTCATTTTCCCAAAGGTAAAACCACAAGGTTGTTTGGTTTATTTTTAATTTTTTTTTCTTCCACGAGAAAAAGGGAGAGAGAAAAACAGAGAGATGAGAGACAGATGCTCTCAACACAGTCTCGCCATGTTGTAATCCTCTCCATTCTGTGACCCTCACCTGTGCCTTCCAGCCAGCCAGGGTCATGGACGTGTCCACAGGCACATCGGCACACTCGGAGTTTTCAAGTTGACCTGGAATCTGAACCCAGGCCCCTGGCCTCATTTCCTTCTGTTCTCTTCCTTCCACTGGCCCACCTCAGACCGAGACAAATTCACCATGCACTCTGAGCTCACGTTGGTCTCTGCTCCTGCTTTTCCCTGTAATGGGTATGTCCTTAGCTTTCTCCTTGCCTAACTTTCATCTTGCCAACTCTGACTAAGGCTCAGAATTAAATTCAGCATTGGCTTCTCCAAAAAGTCTTCTTGGACCCACTAACTTAGAATCCAAAGTGTCCCCTACTCTGCATAGCATTTCTACCTGCCCCACTCCCCACCAGTGAGTTCCCTGAGGGCAGACCAGATATTATTATTGTTGTAATATTTGTATTCCCAAGTCCTCTGTCTGATTCAAAGGAAGAAATCAGTAAATATTGAAGGAAAGAAGGAAGAAAGGAAATAAACCCTGACAAGAATTCACACTCTAATAAGTTGTGCAGAGGAAAACGTGCTAACATTATTTGGTTGGAGACTTTCATCATATACTCTATTTCATTAACAGCTGGGTAGGTGCCTTTTAAGGTCAAACTTTAATGTCTTGGTTCAATATTTTAGGTTTTCTTCCTACCTCGAGTTATAATAGGGATCTTGGACCACTACCTTGCCTTTAACAATGCAGGTTGCCTGAGGGTGCCCGTGGTACTTTCACCTTACATTCTTTGTAATATGTTTCACATGTAGGCAGAGGCCTACAGGTGATAGAGAAAGTAGGAAATTTACTTTTCAGTTGGAGGAAAATGTCTTTGTCATGGATTTTTGGGTATTCAGTAAGCTTCAGTTATGGAATGTCTTGGAGGTCAGTTCTGAAGATGATCTTACTGTAATCTGATGTAGGAGATGAAGCTTTCAGAGAAGTCTATACTGTCATTCTGTAAACATTGATAGCAAAATATCATTGCAAATCTGTTGGGAAATGTTTGTTTTCTTTGGTAAACCTCGGAACCTTTTTTTAAGACTAAAGAGTGGTGTGCAGAGAGCCTTTCTTTAGAAATTCAGATCTGGCGGAATACCATAATCATCCAGTGGAGGAACAGACATTTGAGCATAGTATTCTTTAGTGCATACTGTTCTTTCCTGGATCTCTATAGTCCATGAATGAAATATAAAAATAAATATAGGGGACCAGCAGGTGGCGTGGTGGATAAGGCACTGGACAGTCCCACATGGCTGACAACGGTTCCAGTACTGGGCCTGGTGGCTTGCTTTCTCACTTTCTCTCTCTCTCTCTCTCTCTCTCTCTCTCTCTCTTTCTCTGTGTGTGTGTGTGTGTGTGTGTGTGTGTATCTCTGTTAAAATTAAAATAAATAAATGAGGGACCAGCAGTCAGCGTAATGGCTATGTCGCTGGACTCCCACGTAGTCGACCGTGGCTCACATCCCGGACCCGGTGGTTTAAAACTCACGTCGGGCGCGTGTGTGTGCGTGCCCAAGATCCCAAGAGGAGAACGGAGGAGAAGGGATTGCGGCGTGGCCATTCCCCCTGGGGGGTGATTTTTTGCTTTCTGTCTCTCTGTCTCTCTCTGTCTGGTGAGCACATGCGCCCTATAGCAAAAACCTCTCAAAAAAAAAAAAAAAAAAGAAGAAGAAATAAAATTAAATAAATAATTAAAAAAAAGAAATATAAACTATAAGCCACCGAGAAGTTAAAAAGTCACATTATTATGCCAGTCAGGTGACGTGGTGGTTGGGATGGCTAGATCCCCTGTGGCCAGCTGTGCTGTTCGGTTCCTGCATGGCTTGGAGGATACACTGGGTACACGTGCATGTGTGCCAGAGTCATGGGAGGAGATAGGATTGTGGCGTGACCAAATCCCCTAAGGAAGTCATTTCTTAATCTCTATCTTTTCCTGGCAAGCACATGTGTCTTATAGAAAAAAAAAAAGTCATTATTTTGGCAAAATTATTGTTCGCTTGTTTGTTTTTAGTTTTGCTATAGGGTACATATGCTCCCTAGAGAGAAACGGAAAGATAAAGTGAGAAATCACCCCCACCCCGGGCAGCAGTAGCCATGCCACAGTCCCTTGTCCTGTAGTCTCCTCTCAGTATTTTGGACATGCACGCACATGTGCCTGGCGCGTTTTTCAAATCACCAGTTCTGGGACTAAAGCCATGGAGTTGGCCATGTGGAATCCAGCCCATAAACCACCAGGCCACGGGCCAGCCCTATTTTAATAAAACTGAACTTTGATTGGCTAGAAGATCAGGGAAATGGAGTGGCTTATAAGCTTTTTCCAAACTTGCTGTTAAAGTATTTCATTGACTTCTCGGGAACAGCAGTTGCATAATGGCTATGTTGCTGGACTCCCATGTAGTCGACTGTGGTTCAAGTCCTGGACCCAGTGGCTTAAAACTCATGCCGGGCGCGTGTGCGTGCGTGCCCAAGATCCTGAGAGGAAAATGGAGGAGAAGGGATTGCGGTGTGGCCATCCCCCCTGGGGGGTGATTTCTCGCTTTCTGTCTCTATGTCTCTCTCTGTCTGTCTGGCGAGCGCATGCGCCCTATGGCAAAAACCTCTAAAAAAAAAAGTATTTCATTGACTTCCTTGGTAAATAATGGTCTCACTATAGGGGTATGTCGTGGGAGGAATAGACACGAGGCTAGATGTGAACTAACTCTTGAGTATTCCTGAGTTATTTTCCCAAATTACCAAATTGTGGACCTTTTGGGTCAGAATGGAACTTAGTCACAATAGTCAAAGCCTATCCTCAATGAAGTAGAAATGGAGACTGCAGAGATAAATCAACTCACCCCAAGTCCTACAGCGAGAGAAAGTACCCCTTAGTGGCGTGTGATCACACTGTAATTTCTTCTCCTTCATACCTCCATCCTGCTGGGATTTGGGGCACATAAGCACATGTGTCCAATATGTTTTCTTTTGTTTGTTTGTATTTCTTTTTTATTTCAAGTTCTTTTATACATTCAACAACGTTATTTAGCTTGCAAAGTGAATATTCCAACATGTATACATTTCTCCCCAGTCCAGTTGATAATATTATAAAGTTATCTTCAACAGATTATACCCTATTTCTTTGTCCCATGAATGCTTTGCCCCTCTATTTTTCTTCTAAATGTCCTTCCTCAGACTCCTTCACTCACCCTCTTCCCACACTATATCTGGCATTTACAACCATTTACTGTGTTTCTATATCCTTTAGTCATTCAGTTTCAGTCATAGAATGTGGACCCTCGGTATATATTAAGTGGGGACATACAATGTCTCTCCTTCATAGCCTGGCTTGCTTCACTCAGCAGTAGATCTTCCATATTCACCCACTTTCTATCAAAAGCCAGTGTCTTGTTGCTTTTTAAGGCTGAGTAGTATTCCATAGAGTATATGTGCCACAGTTTTTCAATCCATTCATCTGTTTGTGGGAATTTGGATTGGTTCCATGTCTTAGCAATTGTAAATAATGTCACAATATGGGACCAGCAGTTAGCATAATGGCTATTTTGCTGGACTCCCACATAAGTCGACCGTGGTTCGAGTCCCAGACCTGGCAGCTTAAACTCATGCCAGGTGCATGTACATGCGTGCCCAAGATCCCGAGAGGAGAATAGAGGAGAAGGGATTGCGGCGTGGCAATCCCCCCTGGGGGGTGATTTCTCACTTTCTATCTCTCTGTTTCTCTCTGTCTTTCTGGCGAGCACATGCACCCTATGGCAAAAACCTCTCCAAAATAAATAAATAAGTAAAAAATGCCACAATAAACATCGATATGCCCAGTGTGGTTTACAAGCTGCCAGGGTCAGGTTTTGAACTGTGGTCTCGGCCATGTGGGATCTGGCTCCCTTAATCACTAGGTTAGAGCAGGCTGGGAAAGCATTCTGTCTGGCCAGTGCAGTGGGGTCCTCTCATAGATAGGTGTATGATCTTCTGCTTGCCTCAGTCCTCACTGCTCTTGGAGGCTTCACTCCAGTGTGTTTTTACCCTGGTCTCAGAGCCTTTTGAATCAGAAGCTCTGAGTTTAATGTGTTTTGTTGGGGCTTTACAGGAAGGTACGTAAGACATGTTCATTTTATTTTCCAAACATCTGAGAAGGGGGTGCATTTATGGGATGGGCTGATTGTTGACAATGTTGTTTACATGTTTGGAAGCATACCGCCCCTCAAGCTGCCACTGGCTTTATTGAATCACTTAAATGAAGACCCATGCTACCATCAACATTAGCCCAAATCTGTCACAACTGGCAACCTTCAGCATTTGTGTGAAAAGATGGTTAATCAGTCTGTGCATTAGCGCAGATGCAAGGCATAAGCAAATAAGATTATTGCATTTGTGCCACTAACCGCTCAGGTTTATATTAGAGATATCAAGGTTTTTCAGTTTTATCTGAAAAAGAACATTCCAGGGTTAGGATTTTTATTGTTTTCTCTTCTTAAAAAAGTCCTCTGCTCCTTTTAGGAACTTATATAAAAGTTAATAATTATTTTAAAAATTAAAATGACCTCCACTCATGGGAATTTTACTGGGTGGTGGGTAGTAAGCATGGCATTTATCTTATGATTATTTTTTAAAGTAAATTGAAGGAGTGAATTATGTTCTTTGTACAAAATTTGAACAAATACAAATAGAAAAACAAAACTTACCTTTTATCCAAAGATTTTAAAAATCTCTTTTTAACATTTTCTATAGTTTTTTCAGAGTAGTTTTTCTGTATATATTTAAATCGTATATTTATAAAATTGATTTATACTGTTTTGTACCTTGATTTTTTTCATTTAATATAGTATGAATTTTTTTATGTATCTTATATATATTTTTTTTTCTTTTTTCTTTTTTTTTGGAGAGGTTTTTGCTATAGAGTGCGTGTGCTCGCCAGACAGAGAGAGACAGAAAGCGAGAAATACCCCCCCCCCCCCGGGGGGGATGGCCACACCGCAATCCCGTCTCCTCCATTGTCCTCTCGGGATCTTGGGCACACACGCACACACGCCCGGCATGAGTATAAGCCACCGGGACCAGGACACGAACCGCGGTCGACTACGTGGGAGTCCAGCAACATAGCCATTACGCTAACTGCTGGTCCCTGTGTATCTTATATTTTAACAAAAATAGCTACACAGCATTACATGCTATAGATATAACTCATATAATAATTTCTTTGTTGTGGAAAATTTTGCCTGCTTGTTTGTTTATTTATTTATTGCAGTTGTTAAAATAGAACAATGAACCACCTGTGTATAAATCTTTGGGCTGAAATCTTTTTTTTTAAAATGAAATTTCTCGAAATGTAATTTTTTTAAGGAAAGGAGGTAAATATTTTTAAACTTTTTGGTATATATTGCTAAGTTTTCTTCCAGAAAGGTACATCTATAATATTTACACTCCCACTACTATGTTAAGAGAGTGTTGTATACTGACATCCTCAACAGACCTTACTAAAAAAGTTTTGCCAACTTAGTAAACTGTTATACACTGTTTACTCTGTATTTTAATTTGCATTTTGTGGTTATTGCTGAAGTTAAACATTTTCCTATGCTTCTTTTGTCACTTCTATTCTTTTGTTCTCATTAATTTTTACTTTGATTTAAAATGCTAAGCATGAATTTTGTCACAGGAATTTGAGAACAGCCATAGCTATCTGAAAGTTTGATTGGGGCCAGCAGATCTGTTCCCAGTATGGCTCATTTCCGGGGCTGTTGGCACGAGGCCTCCGTTTCCCGGTACGTGAGTCTTTCTGGAGATGCTTGAGTGTCCTCATGGCATGGCAGCTGGCTGCTTCAGAGAGAATGAGCCAACAGAGAGTAGACTAGAGACTGTACTCCCAGCTCCCCACATTCAGGGGAAGAGGACCTATGCTCCTTCTCTGGAAGCATCAGCACTAAATAATTTGTGAGCATATTTAAAAACCTCCACAGAACATATCTTTTTGTCCCCCCCCCCCCCGCTTTTTGCAGTGTATCATTTAAGTCTTTTCCTCTAGTTTTATTTGTCCTCATTTATTTATTTACATTCAGAGATTTAACATTTTAATGAACTTAAGTCTATTAATCATTTCCTTTTGGATGATCTTTCTTTCCATGTAGGCTTAGCAATACCTTCTGTACTCCAAGGTCAGGTACATATTTGCTCTCTTAGTTATTGGTTGATTTCCCTTTTTATATGTGATTTCTTTAATATTTCTAGAACTTATTTTCAGTGTGTGGCATTCGATACAACAGTCAATTCGTTTTTTTCCTTAATAGTTGATATTTGTTCTGGTGGCAATTTTTAAATGGGCTCACTCTCTCCTAATGATATATAATGCCTTCTTTCTTATTATAAATACAGGGTAGATCTTCTCACAATATGTCTATAGCAGTTATTAAAATCTTAAAATGCTTCAATGCTAGCTGGTAAATAGCTACCTTTTCCTTTCCCTCTCAATTCAGATTATTCTTTTTTATTGAATCCCAGAGAGAGAAAGAGAGAGGGAAAGTGAGTAGACTCTGACTAGGACATGGTCACACTCCAACAACCTCCTCCCCCATTTCTCCTTTCTGTTCAGATTTTGGACACACATACACATATGCTCAGCATGTTTTTCAAGCCGCCAGGGCCAGGGTTTGAACCATTGTTGGCCATTTGGGATCTGTCCTCCCTACCGCTGTGCCATGGAGCCAGCCCCAGACCATTCTTTATCAGTTAAAAGGGTCTTCTCTGGTGCATCTGAAGAGGAGGATGATGCGTTTCTCAGGCTGGAGCTTCAGAGACAATGCAGGGGTCAGTTCTATCTTTTCTATCCTGAATGTGCATCCTAAGTGAGGACACATAGGCAGATGGCTTTTTTTTTTAAATAATTTTTTTATTTAACTTTATTTATTTTAATTTGACCAGAGACAGAGCGAGAGCGAGAGCAATAGAGTGAGAGAGGGAAAGTGAGAAAGCAAGCTGCCCGGTCCAGGACTTGAGCTGCAGTTGGCCATGTGAGATTCTAGCGCCCTTAACCACCACACCACCTTCTGGCCCAGCACATAGCTTTTTTATTGTGTGTGGGGGGTGATTTCTAACTTTCCCTCTCACTATTTCTCTCTCTGGTGAGAGAGGCAAAAAAAACCTCTCCAAAAAATGTCTGGAAAAGTTGATGTCTATACTATACTGAGTTTTTCTACATTGGAAATATATATATATATATATATATATATATATATATATATTTCCATTTGTTTAAGTGCTTAATATCCTTAAGTAGAGTTTTTCTTTATACTTCCAGTTGAGTTTAGTTCTGTTTTTTTCTTTTTTCTATTAGGAATAGAATTTTTCTAAAATATTGGCAAAATGGTTATTACTGCTGTTTATTGTTCAGATATGTCAGTTGTACAATTTTTATAAAGATAATTTTCTGAGTTTCAAAAATGAAAAATTTGCTAACATCCCTAAATAACCCCTTCTCCCACTAAGATTTTGAATTAGCTTGATAGGATGCATGAATATTCTGGTCACTTACCTTGTATAAATAACCAGATCAAAATGGATTCAGGATACCTTGAGTGATGTGTGCATCACATCAGCAATTACATGCTGTCGACATCCAAAACTCCTTTTGTGGTCCAAATGTTTCTACTTGAAATTGCTGGTGACTTACAATGCAAACGACACATGGCTTTACACCTGGGAAGTGTTGTGAAGTTTTGAATGGGATGATCTGAAAACAGTGTTTCTGGTTTTATAAGATTCTCTCATCTGGATCTGAAGCCTATTCCAGGGAATACCGGGCCTTTACTCCCTATGTTATAAAAATGATTGGGTGATTGTTAGCCAAGTAATGATGCCAGTGGGATGTGTATATTAACCTGTCCGTGGGGGGAAATACGGAGAGCAACAGGCCTGTCATTTGGGTAGTAGCGTTAGTCTCTGAAAAACATGCTGCTTTTGCCTTGATGCTAATCAGGAAACCATCATACAGTCTTCCCTGGCTGAGCAAGGGCAGGGCGGGAAGGAAGTCAGCTGTCATCATGTTTTTGAAGAAGAAAAAAATGAGAGGTGAACTGAACTCTGTGATAGGAACCTTCCTCTAAGGCCGCTTCCTGAATTTAAAGGTGTGGTACTCCAATCAGCGCCACAAATTGGAGGCATCTGATTTGCATGGATTAACAGGAGTGAGTCACAACCTTCTGACAGGTCAATGGCACCACTGGGGATTTGAAGGAAACTTTGATTCTTCCTCTTTTTCCCCTCTGCCATGAAGCAACCATGCTGTTCTATTGTAAAAGAGGATCCCTTACTTATAAAGCCAAGCTTGTCATTTAAATTCACCCAAGTTAGAGCACCACGGAGCACTGTCAGATGTCAGTCTCAATACAGCAGGAGAATGTTTTTCAACAGCTTTCTAACCCCTTTGCCAGGAAGCACGGAGCCCTGGATCAAGGGGGAGGGGCCACTGACTGGGCTTGGAGGGTTTTTACAAAGGCAAGATTGAGATTTTTTTCATTTCAGGCAGGTTTGCTTTTTCTTTACATTTTCTTCTTCTTATGTATGTATTTTCTCCTTTCTCCTTTAAGCCTCATGTAAAAGATATTTTTCACAAAAGGGGAGTGAAAAGAAAATCAGATTGGTTATAAGGACTACTTCATTTAGGATCTCCTTGAAGGCGGTTAGGCTGGGCAGCGATGTTGGTATTTTTCTGCATCAGAGGGAATGGCTGTTTGCCAGTCACCTCCTTAAAAAATGGTGTTTGGCTTTAAGGTAACTGTGAAATGTTTGGCAGTGGAGCCATCCATGGCAGAATAGGACAAAGGGAAATGGAGAATTTTCTGATTCAGACACTGGTGCCCAAAACCTAGTAAAAATAAGAGGCACAGGCCACAGAGCTGTGGCTTAACTGGAGTACCCTCCCATCAGGACACTTTAAACATGGGAGGCACAGAGTCAGGCCCGTCTTTTCCTAAATCCTGAGTCAGCAAATGCTCAGGCTAGTGTACGTTCTAGGAGTTCTAATGCATTCACTTGGCATGTCTTCTTCTTCTTGTTGTTTTATTTATTTTTTTTTTTTTATCAACTAATGCTTATTTGGTAAGTCCTAGAAGCCAAATATTGTGCCAGGCCCTGGGGACCCAACTGGCAAGAATATAGATTCGATTCTCGCCCTCTTGGGACTTCTTGTTTAGATCTGACTCATTAATTTCTCTAATATGGCTAGATCATTGCCATTTGAATTCCAACACTTTCTTGGGGTCATCCCCATGCTTAGCATTGCACTGCCTCACAGAAAGTTCTGGTGAACATGTTCCTATTGGATGATATTGATGTAATGTTAATACGAGTGGAGCCTCAGTGCTTTCATCTGTGAAATGGGAGTAATATCTATGTCACAGGGCACTTTTGACGACTGAGTGGCATAACGTATGAAAAGCACTTGCCAGAGAGCTTGGCATGGGATGCTCACATGGTATTTGGGAGCTATTTGCATTTAAGTGCTAGGGGTGTCAGAGGGAATAGCTGTGATAGAGTTAAAAATTCTAGAACCTTCCACTTTGGTTAATTCCATTCCATTCCATTGCAGGAATTTTCCTGCAATATTTTGAACTCCTGTCTTCTTTTAAGAAGCAGTTCTCTTTCAAAGACTCCATTAATATTTGGATGGTCAAAGATAACTTGGAAGACTGCGAGGTCATGATTTAAAACAAATTCTCAAGGGTTATTAGAGAAGGACTATCTAGAAGGAGTGTGTGTGTGTGTGGGGGGGGTGTGTCTGCGTTTTAAGGCAAATCTTCTGATTAAGCTTCCAGTTAAAATTGCAGTTTTGAATAAAGCCTCTTGGATGTTTTTTGACTTTGCTTTCTTTTACTGGCACAAATGCCCTTTTAGAGGTAGGTGCTCTCATTCCCTCCTGTGGAAGAACACTCAGGGACAATCAGGTTGTATCTCAGTGAAAGGAAACTGCAGCATAAGATTTGTTCTGGAAAGCCCATGACACACCTCTGCCGTGTGCCTCCATATCAGCATAGGACCGTGGGCTGGAACGTGTCACTGGAATTCCACCTGGTTTCAAATCTTGGCCTTGCGATTGATTAGCTTTGTGATTTGGGGCATCATTCTACAACTTAAGCACGCACACACACGTGCACAAATATTTGTATTTATTTGTTTCAATGTTTATTTATTTACTTTTTCCATGAGTGAGAGAGACAGTACCTTTCATAGGATTGTGCCATGATCCACCTCCAGCCTCTACCAGCCCTGGGCCGTTGGTACGTGCGTGCCTAGTACCCTGGGGCCGGTCTCTAGAACTCCTGAACCTTCTCCCTTGGGTTAGCCTCAGAGCATTCTGTTTTAGCTCTGCACTTCATTCCAGCCCTCAATTCCAATTTTTGTTTTTAATTCGTTAGAGGATGTGCGTACTATCCAAGAAGAGAGAAAAACACTCCCATTGGGCATGGTCACACCATGATCCCTTCTCCTCCATCTTTCCCTCCTTTCAGCATTTTGGGCACACACACACCCGGGGCTGGTGTGTTCTCTAAGCTGTCAGGTCTGGGACTTGCATCACACGTTTGGCTGTGTAGGATGTAGCCACTTTAACCACCACACCACACCATGGGCTGGCCCCCAGTTTTTACCTATTAGCTTAATTCAGTGTCTGGCACATTCAAGCAGGAGCTTGTAACTGATAAGTACCAAGGGTAACACCTAGGTATTTTTTGCATGAACAAATGAGTGAAGAAAGGAAGGCTGTTACTAGTTACTCTTCCTTCAGCAATGCCATTTCCATTTTGCAGGTGCTCTTCAGTGCAGTGGCTGCCTGAGCCACACCACCTTCACAGACCTCTCCTCCATAGGCCACCCTTCCGTTCGTTGAGGGGTGACCTGGGTTTTGCTAGCAATCAGAAGTAATCAGTGCCAACATGGCTGTGAAAGTTCAATCTGTGAAAGACCATTTAGCATGAGAAATGATGTGTGCCTGCGAGGGAACTCGACTCGCTTGAACTCAGAGCCTTCTGCCTGGATGCAGGAGAAGAGCTTCCCATGTTCTTGCGCGTAGTCTTCCCAAAGCCACAGACTGGCATGGGGTGAAATTTATTTTGGTGTGCCCTTCCAGTGTGTTTACAAAACAGTCCCACTTAAGGTCCCACTCTGGCCTCTGGGAAGAGAGAAACAGGGAGATGGGCTTCTAGTGATAGGAAACGCTGAAGGCGAAGACCCAGGCTGCTGAGTTAGCCCCGAGTTTGAATCCTGCCTCTGCTACTTTGTAACTACAGGGCCTGAAGACTTGTTAGAGTAACACTTCCATTCTACAGTTCTGTCTGTCATGTCCCCCCCCCCCCCCCAAGATTGCAGGAAAAAGTGCGTGTGGCACATAGTACTCCATGTTATGTTTCAGGATTATTTCTTCTTTTTATATTATTTTTGTTTCCTTCTCACAGATACTTAGGGCTCTAACATTGCTTGGCTTCCTAAGTCTTAGAGAAAAATGATCTGAGGAATGAATTCCCACAAAGCATTAGTGCTTTAGTCTCTAACTGGTTTTACCCTTCCCATGAGTATTTGAGCTTACAAGATGGTATCCAGAAAGGCAGTCCCTCAGTGAGAGCTGTTTCTAATTTTAGCATCTCAGGCACAGTTGGGATGGAGAGGCCACAGATCCACACAGCCTCCCACTCTACTTGAGCCTGTGTTAGGTTGACAGTAGAATCTGTCCCTCACTTCTCACGTCCTCGCTAGGTTAAGCCGTTACCAATACCAGGGGCATTGGTTACAGGGGCATTCTTAAGTGGTAGGAGGACACCCCGAAGAGGATTCATTGCAAATGGATGGCATGTTTGTTCTCATGGCATAGCATTCAAAAGCAAATTAATTATAAACTGTTGCAATTTAATTTCGTTTGTCTGGGTTATGTGTTTGCAAGGCCTAGAGTACATTTGGCACTGTGGCTGGCACTTTTGGATTTTAATGTCCCCAGCAAGCCGCAGCTTCCTTGGCCTGGGTAAACAGCCGACTGCCATACCGTATCATTGTTTAGCCAGATTGTGCCAGAGTGACTCTTCAGCTTCAGGGTGGGTCTTGCCATTTTTACTCCCACCCCGTTTAGCTGCACAGAGATCTGAACGTTTACTGAGAAGCTGGAAACTGAAAGCTGTGTACCAGAGCACCCTGAGAAAATGATGGTCAATCGTGTAGAAAAGTTAACTATTTGCATCAGCACAATAATATACAGGCACACAGACTTTCAGTTCCGCAAACCCAAGGAGTGGTTGAACAACATAGTGTGAAGCCTGCCACCCTGCTATACCTATAAATGTAAAAGGTGTGCAGGGAAAAATACACTAAAATCCCCTCCTCTGGGTTAAAAACCCAGTAAGGTCACAGGCTACACTTTTTTTTTTTTTGGAGAGGTTTTTGCTATAGGGCATGACAGAAAGCAAGAAATCACCCCCCAGCGGGGGGATGGCCACGCCACAGTCCCCTTCTCCTCCATTCTCCTCTTGGGATCTTGGGCACACACGTACATGTACCCAGTGTGAGTTTAAGCCACCGGGTCTGGGACTTGAACCGCGGTCGACTACATGGGAGTCCAGTGACATAACCATTATGCAAACTGCTGGTCCTGCAGGCTATACTCTTTTTGACTTTTGGGCTCCTGAATACTTCGTTTTTTTTTTTTTTTTTTGTTTTTTTTTTTTTTTTCTTTTTTTTTTTCCTTCAGTTTATTTATTGTTCGATTCTACCATGAAAAAGAGAGAGAGATATACTCCTCACAGGGTCTCAGAACTGTGAACGACCACCAGCACTCAACCAGCCCTGGATCTTGGGCAGAAGTGTGCCTGATGTACCCATGGAGGTCTCTGGACTTGAACTGGGAACCTTCCCAAGTAGGATTGTCTGAGTATCCACTTATACTGTTGTACTGCTGTCTGGCCCCCATGGGCTTCTGAATACCTCTGCGCTTCTGCCACTGGCTTAGTCACTTCCTAACTGCCTTGAAAAGTCCCTACCTTTTATAAAACTCCCAAGCTCTGGTGCACCTTGTACAGAGTGGTAATAGATTCATTAAGGAAAAAGAAGGAAACCTATGGACAACATCTCAAAATGCAATTTGACTCTCCTCCCCAAATCTTCCCCTCCCTCCTTCTCTGCTCCTTTTCTCAAAAAGACAGTGTATGATGATCAGTTTTCTGAGTTCAGGATGGTGGAGGATTAAACTGGCTTATTGGGATTTGAACTCGTAACTCAAATCATTGACTTTTTGTGAAAGAGGCCCAAGCTCTCCAGGCTGGACAGGTTCAAGTTCTCCATTGCCATGCCTCTGTTGCCTCTTCCTGGGTAGGATGATCTCTGGCATTTATTTATCCATGAGGCTTGCAAAATCATGGCCTGTCATAATGGTAAATAAAACGTGTTGGAGTTAATATGAAGAAGAAAGGAGCAATTACAACTGCTTAAAACAGTCTTAAAATATACTTAAGCGGAGGTTTGCCACGTAAACACACAATTAAAGCAGGAATTTGTGATGGATGCAAGGGTTTGACGGTCCCAGACATATTGTTTACTGGTGTAGTTAGCAGATGGATAAGTCAACTGATCCCAGATGTGCAGCTTATAAATATAAACTCACGTCCTACTAGTGATGTATGTCGGCAAGTAGCAACAAATTACTTTCTGTTTAACTCTTGACTATTTGCTGGGGAGAGCTTTGTAACACTTGCATCAGAAAAAGGAATTTTAACAGGTTTCCTCTTTCAAAAGTTGGTAACCAAATATCTAGAAAAGGGTACTTTTATGCAAGAGTCCTTTTAAAGGACAGGTTTAAATAGGTCTGCCTTTTTCTTTTAAGTTCAGATATCTAAGCTTTCCATCCCTAGCCACAGTTTTCAGATATTTGCAGCTAATTAATTCTGAGGAAATCTAATCTGAATTGAATTAATTTTCCCTTTTAGGGCACATGAAGCAACTTTTAGGTAAGGAAAAAAATGGAAACAGCTTTTGGTGCACATAATTCTCGCAACTAATGAAAAGTAATATTGCTGTTCCTTTCAAATAATGCAATAACAAAAGACCAAGTGAGAGCATTGCATTGTATTGTTATATTTGCTGTTTAAATAATTTAGCTGCAAAAATCTGAAGGGTGCTTTAGCTGTAATTAATTATTCATTAATGACATGCTAATTGCACAATACCTTTGAATATTTAACAAAATGCAAAAGCCAGGCTCTGAAGTTATGTTTTTAGTACATGGGGTAAAAAAAAAAATCCTTTCGTCCCTCACTGAAGCAGGAGGACAAAAAAAAAAAAAAAAAAAAAAATTAAGTCCTTTTTCAGATGTGAGGTAAGGTAGTAGTAGTGGCCTACTTTCCATTCACCATCTCAGTCACCCTTTGTGCAGTGGAATATAATGTCCTTATCCAGACTTAACAATTGACAGGGTGGTAAATCCCTTGACTTTTGTCCAAATGATTTCTCTACAAAAATGGGTTAATTATCGCCTTTCCCTAGCTTTTTGACTAACAAAAGGCCCTGGATCTCTTTTTTCCCTTTCTTTCCTATTTACAGTAAGGAGCTCTTTGAAATGTGATAGTTTAATCGGCAACACCTTCTACAGGGGGAATACTGAGAAGCCGGCCTGGTCCTGCCTGGAGCTCAGGTTGCTCTGTGAACATTACCGTGGTTAGGAGATATGACCTTTATTATGCCAAAGCCATCCTGGACTTTCAGGATAAAAAACTCCAGAGTGCTCAGTAGTCGACTTCGTTTGTTTCTGCTAATAAAAGCTGGCGGGTTTTTAACAGTGTCTTTTAGTGGGTGGGATGACTAAAGGGCAGCGGTGTTGAACTGGCTTAGCTGTGTTTCATTAATTCCCTGCAAGACCAGGAGTTTGCATCTTTCTGCACCCTGTCTCTGTTTCCAAGCTTCAAAGCTCCTCATTGTCTCTGCCCTGTGAGTCAGGGATAGTCTTGGTAGTGGATAAGCAGAGAACAGGGATTGCCTTTTCCTTTTTATTTGTCATTATCACCATCTCGGTTTAAATCAGAGACTCACCAGCCCCTAATTTAGCAGAAGGCAGTGAGCTGTGTGGGAGCTTGTCCTTGTGGTTGAGCACATATTTCATGCACTAGGGCCTACTTACCCAGTCATATTTTGCATTTGACTCCCATTACTATTAATGGCATTTAAGAACGCACATTGGCGGGAAGAAGACCCCATTGAATGTATGCATTATCGGAGAGATGGGGAATTAGCATACTCCGTGTCTGGCCCTTGATGGATTTTACTGTGCTATGGAAACACTTAGCAATTAAATGAGAAATCACCATTGTGAATGTACACCTGCCAGGAAGAAAGGAAGAAAGAAAGAGAAAGAAAGAAAGAAGTAGTAGAAGTAGGGGTATTCGCTCAAGTTGACGCCAGTTTCTTCCTTTGCCTTTGCATTCTTTCATCTGGGAAGTGTTGCATCTGCTCCTAGCCATTGTTCAACATGGCAATAAAAATGAAGTCCCTGTTTAGGAAATGCCTGGCATCGCAGGCTCACCCAGCCAAAAATGTGGTGGGGTCAAAAGGGTTGATAGTCATTTGGAAAGTCACTGCTTGCTAAGTGAAAAGTGAAATAATGAAAAAGTGCTGTATGATTTAGTGCCAGATGAATCGAAGACTTCAGGGATGGCAAAGAGCAAAGCATGACTGGATTCAGCTCACAGTCAGATGTATTTTACTTGGCCTAGCCTTTTTTTTTCTTTCTAAGTTTAACTTAATATTTACAATTGGGAGATTTACATAAAAATCCAATTTCCATTTTTCTCTTGGAAAGTCAAAAGGCCTAGTGATATGGGACTGCCATTGCCACATGGCGGCTATTGGCTTGAGCTAGGCACCTGGGCCTACTCTGCAGTTGGACACCTCACCTGATTGGTTCCTGAAGACAAGTCTCCCACCTCCTATGGGGATTTGAGATGGGAGTGACTGCTGGTTTGAGGAAGGTTGACTTTCGGACAAACTCCACCAAATCAACTCTATACTCCCATGGTATTCAGCCATGAGGAGATTGCAGATGGGACATGTCACTCACTCACAGCCTTTCAGTTTCTCAGACTAAAAGATGTCACACATGAAGGTTGTCTCCCAGGCCACCGAGCAAATACTTGTGTTGCTTTTTGCATGGTTATCAGATCAGTGCCAAAATCACCAAGACTTCTTGTATTTCTTCTTAGATCTCAAAATCACTTTTATTAAGCCCTTCTGTGCAAGACAGTGGGATGGGCACTTTTTACATGAGTCAGCTCCTTCTGGGTTCCATCAAGGCTGGACTCCAGCAGCAGTTGGTGCAAAGTGTTGGGCTGTTCTAGCGGAATTTCTGCCTGGACTGGAATGGCAGTACAGAGAACAGTGGTTACTGACCTTGGGTGCTGGCCTGCCTTGGTACCTTTCTTTGGATGTGTTCATGAAGGATTAATGAATGAGGATGTTACATAAAAATCTTATTTATTTATTTATTTTATTGTAAGTCCGAAAGTAAACAACATTGAACATTGAAGAGAAGTGGGCAGGAGTGCTGGGAGATGCCAGTTTCACGTGTGAGGCCCAGGAGCCAGGAAATAGACAAGCACCTGCAATCCTTGCTTCTGTGGAAGCCAACCTTGAAACTTTTCATTTTATTAGCAGTGTTAGGGAAACATCTGTGAACAGGCACCACCATACGCCACTGAGAGTTGCTTAAAAGTGATACGACATGAATCTGTCAAGTGAAAAACACGGCTACGGGGAGCATGACTTCGAACTGTGTGAACACACGAACCCTTCTTCCTAGGGGGGGACTTGGACTAAGCTAGGGAATAAAAATAGGGAATGGAGCTTCTCAGAATTTTGTTCACCTCGCGTGAATATCTAACACATGACAACCAGGGTGTGGAATTCTTGGTGAAATACGGGTAGGTGCCTATGACTTAGAGTACGTTTGATGTTAACAGTTGAGGAGACTCAGTGGATGAACATATGTTGACTGTGACAATGGGGAAGGTCTGTAGGTTGAGAGGGTCATATAGAGTCATCTGAACCTAAGTCCCAAGTTAGCCAGCCATGCCTAATACATACAGTGGTACAGGTCACATTTTGTCTTCGAAGAAATTAGCTTACTTGTTGTGGTGGCCTCTTTTGGAAAAAACCTGTACATAGTTTCTCAATTGCGATTTGTCCTTTTTCCTGTCATCCAGGATGTGATGAAAGTGTTTTGAAAGAGCAGGAAGACGGGGTATACCATCAGGTGTAGGAACTCTGATAATACAAACCTGAAATCTGCCCAGCTGCTTTCATGGCTTGGTAAGAGACAAGTGAGAATGGATCAGGCCACTAAAATGCATCAATACAAAGAATCAGTTGGGGAATTGTGTAGAATTGCAAGAAGAACAAGAAAAGGTGTAGGAAAGGGGGGTATAAGTTTCTATTCTCCTGTGCACACAGACAACATCACAAATATCTGGTATAAAAAGGGAAGGGCCTTGAAATCCATTGGCATTTCCAGAAAATATTCCATGACCTACTCCTGTTGCAAATGTGCCTTTTACCATTGCTGGGTGATAAAATGCCACGATCCAACTCCAGAGTACAATTAGGAGCTTGTGGGATACAGCAGGCAGCCGTTCCATCCTTGAGAGTTTTGATTGTATAATTAAAATAAACTGAGGGCCAGGAGGCAGGGAGTGAAGTGAGGGAGGAAGGTCCAGCTGAAGCATATTCAGACATGACATTTTCCGACGTCGATAACCATCAGGAACTTGGCTTCTCTGTCCGTGAAGACAAGAATGTCACATGTCAGTCAAAGGCAGGGTGGCTGAGCAGGGCTGAGAGCTGATGGCAGCGATGCAGGGCCCATTTGGCTCTGGCAGAGTTCCGACTGGCCTGGTCTCAGGCTTTAATCGTGCTTTCTTTGTGTTGAGGGTGTCCACCTCTAGATTTCTGATGAGTACTGACGGATACGGAGAGATAGCAGGTAGTACAAAATTCACTCTTCCCTTTCAAGCTGGAATTCTAGGCCACGCTTAATCCCAGTGGAGTGGATAAAAATAACACATTTGAGAAGCAATCTTAGGAAGACTTAAATTTTGAGAGCCATTTTAAGCAGTTTTGGCCCTTGTACAGTACACTAGTGTAATGCCCCTGCCATGATGACACCCTTATTTATTTATTTATTTATTTATTTATTTATTAAGCCTTCCAGTGTCTGTCCCTCCATGAGGGGCTTCGCTGCTCTGCTTTCATCCTGTAGCAAACCAGTTTCCTGTTTCTGACTCAGCAGAGGCTGCCATTGGCCTGCCCTGGGGGCCTCCTCTCACATCACGGAGACGAGCAGTTGTGTGAGAAGGCCCCAGATCACCCTGAGCAAAGAAGGGAGTGAGGGCTCCATGCTTGGAGAGTGTGGGTGTTTTGTTCCCCACCCTCACTTCCCCCATACACAGGAAAACTGGAATGTCTCTGTTCCTGTGACAGTCTGTCACCTCGGGTTCCTGAACAGTTCTTAGGAAGCACACTCACCCTCTAGGAGTGGGGATTTTATGTCTTAAAAGATCATTACAAGTTCTTCAGAATACACCGAGCTATTTTATATTGCAGTTCTGGAGAAAGACATTAGGTCGTGGGGAAAGTCATGATGTGTTTTTCTATGCAAAAATGTATTGTGACTTTCTTGATGACCCAGTGTGAAGAGAACTAGTGTTCCATGTGCAAAGGCTGGATCTGATGGAGGGAGAAAGGTTGCTTTAGCTATTTAGGGAGAGACCGTCTACAAATGCCGCTCACATCCATGTGTCCTCTTCCCAGTTTAACATACGAGGGAAACGATTTTCATCCTGAATCTTTACTTTCATATTTACCTTTGCTCAGACATGATTATGTCTATGTTATAATTTTTAAAAAACTAATTGCCACAAGGCACATGCACACACCGGAGGGAGACAGAGAGAAAGAGAGAAAGTGAGAAAGCACCCCCATGACGGATGGCCACATCACAATCTCCTCTCTTCTGTTCTTCTTGGGCTATTGAGTACACATGCACACACACCCGGCATGTTTTTCAAGTTGCCAAGTCTGGGACTTGAACCACGAAGTTGGCCATGTGGGATCCAACCTCTTTAACCACTGTACCACTAGCTAGTCCTCTTTACAATGTCTGTTGGTTGTGGTCCCCTTGCATTCCTCCCAGACTTTAGAATTATATTGGGTGGTCAGAAACGTCATGATGCGTTTTTGCATAGAAAAAAATGTCACAACTTTCCCGACAACCCAATAGTTTGTCATGGCATAAACTGGCAAGAACCTTAATGACCGATGCATTTCAAGTAAGCTTGGTCTCCTGCTGACACAAGTCTGACTGGCCTCTTCTCAGGCTGTCAATGTGCTTTCTTTGTGCCAGTGGTGACCTCTTCTAGGTGATGAATATGGAGATAGGTGGTGCTTTGCTGGTGGTATCTCGAGTGCTTTCTTGGGGATTCTAGGAAGGCAGGGCTTGGGCTCCGTGGAATGAGTATGATCTGAAGCAGTGATGCCTTCTCTGTGTTGGGGAAGGAGGGGCGGAGAGGGGAGCACCCAATATTTCCTATCGCTGATTTTGCATACTCTTATTTTCTATAGATCCCAAGACAAGTGATTATAAGTGACGTGACTGACCATAATGGATAGCAATTTGGGTGCATAGAGTATTCTAGTGCCTTCTTCTCCATTCCAGGTTTCCTTCTGCCCTCCCGTTCTGTTTCCCCATTCAACTGAGATTTCAGAGATGGTTCCAAGTTTTCCTGGGAAGATAGGTTTCTTCTTAGAAGAGGCCTGGGCATGACCCTAGGTGATGTCCACTCAGCTTGTCTTTCCTGCTTCTAGAACCCAGACTGAATCTGGAACTTAGGTAGGAGGTCTTGTGCGTGGATATTGTGAGAGACCTATTCTGTTGAGAAAATTCTCCCAAGATTCAGATCTTATCAGGGATGCCACATGAATGGACATCAGGGTACTTCTAAACTCGGAGTCAGCCCTGAAGTTTCCCTAAAGACTGTCTAGTTAAAATAATGTTTAGTTTGTATGTCGTTCTGGCCAGTCTTTGCATTGATGTAACCGCATGCAACACAGGACATTCGATTCCTCAGAGGACTGCCCTGGATTCATCTTTGACTCAGGGTTAGTTTTTCTAGTCTGTCACCTAGACTCTTTTCTCTCTCCCTCTCTCCCTTCCTCTTCTTCCTTCTTATTCTTTGAAAACAATTTTGTAGGGGCCAACTGGTGGTGTGGTATTTAAGGCAGCTGGATCCTACATGACTGACTGTGGGGTTCAAGTCCCAGACCTGACAGTTTAAAAACATACTGAGCATGTGTACGTGCATGCCCAAAATCCTAAGAGGAGAATGGAGGAGAAGGGATAGCAACATGGTCATTCCACGCCACTCCTCACTAACTCCCCGAAATCTCTCTGTGTCTCTGGCAAGTGTCCAGTCCTATAGCAAATTAAAAAAAAAAATCTTGCAAAAAACCATTTCTATCATTCCAATCCGGACGTGTATGGAATTAGTGCTGGGTCACTGCAGAGACTTTCTGGATGGTCACTGTTCCAGTGTTTCTCCCTTACAGTGCAGAAAACCCTGCTGGCCAGAGTTTCCTTAAAGGCTTCTATTATACCGCTCCTTTGAGACCTCTCCTGGCTCTCTGTGTCCTAGTATGTGAAACTAAGAACTCCATTTGGAATTCATGATAACTAGTAATCCAGTCCCACAGACCCAATCCTAAAGTCCGAAGAAGCTCAACGATATACAGTATTTATAACCTCCCATCTCCCGAGGGCTGCCTATGTGTCAAACACTATGCTCTGTGCTCTCTTTCCTATGGGTCTCTAGTCGCTGTTATTATCCGCAATTTTATAAATGAAGTGACCGAAGCTTGGAGAGGTGAGGTAACCTGCCCAAGGTTGCATGACTAGTCAGTGGTAGAACTAGGATTCCAACATCTGATTCTAGAGCAAGGACCCTTGATGGCCAGTTCATGTTTATGGTTAATGCACCTGTGTATTACCAGTAAGGATTTAAGAACTACAGTGACACAGTGCTGCATCTGGCAGTATCTTAGGACACTGCTTCACAATGAGGAAAAAAAAAATTATGGAGTGTTGTGTATATTGGGTCGTTGGAAAAGTCAGGACACATTTTTGCATAGAAAAACATAGAAAAATACATTATGACCTTTCTAACAGCCCAATCTACTTTATTTTATAGAGCACTGCTTACAAGAGCAGTTCCTGAAATGATCTGTGCATTAATATCTGAATTTTGACATTCCTTACTTTCTTGTTTTCAGTATCAGTAGTGAAAAGAACAGTGCATATTTATAAAATGCATTCCCCTCCACCTCCCAATAGTCACATGCTTTTTGTTTCCACAAAAATTAGTAAAGGAATATCAGTTGGAGGGGCCAGCCGGGGTGTGGTGGTTAAAGCAGCCAGGTTCCACATGGCCAACAGTCTGGGTGAGTGAGAGGGAAACAGCCTGGGAGCATGTGCAAGCCCACACGTCCAAGAGGAGAATGGAGGAGAAGGGACTCTAGTGTGGCCATCCCCCCGGGGTTAATTTCTCACTTTCGCTCTCTTTCACTCTTTTCTGTCTGTGTCTCCCTGGCAAGTGCACACACCCTATAGCAAAACTAAAAAAAAAGAAAGAGAGAGAGAGAGAGAGAGAGAGAGAGAGAGAGAGAGAGAGAAAGAGAGAAAGAAAGAAAGAAAGAAGAAAGAGAAAGAAAGAAATATCAACTGAAAACTCTTTGTAGCTATACCAAGGCTCTGAAACTCTTATAATCTGAGCTCAAGGATCTTTAAATCCTTGAGAGAAGCAGGTATATTTGAGGAATTCAGTGAAAACTCTGAGGATATATACATACACACATGTGTATTTCTGTGTATACAGTGTGTGTGTCAGAGGAGGACAAGGAGACAGGAGGTAAGTCCTTAGGGACTTACAATATTATTAGACTTTTTTTTTTTTTTTAAAATTTCCAGAGAGTATGTGCACTCACCGGAGAGACAGAGATAGATAGAGTGGGGAAGCACCTCCTGTGTGGGATGGTCATGCTGCAATCCCTTTTCCTCCATCTCTCCTTTCGGGATTCTGTGCACACACTGACGTGCAGGGTGTGTGTTTTTCACCCCACTGGGTTTGGATCCCTGGCAGTTGGCTATTACCATCCAGCTCCCTAAACCACCACGCCTCAGGCCAGCCCTATCATTAGGCTTTGACTGTAGCTTGTTTTATTTTGTTGGTTGTTTTGCCTCAGAATAGTTCAGTTCTTGCCACAAGAAGCCATGCTTGAAAGGAGGTTTGCTGTATTTGTACATGTGCCTGATTTGACCCATCCAGTCTCATTGCTTGGGTCCATCCCTCACGTCATGATTCTTCCCGGAATGTGTCTGTCCAGGATGACTGTCTCTTTCACAGCAAACCTGAGGATTTGGTGCTTGTATGGCTTATAAAAAGTCCCAAATGCTGTATGTTCATCCTTTCATTTTCTGTCCACCTCAGTACAGCTGGTTGTAGTCAACAACAGATGATCGTTCTCAGTTTTGTCTTTCCTCAGGGCTGAGAGCTTCACCTAATGATCTTTGAGGTGGTTGACATTTTCAATTAAACTCTGCTCAGTCAGACAGACATAACTTCTCACAAAAAACTGTCAGGAGCTGTCTCCTACCCAATGGTACATAGATAATGATTATAATAATAATTGGTTTCAGTTCATATGCAGGCATTCTTTCATCTGGAGTGGTTTTATTCTAGAAATGATCCACTGGGACATTTCCTCCTTTGTGTGTTCACTTCCTGTTAGAGTTCATCCCTGATTTGACCAGTGAGGGGCAGGAGACTAGCTGTATGGAAAGTATTTCCCTTTCTTCTCTTATGAAGAATAGAGTCGGGGTCCCTTGTATGATCTTCTCATTTTTTTGTGTGTGTACACAAGAGTGTTCCAAGAAATACAGCCACCAAATAACACAATAACACAGTTGAGATCCTGGGCTCTGAGTAAGACAAACCTCAGGTTCAAACCCTGGCTGCACCACTTGCCGGTTGAATGGCCTTGGAGAAGTCCTGTCATCTCTTTAAGTTTTTCTTCTCTGATTCTTCCCATTGGGCTAATAACGCAGTACCTTCAGAGCATTGGAGAAGAGAATGTTCCAGGAGCATGTAGCTCTGGAAAGAGCATTAGATGCCGCTGCAGTTATTACTACTTCCTAGGCACATCACCATCTGGTGTAGGACATTCTCTTCTCTGTCAAATCCCACCCTTTGGTGGCAGCGGACGTGTGGACTGAGAAACCATCCTACGCATGGTCTTCAAGTCGTTTACTCCTCTCCCAGGTGAAACAGGTGCCATCAGGACCCACTGTTGGGTTAATTACTTTCTGGTTTTCTTACCAGCAATGTCTGTAGCTGGTAATTATGCTAAATAGAAGTGAGGAGGAGGGAACCCCCCCCCCCCCCCCCCAGAACGCACCAGGATGAGGTCAGGTGCTACAGCTACCTGTCAGGTAAGTGAAGCACTAGGTTTTGCAGTTGGAAAGAGACTAGGAAAGCACCTGGATAAAGTCTCTACCGAGGAATGCAGTAGGAGCATGTGTTTCCCAAGATTTTCAGAATTCTGTGTGAGAGTACTCTGACTCCATAATCTAGGGCTTTTGTTAGCTTGGAAGCTGTGCTTCTGCATGGGATTCTGTGCCCCATAGATCTCTCTCTCTCTCTCTTTTTTTTTTTTGTAGAGAGTTTTGCTATAGGGCACGTGCGCTCTCCAGAAAGACACAGAGAGACAGAGAGACAGAAAGCAAGAAATCACCCCCCAGGGGGGATGGCCATGCCGCAATCCCTTCTCCTCCATTCTCCTCTCGGGATCTTGGGCATGCACACACACGCACCTGGCATGAGTTTAAGCCACCAGGTCTGGGACTCGAACTGCGGTCGGCTACATGGGAGTCCAGGGACATAGCCATTATGCCAACTGCTGGTCCCTGTGCCCCATAGATCTAAGAATGGGTTTTTATGATGGCAGGTTGATCATTTCTGAAGTAAGGGGCTACTCATAGCCTCTCTCCCTCAGCAAAGCAGACATGGCCGACTCACCACCACTGCTGACTGTCCACTGACTGGTGACTGTAAAAGTAAAAGACTGTAGGTTTCTTCACAAACTGTAGTCCAAATAGTCCTTTTCTACTAAATCATACCACAGAGCAAAGTTTGATTATGTCACACCCTGACGTACATAATAAAGTCCAAACTTCACATTCGAGATACTTCGTGATCCAAATAACTTCTCATTAAATTTCCATTTAATTGTATTTTTGAACCAGAGGCACTAGAGAGTTTCAGCTTCCAAGGGTTTCCTTAACCTTTTCATTGTGGTCCTTTTTTTTGAGAGTTTTTTTTTGCTATAGGGTGCGTGCGCTCACCAGACCGAGAGAGACAGAGACAGAAAGTGAGAAATCACCCCCCAGGGGGGATGGCCACGCCGCAATCCCTTCTCCTCCATTCTCCTCTCGGGATCTTGGGCACGCATGCACATGCGCCCCGTGTGAGTTTTAAGCCACCAGGTCCGGGACTCGAACTGCGGTCGACTACGTGGGAGTCCAGCGACATAGCCATTATGCTAACTGCTGGTTCCTCATTTCGGTCTTTTGATCTAGTATCCCCATTTTCATATCCATATTTTCTGCCAGCCTCTTCTGAGAGGCCTTTTCCACTCCCCCTAATGTAGCTGCAAAGGCTTGATCTACCTCTGGATTTCTGTAGCAGATGTCCACATTTTATGACATTCCCAGCTTTGCACCTTGGAGTACCAGTTATGTTTATGTACATCTTCTCTCCTAGTTTAGTTCACAAGCCCTTGATAATTAATTTGTCGTTCTTCTTTACATTTTCCAGAAGACACAGGCCTTGCACATGATAAGCACACAGGTCTGCATGAGCTCTTTGAAAAGCAGAAAGTTCATTTAATAATGATTCATTTATAGGTCGTCGAGGAAGTCTTGACATAGTTTTCTAGGCAAAAATGCATCATGACTATCCTGAGAACCCAATACGCACAAAGAAGAACACCTCATGTGTTAGTCTTAAAGTTATAGCAGAGAACTTGCTGTGAAAGTTGGACAAGTAGACATGCAGTATTAAGTGATACTGCGCTTAAGTCCAAAAGGTTGTGCATTCTGATTGGAAGAGCTCCAGCTCAGTCTTCAACAGATTAGGGAAGACTTCCTGGTGTTAACATTTAAGGATAGGTCCCCAAGGAAGAGGAGGTTTGAAATGTTATGGACAGAAAGTTTGTGTTCCTCTAAAATTCATATGTAAAGGCCCTAATTCCCGATGTAATGGTATCAGAAAGAGAGGCCTTTGAGAGGTAATTATGTTGATGAGGTTATGAGGGTGAAGCCCCCTGTAATGGAATTAGTGTCCTTATAAAAAGAGGAAGTGAGACCAGAGCTTGGTCTCTCTTGGTCACGTGAAGATGTAGTAAGAAGGCAGCTGTCTGCAAGCCAGGAAGTGAGCCCTCCCTAGACACTGAACTTGACCACACGTCACCTTGGACTTCCCAGCCTCCAGAACATGAGAAATAAATTTCTATTGTTTATAAGCTACTGAGTTTCTAGTATTTTGGTTATGAAATCCTGAGCAGACTTAGACAGTAATAAAGGTGGGGCGAGTAGGAGAGGGTTTGGGACAGAGGATATAGCAAATACAACGCCTGGAGGAGGAGGAAGCACAGCTTGTTTGAGAAATTCTAAGTAGCTGACGACGCTGCTGCTGCTGCGTAGAGGAGGGAGAAAGAAGGTGAAAGGTGAGCCTGCAAAAGTTGTGACAGCTGGGACCTGAGAGGTAGTACAGTGCATGTTAGAAATGTTGGGCTCTCGCCTGAGAGCAAAAGCGAACCATCTGATTAATTCAGAGACTGTATTAAAATAGAATGATTTGTTATTGGCTGTTCAGGATCATACAGTGAGCATAATGCATTCGTTTTGGATTGAAAAGGGTCTCCAACAGAAACAAAAACAAAATAAAAAGATCCTGATTGCAGCACCTGAACCAGAGTTAAAATTCTTCCCTCAAAGCTACATTTCGCCTTGCAGTGTGAACATGCCAGGTCCGCGGTGAGATATTATTCTCATGGCTCTTGTTGGCAGCAAGGAGCCGTGGAGGGTCTCTTGAAGTGAAGGGGAATGTTTCTTGAGTGGTGTATTGAGAAAGCACAATGGCCAAGGGGGGTGTGTGGGGGGGAACGATGCTTTAGGCTTTCGCCAGTGGGTGCCTGATGAAATACATCTTGACGTGTCATTGAAGTGTGGAGCCGTGCGGCCCCGTGAGGTCACCTGTCCCACCCCCTGCCCAGGCAGATTGTTCTTCACACTCTCTTTCTCAGCTCTTTGTCCGGTGGCTTTATGCACCTCAAGCGATGGGGCTTCCACTGCCTCTCTTGGGAAGCCATTCCACACTCGAATAGAGCCTGCTCTTAAGAAGGTTGTCCTGATATGCAGCCCAAGTTTTCCTTTCTGTAATTACATCCCATTCCTCTCTGCTCTCCCTCTTTGCGTGACCCGGAGCAATTCTTTCCCTTCATCGATGTGCCTACACCCTTGCTCAGGGAGAGTATTTGATCCTTGGTTCTTTTTGTCATCCCTGAGCTGTGCTTATTCCTGGCTGGTGCCGCGGGAACCCTTATAAGTAGCTCCTGCTGCTGTTCTCTTTAATCCTCATGGCTTCCCTTCTTTGATTTCAGTCCAATTTGCCTATTTCTTTCAGAGATACTGAGGGGCCCAGAATGAATCCCAGGATTTCTTACTATATTATTTATTCATCTTTTACATGGAAGACCTTCTCAATGATGCTAAACTAGGTTGAGAAGCAAATAAAAATCTCTTTGAAAGACAGAGCTGATGCGAACTCCCTGTGATAGGACTCTGGACACTTCACAGAAAAACGAGTTTGACTGCAAGGAAAAGTGCCCTCACCCAGTTCTCTGCTCTTCATCCTCCTGTTCTTCATTGCACTATGAGGGCAGAGGAAGCAGGAATTTAGGCCAAGCAGGGATTGTAATGACCCTCCCAATCAGTCTCACTAAAGCCTCTTCTCCAAGGCCAAGCTTTTGGGTTCACTCTTCACGACCTCTTCTTTGGTCTCCCTCACACCCGCTTTGGTAGAATCTGATGGAATAATCTCTCCTTCCTCTCAGTTACCATAGCCCTTTTTCAGTGCTTGATTTTATGGCTCTTCCTGTTCTCTATTTTACGCATTCACCCATTCCGCAGGCATTTATCTAGCATCTACTCCGCTCATGGTATTTTGGGTGAGATGGGAGACCAACAAGATTAAAGGCACAAACAACATGCCTGCCTCGAGGAGTTTCCAGGCTAGAGGAAGAAGCCAGCGCACAGCTGTGGAAAGATGCTAGTGTGGAAAAGTGCTCGGAGAATGGGGGAGCAGTGGAGCAGGAGTGACTCGGAATGGATTCTCACTCTTGTTGTGGATGCCTGTGGGAAGGATCACTGTCGGCTTCATCTGGTACCCCCACAAAGTCTAGCGTGTGCCTCCCACGTCCCAAGAAGCCTTCTGATATTTGTACGGAGCACTCACGTGTGCCAGGCCCCCTGCTAAGCGCTTGGTGGGTATCTTATTAAGTCCTTACAACAACTTCGAGTGCAATTCTTTTCTCCTCTGGAAGGGAGGAAGTAAGTTTCCTGGATAAGAAGCACTAGCTTGGAGTCCCATGGTGGGTGGTAGGTGTGGAGTTGGGGTTGCTGAATCATGTGACCTCTGTCCTCCCATGCACCGTGCTATGTGTATGGACTGTCCTTTCATAATCAGCCGAGGAGGGGAACTGAAGCAGGAGACATTGTCCACAGGTAGCCAATCAAAGACCATTTTTGTATTATAACCCAACCCATGTCACTGTCCATGTACTGGTATTATCAAAACCAAGCATGGAATCAGGGAGGCATTTTGTACTGTCAGTCACTGAGAGCACACATAGGCATTTATTATTTCATTGGTGGTGGGAAGAGGGTAGAAAACCCTGTGTTTCCTTTAGTTTTTTTTCTTTTTTTTCCCTCTTTCTTTCTTTCTTTTTTTTTTTTTTTAAATAGAACCCAGTAGCATATAACTTAGCCATTCTGTCTACTTGGACTCTTGGGGGAAAGAGGGATTAGCCATATCTCAGAAAATGGCAGTCTAGCACAAAGATAACTGAATAAAATAAAAATATGAATCAATGTATATTTGGTTGATTAAAACCTCTGGGTATTTGGTAGATGTTTGGTCTCATATTGATACTGTCTTGTTCTGGTAGATATACCTAGCACATAATAGGTGTTCATAGCACATCCATTTAAATAAGTATGTGACTGCCATTCTGATGCATTTGTCCTTTTGGGGGGTAGGAGTTGTTCTGTTGTATAAGTGTATTCTAATCAAGAAATGGCTAATTACAGTGATAACATGTGTGATCAATTTTAACAGAGTCATTGAAAGGAAGAAAATAATAAATTGGCCTTTTTATATAGGTTGCTCCTTTTGTAAATGACTTTTAGAGAGGCAGATCTAATGCCTGTCCTGCCTGCCTTTCCATATGATCATTTGCATGTATCTGAGCGTGTGTGTGTGCACGCGTACCCACATGCGTGCACTGCCAGGGCCTGCTGCAGTGGGTATTGGCTGTTCTACCAGCTGGGCTGCCTGGGTTAGCTTATGCTAATCCAGGAGTGGGACAGCAGCACCTGTGTCCACGGCTCCCGGGAGGCTCCCTGGGCTAGCTGGGTGGCTATGCTACAGCAAGCACATTTGTGTCACGTCTCTGGAATGTGTCCTCAGCTCCCTGATGCCCATGTCTGTGCTCTCTGAGTTCACCCTCACTGTATCCTCAGAGCACATCCTCCGACCAGCTGCTGCCTTCAAGCTCCCCCTGTTCTCAGCTTCTCCTGGGCAAGGGTGTAGGCTAGGGTCAGGGAGCTGCATGAAGGGCCTACGCCAGTTTATATATTAGACACATTAAAAAAATAAAGTGTAGCCGTTAACATCTTAGATTTTGGAGCTGGCTTGCCTGGGTTACATGATGGCTCTAACACGTCTTTGTTGAATCTTGGGCAAATTAACCTCTGAGTTCGTTTCTTCCTCTGTGAAATGGGGATACATTGTATCTGTAGCCTCTATCTTGCAGACTTGTTACAAATGCAGACACAAAGCTGTTAGCTCAGAGCGAGGCTTTAATCTCCCTGTACTGCGTTCTCAGTAATGACACGTGGTAAATGTGTACCGGGCACTGGGCTAAGTACTTCATACGGGATCTTATTTATTCTTCACAACAACCTACTAGGGAAACGAGACTCTGAGATTACATAACTTGTAGGGATTTGAACTGTCCAATGCCAGTCAGCATTCTTCCCAGGTATTCGGCACTGCCCATTGCAAGGCCTGGGAGCGGGAATTTGAGTGGCTTATTTGAACTCTGGACAAACCTTTGAACTTGGAAGTTGAGGCAAGAGGATGATAAAAGTCCCTCCCAGTATCCTTTTCTTAGGAAGCTTTTATTTCCCCCGTCTTCCAGATGACTTTCCCTCATAGCACTACAGAGTTCGTGGCATGTAACCTTGCGGGTGACTTTAAGGAGATAATCCTGACTGGCAGCGGGGGGCTGCTTGTGTGTGTGTTTGTATGTGTGTGTTTGTATAATATATATGTGTGTCCATATCATACATGAATGTGTGTATGTGTTTATATTATATATGGGTGTGTGTGTATTAAACATGGGGTGTGTGTGTTTGTATTATGTAGGAGGGTGTGTGTGTATTATATATGGGGTGTGTGTGTTTGTATTATATATGTGTATTTGTATTATATATGGATGTGTATGTATTATATATAGGTGTGTGTATGTGTGTTTGTATTATACATGGTTGTGTGGGTGTTTGTATTACGTATTATATGTGTGTGTTTGCATTACACATGGGTGTGTGTTTGTATTATATATGGGTATGTGTGTTTGTATTATATGTGTGTGTGTGTTTGAATTATACGTCTGTGTGTGTATTATACGTGTGTGTGTGTGTGTGTGTGTGTGTATGTGTGTGAAGTGTAGTCCACTGTACTGGAATTGCAGAAGCCAAATGAATGAATGAGGGTGCTAGCATGCACCTAAATGCAACATGACTTTAATGTATAAGGCAGCTTCCTCGAGACTTCCCAGAGAGTCTGTGTCATCCTTTAATTCTTCTTTTCTTTTACATTTTCTTTCCTTTTCCCTTTCTTTTTCTTTCTTTCTTCATGAGAGAAAGAGGAAAAGAGAAATGTGGACTCATGGCAGAATTTGCCCCACCCAGCCTCCAGCCAGCCAGAATCACAAGTGTACATGCGTCTGTCTGCATGTTCAGGTTGAACCAGGATTCAAACCCTGGGCCTTCTCATATGCCTCCAGTGTTATACAGTGGTGCCCTACCACCTGTGCCACCACAGCTGAGTCTGTGTCCTCGGTATTAATTGGTAATCATACTGTATACATGTTCATACCCAGCACACAAACGCATTCTCATCTGCTTCCGTGTTTTGGACGTGATGAAATCTTCCTGTGGTTCCATATTATGGGCTTCGATGTTCTGTTTTCAGAAGGATGACAGACACTGAACAAGGGCAAGCTTCGTTTTACGTGAGTCCATAGGAAAGCAAAGCACAACCGAAAGTCATTCAGACTTCGTGGATCAATACAGACGGTCCTTCCCTGTGTGTGTAAAGCGAAGGAAGTTCTGTGTTTTTTAAAAAGGGCTAGTTCAAATGTATTCATTTGCGTTCTTTCCTTTTAGAATGTGAGTAGATCCAGTTTATTCGTTTCTGGGTATTCACTTTAAAGTAAAAACAAAGGGAGAGAGAGCTGGCAGGTGGCATGGTGGTAAAGGACGCTGGACTCCCACATGGCTGACTGTGGTTCAAGTCCCAGACCTAGTGGCTTGCTTTCTCTCTCTCTCTCTCTCTCTCTCTCTCTCTCTTACTCGGTCTCTCCTTTTCCCCCTCTCTGGTCAAATTAAAAAAATAAATAAAAGTTTCAAAAAAAAAAAAAAGAAAAAATCAAGAACTTAAAAAAAATAAACAAAAAGTGAAAAAATAAAAAGACTAGATTGAGCGCCTACTTTTTCTGAAGCTCTGTGTTAGGCTACTTAGTCTTTCCACGCCCTCTGAGTCATAGGACAAGGGACCATTTGACTCAGAGCGTTTAAGTCACTTGCTTGAAGTGGTAGCCCTGGTCAGCAACAGGACCGAGGTGCAAGCCTAGGTCTGCTTCTTCTCAGTACTCTTTCTTCCTCCTCATGGCTTTGAAAAGGTTAAAAACAAACAAACAAACAATAAACAAACAAGCTATGAATTCCTTGATGAGCAGTTTGTTTATTTTATTTACTCTCCAGTAGGGGAAAATCTATATTATTTTTCTGAGCATCCCCAAAGCCCACATAAATCTAGTTGTATTAAGGACGTGATTGGGAAATGGTAGGGAAGCAATTTATTGATCCCCTCGTCTCCTGCTGACAAGGTAGCTTGTTTTGTGAATCTCGGTCCATGTCTTCCTTTTAGTTGTAATTATGTTACCCTTCAGCAGGATGATGGTTGACTATTGTGATACATTTTTTCTTTAAATTTTGACAGAGACTGTGTGTGCCCTCTAACATGAGAGAGAGAGAGAAGGAGAGAGGAGGAGGGAGAGAGAAAGTGAGAAAGCACACGCCCCGCCCCCATGGGGGAGGTCACATTGTAATCTCTTCTCCATTTCTCCTTCCAGGATTTTGGGCAGGCATGCATATGTGCCTGATGTGTTTTTCAAGCCACTGGATCCAGGACTCAAACCACATGATCAGCCATGTGGGATCCAGGCGCCTTAACCACCATGCCATCAGTTGGCTCTGTGATACATTTTCTACCTGTACCTGGACAATCCTTTCTTGCCCTTATTAGAAAGCATTTTTCTTTCTTTTTTTTTCTTTTCTTTTCTTTTCTTTTTTTTTTTTTTTTTTTTTTTTTTGGAGAGGTAATTTTGCTATTGGGCATGTGCGCTTGCCAGAGAGACAGAGAGACAGAAAGCGAGAAATCACCCCCCAGGGGGGAGGGCCATGCCACAATCCCTTCTCCTCCACTCTCCTCTGAGGATCTTGGGCATGCATGCACATGCGCCTGGTGTGAGTTTAAGCCGCCAGGTTCGGGACTCGAACCGCGGTTGACTACATGGGAGTCCAGTGACATAGCCATTATGCTAACTGCTGGTCCCAGTAGAAAGCATTTTCAAATAGTCCTTTGATAAAAGTGGCTTGGTGAAAAAGTTAACATATAAAAGCATTTTTACTTTTTAAACTTTTAATACTTGGTATTGAGGTCAGTGAATGGCCTTTAGCAGTATTGGCCTCCTATATAGTCCATCAATGGCAGTTTGAGTCCCGGAACTGGTGGCTTGAAAATCACTCCAGGTGCATGTGCATGCAGGCCCCAGATCCCAGGAGGAGAAGGGATTGTGGCATAGCCATTCTCCTGGGGGGGTGATTTCTCATTTTCTCTCTTACTGTCTCTGTCTCTGTCTCTCTCTTTTCAACGAGTGCATGTGCCCTAAGGCAAAAACCTCTACCCAAAAAACCCCCCCAAAAAACGAAAACAAAACTTGGTATATCTATCTTGACAGTTTTTCACTTGTTATGAAAGCAAAAACCAAAAATACAAGCCTTGGCTACACTTGTCCTGAGCCTAATGCAAACTCGTTTATCCTAAATGGAAAGCTAAAGTGGCTTTAGAAGTTCTGAGTGATCACAGACAAGGGTGTCCATCACTCCATAAAATAAGTAAATGAAATCTTTAAGAAAAATACCCTCCCATGAAGACCCTGGACGGTGCTGTGAAACAATTTGGACTTCAGATGTTGCAGTCTCGCTTTGTGTGGATCTGCAGGAAGCATTATACAAACCGAGAGTCCCTACTATGGGTAGGCAATGCGGAGCGTGCTGTAAAGGAGAGCTAGGAGTGTCGCACTGAGAGTTTCAGAACAGCAGTTCCCAGCGTTTCAGTCTACTCTGAACTTCATGTAGCTGAGGACTTAGGAAGTTAATAAAGGAAAAATGTTTGGTCTGCTGTATTATTAATGATATAATGGTATAGTATAAATGAGATCAGAAGGTAAAATTTCTAACAATATTTGGGAGCATTTTTTAAAAAAAAATTATTGAGTTATTTTATAATGCTGATATTTTTAAATGAGTGTTTCTTTTTTTATAAAATATAAACATTAAATTTACCTTTCATTTCACCTTCCCGAGATAACTACTCTTAACACTTCAGTATCTGTTTTTGACTCTTTGTTTTGGGAGAGATTTTTGCTATAGGGTGTGTGCGCTTGCCAGAATGATAGAGAGAGACAGAGAGACAGAAAGCGAGAAATCACCCCCAGGGGGCATAGCCATGTCGCAATCCCTTCTCCTCCATTCTCCTCTCAGGATCTTAGGCACACACTCCTGGAGTGAGTTTAAGCCACCAGGTCCAGGACTCGAACCACAGTCAACTACCTGGGAGTCCAGCAACATAGCCATTATGCCAACTGCTGTTTTCTACTCTTTTTAATGCTTACATGAATAGATGCGTTGGAACCTATAAATGGAAGACCCAGTGTGTATATCTCATACTGTCACCTCCTTAGCCCTCTCTTCTGTTGTTATTTTTATTAGTATGTGTTCCTTAAGCATGTTTTTAATGGCTGTACACAATTACATTATGTGATTGTATCATCATTTATTTAACCAATTTGCCAATGTTAGGCAGTTATGTTTTAAATTTTTCATTATGATAAATAATGTTTTGATGAGCATCTCTGATTTCCTTCTGATGGATTCCTAGAAGTGCAATTATGGGATCAAAGGATGTAAATATTTTCAAACTCTCGATGTGATACCAACGTGCTTCCAGAGAGGCTGTGCATTCATCTCCCTCCCCTGCCACGTGTGGGGGTACTCCTCTCCCTCTATCCTCATTTTGGCGTCTTTGCCATTTTAGTAAAGAGCATCCTTGCTAAAGTTAGGGTGGAAACAAACCATCAAGAGAAGCAGAAATTTAAGTTCCAGACAGTAAGCCAAAATTGGCAAAGGCATCTGGTCCTTCCAAAAACATCCTTTCCTTAACTTGCAGGTGAGGATCTCCCCCTTCCAGGAAGCTGCCTCCCCACTTCACAGCCTCCTAGTATACCCACGACCCCTCAGCCTCTCAGCGTATGTTCTCAGGTTGCTTTAAGGCATGTGAGACAGAGATTTAGAGCTTTGGCCTCCTTGTTAGTACTTCTGAGCCATTCTAATATTTTTCCTATGCTCACCCCTCCAATAAAAAGTTGGGTGATCTCTTGCACTTCTGCACAGTAGCAGGGCTTTTTGAACTTCCTCTGTAGCTAACCAGTTGAAAAATGCCAAATGAAGTCAAAGTTTGGTTTCCTGAACAACACTGATCTTTAAAGGTCCTGAGAGGTTTAGGGAAGTGGCTAATCATTTGATGGAGACAGTCTTTGAGGGTGCCCTGAAAAATTCCATGAAGTCATCGAGTCCAGCCCCTTTTCCTAGGATCAAACCAGCTCCCACCAGGGTTGCCATGAAGAAGGAAAACAGTTTCCATTTCTCAGGCACAGTAGTTAAGGCAAATAGCTTTAAAAAGTTTCCAAACATCTATCTTTCCTGACCTGTGGTTAGGCAGACAGTAAAGAAGTGTAGAGTGTGTTTGGTTTGTGTGAATGAGCAGCATCATTACTGGAGGCACGGGGAACGCTCCAAGTTTGGAAACAGAGCCGGTCAGAAATGAGTTCCTTTGGCATTCAAGACAAACCCACTCTGGAAGTGGGCAGTGGTGTGGGAGAGAATTACAATCAGCTCGATCCAGGTAAGCTAGGAGAGCAGACTTGCTGCTATGCTGATGAAGGGCTTGCTACGTACAGCTTTGTCATTAATGGTGCAGAGAGAAACAGGCTGTCATAGGAACACGGTAGAACTTTGAAATTTGTGTGAGCGATGGAAGTGGGCTGTTAACTCACCCAAGACGAGCAATGCCCACTGTTTTGAATGAGGGGTGGTATGACTTGGTGAGATAAAGAGGAACAGTGTTATACCTAGTCTGCCTCTGACGTAGGATACTATGCCTTTGTTCAGTTTGCCCTATCTGGAGATTGGAGATATTTTAATTCTTGCACCCTTGAGACTTCTTAGAAATGTGAAAAGGCATTTTTTTAAAAAAATTGCTATATGGTGCAAATGCTTGCCAGAGAGAGAGCAGAGAGAGAGAGAGAGAGAGAGAGGGAAAGTGAGAAAGCACCCTTCAGGGGGAATGGCCCCACTCCAATCCCTCCTTCATTCTCTTTTCAGGATTTTGGGCACACACGTCCAACGTGTTTTTCAAGTCACTGGGTCTGGGACTTGAATCTTGCCATCAGTCACATGGGACCCAGCTGCTTTAACCACCATGCTGCCAGCTGGCCCCCCAAAAGCATTTTTTTTAATTTTTAGGAAGTGTGAAAATTCACAATATGATCATTAATTTCCTAAAGTGGGTCATATAACTATAAATGTATTTGGGAGGCTGGGAACATTTTTAAGGAAAACGTATCCCAAATGTCCCATTCTAATTTAGAGAAATGCTGCATTGGACATGGCACGGCCTCTGCAGCCTGCCTGGGGCTCCCTCGGTGTGTACTAGGGAGAGGTGGCCCCGTGTCTGCAGAGCTGTGGAACCTGCCGCTCACCGGCTAGGCTCAGAGGAACATCTCTTCATTCCTCATCCCACGGATTCCAGCTTTCCTTGATTAGTCATTTGCATGCTCATTTCTGTTCTTTTCCTCACTGGCAGGGCCTGTTAATGACTGAACAGGGGAGATTAAAAAATAAATAAATAAGAGACCCAGTCTTGTTTGCAAAAGTTTTGTTTTAGGTTCCATAATTTGAATTGGCAGCAAAAGAGAGAGAGAAAAAAAATGCAACAGATACACCTGACTAACTTGCATTTCGTATTTCCAACACTCAAAAGTACAATGCTTATGGTAATGAATTTTATCTATTACGAGGGAAAACAATCACCTTTGATGACATTATAGAATAAACACATTTAACAGCATGCTGAATTGCTGAAGTATCATTTTCAACGACCTCATTAGTGTCACTTAATTAAAACTTCCTGCTCTTGACTTTGATGCTGGTACAGGCGAAAACACAGAGGGAATTGAACAAACAACAACAAAAAAAAAGGGGGGGGGGTGCATTTTCTAGTGATAAATCGCAGAGGTTGCTAATGAAACCAAATTATGTACCTTTTTCCTGCAACTCCGATAAAATAATATGAAACACGCAGCAACTTTGCATCAAACAAATTAATCAGCTGTCAGCAGATTTGCCTTATAATAATCTTTTGCACTTATTGATCATTTAAAAGGGGGGGACTTTTTTTTTTTTCTGTACACAAGCATTAGGTTGGTGATAATTAAAGCCTCAGCTTCAGAAATGCCGTAATAACCGTTAATTAGCAGGATGCTATTTTCAACATAATTTGCTAATTAGGCAGTGAGCTGGTATAGTGTATATACCTAATTATGAAGGGTCTTGTGCTATAGACACATGTGACTGGAGTGTAAATGACACCATTATAGGGGTCTTAGCAGATTTTTAAAAATATAGTTTGTTCAGAAGTGCTCAGTTCTTTAGGGACTTCTTGGTATAGGGAATATTAATCTTGGCTCTTTTGCATGAGATTTAGAAAAGAAAATGTTCTATAGAAAGAGGCCACTTCTTTTATCTGGACTGTGGACAGACAGGGTCACTAATTCTAAAGGGCCTTTGTCACCCGGTGCCTGATACAAAGGTTGATAATTTAGACACTGAAGTTGTGGGTATTCGTAGGGGAGAATTTTTCTCTATTTGCCTGCCACACGCAGTTCATCTGTGGACCAGGGTGCTGTAAATCTTTTAATACTATATGTCTACCATTGCTGATATTTCTGCCACACACTGATAACATATAATGTGTCTCTCTCTGCCTCTCCATATCTCCCCCCACCTATCCTTCTGTATGATAAAGAAAAACTTGCCTTCAGAAATGGATGTTTATTTCTGTCTGCTTTTTCTCCAACCCATTCTCTGACTCCTTTGGGCTGAAAAAAAATAAAAGGCTAGGCATATTTTGAAAGAGAGGAATGGCAAAATATGACACGTATACTCTCATGCAAAAGTCTCAAATTATATACATATTAGCAATATTTATGGGTTTAAAGTTGGCTTTTCAGCAGCGCATACACAGAGGGAGATCATTTTCAGATATATAAACTGGCTTCCTGGATCATAAGAGCTGATTTCTTTTAAATGTTTTACCTTGTTTCAAATAAAACTATATTTCTTTATTCCCTTTAAACAAAATGAAAACTTAATTCAATAATAAATGAGCTTCAGAGCAGCACAAGAGTCACTTAACTTAAATCTTTTTGTAGAGGTTCCCACTTAAGCAGCTTGAAAGACAGTAAATCACACTGGAGAACGGACATCCCCATTTCATTGCTGCGCTGTAGAAAGCTGAATTAATGGCCTTCTCCTTAGAATGTATGGATGCGCTTTCCAGCTGCTGAGCCTGACAGTGTTATAGCTCAATTAATGTGATTTTGATGTAATTGCAGATAGGGAACGTCATGCCGAAAAATTATTTTTTTTTCATAAGAATTACACTTTATCACCCAGATATGGGTGGCGGGGTGCTTTTCAAGGCTGAATAAGATAAGTGACAAGGCCTCTATGTTAAAGTAATGTTTCTCTAGAAAAGGGCGAGAATAATGAATCGACACAGTAATTCATTGGATGCTTAGTAGGTGCCATGCCCTGGGCTAAGCACTTACCTCCAACATATCATTTAATCATCACAAACCTATGAAACAGACCCTATTGTCACCCCCATTTTACAGGTGAGGAAAATGAGTCAGACAGGGATCAAGTTAATAAGGGTCAGGTCCGGGATTTGAACTCCAGAGCTCTGAATTAACCATCACGTGGGGTGCCTCTGCAAATTGTCATCTGAAGGCTCTGGCAGAAGATGTAAGATCTGTAAATATTGAACCCCCAGACCCACCTCTCAGAACACTCTAGCACAGGGTCGTGAGAAGTAGGTGTTAGCCAGGCTGCCAGAGTATAAAGTCTGCATCTGTAGCTTTCTATTGATAGTCGGCTTTGACGTTAGGCAAGTTATTTATACCTCTGAGCCCGAGTTTCCTCAGTTGTAACAACAGAACAGTCATAGTGGATTTTGGTAGAATTCGTTACAAAAATTAATCGAGAGAATCTATGTGGGTTCAGCACGGTGTCTGAACATAGTGGGTGATCAGTAGGTGATGGCCAGGATTATAGTGAGCTGAACACGAGCCAGCAGGGTCATGGTCTCATCTAGTACATTTTCTTTGCCTCATCTTGCCTGTTGGGTGCAAGCTGACCCTGGGAACTTGGCTGCCAGTGTTTTCTGGTAAGTTTCTAAAGTGGCATTTAGCATAATACAGGCTGTACCTATTGGCATTGATATAAGAACACCTTTCTTTTTCTGTAGCCATTTTATTTCCTGTAATATTACTGGATTATAGGGAAAGTCATAACACATTTTTGCATAAAAAATATATGTCACAACTTTCCCACTGACCTAATAGAATGGGTAATGCTGCTAACTTAGAAAATGATAAACTCTGCACCTGTTGGTGTACAGAGCATTACCAGTCAACCCAAGCTCAGCTCCTGTGCGTAATCAAAGCAATGGATTAGAGGCCGGCAGGTAGTGTAGAGGCTAAGGTCCTGGACTCTCACATGGCCTACTGAAGTTCGAATCCTGGACCTGACAGCTTGAAAATCATGCTGGGTACATGTACGTGGGTGCCCACCCAAAATCCCAGGAGGAGAATGGAGGTAAAGAGATTGTGGTATGGCCATCCCCCTGGGGGAGTGATTTCTCACTTTACCGTTTACCTTCTTTCTGTTTCTCTCTGGCAATCGTGCATGCCCTGTGGCAAAAACCAAAAACCAATCAATCAATCAATCAATAAATAAATAAATAAAGGAAGTACTGAATTTAAGGCAGCATTTTGGATTCTAGAAGATAGAATGATAAACAAAGCTATGTTTTGAAAACTGAAACCAAATTCAGAAAACCTCTTGAGCTCACTATAGAAAATCTAGTTAAGGAAGGAGCACAAACAGTGATGATTCTGATGGGAACTGGCATGTAACCAGTGCTTGCTATGTGCCAGACACGCTGCGAAAGCATCCTATTCAGTGCTCACAGTATCTCTACAGATAAGGACTGTACTATCCCTACTTACAGCTGATGAAGGTGAAGATCAAAGTTGAGTTGGTTGTCCAAGGTAAGACAGCTGTAAATGTTCCTCTGGATCCTCTCTTCTAAGCCGCTGAACACATTTTGCACAGACAGGGTGAAGTTTCCTCAGATTAGCCCCCTTGGTACGGATGAAGACAGGCAGGGGGAAGAGATCTGGATTACTTTTATTCCTGGACATTCATTACATCAATAAGGAAGCCGTGCTTTTCCACTAGCACATCACTTTGTAAATAATAATGTCCTCTATTTGTGGCTGTATTGATTGAGTTGCAATTAATAAATTACTGATGTCTCCATGGACAATTTATTAAGCAATCTATTATATACATATAATGCACAATAAATCCTGGGCATTTTCACTGTTGCGAATCAATAATTTCATTTAAATATGATAGTTATTTCTAATAATACACTTAATTGGAACATTTTCATATACAATAATAATTCTAATGTGTATAGTGATGTTATTACTTATTGTTAACTTCAGAATCAATATGTAAAAATTAATATTAAATCTCCATACCACATGGGATGTATTTATCTAACAAAAAGCACCATCATTTGCTTATAAGTAGACCTGTAAAAATGAACTAGGGTACTTGGTATAATTGTTGAAATATAGACAGCTATGCATAGGTAGGGCTTCATTATTTTTGTAGAAAATGTTGCATTGTTAGAAATTTAATCTATGTATTAGAGGCACATTTTAATGTTGGAAATATAAAAAAAAATGGCAGACAGTACTATTTGTCTTTTAGTAAAGTCTACAAGTTTAAAACTTATTGAAAGAGCTTTCTGAGCTTCCTCTTACACCATTTGAATCCTTTTTGTGTTTTAAAATTTGTTTCCCCATGTCCAGTCCATCAGACTTTGTTCCTGGACACATGAGTAGTGGGTAGCACCATGGACTGTTTGCTCAGATGCATTAATTCATGAATTCTCTTCTAAGAGCATGATCATCTCCTGCAAACAGTGAGTGCATTCATTCTAATTAGGTCAGGTTGAAAGTAACTTCAGCTCATCTCTGTCCACTGTACCCTTACCAAATAATAGTAGCTTAAGGAAGACAGAAAGTTATTATTATTTTTAAGGTTTTTGCCATAGGACATGTCTACTAGCTGTAGAGAGACATAGAGAGGGGGAAAATGAGAAATCACTCCCCAGAGGGGATGGCCGTACTGCAGTCTTTCCTCCTCCAGTCTCCTCCTGGGATTTTGGGCATGCGTGCACATGCGCTTGGAGTGATTTTCAAGTTGCCAGGTTCAGGATTCAAACTGTGGTCAACTGTGTGGGAGTCCAGCACCTTAACCACTATACAACCTTCTAAATTCCTGTTCAGAAGTCTGGAAATAGCCCACTGCTAGGTGGCACTCCATGTATGGGTCCCTGGCTTCTATTTTGTTGCTTTGCTGTGGAAGGTTACTATTCTCAAGGTCACCTCACGTCAAAGGGGCCTGCTGGGGTGCCGACTTTACTACAAATCACCACCAGAGGAAGGAGGAAGGGGAGAAGGGTGAGCACGTTCCCTTGAAAGATACCAGAGGAAGTTACCCTTACGACTTCTCTGCACAGCCACTGGTCACAGTCACATGGCCACAGGGGAGACCAGGAAATTGGGGCAGCTCTGTGATCAATCAAAAATCAGAGGTCAGTTGCTAAGAGGCTCTGCCATTGCCATTGTCACTCATAGATCCTGAGAGATGCTGATAAAAGCTGTGGGACCTCTCCTAAAATATGTATCTGTGGTTGGAATTTTACTTGCACTTTGTGCTTGAAGCCATGGTGTTTAAGGTCCCAAATTAAGAACCCCTTGTTTCAAAAAATTAATTTTTTGTTCACTCACCCAATTACGCATCATTCATTTATTCAACAAATATTTATTGTGTACTTACTAGGTGTTTGCTTTCTTCCTGGTAATAGATCAACAAGGCAGTGATAGCTTTTGTATTCCAGGAGTGAGCTAGACAATAGAATAAGATAAAAGTGATAAATACTTTGAAGAAAATAAATCAGGTTGGTGTTTTAAAGAGTTTAGTCATGGCTAAGAGAGGGAGTTACCCTTTCATGAAAGAGGTATCCTTTCCAGAAAGATGACCCTCAAGTGGAAACCTGATGAATTCAGTGAGCTTGGATATAGCAAAGAATAGTTCAAGCAGTGGGAACAGCATATGCAAAGGCCCTGGGGTGGGAGTGAGTTTAACATTTTCTGGAACAGAGAAAATGCTGGATCAGGGGAGTATAAGATGGCCTTAGACGGGTAGGCAGGAGCCAGGCCGTAAGGGGCTGCATTTCTTCCTAAGAGCAGTGGACACCGTTTGAAGGAGCGCTTAAAGTGCAAGGAGGGAGGGAGGGAGGATGGGTGAAGTGATTCGGATTATCATTTTTAAAAGATCATTCTGGTTGCTATGAGGAAGGAAGATGGATGAACTAGGCTAGTGACACTGGCTCATTCTACTGTAAGTGGCAGAGGGAGAGAAGGATTTACCTCTGCTTCTCATGTCTGTCTTGACCAAAGGAGATTTTCTGTCTAGCGGCATCTAGAGATTTGTGTTCTGCCTGGGCTTCATGGAGTGGCTTTAGCAAAACACTGAAAGGCTTGCGTGTTACAGAGACATGGTAAACCACATTCAGAACCTCCTCCTCATCTGCACCACCGCAGCATTTAGAAGGTGGTGAGTATTCACAGGGAAAGGGCAAGAACACTACAAGTGTTCTTCTGAAAGAAAGCAATCGCTCACCAAGTTATCTCCCTTCTTGGGCAAATTGTTTATTGTCCTATCATGGGGCAGAGCTGATGTTGCTGGGCTACCTGAGCCCCAGGGTGAACCCAGCAGGGAAAGTCAGGAGATACAGGTAAGAAAGGACATTTGATTTTGTCTTGTCATCCTCACAAGGGACAGAGTTTTGTGAATGACACATCTGAACTGTGAGGAGGTCTCATGGGCTTAAAAAAACCCAGTGATTTAAACAGCACAGTTTGGGGCCAGCAGGTGATGTAGTGGCTAAGGTGCTGAACTCCATTATGGCCAACTGCAGTTCGAGCCCCAGACCCGGCAGCTTAAAAATCACAGTGGGCGCATGTGTGCGTGCCCAAAATCCCAAGAGGAGAATGGAGGAGAAGGGATTGCAGCATGACCATCCCCGCTGGGGGGGTGATTTCTCAAAATTTCCCTCTCTCTGTTTCTCTCTCTCTCTCCAGTGTGTGTACATGCCCTATGGCTAAACAACAGCAAACAAACAAACAAACAAAAAAAAACAAACAAAAAAAACCAAAAAAAAAAACAGCGTAGCTCTGTATGAACTTAGTTTCAAATAATCGTTAAAATGATGCTGCAGCCCAAAGGGCTAAAGGAGAGACAGCATTGATGAACGATGCCGAGGTTTGGCTTTGGAGCTCAGGGGTAGTTTCTTTGGAATCTTCCCTTTTTACTGGGCCATCACTAGTCCATGAAATGTAGATATTTGCAATTCAGAATCATTGAGATTTCCATCTGCAAGGGACCTTAACGTGAACCAGGCCATTCCTTGGTCCCATGCTTGGGAAAATCTGAGGTCCAGAAGAGGGATGACTTGTTCACTATTTCATAATTTAATGCTATTTCCTCTGGAGCAGACTTAAAGGAGCAAATAGTATATCTCTTTGCTATGATGTGGCTATTTTCAAATCCCACCCCCAAAATACGTTTATTCCTTGCCCAGTATTGCAGACGCTCTGCAGGGTTACACAGCTTAATCCAAACCAAATTTCCTGTTTTGAAATCAAATTGAGTGATCTGAGATCCACCCTCCAAAGCAAGGGAAATTTCCTTAAACTATTTTGAAAGCTGCAATATTTCCTCTCAGGAATAACTGAAAGAAGGATTCATTTTCAGCATTAAACATGGGTTGAGAATAGAGAAAGGTTCTAACCTATCATTTTATGAGACGGGCTAGAGGAGGGAAAGGCGATTTCTGGAGCTGGACATTTACTTGATTTCCGATGTGAGGGTTTGCAGGCCCCTGCTAATGTCTTAGATATTTTTCTCTCTTGGAGGGTGGTGCAGTACTTACTACCCGGACCGGGAGAATTTTGGAGCTATAGGAATAAATCAACAAAAAAGAAATCTCTGATTCTGAGCAGCCTAGCCCTGTGTTGATGGAGAGGCTCCTCACGGGCTTCCTGGGGTTTCTGGAATCTGTTGCAGAGGCCTCCGGGCTCCGTGGAGAGGCTCTCTGCATCCGCGTCGCCCCGCCCCCTAGTAGACAGCCTAATTGGCTAATTGTAGGCTCAGCGTTCACTTGGGCTGCAATTAGCCACTTCTTCTTACTTTGCTGATACGAGTGGCCACTTGAATCCTCAAAAAGTCCATGGTGAATTCAGTTAATTTGTGTGTCCAATTTTACCTGGACAGAGAGCAGTTAGGGAAAAAGTACAATGAAACAAATGATAGCCCTTGAAATAAAATGCCTCTGAAATCTGGCTCTCACTCTCTGGATGCTGAAGTGACAATAATGGGAACAGATAGTTCTTTTTTTACCCCCCAAAAATGTATATTAAACCTAACACCCAAACATATCCCATTAATTGTAGACTTAATTTTTCTCCTTGTGTCTTTAATGTAGAGTGAGATGTACCCACCAGCTGGTTTTCAGCTTCATAACTTTCTGTAAATCTACTTTTCCAAACCTCTAGATTTGCTGTGTGTGATTTAATTGGCCGCTGTACCTTTCTGTATTACATACGTGGGCTAATTTCTAGAGTGATGCATTCATTCTCTTTGGTGTCTGCAAAATTCTGGAGCCCCAGAGGATCCATTTTCAATGTCCACCCCTCACAACTCTGTCTTCCAGCAAAGTAGAAGCACGATTGTTTTCATGTACGCTTTTGATCTTGTCGTGTATTGTTCTGTTGGGTCAAAGGGACTTACCTGGGAGATGACAGACGCAGACACTCTGCCACCAGTTTTCCTTAGAAGTGCACAATAGCCACCAAAGAAAATCACTGAGCGGATCCGGGGTAGAGAGTTGCTTTTGGGGGGAATTCCAGGAAAGAGGAGAGTATGACCTCTGTTCCTGCACAGTGTCAAGGACAGATGGGAAGAAGGTACGAATCAATATATGTCAACTGCACAGATGGTAAAGCCATACAGTGTCCACATCCTGATTCTCTATCCCCTGAAACTGAAATTAATAATGCCTTCATTATAGGCAGGAGCTGCCAAGCAACGGAGAGGACCCAGCATAACTCAGAGCACGGCTCTAAGCAAGGTGTTTGAGACAGGAGCTCTCTCACTTTCTCTCTCTGTCCCTCTCTTGTTCACTCTTTCAGTAGGTTAGGAACGCTCGGTATTATGAAAGGAAAAGGATTCATCTTTTAATGCGTTTAGTGATTAAACAAACCAAAGACAGGGAGACTGTGATTGTTTCCTGCCTTGCAGTATTTTTGTGCCAGGGAAGCTTTTCCCAGATTCTGGTCATGTGCTGTCGGGAGAGTTAACTCCACCATGCCAATCACTGGGCTCTGGGTGTATGGAAGATCGCAGACCAGGGTTGGAAGTGTAGAGTAAAAATAAGCAACCAGAAACCACCAAAACAAGTACTGGCACATCTCTACAAGCTCTGGCTAGTAATGATGAATTCCGTATTCATCACATGGACTAATTAATGCACGCTAACACATCCCAGTGCAATTTGCAAGTCACAGATTGCATTAGGTGATACAAATGACTCATTTGTGAACCTGAAGGATGACCTTTGGCAGGACTATCTGCTGACCTCAAAAATATTAAAGAAAGGTTATTTCACCTTGCCATTGTCTCCAAATGCCAAAATAGCCCAATTAAAAACCTTGACTTGGAACCATAGGAGCAGATGCGAGTCCTAAAGGGCATTAATTATTTTCAGTGTCAGCTGGTTGTGTAACTGAGGCCAAATGAGAGTTTGGAAAGCTATTAAGGCACTGTATTACATGCACTGGGACTAAGATTTGAATTCAGAATAAGGTGTAGATTTCATCTCTGTAGGCAAGCTGTACAGAATGTGTGCTGGCCGTCCTGCTAAGAAGGAAGGGCTAACATAGGTGAAAGGAAGCTCATCACCCTCGCTGGGGTTCTCTCCTCTGCAACCATCCATTTATTTTCCCGAGTCTATTTGCAGAACCATCATTAGTTACCATATTGTGGGGTCAAAAGCATAAACATGTGTTCAGAATTAGTTTGCTTCCTAGCAGACTTTTCTCTTTCTCTCCAAGTCTGAACGCTACAATGATCCTGTAGTGTTTCCCCCCAAACATGGTGACAGATGAAGATATGTACCCGAGTTAGGTTCCCATATGGCTAATTTCTACATTTGTTTTAACAACACACAGAGTTTTAGGCAAATTAAAACAAAAGGACCTCAGCATTCATGGCATTCGCTCCAGTTTTAGCATTTCTTCCTCTGGGTGGGTTTTAGTGAGTCATATCGCTGGCATAGCCTGCGTTAAGAGGAAAAGGGGTAAGCGCTCCCATTAGGTGTAATTGGCTCACAAGAGTTCCTGTGGCTCTGGGAAAGGACTTGCCTGCTGCTCAGGGCCTTAACATCACCGGCTCTCACGGTGGACATGGACAGTCAAGGCCCTCCATATTCCAGGTGCTACAAAATGGAGGCACTGGAGAGCAGGCGGGGTCATGATCTTTTTTAGCCTCTTTATAGCTAAAGTTTAAGATGCCGGTGTCCCTTCACCTCCAGATTAAAGGATCAGAAAAGGAGTTGTGTGTGCGTGCCCAAGATCCTGAGAGGAGAATGGAGGAGAAGGGATTGCAGCGTGGCCATCCCCTCTGGGGGGTGATTTCTCGCTTTCTGTCTCTCTGTCTCTCTGTGTCTGTCTGGCTAGCACACGCGCCCTAGAGCAAAAACCTCTCCAAGAAAAAAAAAAAAAAGAAAAGAAAAGGAAGATTCTATTCCTACAGAAAGAATCAAGTGGCAGTAAGCTCAGGGGACGGGGGACCAGATAGATCTGGGTTCGAGTCTCAGTTTGGTTATTTAGTTTTATAAGCTTGACCATGTCACTTAACTCTTGTCAGCTTCATTGTCTTCACTGGACTTAAGAAGAATAAAAACACGAGATAGGATCGTTAAGAAGATTTAATGAAGTTATGTATGTATGTTAACTATGTTATATGTATTAAAATATGGACTAGATTCTTGTGGTGATTATTATTTTCTTTATATAAAGCTTAGAAAACGTTTTCAGAGATCTCATATATTGTTCTTGTAGATTTTCTTTCTGATCTCTTTTGGGGCCGTGTACAAGGGATATGGCAGAAGTCAGAGTTCTATCTTCGAATCCCTCTGCAGTTGGGAAATTGCTTAATATTGATAAACTTCATACTTCTGTCTTTAAATGGGAATGATAATATCTACCATAATGTGTCTTTGTGAGGATTAAAAGAAATACTAGATGCATATGGTAGTTAGCATTTGGTAGGCGTTTCATAGTTGGATGAGGACCTATTGTTCATGCTCCCAGAATAGTTCTATCTTTTTATCCCCATATATACATATATACTTCTTTTTTTGTTTATTTATTTGTTTATTATTATTATTATTATTATTTTTTGCTATAAGGCACATGTGCTTGCCATAGAGAGAGACAGAGACAGAGACAGAGAGAGGAAAAGTGAGAAATCACCCTCCCATGCTCCTGGCATGATTTTCAAGCCACTGGGTCTGGGACTTAAATCACGGTTGGCCATGTAGAACTCCAGCACCTTAACTACCGCACCAAATGCTGGCCCTGTCCCCTGTATATTATACTTCTAATGAGTCTTTGCTTGAGAGAAGATCTAATTCTAGTTCAGATTTCCCTGGCCTGGGTACTGGCATGTGATTCTGAAAAAATGAGCACCCTTGTTGGACTACATCTTCCCTAAATGTTGATCATTTGTGACTTCTCATTCTCCAGATCGAAGGAAGATCTGCTTTTCCGTTTGATGTCTTTAGGTGTATCTACTATTTTCTACACATTATTTGGTGCGGTCTCTTATTTCAGATCAAAGTATGGCAGGGACCGAGATTGTTCTCACCAGTTTCTCAGATATGGCTGATCTTACTGTCTACGAGATAACCCTTTCCAGGATTTCCCCTCTTGGACTACTTAGACTGCGTGCTAGCCAAGTAACATGAATACTATTTTTCCCCTACAAGGTTGCTATTATTCTAAACTTCCATTAAAAAAAACCCTCTAATTTCATTATAAGATCCTCATAAATGCCAGAAGCTAATGAAAACGGGTTTATTTCTTGCTCTTTGGGAGGTGACCACCCATGTCAACTTTGGAGGGTGTCTGCACATCCTTGCAAGCCCAATGAGTGGCAGCCAGATGGGGCATGAATCCAGAGCTGAATTACCAAGGAAAAAAATCCTGTTCTTTCACCAAATGAAATTTTTAACAGCCATTTGCAAAGAACTTCTAGGCCATGGTATATTGGGAGAGTTAACTCTATGGGTAATGAATACATTAGCTGTGAGGCCACACAAACTCCCTCAGCAGCCCACCCTTGAATTTTGAGCAAGCATGGATTTCTAAGTGCATGTGCTGACTTTGCACCAGAGTGGAACTTCCTGTTGGGCAGTGGCTTGTCTTAATTTTTGCCCAGCACACAGGATGCTGTTCTGGGCATTGGTAAATAAGCCATAAACTCATGGTTACATAATTCTCTCCAGAAAGGAACTCTGTAAAGGAAGGGCAAGAGGAGATGATGGAGACAGATGGGTGTGGGATGGGGTGAGCACTAACATAACTTTGTCATAAAGTGACTTCAGCGTAAAGATAGTATTTCCTGGAGAGATCAGTAAATTAGTAAATCTCAGTTTCTCAGTCTCTCTACCTTAGTCTCAATCTCTATCTCCTATTAGTGTTCTCCTTCTTTTCTTCTTTCTTTCTTTTCTTTTCTCTTTTCTTTTCTTTTCTTTTCTTTTCTTTTCCTTTCCTTTCCCTTCTCTTCTTTCTTTCTTTCTTTCTTTTTTTTTTTTTCTTTCTTTCTTTCTTTCTTTCTTTCTTTCTTTCTTTCTTTCTTTCTTTTTCTTTTCTTTCTTTTCTTTCTTTCTTTCTTTCTTTCTTTCTTTCTTTCTTTCTTTCTTTCTTTCTTTCTTTCTTTCTTTCTTTCTTTCCTTCCTTCCTTCCTTCCTTCCTTCCTTCCTTCCTTCCTTCCTTCTTTTGTTCATTCGTTCATTCATTTTCTTTCTTTCTCTTATAGCCCTGATGTTAATCCATCTTTCCACAGTCTTGGTTCTCAAGTCTTAGCCCACAGAACTATCACCTAGGAAACTGGTGACGAATGCTAATCACTAGACTTTTCTAGATGATAATCTGTTTGTATAAAGCTGGGGTGGGACTGAGGAATCTATATTTTTACAGAATTACCCACTCCTCCCAGGAGAATCTAGCATAAATGGTTCTTGAGCCAAATGTTGGGAGAAGATGGATCTTACTGATGGAGGCCAGGTTGCTTTACCATAAACAAGATTGAATGGCACAGGAAGACTCACGCAAGGATGAAGACTCAACCATTGCTAATACCAGTGCATCCTTTTATACATCTCACATAGAGTTCTTTCTTCAAATGAAATAGGATGGAGAACTCCTAAATGAAGACTAGCCCAAGTGGAGCTGCTCTGGCTGGAGAGGAGGGGGGCCCGTGGAGTGCTACCACCCTCCCCGCCTATCCGGCCTTTAAGGGCCCTGGTGTTCTGTGCAGTGTTCTGAGTTTGCTTCCCAGTGTGGTCCGTGATGAGGGCTGGGTCCCGGTGTACAGACAAGAGCACCCACTACGTCTGGCTTCGATTCAGTAGCTGCAGCCTTGCCTCTTGCTAGCTGCATGGCTTTAGGAAATTTACGCAACCTCCCTGAACTTGGACTTATCCTTTGGAAAAAAGAGCTTGGACTGGATCAGTTTTTCTGTAAATTCTGTCATTCATAGACTATCCTTGTGACCTTAACTGTAGATGAATACCAGCTGGGGCATTATTTATTTACTCTGTATTTGTCTTTATAGTAGAATAAATCTAGTTACCATTTCATACCTAAAGAAATAGGTTTTGAATTAAGCAATGCGGTCTGTGAAATCAAAAGTCTAATGAGACACTTAGAGTTTTTCTGTCCCAATACACATGAAAATAACTATATAACCACTAACAACCGTGTAGCACTTACAACTAGTAGTGTGTGTAAACTCTTGAGAAACATTGAGCGGGGTGATCTCTGTAAGACCTCCATGCTCCAGTATTCAGTGAGGTTAGTATCCAGGTAGATCTCTCTTGCTATTACCTTGAGAATTTGCAGATGGGGGGATAAGTTATGGTGAAAAACAAAGTAATCCTCTGGGTATTATAAATGTGTGAAAGGACAGGGGAGGAAAAAATTGCTTGTATTGTTGGGAAAAGAGGAGTTTGAGGCTTGGTGTATATGTACAAAGGATCTAAATGGCTCAAAGAGAGTTTTTAATATTAATTTTGTAGAGACATAGGGCCACCAGCTGCTTAATTTTATTTGAGTCTAATAGGGAGCTTAATAACCAAGAACATCATTGGTTTCTTGTTTGTTTCTTTTATTGAGTGTCAAAGAGCTAACAGCTTTTATTACAGATCTCCCAGGGCTGAAGTTGGCTAGTTAGGACAGTGGCAATGCAGGGTGCTAGTGCAATGTCCAAGGAAAGGATTTTATCCTGTGCTGGTCATGTTTTGAAAATTGAGCTCTAAAGAGATGGATTTCAAGAGACACATTGTGGGAGGCAGAGGATGTTAGAGGGTTGCTTGCGGCACACATTGTAGAATGAAAGACGATGTTTATGACCTGCTTATTCCATGCGAGGAGGAGACAATGGCTCCAAATGTATACCCGCTGAGTTGGCTTGGAAAATACACATGGACAACTTAGCAGTCATGGTGGTCTGGAGGAAGGGAATGAAAATGTCATTGAAAAGTGAGGGAAACTATAGCATAATTAAGTATGGTCAGCCTCTAAGCACTTAGTTATAAAATGGAAATCAGCCCAGAGAACATAATGAGGTTAACAGCTTAGGCTCCGGAGACTGATAGACCCAGGTTCAAATTCTGACTCTGCTACTTTGTGAGATCTTGAACCAGGTACTTACTCTTTCTAAGTCTTGGTTTCTTCACCTATCACATGGGTACAACATGTACTTCTTCCAGGGTCACTTTAGGTATTTAATAACTTCAAAAACTTTGCACAATGTCTGGCACATAGAATACATTTTTAGTAACTTATAGATGTTGTTCTTTAAAAATCATCGTTATGTGATGGGTTTATTTTGTTTAATTCTGTCAGATCTAACTTGTCATGGGGTAAGTGGCATAGACAGCCCATACAGGTGAAATTGAGATCACTAAGACTCTGGTCTTTTTTCGCGTGCCTTTGCAATGCCATATTCTTGAGAGTAGATTGTTCTTGATAAATTATTACTTGATGATCTTGAGATAACCACGCGGAGTCTTTTGTTTTTCTCATGTGAATTCTGACTAAGGTTTCAGGGATAAGAAGCCTTTGGGTAGGTTATTTCCACCATTGGCCTTAAGGATTTTCTCAGGGGGTGTAGAAGAACTTGGAAGAAGGAAAAATAGTGACCTGAATGTACTCTATCCTGTTAGCCTCAATCACATCTGTAGTTTCTTTCATCAGCAAGGGTGTCGTCCACATTGTCAGGAGCTACAGGTGTTGAAGGCACAGAAGAGGGAGGTCTTCCAGGACATTATGAATCAAGAAAAACAGATGCTTGCTCTTCAGAGACTACCAGGGGAAGGCTCTTAATAAACTTTCACACCTGTCAGTAAGTGTGAAAACCCCAAATGTGGACTCTGTCTTGATACACCTGGCACTGTCGCCTCGCGTTTCATGATTAATTTCTGGAAAAGATAAAGTAAGTTTATTTGATAACTCCTTTTCTTGTTTATACGTACTCTCTCTTCATTTTAATTAGCAACAACAAAACAGAATGCCAGAATTCTCTTATAACACCAGCCCTCTTTTCTACCTCCTTCTTTCTGCAGCGAGAATGTGTTGGGTGTCTATTTCTTTAAAGGCCACACTGTCGCCTTGTTGTTTGGCTGTAACCAAGAGTTGCATGTGTGTCTCAAAGGAATTCCTTCACCCTACCCCAATTGCTTTATAGAAATGTCCAATTAATGCCAGTTAAAAAGTTCTTCCTGGTCTATCTGAAGGAAGAAACAAAGAAGGAGATTGGAACCAGCCTCACCGCGAGTGCCATGTCCTGCTTCTGTGACGCGGCACCAGAAACTTCATTCCACATGTTTTTGCATTGTTTCCTCCTACATTTATCCTCTGACTATTGTTTCCTTTTGTTCCAGCAACAGCTGGAAATAGTAAATTTGTGTTCGGAGCCAATGTTTTCCTTTGCCCTGGCATTTCTAAACATTTATTTTCTTATGAGCCGAAAATACCAGCAAAGACGCTTTCTGAAAGATCGTCATCCCACGGCTGCCCATCGCCCTCCGAGGCTGTCCCTTTAAATGAGGCCTCCAGAGTTCACTTTCTGAAGTTCATTAGCTTGTGTTATCAATAATTTAGGATAATACTCCGGTGGAGCCTGAGTGCCTGGCCCGCCCCATTTTCACTGTCAGTTTTCTCATAGCCTAGCAGTCCAGTGAACTTGATAAGTGTCCCATCATCCTGTTAATCAAATTACTTATGAACTAAAATTGACAGTTTTCATTAATTATAAAGGATTATTCTAATTGCAATTCAAATTTATTCATTTAGAACAGACGGCATTCAGTAATATTTCAGGAAATTTGCATATTAAATGGAGAGGGTCGTCCATTAAGTATGGTAATGTATGCATATTTCCTTATTTTTAACTTCTAGGCCATATGCACTGCTGCTACTTCAGCAGGTGAAAAAGCAGAACGTGCTTAATTTGTTCAACAAACACAGGGTCCAGAGCACATCTTTTGGCACTCGGCGCTGGCACCCTCCTACCTTGATTCCTTCTGCTTTTCCTTTCCCCACCTCCACCACCCTGCACACAGCCCCAAACCCTGGTTGATCTTTCGAAGAAACTTTTTTGATAAACCTGGGCATTTCCCCCCCTTCCTTTTCTTTTCCTTAAATGTAGGCACAGCTGGTAAGGGTTGATTGAAATGTTTTGCCATAGAAGCTGTGTTCATTAATTTCTTCAAGATGCTGAAGTAGGCATTAAGGTTGCCGGCTGGAGTCCTTCCCTGTGACATGTGGGACAGCAGGGGACCTAATAGTCAGCCTTGTAACATCAACTGGTTACCCCCCTCGTGCGGCATGAACCTTTCCCCTCCAGTGAAAAATGAACCTGTCTGAGACAAAAGCACAAACCACGCATGCAATGAGACAGTGCCATTATTCACACCCATATAGGCTGTTTTCAGAGATCATTAAAAATCATATCTCCATGATATTAATAAGCACCTTCCCTGATCCAGGTCTCGGGTAACAGGAAGGTATATTTAGAGCTGCCCCCACCACCTACCTAATCTGAGATCATGAATCTGGGAGGAAAAAAAAAACGCATGTAAGATGAAGGCTAACAAGCTGGTGAGGTAGGAGCCACTCGCCTTTTTCAACAGCTGCTGTGTCCCGGCCTTCTTGCACCGGCCCTCGGGGAGAGAGATAGGGTGTGGGCCCCCGGCCTCATGACGTTGTTTCTGGTGAGTTTTACCTCCGACGCTCAGAAATTATTGATATCTGGTCCTAATGATCTGAATAAAGCATCTGCCAGCTCATTCATCTCCAAAAACTCACATCGAATCACTGGTTGCTCATTTAGCCCGGTTTCAAGTAGACTTGTTTTTCATTTTCTGCCGTTAAACTAAAAGCTTTGTTGTTTCCCATACAGATATTTTATTTGCTGAGCATATTTATTTCAGTCTGTTTGTATAACACTAGCGCTCTCGTGGCCATATGTTATTGATTGAAAAGCCTCCATGAACTGGAATTCTGAATAGGCACTGTGTCCTTGGTAGGTGTCCGAGAGGCAGAGACCGAGGGCCCGCTCGCGGCCTTGCCAAACCCATACTGAGGGCCCTTTCCACTCCTCTCCCTCCTTCCAAGCAATACGTAAATCAGCGCGGGTGTAGAGTCCGATTAATGCTTCAGTTGTTTACACAACCTGTCCCCAAATCTCAATAGGCGCACACAGTCCTCAGCTTCCTCCTTGTTGGGTACAGCCATTTCTGCTAGAATTACTAGGAACGACGCCGAGAGAACAGACCACCAAAGGCTATTTTAGAAAACACTGATGGAAAATTCTCAGAAATCATTCAAGCCCACTGGTGTGTGTTAAGTCAAGGGAAATATCCCCCCTGTGTAACATCTTTTCCTCCACTTAGTTCAGCTTTAGAACCATGAAAGCCTCGGTCTTAATCCTATTTCTGATGAGAGTTAATTTTCAATGCAAGTTTTTAAAAATTTAATTGTCACTGATTACCCTGACATGCAATAGTAAAATAATATAAAAGAATGCCACAAATGATTAAAGTAAAACTTAACAACGTATGCATTAAAAAAAAAATCCCATAACTCTACTTTCGTTAAGGGAAATATTAAGTTGCATAATGTGACCCAGTGGTATAGGGTAATTGCTTGCGAGGCTGTATTGCACAGATATTTTGTATATTATATCCTCATGTGCGGTGTTTCTGGTGACGAATTCCCCAGCAGAGGAAGGCCCTGTTGAATGGTTGTTGATTATGTCAGGATGTGAACCAAAGTGATGCTAGGAATGAAAAGTGGGCCTGAGTATATGCCAGGCATCCTCTGGAAATACTCAAGAAAAATTCTCAGAAATTGCTCTTGTGGTTAGCATCCATGCTTTCTATAGCAATAACTACCGGAGGGGGCAGCAGGTAACAGACTGGTTAAGGCGCTGGACTCCTTCATGACTGACCGTGGTTTGAGTTCCAGACCTGGTGGCTTTTTTCTCATTTTCTCTCTCTTTCTCTCTGTGTCTCTCTTTGGTGAGCACATGTGTCCTGAAGCAAGTTAAAAAGATAATAATAATGATAAAGTTGAATAAATAATTCTTTAAAGAAATCTATTGGATCTCCTAGCATGTGCTGCATAATTTTGGCTGGGGCTTATAGAGAACAGGGAGAACAGGAATACGGGGGAAGTGTAAAACATGGGATGAGCTCGTGAAGCTGCAGTAAGCATGGTGGAGAGTTCTAATCTCTCTGAGCCTCATTCATCTACATCTGTAAAATGGAACTATTGTAACATTTGCCCTGTTTTCTCTCTCTCTCTCTCTTTTTTTTTTTTGGAGAGGTTTTTGCTATAGGGCACATGCACTTGCCAGAGAGACAGAAAGCGAGAAATCACCCTCCGGGGGGATGGCCATGCCACAATTCCTTCTCCATTCTCCTCTCGGGATCTTGGGCATGCACATACATACGCCCGGAGTGAATTTAAGCCACCAGTTCCAGGACTCGAACTGCGATCGACTACATGGGAGTCCAGCAACATAGCCATTACGCTAACTGCTGGTCCCTTGCCCTGCTTTCTTCATGAGACTATTATGAAGACCCCTTGCTACCTATCTGTTTCCTAAATTCTTGTATTTATCAGAATCACCTGACTGGAGTTAAAAGCATATATTTACAACTCCTTTTACCAAGATATTCCAATTTTGTCTGGACTGAGATTTGAGACTTGGGAATGGGATTTGAGAATCTATATGCTTAATAATTCTCAAGTGATTTTTATGAGCCTGTAAATTGGGAAGGCCCTGGTACAGTGTATATTAAGTGCTTTAGTCATACTCTTAGGGAGACAAGACTTAGTAGACAGTAGTAGGAGTAGTTAAGACTACTTACACATACTATCCCATTTTAAACTGGCAAGGCTCTGGATTATAGGAATTCTAAGCATTAACTACATCTGAGCATTTGAACTCTGACTGGGTAGGTTGTCAGGTTCTGTGGATAAAAACAATGGCTGTCTGAAATTTGCAGTGTCCATGTAGCAATGGTGTGTCTATGTGTCTATCTAGAAGGATCCACGAGGAAGAGCACTGGGAACAGACAGTCCAGACCAGTCAAGTGAACCCTGAGTCAACAGCAGGTGTTTCCCAACCAGTTCTAGCTTATTCCACAAATATTCTTTTTAGTTAAGTAGACTCTAGATAGAGGTGAAACTGTCATTACTCACCCGATAAAGAAATGAACTTGGAGAGCAGGAAGAGAAAGCAGTGTCTCTTCTGTGAAAGCATATGGTGACAGAGATCAGGTGTGGCTGTATTTACTAACCATCGTTGATGCAGAACTACTTCTTACCATGTCGGAGTAGAACAAATTGAATAATGATGGTGTGACAGCGTCATCTAATCTAATATCAGTATTGCTTAATAGTTACTTCTGAGCTGCCAAGTTGGACGCATGGAGTGGGTGCTAAGAGTCTCAGCTCCCAGTAGCTTCAGCCAAGGATTAAAACAGGAGTGGTAGATACACAGTCCTACTGGAGGCCTGGGCATGGTGGGATAGGTGAGTGAGGCTGTTAAAGGACAGTGATTACAGGACCAGCAGGTGGCATGATGGCTAAGGCACTGGACTCCCACATGGCCAACTGAAGTTCGAGTCCCAGAACTGGCAGCTTGCTTTCTCACTTTCTTTCTCTCTGGTGAGCATGTGTGCCCTATACCAAATTAAAATAATACTACTAATAAATAATATTAAATAAATCATTCTTAAAAAGGGACAGTGATTATTATGATTTTTTTTCATACTGTTTACTGTCCTAGAAGAAAATGCTTTTCCTTAGGTTGCAGTGGTTATAGACGTAGCATGGTTTGAGGAAGGAGAGAAAAGATGAATTGTTTTTTCTTTTTCTCTCCATCCTGAAGATTATAGGTAATTGAAAACCTCTCTCCCCACAACACAAAAAATGAACAAACAAAAAACACTTCTATCCTCATCACACATTTTTTGTTAATCATCTCTGTAACTAACTAGCAGACCGCCAGGCTGGTTCGAGATAGAATGCAATCTCTGACTGCTGGGAGCTTACAGCTTTAGTAATACCAAGTGAAGCATAAAACACACAGAGATCAACAAGCAAGCTTTGACCATTGCAAGAACGAATTAGAAGGTCCAAGCATTCTGTACAAAGTGGGTGTTACATTTACTGTTATCTTTCAGTGATTCAGGGAAGGAAAGAGATGTGTAGAAGTTCCCTGTTCAGATGGGTGACTCATTGAAGAAAGTTTTCTGGGAGTTGTTGCAGTTTCAGGACATGCTTTTTGTGACTGAAGATAGAGAGGACCCTACAGTGCGTAGGAAAAGGAGATCCTCTTTGTTGGACTTTAAGCACTCACCCCTGCCCTCTGCTTTTCCCCCTGGGACATACAGTACCTGCTGATATAGGAGATTTATTTTTCTTTGAATGTGGAACTCTGCATTAGCAAGTACTAATGGAAATAGTTCTGTGGACTAGTCAAGGATAGCAGCGTTCCCTTTGGGGCAGGTCACCAAATGGACTTGACGATTTCCTTCAAATCACTGCAACAGGCTTCAGCCAGCCTTGTTTTGGAGGGCATTCTATTGATGATACTTTTCAAGATTCTGCACCAATTACTCTGATGTGTATCTAGAGAAGATGAGGATTATAATCTTTCCATAAACCATAAAAGGCATTCGTTCTAAGTAATCCTTAAAGATTGGGAAAAATTAATGAGTATTTCTGAGATTAGTCCGAGGGCATATCTCAATTAATTTCCATTGAACAAAGAAAATCACATCTAAATAAAATATGTGGTTTTAAAAAAAAAATCCCCTACAAAGATTACTCATACTTTTGCTTTAATGTGACTCTAACTTAACCAAAATTATTTTTTTATTTATTTTTTTTTTGAGAGGTTTTTGCTACAGGGCGTATGTGCTCGCCAGAGAGACAGAGAGAGACAGAAAGCAAGAAATCACCCCCGCCCCCCAGTGGGGATGGCCACACCACAATCCCTTCTCCTCCATTCTCCTCTTGGGATCTTGGGCACACACACACACACACACACACATGCCTGGCATGAGTTTAAACCACCAGGTCTGGGACTCGAACCACAGTCGACTACATGGGAGTTCAGCGACATAGCCATTACACTAACTGCTGGTCCTACCAGTTATTGAAACTTACAGATCTCCTTGAAATGTTTCCAAGTGAGAGACATGTTTAGGGTTTAACGGTGCCCACCTTCTTCCTTTCTAGTCTAATGCTGATTAATTTCTATGAATTTTTAAGTACTATTAATGAAAATTGAATGTGTTTTTCTAGAGGAATGTGCATTAACAGAAGATTATGGGTTTGTGAAAGATGAACATGTGAAAGGTATTTTTTAAACACAGTTTGCCATAGGGTATGTGCTTTCAGAAAGAGAGAGAAAGAGAGAGAGCAGCCCCTGGAGAGATGGCCACACGCAGTCACTGCTTCTCCATTCTCCTTTTGGGACTTTGGGCATGCATGCACATCTCCTGGCATGTATTTCAAACTACTGCACCCAGACTCGAACCGTGCAGTGGGATCCAATGGCCTCAACCCCTATGCCAACAGCTGGCTCTTGTGAAAGGTGGTCTTTAACACTACGTCCTGGCATGGTCTTTTTCATCTTTGGAATGATCTCCTCTGGGTGACTACAATGTTTCTTGATTGACATGGTGTCGTTCATTTATTTATTTCCATTTCACAGACTAGGACACGAAGGACCAGAGGAAGACAAATTGTTTCTGTTCTAGTGATGAAGTCAGAAATAAAGCAATGCTTATTTCTTAGGTCAGTTAGGAAGACAGTACCTCTTCACTTCAAATGTATGTGATGGGGATGTCAGGAAATAAGTGGGCACTTTAAAAAGTTCATGGAAAAATGGACTTGAAATCTGTGCATACTGTTTTTCATCATATGCACTTTCTATACACTGTTTGAAAACCCTCATAGTTATCTGATTATATTATTATGTTTAAACCCTAAAATCTGCTCTTCTAGTTCAGCTCTGATCTCTCTCTACTCTTGCCTAATGGGTAGCTGTAAAATTTCTCATCACAACCGTTGCCACTTGTCCTGAAGATGGTAGTGTCCGAAGAGGGGTGAGTCCTTCCTCACCCCACCAGTGATCAGTGTGCCCGAAGCATGACTTTTGATTACCCTTAATTCCGTATGCATAACTTCAAATGGTCCTAATGGTTATACAATTATCCAACCTTTTTAGTATGCAACCAGAGTTCTTAGGTAAGGTGGGGGAGCTTTTTGTTGTTGTTGTTGGCTTTTTTTTGTTTGTTTGTTTGTTTTTTAACATAAACTCCTGTTGTTTGGCATTTGTTTCTGTTTTCCACATCAAACACATTTAAAAACCAACTGTAATAACAACAAACACACTTCCATCACCACCCTAACCTGTGTGTTGGGATGCCATTGGAGAGAAATTCGCACACTGGGTGCAGTTTGGAACACCTCCATGCACTTCGCCTCCCGCATTGGCGTTCTTTTTTGCTGCTGCCCGTGGGTTTCATTTTCCTGTGTGCCATAATATTAATGATTTCGCCTGCTGGCTTCCCAGCCCGGGGGTCGCAGCTCATGTTTCACAACATGAGACACCCAACCATAAATCTCCTTTAAATAATACAGACGGCAGGAGGGGCACTGCCGAGAGAGCCAGCCGGTCTGAACAAAGTGGCATTGATGCATGGCACGCAGAATAGCTTGACCATGGTCTGGCTGGACAGGTAGAGTGTGGAGCAGCCTTTATTTAAGAGGAGAAAGCCACGCACTCTGCTGGGTTCCAAAGAGCCATCCAGTTCTGGTTCTCAGTATGAGTTGGCTGCCAATCACCGAGGCTTCCCGAGAATAATCACACCACCTCTTCCAGGCTCCGGCTGGAGCACCCGATTAAGATAATTTGTGTTTGGAGGTGCAGATACATCTCCTCAATTATAAAACTGCCTTTCTTGAGGCCTCTTAGCCATAATTAAAATGAAGTTGGTAACTGCCAGGGCGGAAGTAACAATGCATACCTGATCAGAATATCCCACGCATCTACCCTGAAGCTGTTTTTCTGTTCTGGAACCCAGAGTGGCTAGGTTAAGGGGACCGTGACAGAGCTCCACCAAGTGAAGCTTGTAGTGGGGTGAGTTGTGGCAGCCTAATTGCAGAGAAGCCCATAAAACAGGGGAGAAAAGAGATGAAAGTTTATCTAGGGATTTGCTTTTGTAGATAAAAATTGTAAGAACTTACTTCTACCTGTGGGTCAACATAATATGTTAGGATAAAATATTTGTTCACCTTTTGTGAACAAAGGTAATATATATGTGTAAGTTTATACAGACATTCATGGATCTAATGTGACAAAATGTACAGAGTTGGTGTGTGTGTGTGTGTGTGTGTGTGTGTGTGTGTGTGTAGTTTGGGAAGTAACTGCCAGGCATACAAGGTAATGTGTATGTAAGTAAAGATAGCCTAATTAGTGAGAGTAGTCATATAATTTTGCTGACAGAATTCTTCAGGATTTATGTCTTGCTCATGCGTTGCCAAATTCCAGCTCAATAACGCACTTGCCAAAATGTGGTGATGGGTATACCTGCCCTATGGCAAAAACCTACAAACAAAAAACATGGTGATGGGGTGTTGGGGGGAGGTGAAAATCTTATTTTGTTAGTTTTTTTTACTCCTTTTTTGTTTGGTAATTATTAATTATGCTCTTGAAAAGTCAACATGGCTTCTAATTTCTGTTACTTAGCTCATTGCCACAGGGTTGGGAGTAATTTCTATTGAAGTGGTTTTTAGAACCTACTGCATCCTTGACAGATGTGCCTAGAATATGAGAGCAAAGGCCAACTTAAAGAATGGTTATGTTGCTTTTGGTTGGTCACATGTTTGAACGTTTGTTATTGTTTACATTATTGTCATAAATTACTCCTGTTGGGCCATCATTGATTAAAAGATACATTTTGGGGAAGAAGCAGGAGGAGGAGAACTGATACTGTTCTTAGTCCTTAAAGCTAACAGATAGCATTAGCTGGCTCCCAGAGGCTGTGCCTGTGGTCCCAGCTACTCAGGAGGCTGAGACAGGAGGACTTCCATGTAGAGACTCTGTCTAAAAAAAGAAAACATACATAGAAAAAAAAAAAAAAACATAACAAATGACACTAGAGAGTCAGGAATTCATTTCATGGAACCAAGACACACATCGGAATAGAAAAGAAGGGAAGGATGATATCTGTCTGGTTCACTACTATCCCCCCAGTTTTTAGCCACAGGTACTTTTAGGGTGGCCAACTGCCCATTGGCCCAGGACTTCCCTGGTTTGAGAACTGAGAGTTCTAGCCCCAGGAAGCTCCTCAGGCCCAGGTGATCTCAGCACATAGGTGCTCCGCAGTATTTTCTGAATAAATGAATCCTTGATGCTAAGGAGGTTAGAAAGTCACAGGAGAGAACAGTGGTCTCACCTTCTATTGAAAATGAGTGGGGGGAACCAGCAGTTAGCGTAATGGCTATGTCGCTGGACTCCCACGTAGTCGACCGCGGTTTGCGTCTCGGACCCGGTGGCTTACAATTCACGCCGGGCGCGTGTGCGTGCATGCCCAAGATCCCGAGAGGAGAATGGAGGAGAAGGGATTGCGGCGTGACCATCCCCCCTGGGGGGTGATTTCTCGCTTTCTGTCTCTATGTCTCTCTCTGTCTGTCTGGCGAGCGCATGCGCCCTATAGCAAAAAACAAAAAAAAAAAAAAAAATGAGTGGGTATCGTAACTCTATCCCTGGTCAGTACTAAAGGATACTGCATCTCCTCTAGGGATTGATCCTGACGCTCTGATGCAGGGTAGGAGTCAATCCCGTGCTACATGGAAACATGACCATGTAGCTGATGGTTCTGCCCTAGAGACCCAATAGCTACTCCTTCTTGGCTCTATGAGGTTTGCGAAAGTTACTTGCTCTCTTCATCTTTCTCAGTCATCCCAGTTGTAACTGGGCATAACAATAGTGCCCGCCTGGGAGGATTCAGTCTCAGATGCAGAGCACAGTGTCTGCCTTACAGTGTGCTTTGCTCACGGAACAGGTGTGCGTAAGCCGTTCCTGCTCCTCCCTCACACCTGCCTCTTCTTTCTCCAGCATGTGATAAATACTGAGCTTGTTCAGGTAGGTGACAGCATCTTTATGGTGAAACGTTGGATTAAACTGATTTCTAGTTGTTTCGGGGTAGAATAGTTTGCCTGGGAAACAAATACTGCTGTGTGTTTGTGTGATTGGTTTCTGAAATGTTGCATCCATTTATTTTTTCCCCCAGAGTTTATCTGCCATCTTTCTGCATTGCTGGGGTAAGAAAGACAGGTGGCCTGCTTCCAAGCAAGGGACGGGTTACAGGTGGGATAGTGAAACTGTCGGTTTAATGTTCTGATACGGAAGGAGCACAGACGACACCCAGAATGGCAAGAGGGAAACTTTGGGCTGAGGCTCTGACCCATTGATTCTACCTTTACTCCTCTGCCCACCGTGGTTGAAGCTAAACCCAGGGTAGATGAGTGGCAAAGCTTCTATGTTGTTCATCTCAAAGAGACTGAGCGTATACGTGAGTGAAATGAAAACGTAGATTTGTAAATAGGTCCTGGAAATGATAGCATGCATTTCATGGGAATAATCTCCTACAAGTGAACGCTTTATTTTGCTCCCTCCATGATACTCAGTGTCCATCCTGCTACCCGTGAAATAGGGAAATGGAAAAGGCTTTTCATGTTAGGTTTCTTACTTCATTTTTCCAGAGCGGCAAGCATGAGACCCGAGCCGAGTGTCACTGGAACGCCGTCAGAACTTTAGTCGTTCAATCCCCTTTGCCCCAGCCCCAACGATGCATATTTCAGTAATGAGCAAGAAACATTGTTTTATGGTAGTTTAATAAAAGCAGAAGATAAATGTTGCCCCTGTGCAAAAGAACTGAATTACACACTTCATGAACCAAATTAGTGCTACAACATTCGGTTTTGTTAGAAAGGTGATATGCATTTATAGGCCATTTTTCAGCAAGATAAATATGACATGCGCCAAGATTTCCCTGAAGTAAATATTGTAAATAATGAAAGACTCAGCCAAGGAAAGCTGAGAAATGACTTAATCCTCACCCAGTTATTCTGCAGAGCCAAACTACCACTGTCCGAACTTCAGAACAAATGGCCCCTTTAATAAACTCATCTGATGATTAAGGGAGTGCAGGCCCCTTTAATTTCCCAATAATAGACAATATTCCTCAATTCTGGCTTTTTAAAAAAGATTCACATAGGAGCTGGGGCCTTTTATGGCATCAGCCAATTTGATTACCAAGTAACAAAATATATTTCGAGGGCAGTTGGGAGTCACAAGGCAGCAATGTTTATGTGAATAGGTGCAAATGGGGAGATGTTTACAGAAAGTGGGAGCTATCACTCTAAGCCTAGCTCTAATCCTCATTTCACTTCGGCTTATTCCAGTTTGATTTCGGTTAAAGTTTTCTGCTAGCAAAATTGGTTGCCTGTATTTCTTTTTTTGATTCAGATTTGCTTGTGAGAAGCTGGGTGCTAAAGAGAAGGCCTTAAAAAATACTATGGTTAGGGACCAGCAGTTGGTGTAATGGCTGTGTCGCTGGACTCCCATGTAATCGATCATGGTTTGAGTCCCGGACCTGATGGCTTCAACTCACGCCGGGCACGTGTGTGTGTGTGTGTGTGTGTGTGTGTGTGTGTGCCCAAGATCCTGAGAGGAGAATGAAGAAGGGATTGTGGCATGGCCATCTTCCCTGGCGGGTGATTTCTCGCTTTCTGTCTGTCTGTCTTTTGGCAAGTGCATGTGCCCTATAGCAAAAACCTCTCCAGGAAAAAAAAATAAATTAATACTATGGTTGGTATAAGAGTTCACAGAGCCAACAAGTGCCTTCTTGAAAGTCACCCAGCTGTTTTTAGAAGATGTTGTAATGCAGTTCCATGCAGGAGGGCACTCTGTTGTCTTCGTGCTGGAAAATAGGCACATGCCCGAGCCAGGTGGTAATGTAAATGAGCTGAGTAGGTGAGATTTGAGAAAGGCATTAGGGCATGGTGGGGACTGGGGTAAACTAGAGAGCATGTCCTCTGTTTATGTGGGCCGTCTCTGGTGAGCCCCAGCTAATAGTTGCCACACAGGAATGTGGACCTAGTATTTCTGGATGTTTTATTTTCAGAGAAATCTTTTTTTTTTTTTTTTTTTTTTTCCTGTTTAAATTCACTATAAAGTGTATGTGCTTGCTGGAGAGAGACAGGGAAAAGGAAAGTGAGAAATCACCCTACCCCCTGCAGGGATGGTCATTCTGCAATCCCTTCTCTTCCAGTCTCCTCTCAGGGTTTTGGGCATGCATGCACACACATGCTCCTGGCATGTTTTTTAAGCCACTGGTTCTGGGACTCCAGTTGCACAGTAGGCCATGCGGGATATGTCACCTTACTACTACCATGCCACTGGCTTGCCCAGAAAATCTTGATGTGTCTGTAAATGTTCCCAATTTTTAAATCCTGACAGTACCAAAAAGACAAACAAACAAACAAAAACAAAAAACACAAAAGAAAAAGCAAGTTCTGTATCTCAAATGAAATAAAAGACATGGGCTCAGAGTTTGTGACTTAGACTTCTAAGTTCTGGGCTTAAAGCAGGAGAAAATGAACTTGCTGGGAGGTGAGGAGGGTGGAGGTGGTAGCTCATAGTGCCGAGGATTTCCGTGTGCCAGCCTCTGTCCCTAGCCATGTGTGGTTTACCTCACCGAACATTCTGAATTCCTCCCAAGTGGACACATTAATAGGCACATCTCCACTTTACAGACTTGGAAATGGAGGCCTCAAAAGGCAGAGGGAGCAAGGATTTGAACTCAGGTCACCTCTGTGAGCTTTTAAGCACCTTCGTTCCTTTACCTGCATCTTTCTAAAAGGAAGTACAACAAAGTCAGAGTTAGGGACTTGGGTTTTGCTTTTGCAGTTGGCCCTGTTCCCGTGTGCCTGGGCCCTTTGCCTGTCACCCTGAGCTTCCATTTCTCACCTTATCAAGCGGACGTAATATGCTCCCCTCCGCACCCCCCTGATTTCCCTTGGATGGAGTGTGGGGAAGGCTTACATCAGGAGTATGTGCAGAAGAGTGTGGAAAATTATGAAGTGCTCTGTCAACACGAGGGGAAGGAATATTGCTCATAATTAATCAGAGGATACAGAGAGGTGTGATCGCAAAGCCACTGATTGTCTTTGGATCAAATACAATTAAATAGCAATCCCTTCTTGACTCTTCAACTCAATAAAGTGTCTATTTGTAGAAGTGGCTTAAAACTGTACTCACTTGGAAAATTAATCAGTCACCACTAATGGCTGGAAAGTTAGCAGACTGCATTTATTTTCAGTGAAAAGGAGAAGAGAGACAGAGTGATCCTCCTCTGGAATGAACCACCCAAGCCCTGCCCACAGATTGCCTGGCTTGTGACAGGAGGACAGAGTGTCAGGGCATTCTGCTGCTAGTCCCTTCCACATCTGCTAAAGAGAAGCCAGAGAGACAGGGACTCCCCTTAGGAAAAGCCAAAGGGAAAGGCCATTGCTGGCCTGACTTGGAACTGTTCATTGATGGGAGCTCATTGGGAAAACATATCATGACCCGGATGGGGTGAGCATTTGAAGAAGGAAAGAGCAGAAAGACATGGAGAAAGGGTTTAGGGAGAATACCCCAAGGATGATGTGGAAGCTGCTGATGCACGTAGGCAGTGAGTAATCTTATTTATACACGAACAAGCTGACCTGGGAAGGGGAGCTCTGTAGATTCTAATCACAAGCCATGGTGACAGGTTTCCCTACTGAAGAGCTCTCCCCTCATAATTTGGGGGCCGTTGCCTAGATCGTTGCCTGGTGAGTCCTCCATACTGAGGCAGTAGTGCAAGGACGTGGCTAGGAGTAAGTGGGGAAGAGGTGGCAGCTGCCTTACTGAAAAAACTGAGGGTTGTATAAATGCTACCGACTCCCAGGCCACACGCCCATGTCATACCAAATCAGAACCACTCAGAGAGCTCTCCTTCATCCCAGAGAGTTCTTTCATCATTTCCCCCCGTTTTGAGTTACCTTTAATATTAATAAAACTTTCATTTTATTAGGAAAGAAAAAGTCAGGGTAGAAAGTGATTTAGAGGTAAAGATACAGGTAATTTGTTTTGCAGACCCTGTCCTCCAGCCCAGCAACCCAGGTCTCCAGAGAGATGGCCCTGATAATGCATTTGGATAGGCCTTGTCGATTCAGGCATCTTTGTATCAAATAAACCCCTGGAGGGAAAAGATTCTCTTCTTAGATAAGAACCTGCCGGTTCTTCTGGTCCAAAATGTCTTCGTGTGAAAAATTCCCTGCAGAGGTAAAAAAAGGAAGCTTGCAAACAGGAGAAGCATGAGACACATCTGGAGGGAACCCAAGCTGGGAACCCGAGGGCCTGACCATCTGCCAGAGGGCCAGATGCTGCTGCTGGAAGCCTCTTGCCTCCTGGCTTGTCATCTGGGTCCGATGATGCCATCCAAAGGGAGGACCACAGGGTGGGAGGGCAATGAGCAATCCATCTTCTCCCACCACAGCCTTCAACTCTGTGACATGATGGGGAGGGGGAGAAGGGGGCTCACAAGTGTGCCCACAAACCACACCTTCTTCTCAGGAAAGGCCATCTGAAAACACATGATTCTGAGCACCCAAAACCTATAGAAAATGATTCCATGGCGTATCCCCCTTTCTTTCCTTTGGTCTAAATAGAATGGATGAAGAGCTTTAGCTGTGTCGTGGCTAGTGAGGGCTGCCATCTTCTGTCAACGTGGGTGTGTGTTAAGAGGATGTCACCAACCGCAGTGGTGGTTACATTATGGGAGTTCCCGTATTGCAAGTGTTCTTCCTATTAACAGCTTTGGTGTATGATTTTGGCCAAAGCAGATCATTGGGATTCAGAGGGACATCCTCTTCTTTTTCCATTGCAGAAGCAATCAAGAATCTGTGCATACGGCACTCATAAAAGGAAAATGATCAAAACCACACACACAAAAAGGATGATTAAATTCTGCATGAGATAACCGCTTCATGTGCTCCCCACCATTCAGGAATGCCTTTCTGTCCCGTAATTGCTCACTGACAGACAGGCTTACACAGGCAACATGGCAAACCCAGTAAGGTCATCTCCTGTGCTGTTATTTGTGTTTTATGCTAAATCCTTGGGCATCCAGGAGAGTTTTAGCCATGGTCTGTTTTCAGAGCCAGGGGTGATATAAAATATTTTTATACTAGTGCAAGCATGCTCGCTTCATAAATAATTGCAGAATTTCTGTGTATGTGCAAGGCAGAAACTTGTATTTTAAGTGTGCACCTGTTGGAATAATTTAACATATAGTTTTGAATCTTCTATAATTATTCATATGCATTATTGTATAACTCAAAAATTGGGAGATGATTATCAGTATTCAGCAATATGTGGGAAATTATATCGTATAAGTTTAAAATCCTAGGTGGCTGAGCGTTCTGCATTCATTAGGAAACTGACGGGGGTTTCTGTGCTGAAACCTCATTATCACTGCTTGTTCTGGGCAGGTTGTGGCCTGGCTGAGGGCAGGGGGACTGTTTTAAGCTTCATCTCAGAGTTTTCCTTTTGCAGGACTGGTAGGACCACCACCTCAGGCAGTTTCTCACTGCTCTGTGTCCTGGGTCTTTCCTAAAGTTTCATTGTTAGATGGTGTTGCAATGTCTGCCCATTAGAGTGGCTTCTGCAGTAAAGAAGCAAGGCTCCTGAGAGACGAGAAAGACACCCCCGCTTGCTGAGGGGAGACAGCAGCACCGGATGCAGAATTCCTAGTGGAAAGTCTGAGGTTTTGAAAATAGCAGCAGTGGGAGAAAGGAAGATGTGATGTCAACTGTCAATTTGTGCTCAAGATTGTTTTCTATGCTTTTAAGGTGAACAAATGTCCCAATTAGAAAAATCACTGATCTGAGGTCATTTGAAAAAAACTAAAAGTTGCATTGTGAGACTAAAATGAAATATCTGATTGGGACATTTGGGGTTGGGGCAAACACTTCACGTCTGGGCTTCTGATTCTGGTTATTGGTTTATTACATATGCTTCAAGGACTTGGGCACATTTGACTGCAATGAAGAATTTCGGAGAATGTGTAGTGAGAGGCTAGAGCTTTTCTGCCAGCATCAGAAATTCTTCAGTCTGACATCAAATGTTTAGTAATGATGTGGGACAGCTGCCAATGCAAATATTGGTAAAAAGAGAGCACCTGGAAATATCAGAAAAGACCAGGGGCTATTCAGATCAAGATTGATGTCTTCAATGTTCGGGAGCTAATTATATCCTCTCTCTAATAGTAGCATCACTTTTGATATCTTTTTAATGTTTCAAAGACCAAGGGTAAACTTAAAAGTAGTCCTTAGGGAACCAGCAGTTAGCATAATGGCTATGTCGCTGGACTCCCGCGTAATCAACTGTGGTTCGCGTCCTGGACCTGGTGGCTTAAGACTCACGCCGGGCGCGTGTGCGTGCGTGCCCAAGATCCCGAGAGGAGAATGGAGGAGAAGGGATTGCGGCATGACCATCCCCTCTGGGGGGGGATTTCTCACTTTCTGTCTCTATGTCTCTGTCTGTCTGGCGAGCGCACGTGCCCTATAGCGAAAACCTCTCCAAAAAAAAAAAAGTAGTCCTTAAATAGCAAAAGATTAGAATTTTCTGGGAAACGGGACTCTGGCAATGTCGTCCCTTTTGCACAGTCGTGGTATCTGCAATGACCTTTCAATGGCAAATAGTAGTGTTAGATCATCACAAAAGTTATGATGTGTTTTCTATGTAAAAATGCGTCATGACTTTTCTGACGACCCAGTAGTGACCATTTGTCGAGCGTTCGAGATACCATGCCTGATACCTTTTGGGCATCTCATTTTCTCCTCACAACTGCACACTGGAGATGCTATTATTACTCCCCTTTTCCATTACTGAAGCTCAACCCGCTTTTTACTGGTAGAGGCAAAATATTATTCTATTTCCAAGCTGATCATCTTGTAAGAGGAAGGTGAACATGAGTTTGCTGAAATAACCCTGGGTACATTGATACAACTTAAACTAAATCTTGTAATTGTTAGGGAAAGGCTCTTTCTGCCATTGAATGACGGATTTTCTAAAAATCTCTTGCATGTGGTTAGCATCATCAACTTGAATAGTTCACTACTTCACGTCCTAGTCTTGTTTTGTTAGTTTGCTAGAAAGCGAATGTGCTTGCTAGGAACAAAGACAGGGAGAGAGAAAGCAACCTGCAATGGGGCGTGGTCACACTATAATCCTTTTTCCTCCACTTCTCCATCCTGTTGGGATATGGGGCATGCATGCACACGTGCCCAGTGTGTTTTTAAAGCCACTGGGTCCAGAATTTGAACTGCACTGTTGGCCACATGTGGCCTTGTTCCCTTACCCACTAGGCCACAGGGCTGACCTGAGCAGTATATTTCTTAATATCGTGTGTATATGACCTGTTCTCTTCAACTAGCTAGAGCGAGAATGATTTTGGTAGTCCTACAGTAAGACTGAGTGTCTGATGGATCCTACTAAGTATGAACTGACAGCTCAAAATGTCTCTTGAGTTAAATATACTTTGGGCTGAAGTCAAGGAGCCCAATTCTACCTACACTACAGCCTGGCATAGGACATTGGCACATCTCTGAGACTCTGTGGGCTGCCTGGAGAGGATGCACAGAGGGGGAAACATTCAGGTTTCCCCTGATCTCCAAAGGAGAGGAATGAAATATCGAAAGTGGCAAGTCCTTTATTTTTTGTTTGTTTGTTTACTGGAGCAAAAAGCTATTGGAGTCATTTTGACTACAGCGGCCATTTTGATGGAGTAGAGAAAGAAGGTAGTGAAATCAAGAAAAGTAAAGCCACCACCCATATGAATTTACCCCATGTGTTTATATATGCACATCAGAGAAACAAGAACTTTGAAACCATATGGTTTGAGTCCTAGCCTCTACCACTTAGCTGTGTGGCCTTGAGCAACTTATTTAAACTCAGTGAGCTTTGATTTCTTCATTAGAAAATCATGGGTAATAACATTCCCCTAGAACAAGATTAAATGAGAGAAGTATGAAAAGTAATTAGCACATGTACATTACACATCTTCAAAAATGATACTATTACTATTATTGAGCGAACTATTTATTGAGTGTTTAGTTTCTGAAATACGTAAGAAGACTGGGGAGATACAAAGAAAGAATGGGATGGAACTTCTGCCCTTTGGTGATTACCGTCTAATCTGTAATAGTTGAAAGTAGAAAACCCACCCACCATCAACATGGTAAATAGGATGTGTTCAACAGTAGATGATTATGTGAAAATTCTGCGCTCCGTCTCCACGTAGGATTGTACCTGACCCTTGAAAGTTCTTTATCTTTAAGTAGTTAAATACTATTTTATTTTGATTGAAAGTGATCTGAAACTTGCCTTCTGTGAAGAGTTAACAATCCATATTATTTTTTTCTTTTATTGTCTTTGTGTCTAAAGAAGCTTTCCTTGTTCAACCTGCCTTTGCCCTTAATTTTTCTCCCTTGTTAACTGTTACGTAGAATAATATGAAATTTCTCTTATTTCTCATCTTCTTTTACCCTTCTCATTTTTTCTCTCTCTTTATGCTGTGTCAAGAATGCATTTTAGGAAAAGAAATGCATATATATATATATATATATATATATATATATAGTATTATTTGGCTGATCTCAGGAGTTTTAGAACTTGCAAGTTGTGTAGTTGTGTTCTGGCAGTCAGCTGGAGAAACTTCAGATATGTTTACAGGCTGGGTACACTTTCCACTTCTGTTTTCCTTCCTTCCTTCCTTCCTTCCTTCCTTCCTTCCTTCCTTTCTCTTCTTCTTTCTCTCTTTCTCTTTTCTTTTCTTTTCTTTCTCTCTTTCTCTCTCTCTTTTTCCTTCTTTTTCTTTCTTTCTTTTTCTTTCTTTCTTTCTTTCTTTCTTTCTTTCTTTCTTTCTTTCTCTTTCTTCCTTTCAAGAGATTTTTGCTACAGATATGTGTGCTAACCAGAGAGACAGAGAAAGAGAAAGTGAGAAATCACTTCTCAGGGGGTTGGGCAGGCCACAATCCGTTCTCTTCCATTCTCCTCTCTGTATTTTGGGCACACACATTAACAGTATGAGTTTCAAGCTACCAGTTCTGGGACTCAAATCGCCATTCACCACATGGGAATCCAGAGCCTTAACCACTATACCACCTGCTGGCCCCACCCACCTCTGTTTCAACAGATCATACGTCAGGTAGCCCAGGCTACTGGACTTCAAAATGTCCTTTGGCAAGCTTGCTCCTCCCCATGTAAACTGTTGATCATTCCCTCTCAGGCAGTATCTTTTTCATTGAGGTATCTCATTTATTGATGGTTTCGCGGTAGAATGAAAGCATGGTCTTTAGTCTTTGATATAAATGGGTGACTCTCCTTTAAGCCCCAGTGTCTCCATCTGGAGACTGTACATAATGCTTGGAACTGATCATGGAGAATGGTGATGAGATAATGTATGTGAGATGTGTAGGCACATAATAAGCTCTCAATAAGTGGTCACTGATAGTATTAATATTATTGTTATTATAAAACACGCTCCTGTTTTTTCCCTGCTTTTATAGTCTTTCGAAGTGCTGCACCAAGTACTCTTCTCATAGTGAGTGCTCACGTTCCTAGCTGGCACCTGACTTATTGACGTTCATAGTCCTGCAAGGGAAACTGATAATCCATCCTTCTCAACTAGTAAATGAAGGGGTTGAGAGAAGATTGTTTTAGATTTGGGTGTTCGCTAGACGATTTAGCATTCATATGTTTCACTGTTGAGTTAGTACACAGTCTATGGTGTGTGTAGTATATGTATATATAACCTTTCTAAAATGGACAGCATTTCGAATTATTCTGAAACATATCTGGCTCTTTCAAGGGGTCTAGAAAATGGAAAGAATCCTGAATTATTTTGAAACCTACCTGGTTCTTTCAAGGGGTCTAGAGAAGGGGCCGTAGGCATAGAGATGTGGAGGAATTCGTACTTCATCATGCTTTCATGTGTTGGCCCAGCTGTTTGTGGCAGTCCATCATAGTCAGGGATGTTATAGGACCTCCTCATGTGACACAGTAAATGACTGAGTTCCTGTGTTCTTTCTACCACACTTCCTGTTCTTCTCTGTGAAGTTGAGAGCACAACCGATCTTGCCTGTACGACCATGGAGGAAGCGGTATCTGGCTTGAGTTTTGAAGGATGGCTTGTTCTCCAGATACCACAGACAGCTGTGGCAGCAAAGGAGACAGTGTTTCTTGCTTTGGGTTCTTTCTTTTTTTAAAGAGGTTTTATTTTTTGCTATAGGGTACGTGTGCTCACCAGAGAGACAGAGAAAGATAGAGAGACAGAAAGCAAAAAAAAAAAAAAAAAATCACTCGTTGGGGGGATGGGCACGCTGCAGTACCTTCTCCTCCATTCTCTTCTCAGGATTTTGGGCACGCATGCACTCGCACCTGGCGTGAGTTTTATGGGGTCAACTACGGGGGAGTTCAGCGATATAACCATTATGCCATCTGCTGGTCCCATGCCTTAGGATCTTCTTAGTATCATGGAAAATAACCTGCTTCTTGACATAACCCAGGATAGTTAGGTTCACGAGTATGACTGAAAAGGGGGAGAAAAAATAAACTTGAAGAGGGTAAAGACATATTTCAGGCATGAGGAGAATTTCATTTTTTGTTCCACTGCCCTCGACCTCGTATTTTCTCTCTCTTTCTAAATAGAAAGGATTTGCTTTTGGAAACCAAAAGGGAAAAAAATAAATGCCCTTTTCTCTAACTCAAGCTTGGAAAATGAACTAAAATACAATTGGATGCCAATAATATGTATTCTTCCAGTGTTGTATTTTCGCACTGGAATTGCATAGGGAAATGAAATTGTTTCATTATGCAGTCTACACTTTGCGGACATTGTCACTTAGGCCAGGAACTTGAAAGCTGCTGATAGTATGTTAATTTTTTATTCTAGTGACTTTTTTCCCTTTGGTCATTTTGGAATTTTTAGTATTTTGGCCAGAACTGCTTAAAATACATTCTATACAAAGCTTACCATTCTCCCCCTGACCCCTCTTGAATGGCATACGCTTTGATCATTTAAAATGTTTGAACAGAGCTCTTTGAAGAACACCAAATCTCTGTAACATTTGTCAGATAATATTGTCTTACACCTGGAACGCGAGACCCATTTTGAATCAGTAATTTGGTCCCTGAAGGGTCCTTCAGACTCTGCCCTGCCTGCTTGCCCTGGCTGAACTGTCTAGGAATAAAGCCCAAGATAAATGGGGCTGGATTTATGCAGAGTAATTTAAAGCCTCCTGCCTATTCTTGTCTTTCTTGTGGATAATCTACTTGGAAATGCATTTTAAGTTTGAAGCATCCCTTGAACACCTGATTTTGTGATTTTGTTTTCTTTCTTGTCCTTTTGTGGAACCTTTATTAGAAGGCTGACAAACCTTGGCTTCAGCAAAGGATTAAGTGAGCAGATTCTTCATGTAATAAATCTAAAGACATATTAAAAGCAAGAGAAAGGGATTTCCCCTGTGTTTTGGGTGGATTTATAAGTGCCAAAGGCTAAACAACCTACAAGAGAAGTGAGATTGCCCCTTTTCCAACCTGGACATGTTCTAATATTGTGACAGAGCATAGAATTAAGCTGGCTTACTAAGTAGAAACATGTAACATAATTGAAAATGCACAACGCAGAGAGAAATTCTCAATACAGCCATGTCCTGTTGTGAAGATTACACTGATTTATAAGGAATGCTTTAGCTCCTAATCCCAGCCATGCAAGAACACAGAGTCGAGTTGAGTCTTTTATAACCAGGGAAAGAGAAGAAAGGCTTAATAATATCTATATTCCCAAAATTGAATATAAATTTGGAACTGGTGGTTGAGCAAGCCATTCATTTCTCTTAAAACAATGTAACAATGAAAACATTTTTATTACATTTTTGACATGTGGCTTCTCAAAGAAGTTCAGGCATTCTCTATTTCACAAGTGATGGGTACAGCCAGATCATGGAGGAGTAATGAAAATGAATGGTATATGGGAGAGAAGGATAAATAGGGAGGGACATAAACTGTTTAGAAAAGATCAGCGGAGAAAAAAAAAGTGTCAAGCTGGTGGAAATAAAACCAAAGGAATAACCTTATGTATAAAGTAAGGGCTAGAAAAAAAAATGGAGGTAAAAGGAGACCTTGGAATAAGTGCTGAAGGAGCAAAATCATTATGGCTTGAAATTAAGGATAATAAAGAATAAGAATAGAAATTGAATGCACCATTTCTTTCTTTTTATTTGGAAAGCATCTTATCAAGAAAGGTAATACCGTAAAGTCTAATCAGAATGGAGAATTTTGAGAACTTTTATTTATACTTGAAAGAAACAGATTCAAACCCGACTCGGTTCTAAGTGGTTGGTGGCTGCCTCTACCCAACTTTTCCCCTTCTTACCTGTGAAATGGGAAAACAATATTTCTCATTCATGAATTAGCTGATATATAGATGGAAGAATAACATACTGTTGAACAAAACATTGTACTTATCAGGAAAGGCTGTAAATGTGTGTGTATGTGTGTGTGCACACAGGTGTGTGCATGTAGGAGTAAATGTGGGAGGGGACCTTTGGAAGACAATCGTCCCTGGGAAATTGCACACTCATGGTAACTGTGAGTGAAGTTGACGAAGGCTCTGTTGACTGTATATACAGAATAAAGGGAACCCTTAGGCAAAAAGAGGAAGCCGCTGGCAAAAATGAGTGAGTGAATGAATAAAATAGAAGTAAAGCCAGTATTGGCATTTGCCTCATGTTTTCTTCTTTTCATCTCAGAAAGGAAGAATGAAAAATAAAATCCTCAGAAAGATTTCTAGGCCATAGGAATTGAAAAGCTACAGAGTGAGAGAGAGTTGAACATTCAAAACATTGCCAAGGAGAATTTACTGAGCCAAGAGACTACTAATTACTGTTCACAAATGTACACGGAAACACACATACATGTAACGCACATATTTAATCTGTACATGTGTACATATATGCTTACTTGTGCCTACACACAAATATACACACACATAAATAAATACGCATAAACAAACACGCACACATACATACGCACTATTTAGCTGGCTCTCAGAAGGAAAAATAGCAGAAATAAAGATTAGCCCCAAGTTGGGACCTGGAAAAGTGATGGCTCTGGAAATGGCAAGGTTTTAGTACCAGGTCCACTTCGATTCTAAAGAAAATACCAGGAGAGAGCTGCTAGAGAAATTTATTTTTTGCTTGTAGAGAAATGAACATTAGGGGAAAAATACACATATATATCAATAAAGAAGGAAGACGATTTTGCTACCATAAGAGAAGGATGAGCCCCTTCCCACAGTCCCAGGGATGCAGTTCCTACTGAAATCAATTTTCATCACCCAGAGACCACTACACTTACTTATCTAACTTCCAAAGCTGGCAAAGTACAGAAAGGATGTCTTAAAGTCATCCTAAAATAAGACAGGAGCAAGAGGGAGACATAGGGTTTAAAAATGCCACCCTACACCAGACATTGTACTCAAAGAAGAATAAAACAATCACAAAGCCAAGTGGATGTAGTGGGCGCTGTGGGCTTTAATGCCTCTGATTTTAGAACAGCTTGTAATTCTTTTCTGATTTCTGAACAACGTGTAATTCTTTCATAGAAAAGAGACACATATATATCAGCCTGGTTTTGTGAATCACCTTCCTGAATGGACAGAAAGTCTGTCTTGTGCCCAATTGAGAGTCAAGGTATTTGATTTGTCTTTGACTTCCCAGATAGGAAAAAGAAGACTAACACTGGTTCTTTGAATGTCTACATAAGACGTCAGATGCAGGGAAAGAACATTGATACCAACGTCAGCAAATGATGTCGTGAAGAGTTGGCTAAAAGGAAGGGAGAACTAACGTCATCAAGGATTTTTTTTTTTTTTAATTTAAAAATGTTAAATTGAAAACCTATGTTTTCAAGAGTGATCCTTCCCCAACCCAAGCAAAGAGTAAATGGCATAATCTTAGCTGCAATATGTAAAACTCTTGTATACTTGATACCAAGCTTAGCAGCGGGTTGGCGGGGTAGGGGGAGGGAGTAAAAACAGAGGCAGCAGACAACGTGAAAGGTAGCAATAGAAGTACTGAATATACAGTAACCTGGAGGAAATTACTATAATTCTGTTCTGTTCTTTCTCATTGTTCCCAACGAGAAAGAGATGACAGAGGCATGTGAGATGATGCTATAGGATCTTAGGGTTTAGAAAGAAAACAGGTCTGTGTCTTCAGAAAAGAAAAAGAAAAGACTAATCGGGGCCTGTTGAGAAGTTTGTATGGTTCTGAGAGATGGTAGAAGTGGCTAATGGCTATTTGTTTTGGTGTTAAATAGGAGGATAAACGCCTTTAAAAGGACAAGTGAAGAGGGGAGATCTTCAACTTTCCCTGTAGGAAAAGCATAATTACCACATTGAATAAAGGCCTTATGCCTAGATAGCAGGAATTAACTTAAAAAAATTAAAGACGTGGAACATTTAGAGAAAAAACAATATTGTTTGATCCCTTATGGTATCTCTCATGTGGCAAAGATTTGTCGTATCTAGCATATATTTTTTCTTTTTATCCATACTCACAACCACCTAGGGGACTAAAAGTGAGGATACAATTACTGCATATACAAAAACAAGAGAAGAGTAGAGAAGGTGAATAAAGACCACCTGAATTTTTTTTTTTTTGAAGAGTTTTTTGCTATAGGGCGCGTGTGCTCGCCAGACAGAGAGAGACAGAGAGACAGAAAGCGAGAAATCACCCCCCGGGGGGATGGCCACACCGCAATCCCTTCTCCTACATTCTCCTCTTGGGACCTTGGGCACGCATGCACACGCACCCAGCGTGAGTTTTAAGCCACCAGGTCCAGGACTTGAACTACAGTCGACCACATGGGAGTCCAGCGACATAGCCATTATGCCAACTGCTGGTCCCAAGACCACCTGAATTTTTGCTTTATCTCATTCTATAGCTTCACACCGTCTCTCTCACTCTCTTTTTTTTTGGAGAGGTTTTTGCCATAGGGCACATGTGCTCGCCAGAAAGACAAAGAGACAGAGAGAAAGTGAGATATCACTCCCTGGGGGGGGGGGGGGGGGGGGCTGGCCACACCGCAATCCCTCCTCGTTCAGTCTCCTCTTGGGATCTTGGGCACGCACGCACATGTGCCTGGCATGAGTTTAAGCCACCGGCTCCAGATCAAGAACTGTGGTCCACTACATGGGAGTCCAGTGATATAGCCATTACGGCAACTGCCAGTCTCCCCACCCACCCACAGTCTCTTAATCCCTCTGAGACTCATGTGCCAAATAGGATTGTCCAAGCAAATTGATAAGCTCTTTCTGCTCTGAATTACAGGAATCCTTGGTTTCCCTGTTTCACCCATGAATTAGGGATAGCAGATGCTGAGGTTCTATTCCCTGGGCTCAGTGCCATCATTGCCTTAGATGCATTTGTTCTCTGACTTTCTGCTCATCTTTGCCATCATCCGTGAGTTCTTAAACATTTAACTTCAAGAAATCTAAGTAGAATGACATGGTGAATCCCTTCAGCTACTCCAACTAGTGTCCTACGAAGGGTTTCCGAGAGTTCTTCCATTGTCGCTATGTTCTACGTGTAAACACATCCCTCTCCCGCATGTATTGATTTAGGTGGCTCATCTGGCAAGTATGTGTGACACACTTACCATGGGCCAGGAATATCACGTGAAGTGTTTGCATCAGCATTATGGAATGTTCGCCACTTTCTAACAGATGGGACTGGAGGTAGTTCTGGTAGCAGAGCAAGCAGGTCTCTCACTGAGGTAGGTGTTTGGAGAAAAACCCGAATACAGTTAGTGAGAATTTGACAACCGAGGACTTGGGCTGCATGGGAGCAGCAAAGGAAGAGAATCATATGCCACCTTGGGGGAGGAAGGAGAAGGGAAAAAAATCTACTTGTGTACGTTGGGGGGACACGTGTACGGCAGGGAGGTAGGCAGGACGAAGCCTGGTGGCAAGGTAGAGTGGAGGGGAGGAAGAGAACCGTAGGTCTACAGATGGAGGTGGTAGCTTCTAGAGTGGGAAAGGCTTGAAGATAATTTATTATAGAGAGATGAAGGGGGACTAGCAAGATGCCAGAAGCTATTCGTGGAGAGACGCACACCAACCCCTTTTGGTTTTTGTTTTTTTTGTTTTTTTTTGAGAGAGAGATTTTTGCTCTAGGGTGCATGTGCTCTCCAGAGAGACAGAAAGCACAAAATCACCCCTCAGGGGAGATGGGCATGCCACAGTCCATTCTCCTCCAGTCTCCTCTCAGGATTTTCGGCATGCATGCACATGTGCCTGGTGTTATTTATTTATTTATTTTTTAAAGAAGAATTTTATTTAACTTTATTTATTTATTTATTTATTTTAAAAATTTAACCAGAGAGGGACAGCACAAGTGCTGGTGTTAGTTTTAAGCTGCTGGATCTGGGACTTAAACAGCAATTGACTACATGGGAGTCCAGCAACATAACCATTATGCCACCTGCTGGTCCCTTGGCTATTCTTTTTCTAACCACAGACTGTTTTTCTCTTTTGAAAATATAGCAGTAGCAGTTCCATGGTCTTTAATATGATTTGTCCATTTTTTACTGGGGTCTGGTGGAAGTACACATTTTACATGGAAAAAAATATAGTCACAGAAAATGTTTTCTTGCCAACTTGCTGAACAAATTCGGCACACTGGGTGTGAAAGCTTTCTGTAGCCATGTAGATTTATTACTTTTCGGACTGTTCACGGAGTTCCCATGCTTGCCTCTCAGGACTACACAACTTTCTGAGAACACGTTGGCCCTGTTGCATTTTATTGGCTGTAAGACACACTGGCCGTGGTCAATGCTGATATTTTAATTTTTACTCAGCCATTGATTTCACACTTTACCCACATAGCCTGCACACATATGCCCAAGAAGAAGAAATGAAGAGTGGATTTTAAGAGCCACTTTGATTTCTTTACCAACTGGGAAAAGTGGGAAAAGAACTCAGTAGTAGAAACTGTCAATAAATGTTGCCTTTTGTGGCTCTCTTTCCTGATCAAATAAATAATTTGTAAGGTTTTGATGACAAAGGATGTGCTTCGGCTGAGCTCTCACCTGCCAGCACTACTCCTTGCAGTCTGATTTAGAGATTTAAGCAGAGAAATCGCCCTTTCTCCTGTTTCCCCTGGAAACAGAGAACCCAGCAGTGAGGTTAATCATTTGAATTTTGCAATTCATATTGAGGCAACACGGAAATCATTCTTCACCTTGGACCTTGGAAATTTGTTGGCAAACTTTTTAAAGCTCAAGGTTAGGCTTTTTCCCTCTTTGAATTATAAACATGAAATGCTTTAAGTATATTGTTTCATCACTCAGTCTCCCACCGAAGTGAATCCTTCTAGATGAGACAACATGGAGTGAGTGGGTATCAGTCCTAGATACTGGGTTAGAGTGACAGTAAAGGGAGGAGTATCAGAGGAGCTTCCAAGCACAGAGAAGCCCAGTGGGGATAAAGGAGAATCTGCCCAGGAAGGTGGTCGTTCAGAATCGTAACTTCCGCATAAGCTTTTGTAAAGAACTTGGGGCCAGCTGATGGTGTGGTGGTTATGTCACTGGACTCCTGTATGGTTGATAGTGGTTTGAGTCCTGGACCCAGTGGCTTGAAACTCCTGCTGGGTGTGTGCGTGTGCATGTCCAAGATTCCAGGAGAAGAATGGAAGAGAAGGGATTATGGCATGGCCATCCCTCCAGGAGGTGATTTCTCACTTTCCCTCTCACTGTTTCTGTCTCTCTTTCTGGCGAGCACGTGCACCCTATGGCAAAAACCTTTTTAAAAAAAGAAAAAAAAGTCCAAAAATCTTTATAAGAACAATGATAAGGGATATTAAATATGTGAATTAAGTTAAAACCACTTCCGGTAGGTAGGTCATTTCTGAGATGACCTTGAGAATAAAGCTAATCCTAGTTCCGGGAACTTTGCAATATCACGGGTGTATTTTACTAGGTGAAAGGCTGTTTCTGAAGAACTACCCGTGAAATGACAATGATTTTTCAAATCTAGGATAATTAAACTATGGCCAACATTGTGGTCTGTTTTCAGAATCAAAGAATTTCTAAGTTATTGATAAGGAATAGATGTATCTTTGGTTTTGTGATTATAACACAGCAGACACCTATGAGCCAAAGAGGTCTTGTTGAACATATTTTTCAAATCAAATGGCAAATAAGTCTAAAAAAATTACAAGAAAAACAAAGCAGAAGCCATTCATATGCTCAGTCACTGAAAAAAAAAATAGATTAAATACCAATTTTTTTTTTTTTTTGGTAGTCAGTGTGCTAGAAAGAGACTGAGTTTTTGAAATTTAGATCTTTGAAAAATGTAGGTTTCTATCTCTATGGTGTTCTCTTCTGTAACGTGAAGTCTCCTTTTGTATAGAAAATAATTGTGTATCTGTGTTTTATCGTTAAACCAAATATTCACTTTCTCATCTCCTAGTAAAGCAGTACTACCTTATATAGATGCCAGGCCTGATTTAAATCTTTTTTATTTTGAAAGAGAAACAGAAACATTACTTCCTTTCAATTAGTTTAAGATAGATATGGCTCTGGGATTGGAGTTCCCCATGGTGAAAACCCTTTTTTACTCCCACATCTGCATAGAAATGCTTTAATCTAAGGAATGCATTTGTGAATCTTTTGGATAGAGTGCATCAATGCAGAGCAAATGCCCAGCCATCTAACTTGGAATGTTCAACTTCAGAAATAGCATGGAATTTGTCAGTTATTGATGAGTATTGCTGGAAGACACTGAGCGTCTGGCTTCAGACCAGCACTTATTTGCCAATGCATGGAACGTCTGCTGGGTTTCTAAACCTGCTGGTTTAGATGTTGATCGACACCCGCTTTTCAGTGTGACATGCCAGTGACAGAAATACCTCGGATTATGACTTTTCTTTTCACAGGCTGTGTAGGTAATAGTTATATTCTTGCAGACAATCTGGAAGGCAGGCATTGATGGGTCTCTTTTAAGGTTAGGACAGGATTGGGCCACAACAGGAGCACATTTTCCCATTCATGCCAGGCACTGCCAGCAAGTCTGGGTCCCTAGGACTGTTTCCTCCTCCTGCCTCAAGACCATCTCCTTCAAACTGTGCTTGAAATGCAGGCTGGGGGAGCCATGGGGAGGGCACAGGAGGAAAAGAGCTTTCAATAGATCCTTTGATAGTAGACCCACCACATTCTATGGTGTATTTCTGACATTGCACAAGGCTACAAAGGGAAAAATAAGAACGTACAACACATCATGGCAGAGAACGCTGGCTAAGAACCTAGACATTGGGGCCTGGCAGACCAAGGTTTGAATCCCAGTTCTGGCACTCAGCAGTGTGGCATTTAAGTTACTTGCCCAGACTTTGTGGCCCTTGTTTTCACATCTCTAAAGGAGCCAGCATCTCTCCTGTGGAGCAGTTGTGAGGATTTGATGAGCTGAAGTGAGCAAAGTGAGATTTGAGTGCCTGGCCTGTAGCAGGTGCTCAGTAACCCTCAGATAACGTGATGATGAGAATGACTGTGTGTGCCATTCCTGGCCCTGGGGCAGGTGCTTTATTTGCTGACCTTTCCGGAATCACTGAACTCACAGTACCACCCTCCAGCCAGCTCGATCAACCCCAGATGTGGGTGTCCCCCTCCTATAGTCTGTCACCAGCTCTTGTCCATCTAAGAGCCTTAGCATTTCTTCTCTTGATCCAGTTCTCGTTCTCTTAATCCCTCCTTGTTTTCCATACTGCCAGCTGTGCCTGCTTTCTCACTGTTCCTCTTCCCTGTTACGTGGTTCTGTTTTAATTCGTTCTTTTTTTTTTTTTTTTTTAGAATTGTTTATTTATTTATTTAATTCCATTTGTTGTTATTATTATTTTTTTAATTTGACCAGACAGAGACAGAAAGAGAGAGAGAGAAAAAGAAAGCGAGAAAGCAAGCCACCAGGTCCAGGACTCGAATCGCGGTTGGCCATGTGGGAATCCTGCGCCTTTAGCCACCATGCCACCTGCTGGCCCATTTAATTTGACTTTTATATGACAGCCAAGGAACTAGCATAAACTCTTCAACATCTTCCCGTGATCTTCCCGGATTTTTAGATGCATAAGTTGGTTACATGTGTCTTTAGTGGTCAGCATGGGCTCACCTCTCCTTCCTCTGCATCCCGGCCAAGACACAGACCTGGCCTCCAGCCACACTGTGCTCCCTGCTCTTGCAGGAGTGGACCGTTCACTTCAGACTGCTGCACTTTTGCACGTGCTGTGTCTGTTCTGAGGACACTCCTGCTCTCCAGGAGTTCAGAGTATGGGCTTTGGGTTAGGCCATCTGATCTGAATCCTGGGTCTTCCCCTCAGTAGCTCAGTGACTTCGGGGTAAACTACTGAACTTCTGTGCTTCAGATCTTCATCTTAATTGTAAATAGCACCTACTTTTCTTGTCAATGGACATAGATGGATTAATAGTCCTACATTATTTAAAATAGCATCTATCACCGAGTAGGCAATTAATAGAATATCATTAATATAGTAATATAATAATAATAATTAAATTGCTCTTGCTAATGTTTCAGAATTCTGCTCAGGATGCATCTCTTTCATTACATTTTCTCTGACCATCTCCTCCCAAGACTGGGTAGAAGATCCCTTTTGTACTCTGTCATCATGCCCTGCTGTCTGTTGAAGAACACTCAAGAAGCATCTAGCTGTCTGTCTTTCCCCCATCCTGACAGCCAGCTGCCCCCTCCCTGCTTTTCCTTCATTTTTCTATCTCCAGCAATGTGCATAGTACATAGTAGTTAGTGCTAAATAGATGCTTACTGAATGCCTGATCCTCATTTTACCGATAAGAAAATTGAGATGAAAAGAAGTTGAGAAGTTTATTCAGGTGTTCAAAGGACCCACTAGACTCATATTTCTCATTTGTAAGAAAGGATATAATCAGATACCTGGTAGAGTCAGGAATAAAGTCAGAGCTCTCTGACTTTCAAACCCTCATTTATTCCATTATACCTTACTTAACATATTTTGCTAAGATAACCTGTAGTGAATTGCAATGGATGATCCTTGATTTAGTATCATTGTATCTCCTTGGTTCCAAATCAGAAGAATTCAACATCAGGGACTTAAGCTTTCAGGGAAGAAAATGTTCACAAGTAACAGTGTTGTGCCAGACATGTAAAAAGGTGCAGGGTGTTTGTGTACTGGTTCTAACAGGTTTACAGGAGGGAAAAGATGGTGTGTATGTGTGTGCTGGAGCACTCAGCTTCCATGATGTCTCGGTTCCTAAGCTGACACCAAGTTGCCACGCGGTCCCTAACTTAACTCTGCTAGGGTGATGTTTGTTGGTTTCTGCCTTGATAGTTGTCCATGTAGGTCTTTTACTGGTCTGAGAGTTCCTCCAGGCCAGGGGCCACTTCTTTATTGTTGTATCCTCTCTGGTATCCTGCTTGGTGCCTGAGTGAAGTGGTTTTGAGCAATGGCGGGGAGGCATGGGCTGTGGAGTCCGGCAGAACCCAGACTGAGTGGATTAGCTGCTGCGTGACTTGAGTAAACTGCATAACCTGTCAAAGCCTCAGCTTTTCCACTCGTAAAATGGGGCTAATTGGTCTTGCAGGGTTGTCGCGCGGACTGGACACAGTAATGTTTGTAAGATGCCCAACACAGTTCCTGGGCTGTTCCAGGGCTACCATCTATGGAATGCTTTTCACTTGAGCAAGCATGCCTTTTCTATAGGGAATGCTCAGTAGGCCTCGCTGAATGTTTTATTAACCATCCACATTGCCTGGGTCTGTGTTTATTTATACTGATATGTGGGTATAAATATACATATATGTAGTATAAAAGTGAAGGGAGGCTGTTGCAAAAGAAAGAGACATTCATTCTTGAAATGGATTAGGTGAGAATACATACATGCATTTACACCTATATACTTGTATATACACACTGACACAAACAGACATTTCCAAAACGAAGTTCTCTCTCTTGTAACCTCCTTTCACCGTTGCTAACCTTACATGTTTTGGAAAAAAAAAAAAAAAAAAGATTGATAGGATCAACATAAGTAGTTGCAGACATTTTATGGGTTTCAGGATTATCTTCTCTCCCATAAAGAAATAATAAAAGGAGGAAACAAAGAAAGCTTGATGAATAAAAACGGGGTGATTTGGCCCCATCTTTTTTCTTTTAAAGGCCTGTGTCTTCTTTTTTTTAAAGGTCCATGTCTTTCTCCACACAAAAATAAATATGTACCCTATCATGTAGATTCCTACATGAACAGCAGGACTGGAACATGTCAGGGTGTACACGCAGTGCTAGGTGGTCGGTGGTGTGTAACACAACAACACACACTGCTCCACAGATAGCCTCGCGCTATGGAAACCTCCTATTGGAGAAGATGTGTCAAAAAAACTTCCAGCTTTGTAGTCCAAAATCAATCGCATCTCTATGAATTATTGAGTCGTTTGCCATTATTTCTCTGTCCTTTTATATTATACAAACTGATTGTTGTAATAAGGGTGGATAAGATTTTTTTTTTTTCCTTTCAGGAAATTTGGTGTATTTTGATCTTGTATTGTCACAAAATATGAGGAACATCCCCCTTCCTTCACACTTACCTTTCCAACCTGCGTGTTTCAGTGTTCGGGACTTCGCGTTAGCTCTTTACTGGTTGAGTTCTGAGCTTCGAACATATTGCAACCCAGACTATGTGACAGGCTCTTGGGACTTCAACTCATTTTAAGGAGAAAACACTCATTTTTTTTCCTGTGTGACAATGAGCATGACATTCACATGTTTGCATCCAGTACCATCTTGCAGGTTTTATACCAAACGGAGAGACGTTACCAAATGAACATTTCTTGCTCTTGTGTAAATAGAGAGATGAATGGTGTTAAGTGAAAGCCAAGCCTGCCTGAAATGTTAACTTCCTTATGGGGTTTTGAGTTTCTCTTATTTTTGATAAATGGACCAATCTGGCAATAAAATCCTTGCACAGTAGGTTAATAATGTCATAGCTGAACTGTGAAATAGTAATGTGTGTACCATCTCTCAGCAAACAATAATCCTTGAAGCCTGATAAATCTATTTCCAGCCCAATTGCATGTTCATTGTTACTCACGACTCCTTTGCAAATACAAAGCAGTTTTGTCACATGCATTTTTAAGCAGAAGCAACCAGGGGAAGTCAAAGGCAGGGAGGCCTCCTAAGGTGGGGGGGAGTAGATTCGTTTGCAGCTCTCCTGGGCCCCGGCTGTACTCGAAGTCCAGAGGTGCGGCTCGGAATCCCTGCATCGCTGGGTACTGGTGCTGCTGGACCTTCCAGTCCGTCCTGAGCCCAAGTCACTGATGTGAGGCTGGTGGCAGAGAAGGGCTGGAACCAAGGAGGCAAAAATCCCCTAGGCCTTTTGGCTTTCATTGATCACTTAGTAGCAAGCAAGGTTTGGTGTTATTTACCCCCAGTCCCTGATGAGGAGAGAGACAGTGGGGAGACTTCTCTACACCGACTTCCTGTAGAGCTGGGAGTATAGAATCTGGCAAATGTCTGCAGGCTTCAGACAGCCTGCAGCACATACTGGCTTGCGTGCATAACACTTCAGCACAGCCATCGTAAACAAAAGACAGCCAAATACCCTCCTTGTACTAAAACAGGGCAGGAGGTATGACCCTCCTCTCCCCCATCTGTGACCAGTCGTGGGTAGGTCTAGGGTAAAATTTACACTGCATTGGTTAAAAAGAAAAAAAAAAAAAGAAAAAAGAACTGTATCCCAAATTGCAGCTGATTTTGAGGGGATTATTTGAGCATCAGGATCTGAGTAGCTTGGGGCAGTGCACATAAACTTGACAAACAGGCTACTTTAGTCCTGTCTGACTGTATCAGCATAATAGGGCAATGAAGCTTTTATTCATTCAAAGAAAGGTTGAGTTTGATTGGCAGGGCAGCCTGCCTGAACGCGAGTGGCTCTTTCCCCCAACACTTCACTGCTATCAATTACCGTTTTGAATACGAAGTGTTTCTAATGTAAAATAATGCCAACCTCTGCCTCTGTCCTCAGGCCAGAAAGCTTCTTTGTGTTATTTATTCCCAGTCTGTGACTGTTCTGAACCTTCCCCCCTCTGCTGTCCTCCCCCCCAACCCGCTTCTTTCTTTTCAGTATCTAAATGATGTAACATTGCCAGGAGAAGTCAGGTTCATGCAGAAAACATTCCTGCTCTTTATTTTAATCAATAACCTCCTGGGTGAATGACATTTCCACCTTCGTGATTTAAAATCAGAAGACCTGGGGATGTCCGTGCTTGTGAATCACCCCGGGTTCCAGGAACAAAGGAGGCATTTTGGTTTTTTGTAATTTCCCCTTCAGACTACACACAACTGGTCTCTGAAGTTGATTTCATTTTGCAGTCAACTTCTGTCTGGAGAAACGTGCTCGACGAAACAGAATGCCGTTCTTATTTCCATCGGCAAGTGACTTGCGTCAGCTGCCCTCTGTTGGCCGGGTCGCTATTTTAATTTGACGCGGGGGATATTACCTGACTTTGTATATTGCATTTTGATCTGCATCATGCTTGGAAATATCTGAGAATGACTCTAAGAGAGAGGACTTTGAAGGATTGTCTCGAGCAAAAATGTGCATATGTTAACACCACGCTGGACGTCTGAGTGTGGGAACACGCCAATGTGTACCCACGCAGCGTGCGTCTTGCCTCATCATCTCTATGACAAGGCTGATCATAAATCCTCCCCATTCTCGCCCTCCACGTTTCCTACTGACCCTCCTCATTTAAACATCATTAACGCTGAGCTTCTGGGGCCTCCTGACTCATTTTTCTAAAGCTGTGGTTTCTCAGTTTATCATGTTTATAACCCGTGTGAGCAAGTCTTGGGTGCTGGGGGGCAGCGTGGCAGAGTATGGGCTTGGAGTCTGAATGTGGGTGATTTAGATCCTCTTTTTTCCCTTCCTCAGGGCCCCCAGAGTTCGACCAGACTTTGTGTTTACTAGAGCCTCCTGAAAGGGGCAGTGGGGTGGTTTGAATGGTGCACAGGGCGAGCAGCAGCCGGCCTGCTTTCGTGTGCTGGCTCGGCGTCCTGCGTTAATTAGTTATGTGATTTGGGGCCAGTCCTGGAACCCGTCTGCACCTCCATCTCTTCGTGTATAAAATGAGGTAATTGAGCCCAGTCACGGTAGCATGCACTTGATGCTGCTGCTTTGTAGGCTGGACCACATGGGAGGTCTGAGTTCAATTCCCAGCCTGTGCTAAAAGCCAGGCATGGCAACTTCTCTGTGGTCCCAGCTATTTGGAGGCTGGAACACGAGAATTGTGACACAGTGAGATTCTGTCTAAAAAAAGAAGCATGTAAGCAAGAAAGAAAAAAGAGACGATCATACTGGATAATCTCCACATGCCCTTTCTACCCTAAGGCTTCAGAGAGCCTTGTTCAGAAAAGGGAGACAGACAGACAGACAGACAGACAGACTAAAAGGCCTGTGGTCCTGTCTCTGCCCTCAAGTATTTCTCAGGCACACTGAGACTATAGTTGTTACCATTCACAATGCAGTTTCAGAATTGAGGTGACTCAGAGCTGGGTTGCTTTCCCCTCTGCTTCTTCTCTCCTCACTAATAAACTCAAATTTCCCACAACTTTTGAGGGTGATTTTGTTATTCTCAGTGTTGCCTTTCACGGATGCCCTTACCCATGTAACTTCTTCCGATGAGTTTCTGTAGCATATGTGCGATCACGTTCATTACCATTCAGGGAAAAACACACGAGAGCATTTCCACTTGAACTTTTGCTCTCTCAGGATGGCCTTTTTGCCACACTCACCTTGACACATGTGCTCTCTTCTTAAGAATATGTGTTTGCAAATACTAGGTAGGACTGAATCACATTTTGCTACAGTGGAGACACAGACGGCACAGGAGTGTAAATGTTCACCCTCGTGATCACTGGGAACCTTTAAGTGCCTGGTTACACACACACAGAACCAACCCTCTGGCTGCACACGTTCATACCAACCATTCAAATGACGGATGGGACGTATCTGGAAATAATAAGGCAGACTGAATGGTAGGACTCAGAAAAAGTGAAAATGGGAGTTATACTGGACAGAAGAAGACTGGGAGTTTTTGTTTCAAATGTGCAATGAGGGGAATCTACTTTTTCTTCCATTCATTGGACTTTAGGAATACGTGTAGAAATCGAGACTGGCTCTACACAGAGTCATATGTAGTTCTAGGCAAAATCCTTGACTTGTCTGAGCTTCAGTTTTCTCGCTGAAAAATGAAAGTGCGGATAGGACAGTCGGTTCTCTGTATCCACGGATTCCACATCCATGGATTCAGCCAACTGTGGATCGAAGAGATTTTTTTTAAAAAAGAACAATACAACAAGAAATAATACAACGATAGAATACAATGTAATAGCTATTTATATCACATTTCCATTGCATTCGGTTGTCAGAAAAGTCATGACAACTATGTTTTTCTATGCAAAAATACCTATGGTTTTTCTGACAACCCAACATTAGGTGTTACAAGTAGTCTAGTCAGCATTTAAAGTATACAAGTAGAAGTGCACAGGTTATACGCCAGTTCAATGCCGTTCTGTATAAGGGGCTTGAATATCCATGGATTTCGTCGCTATCTGAGGGAGGTTCTGAAACCAATCCCACTTGGGTGCCTAGGGATGGCTGAATATGCCTACCTCAGAGTGTTGCTGTGGGGATTAATTGAGATAATGAGATTAAGTGAGATAAAACATTTAGCAGGACACCTGGCCCATAGAATGGATCAAGTAATTATTTCCTATTGTTGTTAGGGCCATGTGGAAGTTGTAACACCACAAACCTCTTAATTAGAGATGCCTTCTCAGAAAAATGGGTACCAGTGGACTTGGGAAGTTCTGTAGTCAGAAGTTACTCCAAATCTAGCCGATAAACCTTTCTCCTCTCCTCCTCATGTTAATTTCTTATTTTCATGTATTTTTTGGGGGAGAGGGAGGGGAACGGGTAGTTATAGACACAGATCTGTCCCTACTCCAAAGCAGGTCAACGTGCTCACTACTGTAAATGATAGCTGATTTATTACTCGTGAAAATACATCTTGGATTCTGCACTTGTGCCCTCAATTGATTAGTATTTTCTGAGTTATCTTCTACTTGAAAATTGATTTAACTTCTCCCATGAGCGGTGGGAAGCTTCCCCTGGGTGGGAGAACCTGACAGAGTAGCACCCGGTTTTGGTTCCACGTGACTGGCTTTTGTGCTTTATTTCTTACTGGTTTTACAGGCACTGGAAGTCATTATTTCTATCACAAAACATCGCATACAGAAATGACTTAGTCCCTAATTATTCTAATGAGGCCTTCCTGAGCATTATTGGCAAGGGACTCCATGGAAAGTTCACATTGTCACAAAACTTTATCCGGTCGGTATAGCGTTAGGTCTAAAAAGGTTTTCATTAGGAAGGATAGGTATAGATACCCGAGTCTGTATGGGGGGGAGGGTTGGTGGAGGATAGGTGGGAGGGACAAAGGGGAGAAACACGTAAGAGATCCAAGACTGCAGAATTGTCTGTTGAAAATGACGTACATGGTGGGACCAGCAGTTAGCGTAATGGCTATGTCACTGGACTCCCACGTAGTTGACTGCGGTCGCGTCCTGGACCCAGTGGCTTAAACTCATGCTGGGCGCATGTGCGTGCGTGCCCAAGATCCCGAGAGGAGAATGGAGGAGAAGGGATTGCGGCGTGGCCATCCCCCCTGGGGGGTGATTTCTTGCTTTCTATCTCTTTGTCTCTCTCTGTCTATCTGGCGAGTGCACGCGCCCTATAGCAAAAACCTCTCCAAAAAAAAAAGAAAGAAAGAAAGAAAATGACATACATGGGAATATCCTTGACTTGACTGTCAAAAGTAAATACATTAAAAAGTGAATCGCAATCGAAATATGAAAGAAAAAAGATTTTCAAAATATAAAAATATAAACCGTTTGGAAAGCGTGTGTGTGTGTTTGTAGCATTTGATTATGAAGTATTGTCATAACTCAGGGTCATCAGAATGTCCCTTTAAAGGGAGAATGGCCTAACAGGAATGAAATCATTTAGTGTCTATTTTTTATGAAGCAATAATATTTTGAACAGTCAGCTGAATGCCTCCTAAGTTGCCTGGGTGCCTAAAGGGCTTAGAAAGTTCTTCCATGGAGATAAATAAGCTGTCAATTCATGATGAAGAAAATCAAACTCGTGGTGTTGATCTTGGCTGGGGCGCCTGTACGAGTATGAGAGAAATTTCTGCCGGGATGTAGCATGGCCCATGTGTTAGCAGTTAGCACTCCAGTGCCGCACTGCACCTCTGCTAGCCTTTTCGAAAGGTAAACAGAGTTGTCAAAATAAGGAAAAGAAAAGATTAACCCATTCAGGTGCATGTAAATAATAAATGACACTCCAGCTCCCTAGAGTAAACCTGAAGGAAAGAGGCAAGGGTCCAGAGAGTGGTTTTTATTCAGTGACTGGGTTTCCTTTTTCTCAACCCTTTTCTCAGGCTGGGCCTGGAACTGCAGAATGGAGGCTCTAGAGTGAATCTGGGTGCAGTGGGGAGAAGAGGTTGGTGGCATTAGAGGTTTAAAGGACACTCACACCAAAAGCCAGTTTGTTTACTTAGTTTCTTATACTTTTACGGTATAACAGGGGTTTTTTCTGACCCTGAGGTCCAATACCATGCATATTTTGGAGAAAGCACGTAAAAGAAAATAGCAAACAGGATCATTCTGTTTATACCAGGCTAGTGCACTAGTATAAAAAGAACAGTATATGTTTATTCTCCTGCTATGAAAATCCAGAGTTGGACATGAACAGAAAGGGGAAAAAAATGTATGTTTTTTTTTTCTTTTAATCTTTTTTGTACTAATAAAATCAAAAGGGGGCTAGGAAAGCACAACACTAGCCTAGCCTGCCTATGAGCTGCTGGTACATGGTGGCTCGCTTGGGTACCTTGGGATTTACAGATTCTGAAGATATTTTCATACCTCAAATGCAATACAGGGCCATGGCTGGTGGAGCAGTGGCTTAGAACTTCTCAGACAGATAAGAGGGCAATGCCAAACATTTCATGGGAAGGTATTGTTTTTTTCTGAAGTTCTTGGGGTACTAGTCATAAGAACTTTCTTTTCTTTTTCTTTCTTTCTCTTTCTTTCTTTCCTTCTTCCTTTCTTTTTCTCCTATGCCCTTGGGGGTCCTACAAAACGACAGGCACAGTGAGACAGAAAACATCAGTGTATCTCACATCTGGGAAGTCTCCAGTAAAAATCAATAGTTCCATGTCATAAAAATGTCTATGCGTCAAGACTTAGGAGAGAATTCTGATGTAGTTTCCCAAAGGGTACAGTAGGAGGGAAAGGTCATGGGACTGAGAACAGGGGATACAGAAATGTCTCTAACCCTCGCTTTCTTCATTTTTAAGTAGGGATAGTAATAGTCCTTACCTATTAGAGAATTGGGAGGCTAATGGAACCAGTACCTGCAGAGTACGGTGCCTGCTTATTGCAAGCTCGTTGTAAATACTTGAAGGCATAACCGGGTGTAGGTGTGACACTTGTAATCCCAGCTGCTCTGGAGCCTAAGGCAGGAGGATTGTAAGTTCAAGGCCACTTTGGGTCACGTAGTGAGACCCTATGTCTAAAAAAATTAAGTATATGCATACTTACATAATAAATAAAATATTTGGAGTTGTTACTGATTTTTAATTCTTGCTAATGGTATTATATTTTATATTATTATTGGTCCTGATGTTTCAGTTATTCATGTGATACTGAATATGCTATGGGACATTTTTTTTTTTTTGAGAGATTTTTGCTATTGGGCATGTGCGCTCGCCCAAGAGATAGAGAGAGAGAGACAGAAAGTGAGAAATCACCCATCAAGGGGGATGGCCACACCGCAATCCCTTCTTCTCCAGTCTCCTCTTGGGATTTTGGGCATGCAGCACACATACCTAGTGTGAGTTTTAAACCACCAGGTCCGGGACTTGAACCGGAGTTTACTATGTGGGAATCCAGTCATGTAATATTACGCCATCTGCTGGTCCCAAGGACATTTTATTTTTAACCTCTAAACTTTTCTCATCTGCAAAACGAAGCAGTTGAAACAGATAATGTCTGCGACTCCTTCCTATAGCAAGATCCTAAAGTTCCATTCTTTTTGCTATAATCCTGTGAAAAATGTACATATCTACACCAAAAGGAACATACATTTAGAGGTCTTGCGTACCGGAACTGGGGAATGTCATACAAGTTTTAGGTTGTAATGAAATAAAGGGAACTGTGCTAAAATTAACCTGAGAAAGCAATGGTGTTTCTCCAACCCAAAGGATATTATCTGGGTACATATGAATAAGAGACAAGGGAAAAAGATGAATACTAAATCTTTGTAAAACTCAAATGAATATGAACACTCATTCAAATAGTACAAGTACATTGCATGAGACATCAAGACATGAATTCAAATGATTTCATTTTTTTTTTTCCAGCTATGCACATCCCTTGGTTACAGAAACTGCTCAGGACCTATGGTATTGCTCATTTCCAAACAGAGGATGACACCTGGGCTGCTCCTTTAAATATAATAGCTTGTTTGCTCAGGCTTATGGCTCAGTAATATTTGTTTTGTCTTATAAATGTAGTGAAAGCAGGGATTCCAGGTATTCCTCAAGGAATAATTAGAAATAAAAACATATTCATACCAAGGAAGTTTTCATGCAGAAGGTGTTCTTGCTTGGGTTCTGTAGACGTGACACTGGTTTCAGTTTCAATGTTGAGACAGTGGAATTCTGTAGAGTTCATTTGGAGTGGTTAAAAAAAAATCACTAGGAATTCTCTGTACAAGTTTGGGTTAAAAATGGCATGTTCCTTTTTTCTGTACCAAGCTCTTCTACCCTATTGGCAAATCCACTCTTTCATGCCTTCGTGTTTGGATTTTAAGAAATAAATTCAAGAAAGGAAAAAAATATATAACTATCAGCAGTGTTTCTATAAAATAAAGGTATTTCAGGAATCAAAGAGATGCCTTGTCTTAGGATATAATTCGGCCCAAACTGCCTGGTGTGTGCACGTATGTGTGTGTGCGCGTGCGTGTGTGTTCGCGTACGTGTGTGTGTGTGTGTGTGTGTGTTCATCTCTCCATGATTCATTCTGAGGGCTGTTTTAGCCTTCATAAAATATTCATGCTAGTTGTGCATGGTTCTATAATTGCCATCTCGGGCCTTGAATTATTTATAGGTTGTACTGTTCACATAGTCTCATTTACTGATAGAGAAGATAACACTGTACGAGAGGATCCCAAACACTCTGAGGCCTGTTACTTTGCATTAAGTAGTGGAATTATATTACTGTAGGTGTAAAACGCTGGCCTTTTTCCTCCTCTCCCTTTAATATATCATTTTTGTATTTATAATATGCTAATTGTCAGAATGCTGCTAAGCCTCATAATTCCTGCCGAGTTTTACAGAAATCAAGATGTGGCTGAGATGATTTAGTGCTTGATCCCAGAATGATTGTTTCAAAAAAAAAACCCCTGTCTTTACATGCCACATAATTTATTGAAATGATGTATGACTTTACATGCATACCTGGGCCCTTTTGTTTTGTACTATTGATCAGTTTGTAGTCTTAGTGTTAACCAACATGTGGTTGGTTTCGGTAGACATTTACCAGGGAGCCTTGCAAGCTTGCATTCCTAATTAAATACTGAGTCTCAGGACACTCGTCTGACGGTTTCTCTGCACCTATTTATTTTGCCTTCCTCGTTCCCCTTTCCCTTTTCTGTCAACTTGATCTTCATTCCACATGCATCATACTGTTTGGAAATTTATTTCAGGGTGAGAATATACTGTAGTTATATCCCCTCTAACTGTTTTTATGTTATTTAGTGGTTTTTTTTTTTTTTTTGTCTGTTTGTTTTGTTTTTTAATTTGCCAGAGGGTGCCTGAGTTCTCCAGAGGGGGGGGGGGGGAGAGAGAGAGAGAGAGAGAGAGAGAGAGAGAGAGAGAGAGAGAGAGAGAACCCTCCTCCCAGGGGACAGTCATGTCATAATCCTTTCTCCTCCCTTTCTCTTCCCCCTCAGGATTTTGGGAATGCGTGCACATGCGTCCTGCACGTTTTTAAAGTCATCAGATCTGGGACTCAAACCGTGCTACGGTCATGTGGAATCCCTCTCTCTTAACCACTAGGCCATGAGACTGTCCCTTGTGTTACTGAGTTTTAAAAGGACTTGTTAAAAGTGATGAATAGCTGGGAACCAGCAGTTAGCGTAATGGCTATGTCGCTGGACTCCCACGTAGTCGACCGCGGTTCACGTCCCGGACCCGGTGGCTTAGAACTCTCGCCGGGCGCGTGTGCGTGCGTGCCCAAGATCCCGAGAGGAGAATGGAGGAGAAGGGATTGCAGCGTGACCATCCCCCCTGGGGGGTGATTTCTAACTTTCTGTCTCTCTGTCTCTCTCTGTCTGTCTGGTGAGCACACGTGCCCTATAGCGAAAACCTCTCCAAAAAGAAAAAAAAAAAAAAAAGTGATGAATAGCAAAAGCCAGAACTACTTCATTGTGCACTTTTCTGGTATTTCACTATTATTTTCTGTGTTAAAGAGGAAAACTAGGAAAAATCATATCAGCTCAGAACCAACTGCTGATTTATTTCAGTACTTTCCTCTACCCCTGGAAACTCATGAACTTTCAGCTGGTCTAGGAACTTCCAGCTCCACAGAAATCATTTAACACTCTTTCCTCCATCTCTCCTCCCAAGACTGATCAATATTCTCCCTCTAGCATTCTTCCCATCACCCGGGCTGGTCTTCCTTCTGTTTGATGCATACTTTCCTAGCGCTCTTTCAGCCGACTCACTGTTTCTCTCGGTTTATCTATAACTTGCTAGTGGGGCGTGGGAGATTTTAAATTGGAGGCCAGTTCATTTTAAGTGGTATCTGTGAGTGACTTTTAAATAGCACTGAATCGATTAATCAGGAAACAATTCCATTGAAAATTTCTTTTAGTCTTTCAAATTAGGCCAAGGTCCCAGTTTGGTGCTAATTTGTTTTTATCACCTTTCTACACTTGCTCCATCTTCCTTTTCAAGGGGGCATTATCTAACTAAAATTTAGAAAACTTTTTGCTTTATTTTCAGTGACTTTTAATTGTATTACTTCTCTCTAGCTCAGGCAAGTGGTGTGAGTTTCCATTTATAATAGCAATGAAAGGTGTCATTTAAAAATCAGCTAACTGAGGATAAAATGAAGTGAGCTAATAAATATAAAATGTTAAGTAAATGATGTTGTAGGAAAAATGGGCAAAATTCTGAAGATGTGTTTATGAATGATTAAAATTCAGAGAACTGGGACCAGCAGTTAGTGTAATGGCTATGTCACTAGACTCCCACGTAGTCGACTGCAGTTCAAGTCCCAGACCTGGTGGCTTAAACTCACGCCGGGCGCATGTGCGTGCGTGCCCAAGATCCCGAGGGGAGAATGGAGGAGAAGGGATTGTGGCGTGGCCATCCCCCCTGGGGGATGATTTCTCGCTTTCTGTCTCTCTGTTTCTCTCTGTCTGGCGAGCGCACGTGCCCTATAGCAAAAACCTCTCCAAAAAAAAGAAAAAAAAATTCAGAGGACCACTAGGATAATGCCCAAACAATGGTGAATCGTTCCAGAAGGCTGGGGTTCCCGTGGTGCCAAAGAGAGTGATAGGTAAAAGGAGGATGTAGAAGCTAAGTTGATGGGGTTGATGGAGGCATAAACTCTTCAGTAATTCAGTTATCTTTGTTTTTAGATAGTAAGTTCTCCACTAACTAAATGGTTCTGTTCAATTTACTCTCCTAACTAATGAAAGGTACACTTGTATTAACAAAATATTTTTCTAAAAGAACAGGAGCCTTCTTTCTATCATAGTAAAATAGCATGGGGATAAATTGACTATTATTAATGAATGAGGGTTTTTAGAGCTCAGGTAGGTCATTAAAAACTATCACGAATCTTGTAATGTTGATAGAAGTATAGGAATTTGGTATAATTCTGTATAGAAAAGCTCTTGGACAAAGTTATATTTCTTCATAAAGTCAAATATATAGGGACCAGCAGTTGATGTAATGGCTATGTCGCTGGACTCCCATGTAGTCAACTGCAGTTTGAGTTCCAGACTTGATGGCTTAAATTCACGCCGGGTGCATGTGCGTGCGTGCCCAAGATCCCAAGAGAAAAATGGAGGAGAAGGGATTGCAGCGTGGCCATCTCCCCTGGGGGGTGATTTCTCACTTTCTGTCTGTCTCTCTCTGTCTTTCTGGTGAGTGCATGCGCCCTATAGCAAAAACAAAAACAAAAACAAAAATCTCTCCAAAAATCAAATATTACTCTCTATGTATTCTGTCTATATATAATCTCTCTCTATAGATATAAACTGAAAGATATCAGCTATCAGCTTATTTTGTTATCCAAATGGAAGGTTTCTGGTCTAGACCAAGAAACAGTCAGCGTCTGGCATGTCGTAAGAGCTTAATACATACCCATTGTATTGAATTGAATTAATGCTAGGTAGCATGGCTCTGATTAACTAAAATTTCCTCAAAAAGATATACACACTGAAAAGTGAAGTATGATTGAAGATGAAATTAGATCATTGTTTCATCTACGCAGTGTATCCTGCAGAGTAAATGCCTATGTCTGTACACTGGAGGGTGGCCCAGGAATAAATTATATGGTTCTTAGGAGCTTGTGACAATTTGCTTGACAAGAGTGAATTGTGTGCTAAGCAGGTTTTAAAATTAAAATTCAGATGTGAGTGTCTTGCTTGTCTCATTCTTATTTCCTCCCATTCTATCATCCAAATCAAAAAAGACCCAAACCTTCCTTTCCTTTCCTTTCCTTTCCTTTCCTTTCCTTTCCTTTCCTTTCCTTTCCTTTTTTCTTTTCTTTTCTTTTCTTTTCTTTTCTTTTCTTTTCTTTTCTTTTCTTTTCTTTCCCTTTCTTTTTCTTTTTCTTTTTCTTTTTCTTTCTTAGAGAAATTTTTGCTATAGGGCGCGTGTGCTTACCAGAGAGACAGAAAGTGAGAAATCACCCCCAGGGTGGATGGCCATGCCACAATCCCTTCTCCTCTCAGGATTTTGGGCACGCATGCACACATGCCTGGTATGAATTTCAAGCCACTGGGTCTGGGACTTGAACCATGGTCAACTACATGGGAGTCCAATGATGTAACTATTACACCATCTGCTGGTCCCCCTATACCTTTCTACTTAGGTAAATAGAAGAATCCTGTATAAAGGCAGAGGAAAGTCTATGGTCATCTTGGGGCTGTGATGATTATGTCCCTCCTGGCTACTTGTTAGTGTCTATTTTGGCAACAGAATTGGGTGGCGAAGCAGTTTTAAAAATATCCTCAGCCAACATTCTGTATTTTAGAAATGCCATAGCTGCACTTCTACCAACTATTCTGTACTGGCTCTGGGAACTATCTACCTTCTTTTGGACTTTCATCCCATTGGTTCTGACAGTTTCAATTTAGTGTCTGTCTGTCCCTGAAGTTCAATTTTAAAAGGTTGTATTTGGTGCATTATTGTAGAATGAGGTCCTGGACATGAGGTCTGAGGATGGTCATAGCCCTCAATTCTGTCACCAATGAACTAGGAACCATTGGGCAAATCTACCAAGCTATCTGAGATTCTGTCTCTCCACCTCTAAAAAGACATGATTGGATGAGAGATTCTCTTGTTTTAACGCTTTATGGTTCCATCATTCCCTGTTCACACCTGTGGTGATGCACTTCAGATTTCTGGCCAGGGGGCCTGATACAGGCAAACATCATTTGTCAGATTAGACAAGACTGCTTCTTGAACACTTTTAGTTCTGCCTCTCTAGATATCTAGCCATCTGCAAACAGGACTCACTGGCTGTTTCCTCTTGATTGTGACTGTTTGGGATGGCGCTATTATTATGCCATTATTCCGAGAAGCAATGGTTGTGTCAATGCAGTTGTATGGCATTTCCCGAAAAGAATCAAAAGGTGTCAAGAACATTATTTAATTAAAAAAAGTGAGGATGGTCAAAAATAATTGTCATCACAGAGAACTTGCTTTTTTTTCCTAAGACTGTAGCATTTGGTTTTGATATGTTAGTTTGTTTTCTGTAGTAGAAGAGCTGTTAGTGGCCAGTTAGATGAATACCTCGATTCTCTGATATCTCTGCCAAGCTGTGTCTGGTCTTTTCTTGAATGTGTGCTGTACTGTGATGGGGAACTCGTAGTCTTGTAAAGCAATCCAGCTTTCACTATCTCAGTGTTTTTCCTTTTGTTGGGCAGAATTCTGTCTGATGACATTTTCACCCTTTGGCCCTAGTTGGGCCTATAGACTTTAAGAGCAGGTCTACTTCTTCATCCAAAGAGCGAAGAATTTAAATGTTTAGAAACAGCTGCCTTGTCTCAACAAGGCTTCTCTCCTTTAGGCTGGATGTGCCTCCAAATATTTTCCTTGTGACTTTGCTTTGAGCCCTCTGTCTCTGACCACTCTGTGTTAAATATACCCAGTCCAAAGAGCAAGGGTATTGGGTCAGTCAGATGGCGATTCAGATCAAGCTATGCTACTTACCTTGCTATGTGATTATAGGTTCCTGGGTGAGCCTCGGATTTCTCATCCTTAAAGTGGTGATAATATTTGTCATATCTAATATCATCCAGGGTCTATGGTAGATGAAAAATGAAAATGTATTATGTCCTATTACTAACTTCCCCTTGTCTAGTCTAAATTATGATGTCCAGAAATGGCAGGACTCCCGAAGTGCTCAGTCCGTCGTAGAGCAGAACAGAATCTTCCCTTCACCTAAATTCTGAACATCATATTTCTAGTCATATGACCAGTTGTTACTTCACCTTTGGTTGGAATGGAGGACATGTACATTTCTGTTTTAAGCTCTCTAGATCTTGTCCTTGCCAATGTGCTTTGGCCAAAGAAGCTTAGTATTGGCAGTGGTGGGGGTGGGGGACGGACTGCTTGTTGATAAACAGTAGCAGTTTTGGAGCATGAAATCTTGCTCTTTATGACTCTTTGGCATATTGTGGAATTAGAGTTTTGCCTTCTTTGGGTTTTCTTGGCTTTCTTCAACCACCTCCCTATCTGGTCCCCAAAACAACACAGCAGGAGTAAATATCCCCCTCAGACATACCTCTTTCTAATTCAGAAGAAAGGCAGACAAAATAGGTGTTCCTGGGTGCACAGAGAGAGAAAAGACTCCAGTCATCTTCATGAAAGAAGAAAGACCATCTTTCTAGCATTCATAAGATCAAGAAGGGAGTGTGTCACATAGGATCCAAGTCACTGGCCTGGGTAAGAAGATAGGAGTGATGTGAAAGGGGATGGGGACACACTGGAACCGGGGTGGAAGGGTTCCCAAAGGACACATACAAAACAGCGAAACTGTATGCATGTGTGTGTCTTACGGCATACGCCAATGTTAAGGGAGTAAAAAAAAAGAGCACTATCAATACAGGAAAACAAAATACTTTGGAAAGGAGGAAATGTAAGAGTCTCCTCGATTTTATGTGGTAAAATAATGCTGGAAAAGGGGTGATTATAACCTCCTTTGCCCCCCCCCCCCAAACTGGAGGCCAATCAGTGCCTCTATCTACTACTGGCTGAACTGAGAAGTGTGTTTTTTTCTAGGGGTGTCCAGATCCTTTGGGTTCTCCTGGATAAGCAACAGCACATTGTTATGCAAATTGTTCCTATTCCCTGTGGGATTTCACTGCGCCTTATGAAGCCCTCTCTGCTGGGAGAAGTGCTTTTCAGCTGTCTCTTCCTGGGTTGATATCTTTATAGAGCGACCAGAGCAGACAGTGTTCTGCATTTTGTTCCACATGGTGCCCGGAGTTCTAGTGTATTCCGTTTCTGACTCATTTGTACACATACCCCGCTCTGAAACCATGCACTTTTGTCCCCTAACACACCTCAGAGGGCACGAGCTCTGGAAGGAGAAAACGTTGAATGCCACACTTCAGGATTTCCAAAGGAAGGTGCTGGTCATCCTTTTCTCTCCTGGTCCTTCTTTTTCAAGGGAACATAAAATGCCTTTGAGTTTCTGTTAGTTGCTTTTATGAAGTCATTTTGAACCTTTCCAGACTAGGTCACAAGTTAATGCTTTCCACATCAACCATGTTGAAATCGCCTGAACCTTTGCTTATGCCATTCCCACCCCTCCACCCAGCACGGTAGTTCCACAGCTCTGGACCACCATGCGGGTTTTCAGCATTTTACTGCCTGAAAGTTGTACACACACCCGGAGACTGGAGTGGAAGTCATCGTGTAACTTACTGGTCCACTGGCCTTTCCAGCTGTGCTGCACATGTGGCTGACTGGTGTGACTCCAGATTGTACTTTGAAACCATTTTCTCGAGCACCAGACATTGCTCAATTTTCAAGTAACAAAAAGAGCAATGCCCTTGCCTCACTGTGAATTTCTCTCTGATCTATTAGGGGTCGTAAAGGGTGTTAGTACTTGAACTAGACAGTCACAGACCCCAGAAAAACAAATTGGGCAATATGTTCCCTGTCAGACCAACTGCAACACAAATACTTGTCTAACAAACATGTAATGAAAACACATTTGCAGCTCTTGTTATCTTAGTTTCCTTTAAAGTTCTGAATGATTCTTTTTTTTTTTTTTAATTTAAAGTTTTTGCTATAGGATGCCTGCACTTGCTGGAAAGAGAGAAAAGGAAAGTAAGAAATCACCCACTGAGGGGGATGGCCATGCTTCAGTCCCTTCTCTTCTTGGGATTTTGGGCATACACACACACACACACACACACACACCCCTGGTGTGTTTTTCAAGCCATCCGGGATTTGACCCATGCATTCGGTCATGTGAGATCCAGTCACCCTAACCACTATGCCAGCAGACTGGTCCTCTGAGTGATATTTTTAAGAAACAATAACAACAACAAAACAAAACAGCAGGTTTAGGTCTCTCTAATGTTTCTAACATACAAATTAGAAGAACTAAATTCTCAGCCACTCACACAAAATTAAACTCTATCAACTCTGGGCTTATAAAATATGATTCTTTGCCTAAACACTTACATCTTAGGGCCTCTGTTTATTGATATTTAATGGTAGAAAGGGAATATGATAAATGTATGGGAGCCATTGTACTATTGTTTTCTTTAGGGCATCTCCAATTCAAACCTTTGGGACAAAACTACACAAAGAAAATTCAGATATAACTATATAAAGAATTCCCAAGTATAGATGGACACATGACCCTTCGTGAGAAAAAATAATTTTAATTTTTGTAGGATTCACATAGTCAGGTGGTGAATTTTCTGAATTTTGTAGGGGAGTAAAAATAAAATAAATGAAAGTGGCATTTGAGATCCTAAGGGTTGACAGCCTGTCAGAGATATAATAGGATTTCTGTAGGAGCCACTCCAAACTTTTCAGGTATATAATTTTTCAAATTTTGTTAATTTTTATGTCTATTAAAATACTTAGCTCTGAAGTTAAGATGAGATGGCAAGGAGAAGGAAAATAACAATAATGAAATATCTAACCATATGGAAGTCTTGCTACACTCCAAAAAGGGAGAGCTATGTTTTTCCAAAACCAAGGCAGGTGGAGAGAATTATTGTCCATGCCAAGAACTCAGCCCACAAAGCTGTGACCTTGTTTGCAGACTGATTCCTGGGGAAATCCCTGGCTTGCTTTGCCCCTGGAGTTTTGTCAGTGTGTACGGTGCTCAGTCCAGGTGTGCGTAGACCCAGACGGTCGTGGCAGTGCCAGGGCTGCCTCTGACATGGGCACAGAAACAAGACTGGGACAGCAGTGAGAGAAACATCGTAGCTCTTCTTGAACCTTGGGTGAGATGAACATATGGAGGTTGAGTCACACCCAAATAACACACGAATGATTTTGTGAAATGTGAAGTCATGGCTTAGAAGGAGATATAAATGATTCAGGTCTGTTTAGAAGCAAATAAGTACCTTCTTCCACTCCAACACCCAATGGCCATCACCTTTTGCTGTAAAAAAAATACAGACTCTTCCTCTACCTGCTGGTGTTTTAGACAATCACGTGGACCCTCCCCTTGTCACCAACACCACAGGGTCTCCATTATTAGTTGGGATGTCAGGCTGTCTTGAAACCCAGCCAGGAGCAATAGACCAGAACTTACAACAAATGTGAAATTGACATTGATCACAAGTGTGGGATGGTCATGGCTCCCAGTGCTGCCTGTTTAATCTTTTGGAGAAGAAAGCACAGGGGTTATTGCATGGCTTTTCACCAAAAATTAGGCATCGCGTTTATTCCACATTTGTGCCTGTGTGTCATATATATGTTGCCACGCTTTCTTAGTTTGTGTGGGTAAGTCTGTGTGTGCTTAGCTGTATGTACTATGTGGAGATATATATATATATATATATATATATATATATATATATAATGTATATATATAATGTATAATGTATACAATGTATATATGTATATATAATGTATATATATTATATATATACACACACACACTTATACACACATACATATACATATATGTGTGTGTGTGTGTATATATATATAACTGGTGTCCCCAGTGTATAGTTTATAGTTTGGAAAAGAAATCATCTTCCATCATTCGTCACTGCCTAGCTGTTGTAGACTGGGCCAGAACATCATTTGTTAACAGCGACAAAGCCGCACTCATAAACGCCGACATGTTACATTAATTTATAGGCACTGAGTGACTTATTAAAAGTGACGTGTGAAATATAACAGGGCCTGGTATGGATGATTAGGTTTCGGGCTTTGAATTGTTGACAAGGCAGGGGTAATGAATTGCGGGACACTGGCTCTTGCGTTTCCCCCTCATTAGTCAGTATTAGCTGCATTAATAGTAATAATTGGATATATTCATCATTTAAAATGTTTTAATAAATGTTTGGACAGTACCCGATCGGAGCTGTCAAATATTAGGCTCGAAGGGTTGTGACAAGAGAAAAATGATGATGTTCCTTAGGTGAGAGATTTATGCAGCTTTGGAGATGCCAGGCTTGACTTCCTACTCCCTAGGGAACTCTGAGTTTAGACGAGTTAGGGATACAGACCATGCGAATGGGGAAACCTACATCCTCTGCCTCCCAAGACGTTTCTGTAAGGCTCTGGGAAGAGGACAAGAGAACCTGTCCAGAGGGACTCTCGGGTTGCTCAAGATGGTTTTCTGGGAAAAGATTGAGAGACCCAGTTTTGACCTAGTTAGCTTTGTGCCCTTGGGCAAGCCCTATCACCTTTCTGGGCTTCCTCTTGTGTTTCTATGCCATGTTCTTTTCAGTCCTTCTGAGATCCGACATTGCATGAGTTTGATTACCAAATGTGATAGGATAAGCCTAGGAAGACCTCTCCCTAACTTCCTCTTTCCTTCACTCTTACCAGTGTTTATTGAGAACTGATGTATTAGCTTCAATGAGAACCAAAAAGATGGGTGAGACTTCTCTTGCTCTGCGAAAGATGATTATCAGAGGCATTTCAGCATATGAAGCGTTATCTGAGTTATATGGACATGGTTATATTTGTTTCAGTAACTGGAGCCCAGATGTATCCCAATTTCACGGTTTAGTTCTTTACTGATCTTTCTTTGTTGTTGCAATCAGATAAGGGCTATTATATGCAAAAGACCTAGGGGAAGAGAGGTTCGATATAAATTTACATGGCTGCTAACCCCCAACCCTTTACCCCAACCCCATTACTGCAAACACAATGCAACAGAACAAAACAAATATACCTTTAATATGCATTTGAAAAAAATGTAGATTTTTAGATTGAGATGGGGAATGATTGAGGTATTGTCAGCATCAGCAACATTGTAAACTAACAGTATTAATTTGCTAAACCTTACTGAGAGTTGGCTATATGCCATTCATAGCACTTTGGACTTCTCACATGTTCTCTTATTTAATTCCTCACAATAATCCTCCCAGGTAGGTATAATAATTCCTATTTCACAGATGAGGAGGCCGAAGCTTAGAGAGGTTAAGTAACTTGCTTAAGATCACAAAGCTAAGTGGCAGAGACCCGACTGGAACCTGGTTAGAATAATTTCATATCTTCTTTAACCCCCGGTATTGCCTCTCACATTTTGGAATCCTGCTATTCCTGGCATAATTCAGGAGGGGTATTGTCGTATTAGAAAGTATTTAGGAAAGGATAAACAGGATGGAGAAGGGTCTAGTAATCCTATCCTAAGGCAGAAGAAGTGTAAAGTGTGTTTATTCTAGAAAAGAAGCCTAGGAAGAGAAGGTGACCATTTTTGGATTATTTTGGGGTTAATCTGGGGAAGAAAGGCATGCGATGCTTTCTGGACCCAAGCTCAGAATGAAATTTCCAAGGGTAAATTCATTGTAACTGTTGTCTTGCTCTTTGCCTTGTCAGAAACTAAGGGAGTATTGAGGATTTTAAAAGACCTCAGTGCTGGCCCTTTGTTGGTTTAGAAACCAGGACTCTCCTCATATGTAGGCTAATTCCTGAATTAGAAGGTTCGGTTTGCCCCTCAATAACTCTGGGGATTCTCTATATCTGCTACTACTCACCTTCAGGCTCATGTATATTCACACACGATTTTAGTATCATTTATGAGAAATAAATTTAAAATGCTCCAAAGAAAAAGTTTAGATGAGACTACTGAGAATTTCTAGAGCTTGTATGTATTAGATGATAATCCTCATTTCATGAAAAAAAAAGAAAAAACCAATCAAGATTAAAGCCATCTAGTATAAGGGTATGGATGCTTTTCATGAATAGAATTTGGTTTTGCAAACATTTCAGCTGTCGTTCTTTACAATAAACCACAATGATGTACACTTACAGGTCACAGCTTGAATGTCTTGGGGTTCTTGATGGCCTTGGTTTCTTTGTTTTCGATTCTCAATTGTTTCTCAGTTGTAGGGAGAGTTTCATCAGGTTTTTTTTTTTGAATCAAGCAGATATTTGTAAGTTGTATCTTAGGTTCTAAGGATACAGAAACGAAAAGACAAAGTTCTTACCTTGCAGGATCTTATTCTCTGTTTGAGGAAATCAGAAGTAAGTAGAAATCCCCAAAATAATGCAGTGGGTGTGGTTCTGGAGGAATGTATATAGGAGTCTTGATATGGGATATTCCACATCTGCCTGGAGGAACTGAAGAAGGCTCCTCAGAAGGAGTGGGGATAGTTGTAACAATTGTTGAAATAAAGAAGATCGTTGGACCAATTCTGTACCATAGTGGTTAAGCACTGGGCAATGGAAGCCAGATCCCACGTTGTTTGGCCAGGGTTTGAGTCCTGAAGCTCATGACTTAGAAAGCATGCTGTGCATGGACAACATGTGCCCAAGATCCTGAAGGGATGGAGAATTGGAGGAAAAATGATTGCAGCATGACCAGGTCCCATTGGAGGGTGCTTTCTCTCTCTCTTTCTCTCTTTCTTTTTCTCTGTCATGAATACACATGTGCCCTCTGACATTAAAGGGGGAAAAAAAGAGAGTTCATTTAGATCAGGAGTGGAAAGGAGTAGGGTTTATGTCAGGGGGAAGAGAAGGCTTAAGAGAGCTCACAGGGTTTAGGAAACATCAAGTGGTTTAGCACCAAGGAACAGAAGGGACATGGGATAAATTGCAAGAGATTCAGCAGACCGCTTGTTCTGGGCCAAGTTATACGTGGTGGTCTTTTTGCCGTGAGACTGCAGGATGAGATCCTGTACAGATTTGAGGCAGTAGCAGTTTGAGGCTGATTCTTTGGAATCAGAATCAAGGTCTGTGGAATTCAATTGTTAAGAGAATGTTAGCTTCATGGAGGACGGCTGTCCTTGATAGCGTGGTTTTGTTGAACAGTTTCCAGGTATAACTCTAAGAAAATGATAATGATATTGCAGGTTACTTGTTTAAAATGTTCCTTAACAGGAAAGTGCATGGTACAGTGTCCACTTTACAAAGGACGCAGCTTCTCAGGGAAGAAATAACTCCATTGAGGCTTTAAGGAATGAGCTCTTAAAATGAGCTTTCTGTGACTCTTCTCTTGGACATGATGATACGGTGGTAGCACAGGCCTAAAGGAAACCTTGACTGTATCCAGTCTGCAACTTACTTGGCTGTAGTTGAGTCTTTTTCTCAAACCTGTAGCGGGCATAGTGAGACTGTTGGTGATGCAGGGAAACCTCCATTTGTGTTTAATTGGAGCTTAAGATAAGATTAGGCCATCATGCATTCTGTAACTACAGGAGAAAGCAGGTCAGATCTGTGGATAAGTGACATGTGCTGCTTGGCTTCACTGTGGTTTGGTAGCTTGTGTTTTATTTATGAACATGGATGTCCAAGTTATCAAAACCCCTGCATGACTGGGTACACCAAGGGTCACTCTTAGGAATTTCTCTAACCTAGTTTGACTGAATTGCCCATGCCAACATTTTCAAATGAGATTCTTTTATACTCAATCTCCAGCGATATGGCACTTTGACCTAGCACTTCTTGTCTTGGGTATCTATTTCAAGAAAATACTTAGAGTTGCAGAGTTAATTTTATGTATGGACCGGGTCTTCAAAAAGTTCAAAGAATATGTGTATCATGCAAAAAAACTATGCATGGGTTCTGAAACTGTTTTTGCACCAAAGTAAACTCATACTTTATTTGCATTTTCCCATAAATTTTCTGAAGCCCCCTGTATGAGGATGTTCACCAAAGCATTATTAGTAATAGCAAAAACTTGAAAGTAATCAAACAATAGAATTTTGGTCACATATCTACTTCAGATGATAAAATGTTATGGAGGTTAAAAAAAAAATCACATTTTGAAGCCAGCCCTGTAGCAAAATGGTTAAGTGCTGTGCATAGAAAGCCAGATCCCACATGGCCAGCCACGGTTTGAGTCTAACCCATTGGCTTGAAAGACGTGCTGAGTGCCTGTGCCTGCACTCCTTGGATCTCGACAGATGGAGAGGGAGGAGAGGGATTGTGGCATGATCATGCCCCACCGTGGGATGCTTTCTCCCTTACTCTCTCTGGTACATACATCTGCAAGCAATTAAAAAGAAAATATCTAAAAGTCATATTTTGAAGATTACTTAATAACATGTAAAAAGGACATACAATCTATATTTGTTTATAAAATGCATATATACATGAAAAGACTGGGGGGAAATGGGATATAGGTGGTTTTTACTTATCTATTGTTTTCGGATTTTAATCTTTCTTTATTTTAAAAAACAATAAATCAATCATAATACGGAAGAATCTAGACACTATTTTAACATATGCCCCCTGGGATTTTAAAGAGGTGTCTCTATTTAAGATGACAGATAACCAAAGAAAAATAATATACTGCATGATGGCCAAAAAAACAAAAGAAAGAAGAAAAATGAAAGGAATTGCTGAAGTCAAACTAAACTGTTTTGCCCTAGGATCTTACTAAGTACCAGAGAAGCATTAATTTAAGGCAGCATTTGACTAAGCTAATTCCGGACATTTCTCTCAACTCTTGTGCTGTCGGTTTTAAGTTGCAGGGGAGATTTCTGGCTCAGGCCAATTGAGGGAGTGTATATAAACATGGGGTTTATTTTGTCAGGGTTGTTCTTAAGAGACTCAATTCTTTACTGATCTTTTTTGTTCTTTGTGGCCATTTATTTACTTTTGAAAATACCCCTGTAGATCCTCACTTGAGTGAAAAGGAGATGTGTTCTCATGGCAGGGCTCAGCCTCTGATGAACACGACTCTAAGAACTGGGTGTGATTTTAGTTACTGTTGTTCGTCACATTCCAGGAGGTTGGCTTCATTTCTATACGTGAATGATTTCACTCCAAATAGTTTAAGAAATTCACGTCCATATTTTACATACTGTGCTTCTCACGTGATAGGAGACATTAATAATGTTTTTCTCTATCTTCCAGTTTCTCTTTTTTTAGCCTTCCTTTGAGTGAGGCTCCTGCTGATGGAAGTTCTTACCCATCCCCTGAGTCCTCCAGGGAATACAGGGGACGAGTGGCTAGAAAGGTCCTATTGAATTTACTCATCCATTTAGTGAGTGCATGAGAAGAGAGATTTACAGTTAAGGTCCTAAATCAGATCTGGCTGTTAAAGTTTTTGTTGCGGATTTAGGAAGGCTAAAGCTAAAACTGAGTGTCATCTTGGAGGTTAATCCACCCAGCTCTGGAATGTGTGTCCTGCTCACTGTGATACTGACATGGTGGAACAGCTGATGGTGAGAGGCCCCAGGTGCACCTTTGTGCAGGGCAAGGGAGGTGGGTGTAGTGATAGCAGTACCAGGGACCTGAGGCAAAGGTATTTGTGCCCTGAGACATATTTGCAATGGAGACTCAGGGTGCACCAAGGGCTAGGATCGAAAGGAAGACAGAGCAGGGGACTGAGCAAGCAAAAATGTCCCTTATTTATCATGCAAAAATCTTAAGCAGTAACCCTTTTAAAGCTGACCTTGCAGGGATAAGAAAAGCAAGCAATGAGGAAGTCAAGAGACTGAGTAGGTTTTTTTCTTTTTATTACTGTTTTATTTTTATTTCCTTTTTATTTTTGCCCTTCTAAAAGTCAGTTGGACTGAAAAGAACCACACCAAGATGGCGGCCAAGTCTGTTGTCAGTGTTTCCACCAGGAGAGGTTGTTCCTTTCTACGTGATAGTGGCTTGCCTCCAAACTTGAATGGGGCTACTTTTGTATTCCAGATCCTCATTTTCGTCTGAGAGCCAGGGTTGAGTAGGTATCCTTCACAAACATCCTAAATAACCTCCTGAATCACGATAAGCTGGACACAAATAGTGTCATGAATCAGACCGTAGAGTATGATTTTGTCAGACCCGAATTTTATCAACTGGCTCTCTCATGTGCTAGATTCGGGACCTCAGACAAACAGGCTGCTAACAGTGTCTACATAGTAGTTGCTACCTGAGGGTTTACTGATAGGATTAAATGAGATAATGTTACTTAAGTACTTGGGAAGTTACCTTGCAAATATCGATAACTCTAATAAGACTGCAAATAGTAGTAATCGCGATGATATAATCATTAGACATAGCAGCAGCAAAAGTTTATGGGAAGTACTAATGGAGTTTATCAAATTAAACTTGTCTTATTTCTCTAGAGATTTCAAAGTAAAATATTTGATCAATGTCCATTCATTCACTGTGTAGTGACGCACAACCAAGATTCTACTAACCACTATGCAGTAAATATGGTTATATCAAATACATTCTGTATACTTAGATGCTTATAGTTAGCATTCTAGGCAGAAGGAATAGTATGTGCAGAGGTTCAGAGGTGGGAAATGGCAAACTTTCCTGAGTGATGGCATGTTAGAACAAAGGTTAAGTGAAGGGCTGCTTTGGGGGAGTAAGTGAATTAGCACGTTTCAGCCAGGAATCCCCCCAAGTGTTGTCATCAAGGTTAGGCAAAGCCTGCCCTGCATAATTCTCTCTTGGTGTTCATAGCTGAGTAAAGCAATTATATTCATGAACAGATTACCTAAATATAAAATGATCTTGGTAAGTACCATAGAAATACACAGACCTGGAGTACCTTAGGTATATGGGAGGGGGGACCAGCAGTAGGCATAATGGCTATGTCATTGAACTCCCATATAGTCGACCGTGGTTCGAGTCCCGGATCCGGTGGCTTAAACTTACGCCGGGCGCGTGTGCATGTGTGCCTAAGATCCCGAGGGGAGCATGAAGGAGAAGGGATTACGGTGTGGCCATCCCCCCTGGGGGGTGATTTCTCGCTTTCTGTCTCTCTGGTGAGCGCATGCGCCCTATAGCAAAAACTAAAAACAAACTAAAAAAAAAAAAAAAAAAAAAAAAAAAACAGGAGTTGACTACACGACACCAAGACATGATGGAGACCAGGAGAGAGAACTCTCATTTGCCCTTTCTTCACATTCTGATTGCAATGCATCTCTTGCAGGGAAAATGCAATGGGGCTGATTCTTCCTTTGACAGAAACATTGATTTTTGATTGCCATGAAGTCTCTTAAGCCACCCATGTGTCTTAGGCAGAAAAGATTGCCTAAATCCTCCACTCCTGAAACCTAGCCTGAGGAGCCAGGACAGCTGACCACTTCATCCCGAGTCTTCCTGTTGACAACCCTGCCCCATCTGGTCCTCACTCAGGAGAGAGTCACCTTTTTATTAGAAATGAACCAAGTACTTCAACTCCAAACAAACCTCTTCAAGCCAAAGATGTTTCTTCTTCCCTCTGAGCCCCATCTTCCTGGCCATGCTGTGGACTATCAATATAACACAGAGATGCATATATAAATGTTTTTAATCTGTGAAAAACGGGAGCAGAAATTCCTCCCCTACTAAATGTTTGGGGTTTTTTTTTTTTTTTTTTGGTTTCTTTTTTTTATACTTTGATACATTAAAAAAAAAAGTCTTAACGAAGAAAAGAGCAAGCAAAGTGCCTTCTGGATTTGCTCTCTAATGATGAATTCATTTATTAATGGTGGCTTTCATCTGATGTGTGTGCGTGTGTGTGTGTGTGTGTGTGTGTGTACGTGGGTGTGCCCACGTGCATGTCTGTCTGTGTGTGTTCCTCCCATTCTCTTGAGCAAACAGATATGGAGCTACCACACCATGTGTCAGACGAGTCTCTAAAGAATCTGTGTGCCTTAGCTTCTAAATTTTTCAGGCACCCGAACTAATGCTGGTTTACCGGTAGATACGGTCAGTAAAATGCCAGTGTCCTATTACAATTACCAGTAATTCTAGTGGCTGTCATCACTTACTCTGAACAGAGGATCTCTTGCAAAAGCATGACAATGTCATGGCTGCTAATTCAAAGGCATTGTGTGAACTATGACAGACCCTGGTGCACCTTCTACGCATATTGAAATGAATAAAGGCTAGCGATCTAAATGGAGTGGCGGGAGGAAAACGTCTAACGCATCTCCATAGATGAGCCCACGAAGGGTCAACTCGGAAAAAAAAAGTTGTGTTAAGGGAAGTAATTAAACAGATGCAGAGATGGAATATTAGTGCTTTTACAGAGTAAATGAGGATAAATTCTGTTAATTATGGGACTTTTTCTAGTACTAATGTGATAATAAAGTACTCTCATTCTGGAGAGGCTTGTCACAGTCCCCGCGAAGGCAGTGACCCTTCCGCTAGGTGAAACCAAGAAGCAACTTATAAAGCTTTCTAGCAAAAAGCAAGAAATCAGAGTTAAATGGATTTTTCCTCTCACTTCGTATTTAGTAGAGAAAACTCTACCCCACACCGTTATGAGACTGTTGGTGAATGGACTGCCTTATTTGAGGCACAAAAGCACTCACACTTGCTTTTATACTGAGTTCCTGAGGGAAGAAATGTGAGCAACTCAAAGGGCAGGAATAACTCTGTGCAGGATTCCAGTCCCACGATGAACAGCACCGGAGAGATTATCCTCGGAATGCTGGTGAAATTTCGGTCTTCAGAACTTCACTCTTACAAAAATGGATGTCACTGTGAAAGGAGCAGGAACCTGTTTTCAGGGACAACAGAGATAGGAAACTTGATTGTTTGCAACACTTGTCACTGTGGTAGGGATCCAGGGGAGAGAGTTTGCAGAGGCTTGTTGGGAAGAGTTAGGGCTAAGCTCCGGGGCCTGTGATATTTGATATTGGATTGAGGGTGCCTTGTGTAGGTGAGAAAGGCTAGGAGAGGAGGCAGAGAATGTACGCCAGGAAGGAGCCACAGTGTGTCCGGAAGTGCAGAACTGGCAAGGTGGGGAGTGCAGAGGGGAGAGAGAAGGGGTCCGGTGTGGTTGAAACACGAGCGCCTCAGTGGAAGGTGGGAGGGAAAGGGGGCAAGTGTAGGTTTGCTCCAGGCCATGAAGAAAGGACCGATTATTTCTTCAGGGGCGCAGTGAGGTTATTATTATACTTTAAAAAATTTAAAAGTATATAGGCAATATATGTGTGTGTGTGAATATATACGCATAGCCATATGCCCAGATTTCACCACGCAGTGTCCAAGGATGGAGAGGAATATGGGAGCTGCCAGTGCGTGTTGTTTGCTGTACCCCAGCGGCCAGGAGAACCAGGCTGCTTACTGCCTTCAAATCTTGTCTATACCTGCTACAAGCCTTCTGCTGGTAGGCAAGTTACTTAATCTCTGTGTGACTCAGCTTTCTTACCTGGAGAATTGGGGTAGGGTTGGAGGGCAGGTAAGTGGATGAGGGAGTGTAGGGTTGCTGTGAGGATTAGAATAAAGTATGCACTAACCTGGCACGTAGTAATCACTTAATAAATTTTAGCTATGCTTTACCCGTTAACTATTTTTTGAAGCCTAACACTTTGGTAAAGTATTTAGTAAGGCTACTTTGGAGCAATCATGCCCTTAAAAAAATCAGCCATCCTCGGAAGGAAATTGGTATTCTGAGTCATCTTGGCTGAGAATCATCACGCTAGACTCTGTATGCAAACTGATCCCATAGTTCAAGGAAAATATATATGAAATCCCATATTTTCCCAGGCTGATTGTTTTGAGAACAATGTATCATCATTGTTATATTTGTAAGGGAAGAGCTTTCTTTGTTAAAAATAATGCTCAGAACACTCGAAGGGTTCAGGGAAATAGTGGAGAACTGGTACTGGATTCAAGCAGACCCCACCCAGTGCGCTCTTGCCTTGAGTTGGGGTGGGAGCACTGTGTCTGGTTTCTATGAGAGGCCCTCCCTCGTACACAGCAGCAGTCAGTAGAACCACAGGGGAGAGAGGGCAAGAATTAGAACTCTAAGACTGTGACTTCCACACCTACTGGCGGCTTCTTCTCTGCTTACCTTTGTAGACGTGCTTTGCTTCGATAAAACTGGCAATTTATAACCGTTTCATTTCTCTCTTCCTGCTTGTGTGGGTGTTTTCTATCGTACGTAAGAATTTTGTCTGGGGGCTAGCAGATGGCATGGTGGGTCAGGGCCCTAGTCTCCCACAGGTCTGACCACGGTAGAGTCCTGGACCTGGCGTCTTGCTTTCTCACTTTCCCTTTCTTTCTCTCTGTCCCTCTCTGGTCAGATTTAAATAAAATAAAATAAAATAAAATAAAATAAAATAAAATAATTCTTTTAAGAAAAGGAATTTAGTCTGAGTCAACTGAGAAAGACATTGTAGAACAATAGACATGTGACTGGGTGAGGGCTGGAGGGGCGAGTTGTGTCCCTGTGGTGGCTTCCTTTCAGCAGATGGCTCCTTAAGTATGACTAGGGAAGGATTTATTTTCATCCATTACTCTACAAGGGGATTGACCAGACGTCTTGGGGAGGACGTGCAGTTGCTTAGTCATTACTCCAAGTTAGAACATTCAGAAAGCTGGGAATGCGCCAGGCATTCATTCCCTTATCTAGCTATTCGTGCAGCGAATGTTTGTCTCCCAGATGCCGAGCACCATGATAGGCTCTGGGTAAAAACCATGGCGATGGGGACTGAGAGCGAGCCCTGGGGTAGGATGCAGGAAGTGCCTCTGGAGATGGGACATGTGAGGGAGACCTGGAGATGGGGAAGAGCTGGGGCCTGATCATTCCAGGTCCCGGAGTGAGCAGGAGCTTGGTGTGTTCGTGGACAGGAAACTCAGTCCCATGGCTGCAGTGCTCGGGGACTGGGCCCAGGGACTGCTACTAACCTGCTGGACGATTTGGGCCATCCCTTTTGATCTCTCTTTTTTTTTTTTTTTTTTTTTTTTTTTTGAGAGGTTTTTGCTATAGGGTGTGTGTGCTCGCTGGAAAGACAGAGAGAGACAGAGAGACAGAAAGCGAGAAATCATCCCCCGGGGGGATGGCCATGCCACAATCCCTTCTCCATTTTCCTCTTGGGATCTCAGGCATGTACGCACATGTGCCCGGCGTGCGTTTAAGCCACCAGGTCCGGGACTCGAACCACGGTCAACTACATGGGAGTCCAGTGACGTAGCCATTACGCCAACTGCTGGTCCCCCTTTTGATCTCTTTGAGCTTCAGAGGCCCCATCCATTAAATGAAGATGGCTTTATTCACCTTCTGCAATATCCTGTAAGAATTCCTATGAGAATAACTAAGGAAAAGTTAAAAATTATTTTTGAAGGAAGCATAGTTTTAAAAGTATAGCTTGTTTTTTATAATAATGTTTATTACAATTGATTTAGTGAGGGATAGTGCAAGTTTTCTATACAAGGAGGTTTACTCCTACAAACACCAAAAGTTGCTCTTATCACATCTCTTCACTTTAAAAAAAATTTTTTTAAAAAAGTATTTAAATTTTATTTCTTTATTTTTAATTTGACCAGAGAGGGACAGAGCAAGAGAGACAGAAAGTGAGAAAGTAAGCCACCAGGTTTAGGACTCGAACCACTGTCGGCCCTATGGGAGTCCAGTGCTCTTAACCACCATGCTACGTGCCGGCCCCCACATCATGTCACTTTTAACGTGGTTCAAGAGTAAGCAGAGAGTCTACACTTTTTTTTTTTTATTTAATGTCTTTGCTATTGGGCAAATGAAATCACTGGAGACAGACAGAGATAGAGAGAGAGAAGGGAAGTGATAAAGTGCCACCCAGGGGGCTTGGCTACACCACAATCCCTTCTCTAGGATTTTGGCCATGCATATACACTCATTTGGTTTGTTTTAGTGTTGCTGGGTCCAGGACTCCAACCACAGTCGACCATGTGGAATCCAGCTGGCTTAACCTCTATTCTATCTGTTTTCCTTCTATGCTAAGACTTTGCCATCTATTAAGAACTATATCCTGAGTTTAGATCCCAGTTTTTCCACTTATAGTGTGTGTGACATTGAGCTCTATTGTCAGCTTCTCTGGCCTCAGTATATTCATCCATGAAGTGGGGATTTAGGTAGGTCCTACTGCTGGGATTGTCACAGTGCCTGGCATCATGTTGCATGAAATAGGGGCTCTCCCTGTGAAATAGGGGTGATTTCCATGCCAGTAAGGTCTGGCCACATTCATGTGTTGTCCTATTAAATGGAAGGATGGATAAAACCTGCACAGCACAAGCTGTGTTGTCAGTGTCTTCTTTCACATAGGAGTTCCAAATCGCTGGTTTTGGAGGCCATAGACTCTTTAGAAGCAGAGAGGAAGACATGGAGTCAGATGTTTTGTTTCCTGCATGGTTAATTGGTTGTAAAATGCTACTAAAACTTACTGCTTCTGATTGAAGTAAGTGCCCTGGGAAATCCAGCTGTGAACAGGTGGATACTGGAGGTTTTCCCTGTGTTTCTACTCACTGTCTGTGGACAGCCTCATGCTGGTAAATGTGTACCCTCTTCACTTTTGCTTCTGGGACCAGATGCTTTTCCCAATTTCTCCCTTCACCCAACACATCAGATGTTAAAGGTTTGGAAGAAAATCAAGCTTGATTACATCTGAATTTCAGGTGACAGGAGTTTTAAAAATAGGAAAACAGGCATTGCATTAAAAGTAAGAACTAGATTTTTTTGTTGTTACAGTTTTTTTAATGAGAGGAATCCCATTTAGTGGTGCTACTGTGCTGCTGCTGCTTCTTTTATTATTATTATTTTATTTAAAACTGGGCATGAAGAGGCTCTATCCTAACCGCTCACAACAAATGATTTGCTGCTACTTTGATTTTTTATGGTTTAGAGCGGGAGATACAAACTAGGACCTCCCTCCAAGATTTGTTTTGTCTAGCCCTTGTATTGTTTGGAAAATTAGCAAATTTCACACTCAACCGGCATGTATTTCCTGCTCATGTTCAAATGAGAAGGTCTGGCAACACGGTATCCATGTTGGCCCTTGGTAACAGTTGACTGGAGAAGGGTTGAGCTGGCCTTATAGACAAGATACTCATTCCCCGGATGGTACAATTCTCAGAACTGTCTGGTTTTACAAACTACCCAGTTCACGCATTGCTGTTAACAGCGTCTTTCGTTTTGCAACTAAATAATTGTGTATGAGAAAAAAACTATGTATGTGTGTGTGTGTGTGTGTGTGTGTATGATAGTAACTAGAGAACAGACATTAAGATGTTGAAGTTGTAGAGCCCAGAAGTTACTAGGACTCTGTAGAATAGTCTATCTTTGACACACTCATTTGGAGGCCCTCTCCCCTGCCACTGTCTCAGTATAATAATGCCTTTGACCTCTCTGTTTCCTTTCCCTTTCCTGAGGGTACGGGACAATGTGAGCTCTCTCAGCCTTCTCTCCTCTTCATCTATCAGACTTCTCTTGTTTTGTGACCTCTACTAGGTGGGATATGAATGGGTTTTATGTTATTAGCTTCTAATGTATTGAATTTTTCAGCAACCCCAGCCTTACATCTTTTTCCCGTGTTCAACTTGAGCAGAAGGAAACCCATTTCTTTTTTAGCTACTCAAACGAAAGTCCTGTGACTGTCTAGGATTGGGGCCTGGTTAACTGGACATGGGTCACATGGCCATCTCTAAAACAATCATATAGCTGGGGTCGTAATGCTTTGACCCAATCACAAGCACACCTCTGGTCCAGGTGTAGAACGAGTGAATGCCATGAAAATTCAGTCTTGAGCGAGGCTAAAGATGTTTTACAAAAGGAGAGTGAGAGACTATTATCAAGATAGGCTATTAAAAATTTTGTGCAGTCAACTCAGTCTCCTTTCAAATCTTGCGAACCTTCTAGACTGATCCCCCAGAAGGGTATGTGTACTAATTTGCATATAGTGTTGAGGAATTCAAAGGTCCATGTAGACCATTCATGGACTCCAGGTTAGGACTATCTGGACAAAATAATTTCTAAGATCTCATTTCCTTCTAGCAGTCTTTGTTTTAGTAAATGCATGACTAATTTTTGTGACAGAATAAAAGCTTTTCCAGTTTTGTTTCCTATGTTTCTGGCTTAAACTAAAGCGGTTCAAGAGTGACAGGTTGCGAGGAGGACAGTGACCCATGAGCTACAGTGCACCCTAAATGCTTTAAAGTCTAAATGGTGTCATTGCTGGTCTGTGCTATTGCTTTAGTTTCATTTTCCATCAGCATCCTTATTATATCATGAGAAATAGTGCTTAATAAAGTGTCAGACTCTATTTTGCATTATGATTTCAACATGATACATTTCTTCTTATATTTTTATGGACTAGAACACACAGACTTATTGGATCGTCCATAATATGAACTGGAATAATTTGGAGCTCATGAGATTATCGTCAGTGCTCTGTGGGCAATGGTGCTCACTGGTCATTTTTATTTGGAGACGGGTCCTCAGCTTTAAATCCAAATTAAGGAGTCACTTGTTTTTATCTGAACTCAGCTCGTGTGGTGTGTTTCGATGCAGTGGTTTTTTTTTTTTTTTTTTTCAATAGAAGCCATTGCTCAAATTAAATCTATTATCCCCAGTGATGTGTGAACTCTGGGGATGCCAGGCAACACATGGAAATGCTGAGGCTGGGACCAGCGAGAGTGAGTCTGGAAAAGTGAACAGAGAGATGGGGTGAGATTTCTAAAAGGGTGATGATGAGTTCTAATAGTTTCGAAACAGTTTTCATCTTCTGTGCCTTTTTCTTGGAGAACAGTTTTTTCAACTGATGCCTTTTGTTTTTCTATAATTTTTTTCTTTTTCTTTTTCTTTTTTTGGTAGAAAAGATAGCTTGTCTCTTTTCCTTGAAGCAAAAAATTTCTTCCCTAATCAACTTTCTCTGGTAAGCAGGAACTCCTTGGTTTCTCTGTGGTTTGTGCTGGAGATGAGAGAGGGTGGGTGAAGGAATTTTCTTTCATAGAGATATTTTTGCTATAGAGTGCATGCACTTACCAGAGAAAGAGAGAGACAGAAAACAAGAAATCACCCTTGGGAGGATGAGCACGCTGCAATCCCTTCTCCTTCTTTCCCTTTTGGGAATTTTGGGCACACGTGCACATATGCCTGGTGTGAGCTTCAAGCCTCCAGGTTTGGGACTCAAACTATGGTCAACCATGTGGGAGTCCATTGCCTTAACCACTATGCTACCTGCTGGCACCAGGAATTTTATTTTTCTTTGTACTCGGCAGTGATTTGTCGTAGATTTTTATGATAAATTTCAACGATACACAATTAGATGTCCATCCTTTCTCTGAAGTTTGCTATGTCTGGGGCATAAATTCATTATTTCACTTATTCCATAGTATTGACATTATTGCTAATTTTCAAAATTAAAATCAATTAGTGAACAATTCTTTTTTTTTTAAGAGGTTTTTGCTCTAGGGCATGTGCGCTCACTAGAAAGACAGAGAGACAGAGAGATAGAAAGTGAGAAATCACCCCGCAAGGGGGATGGCCATGCTGCAATCCCTTCTCCTCCATTCTCCTCTCAGGATCTTGGGCATGCACGCACATGCGCCCAGTGTGAGTTTAAGCCACTGGGTCTGGGACTTGAACCGCAGTCAACTACATGGGAGTTCAGCGACATAGCCATTACGCCAACTGCTGGTCCCAATTAGTGAACAGTTCTTGAATACCCTGTGCCTACTGTACCTCTGCCACGTGATTCTGATGCAGGTGGTCTAAGAATGGCGCTTAGATGAGCTTCTATTAATAAAAGGGTGAGGATTGGTTGTCTCTGTGTGCATCCTTGTCACACAGTAGGAGCTTCGTAAATGCCTTGTGAATGAAGGGCTGATGGAGTAATGAATGAGTAACCTAAAGAAATAGGCTAATGATGAAAGAGCAGACTATTAAGAGCTTTAAGCACTAGATTTCAACAAAACCAACAGAATGGTGTAAAGAAATTTGGAGAGAGGACATCCATTTCAGACTGTTCGTTACAATGACCTTTTATCCCTGTGGGCTACACTTACATATTATAAGAACAATGGCAGCTTTAACTTATAGTTAAAATGTTCAACTTTGATGTTGAGAAAGTTTAAAGTAGGAAATTAAGGATGTCAGTGGTGTGAGATCTGCTCTTACATGAATTATGCATACAGTATATGAAACTAATAAATGATCTACATTTTACAGAGTGTGAGATGGATAGCTCTTAACTATTCTTGTTTGAATTAGATGGCAAATCTTAGAGCACAGAGACTTAGAGAAAGTCACTTATCATCTTCAGTTTCTAATTTATTTATTGCAAAAATGGGGCCAGCATTCCCTAGGATCTGGGATGAATGCTACTCCTGTCAATTTTTTCAGCAATAAAGTTGCTTAATTTTTTTTTCCTTCAAGTTCTGCCTAATCATAGAAAATTCAGAAAATACAGAAGAACATGGAAAGAAGAAAGAAATGATCTTTGTATTATAATTCAGTTAGTTGCCATTAATATTTGTAGTCAATTTAAGTCAGATATTTACTCAGTGTTTTTTTTTGTTTATTTATTTTTGTTTGTTTGTTTGTTTTTGTACAGCCGTACTCAGTGCGGTAGAAAATAGAAAGGCATTTCCCAGGAGTCTGTGGTGTCAGGGAGGGGGCAGATGATCACACAAATAACTAGTAATTGCAGTGAAGACCAAGGGTGATGTGTGCTGTAACAGGGAGAAGGCGGAAGTGATCAGTTCTAGCTGTGGGTATTTGGGGAGGTTTCTTAGGTGCGGTACGTTTATGCTGTACCTGGAAAGGAAGTGGAATCGAGCGAAGCTGGGATCTCTAGATGTGGGAAAGGCAGTTCAGATCCAGGGTTGCAGCCTACGGTCAAGGCAGGAAGGAGACCTCATGTTTAGGACACAGCTTGTTTAGGGTGCAGCTCAATGTGCCTGAAGCAACAACTGCTGGAAGGCGAAGAGTAAAGGAGCAATGTGCCTGAAAAGGTAGAATCTTGACATGACCAGGGACCTTGAAAGAGTCACTGATCCAGCCCCTACCAGAATACCTAGGATAGATGAATATATATTAATATATATGCACTAGCCAGAGAGCCAGAGAGAGAGAGAGAGAGGGAGAAAGCACCCCCCATGGAGAGTGGCCACACCAAAATCCCTTCTCCTTCATTTCTCCATCCTTTTGGGGATTTTCAGGCACACACACATGTGCCCAGTGTTCTTCTCAAGCGGCCAGTCTAGGATTCAAACTATGGGGTCAGCCATGTGGGATCCAGCTGCCTTAACCACCAGGACCCAGAGTCAGCCCAGATTAATATTTTGAAGATATTCAACCTTCCTTAGAAATACATACATATCATCTTAAGAGTCACAAATTTTCCTGAAAATTTAAAAGAGGTATTTTCCTTCTCTTTTATTTTTCTTTTGAAGACAAACTTCAACCAACGTCATTGTGTTATCAGCACAATCGTTATTAAGGGAGAAGCATTAGTACATGTGAGGCTCTCTGGAAAGATTCGTTGGTTGAGTAAGTAAATGAACAAATGACAATGGACATCTATAGTCCCTACTTTTAGAAGTCGTGAACGAATAGTAAGCTGGAAGTCCAAGCAAAGCAATGTGCCTCTGTTACTGTGAACTTGAACTTCTTGATCTCTCTCTGGCATCTGCAACTTCACAAGGAAACTAATATTGAAACTCTCTGAGTCTTTAGAAGGGAAATGTGAACGTTTAGCACCAGATTCTAAATGAATCTGATTTAAGATTTTAAACATGTGTGTATTGAACAAGGGGATATTAAAAGCCTTTCATTTTCATCCTGTGGCTTTCTGTCTGCATGAAAGACATTCAAGGTAGTGACTAGTGGAAGCATAACTTCATGTAGTATAAGCAAGTGTTCTTTGACTCCTCCCTAGAGGCCAAGATCGCATTGGTTTTGCTTTGGCCATCATTCTCCATGTCTGGTTTGGCTCTGTTACCACACCCACCCGCTGGTCTTTCATTATGGTTAACATGCATTTGAGGGATCACAAATAGTGGTCATGAGCAAAACTGAAATAAATTAAAATTTATCGTTGGGACTGTCCTAGGGAAAGTGGCAGACATATTTCTGCTGGCTTCAACTTCTAATTTCCAATGAATCTAGTGATGATGATAAGAGTACAGCCAGACATAGTCAATGAGCTGTAATCTCATAATATAGTATATGTAACATGCAAAGGAAAATTGTTTAATGGATGTGGGTTTTGGGGCCAAACTGCCTGTGTTCACATCTCAGCACTGCCAGTAACTCCATGGGAGACCTTGGGCAAATTACATAATCTCACAGTTACATTATCCGTACCATGGGAATAAATCATCCTTCACAGGATGATCATGAAGAGTCAATGAATCAATGTGTGTAACACACTTAGAACAGGGCCTTACAAATGTTACAGTCATGCATGTGGTATAAGAGTACCAAGTTGAGGTACTGAGACTCCTCCTGATGTATGTCTGATACGTCCAATACTGTATGTCCCTCTGCGGAGTGAGTCGTTGTTAGAACCAAGTTACCACCTACACTTGCTTCTTTTCCACCTTGGGGAAGGATTTGCTCAGTGACTTAAAAGGTCCAAAGGCCTGCTTCCTTTGTTCCAAACCTTTCCCCAAGTCTTCAGGAATTCCATGGCTCATGATTCCCCACAGACTGTGTACATTGGATATGGCTTATGACAAATGTGTCCTCAGTCTGTCCCCAGCCCCAAAAAGAACAGACAAACACTTAGTTTTGTTATCTGTCTCGTTCCTGCTACATACTCTTTAGATGACTTCAAATACTATTTGGATGACTTCACTTGTCTACGCAGGACCAGTTTCTACCTTCATACATTTTGACAAAAAACACTTGGCGTTTGGGTAATCTTTGTAAAAAAAGATATTCTTGACAATGAGCATCTTCTCTACCACACATGAACTTAGAATTCTTTGGAGGTGTCATCCTTTTTCATTTAATTTCCAGTCCAACTTGCTATGGGAATAAGTTGGGCCCGATAAGCAGAAGTCAGTGATAACGTGCCAACACTTCCCCTCTGACTTCCCTTCTCCATGTCATTTCTGAGAACAGAATGTCTCCTTTCCTCAGTGACCACTAGTTCTCTGTCCTCTCCCTTAACGTTTTCACTATCCTGACCCTTTTCTCTACCTTTTAGATTTGACTTCTAGCACGAGAAGGAAATCTACCTGCAGTGAGTCCTTTCCTTTAAAACTATTTTAAAATTCTTTAGTCAGCTGTTATGCTATCCCAGTATTTTTTTTGCTTGTTTTTTAATCCTGGTCACTAATTATGTCCTTCCCATCAAGGCCAAAGTCTAAGCTCTGAGGTAATGAATGCTTTTCAAGTTGATCATGTTCATCCCGCCAGGCTGAGAACATTTTCCAGAAATGCCCAAGATCTGAGGGACCTAGGCCAAGGAAAAAGGTAAACTTCTTGAAGTCAGTGGCCTATAATAGGGGCAGCCATGTCCCCCTGGGATCCCCAAGATAGTTCCACAGCTTGGTATCATTCCACCTTCTTCTGCAAGGAGGAAGGAGAGAATTTGCTTCATCTGCATAACCTTCCTTCCTTGGTATTATTCCTCCTTTTCCTGCCCTTCCCACCTCCCAAATAAAACCATGGGGCTTTAAGTCAAGAGGGTCCTCTCTCAGTAGAGTATTTTAGTATCAGAAAAGAAGAGGAGGTCTCTGGCAGTGAGAACACTTTACCCTCACACAGATTTGGCCTCCTCAGCCAGCCCTCGTGGCATCCCAGAGATTGTGGCAGACTTACGGGTATCATCTTCTCACTTGGATGAACTGTTCTCTGTGACTGCCTTCTGTGTACTGGGCATCAGAAAGTTTCCTTTGACATTGAAAATTGCTTTCCCTGTCTGGCTCTGATTTCAAGAGAGATCTGCTGTTCACGGTGGTGGCCCTGGGACTCTTGTTCACCTCTCCATGGAGCTCTGTGTCTTTGAAGGCTATCCCGAGGTAGTGATGACATTTCTGAGACAGCCCCTGGCAGTTCAGACAATCTAGGTAGGGACAGGTGTTTCCTGATGAAATATGTTCAATTTAGGAGAGTCTTGTACTCCTGGGGAGACTTACTTGATTATGTGTAGCAGTTGGGTTGGGTTTTGGAGACAAGCAGTTTGTACGCTTCGTCAAAGCAGAGGGGATGGCACAGTCTATGGAAAAGACCCCTGCGAAGAGGTCCTTTTAATAATGAGGTGTTTCCTTGTTTCCCGTTCAGTGTGTATGGGGGAGCAGTTTAGAATTTATACAGAAGGGACCCCACAGTTATTTCTGCACAGCTGTTTCCTACATTGGGCCAGAGTGCGTCTCCGTGTCCTGAATTTCTTTGGGAAGATTCATCTGCCACATAGCCATCTGTAGGCATAAGTCAGAGGAACTTTTGGGGAGCCTTACGATTGCAAATGGGGGTTTTATGTCCTGGTTTAGGTGTGCCCTGATGCTTTCCTTTTCCAGCCTGGACATTATGAGAACAGCTGCAAACATGCTAACGTGATTTTTCAGAATTTGGGTGGGGGGAGGTAAAAATTCAACCTGCTCAGCCCAGATCTATTGCAATGCTTTGCATAATAATTAATGACATACAAGCTGTTGCCTAATGGATAGTTTTACTGTGTGTGCCCTTCAGTTCTGACTAGCTGGAGTCCTCCATGATTTAAGCCACTCTTTCCTTTATGTACTTTGGCTTTTGGATAAAGCTGTTGTAGTCATTATCTTTCCTTAGTGGTTATTTCTTCTCCTCCTCCTCCTCCTTCTTCTTCTCCTTCTTCCCTTTCCCCGTCTTTCTAGGTCATTCAGTGAATTCTATAGCTCTTCTTGGGCACATAGGTCTTTGCTTCAGCCTTCTAAGTAGTTGGGACTACAGGAGCATACCACTATGCCCAGCCCTTTGAAACAGGGTCTCACTGGTTTGTCTACACAGGCTGAAAACTTGCAATCCTCCTGCCTTAGTCTCCCAAGTAGCTGTAACTGTAGGTACGTGCCACTGTGCCTGGCTTCTAGGAAACTCAGAAATCAAACCTGGCTCTCCTATATGGCCTCTACCTACCCAGCAGCAGTGTAAAATGGTGCTTGCTATTGTGGCTGGGCCCTTTGCTTCTTTTAAAAATCTTAGCATTTAAAAAAGGAAAAAGATCAGCCTGTGACTTGGTGGTTGAGGTGCTGGATCCCATATGGCCAACCATAAAGTTCAAGTCCTGGACCTGGCAGCTTGTAAAACATGCTGGCTATGTGTGTAAGATGCACAAAATCCCTAGAGGAAGAGATGAAGAAGGGACAGCAAGATGACCATGCCTTATGAGGGATGCTTTCTTGCTTTCTCTCTCTCTGTCTCTCTCTGTTGAGTACATGCACCCTCTGGCAAACTTACTTTTTTTTTTTTTTTAAGAGAAGAATACTTTCTGGATCTGAAAATGTCAACATCTCTGAGGGCAAGGTAGGGAGCAGTTGCCAGGGATAAATGATGTTGAAAAGAATGATCACTTCCTTTATACCAGCTACTGTTTAAACACATCACATTGTGCTTCCTCATCTAATTCTCATTAACTCTCTAAAGTAGGTGCTATTGTTTTTCCCACTGTAGAGATGAGAAAATTGAGGGACAGAGAGGTTAAATAATTTGTCTAAAGTTGCACAATTAATTAAGCAGTAAGGCTAGGATTTTGATGAAAGTTGCACAGTTGTTTTGGGAAAGAGTTACTATTATTCCCATAATTTAATGAGGACACTGAGGTTCAGGGAACTGATGAAACTTACCCAGGTTCATCTTATCTCCAATCCAACCTCTTGTCTAGTGTGTTCACCTACTGTCTTTGTTTCAGAATGCTTTCATTTCTATCCCTTGGAGATCCTAAATTCTGGTTAGTCAAACAAGTATTTACTGAAAACTCAGTAAGTTCTAGGTCCATTGTTGTGAAGAGAAGTCAGAGCCTGTAGGTTGATCCAATTAATTTGTCAAAGGAGAGAGTCTAGAGTTATCTTTTGGTCTTCTGTACTATGCTGGTCATATGGCCAAAAGTACTCAGGCTAGAATCTGAATATCTACTGGTTGGAAAAATGGTATACGAATGTTTCATTGAATAAACAATTTTGTTCTACTAATATATGTATTTGATTTGGTTAGTTCAATGATGGACCAATATTCTACATCAACCTGATCAATAACTATACACAACTTTTATTTTTATTGTTGTAGGGCACCTGCACATGCATGTGTGTATATGTGCGCATGTGTGTGTGTGTGAGAGAGAGAGAGAGAGACATGCACAGAGAGAAGGCACCCCCTCAACAAGGCATGGTCAGGCCATATTCTTTTTTCCTCTATTCCTCCTTCCCATCAGTATTCTGGGCATGCATGCACACACACCTGGCATGTTTCCTAAGTCATATACCAGGGATTCAAACTTGATTGGCCATTTGGGATCCACCTTCCTTAACTGGTAGGTTACGAGGTCAGCCTTAAACACAACTTATAATAGGATGTCATTTTTGTTTTTGTGACTGTCACCTTCCTATTTGAGATGACTAAAAAGTCCAAGAACTCAAGTGTTGAGCTCTTATTGGATTGACTTCAGAGAAGCTAACAATATATTGGAAAAATCATATGACCAGAGGTCAGGACACATAGATTATAGTTCTAGCTCTCATAACTATTATTAACTATGCTGGCATTGTCATATCTCCTGATCGCTCATTTTTCTCATATGTAAAATTATGATGTTGGACTAAGTAATAGTTAAGGTCACCTATAAAGTTCTATCAGTCATGGAAAACTATACCATGCCTAGTCTTTGGGGCCAATTTATAATAGACTAGGATTTGACTATAGATAAATCCCTTAGTTAGTTGAGTCTTTGCTTTCCTGTCTTTCCAACAAGAAATAATTTGATAATTTCTGGTCTAGCTAATGTGCATGATTTCTGTGAGGATTCCATGAAATACTGGAGATATAAGTGCTTTGAATAATAACACATTTCATGAACACAAGATGATACTATTCGTATTGAAAGTTAACAGAATGGTGTAGTGTTTCCTGCCATCTCCCTCTCCTCTTAAAAAAAAATAAAAAAGGCTTGAGTTAAAAAGAAGTTTGATCCCAGTGAGCTGTTTCCTGGAGTTTATGGAACTCCTTGGAAAGCTACAGGGTCAATAGGGGCTTTGTCCTGCTGTGGGTCAGTTTCCCACAGTTGGGGTAAGGCCGCCACACTCTTCCTCCTGACAACACTTTATCAAACACACTCGCCACACAAAATGCACCAATTCATTAGACAAAAGCAAGGTTTTGAGTTACAAAAACCTCCACTTTGTGAAAAGCCCCCAAGGAATCTGAGATCTTCTCCGTGGGCCAGCAGATGTGCACGTGTGATCCCTCCCCCCACCATTTTCAAATGGCTTCTACACTTAACCTGATAAATCATCTCCAAATTTGTGTGCTGCATCTAACTCTGTCTCTCAGTGGGGATATTTTTAACTCTTCCTCCTAACTCTTCTCAATTCCTTTAAGTAAGTGTGATCCGAAAGGGTCAGACACTTGGCTTCTACTTAGGGGAAAACTTTGCAAGAATTCCTGCGGCTCCCCCTGGGGTTGGGCTGCTTTCCCCAAAAGAATTGGCCCTTCAGAGCGTCTTCGCCACATAAGGGCTTGTGTGAGGCCCCAGGCACCAGTTGACGGCCGTGTCTTCCCCACGACAGATGGTCAAGCCTTCAATTTCAGCAAGTGATCTGCTGTTGAGGGGGCGGGCAGGGGACTTTGCCAGCATGCCAAGTGACAGGGCAGCTTAGGGTAACAGGGATCCGGTGTGTGCCCAGCATAGCTTTTGTGCTAACGATGGGCTGCTGACAGGCGCCTCCCCCGCTCCCCGCTCATCTTTGAGGCAGAAGATCCTCTGCTCCCTTGATTCTGTTTCTCTCTGGCAAAGCTAGCGTCCTGTTGGCCTGTCTTTCAAAATCCATTTTGGCACCAGATGGACCCCCTCATGGTGGCTAGCAGTTGTCTGACTCGAAGATGCCAGAGGGTGTGCTGACAGCTCCTTCTAACACAACCTGAATCTGGCTGTCGGGTCTGGGCTCAAATGGCTTAAACACACACAGGCGGCAAATATTACCAACCCTGGGGAACCAGGCAGGGGGCCCACTGGAGGGAGAATGGCAATGACGCCTCCCTCAGTGACAGTCATGTTGCCATTGTGGAAATAGTCATGCTACTTTTGGCATGATTATTCTTACTCTTCTTAGACAACTGCTATCACACCACAATTGCTATCAATGGTACAGTTAGTACTAAGATCATTACTGTGCCACTTCTATTGCTGCTAAAATGACTAAAGCACGGTGACGATGAACGGTCTCTGGAGCTGCACTCTCTGAATTTGAATCTAAATTTATATTTACTCACCTTTGGACAGGTTGTTTTATTAATACTTCTTTGAGTCTCAATTTCTCATCTCTAAAATGGGAGTAGTCTAGCAGAGATGATTTGGGGAGATTAAATGGGAATTTATCGGAAGTTCTTAGCTCTGCACGACCATGAGGTCAGCACCCGATGGGAAGCCATTGTTAGCACTGCCACCATCCCCACGCTTACATTCAGACACCACACAGAATGGCAGTCAATTTTCATAAGTGCCTTAGAAGTTAGGGTCTGCTATTAACATTATATCCAGCTTGTAGATAAGGAGAGTGTGGTACAGAGGAATCCTGCTTCTTATCCAAAGTTGATAAGTAGTACCTAGTAGAGTTAGAATGTAAATCCCATTCTGGGTAATTTTTTTTAATTAATTAATTATTCTTTGAGTAAGAGAAAGGGAAAGACAGAGACAGAGAGACAGCACCCCTAACATAATTTTAATGTCATGATCCACTCCCAGTTTCAGTCAACCTCGGATCATGGGCACATGCTTGCCCACCATATTCAGGGAGGTCTCTGGATGGGAACCTAGAACCTTCACACAACATTGAATTTCACCATTGCACCACTGTCTGGCCCTCCCCGTTCTGAGTATTTCTTTCTTTCCTTCTTTCCTTCCTTCCTTCCTTCCTTTCTTTCTTTCTTTCTTTCTTTCTTTCTCTCTTTCTTCCTCTTTCTTTCTTTCTCTTCTTCTTTTTTTCTTTCTTTCTTCCTTTCTCTCTCTTCTTTTCTCTCTTTTTTTTTTCTTTTCTTTTCTTCTCTCTCTTTCTTTCTTTCTTTCTTTCTTTCTTTCTTTCTTTCTTTCCTCTTTCTTTCTTCCTTTCTTTCTTTCTTTCTTTTTTCTTTCTTTCTTCCTTTCTTTCTTTCTTCCTCTCTTTCTTTCTTTCTCTTCTTTTTTTCTCTTTCTTCCTTTCTCTCTTTCTTCTTTCCTTTCTTTCTTTCTTTCTCTCTTTCTTTCTTCTTTTTCATTCTTTGTTTTTTTTTTCTAAAGAGGTTTATGCCGTAGAGTCTGGGTGCTTGCAGGAGAGAGAGACAGACGGACACAGTGAAAGGAAAAATGAGAAATCGTACCCAAGGTGGATGGCCACACCACGATCCCCTCTCCTCCATTCTGCTCCTGGGATCTTGGGCACACATCCACACACGCCCTGTGTGATTTTAAAGCCACCAAGTTTGGGACTCAAACCATGGTTGGCCATGTGAGAGTAACTGCTATGTCATCTGTTGGTCCCACATTCTGAGTATTTTTAAAGACTGTGGCTGTCCCGCCATAGCACAGCAACCATCGCTGGCAATTAGTGGCTATCAGCCCTCTCCAGGGCCTTCAGGGGACTTTCATCTATATGTTTACCACTAGCTGTACTCAAAAGAAGCATCCAGTTTTGACTTTGCAGGTGTCTTTGGTTGTAGATTTGAACTCCTACAACATGGGGTATTCTATCGCAAGCTCCACACATTGAATTGTTTCAGAAAACCACATGTGATCGTGGGGCTACCCAGTACTTGCCTTCTGAGAGCTCAGAGAACAATGCAAGGAGCCTAGGATTTTGGCCACTTGCTCAAACCCCTTTCCTTTCTCAAGTCTGCCCTCCTGAAAGAGGACCTGAATTAGTGACTGTCCAGTTGACTTAATGACCATGTTGCCTTTTGGACTGGAGAAAGGCTGAGTGCCTCAGATTCCACCCCACACAGCTGAGCTTCCGTGGATTTCCATGACCATTCACCTTGGATGAGAGCTTGATGAACTTGGTCTCTGGAAAGATCCTAGACATAGAGCCAAATGATTATCCAGAAGCCTGAGTTCATGGATGGGCAGAAGAAAGCTGTGTGATGTTGAGAGAGCCATTTCAGGGTGATGTTTATGTTTTATAACATTGTTCTTTTAGTTAAAGAAGTTGTTTCTCTTTAAAGAATGATTCCTATACCATATTCCCATCTTGACAGATTCTAGAGCAGGGAGGGGAGAGAATTCCTATGAGAGTTTAATTGATCAATGTTTTAATGCCTTTTGGTATTTTTGGAAAATATTTGTACCTGAAATCCACAGGCACATCTGGACCTAAAAGTAAAAGGGATGGCGGAACTTACATGGCTTTAGAAATTTTTTGTTTTCTGAAACATAGGGAATGGGAAGGTTGAACTGCTGGTGATCCACATGAATGCTCAATATGGCCACTTTAATACCAGCTGCTTTTCTTTTCTTTTCATTTCTTCTTTCAAAGGTTTTTACCATAGGGAACATGCACTTGCCAGAGAGAGACAGTCAATAAGAGGGAAAATGAGAAATCACCTCCCTGGAGAGAGGGAGGGGACAGCCAAGCCACAATCCCTTCTCTTCCATTCTCCTCTTAGGATTTTGGGCATGTATGCACATGCACCTGGCATGATTTTCAAGCCATTGGGTTTGGGACTCAAACCACAGTAGCTCAGTGGGCCATGTGGGAGTCTAGTGCCTTAACCAGTAAGCCACCTGTGGCCCCCTACCCCCCTCACCCCAGCTGCTTTCCTGTGATGAACTTCAGCAACTCTGATGGCTATATAAGAAATAACTCAGAATGCTATAGGGTGATCATATAATTTATCAACCATACCAGGACATTTTTTGAGAGTTCAAGTCGATACTATTAATATTTATGCCAATACTGCTTCTATAAACTGGTATTTTTCTAGGCAAATTGAAACTTTGGGTCACCTTCATTAGTAAAACCCACTGTCTCAATTCCTTAACCAATTCAGAAACCATGGTGAGGTAGGAAGATCCTTATTCAGTCACAAATAGCTTTTTCCTATACCAGGCAGTGTCAGAAAAAGGGGATCTTTAAGAAATCTGAGAAGTGTAGACAGTATGTGAATCTTACCTACATGGATACTATTAAGTTGTTGGGAAAGTCATGGCATGTTTTTCTATGCAAAAATGCATCATGACTTTCCTGACAACCCAATAACGAAAACATATTACTTGGAGGGGTTAAAATAAAGTGTTTACAATATCCTTTTATTCATCTATGACATACTTTGGTAATTTATCATCTGTGAGTTTGTAAGGCTAAAATTACTTGTTGTTGGGGACCATCAGTAATTCTCAGACAATTATATCCAATTAAAACCTATCTTAAATTATGGTAAAGACTTTCCCTCTGAGCAAAATACTTCCTTGGGGGTTAATTCTTTTGTGAGATCTGCTGCCAGTACCAAAAGCGTTTCCTTCCTAAAGAAGGTCTAGCTTGGATCCAAGACAAAGGCATGAAATAGTGGCTCTAACACATTTTGATTATTTCAGAAAATGCGTAGCCAGAATCAACTCACTCCCTTTTCCCCTCCCCTATGAGGACTGAAATACTAATCAGGATCATTTCTTTTTTTACAGGTTCTTCTTGAAATTTTTTCTCAAATGTAACCAAAATTGCCTAAAGAATGCAGGAAACCCACGTGACATGCGGAGATTCCAGGTGGGTCTGTCTTGTCTTTCTTGAATCTCAGTAATGACATGAATATCAGAAGAGGGTAAACCGTCTTAGGAAGAAGAAGATGTAGAATAGAGTTGTTTCCCCAGAGGTGACAGCAGGTGCTGACATGGTCCCCTAGGAATCTGCAATCTCGGGGTTGTTGTTTTCATTAGAAAAGAACTGAGACGGCACCACCTGTGTTCACTGGTGAAGGCTGTGATGTCCTTTGAGTCTGGTTTTGGCTTCCTGAATGGACTCACCTGCCTAAATCCCCCATGGATTAAATAAAGCTCATAGAAATGAGTTTTTTTTTTTTTTTTTTTTTTTTTTTTTCCTAATAGTTTACAAGTAGAAAACCAATAAATAATAGTAAAGAAGAAAACTGGCAAGACTGTTCTGTTTTATAATGATGGCCCGTCTTCCTTCTTTGCCTCTCTCCTCCAGTTTCGAAAATTGCTAGGTGTAATTGTTTATTGAAAATGGTTCCCCTTAAGAAGGAGAGTGTCCCTAGAGTGATATAGGGGCCACTCAGTTCTGTTTCAGAAATGTCTCCGTAAGCACATGTAAATATTCTCGAGCCTCAGTCAGATCTGCCACCGTTTAAAGCATGGGTGGTATGTTAACCCCGCAGAATCATACATGGACTCAGCAATGAAGGTGGTAACTTCAAAGACACAAGATGGTACTTGGGTTTTAGGAAAGTAGACTAAGTTCTAGACAGCGTGTGTCTCTAACTGAAAAGTGCTAAGAATCCCCGGGGATCTTGTTAAACTGTTGATTGAGGTCAAAATGGGAATGAAATTGTACATTTCTAACAAGCTCTCCGGTGATGCCATGCACCACCCTGAATAGCAAAGTTACTGACAGTTGTGTTGCTCTCTATGTAACTTCAGGGCTAACTTATTTGCATGGTCACTGTTAGTTTCCCCATCGGAGTAATGACCCATATATGAATGTCCATATGGTATGTCAGGGAAATAGTATGGCCGTAGGTATATTTAGTCGGCCTTAAGTGTAGGTTCAAAGGTATGATCTTTGAGAGCTGCAATTCTTGGATGGGAGAAAGGGAAAGGATGATTTTGAACACTGAGTGTGGATGTTAATATCTCTTGGTCTCCAAAGTGATTTTTTTTTAGTTTCATTACAAACTCAATGAACGAAAGGCATTTTCTTCTGAGAGTCTGAGGTGGGTCTATACAATCATCTTAGCTTTGCCATCTTTTGTCTTGATAGACATGAATGGGGAGAATCCATAGATTCCTAGTTTATTGATGTCCCCCCGGTCAGCTTCTGGCCCAAGTTGGTAACTTTGGGTGTCCTCATTTCCACACAGGACTTTTTGTGTTGAGTCAGAGTCAGCTTTGCAATTAAGCTGATGAATCACACATGTGATGCTGCTAAGTGTGTTGCTAAGTGTCTCACAACATGAAGTTAGGTTCTGGTATAAACTGTTTTGTGGCTTGCTTTGCCCTTGAGATGAGCCATGTATCTCTTTTGACCAAGCTTGGGTCAGGAACAAAGCATAGCCAGGAATGAAACCATTTTTGTCTAATAAGCATGTCTAATGCCTTGTGAATACCAGGATCAACTTTGCCATACCTCTCAGAGCAGCCAAGTTTGGGGTGGATCTTGGTGACATTTGTGTAGAACTTCTGAAGCTGTGTTTTCCTTTATGTAACTTGCTAGTAAAATATCTGAAAGTCTTCAATTATAGGAGGATAGTTCCTATTCAAAATTCAGTCTATTACTTTTCAGAGTGTCTAGAAAGCTTTATGTTTACACACAAAATAATCATTCTCTGTTTAGTAGGAGGATTACTAGTCTGAGGAGACACAAGTTCGCTTTCTGGAAAGTCTTATAATCTTTTGGAGCCTTGGTTTCCTCAACTGTAAAATGGATCATTATGCTCATTTCATGATATATGAGAGAAAAACAACATCCTACATGTATAAATAATTTGAAAATGATGAAATATAAATGTAAAATTTTGGAGAAAATCCTTGGAATAAACTGAACATGGGTCATTCATTCAGTCTAGGAATTTTTTTCAATGTTGGAATGATTAGCATTGGGTAATCTCTTGTTAAGGAGTAGAAAGGGCTTCTTGTGCACTGTAGGGTGTTTAGCAATGCCATTGCTACCCACCAGATGCCAGCAGAGACCCCTCCTTCCGAACAGCCATGACAACCAAAAATGTCTACAGACATTGCCAAATGCCCCCTAGCAGGAATGAGGTGGGAGCAGGGAAGCAAAATTGCCCCCGATTAAGAACCACTAGTTCAGTCGTATACCTAATGACTTCTGACAGACTCTTCCTGGTGATAGTGCTACTGTCACAAAGAGTGTACCCTTCAATTAGGCATGAGAGATGCCTGACATAAGGTCTACACTGTCCTTCAAATAAATATGATTTATCTGAATGCTGGCAATACTCATTCTTGTGATTTTTTAGTTGGGTCCTAAAATGGACTTTTCTCAACAAGAGCAGCTACTTTGGCCACCACAGAGTCAGTTTTTGAGTTGAAGGAGAGTTGCATCTCTCTCTGTCAACAATGGCAAATGCTTTTTTAGATCTCAGATTTAACCCACTTCCCATCACCCACTCATTACCTCTTTGGAGAGGATGATTGAGGAATCTATGGTAGAATTAACTGACTTATTTTATTTTGTATCTCTGTACATTTATACATTTCGTGAATTATTATTCTCACATGATTAACATTTGGCCTTATGCATGTAGGCACATGGATATTTATACAATCTGAGAACTGGATGAATTGCCTTAAGAGAGTTCAAGCAAAACTGCAGCATCCCTTATTCAACCTTTCACATTTTTCATCATCTCTTTCCTTTCATGACTATTTACTTCTATATTTCTTGTCATCATTTTATACAGGTTGCCATTCCATTCTTCTTAAAATCCGTCTTTTTCCCTCTTGGATTTCATGACAACATTCACTTATGCTCAACTTTCTCCAAAAGATGCTCTGTGTCTGCCTTCCTGTAAATGTTGGTGTTCCCCAATTTCATTCTGAGATTCAGATCTTTTCTCACTGCATTGGTTCCCTTGAGTATCTTCTCTGCTCCCGACATCTTAACCACTATTTGTGTGTTGAGCACTCTGTGGTCAGGGTAGCTGAAGCCTGATACCCAGCTATCCAGAGTCCCGCTGGATATTTCCAGGAACTTCAACTGCATAGACCCCAAATTGAACTCATTGTCATTCCATTATTTATGTTTGTCTCTTTTGCTTCTACCCCAAGCCAGATTTTCTTCTCGTGTTCTCTGTCTTGGTTCATCCTTAATTGCATTAAGTGCTGGGAGATGACTTTTCATATCTGTGTCTACACCCAGTGTGCTCCATGTAACTGTATATAAACACATGTGTCTACTGTATGTACGTTTATGGATACTGGATGGTAAAGGTAACATTTACTGAGTTCTCAATATGTAAGAGACGTACGAAGTATCTTACATGTGTTATCGTGCTTTTCTTCATAACGCTTTACAAAGAAAATGTAAATATGAGTGAGTCCCATTTTCCAAATGAGGAAACAGGCTTATGGTAGTTAAGCAATTTGTGCAGTTACTCATCTACTAAGAGCTGAGGCAGTAATTTTACCTCCATTGTCTGACTTAGTTGTTTTGGAATGATAAAGAAATTATCCAGATTCTGTAGGCACATACTTAGTGAGGCAATAAGGAGATCTTTTAACATCTGAGAGTCATATAGTCCCAGAATCTGAAGAAAGCCTGAGAGGGTTTTTTAAAAGAGATGTTTACCCTAATGGAGCCTAAAGATGCCATCTGTGTGAAGAACACTGAAACACCACCAGAGTTCATCAGTTGAGGGTGGAGTTGTATGGAAGGGAGAGAACTTGGACATTATTCAGTATTAGAGCTACAGTGTTGATCCATTTTTATTTGTAATTACTTAAAAGAAAGACATCTTTTTTTCAGAAGTAAGTCTGAGGCCTCATTAACCTATGAAGGTTTGGGCCAGTTCTTTAGGGTGAGAAATGCCCTCACCTAGATGTGGCTTGCATCAAGGGACTCCTAGGCATCTGAGAGTGTTCTATCAGGAAATCCCACTAAGTTCCCAAGTCTTAGGCATGGAATAGTTATCCTTGCAACTATTGTGACTGGCCGAGATATGCCATAATGATGTTGGTAGAAGGTGTTCTATGAACGAGATGTAGAGTTTCCATAATTTTTCCCCTAGAGCACTAATTGGGAAGCTGATTTCAAATATTTGTATGGGACTGGTCTCATAGCCTAGTGGTTAAGCCAGAGCCCACATGGATTCATGATTTAAATCTCAGCCCCAGCATCTTGAGAAACATACTGTGGATGTGTGTGTGCCCCATATCTCAAAGGGTTGGAGAAATGGAGATGCGGTTGCAGCATGACCATGCCCCATTGGGGCGTGTTTCTTCCTCTTCCTCTTGCTTTCTAGCAGGCACTCTTAGGCAATTAAAAATATTAATAGTATGTCTCTGTTGCCCCTGGGGCGAGTGAAGTAGTATCTTTGGTCATGGAAAAACTGATCCACTCTTTACATATCAGTGTAGCTTTTGCCAGTTATACTCCACTGGAAACCTGAGTCCTAGAGACATCTGGTTGGAAACACCCTCCCTTGCCTATTAAGTGGGTTCTCTCTCCTGTCATTGCCATTGCTTGTCTTGCAGCCCGTTGTGTGTGCTTCCGGGCCAGCCTGAGTTTGCATCCATAAGCCAGAATGTATCTCCTCTGAACAGCAATCAGGGGCCTGTGTAGATGACTGAGAAGGACATGAGAAAGGGTGTTGATCTCTTGACATGTAAAGACATTCTGTCAAGCAAACTCAGCCTCACAGTGGCTGGGCTTCTGGTGTGTAAACAGAGACTGCTTAATTACACAGGTCATGTCAATTAGTGTGACCTTAGTGTTTTCAAGAAATTAATCACTTTCCGCAGTGCTTGGCTGTGTTCATACTTTAAGCCAGTATGGAATAAACCTTGTAGAAAATCTGGTGGAAAAAATTTTTTAACTTATAATAGATGTGTTATATTGAAATCCCTAGGCTGCAGTTAGAGTAACAAACTTGCTTAAATACAAGAGGATACAGGATTCATTAGTTCTGGTGGGTGTGGGGAAGGATAGAGGAAGGAGAAAGGGGGAAAATTGGGGATGAAAACAGCTCATGACACAGAGAGAGATTTACTGTGACTAAATGAGCTCCTTTCTTCATCTTGACACTAAAAAGATGCTAATGTCAAAGGACTGTGTTAAAACCATGTCACAGGTCTAGTTTTTAACTGACGGGATACAGACAATTCAAAGGTAAGATTTAAATCCTTTTGAATAGCTTTCCTTGTTGGGACTGGCAGAATGAGGGTGGCAAGGGAAGGAACAAGAATTGTCTTTAAGCTGTCATGGAGGTAGATACCACAATGCTTAGAGACTAGCAAGTACAGTATATATTTCCAAATTCATCCTAATTCTTCAACAAGGTTTTTCCATAGGCTATACATCTGTAGTTATATATATATATAAATTAGGTCTATGACTACATATGAATATAAATGTAAGAAATATTTATTCATGTGTACATGCATACACTCACACAGTAGTAGTTATTGAAGTGCTAGGTAGTGAGTCTATCATGATGAACAAGAAAGATAGGGTCTTTGCTCTATTTAAACTTAAATTCCAGCTGCAGTCTGTTTGGTAGGATAATACTAGCTGTTACAACAAACAGACCAAAGCATATATAATGGCTCAAGTTGCAAGAGAAGGTTGCATTTCTTGCTTACATAATGGTACGAGGCAGGTGTTCCTGGTTAATGACTGGATCTTGTCCTTGAAGTGATTTGGGGACACAGACTCCTTGTTTTATGCCTCCTCAGCCCCTAGAACTTCGTGGTCTTCAACCAGTCAGCTGATGGGTGAGAGGCGTATGAAGCAGCACGTGGACTTCTTAAAAACTTTGGCTTAGAAATGATCCTTGACAAATCTGCTCTCATTCCATTGGCTAGATGACCCTATGTAGCCACAGGGAGGCCTGAACATGTCTAGTTGTGCAGCTCAGGAGAAAGAGACGATGGATACCTAGGGAGTAATAGCCATCAGCTGCCACAATTGAGATATATGTAAATTAATGCTTATAAATAATTAGAAATTATAATTATTGCTACAAAAAAATAAAAGCAAAGAGGATATCATGAGAAAGAAAAACAGTGTAGGATGGGAGATGGAAACCTATGTTCAAGTAGGTAACCATGGAAGGCTTCTGAGGAGGTGGTATTTAAACTCAGATCTAAAGGATAAGGATAAATTATATTGGGCCAGACCTGAGGTGTAGCAGTTAAGTTCTATGCATAGGGATCTGGGCTCCACATGGCTGACCACAGTTTGAACTTGGTCCCAGCAACTTGAAAAACACTTCAGGTGTGTGTGCATGTATGGCCAAAATCCTGATAGGAGGGAAGAATGGAAGAAAAGGGATTGTGGGATGACTGGACCCCACGAGGGGGTACTTTCCTCCTCTTCCTCTTTCCCCCTCTGTTTCTTTGGCAAGCACCCTCTTGCAGTCAAAAAAAGAAAAAGGAAAATAAAAAAGAATAAATCATTCTGAAGAAAGCCTGAAAAAATTTTTGAGCAGGAAAAATAACAATCACAAAACTCATGTTTCTCTTATGTCTGTCTTCGGAGATGAACAATCTTTCACTTAGTCATTTAGATAGGAGACTGGAGAAATTATGAGGTTATTAATCCCAAATTTGCACCAGAAATTTATCTCTTTTAAAAATGATAATATGGGCTATGATATTGAATGGCAATTCCCTGCTTCCTTTTCTTTTAGTGAATTCTAGAAATTTTGGAGAATCCTTATTTTTTACTTAAAAAGCTGTGATGTTTCTGAATCAATGGGTTACAGAGGATGACAAGAAGATTCCTGAAATACATGTACGACTTCTGCCATTTTAGCCTGCCTTTAAAGACACTTCCATAAAGAAGGAAATACTCTCAACCTTTTTATTTCTCCTCCACTGTCCTCTGCCCTCTGTCTTAAATGTCCTTATATTGTTTGACGAACAGCGTACATCACAATTAAATTCTTTACCAACAGAATACTAGGGGCCTGAGCTATGATCATTCTCTTCATACAGAATAATTTCAAGATGTGTCATGCTGATTAATTATACTGAAAGCAGCTCTAATGATAGTTTTAGAATACAGGATTAATTCACATAACATGGTAAATACAAATGGTGGATTTTCAACCTGATATATTAAACCATTATGGCTTATTGGACAAATATGTATCTTGGCACGAGCTTTATGCTGAGCCTAGGCAGAAAGTATGCATCACTGAGAAGGAATCCTTATGAACGGGATTTGACAGGGGGTAGCTTTGCACGTAGAGAAAGTATATTCCTACATTAAGTAGAGTTGCTTTTGAAGAAAATGTAAAATACATTGAAGAATAAATGTTGGTTTGATTGGTGAGAATGTCTATATTCAATGAGACTTACTCACCAAAGCTATTTGTATACTCTTCCACTTTTTAAGCTGTCAACTCTAGTGCTCTTTTTATATATTGTATATTCTAGTGTGTTATGCATATTTTCTTTTTCTACCCTTCTTTCTCTTGTTCACTTTGCTCTAATCAAGCACATTGAGCTTTTTTTCCTCCTCCTTCATTTCTCTTTCCCAAATACACCAGATTCATTCCTGCCTCAGGGATTTTGCCCTTGCTATTCCATTTCCCTGGGATACTCTTCTGCCACATCATTGAATGGTTGGGCACTTCTTACTTACATGTCAGCCAAAATGTCACTTTCTCAGGGAAGCCTTCCTTATCACCCAATCAAAAATAGCTTCCACCTAGGCATCATCACCCCCTATTTTATTTTTTTCTTAGAACTTATCACAATATGAAACTTGTTTTGTTTGCCTACTTATTGAGAGCCTGTCCCATTTTCTGTCTCCAAGAAGAACCAAACTCCTGGTGTGTAAATGTTGTTTCTGTCTTGTTCATCGTTGCTTCTCCAGTGTGGAGGATAATGCCTGGCTCATGGGAGGTTCACATAGGTTCATAACTCATCCCTGTGATTAAGTGACTTATTTAAGATTCCAAATGATTGGGTCATTGGAAAAGTCGTGATGCAGTTCTACATAGAAAAACATAAAAAAATACATCATTACTTTTCCAATGACCCAATGGTAAATGATGGAGTTGGGAACTAAACTCAGGATTACCTGATCTGACCCTGGAATGGGATTGTTGACTCCTATGCCATTTGCTTGCTTTTGATTTCCATGTCCATGTGCCATAGCACCATTTTAAAGAGCATGCATGACAGTTCTGTATGTTTGACTCACTCTCATCTAAAATAGTCAATAAGGATCTGTAAACAGAGGTTATCAGTTAAACGTCAATGATACAATCAAGAGTCATCAAAAAACATCCTGATCTGAAGGGAGAAGGACAAGGTTTAAGCCATTCATGGATCTGTTTAGCATGTGTCACAGATTGGAGACAGAAGCTAAGTCTAGCTTTCGAAGGTCTAAGTTAGTTTAGCATAAATATCCAAGGATTTAGAAGTAAGTATCTGTTCTTGGAGTCATCAGGTGTCATGGTGGTTAAGGCATTGGACTACCACATGGCTAACCATGGTTCGAATCCTGGATCTGGCAGTTTGCTTTCTCACTTATCCTTTGTCTCTCTCTCTCTCTGGTCAAATTAAATAATAATAATAATAGTAATAACAATAATGGTATTAAATAAATAAATAATTTTAAATTAAAAAAAAGTGACTGTTCTTGTCTTTATGCTAAGAGGAAAGATGGTTCTGCCTTGAGCCTTACAGCGTGGATTTAATTCAGCTCACCACTCCTTTAATTTGGTGATTCCATTCTGTTGCATTCTGTAGGTTCAGCATCCTCTATAATTTTTAATGAGTTATTTGGGATCTTTCAACCAGATAGAAACTAGTAATCAGGCATGTTTCTGAGATTATCTCATTCTATACCAGTCAAGGGACTTTTAAAGGACAAAGTTAATGAAGACTCAACTTCTGCAGACCATTTTTATGTAAATAATGCTTACGCTGTAGACATCATAGATTTGTACTGGAAAATACCAGGAAATGCAGAGAGAGGACTTGAGCAAGGGCTGTGTATGGAGAGGCCAGAGGTCATCCTGGTGAGAACTGAATTAGGATCTCATGGGAGCCCTTTGGATTTGTCTCCACTCTTAATTTGTCCCATAACCTTGAGAATATTTTGCGAGCCTCTTAAGCCTGAGTTTTCCAAGCTAAAACGGAAGGTATTGGACAAACTTGCAGTGTCATGTTACTGAGGATTCCTTTTATCATTTTTTTCCTATAGGCCTTATGTGATAACATACTTTTTCAATCTAATTGCATTTATTGAATAAGAATCACAGTCTCTGCTTTAAAATTATTCAAAGCCACGTAAAGCTGTCACTTCAGAGCTTCTCCTGTGCATGAGATAACAGAGTTTCCATATGGAGTTGATATGACCCCAGACATGGAAAGTTACTATTTTAATATTCAGCTTTATTGTCAATGCATTTATGATTTCCTCTCTACAATGTTGTCCACATTACTACATTAAAAAAAAGTAGTAAAGTTTTTTTTTTTTTTTTCCTAAAGTTCTATTTATTTAGAGAGAGAGAGAGAGAGGCAGTCCCAAGAGCATCTTGAAGGCTGTGGTCCATCCCTGGCCTTCAGCCAACCCCAGGTCATGGGTATTCAGGTGCCTGTTGTGCTCAGAGAGATCTCCAGATGCGAACCAAGAACCTTCCCAGGCTGAAGCCACTAGATGGTTTGATTTCTTAGATGTCATATGACTCTAGCATTCAATGAGTTTGAAAACATGTAGCTTGGTTGACAAGTAAGGTGTAGAATGTGGGTTGTGTGGCATTTAGGATAGAAATTCAGTCAAAACCTTTCAAAAATACATTCAGACTTTGTAGAGCAGTTTTAGAGTTAGATAAATGAATGGAAAATGCAGGGAGTTCTCACATACCTTAATCTTCCCTTCCCCATTTCTGCTATCACTAACATCTTGGATTTGTGGAATACAGATGTTACCAACAGTGTGCCAATATTGATGCATTATTGTTAATTAAAGTCCATAGTGTACACTGGAGTTCACTCTGTGCTGTACAGTCTATAGGCTTGGACAAATGCATGATTGTTATGTAACCATCATTACAACATTATGCAGAATGGTGTCATTGTCCCTTAAAATGTCCAGTATCCGCTTATTGATCCCTTTCTCTTCCCAGATTCTTGACAACCACTGATATTTTTACTGTTTTTATAGTTTTATCTTTTCTAAAATGTCATATAGTTGGAATCATATACTATAGAGTCTCTTAAGATTGGTCTTTCTCATTTATCAATATGCACCTGAGATTCCTCCATGTCTTCTTATAGCTCATTTCTTTGTATGCCTAAATAATATTCCATTGCATAGATTACCAGTTTGTTTAATTAATTCACCCACTGGAGGACATATTGGCTGCCAATGGCTTTTATTTAGTTGACTATTTTCATTGATATAATTGTAGATTCATATGCAGTTCCAAAAGGTAATACAGAGATATCCCATGCACCTTTTACAAAGTCTCCTTCAATAGTGATAATTTGCAAAATTATAGTACAATATTGCAACTAGACTATAGTCCATCCATTTAATTTCTATTTTTCTAGGGTTTTATTTATTTATTTGTGTGGATATATTTTAAAAATTTTATCCCAGATGTAAGTATGTATATCCACCATGCAGTCAATATATTGGGGATTTCCATCACCACAAAGATTTGTCCACTTACCCTTTTCATAATGGCCCCACTGACTTTCTACCTGTGTGTCTATATTCTTATGAATTCCTCTCTGTGTGTCCAAATTCCTCTTCTTGTAAAAACACCATGCGATTGCATTAGGGACCACTATAATGATCTCATTTTAATGCAATCAAGGCCCTATCTCAAAATACAGTCACATTCTGGTGTACTGGGGATTAGGGCTTCAACATATGAACTTTTGGGAGGGCACATTTCCTGCCACAGCATGCAATATGGAACTTCTGGGTGTTGTCTTTTTTCACTCTGCAAAATTTTCTGGAGATTAATCCAGGTGTATCAATACTTCATTCCTTTTTATTGCTGATTATTATTCCAGGGAATGTTGCCCAGTGCCTTTTCTTTTCATGTACTTCAAACTTAATGCTTTTAAATCTTTATTACTAGGGACCCCAGATGAATGCAAAATTAAAATGAGCTCAAATCAAAGTTAAGGAAACCATGGGACAGACCAACTTTAGCACTAGATTCTTTTTTCTGAGTTACTTTATGTCAGCAATTGAAAACCAAGACATTATTATTTTAGAGTCATTCAAAATTAACTTGCTGAAGTGGTCATTTTTTTTTTGGAGGGAGGAACGTACTGCCAAAATATTCTAAATTTAAGCATCAAAAATATTGTTAAGGTTTAATCTTTCCTCTGATTCCATATTTTTTGGAGAAAGGCTTAAGGATACAAATTTTAACTTTTCGAGTTGTTTTTGTCATAACCCTTTCTTCCACATGAGCTGCTACTTACGTTAATGTGATCTTCCACTCATGATTGATTTTAGCTGCTTCTGTCTTTTTGAAAATCTGCTCTTAAGGCAGAGGCTATGCTTCATGAATTTTAGATAATATAGTTAGGACATACAAGGTCTCTTGCCTGACGTGAAGGGAAGAGGGACAGACTGAGAAGCACTGGCAAGGAGTTACTCACCAATAACACCACCCTGGAAAACCTTCACTGATGTGAAATGTTGATGAGATGTCTAATTTACAGGCTTGTTTAGAGCAGGAGGGTTTCATTTCATTTTAAGTCTAGAATATAACAGGCAGAGATGTAGATAGGTTCGAAAGAGCAGAATTCCATAAACCAGTGAAAATCTCAAACCACGAGAAGCCTGAATTGATAATGTGTTGTGAGCACAAAGTATTTGAAAAGTTTAAGTTTGAGTGCACGGAGGACACAAAAGAAATACTTTCCATATTCTTTTTCACAATTCACTTGCCTCAGCCTCCTGAGTTGCTAAGGCTGAGGGCATGTACCACTGTGCCCGCCTTTCTCGGGTTGGTGGCCGGTCAAACCCAGGCCTTCCATGTAGCCTCAGCCTGCTGACTTGCAGTGCCTAGCAGTGCATCTTCTGCAGCTGGGCCACTTGATTTTCTTTTTAGTTTGCAGTATGATGTGTGAGCTCACTGGAGAGAGACTGAGAGAGACACATGCACACAGAGGGACAAAGTGAGGAATTTACCACCCAAAGGGGATGGCCATGCCACAATCCCTTCTCCTTCATTCTCTTTTCAGGATGTTGGGCATGAACACATACACATGCTATGTGTAATTTTCAAGTCATCGGGTCCAGGATTCGAACCACACAGTTGGCCATGTGGGAGCCGGCCATCTTTACTTTCATGTTGCTTGTTTGCCCTGAAGCTGGGCCACGTTAAGTATCTTTTCATTTAAAATAACATTTTCTCCTGCATTCCCTTTAGGGAAATCAGGGTGCTTCAGGTTAGTAGCCTGGTCCATTCTCCTGAGCTTTCTTTTTAGCATTGCCAGCTACATGGTACCTGCTCTCGTCCCAGTATGAACGCTTACTGAGGGCTCAGAACGAACCAGTAGCCATGCTGGCCACTTTAATCAGTTTAAGCCTCATAGTAACCTCTGAGTTAGGTACTATTTATTATTCCCCTCTGAGAGTTGGGGACACTGGGGCTTAAAGAAGTGAAATTAACCTGGCCATAGTAACATCTATCAGTAGAAAGCTTGAGAACTAAGAATCATATGTTTTGCGTCAGGTTCTTTCAAATTCTAATCGAGATGGGTAGATAGTAAAGGTAGCCTTTGGGTTATCTATTAGGTGGTCGGAAGGTCATGACATATTTTTCTACATTTTTCTATGTAAAAATGCATCATAACTTTCCTGACAACCCAATAGATTCAGGGAAGGACATAACAGAACAGATTCTGAACCTTTGGCATGGGCCAATAAATCGAAAACCTCCACATAACATCTCCAAAGACCCTCCTGGGTAGCTGCAAACTTCTCTTCTGCTCTTCCCTTATCACCGAATACTCTCACCAGGAGGGTCAGGATCAGATAGAAGGTACCATGAAATGTGCCAAGTGTTAACCAGCATGTCTCTGGATGGCTCTATTAACAAGCAAAAAATTCTATTCCAAATGGTAGTGATGAAAATATGTATGTACACCATCCTAAACCTATCCACCCAGACTGATCCTTGCTTTAGGAAATATGACTTGAACACTCGTGAATAAATTGGCACAATTTATTTCAAAACCATTCTAGGGCAATGCTCTCCAGGAGGGCATTCTGCAGTGATGAAAATGTTCTTGGCCCTGTCCGGCACAGTAGCCACTGGCCACCTGTGGCTACTAAATACATACGTGTGGCTGTTGAGACCCAGGAATGAATTTTCAATTTTACTTGGTTTAAATTTAACCAACCACACTTTGGGCTACTGTCCTGAAAAGTGCAGTTCTAGAAAGTAAAGGTCTAATTATAACAGATCCTGTAAAATTCTAAATATACCCGTTCCTCACAGTCTCATCATTCCTTTCTCTGGGCTGGGGAGTAATAAAAGGGATAAAGAGGGAAGGGGAGCTTGAGTCCAAAGGTAAAATCATTTTCCTTGTTTATCTGTCCCCAAGTCAAGCTGTGTTTTATTGACAAAGTTTGGGAAGGTTGAAGATTTGGCAGGCCTGTCTGTCCCTTACCTGCATGAATGTGTCGGCACCTCATTAATCTTGTGGTAAACTGTAAAAGCCCTTTTCCCTCCTAAGATGGGCCTATTTTTAAAGGATACTCTAGTATTCCTTTTGCATCTCACAGTTTTATCTTCTTTTTTTCTTTAGTTTACAAGTTGCTCTGTAAGTTAACGTCAGTGTATGTTTTCATTACATATCTCCTGGTCGTTTTCAATTGGAATGGGAGAAATTATTTTGGTGTAGACAAGTGGTGTTACGAGGTTTTTGAGGAACACGTCAGCTGTTTGTTTTCTAAAAATTAAAGGCATGAGGATTCTCTGTGTTAGTTTTCTCTAATTTTGAGTGGTCTTTCAATGAAGTGATTCTATTACATGTGTGGCCCTAGCGATACGTCTTTTGCCCAGAAAAGAAAAACCTATAGGATATAGTTATTTCCCCCCTTCACTGTTTTTAATATTTTTGTTCAATGTAGGGTTTAGATGACAGTGTCTTTAAAAGATATTGAGTATTTTAAGCCTCAAGTCTTAAAGGTGCATGGCGAATTGTTATTGCTTTTTCTTCTTTCTTTCTTTTTTTTTTTTTTTTTTCCTAAGACAGACATCTAGAATAACCACTTTCTGTATTTCCTGACACTGGAAACAGACACTGTTTGGTATTCCTTTTATAGTTTCTTCAGCTAACGACTCCAGTGACCACTCAATTGTGGTCTTGTAGTAAATCAAAATTTCTCTGAAAGACCCAGCTCTGTTATGTAATTATAAATGTCTTAGGAAGCTATCTCCTGAACTAAAAAAGGGAGTGAATGTCTGTTACCTTAAATCATATTGACTCTGTGACTGCACATAATAGTTTTTGAAAATAAAATGACAGACCATGTTGTCCTCCTCATCCTCCTTCTTCCCAGTTAGGCTGCAGTTGACAAGGTACACACACACACATGCTTCCAGCTGTGTCAGACCTGGTTGGTCAGTCATGAATGAAGAGAACCACTTTGAGAACTTCATCAAACTTACAACTTGTGCCATGAATGACTAAATGGAATTTTGAGTTTCAGAATGACTAAGGAGAATACCCTGGGTCCCGGAATGGACCCTCAATCATTACTATACGTTTTAATAAAATAGATCTAAAAAGTAAAATGAAGGTCGTAATCCTCTCATGAGCGATGCCTTCCCAGCCAGTATTTTGTTGTCATCTTTGAGGCTGAGGGAACAGGGTTTCAGCGACTGGGCTAGGATGCCCTTAGGCCAAAGAAGGGACCAGAGGAACTTTTGAATATGGCAAAAGGTGGCAGGGCTGGGGGGGTCCATGAAGAAGAGCACTGACCAGGCAGGACTGGGCCAAGACCCAGTGTTTTCCCCTCGGCCCAGCTCAGGTGACAAAACTGCCCTGTTGCATAAGGCTCTAGAAGTCAGCGCCCCCTTTAGCCAACTCGGAGAAAAGGTCTCAGAAACTGAGGCCTCAGTGTGTGCCAATCTTTGTAAGCGGTTCACCTCTTCAGACGCTAATGCCTCTCAAAACCAAGAACAATTAAAGCAAGAGTCTTTCCAAGCAACTGGGGAATTGAGCAAAATAAATCAGAAATTCTCAGCCCGGGCTCTGGAGGCTCGCCTCATTATGAGAGCAGATCTATTAGCCCTCTTGCCATTGTCTTTCATTTCTCAAGTGAGGTGATTCTAATTAAATTAATCTGCATGTCAATCTATCGGTGATCAATCAAAGAGCCCGAGGTTTCCCCTATGCTGCAGGATGCTTGCGGCTGACAGGGGCTGATAATGGAGGAAGAAATAAACTGTCGGGCAAAGTTAATTAGTCAACATAATAGGTGGATTAAACGGGAGCTGGTTGATTGCTGTTTCCCGTGTCGAAGCATGAGGTAGGAGCTGAAGCTGCAATTACAGACAATTATTATATTTGGTTGTAAGAGGTCGCATGAATAAACATATCTCTGTGGGTTTCAGTTTTAATCCCCTTCCCCATTTCATATAAGGAGAATTGTAGGTCATTTCTCATTGTTTCAGTCAAAGTTCTCTGAGACGACACCTTTGCCTGCGTCCTTCCTGGCAAACTGGGTTCAGTGTCTGCTCGTGAGGTGGCCTCAGTGTCTGAATTGTGATTGGGGTCAGCCCCACATTTTTTTTTTTTCTTCTTCTTCTTCTTTTTTCTCTGAACCAGATCTAAGACCCTTAATTAGTAGGGTTTTTTTTGAGTGGGTGGAGAGGATGATAGTAGTGAGGGGGACTTTGGTCTGATTACCTAAACTAACGTGGGAAGAAAACTCAGAAAAGACAGACACCCTGGAGACAAAAATGCTTCCCACTCTCACTGAAACCTCTCGTTTTCATTTCTGTATCCTCTTAACCCTGACACAGTCGGGAGGGGGAAATATTTTAAAGATTCAAAAGATTTTTATTTGCATGATCAACGGTGATATCTGCTTCAGTGTCTACACTGAAGGGTAATTTAGGTGAAACACAACCGCCCTTGTGTAGAAAAAAAATATGCTAATAAAGATCCTCTTGTTAAAATGATGGTTAACAGTGTACCTTCTGCTGTATAACTATAAACTGTGCAATTTTACTTAAAACTGCATCAAAAGCGTTCCATGCCAAAGACCCACTCATCAATAGCTCCTCTTGTTAGACTTGTACAGCATAAGCACCAGTTATTATGTGAAATAGCTATGCAATTTTCTTCAGCTCCCAGCTGTTATTTATTTAACTTGAGTTTATTACCCGCCATGCTTTTATATTAAAATGTTCATTCATTTCTCTCTTGTGTCTCCAGGTCGTGGTATCTACAACAGTCAACGTGGATGGCCATGTCCTGGCAGTCTCTGATAATATGTTTGTCCATAATAACTCCAAGCATGGGCGGAGGGCTCGGAGGCTTGACCCCTCGGAAGGTACGCCCTCTTATCTGGAACATGGTAGGCGAATCATTTTCATTGGTTGGCATTGCTACTTTAACTGTGAATTTATTTGGTTTCTTTCTTCCACTCCACCACATTTGCTACTGTTTCAAATTTCGAATGTCTTTTGAACAAAATCTGCAGTTTTTTTTACTCTTCAAAATGTAATGCTAAGTATTTAAAGACAGGAAAATATCAGGGGTCGACCCCTTCTTGTAAGACTTTTTACCTTGGAAATGACTGACAGCTCTTTCCCGGAAAGAGGGAGACCTGGTTCACTGCTGTATTTTTGCCTGTAACCCTTCTGACTATGGCTATATCTATAGCAAAAATAAAGAAAGGCCTTGTAATTTTGTATCACAGAAGTTGTGATATACTTTCAGTGTTTACAATTGACCGGCAAGATTATATAACAAACTCCTCCATACTATCTTGCTGTTGTAGCTCTACCTACCTGTTGAACCCCTATTGGAGATCAGGCTCAAAATTTAGGTTGGAGGAACTTTCTAAATATGAAGCTCAGACCCAAGGTTCCTCCTCTGCCCTGCACAGAACCCTCCCCTCATCACCGTGTGACAGAAGCTGCTTTCTGTAGGTAGGCTTTGATGTGGAGAAATCACATGTCTTGAGAATTATGGTCAATCAATGGTGACTGCGAGAAGGCTGGAGGAAACCAGATAAAAATTTGAATCAAGGAAAGTGAATGCCACTCAGAAGAAGCATGGGCTGGATTGGGTGCATGTCTACATTTGAATTTTTCTGTGCTGCATGTGTGTAAGGTATCTGTCCTTCCTTCCATCTGTCCCTGTATCCATCCAAACATATATCCAAAAATCAGTGACTGGGATTTTATCGGACACCAATCATCACATTAAACTTTCCCAGTCTCCTCAAATTAAACTCGTCACCCATCTCCTTCACTGCATTTTCCAGTTTCTTAGGTCAGCAGGATTCTCTGAGAACATTACCACACAAATTATCACCTGATTGCCTGATTTTTTTTCATGGGCCATGAGCTGTCCCGAATGTAATTCGTAAGGTGGAAAACTCTCTTCCCTGCCAGCATCCCCATTTAATAAACACTATCATCATTTTTGCCTGTTTTGTGTGTATGTGTGTGTGTGCTTAAGATGTGTACAAACTGTACTTTTTATTAATTAGCTAGATATAATGCTCTTCAAAGGGATTCTACCACATCCAGTTTTACAGTCTTTTTAAAGTAAACCATCATCTTTCAAAAGCTGCTTTTTTATGGTTTCATTAGGACTGAGATGGGTGGATATTACTTTTTGCAGGAGGCCATTTGAAACACCTGCCCGTGATTGCTTTCCTAGTTCCATTTCTATACTTAAAATGATTCTGATCCTCACTTTACAGTAATGTTGCCTTTTTTTTTTTTTTGGAGAGGTTTTCGCTATAGGGTGTGTGCGCTTGCCAGACAGACAGAGAGAGACAGAGAGACAGAAAGCGAGAAATCACCCCCCAGGGGGATGGCCATGCCGCAATCCCTTCCCCTCCATTCTCCTCTCGGGATCTTGGGCACGCACGCACAGGCGCCCAGCGTGAGTTTAAGCCACCAGGTCCGGGACTCGAACTGCGGTCGACTACATGGGAGTCCAGCGACATAGCCATTACGCTAACTGCTGGTCCCAATGTTGCCTTTTTAATACCCTTGGAGTCACAATCACAGAAGGTATTGTGTGACTAGAGATGTTTAGATGAAAGGAAGGGGAAATAGGGAAAGACTCAGTGGGCACAATTTGGAGATCACTAGCTTAAGAACTGGAGTTGGGATTTTGACTGTGGTTGGTTGGTTACAAAGGGAACTGCCCTGTCTGAGGCTAGACTTAACCAGTAGTTTGAAACCTACGAGTCATGGGCTCATAGTTTCAAAATATGATCCAAGTGCTGGCCATATCCAGCTCCCATTTCTGCTCTTGGAAAGCCAGTGAAAGAACTTGTGATACCATGAAATCATCCCTCCAACAACAACAACAACAACAAAAACAAAGCAAACAAACAAAAATCAACTTGCTAGGAAGGAGGCCTCTAGGGGATGAAGGTCTGTAATATTGTTTTGCAACTTGATAGAGAGAACAGGAGTCACAAATTCAATTTCTAGTTTCACTTTTGCCTCTCTGTGACCTTGGACAAGTCACTGTAGCTTATGGGATCCTTGGTTTCCTTCTTGGTAGAATAAAGATGATCTGCAGGGGGCAGGGGTGTTAAGAAAAAAAGCAATATCTGTGCTTTGGGTGGGGGCAGGTCATGTAAATCAGGGAAGTGGTCTGGGTGGAAGCTGTGAAGACAGGCAGGTGCATGCTCTGCTGACCCCCCGGCTCCAGTCAATTGTCACTAAGGAGAGTGAGAAACCAGTGGGGTCGGATGTTACAGTTTGGCAAGAATTAAAACTCTCCTAACTTTTAATTGTTGGTAACCAATTATACAATCTTTAAACACTGACGGGAGGAGAGGGGAAAAGAAGTCCCAGGCAGAATGCAGCCTCAGGCTAACAAGGTGAGACCTCTGGATCAGGATGTCTTTCAGCTTCCTCCCAATTCTTTTTTTCTTTCTCAGTATTCTTTTTTCTAGGAGTACATGTTACTATTTCATGTAGGGTGTCAGATTATTCTAAGTTTTAAAGACAACATTTTATTCCTCTGCTCCAGTTTACCAGTCCATGAATGGCCATGTCATTAGTAAGATATTAGTCAATAAAATAATGACAATTTACTCTGCATAAATGGTTAGCCATCATTTGGAGGCAGGGACATGTTCTATTTCCTTCAGCTAAGGGGGCCTCGCATTCACCCAAACCTTGTTTCACTTCTCTCCAGGGAATGAAAGGGGAAAGGCGTTCAGAGCCCAGGTAGCAAGAATGTAGAAACCTGCTTCTCTGAAGGGTGAACCAACCAACCACACATAACCACCCACTCATTTAGACACTTCAAGCTGATACATAAATATCTATGCAGTAAAGTGTGACTATTGAACTCTTTCATTGGTAATGTGTGGGAGTGGACCTAGATGCTAATTCATGTTGATTTGGGGGGTAAAACTTTATCTTTCCATTGAAAAGTCCTATTTAAAAATGCCCTGCTAAGACATAGAGAATCATGCCCCACCTCACAACAGCCATTGCTTCGTGAAGCTACTGCAAAGCATTTTCACTTCTTGAGACCTGTGGGAACCTTTGTCTGTCCCCACTCTGGGCTTTTTACCATCTCATTTACAGGTACTCTGAATTATTTTGAGCTACTCTGCACATCAATTTATATCCTGCTTGTCAGGCATTAGAGGAGAGTTCCTTTCGTGGCTTGTCTTTCTGCATATAAGTAGAAACAGAGATCGTGGGTTACATGCATGCACTGTTTTCCCTCTGTGACCCGTGGACTCACCAACCCTGTGCTCAGATAAATGTCCTTGTATTTCAAATATAAGGGTTGACAAAGGCAAATTTATTTCGAAGAATCTTGTGTGGTCCAAAGAGGCGAATCCTGGCACTCTGTAGCTCATGGTAATTGCTCTCAACCTCTATTTTTTCTTCATTCATAAATACTGAGATTTTCTTTGGCTGGATATTTATGAGCGCATTTAGGCTGATGAGGTTTCTTCTTTAAGCAGTGGCTTTACGGAAGATGTACAGTTGTAGAGAGGCTGCTTCTAAATGGATGATGACTCTCAGGGTTCTAGTTTCGGAAAACACGTAGTCTGTAGACCAAAGCAGCTAGTGCCCAGTTCCAGCTGGTGTGTGTGCCTGTCTTGAGTCGCTTGGGCACATTCAAGGGGACTGTGTGCTGGAGAGCTTTCTAGGGCTTGGCGGGGTGGGGGGTGGGGTTGCTCTTGTCAGTGTTGCGCTCCTGAGTTGCAGGTTGTGTTTACTTACATTTAAGGCCAATTGTGGCATCAGTTTCTCTATTGCTTCCCTCTGTGGCAAAATGCGGTGGCCTCAGAATGCGATAGTGCAGAGACCCTGTCAGCATGCATGTGCTAACACTTTATTATCTAATGATCTAATATGCAACAAGGCAAAGAGCCGGTGCTCATCATTCTGACATAGAATGCCGGGAGAAGTGACTAAATTACTTTATGTACCATTAGCGCTAGCAGCTATGGTGAACTCACCGGCAGCATTTATGCAAATGGCTGTGAATACACTCTAGTGGCTTTGTCAGGAAGCCGACTGACAAGCAGTTTAAATGCTCATTTTTTTAACCATATATATGTATATACTTTTTCATTTTGGTGTCCATGTATTTTTCTGCTGTTTTCCCTTCTTCTCTCCCCTTTTTTGAATTGCCCGAAAATTGCCTCCTCCATGATGACTGGGGAAATCTGAACAAGTCTAAGAGCTCAGAGGCCATCACTCCGGGTCTTTTTCATTGAAGGCCTCAATTTGGTGTTTTTCAGATCTAGGATTTAAAAAAAATTGTTATGAATCTGTACAGTCTTTATACTTATTTGAAAAAAAAATCCAAATGGAATTATTAATCAAAAGTTTTTAGAATATGAATATTTTCATGTTCATTAGTTCTGACCTGAAGTCCTACTTAGTTTTTCAGCTCAAATGTAGATGTTTTTAACCATACACACTTTTTATAAATGAAAAATGATTGAAGTTTAGCTTTTCTGGGCATCTGATATGAATGAATTAAATTTCCCTTCAAAGTAAAGATTGTGACATGAAATTAAAATGTGCCAGGATCCCCAAATAAAACAAATCAAAATAAAAGTGGGGTTTGGTCAAACTTAAATTCTTTTGAAGACTAAGGAGTGGTGACTGGGGCCAGCAGGTGGCATGGTGGGTAAGGTGCTGGATTCCCACGTGGCCGATGGCATGGCCGACTACAGTTAGAGTACTAGACCTAGGCCTGGCAGCTTGCTTTCTCACTTTCCCTTTCTCACTCTCTTTTTCTGTTTCTCTCTGGAGAGCACATGTACCCTATAGTAAATTTAAAAATACTAATAAATAAAATGAAATAAATAAGTCTTTAAAAATGTATTTAAAAAATAAAAAGAGTGGTGATAGACTTACTGAGCCTTCCCTTCTTGCTGTAATTACAGCTTTAGAGACATGGAACTGGGTTTTTATCACCATTAGTTAGTTCTGACTTCTTTGTTACAGTATCCCATTCCAGCTGTCCTTGGCAACATGGAATTATTATTATTTTATTTTATTTATTTATTTAGAATTGTTTAATTTTATTATTATTATTATTATTATTATTATTAATTTACTATATAGGACATGTGCACTCAGAAGAGAGAGAGGAGAGAAAGTGAGAAAGCAAGCCTCCAGGTCTGGGACTTGAACCATGATCATCTATGTGCGAGTCTAGTACCTTACCCACCATGTCACCTGCTGGCCCTACGGGATTATTCTTGCTCTTTAGCATAGGATCGTCTTTACACCTATTGCTCTAGACAGAAGCAGTTTTTGCTTCTATGTTTGGCATGGGGTCTTCAGCCCCTTTGACTCCCTGAGGCCAGCTGCACCTAAATTTGTAGTTTTATGGACATACGAAGAAAGATTATTTAAGATTTGGAGGTTACTACAAATTCCAAGAAAGCACAGAACTTCTGCAGAAAGGAGAGGCCCTTCTTTTTCCCCTCTCAGTATACTAAGGCCCTGGAAGTGGCCTTAGTATATACTAAGCATCCACCGCATGCCAGACTCTAAGCTGGTGCAGTACCATAAAAACAGGTGGAGTCCCTGTCTTTACAGAATTTACAAAGTAAATATATTAAACAAAATTTGCAACTAACTAATCAAGGTGGTGCATAAAAGGGGGACCATAAAAGGGAAGGAGAGTAGTAAGTTATCAGGAAATACTTTTTTGGGGAAAATGTAGTTTATACCAAAACCTAAAAGAGAGGTAGGTTTGCATCAGGCAGAGGCAAAATAAATAAATAAATAAATAAATCAGGCAGAAGGAACAGTGTGTGCGAAGGGCTGTTTTGCTTAAATGAGTTGAAGGAGCGAAAGGAGACTGGGGTAGCAAAGCTTGTGGTATTCTCAGGCAAAGAGTGAGTGAGTGACAGGAGATGCTGCTGGGGTGACTGAGAGGGCCAGATCACGCAGGCCTACGTGACTGGTCAGGCCATAGTCTCGGTGGCAATTGTGAAATGGTATGGGAGGCCAAGAAGGACTTTGATAAACTCAGTTTCAATTACACGGGCTCCTAGTGTCTCATGAAAGCCCAGGGCAAGATTGCTCTGAGTTGCTTATAACTTTGCCCTTCCTTGCTGGACTTTGGATGCTCACCAGGGAGTTGACTGTGCCTTGGAGCCATTCCCCTGATTACTCCTCATTCTCTCCATGGTGTGTCTGTTCAATATAGAAAGTCCAACATCTTGAGAATTCTTTTTCCAGATGATTTTCTTTTATTGATTCACTTTTTCCTAAGAAGCATAGACAGAGTTTACCTACCAGCTTCTTTCTGAATGTGTGGAGATCTTCACTTTTGAAAACCTTGAGATTAGAAAGTTGCTGTGTTATTTGACCTACACAATATATATTACCCCCATCAAAACTAAAATGAATGAATGAGAATAGACTAAAACAACAGAGAAAATTGCTACCCAAATTTACCTTTCTCTTGTCACCATGAGCAGTGCCTGAATCATCTCTGAGAGAGGAGCCATGGAATCATTGAATGTCATCTTCATACCCCTGCATCATTTTACACAGGAGGATACTGAGGCCTAGAGAGGAAATGTCATCTGTAGCTAGTTTCTGTTAAAGTCCATTTAGTGTTGTTTTTTTTTTTTTTTTTTTTTTTTTTTTTAATTTGCCCATGGTATGTTGAACAGCAAGTGTGAACTTCAAGGTCTGCATGGCTTCATGGTCTCTGGGTTACAGGATGTCGGAGGATTGGTGTCCATCTTGATGCCTTTATCATTCAAGTTGGCCTAGGCTTGCGTCCAGTCTCTCTGAGATTCCAAAGATCATGAGAAGAACAGCTCTACAATCACTCCAGTTTCCTGGCAGAAACGTGCACTCGAGGCACCATGGCAGGGGATGAATGAAGCAGAACTTCCCATAAAGACTACAGTCCTCCCTGGGACTGCTTTTGGTGCAGAACTCCTGCCAAGCCCATTTAGACTAGAGCATCTTGGTGAAGGTGCCAGGTTAACTAGAAAAACATTTATATCATCTTTTGTGACTGAGGGTGACTATTACAAGTTACCAACTAATGTTCCTACTTGAAAAAGGAAGACAGATGCAGGGATGGAACATTAAGGTTAAGAATATCCAGATGTGTCATAAACTAGAGGACTGAGAGTGCAGATTTTCAAGCATCAAATCAGACCTTTTTCTTTGAACGGTGGGGAAGATGCATTTGGTCTTCCTCTAAAATAGAAAGGCCAGTCGTCAAGATAGTGAGCAAGGATGGAAGTGAAGACCAATTTCCAGCGCATTCCCTGACTCTCTTGTAAAGCAGATAACAGAAATCCTAACACTGGGGACCTGGTAGCCAACAGGATCTCAGCTTCAGGCAGATTAAAGAGTTCATAAGTAACACATAATTACTAAGCAGATGACGTGTGTTGTTCTTACTTGAATATAACACCACCACCAGCATTGTGAATAAACAAGAAGTATTCAGATATTGCTGCCATGTTTGATGGTGACCTGGCAGGTAGTAATATCTATTATTTTATCATTATTTTTACTTCTAGTACCACTGTTTTTATTTTTTTTTTTCTGTAGGATGCATGTACTCGCCAGGAAGACAGAGAGAGACAGAGAGACAGAAAGCAAGAAATCAACCCGCCCCCCGGGCAGGGGGATGGCCATGCCACAATCCCTTCTTCTCCATTCTCCTTTCAGGATCTTGGGCATGCATGCACACATGCCTGGCGTGAATTTAAGCCACCGGGTCCGGGACTTAAACCATAGTCGACTACATGGGAGTCCAGTGACATAGCCATTACACCAACTGCTGGTCCCACTGTTGTTATTTTTGGACCATTATCAGTTAAAATTTATGGAGCATTGACTGTATGCCAGAACTATGATCATCATTTTCCTTAAGTCGTCTTGTCAAATTCTCCAACAATATTGACGAGCTATAACAATCATTATCCCCATTTTGCAGGTGGAAAATGAGAGGTTTACAGAGGGTCAATAAGTTATCCAGACACAAAATTAATCAGAATTAGACCCAGAATTTGACCCTTGGCCCATGTAATCACATACCTCTGTACAACAATAGTACGAAGAATAATGATGATAAACTATTCATTGAACCCTTCTATGCTAAGCCTATAGTGTGATAAGTACCTCACTGTAAAAATGAGGAAACTGAAGCTAAAGAGAGGGTAAGTAACTTGCCCAGAGTCACACAGCAATTAGTAGTAGATCAAGTTTGAAACCCAGAAAGTCTGACTTTGGAGTCTGTACTCACAACTATTGCTCTGACACATTATACTAAATTCTTTTCATTATTTATCCCATTGTTCTTATTTTTCCCTCAGTATAAGACAATTGCACTGATATCTTAAATAGACCTCTGGAAAGTTAGCCTAGAGGGTATCTTTATTATTTTTTTTTAATGGAGTACATCGTGTATATTTTACCCTATAGTTAATCTTCTTTCAATCACCTGTTTTTCTCATGGCTCCAAAACATTCTGCTGGTAAATAAAACAACATCGCAACAACAACAAGAAAACTCACACACACACAACACCCCAAGAGCTGATTTATTTGATACTGATATATTTTCTAGGGGCAGGCAAAATAGAAAGGAGACTGGTAATATTTTATTTATTTGCAAGGATAGTCTAACTTATCTCCCTAGAAATCATTTGTTGACCATATGGACTCTCTGGCACATATGCAAGGTGGAAAAAAAGGAGACCATAAAAAGACTGTGAGACGGTGCATTAAACAATTGTTAGGATACTGAAGGGTTACTAAACCTCATGCTAGAAATAGCAGGGGAAACCAATGTGCATATGGGAGGCTGTTTCTTACAAGGATTTCTTGACAAACTTGTGAACTGTGAGCTGACCAGTATTTGATATATTGTTCGAGCTAATAAATGAGTGAGCCTCATCTAAAGTATTTTAATAAGCATAAAGTATGGCAGATGGGGGTGGTGGCGGTCCTTTCTGCTTATGTTTTGACCAGAAACGACAGGCTTTTTTTTTAAGTCTTATTTTTTTGTCATAGAGTTGGTTACAAAAGCATCATAATTCCAATTATGTTTATTTGCATAACTGATTGTTCCAAACCAAGGATCTCTGTACTTACTTGTCACAGGAGCTTCCTCACTTGGGAATTTCAAGTGGTTCAAAAAAAATGTTGATATGCAAATAAAAGCTCCTATCTACTCTTTGTAAAACCTTTCTTAAAATGAGATATTTAGAAGCAGTGGCCAAGAGAGGGATTTGAAACATTTTTGTATAGAGGTGTTCAGTTAAACATGTAGAAATAAATGAAAACAAAGCTCTGTATCTACCTTGTTACATGACTTGGAGAAGTACTTTGATGTCTCTGGGCCTGACTGTCCTTATCAGTGAAGGAGAGGCTTGGTAGAGTCCTTCAAGCTCTGAAGGTTTGCTCCTTGAACCCAGCAGATTCAGCTCCTCCTCTCTTGAGGAGCCAGACATACATACAGCCTTGGGAGGAGCCACGCAAAATGGCAAGATGATGATGATTCCACAGAAGAGATCTATGGCCCACCTTCCCCACCTTGGGGATCTCTGCAGGAGACTAACAGTTGATTCTAGGAGGCATGGAAGAGACACAAAATGTGGCCTGCCCAGCTACTTGGGTCTTGGGTAGCCCTCACTGGATTTCTTCTACTGAGAGTGTATAATGTATGATCTACTCGATAGTTAGCAGTGAGTTTTTTTTTTTTTTCTTTTCTCTTTAAGTTTATTTATTTTTTTTTCCTTGAAAGAGAGAAAGAAAGAAGCATCCTCAATAGGATCTTGTGCCATGATCCTCTCCCAGCCTTCCCAGCCAGTTAGAATCATGGGCATGCATTTTTAATTTTTTTTAAAGTCTGTCATTTCTGGTCAAAACATAAGCCCAGGGTATGCAGGTTGACTTGAGGAGCTGAACCCCAATTTTCCACCTGGCTGCCAACACTGCAGAATGGCATATTTTCACTGTGCCACCACAGTGGGGCCATGATGAGCTTTTAGACCAGTGTTTCCCTCATAGTATGTGAGATAATTTTAGGTTATTAAAACATTTAAAGGTATTTACATGTTTATCTTTTTTTTTTTTTTTTTTAGAGGTTTTTGCTATAGGGCGCGTGCACTCGCCAGAAAGACAGAGAGAGACAGAGAGACAGAAAGCTAGAAATCACCCCCCCCAGGGGGGATGGCCATGCCACAATCCCTTCTCCTCCATTCTCCTCTTGGGATCTTGGGCACACATACACATGCGCCTGGCGTGAGTTTAAGGCACCAGATCTGGGACTCGAACCACGGTCGACTACATGGGAGTCCAGCAACATAGCCATTACGCTAACTGCTGGTCCCTATATGTTTATCTCAATGCATAGCAAAACTATACAACTGTAACTCTAAACTGATGATCTCACAGCTATTATTACTTAGGGCAAGACTAAATTTAAAGGAAAGGTAAGTTGATCTAAACAAAAATGACAACTGAGTCACGTTTTAAAATTATTTTATTGAACTTTATTTTATTTACTTATTTATTTTAATTTTACCAGAGAGGGACAGAGTGAGAGAGAGAGAGAGAGAGGGAGGGAAATTGAGAAAGCAAGTCACTAGGTCTAGGACTCGAACTGCAGTCAGCCATGTGGGAGTCCAATGTCCTTAACCACCACGCCACCTGCCGGCCCCCAGAAAGCGAGACATCACCCCCCAGGGGGGATGGCCATGCCACAATCCCTTCTCCTCCATTCTCCTCTCGGGATCTTGGGCATGCACGCACACGCACCCGGTGTGAGTTTAAGCCACCGGGTCCAGGACTCAAACCACAGTCGACTACATGGGAGTACAACGACACAGCCATTATGCCAACTGCTGGTCCCCTTACAACTAACTCATCTTAAGTAAATAATGGCATAAGTGGTACCAGGATGGAGTGAAATCATGACTACAGTTGTGGAACGCTGTTTGAGAGCGCTTTAAAGGCTGGGGGAAGTAATCATTCAAGTCACCAGGAAACAGTGTAGGACCCTGGAAAACGTTGTTTTCTCCCTAAGAGTCAAATACTGCGTTTTAAAAGGAAACATTTTGGGCTTAGTGTACCATTAGGATAGACTTCATATCCTAATAGGGTTTCAGAAATCAAAACTTCTGCTAACTCTATTTTTAAATAGTAGTGTCTGTATGTCAGAGAGCAGAAATTAATTTGGAAAGAGGAGTTGAGTCAAGAGAAAGAATCAGCCAGGGTCCACCCAGGCAGTGCATTATGATAATATATACGGAATCAGCTGGACACTGAGCAAAGCTGACACCGTGTTGTCAAGGGCAGGGTCGCCCATCAATTTCCAAGATAGGATTTGAGTTCACATGACAGAAAGAGCAGCAACTGTGTTGGAACTGCTGTATGGGGGAGGGGAGAGGCAGGCAGGAACCAGCCCGGCCTAAAGACAGGAAGTCCTGGTACCTCCGGAAGGGGGTGGCTATGTTTTCTCATCTGGCGGCTACCCTTCCTTCTAACCCTAACATCTGTCAGCAAGATCCACCTGGGTCTTTGCATGATTAGAGCCCACTGTAGAGAAAGCCCACTGGCGCTAATTTTAACCCCCAAGAGAACTGAGTGCTTGTTGCTGGAACGGGGCCAGATCAGCCCAGGAAATGGGCCTCCATAAGCCACCGCTTACCTAGTTAGGAAGTCCATTGTGAGTGTAGTGACCACTGATAATAACTGCTGGCAGAATTCTTACCTTTCAAGCTACTCGGTTTAGTTCCTTAACATCTTCATAACGCTGATGAATTCCTCTTGAGTGTATTTGCTTATTCATACAATCTTTCAGTCTTCTACCTGTTTAACACGTATGTATTGATTGACTGCCTGCTCTATTAGGTAATAGGTGTACAGAGGTGAACAAGGCAGGGATGGTTGTTGACATTATGAGGTATACAGTCATGTGCATATGCATATTGATGTGTTGATATTAAGCAAATAATGGCCCATAGAATGATTTAAATTGCAACACTGGTGCGTGCTATAAAGGAGAAATCAGACTTGTAAGAGAGCTTAAAACACAGAGTTCAGTCTAAAGGACCAGGGACACTTCATTTATTTATTTTATCTTTTATTTGTTAACTTTATTTATTATTATTACTCTTCAATTTGATCAGAGAGAAACAGAGAGAGAGAATGCAAGGATCAGGTCTAGGATTCAAACTGTGGTTGGCCATGTGGGAGTTCAGCACCTTAACCACCATACCACCTGCCAGCCCCAGGATCAGGGATTTTAATTTTTCATAAGAATAAGATATAGTTGACCAAAGAGGTTCAAATTCCATGAGGGGAACAGAACATTTGAAGCTTGTGGGAGGGCTAAGAGGGAAAGTGGGCTAGGTTTGAGATTTTTTTTTTGTTGTTTAGAGAGATTTTTGCTACAGGGCATGTACGCTCACTGAAGAGACAGGAAGAAATAGAGAAAAAAAGTGAGAAATCATCTCCCAGGGGATGGCCATGCTGCAATCCCTTTTCCATCATTCTCCTCTTGGGATTTTGGGCATGTGTGCACATACACCTGGCTTGAGTTTGAAGTCACTGGGTCTAGGACTTGAACTGCTGTTGGCCATGTGAGACTCCAGTGCTTTAACCATTATACCACCTGCTGGTCCCTGAGATCCATTTTTGAGAAATAGATTTCCTGTAGGTTGATTTTTTTTTTTTTTTGCTTGCTTGTTTTTGACTTGGAAATGTGGGTCAGTGGCATTTTCTTTCTTCCTTTCTCTCTCTCTCTTTCTCTTTTCTGCCTGCCTGCTTGCTTGCTTGCTTGCTTTCTTTCTTTCTTTCTTCTTTCTTTTTATTTATTTATTTTTTTTTTGGAGAGGTTTTTGCTATAGGGCGCGTGCGCTCTCCAGACAGACAGAGAGAGACAGAGAGACAGAAAGCGAGAAGTCACCCTCCAGGGAAGATGGCCATGCCGCAATCCCTTCTCCTCCGTTCTCCTCTCGGGATCTTGGGTGTGCACGCACACGCGCCCAGCGTGAGTTTTAAGCCACCGGGTCTGGAACGCGAACTGCATTCGACTACATGGGAGTCCAGCGACATAGCCATTATGCTAACTGCTGGTCCCTCTTTCTTTTTTTAAATTAGTTTTTTGCCATAGGCCATATGTACTCACTGGAGAGGAAAGAGACAGAGAGAAGGAGGGAGATAAGTCACCCCCCAGTGTGATAAATCACATTGCACTCCCTTTTCCTCCTCTAATCTCCTCTTGGGATTTTGGGCATGCGTGCACATGCACCCAGTGTGAGTTTAAAACCACCGGGTCTAGGACTCAAACTACGGTGGACCATGTGGGAATCCAGCTGCCTTAACCACTATGCCATCTGCTGGCCCCTCTTTCTTTCTTTGTGATGATAAGAAATGTGTGTGCCAATGTGTGCATGAGAGAGAGACAGAGAGAAGAACTCCCAGCAAGGCCTCTTCATGATCCCTTATCCCCAGCCCTGCAGCATGTCAGGGTCCTGGGTACCTGTGCACTGTACCTGGTGTAGTTGCAAGTTGACCTGGTGATCTAAACCTGTGATTAGCCAAATGGTTTCCAGTCTTCCAGGATACTTGTCTTATAGCTGCATCAGAGCAGTTGGGGGCTACTGCAGTTTTTAAATCACAGACTTAAAGAGCCCCATGTCCAGTAACATACTAGTGGTTAGAGCAGTGTTTTGGGTGATGATGGCTTTGCTGTTGTGATAGCAGCCTTTAAGCACTTCAGAGCATCCAGTTTGGTGTTAAGCACTTTGTAGAATCTTGTAATGCTTTTAACAGCCAGAGGAGGGTGCTACTATTATTACATCCATCTAACAAATGAGGGAAACTGAGGCTATCCTTCAAAGACTTGGTGGTAGCCAGACAGAAAAAGAGGTAAATTTCCTATCTGCAGCTTTTAGACTTTCTAGTCGCTAACACCAGGGGTCATCACCTCTTTTCTTTCCCACTGATCAGTCGATGTGATGCTAATCCCTACACATTGAACTTCAGAGGTGGAGAGAAATTCTCTGCTATTTGAGTGTGTAATACAACACCTGCTTCAATGGGAGCAAATTGACTACGTTACTCAAAGGCAAATTGAAAAGCCAGATCTATGCTAAATCCCAAGGGTAAGGTCGTTGGCATGTGCAGTGATACACAGGAAGGTGCTTTTCTGGGTTAAGATAAAAAAAATCCTGGTATCACTTCACTCTATCGGGCACCCCATCTCAATCTCTCAGTGCCAGCTCTGCAACCTGAAATGCTCAGTGGACAGAAATGAATCTTTATAGAAATTAGGTGATCATCACCTTTATCAGATGAATATGATGCCATCAGCATGATTTTAGCATCCTCAGAAAAAAAGAGATTTACCTGGAGAGGCCCAAGAGAAAGTCTGAGGCATGGATTGTTGGGCTGTTGCTTTTCTGCCAGCCTGCCGTGGGCAAGTCGGCCAGGAGATGACCTAGTAATTAAAATCCTGCCTAAGCGTATGCGGCTGGTCAGTCGTAACAGGAACACTGACATGGGAAACCAGGCAGTAACCAGAGAAGGAAGAGAAAAAGGAAAGACAAAAGTAACACCCTGGAGCCCACAGGGCACAGAAGTAGATCTGAATGGACTGAATCCATCTCTGACCACTAAGCATGAAAGCAGAACCCAAGTACTAATATATTTTTACTCCCATCAGTGAAATTAATCAATATTTTATATGTGAACATAGGCGCCTGTGTTTCTGGCTTATTTAATTGACAGTTGCAATTGGCAGGACACTAGTTGTTCAGAACCACATTTGTCACCTGCAGTTCTGGGGAGACATGCATCAGGGGACACAGGGTTGGGGACACAGACTGTGCCCAGTTGAGGCCTCTTCTCAACACATCAGTTTCTCTCACTGACCTTGGGACAAAGCAATAAAAATGTCAAGGTAGATGGATATGTGAAATGTGAGCAGTTACCAGTACACGTTGACTGTTATTTAGGAGAGTGACTAAAATGAATATGACTGGGCTAGTGATGCAGTGTCCATTTGGAACTCACGAGCTTGGGTTGTTGGTCGATCCATATACAGTGGCGCACATGGCCATGGTCCTGTTGGCTAGAGGGACAGGGAATGGAAGGATTGCAGTATGAGACCCTGTCAAGGGTGCCTGTCTATCTCTGTTTCTTGCAATTATGAAATAAATACTTTAAAAATGAAAGTAAGTGATTGGTACAAATCAAGAATGTTCTTGAGGCCAGCAGGTGGTGTAGTAGTTAAGTCACTGGATTCCCACATAGCTGACCATGGTTCTAGTCCTGAACCCAGTGGCTTGAAAATCACAGTAGGCACATGTGCATGCATGTCCAAAATCCCAAGAGGAGAAAGGAGTTGAAGGGATTGTGGGGTGGTCATCTCTCCTAGGGGTGAGAGGGTGGATTTCTCACTTTCCCTTTCTCTGTATCTCTTTCTCTTTCCTCTCCAGGAAGCACATGAGCCCTATGACCAAAAATAAATAAATAAATAAAGAAGGTTCTTTAATTCTGTTTTATTCCTTCTCTTTTGAGCACATTTGGGGATACTGGGGACACTGAGCACCTACTGTGTGCTGGGCCTGAGGCAAATGCTTTCAGGACTATTACCTGTGGGATGGCAGAATGGCAGAGGAGGCTGTGTCCCATCAGTTCCAATGTATCTTTTCTTTTCTTTTCTTTTTTTTTTTTTTTTTGAGAGGTTTTTGCTATAGGGCGCATGCACTTGCCAGAAAGACAGAGAGAGACAGAGAGACAGAAAACGAGAAATCACTTCCAGGGAGGATGGCCACACCACGATCCCTTCTCCTCCATTCTCCTCTTGGGACCTTGGGCACACACGCACACGCACCCGGCATGAGTTTAAGCCACCAGGTCCAGGACTCAAACCATGGTTGGCTATATGGGAGTCCAGCGACATAGCCATTACACTAACTGCTGGTCCCCAGTTCCAGTGTATCTTATCATTTCTGGTTAGAGGAGGGAAATAGAGCTTTGGTCTTTTTGCTAACATCTCCTGGCTGAGTCATCTAGCCAGCTGTGTTCTTCTAGTAACTATTATGTGCTACAAATCTATAGAGTCAGACCTTAGATTTCTTTACTTTTTTTTAAGAATTATTTATTTTATTTTATTTATTAGTTCATTTATTTTAATTTGACCAGAGAGAGACACAGAGAGAAAGAGACGAAGGGAAAGTGAGAAAGCAAGCCACCAGGTCCAGGACTCGAACCATGGTTGACCATATTGGAGTGCCTAGCGCCTTAACCACCATGCCACCAGCTGGTCCCAGATTTCTTTACCTTTTAACTCTGGCAGAATCTTAGAAACTCTTCTTGACTTGATTAGCTAAAAGCCTATGGAATCCAGTCCTTATTGTTCTGAAGGGAAAAAAAAAAAAAAACATTGGGGAAAATGTTACTAAGGTACGGTTGACAGGATAGCCTGTTTGTTAATTTGTAAAGTTTTACTATTTTCCTTATGTGAAATTCTACAATAAACACCATGGCAATGGATAATGTGCACATTGAAAATGAAAGCTAGGGAGAACTGTCCTGCACTTTAAAAACACAAGCTGTCACAGGACTGCAAGCAACCAGTTATATCAGATGCTTGAACTCTGAGTGTATGTTTAGCAGCCCAACTTGTAACAATAGAAACACTTCTAAGCTTGGAAGTTTGGCAGGATTTTTGTGTTCCTGTGTTTAAATTGGCACTGTGGTATTATATGAGGATGCCATTTTCTGAACTTGGAAATAGAAGAAGGTGAAGAGAGATTTTACTATAATTCATACATGAGTCCGAGTCTTAGGGGGAAAATAATTTTACTTGGAAATAGAGTAGTAATATTCTTTAAAGTTAATAAATATCCACCCTCTATCTTGGGGATAAGAAATTGCACAACTAAGGTTTTATGGAACTTTGGCTATATTTATATGATTAAAGTGAATATTTTAGCCAAATTGTGCAGAAATTTCAGATAAACACCAAAATTGAAGGGTAGTTTGGGTGTTTTAAGTATTTGACTATATGGATCAAAATGGGCTTTCAATGTCTCTAGTTCAAGTGAGTCAGATTCAGCTACCTCATTTGTAAAGTGGAATTAAGAATAACTTCTGTTGGCTACTACTTAAGGCTCATATGAAGAATAATTAAGATACTGTAGAGAAAGCTCTTTGACAACTTGACAGTGCTAGTTAATTGTCAGGTGTTGGTTAAGTGCAGGGCCTTGTCTATCCAGTTTGTGAATGAAAAGGATTCCTGTCTGTGAGGGATAGGTTGACTAGTTGGGTAGATTTGTACACATATATATATGCCCAGCTATATACATACACACAAACATATAGTGAGATAAAAGTTCTAGAAGTGTAGTCAGTTACAGGAGGAGGTTATGAAAGGATTGGTGTTGTATGGACTGGGTTAGAAGCAGTTTCACACAGAAGAAGGGGCAAATAACTATTTGGCTGGGTGGAAGTAAGTGTATAACATTTCCAGGAAAAAAAACAAAAAAACAAAAAACCAAAAACCAAAACAAAACAAAACAAAAAACAAACAAAAAAATCAACATGGTGGAAATATGCGAAGGATGTTTGGAGACCATGGAGTTGGAGAGCATATCATCATCAGGTTGGTTTTCTTTTTCACTATCTTCCTCCTCCTCTTCCTCCTCCAATTCCTCTTCATCATCATCTCATTGATTCTTGGCTTACTCTGTGCTAAGTTTTTCCCATAGATTAACTCAGTTAAATGTCACAACAACCTCATGAGGTGGGCTCTCTTTAATTAGTGTCCTCAAGACGGACACTGATTCAAGAGATAGAAACTGAGGCTTATGAGAAGTGAAGCTATGTACCCAGGTTGGTAAGAAGAGAGGATGGAATTTGAATGCAGAGCCAGCTCTTAACCACTGCTGAATTCTGCATCTAGTTTGGGAGAGGTGGGAAATGAGATTGGAATGGGAGAATTGGCCAGATTCATGAGGGTGAACTTGGTTCTGTAGCCTGAATTTTGAGAGCAGACATCTGAGGAAGGTTAATCTGGGGTTTGATATGTGGACTGAACTTTGCACATAATTAATAATCAGACCATAGAATGAAATCACCATCAGGCAAGTCTCCTTGAAGTCTAGATAAAACAGCCCAGAACTCAGGACCAGCAGATGAAGTAATGGTTATGTCGCTGGATTCCCATGTAGCTGACTGACTACATAGTTCAAGTTCTGGACCCAGTGGCTTAAATAAACTCATGCTGGGTGCATGTGCATGTGTGTCCAAAATTCCGAGAAGAGAATAGAGGAGAAGGGATTGTGCTATGGACATCCCCCTGAGGGATGACTTCTCACTTTCCCTCTCTATATTTCTCTCTGGCGAGTGCATGTGCCCTATAGCAAAAATCTCTTTAAAAAAAAAAAAAAAGAGTCATTTTTTTAGGAAGTTGAATCAGTACATCATGGAGTTTTGATGAAAGCAGAGTTCCCATTCCTTTATGCTCACTTTGTGTGAGTAAGTTTGATGGTACACAGTCCCGTGTTTATGACGTCACAGATCATCACCACGGAAACATCTGTGCTGCAGCTGACACTGGTTTGTAGCATCACCGAATGTGTCAGGGAGCACAGGAAGCTGGCTCAAAATGATAAGGCTCTCAATAGTGCAAGTTCAAATACGTTAGCAAAAGCAGCCTTGATTGTGGAGAGAAACATAAGCAGAAGCATTCTGGAAAGTTCAAAGCAGGACTTGTGTATTATTAAAGGTTGGACAAGGTTGATTTGGAAATGCTGCTCACATTCAAAACATGGTTTCCTTAAAAAGTCACTATCTGTGCTGCCTTGCATAATGACAGTAGAAATCCTTCAGGAGCAGGGAGCTCATCTTACAAACTGCTTATGGACAATCTTCTGCATAGCTAAGGAAGGCTAGCTGGGGATGTCCATGTGTTAGGGGAGCAATCTTAAACAATCAGAAGCAAAATTGGCCTTAGTTGTGTTTGGTGGTTACTGTGTGCTGAGTAAATGGCAGTTAATCGTGTGACTGTAGAAATGAATAACTTAAAGATAATTCTTGGTCCTCCGAAGACTTATGTAAGTCATATTCTGGTGGGTCATGGTTTGAATCCAGTATATATCCATATTGAGGTTTGGTTTACATGGTACTGTAAGAAATTACAGGGCTTGAAGCCAGCAGATGCTATGGTGGTTAAGGCACTGGACTCCCACATGGCCAATAGTGGTTCAAGTCCAGGACCTGGTGGCTTGCTTTCTCACTACCCCGCTCTCCTATGTGTGTTTGTCTCTCTCTCTGGTCAGCACAAATGCCCTTTAGTGAATTAAATAATAATAATAACAATACTGATAGATAAAACTAGTAATCCTTAGGAAGTTATAGGGGCAGCAGCGGTGGTGCAGCAGTAACTCAACACTTGGTGATGCTGGAACCACCTCGCAAGGTTCTCAGTTTGCACCTGGAGGTCTCCCTGTATAGGCTGGGCAATGACACATGTGTGCCTGTGAGCGAGACTGGCTGAAGCTGGGAGTAGATCACAGTGTGAAGACCTCCTAGGAGGTGCCAATCTCTCTCCTTTTTCTCTATCTCATCCTTTCTCATGAAAGGAATAAAAAATAACCTTTAATAATAAAAGAGAGGGGAACCAGCAGTTAGCGTAATGGCTATGTCGCTGGACTCCCACGGAGTTGACCGCGGTTCGTGTCTCAGACCCGGTGGCTTAAAACTCACGCCAGGCGTGTGTGTGTGCGTGCCCAAGATCCCGAGAGGAGAATGGAGAAGGAATTGCAGCGTGACCATCCCCCCTGGGGGGTGATTTCTCGCTTTCTGTCTCTATGTCTCTCTCTGTCTGTCTGGCGAGCGCACGCGCCCTATAGCGAAAACCTGTCCAAAAAAAAATAATAATAATAAAAGAGAAATTATGCATTTGTTGATGACAATAATAAATATAAAGAGTTATATAAAAATCTGGATTTGCATGTACTCTTGATATTCAAGAGTCAGTAGTGCTGGATTCACTTTCTCAATGGCAGCAGTTAGGTCACACTCAGAAGTTGTGTCCCTTTTGAGTGGGGCCTCACTCCCTGTTGAGCCACACTCACCGCTACCTGCTTTGTATCGCCCTTAGCCCATTTCATGGCCTTCTTGTCTGCTGTGAGCATTTGATTTCTTGTGATCCTTGTTGAAAGTATTAGAGATAAATTATCCCCAGCACAGTTCCTGGCTATGAGGGACCCCATAAATGGTAGCTTCTATTAGTCTTTATTAACTAGGGGCACGGTTATCTAAACTTAATCTTTAAATCAGCACTGTATCTAGTATTGGGTTGTCAGAAAAGTCATGATGCATTTTTTCATAGAAAAACAGAAAAATACATCATGATTTTCCAACAACCCAATAGAATTCCTGAGATGATGGAAGTGTTCTATCTCTGTGTTGTACAATATCAAAATCAGTAGCCCACTAGAGCTATTGATCCCTTGAAATGTGGCTAGGCTAATACAATTGGAAAGTAATTATTAATAATTTTAATTCAAAATTAACTTTAAATAGCCATAAGTAGCTAATGGCAAAGTAAATAAAGTAACGGAATTGAACACCCAATCTGGTGTCCTCATTTAAAATAAAACATGGAGGATACACAGTAGGGATTGTATTTGAGCATGTCCATCATAAAAAAGATGACTTACAGAGGGCTTTATCACTTGGGGTCATTGACCTCCAGAAAGGGAACCACTTCTTATTACCTGACTACAATTCTTGTCAATTTAAGGAGCCATGTATTTTGCAAGATATTGATATGCATGTCAATACCCACAATTATAAGTCATCTTAAGCTCAACTGGGAAGTGTCACTGCTCTCTGTCACCTGACTGTCCAGTTGAGGGTAGAGCTTAAATTTAATGACCATACCTTTGTGTGGAAAAGCTCAAATTATTTGATCAGCTCCTTGACCCCACCATTCATGATGATGGAGTTGAGAGCCAATGTGACTAAGGCGACTATGAGAATCACATGGGCTTCCCATAGATGACAGGAGGGATCCTCTATTCTTAGGGCTGAGGTTCTGTAAGAGCCTTCTCTTGTGATTTCCCTCACAAACATACAGAGCGTATCTAATGATAACGTTACTGTAAACGAGCCTCCAAGTATGATTCTAGAAGATCCCTCTCTCGTGGGACTCATTTATTCATTCGTCGGTTCTTTGCCTGGGAAGCTGATCATTGGCTTTTTCTGCAGAGTCCAACAATAAGAACCCTCTTCTTGTCTTTGTCCCAGAATCCATCGACTAGGTTCTGGCCTATTGTCAATTCACTGGTCTTTGCCTTGAAACTGTGCTCTAGGCCAGCTTTTCCAGCTGATTAAAAAGTAACTTCACAGGGCTAGCAGGTGGCATGGTGGTTAAGGTGTTGGACTCCCACATGACCGACTGTGGTCCCAGTTCTGGACCTGTTGGCTTGAAAATATGCCGTGTGTGCATATGTGCCCATTATCCTGGGAGGAGAGTGGAGGAGAAGGGATTCCAGCATGGCTGTTCCCTCTGGGGGATGATTTCCCACTTTCCCTCTCATTATCTGTCTCTAGCTGGCTAGCGCACTCGCCCTATGGCAAAAACCTTAAAAAAAAAAAAAAAAAAAAGTAACTTTACTGCTCTTAAGGACAAATACACAAGAGGACAAAACAAATCTCAATCTGTTTCAAGATGAAGCACTGAATCACAGCCACGCCTCCCCCAACTGCCTCCAGCACTAAAACAAAATAAGACAAAACAAAAAACAAATCCCAACTCTCTTAAAACAAAAAAAATCTGGGCCACCTGGTGGCATGGTGGTTAAGGCGGCTGGATCCTACATGGCCGACTGTGCGGAGTCCTGGATCCACAGCTCCTGTACATGTGTGCCCGAAATCCCGAAAGGAGAAATGGAGGAGAAGGGATTGAGGAGTGATCATCCGCCCATGGGGGGTTACTTTCTAACTCTCTCTCTCTGTCTGTCTCTGGCAAGTGTAGGCACACCCTAGTAAATTTTTTTTTTTTTAAAAAAGATACCAAAAACCTAAAGAAAATGATAGAAACAGTTGTTTTACCTAGTTTTGTCAAGTGATGACTAATCTCAATCCTTTTGTAATGGAGAAGAGGGACAAAACACAGGTGATTGTCTTCTGCTTGGATGATTTGCCTGATCAGAATTGTGTATCGTCTATTTGTAGAGTCCAGTTCTGCTGAGAGGGTATCATGTCTTCCCATTTTTATCTTTGTGGGCAAATAGCAATGGAAACCTCTGTTATGGCAGTAAATTAGATCCAATAGGAAAGACAAAACCCTCTCACAAAAATGGTAGGTTCTACATGCTTTTGAATTTCTTCTTAGTCAAATTTTTAGCCAAAAATTCTAGTTATTTAATAAAAGACTAAGAAAATATCAACTGAGATCAGCTATCTGAATGTTAAATTATCTGCGTGCATCTATGTTTTTAACACTGAATTTAGTCCCGCTCCAGACATAAGGAGGCTAAAAATTCATATTCAGATAGGAAAAGACAAACCTTGGAGAACAGATGGAGCAGAGTTCAGCATAAAGGTTTAATCCTATCAGGCCGATTCCTGTATGGCCATCTGGATAATCCGGCACACACATTCAAGGCCTGTTAAAAATACGACTCCAGCCAAGATTAACGTCACAGATTTTCCACTAGACTTGCTCATATTTGACTTTATGATTTTTCAGGCCCAGGAAGATTGCTTGTGGATAAAAAAAGACTTGAGTATTCCTTGAAGAAGCTGTTATGGGTGTGTTGTTGTATTTTTTAACCTGAACATTGTTTTCAACAATATTGAATGTCCATTTTTGGAAGGTTATTTTAATTTTATTTTTCTTCCCCCCTGGCTTTCATTCTTCCAACTTTTCTTACAAAAACATAATAAAGGGAATTGGACTAAAATAATTTTGTGCATGAAAGTTCTCCTTGTCAGGAGGAAAGAGTTATTTACTTATTGTATAATCAGAGGCAAGTGAATTTACTATTGTTGCAACAAATATCACAATTGGATGTATGAATAATTCATTTCAAGGATTCTCCCACCATCCATGACAATTTTTCCCCATTGCTTTGCAATGGAGTGGCTGACAATCATCGAACAAGGAAGAAAAAAAAAAAAAAAAGAGAAAAGTACTATTTGCCTTTAACTGCTCTAGGATTAATACTTTGTACATTTAACTTTGGCTTCAGCAGATCAAACATGAGGGGGAAAGCAGTGTATTCACACCTTGAGGTATAAAATCCTGAGCCTCAGCAGTGTATTTAACAAACAAGTTTTGCATATTATGAAACAATGCGATGTGTGCCGTGAAATCAAGACGCCTTCAATAAGTCTTTGGAGTGCAATTTAAAACTTACGAGTACATCAAAATGTCAAGATGTTTCACTGTTAAATGGTTAAATAACCCTGTAGAGTGAACCTGCTTAGAGTTCTGGATCTCAGAGAGACAAACTCAGAAATCCGAAAGTGCTTTCTCTGGAGTGTTATGTATTACACGTGTTGCATAGGTGTTCTGTCCTTCCCCTGCTCAGGTGCTATGTCTGCTGTTGAAGGATTTTGCTTAGGAAGCACAGGTTAGGAAATCTGCAGAAGAGATGGAAAGTAGACCCCACCAGGGCTTGATCTACTACTGAAAAATGGCGTAGTTTGGAACTTAGCCTTCCTCAGACTTAAGCACACCACCAGGTTCATTTTGCCTTACGGGGCTACATTTCCATCTAGTGACTACAAATTGTTCTTTTTCTGTTTCTTTTTTTTTTCTCCTTTTCTGTGAGAGCCATTAATGCTATCAAAGCAAAGGGCTCTCTTGCCAAATGAAGTCACTTTAGAATAAAGGATGAAAAACACTTGAAATTCTCTATCTTCTCATTTAATATTTAATAGGTCTAATTGCATCTGGTATTGAGAAATCTCTATATCATGGGTTACATTTCTCTTTCAAGTGGCAAACACACTATCACACATGCATGCGTGTGAATACACGTATACACACATGGAGATTCTTTTCGATATATAATGTGTCACACTTTGCTGAGTAATATGTAGATATTTGAGTGGACAGGGCAATCCATGCAAACCAATAGCAAAACAAAACAACCTAAAAACCCTAACAAACAATAAAATGCTAACATAATGCAATTATTGAAGAAAAAAAAAAAGAAACAAATTCCTAGTAACTCGTGTTAAAGCAACAGCATGTATTACAAAGATCTGCTACCCCCAGAGTGAGGAAACTGTCCCAACTAGCAGTCTGGGGTGACATTAATGTTCTGAAAGTGAAGTTTGCATGCTATAGTTTGAGAGTTCAGATCAGACATCAAAATTGCTTCTGGTAGCTAAGGCCAGTCTTGGCCAGCCTTCTAACTGGAGGCCGACCCTCTGTCTGTCTCCCTTTCTACCCAGTTACTGGTACTTCCAAGGATCGAAGAAAACAGGTTTTGGTGCTACTGAGCTGTGAACAATCAGGAAAATCACCATTTCACTAAAAAACCAGCAAAAACAGTCATTCAGATTGAGCAGAAAGTGCAGATAACATGTGCCCTGAGTCCAAGGGCGGGGGGCGGGTAGGTACTTTGTGTCCCATCAGCCTCCAGAACAAGGTTGCTTCCAAATACACCATCGCCCGAATCAAGGAGATAAAAGGGAGATTTTATGAGGTCACGAATATCCCGTAGAAATGAGCTGAGCTCATGGTTATAACATTTTCAGCCAAATCTCAAAAATGTGGGACAATAACATTGAAGTCAATGCCTCATTTCTGAAAAGTTTCCCGTTAATATTCATTCCAGGCAAATGAGATACTTAAAAAAAACATTCTACTTTGGAAGCACGGATGCCAAATCCACCTACTCAGTGCGTCTAGCGGGATATGTTAGCAAGCAGCTGAATTGGAAGTTCTGAGGAAAGTTTTACAATAAACTGCATGATCTGAGATGATGCGAGTAGAGAGTATTCTAGTAAATCACTATATCTGGTTAGCGGGGAACTGATAACAGTAATTATTGTTGTATCAGCAAACATTGTACTATGCGGAGGCATCTAGTAAAACAACAGAACGCAAGTAAGCATTTTCTGTGCATTTGGCTGGAAGTCTATGGGGCGGGAACCCATATGGAAACTATGGCTTTAAGAGGGTAAAATGACTGTTTCAAGGTTATCCCAAGTGGTCGATGTGGAATTTGAACAGCTGGAGCTCTTACCCATTTTCAAATGCTCTGATACTCTGAATGTTAAAGGGAACATAATTTCATCTGTCTTTCCTGAGAAGCCAGGAAGGGCTGGTGACAGCATCTTCACTTCCATCCTAAGCATTAGTTATCTGCTTCGTAGAAACACTCATTAAGAGAGTTCTGGTTCATGAAATTCTAGAAAAGGAGAGTTTGCACATTTTTATATACTGTACAAAATTAAAATGGAAAATAACTCTATACCATATCCATTTCAAAGTAGATCATCTTACTGAGATTTGCCATGGCATTAGAAAATGTCTGAATTTGTGCTTTTTACCAACAGATAAAGTGTTAGTATTTCATATGGGATTGGAGAAAAAAAGTCAAACAATGCAGCTCTAATTAAGCTTTCATAATGTCTCACCGACTACTGCACAAGCCTCATTTTGGAGATGAGATATGATAAGTGCTAAACCTGGGTCATCTCAACAGCTATCCGAAACAAGTGAGGTATTGATCACAGTGCAAGAGATTTCAAAAGCCAAAGTAAGAGCAGCCCCAGGACCCTGCTGGTAGCTGCACACACCACTTAATTCACCTCAGTGGGCAGGCACCTCTGAGCTCAATTAACCCTTATTCCCAAGGCCACCCATAAACCCCGAGGTAAACATGGTTCTCCTGGCCCTTGCTTTCTATCAATGAAATAGATCATTTCTATTGGAGGCGGAGGTGCGATTCCAGCTTATAAATTCACCTTGCCAATAAAGAGCCTGATGCTTCCAGTGCAAGTGTGCAGGCCCTCAAATCACAGAACGCTGATTCTGTAAATCAGAACATTTTAAACTGCTGAGGGCATCTGTGATGTCTTCTGCCTTCTGTGGCTATTTGAAGGAAATACGAATGTTCCGGAGGTAGAGCAGGTGATAGCAAATGTCCCCTGGTGCAATGTCTACACACCGAATATTAGTTGTTAAGTATGTACTGGAGGCTGAATGATTTTTTTTTCTTTCTTTTTTTTTTTTTTTTTCCTTATTCTTCCTACTCTTTTCCTTCTCACCACTACCATTGTTCAGAAGCAAATTGGAAATCTGGTAATTAGGCCCTGACTCACGGTGTAGTATTAGAGTCCTGAGCCAAAGTTCAACACCCTGAAATGAAATTTAAACCAATTAATCTGTTAGATTTTTATCGCTTGTCCGTGTTTTCTCAGCAATTCCCCCAGCACGTGGCCTTTGATCAACTCTCATACAAACGCTAAAATGTGTGCCTGCTGCTAGCAAGATGGGAATGGCATTAACATGGTGCTCATAAAACAATCAGAGCAGAGAAGCCCTCAAACAGGCAGGGCATAGTAATATTTAATAAAAGCGCACACATAATCTTCAGAATTAGCATTTTGTGCCTTGCAGTACCTTTGGGAGAAGAGCTTTTATTTGTGGAGTGATCATTATTATAACAAAGAAGAGCTACCTAATAATTTCCACTTTAACTCTGCAATGTGCCATGAGCATTTCAGAGCCATTATGCTAAACTGTGGTGGGGTAATCACGTTATTGTCATAGTTTGAAGGAAGGGAAATCTCCTCTACTTTGGTGGCTGGTGGTGGGGGGAAGGGAGTAAAAGAAGGAGGTTAGAAAAATCCCAATTTTTATTTGAAATGAAATTTAGAACCAGAAATTGGCTTGCTGTTTTTGTGGCTACTCAGAGTGTGAAAATTCACAGGCGAAGAAGAAAACAATCCTTTATTAATTCAACGAAGAATTTGCTTGTAAAGGTGGTTTTGTAATCAAATACTTCCTCTCCCCCATTCCATCATCTTTTCTCAAAGATAAAATTATATTGATGATCACATTCCTGGGCTGCATCGAACTCTTCTATAAATCTTTTCACTCTTAAATTCCATGGACGCTGTCCACTATAACGCTTCAAAATGATTGTTCCCTGTTTTCTCTCTGGGTATTGTGAATGAAAGAGAAACAAGTCTCTAGCTTGTTGTCGGTGCTTTCTGAGCTTTCTCCAAGAAAACAAATCCAAAACGAACGAAGAGAGACTGTCAGCACAGCTGTTTTCGTTTGTTTGTTTGTTTTAGTTACAATTTGTCCTAAAAAGTACTATTATCTCTCACAGAATGAAATGTTCTGCTATTATATAATTTTTTATTATTACAGCATATTACCTTCATGTATACTCATTGAAAAAGTTCAGACTATACAGAAGTTTATAGCCAATAGTCTTCCTTTTCTGTCAAGCCCTCTATAGTCACATTTCCTTTCACAAGAACTCACTGCGGACGGTTTATATACATCCTTTCAGACCTCTATCTGTCATACGTGTTCACATGTAACTGTGCATGCACATACACGTATGCACACACACATATATGTACACTCATGCACATGCAGGTCCATATGTGTCACTTTTTGATTAAGCTCATACTATTCATTAGATTACACATTGCTTTTCTCACTTACAAAAATGTTCTGACATTTTTGCATGTCAGTTTATAGAAATTTTTGTCACCTATTTTTTTTTTTTTAGAGAGATATTTTTGCTATAGGTTACATGCACTCACCATAGAAAAATGAGAAATCACCCTCGGGGGGCATAGCCATGCTGCAATCCCTTCTCCTCTACTCTCTTCCCAGGGCACATGCACATGCCTGGTGTGAATTTTAAGCTTCTGGGTCTCGGACTCGAACTGCAGTTAGCTATGTGGGAGTCCAACAATATAACCATCATGCCATCTGCTGCATTTTTGTTATCCACTTTTAAAAATTTATTTATTATTATTATTATTATCATCATTATTATTTTGCCACAGGGCACATGTGCTCAACAGAAAGAGAAGGAAAGTGAGAAATCATCCCCCAGAAGAATGGCTAAACCACAATCCCTTCTCCTCGTTCTCCTGGGATTTTAGGCACACACGTATAAATGTCCAGCATGATTTTCAAGCTGCCAGATCTGGGACTGGAACTGCAGTCTACCATGTGGGAGTTCAGCACCTTAACCAGATGCCATCTGCTAGCCCCTTGTGTGATCCTTTCTAATGACACTCCTAGTAGTGTCTAGTATGGATACACCATAATTTATTTAACCCTTCCCTGTTAGGTGCACCTAGAATCTTTCATTTTTTCTGTCAATATTGCTGTTAGCATTTAGGTACCCGCACTTTTGGACACAGTTGCAAATATTTTCTGGTCTGCTTTCTGTCTGACAGGTTTGTTTGTGACTGCAATAAAAGTATAAAATAGCAACCTATGAGTTAAACCCATAAATTATTTGTTTAACCTACACATTAAAAAATATATATGGCATTGGTTGCATCATTTAAAGAGTGGAATATTTTACATAAAAATCTGAGTTCTTGGATTCTTTTGAAAGCTCAGAAAAGCCCAGCCCACAGCGGACCTGCATTGTGTGGGTTACGAAGGGTGGAGCGGAGTAGCAGCTGCTGCTTCACATGGGGCAAGTGCAGTTCACCAGCATCCTCGCCACGTCCCATTGCTTCTCTGGTGCTGAGTGTCAGTGGCCTCTCATCTCGTGTGTTCTGGTACCTAGAGCTGCTGTATTCACTTGTGTCTCCTGCCTTGGCCTGTATAGATCTGTGAAATTTTTAAAAAGTTTGCCAGACAGTGCATGCACTCACCAGAGAAAGAGAGAGCACAAAAGTGAGAAAGCACCCCCTGGAGGGTGGCCACGCCTCAATCCCTTCTTCTTCATTCACCTCTCTGAATTTTGGGCACTCTCAAACATGTGCCTGGTATGTTTGTCAATCCACTGGGTCTGGGATTCAAACCCCACAGTCAGCCATGTGGCATCCAGCTGCCTTGACCACCATATCACAGGCTGACACATGGATCTATGAATTCTTAACAATAGCTCTTAGACCTGATTCCCTTTAGCCAATCATACTGTTTACTACGTTGTGTTATTGGCATTTTGGAGTTCTTCATTGAAGGACTATCCCATGCATTGTTGGATACTGAGCACTTTGATTTCTTTATTTATTCGTGTGTGTGTGTGTGTGTGTGTGTGTGTGTGTGTGGGTGTACATGAGTCTGGAGTTTTAAACAATGTTTCACTGTTCCCTGTCCTGCCTCAAGCTCTCAACTGGCTGAGACCACATGCATATGTCAGGATGCCCAGCTTGGATATCTGTTTCTAAGTGTCAATAGCATCTCTTCCCACCCTCCGTCTCAGTGGGGCAGTCCATGATTCTTTTAGAGCTTTCTCAGGACTAATACGACAGAACAGGTGCACAGGAGCATCTTCAGAAAACTTTGAGATCTATACTTGGCAAGGGCTGCACGACTTACCTGTTCCAAGAAGAACACAGAGTCTTTAAGTGGAGCCAATGAGTGGTGTTGGGTGTAGAGGTAGGAGGGGCTGAAGAGTCTCCTATTCTTCCTGGGGTACTTCCCTCCAGGCTTTTTTCTCCAAAACGCTAAGTTGTTGTCACCTATTGTTTCCTTACCAGGTTACTTCTGGAAGCTTGATATTCTTTCTTTCCTCTGATTAGTTGACACACAGCTTTGCTGCTGGACCATTACTCACAGTACTTGAAAACATTACCACTTTTCTTAGGCAGTGTTTAAAAGCAGACACACACTTACATGTCTTTCCTATCCTACAGATAGTAAATGGAAAAAACAGGGAAGGGGTCAAGTCTAAAACCAGCAGGTCTTGACCATAGTATTATAAGGTCTTTCCTGAAGAGGGGTCTCTCAAAGATACATGAACACACCCTTCCACCTCTTTAAATGCCATGGTGAGAAAGCCTGGAGGAGAAGACCATATTTACCTAAAGAAATAGGATAATGATATTAAAAATAATTTTAAAAATAAACAGAAATGCTAAAGCTAATACAGATGATAAACACAAAGACCATTTTGCAGTCTGTATGAGTAATCACAGGGTTAGTATTTAATGACACCATTAGTCTCCACATTTTGCCAACAGGTAGGACTCTCAGATCAGTTCAGTTAAACCAGTATCCTATTCTCAGAAGACGGATACAGCATCACCTTTCTCCTCTACGCTAGCAACTAAGTAAACTAAGTCATACATTAAGATTTGAAACATTAACGAAATGTTTCCAAATTGCTTATAGTTTAAAAAACTTATATTGTTGTTAAATGTAGCTTATTTCTTTTATAAATTGCTTGAAATCATATATTATTCAACAATTAGTTTGGGAGTACTTAATCATACATTTAAACATTTTTACTTTAAAAAAAATTGGCTAAAAAAAATAAGTCCTGGGACCAGCAGTTAGCGTAATGGCTATGTTGTTGGACTCCCATGTAGTCAACCGTGGTTCGCGTCCCGGACCTGGTGGCTTAAAACTCACGCCGGACGTGTGTGCGTGCGTGCCCAAGATCCTGAGAGGAGAATGGAGCAGAAAGGATTGCAGTGTAACCATCCCCCCGGGGGGTAATTTCTTGCTTTCTGTCTCTATGTCTCTCTGGCTGGCTGGCGAGTGCACGTGCCCTATAGCAAAAAAACCTCTCTAAAAAAAAAAAAAAAAAAAAAAAAAAAAAAAATTGGCTAAAAAAATAAGCCCTGGGACCAGCAGTTGGTGTAATGGCTATTTCACTGGACTCCCATGTGGTTGACCGTGGTTTGAGTCCCAGACCCGGTGGCTTAAACTCATGCCAGGCACTTATGCGTGTGTGCTCAGGATCCCAAGAAGAGACTGGAGGAGAAGGGATTGCAGCATGGCCATCCTCCCCTGGGGGTTGATTTCTCGCTTTCCGTCTCTCTGTCTCTCTCTTTCTGGCAAGTGCACATGCCCTAAAGCAAAAACCTCTCCAAAAAAAAAAAAGAAAGAAAGAAAAGAGAAGTCCTATGCCTATAGAACATTGATTATAACCTCTGTGTATGTTAATAATTGTAAAAGGGTTTTCAAGTCAAGTCATGAATCTTTTACAATTTCTTGATTAATTATTTTGTTTTGGGGAGAAAGTAGAAGAGAGAAAAGTCATACCAAGAGCCCAGTTTTAGTTGCAAATGCATTGCTGAGTTCAGCCAACATGAAATGTTTAGTTTGGATATTTCCAAATTTCTGTGCAATTTTTTAAGATGAATTTGAATCAAAATCAAACCCATTCCACTCGTTTGTGTGGTGGCACGTGAGCAATGGTCCCACTGGACTGGGCTTGATATTTTCTTTCCTTCTTGCAAAAGTTAAAGCATTACATTTTTGCCAAATTTGACAAAGTCCAATCATTTTCTGCCAGCTCTTTTTCCCTGTTAAAATTAACTGGTGTTCTCATTGGCTTCAATACTTGGAAAGTCAATTCTGGATACTTAATAAATTTTTTATTAAAGAGGGGGGTCCCATTTTCTCTCCTGTTAGAACATCCCCCTTGCTTTCGAATTTTGCTTTTTGTTGTTGTTTGTAAAAGTGATCGTGGGAACAAGAGCATGGGGTTGTGTAGTTAAAAATATTCAGTGTCACAAAGGTGCTCTCTGAGAGATTTCAAACACATCATCCAACAATGACATTTGTGGCCAGCCATTCTGCTGAAAGTATGCTGTGCTCATTAGGCAAACTGTCTCCAGCCTGTTTGTAATCACAGCATTTGCAAATTCTTTCCCATCTCCACGGGCCATTTTTAATAGAAAGAGAAGAGATGAAAATTTGAAAAGTCGATTCTTGGGTTTTATGCCTGAGAAAGACAACAACAAAGCAAAGGTCTCAGGACTGAGGGGTTCAGCCTGGACTCAGCTATTTTGGTTATATAATTCACCTGGAGTGACCTGCATGTTTGCATCTATAAGATGGGATTTATGATATGCATTTGAAAGGAAATTTAATGATGTTTAAGGAGGAATATTGTACTATGAGTGTTATAGACAGAGGGCGTGGAGCAAGAACCATTGCCTGCTCTAACCTCTTCTCTTTCCTAGCTTCCCATTGGACAGAAATATTTATCCAAACACGTATACTTTTCTTTCTCCAGGAGATACATTTAATTATGAAGCAATTCTATAAAGTTGCCAGTGCATTTCAAAAAGTCACCCACTGAGGGGGGGCTTTCCTAAATTACATTTTATTTCTGTGTTTTATCTCATAAAACTTCAGTGTTGATAAAGATTTGGGTGAAATATCTGCGTCTTAATAGAGACCATGAAAGAATGCTTTTAATATCTGCAGTTGCACCCTTAGGATTCAGGTCCTAACGTGTCTAGCTAATGCTGAGATCTTGAGGGACTTTCTGTAAGTGAAAAGATAAAAGATTTTTTTTTCTTTTTCTCAAGTCTCCCATCATTAAAGTTTGGTTCTAACAGCAGACTCCTTCTCTTTTTCATGTGTGTTGAAAAGCAGCTGCTCCCTGTATCAAAGCCATCAGCCCGAGTGAAGGATGGACGACAGGAGGCGCGACTGTGATCATCATAGGGGACAATTTCTTTGATGGGTTACAGGTCATCTTCGGTACCATGCTGGTCTGGAGTGAGGTAGGTGTTGTCTGAACATTAATATCTAATAGCTTCGTCTAGTCAAGGATACTGTCTATGCTTGAATTTCTAATGGAATGTGTGGAATTTAGTGGGGCCACTCTGGGTGGGCCAGCTCCAGTCTACAGAACTTTGGGAAACTGGAAAAGATGGATTGGGTATACCAGAAGACAATCCTTACTAGGGGAATGACTTTCTTCCGCTGGCCCACATACATTGAGAGAGTATCTGTTTTGTAGTTTGTGTTCTTGAGCTTGCCATGTTGTGGAGGTCCTGTGTAGAATGGGAACTGGAAAGGAGCTACGAAGAAACAAAATGTACAGGAAAAGCTCATTCAGACTTTAGCAAGGTTGTAATCTATGGATATTCTGTAGAACATCATTTGAATGACGGTTGTAACCCAGGTCCTTGACTTAGTCAATGAGTCTTCATCAGCGAGTGAATGACTTACTAGGGGAACCTGGAAGAACCCAGAGCTTTGTCCAGCCCTAGGAATTGATAGCTCTTGGGCCATTCAGTGTGTAACTGCGACCATATGAAAATGACAATGTTCTATTTGTGCAGTGCTTCTCAAGCACTTTGATCATTATTTTAACCTGTCAATTGGTTTGTCTGGCAAGAGTCAGCATTAGCTCAAGATTACAAAACATGAACGTCATCATTCTACAGATGCTCTGGCAAACTTGCTTGCTTTTCTCTTTCTAAATTCCAAGCCTCCATGCTTAGCCAGTGTGCTCACTTCTCTTTCAATTCACCAAAGTTTAGAATAAAAACGATGTTAGGGCTACAGTACCATAGGGTTTATTTATCCCCCTAGCTTTGTAGGTAGTCTCTAAATTGTATTGAGACTTCCAATATGCCAGGCAGTGGCATAATATCATCTCATGCTTCTCTCCACACTAGGAGGTAAATTGTTTTAGCATGTATCCTTTCTTGATAAGCTCCTGAGGCTTCGAGATAAATAGTTACATAACCAGGCAGCAGCCGAACAGAACTTACGGAGTGTAAGTGCTACATATGTGGCCACACAAAGAAATCAGAAGCAGAACTCAAGCTTGAGCTTGGATTTTCTATTTCTCGTTCGACAATAATTGGCCTCCCATGACATCATGGTTAGCCCATCTAGATCTTTTAAATGTGTTTTTTCCTTAAACGAGTCATACAGAAGAGCTGATTAGGACTGTGATAGTTTGGTATATTTATCTTTCCAAAGCAGAATCTGTCCTTCCTTTTAAGTCTTCCATGCATAGTTCTCACTGCCAATAGCCCCCTTAGGCAAGCCCCTTGCCAGTCCATGCTACCCTTGCCTTTGCATGTCCCACTCAGCTGATTAGAAGTGTACCCTTGGCCAGAGAATCAAGTCTCTCTTAAAACTGAGTCAGAGGGACCAGAAGATGGAGTAATGGTTACATCACTGGACTCTCATGTAGTCGACTGTGGTTCAAGTCCTGGACCCAGTGGCTTAAAACACACCAGGTGCATGTATGTGCATGCCTAAAATCCAAAGAGGAGACTGGAGGAGGAGGGATTGCAGTGTGGCTATCCCCCAGGGGGTGATTTCTCACTTTCTGCCTCTCTGTAAGCACACATGCCCTATAGCAAAAATCTCTCTCAAAAATAAATGGAAAAAAAAAAGAATTAAAAAAATATGAATCAGAGATGTGCTTTTCGATCCACCACACTAATTGTCGTTCACATTGGGACTCCAGATGTGAAGGATGGTCTGAGCTCCTCCTGCCCAAAGCACCCTATTCTTTGTTGGAACCATGGCATATTTTGTTACCAACCCTGTGTCTTCATTTTCCTGATGATAACTACCTTCATAAGGATAACCTCTTCTTGGCCTTGTGGGCTGTATCTTCATCCCTTTCTATCCTTTCGTGTGTATCGTGGAAGTTGGGGGAGAGAATGGACAAACATAATGAGGACTCCTTGTTTCATGTCATGGTATTCTAAGTGGGGCCTGAGAAATGAGGCTCCAAATTGGCAGTAAATCTCAACCCTCTAAGAAGAAGGTATGTTAACCCAGTGTCCCCTTTAAAACCTGTACCTGTCTTAGACTAAACAGACCCCACTGAATGTGGAATCACATTCAATTTTAGGAAATCATTCATTCACAGTTAGGCCTTTTCCCTACTCAAGGTTCCCCAGTTTCCCCCAACGCCTCGATTTTTTTCGGCCCTCTTATAGGGACAGCTAAGGGAAGCTCACATCTAACTTAGATTTATCCAAATTACTTCAAAGGATCTGTTTCTGTATCACTACGTTGATGGAAGTCATGGGAAGGAAAGCCATTTAAAGCAAGCCGAGGGCAAACTGTCTGTCCTCCCCCTCTGTCTCTGTGCTGACTACCCTGCCCAGGTCTAAATCTGCCCTTCGCTCTCTCCCAGGAGTCAGCTTGGGTCCATCCCGAGGTGAAAGTGGGGAATGCATGCTCCTTCCTCCACCACGCGTCCCCCCACCACTGCCCTCCTTACAGCTGAGTCATACATCAACTCTGACCCGCTATCCCGGCGGTAACCCACTGTATAGTTTCCTAAAGTATTAGAGCAGATATTCTTTTCAATAAGCACGTCTCCTTCAGCATTACCAGTTGGCTGTCTGGATGCAGGACTTTGGATCGGACTGTTGTCATCAGGACTGTCCTAATGTTCAGCATAATCAGCCTTGCAGAAGTGAATCTTTTTGTGTAATATTCTCAACTATTTCCATATTTAGGTTTTCCCACATGCTGTTTGGCAGACATGATTTTCTTTGCCTTTTCATTCAGGGAAAGAATTTGGTACTTCCCAAATTTAAAATTTCATTGTATCATGGTGGGAAATGTAGGAATATCTCATATATTCTAGGGTTTCTCATGGTAGGTACTTTTATGGGCATGACTTTATTTAATTGTCCTGAAAACATTGTGTTTGATAATCTCATTATTCTCATTTTATATATGAGTAAACTGTCAGAGATTAAGAAATTTGCTTAAGATCACACAGCCAGATAGTGCTGATGATTGGATTTAAACTGTTCTGTACATTTTTTGAAGGAAGTGAATGTTCTAGACAGTAAGAGAGCAAATAGAATCTAGAGAGGAGGAAGACAGATTAAAAAAGAAAGAAAGAAAGAAAGAAAGAAAGAAAGAAAGAAAGAAAGAAAGAAAGAAAGAGAGAGGAGATGCAGTGGACCCACAGTAGAAAGTAGTAACAGCAATAGTAGTGATGACTATGGTGGTTGTTTTTAATCAAATAAAATTACATGAGTGCTTTTTTTAAAAAAACAAACCAACCAAAAACAAGCTGAAGGCTGTTTTTCAAGACCTGCATTGAGTAGAATCAGAATCAGAATCTGATACTATGACTATTTAAGAGAAGACATCTATGGAAAAAGCTATAGAAAAATGCAGAGGGGGACTTATATTAGCTAGTGTTCATTGAACGTATACTTCCTGCTGTGAAATAGCCTGTTTGGTGTGGGGTTCATGTGAGCCTTACTACAACTGTATGCAAAGTTGTTCTCATTTTACTCAGGAGGAAATTGGAGCTTAGGGGAATTACAGAACTTGTTCAGTCCTCGAGTAGTACAGATGGGATTGGAACCCAGACAGTCCAACTTCAGAATTCCTCTTCCTAACCTTCCATGATGTACCCTATACAGCCATTTTTACTCTGAGATTTCACCTCATCAGACCAGAGTGTTATATTCACCTTTGCCATTGATGCCTTGTGCCGGGGCTATCTTAACAGTTACTGTCACCTTGCAAGGTAAGGTAGAATGGACATGTAGAATCAGAGAGGAAAAAGGAATTGCCTTCATTTTCGAGTCCTATGTGTTTGTGGGTGGAGCCACTGGTTATGGGAAGAATTTATCATTAGGAAATAGAGGAGACACACCTTGTGCTAGGGGCAAGATCAGTTTGGGCCTCACCTAGGTTGGACCCTATTTATTTAATGTCCTTGCCACCAGACCACGTGATCTGGAGGTATACACCATGTCTAAGATCCAGTCCTTTCTCATTTTAAGTAGGCTTTTTAATCACTTTTCTATTTCCTCAATCTATAAGCCAGAGCACCCTGGAAGCAGGCTGGTGGACCAGGACAAGCAGAAAGCACTGTAGATTAGCAGCTGATGCTATTATTCGGAGTCTTTTTTTTAGCCAGAGAATTTAAGAACCAGAGAAAGTAGGGCTGGCTTAATTTACCCTCATCTGTGCTCTTCCCCTACTAACCCCACCTTGGCAAATGAGCAGTTCAGTTTAGTTCACTGATTGCCCCGGGGATAGGGGTGGGGCAGGTGGCTGTCCCTGCTCCTAAGTGCTGTTCCTGCCAGAGCCCCAGTGTGTGGCTTTCTTGTGAATTTGGGTGGCCCCTGTTGTTGCTCTCTCTTCTCCTTTTTTCGAAAGTAAATTATGTTACTGATATTCTTGTGCTCCTTATGCTGTCTTACTCCAAAAGACTTAAAAAAAATCTTTACAATATCTTATATATAAACCTAGGAAAACCATTGGCGGATGTGGGCTACTGTGCAATGCAGACAGAAGATGCTCTCGATTATTTTGCTTTCTCCCCAGCATGTGATTTGGAGCATGGAGAAGCTCCTGCTACTGGTTTGCAGAGCTCATTGTTATTTTAAAACCTACTTCTACATTTCTCTAATTTCTAAACAATGAGTACCGGTTGGCTTGTCTGCTGGTGTCTAACACTGGGATAGGTACCGCGGGTAATTAAAGTTGGACTTTGTGGAATCCAGTGTTTTATTTGGAAAGACAACTTGCTCTCATGAAGCAAATTAGAGAGTTACATAATATGTTTATATAATCCAGTATTAAATTTATGGTTTAAAATTCAAGGCAAGGTTCTAGAAGGCAGAGAGAGTGGGATAGACTCAAGTAGACTGCTCAAAAAATCAATCATGTTCCTACTACATATGGATGGATTACTGATCTGGGCATTGTAGACTCTCATGGTCCTTTTATTTAATCACAGAAATGTCTGAAAGAATGCATACAGCTTAAGATATTTAAAGTGCCTGTTAAAACAATCGTCAGTGGTGGGATTGGTGGGGAGCAGAGGCCAATATTCCAAGTGAGGGTTTAGATTGCATGGCGTGACAATGAGCCAGGAGCTAGTGAGAGCCCTGGATGCTAATTGCAGTCCTTCCATTACCCAGAGGATCTAGATTTAGTCAGTGCTGGTCACTGGGCCTTGGTTTCTCCATCTGGAATGGGAACTTAGAGTAAATCCTCTTTGAAATCAGTGCTACATTTCTAGTCATTTCTTCTTTTATTTTTATTTAAAATTTTTTTATTATTATTCATACAGATCCTCGTCAACAGATAATAAATCCTATCTATGTCCCACAAGTGTCTTACATCTCATCTTCCCCTCAAATTTCCTACACTCTTCTTCTCCCACATTCTATTTCCACTTTGTCTCTATAGTGTCCATTACAATTTTCAATACTTTTATGTTTTCCAGTCTTTCAGTCTCTACCATAGAGTGCGGACAAGTGGTATATGTTAATTGGAGACATACAATGTCTCTCTTTCATATCCTGTTTTAGTGAGAGTTTATTCCCCCAAGAATCTCTTTCACATAAGAAGGAGGCAGTGATGGTGGGTAGAAGCAGCTTCTTTTCTTTCACGATTGTTCTTAGAGCGTACTCACAATACACAAATATCATGTTCATTTGCAAAATTATACTTTGAACTTCATCAAAACAATTTAATGAGCCACAAAATTGGATCTCCTTATTGATACATCTTTAGTCAATAGTTTTAGTCTATGCATCAGATTCTAGCATCTGATATTAATCTGAGACTTCCACCACAGTGTTGCCCTAATCCATCTTCTGGATTATTCTATGGAATACTAGTTCTTTGGAATATTAACAAATACCTTCTGGGAGACGAGGGAAGGAGATTTTTCGCCTTAAGTTTGGGAAATTTTGAGAAATGTTGAGTCAAACAAAACCAACTAGTTCTTATTCCAGGTATTTGTACAACTTTAGAAGTGCTAATATGCACTGTGAATTCTTTTTTTTTTTTTTTTTTTTTTTTTCTTTTTTTGGAGAGGTTTTTGCTATAGGGCGCGTGCGCTCGCCAGACAGACAGAGAGAGACAGAGAGATAGAAAGCAGGAAATCACCCCCCAGGGGGGATGGCCACGCCGCAATCCCTTCTCCTCCATTCTCCTCTCGGGATCTTGGGCACGCACGCACACGCGCCCGGCGTGAGTTTAAGCCGCCGGGTCCGGGACACGAACCGCGGTCGACTACGTGGGAGTCCAGCGACATAGCCATTACGCTAACTGCTGGTCCCTTTTTTTTTTTTTTTTTTTTTTCTTTTTTTTCACTGTGAATTCTTAAGATGCAATATTCAGTGTGTCCCCAGCTTTGGTGACCACAATGGTCACAAATTGTCAAAAGCACCCTCTTTTTAAAGATCACCTTACATGAGGGTATAATGATGATGACTGAAGTGCATTTTAATTTCATGTTAATGAAGCCAAACCATAAAATTCAATCATGGAGTAGTATAGATGTGGGAAATAATTTTAGAGTGTCGTTCAGATTAGGCCAGGAATGTATAAAACCATTATTCTCTAATACTGCAAGGCTCAGAATTTCCCTCATTTTTGCATCTGTTTTTAATCAGTGCATACTTGGCATCAGATGCCATGTGATTTGCAGGACAGCGATATTTGAAGATTGCCCATACCACTTGACTCAGATGGGAGGAGCCCAAGTTTCACCTCTGTATGAACCAATTAGCCTCACCCAAAGACTATATATTGTCTTCTTCATCCAAATGGACATTGTCTTCAGCTGCATTTTCAGAGATAGAAAATGAAGTCAAAAGAAACTGCTGGGGGAGACCTGTGGGAGAACATAGTTGTGTAAATGGTAGTTTGGGGGAGCTGAGAAACAATTTTGCCATTTGAATTAAAAAATTGGAAAACAAGGTTTTAAATGCAGTTTTTGGTTTCTTTCTTCTGTCTATCTCTAAGTAATATACCCATTCATACACATACCTTGGAAGAATGATTATACATTAAAAAGGAGTATTTTCCTTGGGACGAGCAGATGGCATAATGGACCTGGTAGCTTAAAATTCATGCTGAGCATGTGTGTGTGTGTGTGCCCAAAATCCCAAGAGAAGAATGGAGGAGAAGGGATTGTGGCATGGACATTCCCTAGGGGGAATGGGGATTTCTCCTCTTTCTATCTCTCTGGTGAGCACATATGCCCAATAGCAAAAATCTCTCTGAAAAAAGAAAAGAGCATTTTCCTCTCTGTGATATTAAAAAATGATGGTTACAACACATACATATATCTCTCTAGAACCTCCCCAAGCCCTTTGCCTGGTTTTGATTACCAAACCAGAAGTAGAATCGCACAATTTTCAGGGCTGTTTTTTTGGTTTTGTTTTGTTTTATGCTAGAGGGTGAGGGTGTGTGTACTTGTTAGAAACAGAGAGCAAGGCAAGCAGCAGATGGTGTGATGGTTAAGTCACTGGATTCCCACATGGCTGACTAGGGTTTGACTACTGGACCTGGCAGCTTGCTTTCTCACTTTTCCTCTCTGTCTTTTTCTGATGACTACAATGAGTTAGTAATAATAATGATGATAATAAATAAAATAAATAATTCTTTTTTTTTTTTTTTTTTTTTTAGAGAGGTTTTTGCTATAGGGCACGTGCGCTCACCAGAAAGACAGAGAGAGACAGACAGAAAGTGAGAAATCAGCCCCTAGAGGGGATGACCATGCTTCAATCCTTCTCCTCTCAAAATCTTGGGCACGCGTGCACATGCACCCAGCGTGAGTTTAAGCCACCGGGTCCAGGACTCGAACCGTGGTCGACTACATGGGAGTCCAGCAACATAGCCATCATACCAACTGCTGGTCCCAAAATGAATAATTCTTCAAACAAACAAACAAACAAACAAAGGAAGAGGCTAAAGCATTCCCTATGGGGAATATTCATGCCACAATCCCTTCTCCATCTCTTCTTCCTTTCAGGATTTTGAGCATGTACTCACACATACCTGGCATGTTTCTCAAGCCATGAAGTCTAGGACTCAATCCATGTGGTTGGCCATGTGGGATCCAGCTGCCTTAACCACCATACCACAGAGCTGGCCAAATTCTCAAGGCTTTGAAAACTTTTCAGTCATCAAGGACAGCTTTTTTAGTCTGTGATAAAAAGAGACTCCAGACTGGTATAGTGACTTGTCCTGGTACAGTGACATATTCTCTGCTGAGTGCTGGGATGATAGCCTGGTTCTTTGATACTCCACTCCACCCCATTCTACTTCCTGTTGTGCCACACTTTCTTATGAAATTTCCAGTCCTTGAACAATCTCCCTTATATTTACCAAGCCTCCAAAATTTTTTACATGATGGCTCCAGCACTCTCACGAGTGTTACCTTGTGCATGAGATAACGTTCCACTGAAATCAATAAGACAGTGAAGAAAGATGGAGAAAGACATTAGCTCAAATATCGTTTCCTTCAAAATTTTATAATAGAATTATATAATACAACACAGATAATTATCCACTTATTTTACTTACATTGCTTACATGTATACCTTTTATTCAAAATTGCAATATATTAAATACATAGATTTAAAATAAGTCATGGCTGCCTAATTTTTCCTAAATATATGTTTTAAAGTCTATATTGAACCTGTACTTACTATGTTTTCTATGGAAACTCCTTGATACGAAATTGTAAACTTTACTTGTAAAGAATAAAAAGGGTAGTTTGAATCAGTTACATTAAACTTTGAATATGACTTTGAAGAACAACTTTCAAGCCCAAGTAATTTTATGGGAAATCATTTCTAAAGGAGCTAGCATGTTAAAAGAAAAAAGATAAAATGGTCTAATGGCCTTTTTAATGTGGTTATGTAGTTGAAGTCATGCTCACTTTATTTGTAAAAATGCTTTAGCCTATGTTTTTATTTTTAATGACTAAGGCACTTGAAATCTATCCTCTATGTTGATAGTCATAGGATATAGTCAGAAAGAACTCCAGGAAGACATTTTCAGCTCATTTTTATGGTATATCCTCGAAGTACACGTATATACCTATAACTTGGAAATAGAAACCACAGGAGTGTGATGCATTTCTAATTTCATTAGGAATCAAAGATAGAATTCACACCTGGCTGCAGCCATGTGACCGTTAGGAAGAAAATGGCCGTCTATATGGTACTGTATTCCTTTCATATGTGTGTTCAGTGTTGACAGCTAGAATAGCTCCCCAGTGCCCTGAATTGAGGCCCACACTGGCTTCTACATTCCTAAAACCAGACCTCCCTATTTGGAATTCAAGCACACCACCTTAAGGCTCTAACCTTCCTTTTTAACATCCTCACCCACTATTTATTCATCTTAACTTACGTGCTAGTCACATATTGGGCTGTCTGGAAAGTCGTGACATGTGTTTGCATGGAAAAATGTGTCATGACTTTCCCAGTGACTTAATAGAATGATCAGCCTGTAGAGATTTCTTGCTCCTGGATTCTTTTAGCATATATATAATTTTTTTCTTTGTTCATGATAGATGAGTGTGTGTGTGCTTGAGAGAAAAAGAGAGAGGGAGGGAGAGGAGCACGCTCCATATGGTCTGATCACGCCACGATCCTCTTCCTTCAGTCCATTAGCTCTTGAACACTTTTGTGTATGCCTGGCATGTTTCAGGCTGGCCAGATGGGGGATTCGAATTGCAGTTGCCATGTAGGATTTGTTTTTTCTTGAGCAGTGCTTTATGGCTGTACCATGGAGCTTTGCTCCTGTACTCTTGTCTTGCTCATGCCAATCCTCCCAACTAAATGCTTTTTCCACCTCTGTATGCTCATATCCTTCTGTCCTTTTCTTAAAGGAAGATCTTGTAAAATAGAGTCTTTCCCTGTGACAGCTTTCCTCACACTTCCACGTATATTTTCTCTTTGGTCTTGATTCCTGCCTTGCCTTATCTCTACCATGGTTTCCTCCTTATACAGTTTTATGTTTAATCATTGTGATTTAAGGACTACTCTTCCTCTTTCAGAGAGGATTCCTGTTAAATTCAGTTTAGCCTGTCATAATGTTTAGCACAGAGCCTTGTAACATCAGAGGCACTGATGACAATTTGTTAAATAACACTATTTCCCATTCATTCATTCTTTTATTCATTCATTTATACAAGTACTCCTTACTAGTGACTATTGTAAAAGGTGATGCTTCAAAGGATTACTACTAGACAAATAGTGCAGTTTTTTTTTTTTTTTCATGCATGTGTGGGTAGGTAGTTTTAAATTTATGAATTGTGTAATAAGTAAGCATATAAATACCTTAGTGTAAATCTATTGGTAATAGCGAGGGTTAAATAGTAATAAAAGTAACACTTTTTGTGTGGTAGACAGGGATGGTGTCTTTTCTTAAACTCATTACAGGCCTTAATGTCAATTAACACTTACTAATTAGATAGTAGTCACCTCCTTTGTCCTATTCCCTGGCCCCCCACCCTCAACCCATAATGAAACTGAAAGTCAGAGAGGTTGAGTGACTTTTCAAAGGTCCCACAGCTGGTTAATTTGTAGAGCCTGGATTTGAATCAAAATCCGTCTGACTCAAGAGCCATCTCATCTCAACCATGTAGTATGAAAATAGGAAAACTCAATTATCCAGGGAAGTGTTATAATAACTTCAACTCTCCAAAATTTAGCATTAAATCAAAGCCAGGAAAAAAAAGGAAATAAAAGACTTTGGGATAACCAGAGCAGTACATTTTAACTATTCTATCTTTTCTCCTAGGCCACAGCAGATCAGAAGGAGCAAACTAGAGTATGGGGAGTCCAGTTGTTAGAAATAGACTTAGTGACAGCTGATGTCCTCATGTGTAGGGCAGAAATGGAAAACTTAGAAAACAGATTCACACAGTGTTACTGTGCAGCACATTAATTATTGTCTGTAATGATGGTGGCCCCGAGTCATCAAGAAAGAGCTGGCGAGTGTAGTCAGTACATTCTGTTTAAAACAGCAAGATGTGTGCAATGCATCCTTGAAAGACTTCCAGCAGAAATCAGACATAGCAGTAGGGCCATAATGTTTAAGGGGTTTTGGCTTCAGTTTTCTGTAGTTATGTGACATCTTTTATTTCCTGAAGGACCATGTTAAATGAGGAATTATTGACTCTATATGCAAGTGTCAATGGATATAGTATGCAAATATGAACACCACAGAAATATGCTGGAATGAAATCTGTCTGTATCATATACCTTTGCTATCTTTTTTTTTCAAAGACTATGAAAGTATTTTTGTGAAAGGTGAATTTATTCCCTACCTAATTCGTCTACCAGTCTTTCAGCACTTTTCTTTTTTCTTTTCTAATTCCATAGGCAAAGATGCCCTGAACTGCTAACTTTGATAAAAAGCATTTATCTACTTTCTATAAATGCATATGGTTTTCCTTTTTCTTTTATGTTTTAATTTTCAAGCAAGCAAGCAGAAACACAAGACTCTGAGGTGGGCGAGAGTAGGGAATGATGTTCCTTCTTGACCGAATTTAGAAAAACAAGCTTTGAGAAAGGGCTCATTGTGCAGTTTCAAACCACAGAGGCTGGTGTGCTGGTGTCGATCCCCTCCTTCTGGAATACCCTGGACCTCAGGAACTCACCAGTGCTTTTCCAGCTCCCAGATGGTCAGGATGGGATCCAGTCTTTAATGAGGCCCAATTGGCACAAAATCTACATCCTGGGAAAAGAGCTGGAGAACATTTATTTAAAAATTAAATTACAAAATAAATAAATAAATAAACCCACAAAACCAAAGGTAGTTGAAGTATAATGTATTCATTTTAGTCTTTTTATCCCAAATCTGTTATTTTGAAAGATGATCTGGTGGCCGTTTTGTTTTGTACAATTAACTGCATTGATTTAGGGATCTGGTTAGCTCCCTGGTCAGAATCGGCCTGTATATTTTTGTGAATGCTTGATGAGAATTCCAGGAAGTTTTATGGTGGCAAAGGAAAACTTTTTTTTAAGTGTATTTATTTATTTATTTCATATGAGAGAGAATGGGAGAGAGAGATACACCCTTGATAGGCTCTTTGTGTTGTGATCGTCCCCAAATCCCTGCAGCCACCCAGAATCCCAGACACGTCTGTGCCCATGCCTGGCATGTCCAGATACCCCTGATATATGAAACCAGAGCCTTTCCATATGGCCTCCAACATCACACAGCGGCACCCCTACTGCCTATGCCACCATGGCTGAGCCTGTTTGTATTTTTAGTAAAAATAATTCTGAATGGAATGGAGTTGACTATTTCATTTTTGTAGATTTATAAGGAGTCCTATTAAATCTTTATCTTAATTTTAATGTTGGTTAGTGGCATCACTATATTCATTCAATGTTCAACAAATATTTGAGTGCATACAAGTTCCAAGGCCCTGTTAAATACCGAGAACACAGTGAAAACAAGGAAGGCAAACTATGTCTTCATGGGGCTCATATTCTACTTGGGAGAACATGGATAATAAAATAGGAAAATTATATCTGTATCTCTCTACTCTCTGTGTCTATGTCTATATCTATATTGAGGGAAATTTCAGACAGTGTTAAGGAACATTGCTGATGATTTAAAAGCTAGGTTTTAAAAACTTCTATTTGACTCAGTTCTTTAGACTAGTTTCAGAAGTGTCCTCTGACATTCATACATAAAGTTTATCTTTGGGGATTCATGTGACCCTGCATACTTTGCTAATCACTGGTTTAAAGTTATTTTCTTGAAAGGACAAAAGGAAACCAGAATGTTTGTGAAACAGTAAATGCTTCCACTGGCTTTCTCTCACGTTCCCTGAGAAATCATATACTGTTCTGAGACGAGCAGTTCCTGGGAATGAAAGAATCTGTTACGAAACCCAGAGAACTCTGATTAGAGAGCAAACCAAAATACACTGAGGAACTCTGGAGAAGAGTGTGTATCCTCTGATTTATGTTGTATCTACTTCAAGGGAATTAGAGCTATAATACAGAGGATCAGCCAGTACAGTCACCAAGCATATATGTACACTTTTTATATTTCAGCTTCCTTGAGGGTCTTGTGAAAATAGTATTTTTTTAAAGGCCATGTCTAACTACAAAAAGCTGAATGTTTTGGAGTAGAAGAAAGACAAATTTTCTCACTTGGTCAGGTTAGACTACTAACTCTGTAGTCTCTCTTTAAAAATCCTTAGTTCCATTTGGTTTCAAAGCTTTAATTATGCTTTTATGTTACAGTTTCCTTATTTAAGTGTCTCTTACATGTCCATCATTTAGTACCCCCCCGCCTGTCTCAAAAGAGATGGATATTATTATCCTAATTGAGGAGGAGGGAGAATGCTGTGAGAATTATTAATACATAAATTAAAAAATTAATCTGGAAAGTGCTTTAGAGTCCCTAGAGAAACTCTACCCAAACACAAAGCACATTTAGTATTATTGTCAGTACCTCCACAGAGTAGATAAGAGCTGTGCAGTATCAGCTTAGTAAACTGAGGTATAGGTGGTAACAACGAGTAAATGGGCTAGCATGCCTTAAAATTCAGACCCTTGGGTGGATAACCCTAAAATCCACTCTACCAGTGACCCACTTCAGGCTTTTTCTAGTCATAAGTGTTAGTTATTTTTGTATAGAATAATTTTTCTCTTTATTTCTTTTTTTTCCTTCTCCTTCTCCACCTTCTTTTCCTTTCTCTTTTTTTTTCTTTTTAGTATAAAATGTGAAGTTAAAATATTAAATATTAACATGAGTAATGAAAAATCAGTGGTGTGCTTTCTATTAACCCTAGCTTTTTTTTTGTTTTGGCTTAGTGACTTGGAATGTCAAATTGCATTTATTTTATGTAGTCCTATTGGTTGAAAACCATGTATAAAGGCTTACTTGGAATTGCTTTTTGTTTTGCTGTAGACTCATTTTTGTCTTACCTCTCAAGAGTGGGAAAGGTTGTTTGAATTACCTACTATGTTCCTAGGTCCTTTGACAGTATAGAAGACTGAGAATACAGTTCATGTTCTTGAAAGTAGAGGGAGAGTACAAAGTCCATGTACCAGGGATTATGGAGAAACAATAAACAATTGCAGAGACAGTTGTGGTTACGTAATGGTGTTCGCTGGTCAGGCCAACTTGCTGCTTCTAACTGTTCCTTGATCATATTTTTAAACTTTCTTTGAGCTCCTTTTCCTCATCTATGATTCTGCTAATAACCATATCCACTCCCTAATACTACAAAATATAAATCAATGAAAGAGCATCACACCATGTTCAGCTCATGGTAAGGAGGCAATGAAAGGTCATCATTGCTGAAGCCTTCCTTGATCAAGGTCATTACTGTCATCAGCTCAGTGAGAACTAGAGTAATGCAGATAATAAATACTAGTGACTTCTGGAGGAGAAAGAAATTTCCAAGACTTACCCTTTTCCCTAGAAGTCTAAAATGTGTTTCCATTAATGATTTTAAACACTAGGTACATCCATTTACCTACCGTATGGCTTTGTAGAAACCGTTTAAAGAGTTGTCCTCTCTTGCGGCCCTCTTCTGGGCTCTCAGACCTCAGTTTGCCTCCTTGGAGTTCTGCTTCCATGCACACACTACAAGACTCAGCATGCATCTTCTGTCCTGACTGCAGTATTTCCTTTAGAAAGGGCTTCACTCTACTGCCTCCATGTCTGGGTGCCATCTCTCTTAGGCCACAGCAGCTTCACGCTGCCCTCAGTGGCCACAGTGAGCCTTACCTGTCCCACTCCATGAGGTTCTTTTGCTCTAGTGCTCTGAAGTTGGAGAAGAGAAAATGCTTATGTGGGCAGCTTGGAGGGAGCAGAATTGTTGCTGCTGGCATATTCTTGGCATACGGGCAGCCTCTCCTAGGGTCTGTCAGAGATCATGTGTGTTTCACCCATTTGTTTCCCCCTTAATTTGCTATAGGGCATGTTGCTCGCTGGAGAGACAGAGAGAGAGAGACAGAATGAGGGAAAGTGGGAAAGCATTTCCCAGGGGGATGGCTTCCTACAATTCATTCTCCTTCATTCTCCTCTTGGGATTTTGGATGTACACACACATGTGCTTGGTGTATTTTTCAAGCCTCCAGATCTGGGACACAAACCACTTAGTCAGTCATATGGGCCCCAGCACTTTAACCACCACACCACCTGCTGGCCTCCATGCGTGTTTCATCTTAATGCTGCACTTCAAAATTATTTTTTCTGATTATAATATTAATGCATTTTTATTGTTAAGAAATTGGAGAATTCAGAAAAAGATGCAGGAGTAAATAAAACTATCCTTGATTTTACTCATAGAAGTAACTTCTGGTATTGTTTCGATGTTTTTCCTTTTCTTTTCTCCCATTCAAATATATATCGAATTCTTATATAATCACATGTAATATATACTACCCCAAACTGGTATTGTTTTACTTTTTATTTTTAGTGATTTATTTTCTCATAAAAAAGCAATACCTGCATATATACCCATGTATTTATTGCAGAATTATTTAGATTATTTCCCGTGCAGGTCATGTGACTTTACATGTACACAAACATACACACATAGAAAGAAGAGACAGAGAGAGAAGATAAATCAGGTCTAATGTTTTCAGTCCAGAAATAAACACTCAATGTTTACTGTAGATCTTTTGTGAGATATTTTTTAAGTATTGTATTTTAAACTTTTCTTCTTTATTTTCTCTTATCACTTGTTATGGGAGTCACAGGCCTTTATACATCCTCTTCTTCCTTACCCCTAAGATGAAATGTAAGCAATGATTCCATACTCATTTGGGATCTGAGTGCTGAGTCAGCTGGATAATTCCTATTAAGAGCAACTTAGAGTTTATTATCTGGTTAAGAACAGTGAGCAGAACCAGCAGGTGGCGTGGTGGTTAAGGTACTGAACTCCCACATGGCCAGCCACGGTTTGAGTCCCCAACCTGGTGGCTTTTTTCTCACTTTCCCACTCTGTCTCTGTCTCTCTCTGATGAGTACTCATGCTCTCTAGCAAACTCAAGAAAAATGATAATAAATTTAAAAGATTTTTTTAAAAAAAAAGTACAGTGAGCTTTTATGGATAAGGATTATTATGCCTAGTGGAATAAAAAATATAGTAGAATTCTGGCCTAATTTTATATGTATTTATTGCAGAAATAATTTGAACATATCTTGTATGGAAGGCATTAAGTGTGACTTACATTTGTATTGAGGATATAAATGTGAATTAAACCCTGTTCCTCATCTCAAGGACTATCTAATTGGAGAAAGATAGGTAGGAAAAGTTTCATGGCACAAAACAAAATAGGCTACTAAATGTTATACTATAAATTGTATACATTTCTACAAAGATGCAGGTGACTCTAATGATCAGATAAAACTCGAAAGAGAGAGTATATGGTCTCAATCTTAAAAAAAAAAAAAAGACTATCAGGGGACCAGCAGTTAGCATAATAGTTATGTCGCTGGACTCCCATGTAGTCGACTGTGGTTCACGTGCTGGACCCGGTGGCTTAAAACTCACGCCGGGTGCGTGTTCGTATGTGCCCAAGATCCCAAGAGGAGAATGGAGGAGAAGGGATTGCGGCGTGGCCATGCCTCCTGGGGGGTGATTTCTCGCTTTCTATCTCTCTGTCTCTCTCTCTGTCTGTCTGGCAAGCGCATGTGACCTATAGCAAAAAAAAAAAAAAAAAAAAAAAAAAACCTCTTCAAAGAAAAAAAACAAAAAACCAGACTATCAGGAGGGGAATGTTTAGCCAAGGCATGGTATAAAGAAAGCAAAGATATTAGTCAAGGGGTGGGATGTTTTAAAAAATTTTGTTTAATTCTTCATACAGTATATGTGCATGCATGAGAGAGAGAGAGGCAGAGACACCCTCTACAGGGTCTGGGAGCATCATGAGTCTCTTTTTTCAGTCTACCAGTCCCTCCGGTCCTAGGTACTTGCATGTGAACCTGTTGTGTTTCTGACTGACCTGGCTGGGAATTTGAACCTCAGTTGCCATGTTCTCTCAAGTAGTGCGAACCCATGATCCTTGAAGCCAGTCTGGGTGTGGAGTTTTCATGTGTCTACATGCTCTTCACTGGAGGATGTGGAAGATAAAGTGGGAAGGAGACTAGGAAAGAAGGCTGGTTGTCAGGCCTTAGAGCACCCTGAATATTGTTATACCACAGAGTTTAACTATATGGTAGGCAAAGAGGGCAGTTGAGAGTGTGAGTGAGGGCATGGCATGAGATTGGATCTGAAGAAGATAATCTGGTAGAGAAAGTAGAAGTGGAGAGAGACCATTAAAAGACTATTATAATATCAGACTAGTCCAAATAAGAAAGGGTAAAAGCCTTAACAGAAGAAAGTGGAAAAACGAAGAGGGGTCAGTGGCTTAAGTAGGGGCAAAATCGCCATGAAAGTAATTTAAGGGGGAAAAGAATAAAGATAATCTCAAGCCTACTATTTTAGATGAGTCAGAGATAACATTCCTTTAAATGAGAGCAGGAACACAGGAGCAAGAAATACATTTAGAGGTAGTGAGATACCAAGTTTAGTTTGGGTCATGATAAGATTGAGGTAACAAGAAGAAGGTGGAGATTCTGGAGATTCTGTTACTCTGTTGCTAATGAAAGTTTGATGCTTCACCAGAGAGATCAAATCTGTTGGTATGGATTTGGAAATTAGTTTATGCTGAAGTGACTGAACCAATGAGAAAACTAAAGAATTCGAAGCCATGGATTGCAGGTGGCATGGTGGTTAAAACGCTGGTTTCCTGCATGGTTGACCATGGTTCGAGTCCTGGACCTGGAGGCATAAAAGTCACATCAGCACGTGTGTACATGTGCACAAAATCCCAGGAGGAAAATGGAGGAGAAGGGATGGCGGCATGGCCATCTCCCCTGGGGGATGATTCCTCACTTTCCCTCTCACTGTCTTTTTCTCTCTCCAGTGAATGCATGCCCCCTATGGCAAAAACCACACATACACACACACAAAGTGGTGACTAAAAAGAGAAAAAACTGGGACAATGATGTGAAATTTCTATGTAACATATGGAGTTTAAAAAGAAAAGTGGAGTAAATGAGCGAAACCAATGAGTAGGAGAAAGGCTCTAGAAAACACTTACAAGCATAAGACATTGGTTTTCTTCCTGGTGTTTCAAAGGATATTCGTAACTTCCCTGACCCTCCGGTTTTCTCATCCAGAATACATACAACACATATACATAGAAAACAGTGAAGGTGAAAGTGCTTTGGTAAATTATCAAACACTTGGCAAGTCTTAAGTCTTATAATTAGTGTCATACAAATTAAAGGGGAGATTTCTAAGAAGGGAGAAAGTACTGTCAGATGCTGCAGAGTTTCAGGAAAAATATTTATTTCTAGTCCAAATTATTTTCTTTGTAATTTAAGGAAGTTAAATCAAAGGGTAACTCTGTTCTTTAATCTCTTAAAGAACAAACTATTTCCCTAAGTCTGAGGCATGTGTCTTTGGTACTTAGTGTGGGAGACAATTTTGGATTTGACACAGACATTAAGTAAAACTGAATTACATAGATAGAAAACTGTTCTCTTTTTATTTCTCTTTTAATCACTCTTTGTTTCTCTTTTAATCTCTGTTTTTCTCCATAATTCTGATTTATGTTAATGGGAGAAAGTCTCAGTTGGGGCAAACAAATTTTTAACATCTAACACAAGGTAATAACCCTTTTCAATAAGCTCTTCCATGTTGTCAACAGTTCCAGCTAGAATTTACAACATTGTATCAACTATAAGATTACTGTCTACAATACCTTCTTACTTGAGCAGGTATATCAATTTTCAATTAAGGCAGCAATATAAAATTCCCTTTTAAAATAAGCCTTTTAAACAAAAAGGTAATCAATTAAAAATATTAAGTACATATTTGCATAGATGGTATCATCAAATGTGGCAAAATTGAGAAAGTTGAAAATTGAGAAAGATTCAGGGATGAGAGTCTGGAAAATTTAGACTGGTCAATTCCTTTTCCATTTCTTAGAATAGTGGTTGCCCTTAGTTTAACCAAGACAGAACAGCATGTAGGATTTGGGAGTCTTGGGCTGTAGACCTCCAAATCCAGACTCCCACTTTATTCTAGGAACTTGGATCAGTCTTCAAACCCACTAGACATTTTTAGACTTCTGTGTCCTTAGCTATTAAAATGAGAGGACTGGGGAACCAGCAGTTAGCGTAATGGCTATGTCACTGGACTCCCACGTAGTCGACCACGGTTCACGTCCTGGACCCGGTGGCTTAAAATTCACGCCGGGTGTGTGTGTGTGTGCGTGCCCAAGATCCCGAGAGGAGAATGGAGGAGAAGGGATTGCGGCGTGACCATCCCCCCTGGGGGGTGATTTCTCGCTTTCTGTCTCTATGTCTCTCTCTGTCTGTCTGGCGAATGCACGCGCCCTATAGCAAAAACCTCTCAAAAAAAAAAAAAATGAGAGGATTCGCTTTTTAAAAAAATATATATTATTTATATTTTTTAGAGAGATTTTTGCTAGAGGGTGTGTGCACTCACCAGAGAGAAACAGAGAGATAGAAAGTGATAAATCATCCCCCAGGGGTGCGGCCATGCTGCAATCCGATCTTTGGTAGTCTCCTCTTGGGATTTTGGGCATGCATGCACGTGCACTCAGCACGAGTTTAAAGCCATTAGGTCTAGGACTCAAACCACGGTTGACTGCGTGGGAGTCCAGCGACATAACCATCATGCCATCTGCTGGTCCTGAGGATTAGCTTTAAATGGCAATGAACATTCCTTCCAGAGATAATTTCTATGATTCTTTAAGTGATTGGTAAGTAAGCCTGTGCTTTCAAATGTATAGAAGTTAGCTACAACATCTTTCCTCTGTAGGCCATTCATATCATGTGTCAGTGATAGGGACTCTTCCCAAACTAACATCCACAGCAAGGAAAACATCAACATTCATTCTCTAATTAGAGTTCAGATTCTACCTCATTTGTCAAGGAGTGTTGTTTCAAGAAGGTGTTATCAGGGAAATTGATTAAAATCAAAAATGAAATTATAAATGAAAATTTGTTTGAATTTCCTGGGCTTACTGCATTATGCTAAAATCCCATTCTGAGTCAGTAGTTTCATTATAAAGTCACATCTAATTAATTCATAAAGCCTGTACATCTTTGACATAAGAGCTCTCCTTCCATTTATTTACTAATATCTTTCTATTTTTTAATATTTATTTTCCCCCAGGAAAGGGAGGGCAAGTGAAATGTTTTCTAATTGACTGATAGTTCTTCTAAGTAATATCGTGACCTAATACTTTAAATCTCAAGTAATCTTAAAAACAGATATATACACTCTATTTGAAATACCATCAGAAACACAGGAAATGACCAGGCAATAAATGAAAAATAGATATAACATGGATATAGATTTTGAGTTTTGAAAAATTGGGGTCTATTACAACTCTTTAAAAAGTTGAACCATTTCTTCTCTGTGATTAGAAGTATTCATTCTTGCCATCTGTTGACCTGTTTCAGCATCACCTTTTGCTCCAACTTGTTCAAATATGGCTAATCTTACGTAAATAACTGTTTGAAAGTTCTGTTTTCACATCACTTTGCGGTGATTCCATACATTCTGTGGAAGAAGATAAGAGATAAGAGATTTCTAATTTCTGCATTAAAATTATTTTTATATTTTCTTTGTTTTCAGAAAGAATGTGTGGCGGAAATTATTTATTGACTTACAATAGCAGTAACTTTCCCATATTCTTTCCCCAGGACTTGATGTTAGGAAAGTTTCACCACAAGTTATATTCAAGAAGAAAAATGGGAATAAAAATATATCATTGCTGGCGGCCACCAGGTGGCATGGTGGTTAAAGCTCTGGACTCCCACATAGCTGAGTGGCTGAGTGTGGTTCAAGTCCTTGTACTAGTGGCTTGCTTTTTGACTTTTTCTCTCTCTCTTTCTCTGGTCAAATTGAATAATAACAACAACAACAACAATAAATACAATTAAAAAATAATTCTTTTAAAAATTATGTCATTGCTCTGGACCAAATTAAATTAGTTCTTATATGTAAAATCCCTAGCAATGTGGTAGACATCTCCTAGGTATTCAGCAGGTGTTAGTTGCCAACATTGCAATAATGCGTGAGATTAACATGCACTAGATTTTGGAAGATTACCTTTCGTTGTCTTTCAGAACCTTTTTTTTTTCTCTTATTTTCTGTACAACATTAAACTTAATTTTCTGGTTTCCATACTTACAGATTATAAGAGCAGATTAGAAGGTACAAAAAAACCCAGGAAAAATTAAAAAAAACAAGCAGAATAAAATAGAAATAATTTCAAAATCATAACTATCTGGAGCCATTTAGTGCAGGGAGAAACAGCCCTTTATACCTCAGTAGTCACTTAGGGTTTTTGTATATTATGGCAAGATAAACAGGTATTCCAAATGATGATCTTGATTTACCAAGGCTAAGCCAAATTATACACACTGCCTATTTTTAGAGCACATACAATGCATTTTAGAAGAATTTCAATATGTATAGGATGCAATTTTAAGAAAAAAATTTGTTGTGTGCTTTATGGATAACCCTTAGTCATCCAAAACACTCAGCCATGGAGATGAACTTAGTCTCCAGGGATTCCAAATAAGCGTGGTCTTACTGAAATATCTTTTGTGTATATTCAGCAAATAAGCTAAGGCCACATCTATTCTGTGGAAGAGAAAAAGGTGTTTCTAATTTCTGAGTTAAAATGATTCTTATGCAGATGGAATTTTCTTTGTTTCAAGAGGGGACGTTTGACAGAAATTATTTTGGAGTGGAGTCTACCAGGGGCAACTTTCTCATAGTTTTTTTCCCCGAGATTTGGTGTTAGGGCAGTTTACCCAGGGGGTACTCAGGGATTGTATTCAACTTTCAACTTCTTGTAGCATCCCCTGTGACTCTTAGGCAAAGCGCTTTGAACTGGGCCTGGTTTGTACATTAAAATAAAAGCCCTTTCTAAGTTATTCTCATGAGAGCTGCACAGACATAAGTCAGTATAAACTCTTGGATTCTGTATACAGTATTCACTGTCCGCAGTCTTAGTACCACAGTGTTGAGTTAAGTACATCTGAAAGGAGTCAAGGAGTGGGCAATTGCAGACCCCATAGAGAGAGAACATGCAGAATTCAGCACCGCCAGGGGTCAACCAGTCAAATACCAGGGCTGGATTTTTCAAAGAACCAGATAATGCCAGTTTTATGGCCATTAATAACATTTTAGTTATATAAACAAAGATAAGAGTAATAAAAAATAAATTCTGCTTCACAGTGTAATCTGATTGCCAAGAGGGTTCAGAAATGAACTTTCTCATTGTGCACGTGGCCTTGCATAAGGGGCCAATGGTCATTCTGCAGCCTCGCCAACCTTCCATTTCCCTTTTATGGACAGTCCTTCGTTCTGCCAGATCCATACGCTATTCCAGGGAGGCAGATTCTTTGGTTTCCCCTCTAATGCTCTTTGATTGTACTTCTGGTAGTTAATGGACCAAATGGTCTTCAGGGTTGTTTCATAGGTGTGCTCTGCAGCTAATCACAGTGCCTTGGCCTACTGTGTTCCTACCTTTGTATTTCCCACATGTTGAAGGGCTCAGATCAAACACCAGGCCCATCAACTTCCGGAGAGACATGGCAAAGCTTGGCTCTGATTTGGGTGTCTGCTTCAAACAGAGATTTTCCCAAAGGATATCCTGTAGCAGATAAATCATGTCATTAGGCCAGGTTCCCTTTTCAAACCAGGAAGCAGAGGGCCTGCCGTGTTGGAAAACCCAGATAATGCTGTTATGGCTGTACTTGGAGCACTTGTAAATATTGTTGTCAATGCCTTTTATACAGGTTCCATCACGATTGCGTTTAAACACTGACAGATTAATTATGTGTTTTAAAGCTTTGTTTATGGAGAGCTGATAGAAAAGCTGTGAAATGAGCCCTTTACATATTTCAATGACAGTTTTTTTTCCCCCAATGTCTCTTCCAGTTGATTACTCCTCATGCCATCCGTGTGCAGACCCCTCCTCGGCACATCCCTGGGGTTGTGGAAGTCACTCTGTCCTACAAATCCAAGCAGTTCTGCAAAGGGACACCAGGCAGATTCATTTACACAGGTAAGGACCACTGCAAATGATGAATATAGAACTGCTTTGGCCTTATGGGGTATTTGACTTTATCTTGTATGTGTAAACTAGATCTTATTTTCAAATCTAGTTTCTGTTAAATCTGCCTTCTTTCTTCATTTCACCATATGTATGGCCAAATGAGTTGCTTTTATTATTATTTTTACTACTAAGAATTCATCTTGGTGTCTGTGTTGAACAGCAGGAGCTGCTGAAGTAATTGATTGGGTACCTAAAGGAACAGCCTGAGAAATCAGAGAAGGGGAAAAGGATATGGGAGATCTTGAGCCTCTCTGGATGTTTGCTGGGGCTTGTTGGGGGTTGTCTGCTTTGTGGGGTAGGGGTATGCTTTTAAAGAGCAGTACAGTTTTCTTCCAGCCTGCTCGTAGCATTTGCATGACATATAATTGGTAGTTTTTCATGTTCAGTTCTGGGTTGGGGTTTGCTTCCCCAGTAAGCTGCATTTTGTCCTTGCAAAACAACCTTGGCGCACGGACCTGCCTTGTGGTAAGAAGCTAGGTTACAGGGTGAATACGAATTCCTTCCCATTAGATAGAATCAAGCAGGATCGCTGTAGAAAAGTACGTAAGCGAAGTGCCCAGGGTGTATGTACCCTGAGAGATCCTTAGTTTGTGATGTGCACACCAAATACCCAGGGCACTGTGCACAACTCAGATTCTGTGACAGTGGGTATGGGCAGAACCTGAGACTCAGCATTTCTAAGAAGCTCCCAAGTGAGGCTGATAATGCTGGTCAAAGCCCTCCACATGGAGCAGAGAAGTTCTGTGGGCCCCCTGCTTTGTGTCAATCATCGCTGGGTAGCTGTCTCCAAGAGTGGGTCCCAGATCTCCTTCTCTATTTGATAAAGAAGGCCAGACCATGAGGCCAGATTAAGTAGAGAGCGGAAGTTGCTCTCCCACAAAGAGATTCCAGAGCACTGAAGGGATGACTCTGTTAACACATCCTAATTATAACCATACAATTAAATGGATACATTTTTATTTCGCTGTGACATTTTACTTCAAAGCTTCTTTCCCTTATATTTTAATACTAGGAACAAAACCAAACATGCTTTTTAGTCACAAGGTCTCTCTTCTCTCTTTTTCTTTCTCTCAACCTCAAAATTATAAAAACAATTAATGTATCCTGACCCTTGGAAATGCCTCCCAGCCCTTTAAACAAAATGCAGGTTTGGTGCCTGCCTGACGATTAGTTTTAGTTAATTGAAAATTATAGGATTGACCCAAGAGGAAAATTTTGTTTGCACTCCAATCACTTTTACAAATTAAGGAAAATTACCACAATTTTGTTTAGCTAAGGTTTCACACTGAGTTCAAGAAATTAGCTCAGCCATCCCAACAAAGTCAGCACTTTGTTGGTGAGCACTTGAAAAAATAATAGTCTATCTGGAGTTTTGTGGTGTATACAAACGAAGCATAGAGAAAGCTATGATGCTTTATAGAAGTAGGCCAAGTGTTTTTAATTAGGCTCATTGGTTCAGCGTAAGTTTTGAAGAACAATCAAACTAGCAGATTAGCTGTTTCTTTTAAAGCTAGGATTTCTTGCCATTCATTTTTCCCATGAGAACTTCCACATAGCACTATTTTTTTTTTTTTTTTTTTTTTTACAAGCCTCATTATGGGCCTGCAGGAAAAGGACCAATTGAAACTCCTGATACTGTAACATTCCCCACCATCATTCCAATGGATGGGAGTTTTTCACAATGTTCCTCACTGAACTCGGTGTTCTGGAACATATTACAAAACCACAGAGGCCAAATGTTTTCTCTGAGGAGTTTGGACTCTGTTTTTGGCCGAAAACATTTAGGCCTTGCTGGCTGCTTATTTACTGTGCTATTAAGAATAAGAAAAGGAGAAGAAAAAGAAGAAGAAAATGCTTGTGTGGTGGGAGGTGCAAGAAGCAATCAACCATGGTTTCCGCTTTGGTGACAACGTCCCTGCCCATTAATGGTTCCATTTTGTGGTCAGGTCTCATTTAGAAGAAATTATTTTTAATCAGTGCTCAACAAAATATCCCCTAGAGCCACCTGGCCATAAAAGTTAAAAAAAAAAAAAAATCATTCCCATTAAATGACTTAAGTTCTCAAAAGAAAAGAGCTAGGTACTCATCATTATTTGGAGTTTTTTAACCATTAAAAAAAAATTGCTGTTGATTTAAGAAGTCATATTTTAGAAAATCTATATCATGCTGGAATTAAGATCAAAGATGAAAGCAGCATATTTGCAGAGTGGCTAAGGGAAAGAGCAAAACGTGGGTGTGTGTGCACGTGTGTACATGTTTGGGAAATTTCAAGTGTGAAATAAATGGCACTGGTGATCGTTCCTCACACTGTAGGCCACAGACAGGAAGACTTAGTTTTTAAGTATTCTAGGAGAGAGTTTAACCTTTCCTCATATTGGAGAAAATAAATTTAAAAGAAATTGACACAAAGCCTTCCCCACTGATGGAGTGGTTGTTAGCAGTTGCTGTGGCATCCTATCATTTCTAAGGAAAAGGAATCTGTTGAATGGTGGCCAACATGTGGGCCTCTAGATCATTAGCATAAATGCCTCTACCAAGGGTTGCTGATTCACGGCTGGGGATACTGGCCCTGTGATTTACTCAGTTTACCTCTCTGCTTTGTCACCATGTCCTAGTGAACGTAGAGACTGGTTGTAAAACCTCTCTGTTCTTTGTATCGAAACAACTGGTCGGGTCATTGTAAATGTATAGCACCTCCCCTCTGTCCACAGAAGTTCACACTTCATTTTCTTTAACATCTAGAGCATTTCAAGATGTGAGTGTTGGTTTTCTGGATCTAGTGAGCTAACCCTTTCATTTCTCAGTGGAACGTCACTTGGAATTTTTCCCTTAAAAAAAAAAAAAGAAGAAATATTATGGACCTGAAAAATAACCCCCTCAAACTAATGCATTATTGATGCTTTCAGACTGTACAAGAAAGTGACTGGGTGTATACATGTGAAAGTCTTAAAAATCCATAATCATTTTTAAAAAGTGAGACAGGAACAGTGGCCTAGTCTATGCAAATAAAGACAGACATTTTGGGGAGGGAGGAAAGAATTTGACTGAACACAGATTGTCTCCAAGCTGGTTCTACTTGAAATCTCAACTTTCCATCATCAAAGACACCTAAGGAACTCTTAGTTACCATATATGTAGTTCTCTTGTGTTGTCACAGAGTCACTGAGAAAAGTGCATCCCAACTTGCTTAGAAAACAGCAAAGTTCAATAGCAATTCCCAGATCTTATTTTATTTTCTACCATTTTTGCAGGACAAAGCTGATTTTAAATTTTAAATACTTTCTGGGACCAGCAGATGACATAATAGTTACGTAATTGGACTTCCACATAGTCAAGGGCGGTTGGAGTCCTGGACCCAGTGGCTTAAACTCACACAGGGCCCATGTGCAATGCTTGCCCAAGATCCCAGGAGGAGAATGGAGGAGAAGGGATTGTGCCATGGCCATCCCCCTGGGGGTGATTTCTCTCTTTCTCTCTTTCTCTCTCTGTCTCTCCAGCAAGTGCACGTGCCCTATAGCAAAAATCTCTCTCTCTCTCTCTCTCAAAAAAAATAATACTTCCTAAAGAGAATTAAATAAAAACCCTTCTAACCACAGGATTATTTCCAAAGCCCTATAATTGTGTGCCTAATCAGTCAATCCAATGGGAAATAAATCTACCATCAATTCCACTGCCATGTAGGAAGGTCTTCCCAATAACTTTATTATCTCATGGCTTGTTTTCTTGTAGTTGTTACATCTCTGAGTGATTTGGATCTTTTAAAATCTTCTCTCGGACCAGCAGTTGGCGTAATGGCTATGTCACTGGACTCCCATGTAGTTGACTGTGGTTCAAGTCCTGGACCCAGTGGCTTAAACTCATGCCAGGAGCGTGTGCGTGTATGCCCAAGATCCTGAGAGGAGAAGGGAGGAGAAGGGATTGCATTCCCCCTGGGGGGGTGATTTCTCACTGTCTGTCTCTCTTTCTCTATCTTTCTGGTGAGCGCACATGCCCTATAACAAAAACCTCTTAAAAAATCTTCTCTCTTGCTAAGTCCTGAGTCTTCAGCTACTTCTTCAAAGCTCTCACAGTTGGTTTTCCTAATAAGCAGTGGCCAAATCCAAAAGCAGATTTGTCTTTATTCCACTTACTCCTCTATGAAGAGGCCTCTAAGTGTAGGGAGAATGTGCCTAGAGGAATAGGCTACCAGGACGATGTCTGACCAACATGGGGGTGCACTGAGAAACATACACAACTAGTTTCTCAAAATGTGGCTAGAAGGCCTGATGAATCATCTATCAGTGCAGACGTTTGGTTCTGCCACTTCTTTTTTTTAAATTTAAATTTATTAATTTACATTCATTCACTATACATCATCACAGCAAACAAAATGAGATTTCCCATCCAGAATACACTTATGTTGGCTCAATCAAGCACATCAACATACGTGTTATCATCAAATCTTTTCTTCCCTCAGAGTTTCCCATTCTAAACATTTTCACCTACCTTTTCATCCTCGTGGAAGGATTCATCCAAATCCCTATATATTAGTCTCACGTGAACTTAGAAATTCCTTGGAAATACTTCCTGTTTGTACCTTGGACCCCAAATAACCTCATATTCTTTTCCAATGCATAACACATTGTATATAGGAGGGGTTATTTGGCCGAATATGTAGTATAGTACTTGACAACTTTTATCACCATTTTTAACTTTCCTTTTTTAAAATTTTTTCTGTCCATCCCTCTTGTTTTCTTTTCCTCTCTTCTACCCTCCCTCCCTTATTTCTTTCCTCTCACTCCTTTCCTATCTCATTCCCCAGGAGACAGTATAGCATAGTGACTGAGTTCTTAGATTCAAGGTGGCAGATACAGATTTTACTCTTAGCTCTATTCACTGGAAAGGTTATTCTTTGAATATCATGATGACTCTGAACCATATTTACAGGGGAAAGTTTTTTTTTTTTTTTTGTAATCAGAAAAATATATGTAAGGCACCTACCGTGAGGCTAGATATTAGTAATTTCCATCAATACATAGTGATCATTACCGTTATTCATTCATTTATTCATTTGTTGCTGAGTTCCTACTGTGGAATAACTATTTTACAGATATTGCTTGTCATCACCATCATTTTCCTAGAAGTTTAAGCAATACTTTCTAGGACTTTTAGTAATAGAATTGTAGGCACCAATAGATTAAAGAAACAAATAACACCAATCAACCACAAATACAAAGAGCAAACATGAATGAGACGGCTAGAAAAAGAGATTTTTAAATACAAAAGTAACACTTTATTATAACAAATATTTCCTCAGGAATGGCATCAAACAGTAAATATTTTAATAAGGCAACCCTGAATTTTAAAACTTTGCGGTATTATTTTTTCAGGACTAAGATGTGTGTTCTTTTATTTCCTCCCCAAATTTCAACTTCTTCTCTAGAGGTCATAAGCTCATCACCAATCCCTCCAACAGTGTTCAGGTTATACTCAGCTTCAACTTTAAGTTTGGAGCCAGAAAACTCTGTTTCTAGTTCTTGGAAACCTCTTCCACTAAATGAAAACTGCCATGTGGGGATGAATAAAGTCATCCGTTTTACGGGAGATGTGGAGAGCTAGCACCTAATGAATCGTCTGTTCTTTAGCCTAATTCATGGCCACATAAAGCTTCTGAAAAGCCACTTTCATATCATGACCCTGCAGAGAAGCCTTCCATCTTTGCCCACTGCAGGTAAGATGAGGCCAAACTCCTGCTCCTGCCTTCCCAGCTCACTGTGCTCCGGGCCGAGTGCTTTCTACCTTCCAATCAAACCAGCTTCTGCACTCTGCTTCAAGCTCACTTCATATTTAGCACTTTAGATAGGGTAACTTTGTCCTGTAAGATCCAGTTCACAGTCTCTTCCTGAAGGGTTCTGTGGCTACTGTGGAGAGAGCATCAAGCTGAGAGCAGAGACTTCTGGTCTATTCCCCCTTTACTACTGAACTGGCCATGAGACCCAGGACAAGTTGCTTATGTGCGCCAGATGCCAGTTTTTCTCGTGGTCAAATGAGCCAATCAGACTAGGTGACGTAGGTTCCCTCTCCTCTTGTTTACTGAGGGAAATCTCTGTCTTTGGATTTCTTTTGTCCCACGTGCTTAGATTGATTGCTCATTTGACATTCACTTTCTTACGTGCTGAGCTCCCTTGTTCTAAGGAGAGAGATCACAAAAAGTCCTCAAGCTTCATGAGGAAGGAAATACCCCTCCCTGGGCTTATACTGTTTTATACACTGTGCTGAAGCAACTTGATTCAGTATCTTACTTGCAATAGGTGTTCTTTAATAATTGATTGACATATTGCCCAGGATCAATGTGTCTGCATCGATTTTTGTGCTCTGGATGACACAGAATGTAAATAAGACCTGTTAATTAGAATCTATCCCTTTTCACTTGAGGTTTTACATGCATGGAACACAGTAGTTGGGGTTTCTGTTAAAGAAAAAATGGGGTTAGGTTTATTTTATAAATGCCATTCATTTTCTCATCTGTAATGGAGATTTTTATTTAAGGTTTTTACCACAAGGTATGTGCACACTTGCTGGAGAGACAGAGAGAGAGGGAAAGTGAGAAATCACCTTCCAGGGGGAATGGCCATGCCACAATCCCCTCTCTTCCATTCTCCTGGGTTTCTGAGCACTCATGCACATGTACCCAGCCTGAGTTTCAAGCATCTGGGTCTGGAACTTGTACTGCTTTCGGCCTGTGGGAGTCCCACTTCCCAACCACTGCCCTACCTGCTTGTCCCAAGTGGAGATATTTTAATAATACTTTCATCTAAAGAGTAAAAGGATCAATGTATAAAATAGAGTCCTGACAATGCCTGTTTGAGTATGAAGGCTTCCTAAAGGTAAACTTAAGAAGATGCAGTGAAAATTTTCTTTTGAAAATACAAGAAGCATTGGTCATTAGAACACGTTAGTTGTATTACATCTCACGCACTATATACCAGGGATCTTCAAAAAGATTCATATAATATTTTTCACTGAAAATATGAAAAAAAACTATGCCTAGTATTCAAAATAGTTTTTTTTGCACCAAAATAAGCTTGTACTTTAGTTCCATTTTTGCACAAACTTTTGTGTGTACCAGTTTTCATCATAACTAAAGACATTTCTAGGCATTAAAGTAGGAATCAAATGAATGAAGTTCCAGTTCTGATTTTACCACATCCTTTCACTGCTTCGTTCATTCAACTCACAAATGTTTGCAGATTTTCTATTATATTCTAGGTAATGCTATAAACCAGTTCTAGGCAATGTCTTCAACAGTGTCGAGCAAATCCAGACAAAGTCTCATTGGTCTTATAGCCTAAGAAGGAATCTGGCTATTCACAAATTTACTATTTCAAACTTATTGATAACTGATCAGAAAGATAGGAACAGGGTTTGGCTAAGCATCTGGCAAAGGAACCCTGACCAGTCAATTAGAAATAAATGTTCCCCCTCAGGAAAATACGTATAAATTGAGGTTTGAAAGATTACTAAGAGTTACCCTAGTAACCTGTAAGCACATCAAATGCTCCAGCAGAGCAAACACATAAGAAGGCATTTAGTGGCAAGAAATATGCTCTCTTAGAAGGCTGGAAGTGTCTCAGTGAGGCCAAAAAATCAAGATGGAGGAGAACAATGGTGAGACTGTAGGCTGGAAAAGTGGGCAGGGACACTGCATGCAAAAAGAGGACTTGGATTGTTATCTTAAGAGCCATGGGCCATCCTTGAAGTGTCTGAAAAAGCAGGGGGAAATCACCAGATATACGTTTTGGAAAAACAAATAACATTGGCAGACCAGTAGGTGACCTGGAGGTTAAGGTGCTGGATCCCATGTGGCTGACTTCATGGTTCAAGTCCCAGACCCAGTAGCTTGAAAGTCACACTTGGGCACATGTGCGTCATGCCCAAAATCCTGAGAGGAGTGGAGGAGAAGGGATTGTGGCATGGCCCTTCCTGGGGTGTTTCCTCACTTTCTCTTTCTCTCTTTATCTCTCTCTCTCTGGTGAACGCACATGCTCTAGAGCAAAAATTAAAAACAAACAAACAGACAAAAAAACACAAACCATCCAACCAAACAAAAAAATCACTGGCTGGGTGGAGCATAGGAGACCAGAATGGATATTAGAAAACGTCTTAGGACATCATTGCAGTAGTCTAGGAAAGAATTTTGAGTGGCAATGGGTGGAGATGGAATAAAATGACAGGATTCGAAAGGAAAAATGTAAAACATGTCAAGATGGTTTAGATGTGGGAATGAGGGGGACAGAGGGGGCTAAGGCTACCAGATTTTTCGCTTCCTCAGGTTAATGAATGGTGAGGCCATCCCTCTTCTGTGCTTCCCAAGAGTCTTATAAATATCAATGAAAGATGCACATAAGAAATGTTTTGTGAAGAGTAATATTCTATACATATGTTAGCTGTTACAGAAGATAGGCCTAAGCAAATTCAGGAAGAATAGGGGAAAGGGAGTCAAGAATGTGTTTTCTTTTTTATCAGATTGTTTTCACTTAGGATTCAGCAGAAAGAGGGCTGAGTAATGAACACTTGACTAGCAGTTCTGCCTTAGCAGTGTCCTAATTGGAACAGACCCAACAAGAAAGAAAAATTCACAGGCTGCTCCTGTCCACATGTCTTGAATATTACTCTAAATGAGCCATTTACACACAAAGAAAATAATTCAAGGCACAGAGAATGTTTATCCTTTTTGGTTTTGTGATACAAAGGGCAGGCCCTTATTCTTCTGCTGAAAGGAGATTTTTTTTCATAAAATGGTTTTTCCTGATCTGTTGTATTTGATGTAATCAGTGATTCTGAATCCCCTGGCATTCGTACAGTTAAATGCTGTTGGGGCCACAATGTGGATGATGACAGCAACAACAAAATCACTAACAGTACCATTGTACCTAGGCGACGTCTATAAAACGAAAGCTGTTTCTGCAAAGAATAAAGCCAGTCTGAAGGAAGCATATTATTTTGCATATTTTATGTATATACTTTTCAAGAAATATGACCTTTATTTCCTATTTGGAGTGGAGTGTAATCAGGACTTGAGTAGCTAGTGTAACAAGATCATTAAAAGGGATATTTTCACTGACATTAGAGGTCTAAATGGCCACGAGGCCTTATATACAACCTTGGCTTTTTCCTGTCTACCCAGAGTTAATAAGTGATAAGGCCGGGAGAGAGATAAATCACAGAAATCCCTGTCCAAAGAAAACATATTGACTACAGCCAAGCAAATAACAGACCATAAGCAACGGTCCCATTCATCATTCATGTAATAGGGATATAAAGTATTTCCTACCAATCGAGCCATATAGAAGGGAGAGGCAGATAAGCTTGCCCAATCTAAGGCATGTGATTTGGTTATTAAGGGACATGAACTATTTGTCACATGGCTTTAATCTTTAAGATGTGTTGCCATTTCTAAACTATAAATTTCTGGCAAGGGATTAGAAAGCTATTAACAATAAAGGTAGAAACGGAGCTTCGTGTGTACCCTCACCAATGTAATGCAATCCTGTAAAGTCATGGACCCCTAATCTTTTTAGCATGATATAACATGATTTGGTTTTCAAAGCCAATAAACTATTGGGAGGTTTTTGAGAGTTTTTGTTGTTGTTGTTGCTTTTGGTTTTAAATCCAGCATTGTGATGGTGATGAGCCCTTCAGATTTTTAACTATGTTTGTGTAACTTTTCTCTGAAATCTCAGTATGGGGGCAGGGAAGGGAACGTAATTTCTTTCTTTTTTCTCTTTTCCTAAGATTTATTCCAAATGTTGGATGAGGGTATTTTCTGTTTCACTTGTCTGTGTTTACAGTGGTGTAGATGCTGAACCTTTTATTCATTGGTAATGTTAAGAGCTATGTCACCCACTTGCGCATTAAAGCTTGTTTTTCTTTCTTTATTGCAAAATAATATGTATTTACTTCAGATAACTTAGAAAGTACCAGGTTATCCCTGTAGTCTAGTGGTTAAGGGGATTAAATACCACATATCAGACTGCAGTTAGACTCACAGCCCCAGTGGCCTGAAATTGTATTCTGGGTGCATGTGCGCGTGTGCCTAAATCTCCACAGGATGGACGAACAGAGAAGGGATTGTGGTGTAACTATGTCCCGTTGGAGAGTGCTTTCTCTCTCTCTCTCTCTCTTTCTCTTTGTGTCTGTCTCTCTGTCTGTCTCTGCTGTGTGCACCTGCCCTTTGGCAATAAAAAAAAAATTAAAAGAACCGATAATAATAATTATAATAATATTAAATTACTTACATTTACACCAGTTTTTTAAAACCTAAGCACTTAATAAATGTGCACTGTTAATATTATTTTGAATGATACTTATTTTGCATTTTTTTCTTGCATAGATCTGCCTCATTACCAAAACAGGGTGATACTTTACATAATGTATCATTTGAATTTTCATTTAACAGTATATCATAAGCATTAAGGTGTTATGAATTTAAAACAATTTTTAACCTCTGATAATTATTTCATGCCTCAACAGAACCTTGGGACAAGACATAGTCTTATCTTTGTATTAAAGCATAAACACTTTGAATTGAATTTTTTTTTTTTTTTTGAATTTCTGCAAAACCCACAACACAGGGTGAATAGTCACTGTTTGGGGTCAGACTCTGAGAATGCCACTTTGGTTGGGATTCATCAGCCATGGCCAAATGAGTGAATGCATGTAGCTCTGAGGACCTGATGTCTTTAGAGGTGGGACCAGCTCCCAAAAGCATATTTAGCGACAGCATGCATCTGTTTCTGTTTTCAACCTGAATGACCTCCTGGGTCAATGAATTCCATAAATTTCCCCTTTGCTACGTAAAGCAGTACTGTACTTTCCATAAGTAAAAATAGAACTCATTAAAGCCCTTTCTGAAACCTTATCGAATCCAAAATCTTGATAATGAGTCAGTAGGTACACTGAAGTCCCTCCCTGGACCCTCTCCACAATAGCAATATTTCCTGCAAGAGTTTTAGACTCCTCTTTCATTACTGGGTTTCCTTCAGCCTGCTTCTAACATTCTTTTATCCTGTCGTTCCCTCATGTTCCAATGTTTCTTTTTCCATACTAACTCTATCTCTCCTCTCAATCTTCTTCCTTTCTATATTAATGAAATGTAAATTTTTTTTTTAACCTCAAGAATCTCTGTAAGGCAGACTCTATTATTAGCCACCCCCCACCCCCATGAGAGATTTTTGTTGTAGGGTGTATGCGCTCACTGGAGAGACAGAGGGATAAATTGATTCAGAAAACGAGAAATCACCCCCCGGGCGGGATGGCCACACCACAATCTCTACTCTTCCATTCTCCTCTTGGGATTTTGGACACATGTGCACATGTGCCCAGTATGAGTTTAAAGCCCCCAGGCCCGGGACTGAACCTCAGTCGGCCATGTGGGAGTCCAGTGATGTAACCATTATGCCATCTGTTGGTCCCATTAATGCATTTTTAAGAAAAGAAAACTTAAGTGAAGTGATTTCTCTGGGGTTAGTTAGTAAGTGATGGAACCAGGATGTGGACCCTGGTTGAAGGATTCCAAGGATAAACCTCTTGGAATGCTCCCTTACCTAATTAATTTGTGGAATTGCCTAATTCCCTGAAAATAGGTTGTCAGTAATGGAACAGTGTGGGTATTTCTAGAACATGTGAAATGTGACAGAAACTGGAGCCTTAAATATTTTAACAAAATTATATCACCGTGAACATAATACATATGCATAGGGAAGATTTGAAATGCACAGAGAATTATGGAAAATGATCATGTGTTCATATTTTTGAGTACTTTCTTCTGGTTAATTTTTTGTGACCTCAGATATTTTTTTCAGAGTGTATCACAATGTTTATGTCATTTTTTCATACTGCTTTGTAATGTAAATGATAACATAACATGTCCTTGTTTTAGTTTAAATTCTTTTTCAATGCATTTAATAGGTTTGTAGGAGCTGCACCATAATTGGCTTAATCACTCAATCATTCCCCTGTTATTGGACAGCCACATCTTTTCTCCTATAGAACCTCTAATATCATACATACCATAATATAGCATTATCTTAAATATAAGGTGTTCTCCAATTTTCCTGATGATGTTTTCACTTCTTTGGGCCCTGTTACCCACATACATATTAATAGATACCAATGAATTATCAAATGTCTACTTATACTATTTCACATATTAAGTTAGTTGTGTCTGCATATTTAAAACTCACATATAATTTATAAATATAACTTTTTCAGGTTTTAGAGTTTCTACTTTTATGTGAACTATTAAACAAAGCACTTTTTTATGCCAGAGGATGCATGCAACATCAGAGAGAGAAAGAGAAAGAGAGAGAATGTCTCAGTGGGGCCTGGTCACACAGCAATCCCTTTCCCTCCAATTTTCCAACCTATTAGGATTCTAGACATGTGCACATATATGCCCAGCTGGTACAGGAACCTTGGTTGGCCACGTGGGTTCCGGCTTCCTCTGTGTGGTGCTTAACTGTGGGGATCAGACCTATTACCACTCTGCAACCATATTTGCCAACATTGAGTGTTCTTTTCCCATCAAAACCAGAGTTGTTTTAAATCCCTTTGTATTCTTTTCTAAGTTGTTTAAGATATATCACTTTTTGAATCTGTGCATGATGGTTTTACTAGAAATTTATTCTAAACTATAAGTAATTGTTTGCTATGTGTAAATCTCTAAATATAGCCACTTTCAGCGATTTTTTTTTTTTTTTCAGAGAAATTTTTGCTATAAGGTATGTGCACTCACCAGAGAGACAGAAAGTGAGAAATCACCCTCCAGGGGGATGGCCATGCCACAATCCTTTCTCCTCCATTCTTCTCTCAGGATTTTGGGCATGTACATACACACACACACCCTGTGTGTTTTAAGCCGCCAGGTCTGGGACTTGAACCATGGTTGCCTACGTGGGAGTACAGTGACATAGACATTAGGCCAACTGCTGGCCCCTCAGCAATATTTTTTTAAACAGATTTTTTTAAAGGCTTCTTTTGAGGAATATTTGTAATGATAACAATCTAGCAAAAAATACTAAATTTATGTTAGTTTCCTTTTTCTCCTTTTTGCATTAACTGACTTCTTCACCTTTTTAAGCAACCCACATCACCACTGATTATGGTTGTTTTGGTTTTTTGTGTGTCTCTACATAGTTTAAAATAATATAATTGAAATTTAAATTGAGACTTTAAAAATATTCAAATATATAATGAAGGATTTTTTTTTTTTTGAAAGAGGGAACTCTCCCCATATAATTTAGCATAACATTTTTTTCCTGCCGTTGGGTCATCTGGCATATGTGGTCCTTGGCATGAGTTGAATGGACTGTACACCTAGACATTTTCAGCTTGAATAATGTGTGCTTGCTCTCTTAAGTGGGCTCCTTATTACTAAGGGTCCAAAAAGTGCAGGTGGAAACCATGCCATTAATATCAGGTTTGAGATTTCCTGTAATCTCTCAATAGTGAGAGGTACACAGGCGCTGGGGTTTCCTAAATCATGGGCAGAAACAGCAACAGAAGAACAGACTTCCCCCTGGCACCCACTGCTCTTCCACATTGCACGTGTACTTGTTCGTCTTTTCCTGTTAACATAACTGTGTGGTTAACTTCTTTACATATGGGTGGAGGGCCTGACCTGCTGGGCAGAACCACCTGGGATCAGCCTTAGTGGTTAGAGTCAGGAAGCGCCAACTCCCAGTCAGTAGGGAGTTAATTTAGATCTTTGTTAAAATGCCAAAAATATACTCACATTTAAATATCCGCGCAGAGTATGGCTTTTCCAGTCATTCTACACATGTGCATTGTTTCTTTTTAGTTTTAACTGATTTTTAAAACAGCTACTGTGCCAGGATGACTCTGTGAGGTTGTTGGGAGGTTAGTTTGGGTAGAGGAGTTATCTCTGGAGAACGTGTTTTGAGCGAACTTGTAGGTTTTGTGTTTCTCCAATGTTTTTAAAACTAGGAAACAGAAACAGTTGCACTGGTTAGCTCAGAAATATAGAAGGATCATCTAAAGACTTACAAATTATGCTTATTAAAATTAGTAGCATCCAAGCAAAACATATATAAATAATAAGTGAAATAACATATATTTATATATGTATTTTTTATATTTTAAATATATTTTTATATATTATGTATTTATATGTGTATGTATATGTGATATACACATACATTTATACATACATATATATACACACATTAAGTATATTTAAAATATATAAAATACATATGTAAATATATACATATATATATATATATATATACATATATATATATATATATATATATATGTATATATATATATATACACACACACACACACAGTGGCTTGTCAGAAAGTTATATGTCAGGACCAAAGTCCAGCCTAGTTTTTGAGCCTCTCTGTGTCTCATCTTCATCTCATGTCTGTATAAATAAGTAAATTTGTTTAAATACAGTTTTATAGTGACTAAGCCCTTCCCACTCATCAGCTCTTGTGTGTGCCCTGTGATGTAGGATAAGAACAGGTATTTTTAGTTGCATTTTTAGGTGAAAACTAGATTTAGAAAGAGGTGAAGTGGTTCATTTATGGTCATTTAGGTTACCCAGCGATGGGTCTGATATTAGGTCTATACTCTTCCAAGTAACTGATTATACCTTTCAGTAGTTCAGATTTTTAATTTGACCAGAGAGAAAAAGAAATGGAAAACAAGAAAGCAAGCTGCCAGGTCTGGAACTCAAACTGCAGTCAGCCATGTGGGAGTCCAGTGCCTTAAACACCATGTCACCTGCTGGCTCCCTTTCAGTAAGTTTTGTTGTTGTTGTTGTTTTGGAGAGGTTTTTGCTATAGGGCACGTGCACTCGCCAGACAGACAGAGAGACAGAAAGCAAGAAATCACCCCCCAGGGGGGATGGCCATGCCGCAATCCCTTTTCCTCTATTCTCCTCTCGGGATCTTGGGCACGCACGCACACGCACCTGGCATGAGTTTAAGCCACCGGGTCTGGGACACGAACCACGGTCGACTACATGGGAGTCCAGCGACATAGCCATTATGCTAACTGCTGGTCCCTCTTTCAGTAAGTTTTTAAGGAAAGGTTGAGTTAGTGTAGATGCTTGATTCCTTAGGCTTTCAATATGTGATCTGTTTACAAAAAGAGTGTCATAGACATCATTGTCCTAATGTGTTTACAACCTCATCCTTCTGTTGGTAAAAGTAGCCTTTTTGCAAAAACCTCTGAGTAAATCAAATTTCCACAGAAAAGCTAAGTGCCATTTTCACCATTGGTGAAGTAGGAAATGCAATTTAAGAGTGTTTCCTTTATCCTGCATTTTTGTGGAAGCCCAGCATAAGAGCAGGGCACCTGTCAGACACCAGCATGCTGTCGGGAGACCAGTAAGGTTTTCCCCAGGTTCAATCAGGGAGAGACTTGGTGGGATCCTCTGCTGCACTCTGGTAATCTAACCCCTATGGAGACTTGTGGTGATGTTCCTTTTCAGCCACAGGGCATCTGAGGACCTTCCATTCTGCCTTTGTACTCACTTACTCATTTATTTATAAAGTTCATTTCTTTCTTCCATGAGTGAGAGAGGTAGGGAGAAACAGAGATGAAAGACAGGCACCCCCTAGTGAGATCCTCATGCCGTGATCCATCCCCATCCTCAGCAAATTCCAGATCAGGGCACACATGTGCCTCACATACTCCGAGGTCTCAAGCCTTACCAAGTGGATCAGCCTTGAAGAGCTGTGCATTATCACTGTGCCAACCGTCCGACCCTTCCATTCTGCCTTTAAATTTCAGTCCTCTCTTGGTTCTTGAGGAGTTATAACATGGTAATCTTTGCTGTACTTAGTGATCTTCTACTTAGTGCATTTGGAAACAAAAATCATCAAGCCAATGAGAGGGAAATATTTGGAAGATGATGCTGATTAGGGACAAGATTAAAACCTGCCTGAGAAGGGACCGCTGCTGTGTGTCTGGCTCAGCGCGGTGATTCAGTTACTGTGGGAAGCCTCACTGTCAGGCTGACAATTCAGAAGTGTGTGAATTGTTGGCAGGCTTGTGGTGCAGTTAGAGGTGAGGAGAGTATGGTCATATTGGAAGCATCTCCCAACTCCTAAAAATATTGAGATTGTATAAGAGATCTCTGATTTAAACCTCATTTGGGGCCTGTGTTAGAATTAAATAAACAGTTGTTTTCTAGGCTTCCTAAAAGGGCATTCAATTATTGAAAAGCCAAAAAGGGCCACTTGTCCATGGCTGCTAAATGTAATGAGTAGAGTAAGAAGTAAAATTCATTCATTCCACTTTCCCAACTGCAGCTAATTAAGGGGAGCTCATTTAAAAACAGACCTAATTTAATCCACTAATATAAGTATTCAATTAAAGTTGTTCCCACTGCTTTCTTCTCTGCAGAGTACTTTTGGTATACTTATGTATGATGCATTCATGGTGTGAATCCTTCTGAGGGTCCAGGTGGTAATGGAAGAGTGCTTTCAGGACTTCATAATTGCCTGAATTAAATAATATATATGTAAATGGAGATTTTAATGTAAATTGCGCACTGCACTGCCATAAGGAATTGAGCCCCTATATCCCGATATCCTTCAACCAATCAGAATAAAGTGGTTCCCATTTTATTCTATACTACTTAGCATAGTTTATTGCATTATTAAGTACATGTTACAAGAAGCACATTGTTGTTTAAGACTCATTGATTTAAGCAGAACTATTCTTATAAAGTTCCGTAGGCTTTTCCATAAAAAGAGAAGAGCCCATATAAAATTATAAAGCCTTAATGTAATATAACAGCCTATAATATAATATTCTCCCATTTTCTAAAGAAACCACCAAAAATTTTTAATGAGTTTATTAGAACTACTGTTTGTGAATTCTAGGATGTCATGTCCAATTAGTCTTAATGGATTTAAGTATTTCTTTAATGAAATCTGTAGCTTAATTCACCAGGATTATACTCCTGGTCGTCCTACCCTTAAAATGACTTGACTTTATTTTTATTTTGGGTGGCATTAAAAAGAAATGAAAGACTATGATTCTGAACCTCGTTCTCAGATGGATATAGTGAAAAATACAGTGCTTATTATGAAGTTAATGTGAATTACCATGTAATTACCACTGGCTGCACTGTAATGATTATTTAGTTACCACTGGGCATTCTCTGCCAGATAACACACATTATTTCATAGGAAGCATAGAATTAACTCGAGTCATCCCGGAACTCTTGGAGAGAGTATATCCCCCATCTCTTTCGTTAAGTGTAGGCGCTGCTAATGTTAACATCTAAATAATCAAGCTTAGAGCAAACCGACAGCAGAACAGGATATGAGTTTACATGATTTGATTTGCTGATGTTTTAAACACTTAGCAGGAGACAGCTATAGAAGCCAATTAAGTCTCTCCAAGGTGCATGGAGTTATCTCCTTTGTGAGAAACAATTTAAGGGAATTGCATTGGCCCTTTAACTGGAGGGGAGAAAAAGCATTAGGAATGAAATTTCAAATGCAAAGTGCTGATCAATCCTGCCTCCTTTTGTGTGTTTCAGCTTTTGCGCTGTTTGGGCTGCTAGTTTAAAGGATTTGCACTTCTATTTTGCAAGCACGGACAGGGTTATGTTAAACTTTTCCCCATGAAAATTTTTCTTCGGCTATTGATTATGATGTGCCTTTAAACAAGGCATTGTGTGGAAAAGAGTAAAACAAAAACAAAAACAAAAACATGCCAGTACATTCTGTCCCTTTCAGATACTGCATCTTATTTAGTGTACCGGAATTCCCAGTTTAAAGTAATCACAAAATTTATGGAGAAACGGATAAAAAAGGTTGTAAAATATCGATTTGGGGAAAATAATAACACAACTCATCTATAATAAGAAGAAAAATGAAGCAATAATTCAGGGGGTATCGAGCGGCTTGCTGCTGGGAGTATTGATCCAGTCCTTTACGGTATAAGATCGCACCTGAGATTGCTCTGAAAGAAAGAACAGCATTCTTTCGCTCATTATTTCTCAGATACTATCGCCTTGTTACATGGGTCCTGCAGAGTTGGGATTGTTGCAGCCGGGAGAGTGGGGACCTGCAATAATAATAATAAATAAATAAATAGCTTAGAAATCTATATTGCCTTAAAGCTACCAGGCCTGGTCTTAATAACACATTGGCTCTGGTTTTAGAAGTTGCACATTGTCTTATGGCAGCTAATGACAATTCCTAGGCTGTGTGGTTCATGTAGAGACCAAACAGATCTTCATCTTACATAATGGGGTCTCATGTTTGGGAGGAATGCCTGTCTTGACTGAAGAAGCATGTATGTGTTGCATTTCTTGTTAAGTCACTAAATTGAAAACAATACATTCCAGCCACTTTGGACCATGAAACATGTTGGCTTCTGCTTCAACAGGGTATCGTCTTATAGTTTAACTTGATTTTTGGACTAGGCCAAGAGTAGTCGTGTTTTGTGAGCAATATCTTTGAATAAATGTGTCCTGAAACTTTGAAATCTATGTGCGTAAGTTCTGAATTTCTTATTTGTGGTAACCATGAACTTATATAGTCATCTAAAATTTCTAAGGTCCTAAATGACAAATCAACTTGGCAATATATTTTCATCATGGTAAGTTCTTAACATGCCGACTGTATTTCATTGCTGAAGAATTCTACGTTCTTTCCAGACTTTAAGATTATCTTTAAGTAGTGTTGAGGAAACGTGAATATTTTGCTCTAATGTTATTATTTTTGGAGAGAGTAGGGTACAATTATATTCAAATTTCCATGTAATAAAATTCTGTCAGCCTATTGGGTTGTCAGAAAAATTATGACACATTTTTTGCATAGGAAAACATGGAAAAATACATCATGACTTTCCCAACAACCCAGTATTATGTTCTGGGTGTCTTTGAGTTTCTGTGACCCAGATAGATGAGGTCCTTATCTTCAAGACACCTACATTCTACTAAGGAGAGGAAGGCAGTGCTCAAGTTCAGAGGTAGAGAAGGTAGTTATCAGATTAGTAAAAATATAAACAAATAAATAGAAGGGTAATTTGGTAGAGTGATGTAGGGTGCAAGAAGGCTTGTTTAAATGGCCATTTGTACATTAGAATGAGCGCAGTACGCCCACGGACAGCAGTTTGAGCCTGCCCGGTGTCATCCAGGTAAACATGTTTTTGTTGCCAAGCATCGCAGACTTTCCCCAGTGCTGAAGCCATGCTATCATTTTCCCAGAATCTTCATTCTTCCCTGCCCACCCCCCAGCCACTCTGTGATCATTATCTAGAAATATGAGCCATACCAGCTGACTATGTTCTCAGCACATCAAGCTTCCTGAAATTTCAATAAGCATTGATCCATGTCATTGCACCAGGTCCTTGAAATTGTTGTTTCTGTAATATTTGTCTCTCACTTTCTGAGTCTTAAAAGAGAAAAGAAAAGGGAAAAAAAAAGTTCTATGGAACAAGAGACTGATGCTTGGTGTCAATAAAGGTAGATGGAGGAGGAAGGATGGAGAGGCAGAAAGAATAAGACATCTAACCATCAAGACTAACTCCCAAAATAGCTTTCAATAAATGGCAGAGCATACCCCCTCCTTCTTTATCCATATAGTAAGATTGAAAGTCATCACCGAGTCTTAAACTGTGAATATTGAAATTGTGAGATGTATGGTACATTTAGTGGAGGCGTTGGTGAAGTGCAGAAGTCATTTTAACTTTGTCTTTTAATTTTGAAGATTTACTGGCTGCAGGGTAAGAGAATATTTATAAGCGTTCTTAGGTATTCACAAAACATGTAGTTGCCAAACAGTGCAAAGAATGGAAAGAAATCATCATTACGAAGCTGGGTGATTCAGGAAATGTGGTGATAAATATGGGAGTGACAACATATTATCTCAGCCTCTTCTGGCTCCATATTTTTGAGTCATGATTATCAAGTAGATCACTGCAGGGAATATGCTAAGTCAGTTTGGAGCTAGAGGAATTTTACTTTTTAAAGAACCACCAGGCAATGTTTGGGAAGTACAAATATGATAAATAATATCAAGTCATCTCAGGATCCATAAATCTATATTGTATAATTTGCTTCTATCCTTTGATTTCTTCTAAAGAAAGGAAAGTGGTAAGCAACAGGAAAAAAAGCAACTAATTGCAACCATGATTACTTAGCTTCTGTAGTGCCTCAATTAAAAAGAACATTGAGGGGACCAGCAGTTGGCGTATTGGCTATGTCGCTGGACTCCCACGTAGTCGACCGCTGTTCGTGTCCTGGACCTGGTGGCTTAAACTCACGCCGGGCACGTGTGCGTGCGTGCCCAAGATCCCGAGAGGAGAATGGAGGAGAAGGGATTGCGGTGTGGCCATCCCCCCGGGGGGGTGATTTCTCGCTTTCTACCTCTCTGTCTGGCGAGTGCATGTGCCCTATAGCAAAAACCTCTCCAAAAAAAAAAAAAAAAAAAAAAAAGAATTAACATTTTGAGATTACTTTTCTAATAGTGCGAATATATTTTTAAATCACTGATGCTTTTATAAATGGCAGATGCATTTGAAAGCTGTTTTTTTCCTTGTTGGCAAACAAACTGTTAAAATAACTCTTAACTATTTTGTTGGTTATTTTATATTGTCACCCCGAATTCTTGAAGATAAATTTGAGACAGGCTGACCATTGTGGTTGTCTCTGATTTTCTCGTGTGGTTTTTACTGGTTCTCTTTCATCAGCCTAGCGCCTCGTGTTCAGCAATACTTAGTACATGTTGAATGAATGAGTGGATCAAGAGTCAAGACCTTACTCTCTGGTTTTAGAAGGTTACTAGACCATTAAACCTCTATTTTTCTATTAGAAAAATGAGGAGTGTATCTTCACTATTTTGTGGTGATGATTGAAAGAAGTAATATGAATAAAGTACTTGGCACACTATAATGGTGCATGTTGAGGTCTTAAGAACTGGTCATTCTCTCTCTTTTTTCTGTTTTTTTTTTAATCTTTTTTCCAATGAGAATTTATTTGTATGTGTGTGTTACTTCCCTAGAAAAAGAATCCAGGATTTTCCCTCCTGTATGTTTCCATCTTGCTTTTTCTTTTTTTTTTCCTTTTTTTGGAGAGGTTTTCACTATAGGGCGCGTGTGCTTGCCGGACAGACAGAGAGAGACATAGAGACAGAAAGCGAGAAATCACCCCCCGGGGGGGATGGCCACGCCGCAATCCCTTCTCCTCCATTCTCTTCTCGGGATCTTGGGCATGCACGCACACGCGCCCAGCGTGAGTTTTAAGCCACCGGGTCCGGGACGCGAACCATGGTCGACTACGTGGGAGTCCAGCGACATAGCCATTACGCTAACTGCTGGTTCCCTCCATCTTGCTTTTTCATGGTCCATGATGCCAGCTGAGGTTATCAGTACAATGAAACCAATCTGATGTGATGGGAGCAGATTATTCTGCCATTTCTCTAGATCTTTGAGTCGCACATCAAATTTGGGGCTGATCACTCCACACTTGTTTAACTTGCTGATGAGGCTCACAACAATTTTTCCAGCTCTGGTCATCGATGATTTCAAATTTGCTAATGTAACCATGCTTCATCATCGCAGTTAGAAACTGAGCAATGACTTTGGAGCATGGCCTAATAAGGACCTGGTATTTGCCTCTTTTTATCGGCATCATTGATCTTCCTGGGAGTATAAGCCAGGACATTCATGCACACCATTATGGCGGCACAGAAAGATGGCAGAATGAGGCAAACTGATCATTCTTATTATTAAGGATTTGAGGTGTGTTCTGTCTTGAAGTGATTATATGATAGTCCATTTCTATTTGGTTCACCAGTGTAATTCTACTTTAAGCCTAAAGTAGATGCTTAAAAAATGTTTGTCGAGTGAAAAAAAAAATCCCATGATCTTCATTAATAACAACTCTTGCTGCTAACACTTACAAAGCATTTACTCTGTGTCACACACAGTTTTAAGCACGTGGTACATTTTTAGCCATCTAATCTTGAAAAGAACACTGCGAGAAAAAAAAAAAACATTATTATTCCCACTTTATAAGTGAAGAAACTGAGTCAAAGGAAGATTCATAATTTGCCTAAGGTCATGAACTATTTCTTGTTCACGTAAGGCTATCCTTTGAGCACAGGCAAACTGGTTTCTGAGTTCAGTTCAGGCTCTTAAGCACGTAGCAGGATCTTCAGTATTCAGACACAAACATAGTGTTGTACTGTACGCTGATCATTCATTCATTCAAGACATATTTATTAATCATTTTCTACATGTTAGTTACTGGGCATTCCAAGTAGAAGATGGATACAATTCCTGCCCTCATTGAAATAATCCTCATAGTTCTGATCTCCTCAAATTTCAATTTATCCTGTATTTTCCTCAGTGACTGTTACAAAGAGAGACAGAAGTCTGACTTGATGCAGCAGAAGGGAGATTATAAACATTTGCAGAAAGGGGAAGGAAGGAGTAATGTGAAAAGGAGACAGCTATGGTGGTGTTGTTCTAATTATTCTGGGTTACCCAGCATATACTTCTACCTTTCTCTGGAGGATATAAGATACATGAGCATATCACATGCCTTCCCAAACCCTGTATACCACCAAGGTCCCTTCCTGTTCTCGAACTCTGTGGACAGGTATGTGGCCTTGCCACCTGCACTATTGTTGACATCTGGCACCAGATGGAGCAAAGCATGAGATGAAGCTTCTTTCTCAGCCTGTGAAGGGAACATGTTGTCTGAGAAAAGCCCACTTTATCTTCTTTTCAAGAATCTGAGTCAACAGTCATATTTTTCATAGAAGAGTTCCACCATTTTGTCTTCAATGTCTACTACTTTAACCTCAAGGCCTCTGGAATTGTGCCCAGATTTCAAATCTGTAGCAGAATGTCCTAGATCAGAATGCAGGTACACACCATGGCACAAGCATATATTTCACCCTACTCTCCTGGCTTCTCTTGTTTGGATTCATCCACTTTATTATTAACTTAATTCATTTGTTCATGTTTTCATCTATTTCTTTATCTCCCACAAGTTTATTAAGGAATGAAAAAGTAGATAGCTAGCTAGAAGGGTAGAGTGTTCGTGTTGGCAGCATGAGACGATGCCCGGCAGGGAGTTAGAAGTCCAGTGATGGCTGTCGAGTGGGTGGACCAATGGATGATGAATAAGAAAAAAATTAGAAAAACATTATGCTTATCCTCTGAGAGGTTATTTTTAATTAGGGATGAAGTCAAGTAAAATATTCGAAGTAATTCTCAAAGAATGAGTAAGTCATTCAATAAAAGAAGGGAGAAAAAGAAGAAAAAGAAAAGTAAAACCAAAGCAAATCGAATTTGTCCCTACAGCGTTCAGTGGTTTTACAAGACAAATCCATTGATCTAGAATCTCCCAGTTTTGTCTGTCCCCGCCTGGGGTCAACAGTCAAGATGACTGATTATCCTGGGAAAGGCTCTATGGCCTATCTCATAAACAGAAAAAAAAAAAATCTCTCACACTTGGTCCGAAGGCAGCCCAAACATGTTGTCTCCAGAGGCTGGGAAAGTTTAGCTGTGGTTGAAACTTGGCCGGAGGGAAGGAGCCTGCCAAGTGAGAGCTTGGATCTGGGAGGCTTAACCATGACCGCGTGGTGTGAGCCACCTTGAGGGCCCAACACGCTCAGTAAGTCAGGACTCATGGCCAACTCCAAAACCTACTAAGGTCCTTTACTAAGCCCTTTAAGCTGTTAAAGTACCACAGATATTTTGACTTGGTTAGAACTTGCAGGAAGAGAGCCTTAGGGAAAAAAATAACAAAAAAACAAAACTAAGTTCGCACTTGGCTGTTTTTAGTAGGAAAACCACCAGATGTCTTTATCTACAGTCTTTGATTGAGAGTACTAGCTGATCGTTGGGTAAGCTTTTACCAAATTGCGATTGGAATATTTGGGTACTGTTTGCTTCTGCTGATAGACCCTATTGAAAACTTCCACATCGGTCTTCACTGAGGTTCTCTGGACATCTCTGCATGGCAACCATTTTTCATGAAGCCCCCCTCCTCCTCTCTTGCTTATGTTGCCAATATACATGTGATCAGAGGTAAAGGGGCACCTGCTTGTGCCAGGCATTCCACTAGGTCCTTTATAGGTCTCAGCATTGTTTTTTTTAATTCTATGGGAATTTTAAGTTCATCAAATATCTCAAAATGTCCTCACAACCCCTGTGCTTCTCTTTTCTTTAGGCCTTCCACTAACCAATAAAGGTACAGGGGGTTGAAAGTAAAATAAACTTCCTAAAGTAGAAGCAAGTTGGTTGCTCTCTTGAATTTCATTCTCTGCCTTTTACTGAATGCCAACTAAGTACAAAGTGTGGGATAAGGCATGAGGGGGTACAAGCATGAATCAGGTGCACCACAAATGGAGGGCAGGCTGTGGAAATAAAAGTGATACAATCTCTAGAAGAAATCTAGATGTCTAGGGGAGAATAACCCAGCCTGGGAGGCTAGGGTACTAGAGAAAGTGAGGGAGGGTTTTAATTAGGTGTACTGAGATTAGGAAGGATTATTTTGAATTTCCAGTTTTCTGCTTTCTTCCTAACTAATCAGCTTCATCTTATTTTTATTTGAGAGATTTTTTTTTTTATAGGGCTTCTGTGCTTGCCAGAGAGACAGAAAGCAAGAAATCACCTCCCTGGGAGAATGGCCATGCCTCAATCCCTTCTTCTCCATTTTCCTCTTGGGATTTTGGGCATGCATATGCATGTGCCTGGCATGAGTTTTGATCTGCCAGGACCAGGACTTGAACCACATTTGATGATGTGGGTGTCCAAAATGTAACCACTATGCCACCTGCTGGTCTTGAGCTTCATCTTCTTAGAAATGGGTAGTCTCAACCTGAAGAAACCCCATGAAATATTAGTTTGTTAGAAATTTACATATTATTATAAATTATAAGAAAAACTCTACCCCACCCATCCATCTCCTTTTATCTTTAACCTCTTAAGCAGAGTATGTTTGGCAATATTCCAGGACCCATGAATGAATTATTTTCCAAGCTTGTTTGCATTGGTCCTCTCTGCTACCTTATTTCCTTCTCTCCTCCACTACCCAGGAGAGATTTGAAAGTATTTGTATTCTATTCATTGTGCTATGGAAAATCCTGAACGTTCACTTAATTTCAATTTCAAGTAAGAAAAATTACTTGCAATTGAAATTACTTGTATTGAAGTGAACGGAATTTTCTATATTTGCGTAGTGTCATCCAGACACTTTTTCTTAGAGAGAAATAGGTGCTTATAAACAATGAGCACAAACAACAGTGAGCACAACAGTTAGGGGTCCTTGTCAGGTAAGGATGGCGTCTTTGATCTGATATCATAGATTTGGAAGCAAGACTGGTGGAAGTGAGTGGCAAAGGTCAAAGAGGCATATCTGGATAAATTGTTGAGAGATTAAATGAATACGTGAAGAATACACCAACCAGATTTATGATTAATCCTTCTCATTTGCTTCCCTCTCAGGATGTCCTTGCATAGATTCTAAGATTTTTGATGTTTTCGGGCATTTTGCTATGAAATCCTTGAGATCCTTCCATTCTATTGCACCATCCTTTCAATCAGACCGGATTGTCACTTGAGCTGTTGTGACTGAAATATGTGTGAACACTATGGTTAGCCAGTTCTGAGCTCAGTGAAGTCATTGCTTAAGAGTTGCATAACTTGATTGCTGCAGGTGGGGAATGGTTTTTCACCAACACTGAAGATTTATTATCTTTTGGTTGGGAAAAGTCAGCTTTTATATTTCTAGGGTGTAAATCACCTCTTGTTAATTGTGATACTTTCAAAGGACATTTAGAATGGTGAACTTCTGCTAGAGCTTCATGTGGTAATATGTAAAATATGTAGTTGACCAGAAGTTTGCAGTTTTGACTAATAAGATTATTGGTCAGTGAGTAATACTTGAAGTGTGCCAGCTCCCAGTTTATAGCTGGACTTTCATAAGCCAGAACTCAGTGTTCTAATAGCAGCACTCTATACTTACAACTTCAACCCTGGTTAGGAAAAGCGCTAGCAAATACCATATTTCAGCTAGAAAAGAAAACCCTGGGCTCTGATATCTTACCACGTATGCAGGTTAGCATTTGGTCTGTGACAGCTTCGCTTGTAGGATCCTCAGTACGGTTATCTTTGTGGTTGCCACCGTATGTCTGAAGGTAAATATTTTTGGAAGTAGAAACTTGAGAAAGCTGTGGGGGTACTATAAAGTAACATAGGCCCGAGAGAATTTGATCAGTGGAGGCCCATGATTTTGATGAAACAGTTTATTACCTGCGTAATTTATTTTGGTCCATGTCTAGTCTCCATTGGTAATAAGGTGAAAACAATGCTCAATTTAAAGAAGAGATGAATTCACTCAACCCAAAGTTTGGCACAAAGAAGAAAAGAAAATAGCTGGTTGGTTGACTTCATTGCGATCAAGCTGGTGGTTTTGGTTCCTGTCTTTAGCACGCTAGTTGAAGCAGACCACTACCTTGAAGAGAGAAAGCATGTTGGTTTGACGTTAAGACTACAGTCAGAACCAAGCAACAGGCTCTCATTTCTTTCCACTAAAAATGCCTTTAAAAATTCTCATCTTCTGTTTTGTTCCTAGGTGTGTGTTTACAGGATTTTAATATTAATTGTTTTTAATAGTTCTTTTGGTCAGTTGTGTTTTGGGAAAGAGTAAAATGGAGATGTGCACAGCCTTTTCTTATTAAGAGATTTCCTGTTATACATGCATTAAGGTTGCTGGCTCCTACTCCTGTTTCCTTTCATTCTTTCTTTCTTTCCTTTTTAGCTTTAGCTTACTTCACCAGAGGGAGAAAGACTAGCTCAATTGTATTATCCTGTTAGATTGCTTAAACCATGTTTAGATAAAAAATTACTTTATGCTTTTCTTACTACAGTTCATGATTTCCATTTTCTAAGGCATCTTTTCTAAATTTTGTGCTTTATTATTCTTGCGGTGTTGAGCGAGCGAAAACAAACTCTAGTTCATAATTCACTTTAAAGAACATACCCTTTCTTTCTATTTTCTTGTTAAAACCAAATTGTGTGCAATTTGTAGGAAATTGAAACCACATTTTTCACTTAACTTTCCAAAATTAAAATTTATGGGGAAAAAGAAGCAATAAAACAGTTACAATCTGGTCATCTATAATTATCTGTGTGGTTTGAGCAGTTCCATATTTGAAAAAAGTGACAGGGAGAACTTATCAAGATTTTACAACCGTGGGACATTTCACTTATTTATTTATTTATTTATTTTAGCTGCTTTGGAGCCAAGACCTCCACAAAATGCTAAAAGTTACACTATGACTTTAAAAATTAGATGTGTGAAGAATAACTTTAAAATTTATGCTATGGACAGTATCTACAAGCAGTTGTTTTCTTCCCTCAATAAGGAAAGGGGTATTACAGTAAAATTTACCATTATAGAATGTTTTGATTTCAAGGATTGTCTTGATTTCAGTTGCTTTAACACCCTCTCGTCATGCTCTACCTGGTCGGAGAAAAACCACAGCACCAGCAAGACCAACGGTCTATTTCTGTTTATTGGTGCTGCGAGGGCTGTCTTAGTATGTCCACTTCCAGTCCATCTTCATCCTGTGGGTTTCCTTGAAAAAGGACCCTTGAAGCCATTCAAGCGCTGATCTGCGATTTGTTTTTCTTCTTGGCATAAACCATTTTTCATACATCTACCCTTGCAGTATCGCCATTTCATTGTTTCTGATTTGTAACAGTTAAGAAGGTTTAGCTTCTAAGAAATTTGATATTTCAACCCTAATTCTTAATAAGAAAGAAAGCTCACTTAACAATGGTGCCTTTGTGGAAATATGCCCAGATTTAGACAACTTGTTACAGCTGTGGTGAAGTCATGTATTCATTCGTTTTTTTGATTCAGTAAACACTAGTTGAGTATCTATTTAGCTTCTATTTTATGTTAAAGTGTAAATATAGAGTGTGAACGAAACACTACATATAGCACTGGTACGTAATAATTATTCCATTGAACCTTAGCATCATTGTCAATATTCTAGAGAGAAACATAAAACGGACAGATCTTTGGCAAATACAGAAAAATCGTCCAAAGCCATTATAATCTTGAATAGTGATTTAGGTTCAACAGAAAATTATACCACTGCCCTACATGAGTTTATCCAATAACTTACAAAAAGTCAATGCTTACAAATATTTTGACCATCTCCATCTCTTTATTTATAACAGTAATCTGATTAATGCAAGCCAGATTTTATTTATTTATTCATACAAGAGAACTTCAAAAAGTTAATGGAATAATGAAAATAAAACATGAGTTTATGTTGCTGCAAAAATATTCTGAAATCCATAGATGTTTTTTCATAATACACATTTTCCATGAACTTTTTAAGGCCCTTCAAATGATAACTATTTGAAGTGCTTATTATGTATCACACTGTTCTAAAGTGTTTTACAAATATTAATGTATTTCATTTCCTAAGATCTCTATGTGGTAGGTGTTCTGTAGTTCTTATTTTACAGATATGGAAACTGAGGCATAAAAAGATGAAGTCATTTGCCAGAGTTACTCAAATGGTGAGTGGAGAAGCCATAGGCAGACAGTCTGACTCCAGATTTCATCCTCTTAACCTCTCCACTGTGCTGTCTTTCCAAAGTACTTCAATATTTATATAGCCATATACCTTCTTTAAAAGTGTGATGATCGCTGAGTGTCTAACACTTGGGCACATCTGGTAGTACTCTGTAGAAAACTCACCCTGCTTGCAAATGGGCAGGTTTCCAAAGAGGAACCAGCACAGGAGTTCCTAGCATACAATACTCTTAAGTCATTAGGAGCCAGGGGTGAACAAAACACGCATCAAATCTTCCATCCAATCCAAGTCATCCAACCTTCCATCCCTCTATTTTTTAATTATTTTATTTTATTTTTTTGCCATAGGGCACTTGCACTTGTGCTTGCTGGAAAGATGGAGAGACAGAAAGCAAGAAATTGCCCCCCGCAGGGGGTATGGCTACACTGCAATCCCTTCTCTACTCTCCTCCTGGGATTCTGGGTGTGCACGCACATGTGCCTGGCATTGAGTTTCAATCGCGTGATGTGAGAGTCAGCGCCTTAACCACTACACCACCTGCCAGCTCCCATTACTCTATTATTTGTTTAGATAGAAAAATAATGTGCACTAATTACAGAAGCTCCAGAAAAAAAAATGGCAAAATTTGAAAAGTTAAAATCATCCAATATCCATCACCCAGAGATAACTGCTACTAACATTTTCCTATGTTTCTTTCATATTTTTTATGCATAACGAATATGTATGAACATTTTTAATATTTGTGGTTATGCTGTATATGTGTTTACACACACACTGTTTTATATCCTGCTTTTTTCCACATAGCCTAATAAACATTTTCCCACGCATTAAAACTTCTGCATAAACATAATGTTAAAACGCTGCATAATCTCCCACAGTGTAGCTTTACCATATCTATTTATCCATTTACCACTGCTAGATTTTAAGTTATTTTAAATTTTATAATACCCTCTTTGCTCTCTTTTCTAACTTCGATGCTTTAAAAACTATTGTAATGTGTGGCAACTAAATATTTTAACTCTTTTTGAAGATTTCAGAAATGGTTTAAATGGTTCCTTTTGTAGGAGGTAGACTAAAACAAACATATTTGAAGTGATTTCGTTTTTATTATTTTAGTATTTGCACTATAAAATAATGCTATAAAACATAAAATAGTGGAAATAAAATATGCCCAAATGTACACACAAACTCATGATTAGCCTAGGAAATTATATCTACCCATAAAGTGAACATATTAAAGCTCTTGTCTATATTATTAATACAATCAACCATACTTTTTAATGTATAAGTGTTTAATCTATCAGTGTCCTATCTCTTTTTTATCACCCAGCTGCAAACTGGATTCATTTTGGATAATTACCTTTGGTACTAAATGTATATTATCTGCCCAGTTAGGAAATAGATGAAAGGGAATTCAGAAATCAATAGTAATAAAGTAAACAGAGAAAATGGAATCCATTTCCGCTTTTGCCATTTATTTGAACCCGCTCCACTAAAGACAGGGACCCTGTCTAATGGATGTTGGACAGAGGACCACAAATAAACTCTATTGGAAACAACTCTCCTTTAAGAATTGACCTCATATTTGGTAAATATCCTATTGTTTGAATGGTCGGCGCTTAATGACACCAATGCTTTGACTTCTGCTGCTTAGAGAATTGATTTTAGTTTCTCTTTCAATGTTTATCTATCTATAACCGATGCTCCTCCTTTCTGCCCAACCTCTCTTTGATCTTCATAAAACAATTTTTGACAGAGGATTGATGTTAGATTCACCAGCGTTATGCTAACCACAATCTCATTGTCCAAAGGGAAATAAAATCTAGTGCCCCATATTGCTGACTCTAGAAGGGGCTCTCTATGAAGTTTCAATGTTGGTGTCATCATGGGGAAAGATAATTTAATACTTGAATTGGGACACGGCTATGGTCCCTCTGCTTCAGCACAAATGTGGGAAAGCAGTTACCTTGGCCAGATCTCGCCATATTCTGACAGGCTAATGAAACTCAGAGAACTGGCATTCCTAGCCTCCCTTGTTGATAGGTTAAATCCCACAGCCAAAAACATATTCCCGCCACGTAAAGGAAACTCATAACCGCTGTTATTCGGTGTATGTTTATTTCCTTCATGTGATATTATTATTTCCTTGGATTCTAAACTTTATAGGCACTTACTGGCCTATGTCACAAACAATGGGATTTCTAGCAGGTGTTCTGGAGCCCCACTTTTGTACTATTTTCTGCCAAATGTAGATGTCACTATAGGTCTGGGATTGGTGGTCTGGAATTCAGTGACCTGATTTGGTTCCTTCCACACCAAAATCTGAAAGTCAGGGTTACAGCAAGTCAGGAATCTCTTTCTGCATTTAGAGAAGTATAGTCACTGTTCATTTGAGAATGTTGGCAAAGGGGAATACCGTTAGACTCTGACTTTATTTCATGTCAAAAACAGGATGTCTAAAGAAATGACATTACATACTTGGAGAAATGAATTTCCCTAATGGTTTCCAGTATTTTCGTGACAATTAAAAAAAAAATATTTTTAGGGGCCGGTGGGGTGGCATGATGGTTAAGGTGCTAGACTTCCACATGGCCAATTGTGGTTTGAGTCCTGGACCTGGCAGCTTGAAAATCATGCAGGGCACATGTGTGCCCAGAATAGAGATGGGATTGTGGTGTGGCCATCCCCTCTAGTGTGTGTGTGGGGGGGTGATATCTCACTTTCCCTCTCACTGTCTCTCTGTCTCTCTCAGTGAGTGCATATGCCCTGTAGCAAAAACCTTAAACATTTTTTTCTTTTAAATTTTAATAAGACCTCTTGTAATTTTAATATTTTTTGCATAGAAAAAGTATGTCATGACTTTTCTGACAACCCAATAGTTTCCCATGCAGTAAGAACTTAAATATGCTTTTGTCTTTTGCAAAGTCTAATTGTAAGTGATGTATGTGTCAGAGACACATAATCTCACACCTTTCTGACTTTGGGAGGCTCCATGCTCCATAAAAGGTACAACTGGTGTAATTCTTCCTCAAGAAGCTGGATTCTCCTGGCATAGAAGGGCAGTTAATCTAGACTGTCTTTTCCACAGGGACTTTTTATGCTATAGGAAGCAACATGACAGGATACTTTGAGGGACACACCTCAAACTCCTGCTTGGGTCTTTCTGCTCCAGAGAGAAAAAGAAAAGTGGAATTTCCAGATAGACCAAATATTTCAGGAGAGAAAGCTATAATTAGTTTCCTCTCCCCCTCCTTTCATCATTATACTATCCTTTTACGTCCATGTGGCTCTATTTTCAAGCCTCATCTTCCCTCAGTAGGCACATTTGAAGCCTGCTTAACTGGTATTCAGAGGGCAGAATGGCATTATTTGTGATTCCCTTGCAATCGACTCAGAGTGGTGATAGGAGGATGTCAATTTTGCAAGGGCAGCATTATTTGCTGTGCTCGTTGCTTGGCCCCCAAACACTCGTTTGGTTGCGAAGACGAGTGTTTAATATGCTTGCTTCTTCTCTCTCCTGTCCCCTCCACATTCCTGCTGAATCTCACATTTCTCTAAGCACAGCCTTGAGAGTGCCAGCCTTTAGACAAGCCAGAAAGAAGAGAAGCCGCCGTGTGAAAATGGGGCATTAATGGTTTGTGAATCTGAAGATAGTTAACTGATGTGTGCATTCAATTAAGATGAGTTTTTCTGCTTAAAGACTCCCCAGGAAGAGAGGCTTTATTCTCATTTCTGGGGTATGAGCAGTTAATGAAGAAGGCATATCAGAATTCTACCCGTGTTACCAAAAGCTGCCTCAAGATTCCATATAATTTTCGAGTTACTTGATTAAGGAAAATTTGCAGGTGAGATTAAACAAGCTGGAAGGTGATAATGGAGAAGAGTGTGTCATTTCTCATTTATTTTATGGGTGACATCACCACTGTACACCTCACAGAAAATGGTTTCATGCTTAAGTGTGATCCATTTTGGAAAGTTTCCCTTTTTAAACTTTTGTCTTATTTTAGTCAAATCTTTATATAGCATATGTAAATATATATTTATATTTTTCAAGTTGGAGTTTTGTTTGAGGCAGCTTTTATTATTTACTGCCCCCCCATGTTGCCCTGAAGGAAAAGATAACATCTTCCCTTCCAATATGTTAGCTAAATTCTGGGGCCTGCTGGTGGCATGGTGTTTAAGGTGCTAGGTGTCCACATGTCCCACTGTGGTTCGAGTCCTGGACCTGGCAGCTTGAAAATCATGATGGGTTTATATGTGTGTGGTGCCCAAAATCATGAGAGGAAAATGGAGGAGAAGGAATTGCCCCCATGGCCAGCCCTCTTGGGGGATGATTTCTCATTTTTTTCTCTTTTTTTCTCTTCAGTGAGCACACATACCCTATGGCAACCCCCTCTCTTTCCAAAAATACGTATGTTAAATGCTTCCACAGAGGTACTCGAGCATAAAGAATGGGGAGACTAGTTGTGTTCTTACTATTGTGAAACTTGGGCAAGATCCATCACTTCTCTGTCATCCTTAGGGGCTTCTCTTATCTGTAAAAAGGGTGATGATAATACTATAGGCTTCATGCAGATCGCTCAGAATCAATGATTTATAATATAGTGCTTAGCACAATCTCTGGCACATAGTAACTGTGCATCAGTAATCGTGAACTATTATTCTTATCTCATTCCCATTACAAGAATTTAGGTAGAGTCAGAACAGGCTGTTTTTAATCTCAAGGGTTTATTTTTACAAAATAGAATTTAATGGACAGTGGTTAAAAAAAAAAAAAAAGTAGACAGTTCATAGACATGTTCCATAATCCTTCCAGGGTCCTGGGAGACTTTCTGTTCTTCCTTGTAGTTATGTTTATTGTATAAAATGGCAGGGTCATTTGGCTTTGAAATGGCTAGCTCTGGTAGGAGGTGGATCTTGTGTATAAGAATGTCAGAAGAGCAGGTTTGATGTCATCTTTTTTCCATAGGTACAATTCAGTCACACTTCTTTTCCCTGCCTACCAATCCTTTACCCCCATAAAGCAGCCTCAGTTTCTCATCTGTAAAATAGGAATACCTACATCTTGGGGTATTAAAGAAAAAAATATAAAGTCAACCAAAGTAAAATGCCCAGTACCAGTTTTCAAACACTTTTTTTTTTTTTTTTTTTAAACCAGCCTTACCAGGAGGAATGGTGCAGGGTATCTGGGGTGATTGGATTCCAACATTTGAGTTTTCATTGTAATTCAGCTGGTTGTTTGATCTTGTCCTGAACACTTAGGCTCTTCAAGCTTGGTTGTATTTGCTGTTAAAGAAAAGGCTTGTTTGTTTTCTTTTAACAATAAAGTTCTGAAGTTGATTGAATGGGTGTGCTTTTGCCTCTCTATCTGACTTCATCAAGATCGAATTGTTAACTCCAGAGTTAGAAGGGAAACTTGGAAGAATGTATTAGTACCTAAAGGTTGTTTTGGTAGCTTTTGAAAAATGTAATCCGGTATGTTTGATTTTTGTCCTTAAAGGGTCATAGTACCTATTGTCCCAATATAATCATAGAAAAATTCCATTCTAGACTAGGTCAGCAGTTTATCAAGCCAGTCTCTGACCCTGCAAATAGATCTCAGCCCTCTAGGAAAGCCAGAGACAGTATCTGCCACAGTGGCTTCAGGCAAAGAGAATTCCACAGATGGAGTTAAATGTGTACTTTCATTTCCTTTAAGTTCACCAGACTTCAGTAGGGATAGGCAGATCATAGAGAGTATACAAGGAAGGTCACTTCTTTTTCCTGATTCTCATTCATTATTCAGTTTAAGCAGGTCCATTGCACCCATCAATACAGAGGGGAATGGAAGATTCAGTGTGGAGAACTTTAGTCTCTAATTCTAGTCAGAAGGAAGAAGAGGTCCAGAGTCTTAGCAGAAACAATGGCTTCTTGTGATTTTCTATGTCATTTCCGAAGGCTAACAAGACTGCTATCACTAGTGGGAGCCTTAATTCACCTGGAAAAATGATGGCACTGAGCCTGCTTTTGGAGATGACTCTGAACTTAATGAAAACACAGACTAAGCTTAATCTTTTGTACTCTTCATGTACAGGTAGACAGTTTAGCCCCTAGAAAGTAATACCAATTTCTAACCAACCATTAGTATAGGAGATTTCTTACATTTCCACTCAAGTCACTGCCATTGAGAATTTAACCTATAGAAGTCACTCTCATTCAGAAAAGTTATCTCACTGTTGCTCTATCATGGGCTGTGACTAACACTGTTCTTCAATAGTACCCTGTCATAAAATCTGCTCATGATGTACTTACCTTAGAAGAACCATTTGCACCTCTTAGATGGACTAACCGAGATGATTTATGTATTTATTTATTTAATTTCCAGAGGAAGCATGTGCTTACGAGAAGTGGGGGGAGGGGGAGAGAGAGAGAGAGAGAGGGAACCTCCCAATGGAGTACTATCACCACAATCCCTTCTCCTCCATTTCTCCATACTGTAGGATTTGGGGATATATATTCACTCATGCTCAGCATATTTTTCAAGCTGCCAGGGCCAGTATTTGAACCTGGTAAGCCATGTGGAATCCAGTTCCCTTGACCACCGGGTGACAGTGCTTGCCCTAAAGAAAGATATTAATTACAAGCCTTTACCAAGAGCTAGAAATAACCCAAAATAGCACTAATGAAAACTTAATCTTGCCACCCTTAACTATGGTCTGTGCTATACTATCTTTAAAAGTTTTGGCATAACTTTAGTTAAGCCTGTCTCCCATCTTTTATACCCACCCACCCATCTGCTTATGAAATTCCATGTGAATCAAGAAAGCCTCTATAGCTCTTGAGATGACAAGTGAAAGAATCACAGTCTACAAATAGAAGCATATTTGTTTTTTGGTTTTTGTTAGTATATTGTCAGGGTGTTTTCCTCACAGATAAACAGTAATAGCTAACATTTCTTGCACCTCTTTCTGGATAGCGTGGACCATGTTCCCATTAGACCCCCTCTTAGTCTCTGAAACAGTTTCTAGACTTCTTTTCTATGGGGCCTAAATACAAATGAGAATCTGAAAACCTTTGTGTCGTTATTTCAGTGACTGGTCCAGTCTTTCCAGGTCCTGAGAGTTAACATAGGCATTAATGGGATAAATTTAGTAAAGTGTTTTTAAACAGAGACTTGGTAAAGATACATGATACAAAGAATCCTCTGTGTACCTGGATTAGGTGGGCAGGTTCAAACCTTTTCCTTACTCAAGGTCAGGATCAGTGTCAAATTTACAGCAAATCCACTTACGATGCTTGGTGTTCTCTTCGGTTTTTATCATCACGGTAGGTTTAACCTGACCAAGAAGTAATTACACCATTATTTTTTATGTGGTGCTTTATTACTTGCTTTTCAAAATTGGTTTCCAGCATCTTGTGAGCTATTAGCAACAAATATGTGATTGTAATGTTCACTCCATCAGGAGACATGGGGTTATTACGGAAGTGGCCACATACCCATTGCCCACACAATAACTGCCACTCCCAAACAAGTGAATTGCTTAACTAAACATCTATTGATTATAAGGCGCCAGGGACCAATATTAAGACCACCAACATCCAAAGGGGAAAATTTAATTCTGATTGTACATACACTATATTTTGTCAATATTTTGTAGCAAGGAGACCCATTTTTCCCTAGATTGCAGTTCCAAATCTTGAGTGGGTTAAAAGAAGTAGAATCTCATTGGAATGCCTTAAGTCATCTACTTGGTTCCATCCACTTCTTAAAAGACAGATACTAAGGATGGGAGCAGAAAAATAAATCAAGATCTGTGGAAACTCCCTCACCTTCATTCCTCCAGCTATGCTAACAAGAATTAATGCAATTTAAAGATGAGCTTTAGATTCATCATAATAACTATTCAAACTAAATATCATATCATCTGGAAGGAGGGACACCTGGAATTCTACACTTTTCTTTAGGACTGAGGTGATTCCAATCTGGGACCGGAATGTCCTCTATTCTCTCTTGAAGATCTTTTATGATAAGCTAAACTACAGTTGGGCACACAAGTTTGCCAACCACACTTACAGACACATTTAGACTTTTGTGTTTGGAGTGATTGAGTGAGACTAAAGCAAAGCAGAGCCTTAGGGTTAAAGCATTCACAAGTCTTAAGTTGTGCTGGCTACGTATGCTAATGATCTTCGAATGGTCTACTATACATTCTTAGATTGTTTCTTTACTCAGCTACACCTGAGGATGTTGACAGCTCCTTACATTTCAACTCCTCAGTTTGACATTATTTTCTTCTGGTATTCTTTCTACCTTTTTGACCTGCCTTAGTTTTTTTGTGTGTGTCTGATCTTTCTCTAACCATTCCTTAACTGCTAGCGTTCCCAAAGTGTTGACTGCTTTTGCTTCTTGTCTTGTGTAAGTGGTTTGCTATCTACCTATGTCTTGGTGTTCCCCGTAGTATTAACTCCATCAATGACCTTTGCTCTGAGCTTCTGTCCTTTATTTCCAATTGACTACTGAGTATTTTTACCTGGATGTCCTATTGGAACCTAAAATTCAGCACGTCTAAAGTTGAACTCATGCTTTTTCCTCCTCCTGTTATATATTAATAGTTTTGTTTGTTTGTTTGTTTGTTTTTTTGCTAAATGACCACTTTATGTACCCAGTCAGATGAATTAGAAATGTCATTCACTCCCTATTCTTTCTTTTTCTTTTTTCTTTTTGGAGAGTTTTTTGCTATAGGGCCCGTGTGCTCACCAGAAAGAGAGACAGAGAGACAGAAAGTGAGAAATCACACCCCCCTACACACCCAGGAGGGATTACCTCACTGCAATCCCTTCTCCTCTTAGAATCTTGGGCACACACGCACACGCACCTGCATGAGTTTAAGCCACAGGTCCGGGACTCGAACTGCGATCAACTACATGGGAGTCCAGCGACATAGCCATTACGCCAACTGCTAGTCCTGTCACTCCTTATTTTTTCCTAAGCCCTCACATCTTACATGTTATGGAAGTCATGAAAATATTATTCTAAAACATCTGAAATTGATTTTTTCCTTTATGACTATGCCATCATTCCTTGGTCTTTCATTTTCCATTTGGATTATTGCAATAGTGCTGACTTTAAAATCCATCTTTCATTTGACTCCTGTGTTTACCTCCTTGACATACAGATCAGATTGTGTCTTATGACATGGACAAGCTCATATAGCTCTTTATTGCCTCCTTACTCTCTAAAAAAAACTACTTTCCAGGACTCGAACTACAGTTGTTTGCCATGTAAGCCATGCTGTTCTCAAACTAGCATTTTCAGCTTCATTTGAGCACACCCTTTTTACATCTCTCTGCCTGTGCTTATGCTATGTTTTTGCCTAGAATGCTTTTATTCTTTTCAGTATAAAAATCGCATTTATCCTTCCATGCTCAGCTCAAATATGACCTCTTTGATAAGTGTTTAGTCACTGTTTCAGACACAAACCCAGAACTGTCCCATGTGAGTTAGCTTTATTGAGTATTCACAACCATCACGCCTCTGGCCAGCCCTCCATCTTGTTTATTTAAAAATAAAATTAAAATATTCTTTTTTCTTTTTTTTTAGTATACGTTTTATCAAATGACCACTCAGTAACGAGTATAAAAATATTAAGCTGGATTGGATTTTATTAATTTGGATTTAGGTAGTTTGTAAGAGAGAAAGCTTAAAAAGCTTTAGAGTAGACAATGAATAAAGGCATAATCAGAATATATGTGAAGACTAAAAGGAAAAAGGGTTTCAGACACAAACATTCAGGTAGAGGAGACTTTCTGGCTGAGTCATAGGATAATGACACTCCGCAATCACAGTCATTTAGGTCGAGTCACTTCTGGAGAAGGCTGACTCCATTTATTTTATATCAAGATGCTATTTAGGTTGGAGTTTAGACTGATAAAAACTTCTAGGCTTATCTGTAAGGCCATTGTAGCTTTCTACATGACATCCTCGTTAAGAGTTCTCTTTGACTCCATTAAAATGTTACTGAATAATCACTTAATCCTCTAATATCTCCCAGTTACAAGTACTTTCCTGTCTTATTAGTGGAATTAATGGATTATTTGGAGTCACTTTTTCTGGGGACTTTTTTTTCCCTTCCAGTCTTGACTGTCTGCAGAGCTGTGCTGCAACTTTATTATCCAACTCTTCTGAAACCTGTCCAGTGGTTTAGAGGAAACGAGTCTGTGAACAGTGGGAGTAGTTTTTTTGAGTTGTCTCATAAAATGTGATATTAACAATCGCAAGTAGGACCTCAGCCCGGAACTCAGAGCTTGGCGAACAGGAGGCTCAGAGAAGGGTTTCTTAGCTTTGGAGCCTGACTCGGTGCTGTCCCCTGCTGAGCACCGTAAGTTGCTGGTCGGCTTGTTCTAGCAAAGTAATAAGTATTGTTGTTTAGCAATTGTGTTGTTGAAATTCAGCTCCACTATGTCTGACAGTATTTATCTAAAATACTTTCCCTGGTGCGTGTTCAAGTTCCAGTAAACCGTGTCTTATTGTGCGACCTTTTCATTTTCCAGTGAAAAGGGATCAGCTCGTCAGATAAAAGCTACAAGCCGGAGTACAGGAAAAATGCGTGCTCAGAAAATCCAAGCATGATTGAAAACAAGATGTGTTAAATCAATGCAGTTTATCGCCTGCCTATTCCCGGCAATTGCTGTTCTAAGCTCATTCTGAACACACACTGGATGATAAAAGTACGGTGTCACAGCGCTTGCTGGGGTGGGAACGTAAGAAAACATGTTTATCAGACAGGCTGGGTGATTTTACCCCCTCGATAACAGTTATTGTCAAAACTCTTTGGGAAGAAATCTGAAGAACAATTATAGAAGTAATACTACTCTTGTTATATCAGAAGATATGCCAGTAGGGAAGAGAATTATGGATTTATCCTTAAACGTTAAGAAAGACAGAGTATGTTGGCCTTCAATGCTTAAACACCATAATCCATTACATAGGGAAAATCATTCTTCTCTCTTAAAAGAACAAATCTAGCTTTGAAATCTACTCATCAATGGTCCAAATTTAGAAAAAAATCCCAAATGTAAAAGATTGACACACATACAGACACACACACACACACACACACACACACGAGTGAACATTGAACTTCTATTAGCTTGAAGGATTTTATTTTAGTTTTAAACTTAGATCAAATTTGGAAATCTAAATTAAGGCCCCTGGAAGGCCGAGCACGTCATACACAATAACAGGGGCAACATTTCTCATCAACTTCATTACAATTAGAGAGCAGAACAGTTTTTTCTAATTATTGTAGGTTCACCTACTTCCTATTTTAGATAGAGTGTAACCCTCCAGGGCAAGAAAAGGGTCTGATCCTGAAGACATGCTCCACTTCTGCCAGTAACTCTTACCAAGGATTTTCTAGAAAATATCAGCCAGGGACCAACAAGTGGCATGGTGATTAAGGCACTTCCACAAGGTTGACCATGGTTCGAGTCCCAGACCTGGTGGCTTGCTTTCCTACTTTCCCTCTCTTTCTCACTCTCTGGTCTAATTAAAATAATAATAAGAACAATAATAAATAGAATTTTTTGAAGAGGTTTTTATTATAGGGCGCGTGTGCTCGCCAGGCAGACAGAGAAAGACAGAGAGACAGAAAGCGAGAAATCACCCCCCAGGGGGGATGGCCATGCCTCAATCCCTTCTCCTCCATTCTCCTCTTGGGATCTTGGGCACGCACGGACACATGCCTGGTGTGTTTTAAGCCACCAGGTCCGGGACGTGAACCGCAGTCGACTACGTGGGAGTCCAGCAACATAGCTATTACGCTAACTGCTGGTCCCAATAATAAGCAGAATTTTAAAACTACAAGTTTATTTTAAAAAGAAGAAAAGAAAATACCAGCCAATTGTGATAGGATATAATTGGTTTAACGTTTATCAACAGCATTATGCATCTGTTTTTTTTTTTTTTTAATTTCTCAAAAGATTAGTTGGCCTTTGATACCAATTATAGCCTCAGAATTATAACGAGAACTAAATGGGACAGAAAGCAGTTTCTTGATCATTTACGTGGCACGTTTAAAAACCAGGTGGCCTCCCCAAATGTTTTTTGACATAGTGAGCTTTAAGCAAAGAAATCTATCCCATCAAGTAGTTTGTTCTTGAATATAAAGACAGGAATCTGGGGACCAGCAGTTAGCATAATGGCTTATGTTGCTGGACTCCCTTGTAGTCAACTGTGATTCAAGTCCTGGACTTAGTGGCTTAAACTCATGGCAGGCGCATGTGCTCAAGATCCCGAGAAAAGAATGGAGAAGGGATTGCAGTGTGGCCATCCCCCTTGAGGGGTGATTTCTTGCTTTCTGTCTCTCTGTCTCTCTCTGTCTTTCTGGCAAGCACATGTGCTCTATAGCAAAAACCTCTCCAAAGAAAAAGAAAAAAAAAAAAAAGACAGAAGTCTGGACCCAAAGATTTCTATTAACACTGAAATTTTGTTTCACAGATGTTTAGCACAATGGGTGCAATGCAATTGATTCAATAATAAGACTTGTTAATGTGCTCAAATTGAGATTTGATATTAAAAATTAAATTTATCTTGGAATAGTAAGCCAAGCACTGCAAAAAATAATAATGAGGCTGCTGTATTAATTTATGCAACCAACTTTTTCTGTGCCTCAGTTTCTCACCTTCAAATTGGGAGTTGCAATTTGCAACATTTGTGTCAAGGGCATATTATAGGAGTTAATGAGATGATGTTTATAAAGAACTTTGATGTTACTGGACAAAGGATCTTTTATGACCTTTAGGTATGCTTAAAATCTGGCCTCTACAAGCCATCATTGTAACCGTTAACATCTACTGAAAATCTTCAGAGGTCCTTACAAATTAGATAATTAAGTTCAAGATGTAAAATCTTAACTATTAGAGTGGTCCCTCCCTCCCCCCCCCCCCCAGATGCCTTTAAAAGTAACCTGTTGGATCAGCAGGTGGTGTGGAAATTAAGGCCCTGGATTCTACATCGCCAACCATGGTTCAAGTCCTGAACCTGGTACCTTGAAAATTACTCCAAACACGCAAATGTGCATGCCCCAAATCCCAAGGGTAGAGCAGAGAAGTGATTGCAGCATGATCATCCTCCTGGGGGGAGAGTGATTTTTCATTTTATCTTTGTTTCTCTGATGAGCGTGTGCACCCTATAGCAAACAAACAAACAAAAACCTGTCAAAATGTCAATTGGTATAAATCTGATAAAGGATAGTTAGGAAATACATGTATTAAAAGAATTAAAATGAACATATTCTTTTATCTGAGAATTTACCCTGGGTGTTATTTATTACAACACTTCTTAAAACACTGAAAATTTAGGAAAAAATCTGCATTCTCATAGTCGTGGATTTGTCACATATATTTTGGCCATTGATATAAAACAATATTGTATAACTGTTAAAACAATGAGGTGGGTACTAATACGTATATAATCTATATATAATCCAGTATTGTGAAAAATGCCTAGAAGTATACATTTAAGATGTAAATAGTGCTTTTACATGAATGGGCTGTCCCCAGGTTTGGCATTTTCAAAATGTTTTAAATATTGAGAATGTATTGTTTTTAGATTTAGAAAAACAGAAAAACTGTTTCATTTTGAAAGGTAAAACAAAGTCAGGCTAGTCCATGGTGTGGTGGTTAAGGCAGCTGGATCTCACATGGCTTACTGTGTTTCAAGTCCTGGACCCAATGGCTTGAAAACACATCAGTACATGTGCATTTCCAAAATCCCAAAAGGAGAATGGAGAAGGAATTGCTGTGTAGCCACCCCTGGGGGGATGATTTCTCACTTTACCTCTCTATGCCTCTCTGTCTCTCTCCAGTGAATGCATGTGCCCTCCAGTAAATAATAAAAGAAAAGAAAGCCATTTCATTCTTTCTTCCTCCTCTTGGTTGCTTTTGCTTCTTGAAGAGTTATTACTTTCCAAACACATGCAGGTTCTCTGCATTCCAAGCTATAGTCCTCAGGGTCTCCCTTCTCAGTGTTTTTCTGAAAGCTTCGGTGTTTCTTCATCCTGGGCTCATTTTCCAACCAACTTTTCAGTTTTTGCTTTGCAATACAACACATCTGATTATGTCTTCAGCAGAGAACAGTATGAAATTATTTCCTTTGCTTCGGTTTTGAATCTCAGTGTTGTTGCCACTCACCAAGAGGCTTGGAGATTACAGAGAAGTCAGGACACGTTCAAAGGTTGTTTGGAAATTTTCCTTTGGCTCTTACATTGGTCAGTTCTACCCACGTCGGCTTCATCTTGACACCCTTCTCAGTCGTGTGCAGCTTTCTGTGGTTCAGTGCACCTGCTCTGAAAACTCTCCTGAGCGCAGCTGGCTCCTAAGGCAGGGGCACCAGGATTTAAGAGCCATTCACACTGAATGCAGTGGCTGCCCTTGCAAGGGATTTGGTTTTGAGTTTCTTAGGGAGAGTCTCTTCCTCTGGCGAGACAGGCTGTTCTGCTGTTTGTGCGCAGAACATTGAGGCAGGTCATGAAATATCCTAGTGACTGGAAACACAACCCATTTCTTCACTAACCATATTTCTGGCTCTGTTAAGGTTTCTGGCTGATTTTTTGGTTTATATATTTTAAAGTCAGTCTTAAAGATAGGTTTGTGAAGATAACTTGCTGTTTTATTGTTTACCTCTGGTTGTTAATTTAGTGACTGAGGGAGAAATGGGGCCATTACGGAACAAAAAGGCCCTAACATACATGTAATAACTCTCCTGCCCGGAATAGATCTGCCTTGAAGGGAAATGCTGGGCTGTTACTCCTTTAGTTCAAATCTAGAAGAGTCACCAGGGAAGCCTGGAGACCCAGGTGCTAGTTTTGTCATTGCCTCTGCTATGAGGTTTTATTTATTACTTGGCATAGAGGCTAGATATTTGTTTGGACATTAAATGGCAATAGAATATAAATATTGCCTTCCTAATATCTGCATTTCTTTTTATTTCCAGTCAGAATGACATCATGTCACACAACCATTAAAAAAAGGAAATTAAAACCCCAGCAATATGTTAAAGCAGTACAGTGAGTTGCTGAGCTGTAAAAGCAGGAGAACTCTGCAAGCTTTCGTTGGAATGGCACCTAGCACATTTCCCCTGATGTTTGGGAACGCGACTCTCCAGTCTCATTTCCATTGTCTCCAGAAATAAGTATTCAAGAAGCTCAGGAGGATGAAGAAGAGGTTTCTTTAAAAGGCAACTCAGAAAAGAGAAAAATTAATTTTCATAACTGAGAATATATCCGTCTTGACTACGGCATTTTAATTTACAAATAAATCCCCTTCAAGGGAATTTTCTTTATTTGATATGTTTGAGAAGTGAATTTATTTAAAAGAAAAGAAACAGAGAGTAAGAGACTGACACAGAGATGAAAGTCATCATCCAAAGACCACATAGATATTTGGTTAGAATTTACTCATTACTAGCTGTTTTAAATTGAATTTGTAATCTTCTGATGAGTATTAGTGCATAAAAGCTGGTTATATTATCTAAATTTTCTTTGCAGATAGCATCTCATGCTCCCTAAACATTTGGCCATCACAGATAATAGCTTTGTATAACCGGAGCTGTTCTGTCTTGACCAGGCTTGGGTCAAAGCCCATAAGGAGAGAGGCTTAACAGAAACTGCTTTGGAAAGGAAAGTTACTGGTTTCCTTTAGGGGAGTCAGAGATGATGAGATTTGGAAGGAACCTACACCCATTTATAAGCGGTTTCAACACAAAACCGGATAAAATGTTTTGAATTTTTTTTAACCATTTAGTTAACTTTTTTTTTCTAAAGTAATAACTTTGAAGCAGCTGCAATACCAACCATGAGTATATTGCGTGGGCTTCCTACCATTCCCTATTCCCCAGTATCATATTATAGCTGTGGTTGAGAAGACCCTTCTGAAATCTCAGCTGAGACATCACCCCTGTAAGCTTGCTCTCTTTGGTAGGGGTATTTAATATGACTTTTCATGTGTTTACAGGAAAGTTTCAGGCTTACCCTAATACAATTGGGTTCCACATCTGTGAATTCAATGGACTGGGGACTAGAACACATTATGTTCTTGCTGATGTGAACCACGTAGTAAGGTCTATATTGACTACCTCTCTATACAGAACACATCCAGACCTATTGTTTTTTCTTGCCATTATTCCTTATACAATATAGTATGACAACTATAGACAGATCATTTGTGCTGTATTAGTCATTCTAAGTAATCCCAAGAGGATTGAAAGTATTCAGGAAGATATGGATAGGTTATAGGCCAGTACTATGCCATTTTATAAAAGGTTTTGGTATCTGTGGGGTCCTGGAACCAATCTCCTATGGCTATGGAGAGACAATTGGACGTTGGACATAGATCCAGACAGTCCTACGGAGCTTATTCAGTAAACATGTATCTACCAGTAAGTACACCTGAAGGCATCAGTGGAAGACACCTTGAACTCAGTTGTTTGTGGCTCTCCAGTAGTTTGACTACTCTTTAACTCCATGTGTGCCCATTAGAACGATGTCATTGAAGGTTTTCTTAGAAGTAGAGGCAGAGAAGTGACTGTGAGGAAGACTAGAGTGGATTTCTAAGCAGAAGGGATAGCTTGGCTGGGAGAGTCTGAGCTATGTTCTAACTCTTATCATCAAAGTGGCATTTCATCTTTCTGGCAAACTATGTGTACCTTGCAGAAAGTTTGTTGTATTTAGACTTCATTTTTTATTTTTTTTAAATGAGACAGATAAACTGGTAAATACCCCCAACAGAGTCTTGCATACCACAATCTACCCCCAGTTCCAGCCAGTCTGTTGCCTGCAAACAAAGTCCAGCTTCTTCTACTTGAGGTCAATGAAACGAGAGGCAGAGGCCAGAGGAGAAAGGAGTTTATTTCTGCAACCAGGTTGCAGATAAGGAGATGGGCAGCAAGCACTGTCAAATTGTCAAATTGTCTCAAAAAGCTCAGCATGCGCTCAATATTTATAGACACAAGTGTGTGTAAATCACTCCTCACTAAAATCAAAGTGAATCCCTTTCCTTTGAGTAATTATCTGGATTCCTGCTTTTCTTCAAATGCCTATTCCTTGTTTCTCATCTGACCATTCCACAAACAAACCTCCCCATGACTCAGCACTGGTCAGGTTGTTCTTGTCAGAAGCCTTTCTTAATTTCAAAATGGCTGCCATCCTGCTAAACCTCAAGCTGGCCTGCTTCAAGCTGAGATTGTAGGTACAAGTGTGCACTTAGCACAGATAGGAAGGCTTCAGAACTCAAACCCAGGACCTTCCCATGTGGGTTCAGCATGGTAGAATATTGCAGAACTGCTCTCCTAATGTCTGGCACCTCAGAAAGTTTATTATTAAGGGCTGGTGGCATTATGACACAAAATAGTTCATGCCTACAAATTCAGTTTCTGTGCACATGGTAGGCACTATAAATGATTATTGAGTAAGTGGGTAATGTAATATTGGAATTTTAAAATCCATATATTGGTCCCATTATATTCTGATGATTTTTTTTTTTTTGGGGGGGGGGGCGAGAGGTTTTTGCTATAGGGTGCATGCGCTAGCCAGGAAGACAGAGAAAACAGAGAGATAGAAAGTGAGAAATCACCCGCCGGGGGGATGACCATGCTGCAATCCCTTTTTCTCCATTCTCCTCTTGGGATCTTGGGCACACACGCGCACGTGCTTGGCATGATTTTAAGCCACCAGGTCCGGGACTCAAACTGCGGTCAACTACATGGGGGTCCAGCAACATAGTCATTACACCTACTACTGGTCACCTGATGATTTAAACTGAGTAAATTGACTATTTACTATTGGAATTTTTAAATGCATACATCGGTTCCCCTATATTCTGATGATTTAAACCCTGTGGCTTTTCTATTTAGGATTATGGATTTTTTTCTAAGTCTACAAGTCTTTCTACATCATTCCTAGCTCCTAGCTGGTTTAAGATGAAACCCCCCATGAACCGTGTTCAGAGAGTGTGGACTAGGTGTATGGAAGCAGGGCCACACAAGCTGGCCACAAAACTTCACCTCATTCTTCTTGCAGTTTACAGCTTCATCTGTTTTTTGTATTTTTTTCTTTTTAAGTCAGGATGCTCATGTGTCTTTATTTGCAGTTAATTATACTCAATTACTTTTTTTTCACTTTTTTTTTTTTTTACCAGATTCTCGGAATTGTCCCAAGTTTGAGGAGAAAAATTGATTAGCCCCATTTCTACTGGTGCCTCCTGAGCCCTGTGCTTGAGTACAATGAGGTCACTTTGTTGAAGGATTAACTTTATATTACATTCTTTCAGAGTAGATGTATGTCCCTAAGGTACACCTACCCCCACTGATGAAATAAATATACCATTCTTTATGATTCCTCCCCATTAACCTCTCTGTTGATTTTCAGAGTTTATGAATAGTCACATATTTATACAACTGGCCAAAAGTACACTACTTATTTTTCTTATGGTCTGTAATAACCTATGCAAGGTTATTAAAGGGTATACAGACCCCTTTTAAGGCATACTTTCTTATGTCATTACTTTATACAAGCAGGTCAAATTCCATCTCAGCAACAATCTCTTGTTCTTAACCTTTTTCTATGATTATAAAAGTAATACATGTTCATTGTGGAAAATTTTGAAAGTGCACAGCACAAAGCACTTGAAGACCCACTACTTCGAAACAACCACTGTCAGGAGCTCAAACACAGGCACATTTTCTTTAACCCATGCATCTTTGCTTAACAAACAAACCAACCCCCATATTGTATATGCTCCTGTAATCTGCTTTGTAATGTAGGTATGTATTAAATTTCGATAAGTGTTTTCTTCTTAATAGCATTATTTCTGAGAACCCCACCATATTCTGTTTAATGGGTGTGCCCTGAGTAAGCCATTCCGCTGCCTTCCCAGATATTTCATCTGTTTTCAGAATTTTGTTTGTTACTGTTTTTAACGTCACAGTCTTATCAGATGGCCCCTCCCACACAGTCATTGGTTTAATTGTTTCTCCAGGCAATGCAATCAGAGAAATCATCGAGTTTCCTTGCATTTAGGATGGTCAGCTTTGTCTTTTGAATCTTTCCTGTTACCTTTATCTTCAGCACTAGACACTTTCACTGTAATACTAGCACCTAAATTGAGGGCAGGTTAACATATTTAAAAAAAAAAAATAGGAGCAGCAAGCAAAAATCATACAGGCATGGTAAATCAATTAAAAGCCTTTGCCTTACTATTTTAAATATTTCCTCTTTCATAGCACACGTCCACAGAATAGATGCTTATTTTTCTTTGGATAATGAGTTCAATATATCTAATTCAATTACTCTTTGTGACAGTAGAATGGATTCCCCTCAGCTCTTTAGCTATCAGTTCCATATGATATTTGAATTGACTCTTTTAATTGCTGATATTACGTGTCAGTCATTCTGTTATGATTTGGCCATATTGTCAGAAAAACATTCTCTCTTCCCCAATACATCAGACAGTCACTCAATTAACAACCATGGGGCTCCAGACATAATAGGAATTCATTATGCAGTTGATTGAAGGGGCAGGTCAGGAATTCATATTTTATTGGTGGCTTAGACTGAAAAATAAAACCAAGAATTAGAATTTTCAAGATGATGAATTATGTTTTCAGATATTAAAATGATACATTTAATTGTCTAAAGCTGCTATTTATGGTTAAACATTTTTTGTTGGCAATTAGCATTATGGGTGGGGGTTGACATGATAAACAACTTAAACTGGGTGCTCACTCCTGTCTCATGCATTTCTTGATTAAATACTGTGAATTTTATGAGTAACAGCTTCCCTGCATAAAGAGTGCTACGGCTTTTTCTCTACAAGTCTAATTTGAAAAAAAGAATTCTTCTCAAGGGTTTAGAAAGTAATTCATAAAATGGGAGCAATAATAAATATTGTGCCTTAACTCATATGCTAGTATAGATAGAGAGATTTGGTACACCTGGGTGTAATTTTAGTTAATTTCCACAAGAGACAGGTTGAAAGTTTACTGTTTGGGAAGGAAGGAGGTTTGGTAAAATCTCATATTTGCAAAAATGATTACATTATCTTAAATGAAAATGCTGCTCTATTAACAACTTCAATAAGCATTGCATTTGGGAAAAAAAATCTTTTTAATAAAAAGTTACCTGAAGTTCACTCCAACTTAAAATATACAAGTGAGGAAAAAGTACTTACTCTGATTTATGTGTCTTTTGGAGGTGTAATTATTGGCTTTTTACTCACCTATGTAAAACAATGTACTTTTGTAAATGGATTTCTGGCCACTTTATGCAGGCTTTTTTTTTTTTTTTTGCCTTTTTTTTTTTTACATAAAAAGTAAGCACTGTCAATCAAGAAATTTTAAGGTTTATTTCCTCTTTAGAAATGATTGATAGCCTTTTAGATTTACAAGTTGACAAGTTAAAGGGTTCTATTGGTATAATTATGTACTAAATTCACAGTCTTTCAATTTAAATGTCCTTTTAAAACCACAAGATTATCATACCTGTATTTTGAAAAGTGGGCCAGTCAGTTTGGGTTGGTATACAAATTGCTTCCATTAGCCTTGGGACCTATTTGAATTTAATACAGTTTTTTAAAGTTAGTGGTAGTATGAATCTTACTTTTAAAATTTAGGTTAATGGAAATGCATTTTAAGTAAAGCATGTAGCATCTTGTTTTCTAATGTATAGCTAAATGTCAGAACTACAAAGACTGTCTTTTTATTCAGTATGGGAGAAAATGTGTGGTTGAATACTTTGGTTACACTGAAAAAGAAAAAAAAAGAAATACCCTCTCCCACACACACCTACCCATTACTTAGAGGATATGGTGATAAAAATAGTGAACGGAGCTGCCTTCTTTTCCATTTTTTCAAGTGAGACAGGTGGAAGACAATTCATATCCCAGGCAGGAATTTTTGAGAATTCCTGAGACAGACCAGAGTCCACGTTATATTGTATTTAACTTAAGGACACTTTGAAGAGCGGGTAGTCAATGTGGAGACAACAAGGCCCATTGTCTCTGAATATTACTGCAGGTTTGCTCTTCTCTGCGTCTCCTTAAACATGGTGTTTGGAGACTCAGTTGCTCTAAACTAGTTCTCCATCAAGGTTGGTCTTTTTCTTGAAATAATATCAATGCTGTCATTTTTTATGCGAAGGTTTGGCATCAAGTGTATTTTCAATACTCACGTCTTTGCAGGCTGTCTAGGATAGAACAGGCTTTCCACACCTGCAGGACCCATTCCTACCTGCTGTCCTGTGCCTCTCACCATCCTATTGCAGGCTCAGTTGCCTAGAAGGCACTGAGGTACACATTGCTGAGGTCCACTAGAGATTTTTGCAGTCAAGCAGGTACTTTTAATTTTCCTGTTCTTGACAATGTGTAAATAACCCCTGACAAGCCCTGGAGCATTTCAGCCTGAGATTCTGTACTAAAGTGAATCCTAAACCTCACATCAGATACCACTTCACTTTCTATTTATAATATAAAAAAGATAGAATTTGAACAGAGGAGCGACTTTCAAGACCAGCTTCTAGTACTCTTTTGGGTGAGTCACTCCCCATTGGGGTACATGGCAGAAGCAGAAGATGGAAATATGCAGGAAAGACACAATTCATACAATCATTTTGATCTAATTTAAAAGTATCAATTAAACTTTGGATTTACCAGTTGTCTCTACACCATCAGTGTTGCAAATTGCGTTTTGTTTTATTTCCTGAAAAGCATTCTAACCACGTGACCTCTTTATTGCAGCCCTCAACGAGCCCACCATTGATTATGGTTTCCAGAGGTTACAGAAGGTCATTCCCCGGCACCCTGGTGACCCTGAGCGTTTGCCAAAGGTCAGGATATATCTTTTTTGGGTTGTGGTCTTTGGAAAATTGGACTCGAGTGATTAATAGAAAAAAATTCACAGATAACTCATATTTTTGTGCTTTATATGTATAGTACTGTAAGGTAAGCAATAATTAAAGTACCGAACATTTATGTGCCACGCACTGCTATGTTTATTTTCACATACATGATGTCATTTCAATCTCTCAACATCCCACTGAGGTGGGTACTATTACTGTTTCTATTTTAGAGAAGAATGTAATTAAGCAAAGAGAGGTTAAATAATTTGCCCAAGGTCCCTCAGCATGTAAATTGCTGAACTGAGATTCAGACCCAGCTTGGATCTGGAGTCTGGGCTATTTAATCACTACATCATATCAATTCTCAAGAGAAAAAAAGAACACAGAATATCTACCTTTGCAAGAATCTGTACCTGTCCCTGGAGGGGGAGAGTAGATGGGGCTCAAAGAAAAACATATTGGTAGGTGTGGAGCCTGTGCAGCTAACATAGCCTCTTTCTACCTGAGACACCCTCCCTAGTTGGAAAATAAGGCACAAATATGTGAGAAATTAAACAAAAATCTAGACAGACTAATTCATGTCATATAGCACTCTGTCATTAACTTCCAATGCAGAGAGAAATTGACCTTTATTGAGTATTGTTTACCTATTGTGAAATTTGGGGGTATTCCCATCTCTGTACCTGAGGATCTTGGGCCCTGGGTGGGAGAGATTACCGAACACAACTCACCAGAACCAGAAGTTATAAGCGTGTTTAACACTCAGAGGAGAGAACGGTTCAAAGCTGGAGAAGTTCGAAGTCCAGAATCAGTCATGGTACCATTTACTGTTTACTGACAGCAAACTGAAATTTCGTTGACTACACAAGTGGAAGCTAGTAAATTACACGAGTGGTTGAGATGTCCTTTCCTTGCCATAGTAAGTCTGGAGATATGTTATTTCTAGGTCTATGCATCCTCGTAAAACACCTATAAAAATGAAGTTGGCATCCTTCCTAGCTCCATGAGCCTCCTTAGGGGATTGGTTCACCATAAGCTCCTACCTCTGTGGTGGCTGCATGTATAGATAGAGGCACTGTCCAAAGAGGCCCCGTCCAGAGAAAGCTGCCCCTCAGGCCGATGCACAGATGTGAGACTGGGGCCAGCAAGGGCACTGTCTGCCCGAAAAGAGGAAGGACCGCGACAAGCAAAGGCATCTGTCCTCTATCCCAACCTTGGGGGAAGAATATTCCAGCCTTCAATTTTAACCTTCAGCTTCTCAGAACAGCCTCACTTCTGCCAAAGTGCTGTTTACCCTGGTAAAAAGTTCTGGAAAGCATTTCACCAGAGGAAGAAGTCATATGATGTCTCAATATGTTCACATTCTTGTCTTTGAAAGGGGCCTTCATCTTATAAGCTCTCTCCAATAAACAGCAATCTCGATTTATCATTGGGTTCCTCTGACTGGCAAGAATGTAGCTCCCACACATTTCCTATGGGATAAGTTAGTAATTTTATAGCATGAGGACATAAGTGATGTGTGACCTAATGGTCAGAGCTTTAGCCTTCTTAGTGGTAAAACAAAGGCATGGGTTCTATGCTGGAGTGTTCCCATTTGGGGCTGTCTTCACTTTAGCATTTGATTTTTAGAGTTCTCTGGAGAGGTTGAGGCACCAACTAGTGAGTCAGGTGTTGGACACAGTGAAACTCAGCCTGGCTACTTTATAGCCATGCAACAACAGTTGACAAGGTCAACTGTCTTTATCTCTCTATGTCTCAATTTCCTTATTTGTCAAATGGTGATGATGGTATTTCCTTTTTGGATTATTTTTGTAACCACTTATTTAGCACTCAACGCAGGTAGCTATAATTATTTGCCAGTTGAGTGAGAGTGGGAACCTTGCTTCTCAGAGTTCATGCATCTAATCGCTGCAGAGCAGGAAATTGTAATCCTGGTGAGTAGTTGAGTGCATGATTTAACTTCCGTGTCTCAGTTTTTCATCTGTAAAATAGGCATAATAATCATGCTGACTTCATAGGGATCAGGGTAAATCTGATAGAAGTAATCCTGTGAATGCCCCTGGTATAGTAACCCACTCATAGTCGCTACTCTAAAAACATGTATTGAAAAATAGGAGACACAGGCCAACAGGTGGTGTGGAGGTTCAGGCGACTGAGTCCCACATGGCCAACTACATGGTGTGTCCTGGACCCAGTGGCTTAGAAATCATGGTGGCATATGTGCATGGATGCCCAAAAATCCTGAGAAGAAAATGGTGGAGGTGGAGGGATTGGGGCGGGGCCAACCTCCCTGGGGGAGGGGAGATGATTTCTCCCTTCCTTGTCTTTCTCTGATGAGTGCATGCACTCTATGGCAAAAAATCTGGGGGAAAAGAGAGAGAGAGAGAGAGAGAGAGAGAGAGAGAGAGAGAGCAATAAAAAGATAAAAAAGAAAGCTAGGTGACAAATCTGCTTTCATGGTTGAGGTCTACAGAGGCCAGACAGTAGTGTTCTTATTTGTAAGGAAAGGAGAAAAGTAGGAATATGGTAGTTGAGTTTTGGGTAATATACTCTCTTGAAAATATTTTTATGGTTGTACTTTACGTTCAGAATGTTGAACAAATCGTATAGGCACGTGTCGCTTTGTCCCTCATAGCCTGATTGTGAAATTCCCAGCTCTTTTCTTCCTGGGTTTTGGAAGAGTCATGAAGGACACAATGGATTTGTGTGGTAAGGAAGCACTCCACAGCTTGTATCTAGCCACTGGCCATGTGAGGACTGTGACCGGAGCCCACCCCAGGAAGCTCTCAGTGTGACTCAGATTGGAGTGGCTGTCCTTTTGGCTCTGAATGTGAAGGTGGAGCAAAAGTTCAAGGGCAGGGTCAGGAAGTGGGGGATGGAGCCAGCACGAGGATATTCCTGCAACGGGAGATTTATATGCCTGCTGTCCATTGTTAGGGGATGAAACAAATTCTGCCTTCCTTAGAATCGTGGTCAGTGTTTGTCACACAGGAGTGTTTCACTGAGCTGTGGACCACACACCTTAAAAACAAACTCCACTTTATTAAATCCATGTGTTTGTGAATAGACAAAGAGAAATTCATACAACCACCCACATACGCTGTCAAATGAAACTGCTCCAAAGACCCAGCAGACAGCTTTCCATAATAATATGCCTTTGTACACAGGCTTGTGCTTTTTCAAAGAACTTTACATGCTTTGTTTTATTGGAGCCCCTCTTGTGAGAGAAGTCAGGAAAACAGACATCATTCCCATTTGCCAAATGAGAAAACAGGGGCAAGAGAATCCTTCTCTGTAAATTATTTTGTCCCTGAAAGTCACCATCAGTGATTGTTGCTTACACACAAATTTAAAATACTGTAATTATGCTAACCCCAGATGTTTTTTTGGTTTCCTTTCTCATATGCACAGGGAGAAGGGCGGGCTAAGGTTTTTTTTTTTTTAAGTCCTAGCATTCTGTTCTATTTCATACGAACTTGACCTTCTTCTCTGGATCATGGCAAGGGGGAGGAATGTGTGACCAACTGTGAGGTCAAGGTTGAATTTTCTTATAATGTCTAGGTGAGGGGGATGGGGCCTGTGGTCAATCAGAAACTCTGAGATGCTGACAGCTGCACTGATGCAATCCAGAAACATTGAGCAAGGACCTCTCCCTGGAAGGCCAGAGGTGTCTCGACTCCCTTCCAATTTGTTAGTGTCTTCAAGAGGGGTCAGTGAGCATTAGCGCAAAGACAGTGAGAACAGACCTTGGGCTTCGCCGGCATTCCGTGTGTTAGCCCTGAGTCTAGGGAAGCAAGGAAATGATTACTTCATGCTGACTGTGAGCCTGTGAGCCCCACACTGCTTTATCAAGGTTTTTGGGTTTTTTTTTTTTTTGGTTTTTTTTTTTTTTTTTTTTTTTTTTTTTTTTTTTTTTTTTTTTTTTTTTAGAGCATAGAGGCCAAGAGCAGGCTCTCAAGTCAGCCTGACATAGAGTTTGGGAAATTTTGAGTTATGTTTCCTTCTTAGTGCATGAAACTCAACCTCCCGAGCCTCAGGTTTCTTCTTTACAAGGTAGCTGCCCCACAGCCTTGTTGCTAAGCGTTGATCATTTCTGTAAAGGGGTGTCCCTGGCTTATAAGTATCCCTGTCCCAATAAGTGGAAGGCACTCATCCCTGCACAGTGGGTATCCCCATTTCACAGATGAGGAGCCAGAGGTCACAGATAGCTGGTACCTTGCCCTAAGATCACAGCTAGTGAGTGGCAAAACCAAGATTTGAACCCAGATCCTGAGGCTCAAAAGCCTCGCTGTTTGCATTACATTGAGTTCCCACTTTTCCTTTAGAAACCCAAGTAATTCTGCCTTGTGGCAGCTGGCTACTCTTCTCTTCCTTATCCTGGTCCTTCATAGATTTTCACCTGCTTTCCCTCATTCTCCCACTGAGAGGAGCTGGCCTAGGGACCTCCGCAGGGCAAATGTGTATTTTTTCCAAGAGCCAGTTCCTCTTTTAGAGAAAATAAAGCAGTTTGAGCAAAGTAACAAAGGCTGCATTTGTGTATTTTGCTTTATGGAGCTGAAAATATCTGGTAAATTGATCCAGTGGGAGTAATAAATACACATTACTTTATCTTGTTGTTCATGTCCTATACCCCTGAGCCCCTGATAGAACAACACCACTTAATAGACTTAAAAAAGAGTAATTACACTCATTGGTTGTGTGATTTTTCAGCCCTTCTAGCCCTGCCTGACCTTCTAATTTAGCTCACCGTGTCTAACTAATGCATTTATATTCATCTTTTATGAAGCATGTATGGTACAGAATGACTTCCGAGCCTTTTTCAAGCTGTCCTCCCAGGTCTCCAATCTGGTTAGTAGTAAGGAGAATGGGGACCATCTATCTCCATACGTTCGCATGTACAGATAACACACATACATGGCTCAGAGCATTTTTTTTTCTATCCTTTAGGAAACATAATAAAAAGTATTTATTACATTTTCACTTTAAAGCTTTTATACATTCTAGCATTATTTACAGCTAAACATGCAGGCAAAAGATGCCAGTGTTTTAAAAATGATTACTGTTAATGTTTCTGCTTGTCAGAAGTGCTTAAATTTTCCTGCACTTTGTCTAAAAACTTAGTACTGTTGCCTTTTAAGAACAACACATTTAAAAGATCTTCCAAGTCAGATTTGCAAACACTGCTGACAGTTTGTGACGAATGATATTGCAAAATTTGCAAGATGTTTGTCATTTCACACAGCCGACATATTAAAGAACGGATTAAGAAATGTGAAACCCCTATGGAAAACAACCATCCCAAACAAACCCCAGTCAAACCTTGAACCCAGAGAGCACACCAGAATCTCTCACCCGGGTTTTCTCTCCCAACTTCCCACTCAGCCAGTGGAACCCGATTGTTCTCAGTGCATTTTCTCTCACCATATGGTCTCCTCATTACCATACACTAAGAGTCCATATGGGAAACTTGTGAAATGAACTGTATTCATTTTAACTGCCAGATGAGCAGCCTTTTGCTTTGCAAGCTTAGCTTAAGTCATCTGCTGTCTTCATGTTGTTATGGCAACACAGCACCAATAAAAAATTCTAATCTACTGTAAGTGATCACAGTATTTTAAGTGCTTGCCTATAACTGCCCTCCAAGGGAACAGAGAGGAGGGGTTATATTTGTCCAAGGAGCAAGGGTTGCTGTTCATTCCAGCAGGTGTCAGTAAAGAAGCTGGTGAGATGGGGGCCGAGGTGCCATCATGGCCGGGTCATGGATATGGACGATAGGGGAGGCGAAGTGCAGGGGCATGGACTGTCGGAAGGATGGATTGGATAGGTCTAAGAAACACATTGAATGTTAAACACCATAGCAGCTCTGGCAGACATGTGACACACTGGGCTGTGTAGCCCACCATGAATACAACGTAAGGTTCTGAACTACAGATGCGGCAAATCCTATTGGTAGCTTTTCTTTTCTTGGCATGCTAAAATCTCAACCTCCATGAAGTTGCTCTTCCTGTACATGAGAATTAGTCATTTCGAACACCAGGCTAATTAAGAGTACCTTCAAGTAATGGAAGTAGGCAGCAACATCCTTAAATATAAATCAATTTCACCTCCATGAGCCACATGATATGTTGCATCTCCCTTGCTCTATCTGTATTGAAAGTGAATGTTTATAGTCTCAGTTCATCAGTTCACATTAGCCTCATGCTGAATATTTAAACACAGAACAATTTGAACACACCATGAAGGAAGACAGTGACTGCACTTTCATTTGGAACAGCAAGGGCTCATCTAATAATAATTTAGTAAATCAGCCATTTAGTGGCTCAGTTGTGCACTGCATTGTGCCAAATATTATTCAGTTCAACTGTACACTTGCGAAATTGAAATTCAGACTTTAGTCACAGGCACTGTGTTTGCTCAGTGGAGAGACAAGACCTAAAATCACCCTCCCTAAAGAGCATTTGTATTTAGTGATTTATCATAAATACAGAGCTGGGGCAAAATAACACTGGAGTGGGCTGTATACAATGTATTCTAATTATGCTTTTATTGTTTTAGTCTTTATGCAAAGACGATCAGTAATTCAAAACCTGCAGTTGCATCAGTGAAAATACAAATAAGAAATCTTTGCATAACCACATTAGTTCTTAGCAGAAAAGAGGGTGACTAAGAGTTTCAGAAAAAGAAAAAGAAAACTTTCCATCTTTATTTTCCAAACTAGAACATTGATATCTCTATTTTTCTTTCTCTCACTCTCATTTATTTATATACTTATTTTTTTTAATTTGTGGAAACTCAATTAATGTTATATCTAGAAACGAAAATGACCCTACTCAAATAAAACCGCAGACACAACTGCAAATCTTATGATATATTTAACTCAGAAACAAACTTGAGTTCAACTTTAGGAAGCATTTTGTCTTTACATTCTCTTGTCAAAAACACAAACTTATGGGACCAGCAGGTGGCATAGTTGTTAAGACACTGGACTCCCATGGAGTCAACTGCAGTTTGAGTCCTGGACCCTATGGCTTGAAACTCACTCCAGGTGTGTATGTGTGCATGCCCAAAATCCTGAGAGGACAATGGAGGAACAGAGATTGCTGTATGGCCATCCCCACTAGGGGGCAATTTCTTGCTTTCTGTCTCTCTGTTTCTCTAGCCAGCACATGTGCCCTATAGCAAAAATCTCTCAAAAAACAAAACAAAAAACAGAAACACAAACTACGAAATGCAGTCCATCTTCTCATCTTTCCCCTGTATTTTCCAGAATACTTACAGGTCAGTTTTATTTCTTCATTTTGATAATGTTTACTTAGAGCTTGGTATCCTCCACTACTCACACTTCTTTTATCAGGGGAGTTTTTAGCCTAGGTTTGCACACCCCTGAAATTATATAGAGAATCCCTGTGTGGTTGTGTGCGTGCACGCATGCGTGTGTGTGTGTGATGCGTGTACACACATACATATCATTGTTTTGGTGAGTGAGGTTATGGCTTCCTTAGAAAAGTCCATGACCCCCACAAAAGTTATAATTCTCACACCTTTATTTTATCACTGACTGATTTTGCAGCAAATTATTTTTTGTTGTTATTGTATATCATGCTTATTTTTGAGATGAGGCAATTGAGACCCCGAGAGGACAAGTAACCTGCCCAAGCTTACACAGTTAGTAAATGGACATTTTCTATCCCATCGTACTTCCAAACCATTAGTCCATTCAGAATTTTTTTTTTTTTTTTTTGAGAGGTTTTCACTATAGGGCGCGTGCGCTCACCAGACAGACAGAGAGAGACATAGAGACAGAAAGCAAGAAATCACCCCCCAGGGGGGATGGCCATGCCGCAATCCCTTCTCCTCCATTCTCCTCTCGGGATCTTGGGCATGCATGCACACGCGCCCAGCGTGAGTTTTAAGCCACCGGGCCCGGGACACGAACCGTGGTCGACTATGTGGGAGTCCAGCAACATAGCCATTATGCTAACTGCTGTTTCCCCATTCAGAATTTTTTATACTGTTTTGCAAAGAGGATTACAGCTTAAATGTAGGACTTAAGGCATGCAATACATGTTGACTCTAAGAACACATACATTTTTGCTAAAGTGCTCTGTAAAAATAAATGGAGATTGCCAATAATATTGCTAGCTATTGATTGATAAGTATTAACCATATACTAGGGGCCATCAAAAAGTTCATGGAAAATACACATTATGAACAAACTATGTGTAGATTTCAAAACTGTTTCCACGCCACAATTAATTTATACGTTCATTCCATTTTTCAACTAGCTTTTCAATCTGTTCATATAATCTACTAAACAAGGTGCTGGTATTCTTAACCCTGTTTTACCAGTGAGGAAACAGGCATGCATTTATACTGCAGAGCATAGGTTTGTGCCAGATCTATTCAATCTAGACCTAGAGCCTCCTTGAATTAAGAAAGAAAGACAACTTTGCAAACCAATTTAAAAGCCCCTCAAACTCAGTAGGGAGGAGGGGGAAGTAGTGGCATAGACTGGGAGGGTGGGTTAGCTCACAAATGACTGAGCCAGGTGAAAGTGGCAGTAAGAATTACAAACGCATACACCCAGACCAACCTTAGAGAGAATTCCTTTTCTCTTTGACTGCAGAATCATTGTGGTAGGGACCTGTAATAACAGTTATCCAAGAGCTGAGTTCTGGAGCTCTTTCAAGTTCTTTTTTAGCACTGAGTTCCTGATGAAGAGGATTGAATTTAGCCTATTTCATATCACACTCCACAAATAAGGGGCAGTCAGTGTAATTACTCATTAGTTCAAGGAAAAGCAACCAGAGGAACAACGGGCAAGCTCATTTCTACTTCCCAACCACCCGGCATCCTCCTCTTAAAGACAGAAGCTCCTAGGAACAGAGACATTAGGAGATCTTAAGCCTGGCTCACTGTTTTCAGCCCCTGGTAAGCCTGCATTAAGCAATGGCCTAGTAAGCCCCAAGCCCCCCCAATTTGAGGCGATGGATTTTAATTGCGGTTATATTCAGAATCCTCAAGTACAGGGATCGTTCGTCTGAAAATATATATAGTAAAGGATGTTGTTCAACAATTTAAGAATCAAAACAAAATTGTATAAATGGTATCGTTTTACCTCCTTTAGACGTCCTTAGAGCATCATTCCAACATGGGCACCTGTCATTTATTCAACTGCAGAATCTCTGTCAAAAAATCTAAGTATGCACACACATTTGTATGTCACACCCCACACACATGAATATCCACATACATGGTAAATACGTCTCTGATTACTCAGTGGCCCTTTTGCTTTCAAGCTAGATATTTATGCTGCCTTGCCCTGTGTAAAAGGAAGCCACAACCGAAAGACAAAGCGAGACAGAAGCAGTTAATTTTGGGCTTTTGTGTTTCTAAAAGCCCAAGGCTTGGCAACTTAAAGGTAACTTAAAAGATGTTCAAGGGTAATTTTGACTCTAAGCAGTTTTTGTTTCATGTGCTGACTTTACAACCTACCCCTGAAAAAGGCACCTCTGTCCAGGGCTTTCTCTTTAAGCAGAGACTTTTATCCTGATCAGAAAGTCGATTTCCAAGGCCACTCAGCAGGACCTAACCCAGAGCCTCGGTCGTAAGCCAGTACAATGAATCGGAATAAGAAGAGCCCGCTGGAGGTTACCAAGTTCAGCTCTGTACCTCCAAGCAGGTCATATTCACAAGGGTGCAGACACCATTTTTCACTGTATTTGTGGCGGGAAGCACCCCAGGCTCCCATTCACCAATTACCATGACACCATTTAGAAGAGAATGCCAGGAGACCAAAAAGAGGGAGGAAAGCCATTGTCATAACTCTTCTCAGGAATACCTGGTTTCACAATTTATACTTAACTGCTGACACTTGAAAAGTCGAACATTTTGGTAAAATGAATCAAGCTGTAATGTTTCTTTTATGAGATCCCCTTGCAGGAAAGGGAGGCTTGGCACCTCATGGATCCCAAGCTCAGTTATCCATCATAGTAGAGTCAACTGTCCTAGCCAGCTTCTCAGAGGTCACACGATCGAACCAACAGCTCTTACAACTATATTATTGCTTACGGAACAGTAATTGAGGCACCAGATAAAAATTACCTGGTCTAATAGGCAGCGAACAATTTTCACTCAATAAAATTATAAGCCAAATCATTCATTTCATAACACTCTGGCTAATTTATTTGTTGACCTTTTAATATCCATAGCTCTTCAGTGGTATTAACTGCAACTCAGACAAAATCTCTTGTTCATTTCACTTTCATTGATTTTTTTTTTCCATTGAGGCAATAACAGCTGCTTGAAAACAGCCTTTTTCTTTCCACTGTAAAAGTCAATCATGTAAGTTAGTATGTCTTACGTTGATATAGCTGCGTTAGCTTACAACCTACTTTAATTTCATGTGATTCAGAAGTCTCCTAAACCATGTTTTAACAAAAGCAATGCATTCTGGCGTACCTCTAGCCGGCCTGGCTGATGACACATAATAATATGTTTGTGAAGGAAGAGGGCTGTCTTCTAAGCTGAACATAAAATCAACTTTAAAATCAAAGGAGGTTCAGAAGTACCCCTTGCATTTTCTCTAGAGTAGAATGCTTTCGACGCCTTTACCTCTCGCATTAATATCAGTAAACTCTTTCAAAATATTTCATTCTTTTTCTTCTGAAGATTTCTACAGATTGTGACTACGGTTGGAATTTTATTTATTTATTTTGGCAGATGGTGGGCAACACATATGCCCTAGAATATCCTGTAGGGCACTGATAGCTTCCACTGAGACTTCTTATATAATAAAATACTATGAAGTCTTTAGAATGCAGGTTGTAAAATATAATTGTTATACATTTGGCATTTTATGCCTCCCTGAAAATAACCACTTGCTACCTACACCTCATCTAAGCTCCTCCTTTCCATTTCAATTTACTCTAAAGTGGTCCTTAGCCATAATGAGAATGCCCCTTTCAACAGAAACACGCTTAATTATATCCATGCTAAACGTAAGTGGTTCTTCTCCGTCATAGGGCTTCTGAGTAAAAAGTGTTTAAAGTGCAACACTAAAGCCGTCTAATGATCTGCAGTAAGCTCTATTTCAAGAAGTTCACATTACAAGAAAAATGAAAAATTTGAGGAATGTCTCAGAGGATCAGAAACTAACAGTGCCCAAGTGTTATTTTGGTTTGTTCTACTCTTTTTCTCACTGCCCTCATTATACTGATTTTTTAGAATGCAAAGTCTACCATTGTGGAATTTTCCATTTGGCTGAATAAACACAAAGGAAGTTGGGGTATAAAACTACTCTCTACAGAAATACATCTCAGTGCAACTAGTATTTACTGCATTGTACATCCAGCTCTGTGGGAAACTGGCTGCAAGAAACTTCCAATCAATTTTTCAATGTTTGTGCTTTCCAATCAGTAATGTCATCTAGGCTTTTCAGAAGCAAGTGGGGAAAGAGCCAGGAGAGAAAGTCTAGTAAGCTAAAGATACTGAAAATCTGGACCCTTCAGTAAACTCTGGAGTGAGAGGCCAGAGAAATCAATGCTGATTTCATAGATAGGTGCTTATTATCTTTAAATAGGCAGTGATTTTACCCGTCCACTTCATGTTCTGTTGTTGATATTTGGGCCACCCCCTTTCCAGTCCCTGATAAGGCAAAGTAGATGTGATAAATGGGTGTCAGAGAAATTACAGTGACAGAAAGTATCATGCTTCCTTCCTGGGAATCACCCAGCTCAACTTGACTTTGATGAAGATGCTTATAGTTTATCTTCGGTTTGAGTTTACATTCCCTGAAACATTATTTCCCACTTGGGTCAGCATGTAATCAAGCACAGATTGTCCTTCCAGTTTGAAGCACCCCAGGATCTAAATTTTATGAGGGAGTTCTCTGAGTCTTAAAGTCTAATTTTGGATCTTGGAAATTAGTATTATGTTGGTAAATAGGTGGCTATCAGCTTTTTGAGTTGGTCAGTGTATGTTATGAATGAGAGAAAGTTCATCTGGGTTTGTTTTAATATGTTTGTGAAGGAAGAGGGCTGTCTTCTAATCTGAACATAACATCAACTTTAAAATAAAAGGAGGTTCAGAAGTACCCCTTGCATTTTCTCTAGAGTAGAACGGTTTTGATGCCTTTACCTTTTGCATTAATATCAGTAAACTCTTTCAAAATATTTCATCCTTTTTCTTCATATTAATTATGGATATAATAAACATTGCGTTGGGGTCACAGATGGGTTCAGTGTTCATCAGTTAGATAAACTTCCCTTTCATCCTGGAAGATGAGATGTGGCCAGTGGATGATTATTAGCTGCAGAGTTGAAGTCAAATGCTAAAGAGAAGATGCCTACAGAGAGTGAACAATCCTTAGAGAATTTACTGTCATGAAATAGAAGGAAAGTCGAGTTAACTTTGCATATTTCACATGACAGGCCTGGTTTTCAAGGTGGCTTTCTGTGAATGTGCAAATGCCTAAATATTTCTAAGGACCTAAGAGTACAGTTAATAAAAGGCTGATGGATAGCAAGACCAACCTCATGTTGCTAGCAGCCTATAACTTGAGATAATGTCTGTACTCGACATGATTCATTATATTAATCACAAAATTAAAATGTAAGCACAAGCCAGCAGGAGTGAAAGAGCAAATTCATTTTTAAAAGGTGACATAAAAAACTCAATGATCAAAACTTGACCTTTGGGAATTTATATATTGGATTAAAAAAGTCTGGAGCCAAATGGAACACCGAATTTAAGTCTTCTGCTTTTATCAACCTTACTAAATGTATGACTTGGTCATTTCATCATGTAAATTAAGCATGCACTTTTTAAAATCAGTAATCGTGTCTTAGAATAAACTCTTTAATAAGAATTTTCTGAGGTCTGTGGTTTGTTGAATATTCTGTTAGGGGCTTAGAGAAGATGAAGATATATCCATGCCTCAGAGAGTCCACAGTCTAGCTGTGGAGAGTGAAAATTAATACACTTCAGAATAGAGCAGAATGACCTCATAGCATGTACTTCTCTGCCACGCGAGGTGATACCAGGGGGTTGCCACTATATATTTTTTTTTCTTTTTTTGGAGAGGTTTTTGCTATAGGGCGCATGCGCTCGCCAGACAGACAGAGAGAGACAGAGAGATAGAAAGCAAGAAATCACCCCCCAGGGGGGATGGCCACGCTGCAATCCCTTCTCCTCCATTCTCCTCTCGGGATCTTGGGCACGCACGCACACGCGCCCGGCGTGAGTTTAAGCCGCCGGGTCCGGGACTCGAACAGCGGTCGACTATGTGGGAGTCCAGCGACATAGCCATTACGCTAACTGCTGGTCCCGCCACTATATTTTATAGACATGAAACAGATTAGAAGCTGGGAATCAGTAAAGGTGGAATGATTTTTTTCTTCTTTTTTTTTTTTTTTTTGGAGAGTTTTTTTGCTATAGTGCACGTGTGCTCGCCAGACAGACAGAGACAAAGAGACAGAAAGCGAGAAATCACCCCCCAGGGGGGATGGCCACGCCGCAATCCCTTCTTCTCCATTCTCCTCTTGGGATCTTGGGCATGCACGCAGACATACCTGGCGTGAGTTTAAGCCACCGGGTCCAGGACTTGAACCACAGTCGGCTATGAGGGAGTTCAGCGACATAGCCATTACACTAACTGCTGGTTCCAAGGTAGAATGATTTTTGATAAGGTACTGTAATTTTGTCAGAATTGGGTTCTGATGGCTAACTGGTCTGGGGTTGAATCCCTGCTCATCCATTTGTCAGCTGTGTAAATGCAAAGAGAATTAGGTGACTTCTCTGAGTTTCAGTTTTACCATCTGTCAAATGGTAACAAGACCGTACCTTAAGAGATTCTCTGTAAAGACTGAGCAAGTTCATGTTCCACTTTTAATAAATGACAATTTTCTCTTTCATTACTACTACCACCACCACCTTCCATAATTGACTTTAGAAGACTGGGGAGGTATTATAAATGAGCAAAGATTGAAGTTGGCATTCAAAAAAAAAAAGGCAAAAGGACAGAAGGTAGGGATACGGGAAGGAATCAAAGTTGTTTTTTCTTTTTTCTTTTTTTTTTTTTTTTGAGAGATTTTTTGCTATAGGATGTGTGCCCTTGCCAGAGAGACAGAGAGAGACAGAGAGACAGAAAACGAGAAATCACCCTCCAGGGAGTATGGCAACACTGCAACCCCTTCTTCTCCAACCTCCTCTTGGGATTTTAGGGATGCACACACATGTGCCCAGCATGAGTTTCAAGCTGCTGGGTCCAGGACTCGAACCGAGGTCAATCATGTAGGAGTCCAGTGTTTCAACCACCATGCCACCTACTAGCCCCAAGGAACCAAACATTTTATGTCTAGGCTGGGGAGGGCTGATTAAACCAGATAGAAAGCAATTCTTCAGATGCATAGGGAGAGAGATTGGGATAAAGAAGGTAGGATTCAATGGCCAGGCAATCTTTTATAACCCTCATAGAGCCTAGTAGCTCAATGATGGGAAGCTATTGTGCCTTTAAAGTTGCTGGGGAGTCAGGACCAGCAGTTAGCGTAATGGCTATGTCGCTGGACTCCCACGTAGTTGACCGTGGTTCGCGTCCCAGACCTGGTGGCTTAAAACTCACGCTGGGCGCGTGTGCATGTGTGCCCAAGACCCCAAGAGGAGAATGGAGGAGAAGGGATTGCAGCGTGGCCATCCCCCCTGGGGGGTGATTTCTTGCTTTCTGTCTCTCTGTTTCTCTCTGTCTGTCTGGCGAGCGCACGCGCCCTATGGCAAAAACCTCTCCATCAATCAATAAATCAATAAAGTTGCTGGGGAGTAATACCTATGTGGGATGACTAGAGTAACAAGAAGGTCAAAAACTATCTATCTGCCAACTGATTGGGTTGAACATAGAAAGAAAAGCTAATCTTCTTTTGGTATTTGTAGCCCATTCAGCATTTTTACTATAAAGCTTCTAAAATAGGATAGGTAGTTGGCGTGATGGTTAAAGCGCTGGGCTCCCACATGGATATTGTGGTTCAAGTCTCAGACGTGGTGGCTTGCTTTCTTACTTTCTCTTTCTCTCTCCCTCTGGTCAAATTAAAGAAAATATTAAAAATAATTTAAAATTTAAAAAAAATAATTCTTATAAAAATTAAGTAAAACTTCCAACAGTTGTAATGGAACTATTTATTAGAACTTTGCTCCTCCTTGAGTCTACCCATTATTTCTGTAGACTGTAAAAAGATTTAATATAGAGTAAGTACTCATTCTGTAGACCCCCACTCACCTGTTCATCTGTCAATGGTCATAGCAAGACCACTGCAGCCAATTTTTAATTGTGAGAGGAAATAGATTGTTCTTAGGAAGAAAACATTTTCTGTTTCTTTAAGAGAAGAAACCCAAGGCTAAGAAATGAAAAATGGGAACCAGCAGGTGGCATGGTGGTTAAGGTGCTGGAGTCCCACATGGCTGAACACGTTCAAGTCTCTGACCCAACAGTTTGAAAATCACACCAGGTGCATGTGCATGTGTTCCTAGAGTCCTGAGAGGAGGAGGAAAAGGGATTAAAGCATTGGCCACCTCCCTCGGGAGTGATTTCTCACTTTCCCTTTCTGTTTGTCTCTGGTGAATGCATGCACCCTATGGCAGAAACCTTAAAAAAAAAAAAAAAAAAAAGAGAGTAAGAAATGAAAAATAGTCTGACTTAGGATGTAGATGTAGTTTGTAGTTTGGAGAATGAGCATTACCTCTATAAGGAGACTCTGGGGCTTTTCAATATATAGGGCACTATTTATCTTTTTATTTCTCATATGGGAATATATATATATATATATATTTTCTTAATCCAAGGATAAGATTAATTATCTTGGAGGAGTTTAATCTCTACCCTCGTGTTTGAAATTGCAAGCATAGAGACATTTTAAACATTATGAAAAGAAGAGAAAATCTCTCCTGACAAATAAATGCCTTGAAAAATTAGATATTAGTACTAGTCAAGTGCTCTTTCTTTTCAGAAACATTAAAATTGCATATTAGAATAGCAGGAGCCTTATGGTGTGCTCCCCCTAATGCCACAAAAAATAAGACTTGAGGAACAATTTCAGAGACAAAAGATTATAGGAAACATCTAGCTCTTCCCCCTTATGGGAAATTTCTTTTTTTAACATCCCAGGCTCAATCATTTCCTAATGTGAAATTACAGATTTTTCAAATTACCATATAAAACTGCAAAAAAATTACACTTGTGACCACAGAAGAGATAGCATACACTATCAATTTGATTTTAAAAGGCATACATCTTTTATACTACCTGTCATTTTTATAATGCCTTTTACAAATTTAATCAATACATTTTAACATTCTATATACTTTAAGTGCAATATACAATAAATATTCAAGTTTCATCTTAAACATGCTTTAGCCTTTAAATTGTTAAAACTGCAGTGCCCTTTCAATCTACTTACATAATGTCATAAAATATACATTTCAAGGTAAATGAAGTCAGCTACTTCAATTTAGTCCCTCAAACTGGTAGTAAATGAGAGGTTAACACTATGGTGCCAAACCCATTATTGAGTAAATTTAGCACCTTGGACAGCTCTGTAAAATCTTTATTGCTTTCCTGACCTGCTCGTCATGTTCTGTCTGTGTGTTCAGTGGCTCTCAGCTCTGATTGAAAGGCAATATATTAGATCCCCAACACAAACACGCTTGGGGGCTAGTTCACTGGGAACGTAATGACATGGGGGTGAGAGCAATTTTCTGGTCACCGAAATCCAAGCACCTTGCAGGTCCATTGCACTAACTCATAGAGGATCCAGAAATTTCCTTTCTCCTTCCCATTTGCAGAAATACCTAATAGATGCTGAATCACACTGGCAAAGCTGCACTGAGTCTCCCTTAAACCCAAACTTGATACCACAGGAAGGATATTTGAAATGGGCAAGATACCATTTAAGAGTGTCACTTCCAGGACAAGAAATGCAGGTTCACTCTCAAATCCAAGAGAGCTGGCCCGAAGTGATGCTTTATCAATGACCCAGAGAAGGCAACATACTGAGTGGGAAAACATGCCCCAGCACCATGGATCAAAGAAGGCAGGGTTGTGGATCAAAGAAGGTTGCAACTCTAGGAAACAAGATTCGCATGTTTCATTTTCAAAGGATTAAATGGTAACGAGAGCTCTGGGCATTGAAATAAAGAGAAAAATAAACAAGGGGATTATGCTATTGAAAAATATTTTCACCCAAAATTTATATAAATAAAATGTATAATATACATTGGTAGATGGAATTTTCCTGACTTACAAAATCTTCAAAGACCTTTGAGTTAATTTTGAACTTCCCTCTTCCCCCAGTTCTATGAAATGAATTAAAATAAGGAACACATAGGACCAGCAGGTGGCACGGAGGTTAAGGTGCTGGACTCCCATATGGTTGACCACAGTTGAGTTCCAGACCTGGTGGCATGATAAATCACACTGGGCTCCTGTATGTGTGTGTGTGTCCAAAATCCCAGGCGGAGAATGAAGAAGGGACTGTGGCATAGCTATCCTCACTGAGGGTGATTGCTCACTTTCCCTTTCACTGTCCCTCTCTGTCTCTCTCTGGCAAGCACACATATTCTATGGCAAAAACCTTTAAAAGATAAAATAAGGACCATTGCTCTATGTCCCCAATTATAGTGTTACAAGAGTGAAGTTCAGAATGCAGTTTCTTTCTATATCTCATCATGCTTTTGACAGACAGGAGACTTGTATTTTTAATTATTTTTTTCTGAATGTGGAAAGAAGGAAAACTACCTTCTCTGCCAAGCTTAAAGCCTGGCACAAATTTGAGGAAATAAATGAACATAGACTCAGAGAAGTCAAATCTTAGTAAATAAACTAATTTGATCCAGTTTTGTTTTAATCTTTCCTCTGAGCCAGATAAAGCTATGAAGTCTTACAGAAAGCAAGCACCAGCTGAATTTGATCTGGGGATAGAGTTTAGTGTGCCCATACAGTGGTAAATTATTAACTGCAGTGGTCAGGCAATACCGCAAACAAAAAATGGTAATTTATCTTGTAGCTTACATTAAAAAATAAAGGAATGATTTCAGATGCATTGATTCAAACCCCATTGATTATATACTGCTTTTCACTCCCTACCTGAAAAATAACTGAACTGTTTTTTAAAGGGGGTCTAGGATCTTAAGGCAACCATAAATGTTTATTGAGTACTGAAAACCCCTCCATCTCATTTTTGAATTTAGGACATTATATATGTCATAAGTAGTTACTGCAGTATGACAACTATTTTGTCTTATATTATAGAGAATTTAAAATTGAAAAATGCTAATATGTATCTAAAAGCTTGTCATTTCAAGAGTTGTTCAAGGATTTTTGAAGAGGCTATGGTGACAGCAAAATGAATGCAATTATATCCCTATTTTCTGATCAGCGTCTGTGGTATATGAAAATTGAATAGCACTGCTTCTCCATGCAGAAATCTACTGTGTAAAATATTTAAAGTTAAACTTCTGTTTGAAACTTTACCCACAGCAAAAAATGGTAAACATATCTTCTTGTGAAACTCTTCTAATAATCATACCACACCCTTAGGTGGGATTCTCTGATTAAACTCCCACTTTTACATGCATCAAGCAAGCTTAACTTGGCTTTCCTTAACACATTCTAGTGTAAAGGAATCTCCAGAAAGTTAGGGAGAAAGGAAGAGAGAATAATTTATTTTGGTTAGGATGAATAGAAATACTGCCTGCCACACACGGTTTTGCAGGGTACCACATATTATTAAACCAAACATGCAAGCTAAATATGGAAGCCCACCTAAATGAAAAGAGGGAGATAGTGTTTTTCCTTTAATTGGAACAAGCTATAGCATACCTGTAGGATGAGGATGAATGAGCAAATGGAGAAAATGACAAACAATACTGAAATAGCAAAGTATTGCTATAAAAGCAATAGCTGTCATAACTGCCAGTCATGACAGTTGGTGCAGAGGGGGCTTCTGGGGACAGGAGAATCCTTCTGTAAGAGCCATTGACAAACAATGCATTGCTTCAGTGTGTGGGTTTATGACAGCACCCCCCTGTAGCATGGCCCTACAATACAAGGATGATAAACAAAAGAAGTTTAATGCTACATGCTTGTAGTAGCTGAAGATTGATTGGAAACCTCTTGAAAATGACCTGACTGATAAGGTCATGGTTCCTGGAATAAGCAATTAAGTGCAAAATAAACACATGTTAGGGATTCATAACATGCACTGAATGACATTGATTGTAGTAATCTAGTAAATGACCTCAGGATTGTATTCAGCAGTAAACATATGAGTGCTTTATCGTGTCTATGGCAGAGTATCGAGTGATGTATTTTATCTTGCAGTACCAATGATGCTCACCTTTTGACTCGATTAAGTGTGTATGTGAGCAGGGATAAATTGGTGATTTAACGCTATTCTGGGGTTCCCTAAGCTACTGCCTTTCTAGCAGTGCCTTGGCAAAGGATGGCCAGAGGGACTGGGATGTGATGATGTGAAAAGATAACAACAACCTGCCTTCGCTCAGAGGACTGTATCTGCTTTTCTCTTGACAGGAAGTAATACTCAAAAGGGCTGCAGATCTGGTAGAAGCCCTGTATGGGATGCCACACAACAACCAGGTGAGCTTTCTGGGTCTGTAACCTGTGTGGGCTTCCTCACTGCGTTGAAGATCTTAGAGCCCTATTCACAGTGAGAAAGCATGAAAAATCCCAAAGCCACGTGCATGAGCTAAGAGTGTAAGTAAATCAGATATCATGTATTGCAGGGCTAGTCAGGCCTTCTCCTTTCTTTTGTAAATCTTTTATTGCCTTTTCTACAGAATCATTTCCTTGTGAGAAAAGGTATTTCATTTAAAACTAATCTTCAGTGGGAATGTACTTCATAATCGAGAAAGGGAGTTACTACTGCTTTATTTTATCTCTCTCAGGTTTTTAAGTAAATTTAGGAGGAAAAAGAGAATTTAATTTCTTCTCCTAAAGAGTATAATGAGGCTTGAATTGTATTGTCTGTTTCCATTAGGTCGTCGGGAAAGTCATGGCATATTTCTCTGTGTTTTTCTATGCAGAAATGCGTCATGACGACACAATATTTCATAGCACAAGCCCATGCATAGGATTCAAATGGCTAAGAAAACTGTGACTCTGACAAACCATAGACTCCTTTTCCATGTCACCTCAGTGTCCAGGGGACACACCATACCACTAATGTAATACTCAGGGACTACTCAGGGTGGCCTCAGCAGCCTGTCCTTAGCATCAACACAGGAGATGAACTGCAGTCTCTCCCTCTCCCCCTCCCTCCCCCTGTAAGCCCAGAGTTTCTATATGTGTTACTGGTGGGAAATAAAAAAAAGCCTGTTGGACTGTCTTACACTGCGAGGTGGCATGAGAGATGGTGAGTCAGACAAACATGACTATAAATTTCAGTTCTATCCTTAAGAGGTGAGTATTTAAGGGAGGTCTTTGCCTGACATACAGTAAGCACTTAAAAGACAGTATTACTGGGAGTATCACCGGGCGGGGTAACTAAAGGGGTATTTCTTTGTCTTTTCAGGAAATTATCCTGAAGAGAGCAGCCGACATCGCAGAGGCCCTGTACAGCGTCCCCCGCAACCACAACCAGCTCCCAGCCCTCGCTAACACCTCGGTTCATGCAGGGATGATGGGCGTGAATTCCTTCAGTGGACAGCTGGCCGTGAACGTCTCCGAGGCATCACAAGCCACCAATCAGGGTCAGAAGCTTGCTCTCCTCCTCCTCGATCTTTCCCAACCTCCAGCTCTCCCCTCCCCAGTTATTTATCATAAAACATTTTTTGTTTTAAAAATGATTTTTCTTCCCAAAGGGGAGAGTTCTAGTTTGTGTGTATCAAATATCAGTGTAGAATTGTGGTTCTAACTGTCACGTCCGGTAAGCAGGTGTTGGGTGGGGGTGGAAGGGATGCATGCATTTAGCCATCTCTACATTTGACTTTTCACCATAAACCATGAATGACAGATCACAAAGAGGGTTGGAATTAAAGTTCTGAGGGGCCACAGCACATCATTCCTCCAAGGAAATAGAAACCTGTTAACTCCAGGGTACATCTCTTAGATTGGGATTTATTTCTGCTCCCAAATGATAATTTATAGACCCTGCATTGCCACGTCTCACGGCCCTGCTAAGTATTTATGATCTCCTAAGAAATGTGTCTTTTGCTCGCTTCCCATTTTAATCACAGAGCTAGCACCACCAACCCACGCACATGAATCACCTGATCCCTTCCTTCTGGGTTGCTGCGAGGGGGCAAGAAACAGAGACTCTCCTTTCCCCAAGCCCTCCACGATCTGAATGCCACCCTCACCCCTGGTTCTGCACCCCACCCCCCCCAGGTTTCACCCGTAACTCAAGCAGCGTATCACCACATGGGTACGTGCCGAGCACCACCCCTCAGCAGACCAACTATAACTCCGTCACCACGAGCATGAATGGATACGGCTCTGCCGCCATGTCCAATTTGGGTGGCTCCCCAACCTTCCTCAATGGCTCAGCTGCCAACTCGCCCTATGCCAGTAAGTAGAATTGTCTGTCCTGTGTTTCTGCACGTTTTCTAGAAGACCTTGATATTGTGCCATGTGGCCCATTGGGTAGGTGCCTCGGCTGAGGGTCCCCCTCCTGCAAAGCACTCCCCTAAACAATGCAGCTAAAGGCACTGTTATTTCCAGCAGACATCTGTGCTCTCTTGCTCACCTGCTGCCCTGCAAAGCCTCCTGAACAGCCTCAACTTTATAACGACCAAGAACATCATTTGAAGAATTCATGCTTAAAGTCAGATGGAGATGAAGTTGACTCCTACTTCTACCAGATACTAACTGGTGGCTCTGGGCAAGCCCATTTCTTCTCCAAGCCTCAATTCTTTTTAATCTGGAAGATAAAAAAGGAACTAGCTCCCACCCCCTCCAGTGTTGTAAGAGGCAAAGATTTCTCGTGTAAGGATCTCTCTTGGTGCTTGGCACACGAGAGGCACAGTTCATAAATCTGAGCAATACTCATAATGATGGAAAGATAAGTGGTGGTGGTGGAATGGTGGGGTAACATCTTGAACTCTCTCCCTTTAGGAGTATGACTCCTTTATTTTTTAACACTTGACTCTTTTCCTCTTTGTTGTTTGGTGTGCCAAACAAAAATGAAAACTCAAAAACCACACTTGACTTTTACCAAAGAAATCTGGCAAGATAAAACACACATACATACACAAGAAATATTCTTCGGTGCTCTGTGCCTGTTTCAGAGAGCCTCAGTGCAAAGGATTTTTGGTACAATGTTTAGATTGCATCTGAAGAACCTCATTAAACTGGCCTCTTATGTATAAAATGTCATGGGCCATGACCCTGCAATTTCTGAATCTCCTTCTGAGGATTTTCACTTAGGTCAACAAGCTCATCTTGACATCAGAGGCAGGGGCTACTCTTCCTTTTTTGTTTTAATTTTGTAGTTTTTGCTGCAGGGCATGTGTGCTCATGGAGAGCGAGAGAGAGAGAGAGAGAGAGAGAGAGAGAAAGAGAGAGAAAGTAAGAAGCTCCCCCCCAGGAGGGAGGGGTTGCCATGCCTCAGTTCCTTCTCAGTTCACCTCTCTGGATTTTTGGGCACGTACATACATGCACCTGGCATGTTTTTCAAGCTACCTGGTCATGTCCCAAATTGGAACTGCGCAGTTGGCCAGAAGGGATCTGGCCATGTTAACTTTCACGCCACCTGGTGGCCCAAGGGGGGCAAGTCTTCTGATGTGTAAAATAAGGCCCAGTTGTAGGAGAGCAGACATGTTGTTTAATAAAAGAATATTCATGATTCTTAAGAGCCTTGTCTAAAAATACTAAAAGTTATAGTTATGCTGTCTCTCATAGTGGAAGTGTGGGGTACACTAATTCTCTGAAAGAGGAAAGATCATTTCCAGCCTTTAAGAGAAGTTTCTTTTTTTTTTTTTTTTTTGAGAGTTTTTTTTCTCTATAGTGTGTGTGCACTCGCCAGACAGACAGAGACATAGAGACAGAAAGCGGGAAATCACCCCCCGGGGGGATGGTCACGCCGCAATCCCTTCTCCTCCATTCTCCTCTCAGGATCTTGGGCACGCATGCACACGCGCCCGGCGTGAGTTTTAAGCCACCGGGTCCGGGATGCAAACCGCAGTCGACTACATGGGAGTCCAGCGACATAGCCATTACGCTAACTGCTGGTTCCCAAGAGAAGTTATTTTTGAAAGTATCCATAGGGCTTTTTTTTTTTTAAGTATATTTTTAAAAACTATACTTTCCAGGGGCCAGTAGATAGTGTGGTGGCTAAGGCACTGGACTCCCACACAGCCAACTGCAGTTTCAGTCCTGGACTTAGTGGCTTGCTTTCTCACTTTTTTTTCTATTTGTTTGGAATCAGCAATTTGTTGAAGATTTAAAATTCCCCAAATAAACTGCATGTATCATGTCTGTCTGCTCAATAGTCAACGTTTGGGATCAGTTTCACTTTAGAGTTTGATTTATCGAAAGATTGTTTCTCATAGATCTATCATTTCAGTGTTCTCCCATCTAGTCAATCAGAAAATGTTTCAATCATGACCTGAAAATTAAAAGGTGGCATTCTTAATTAAATCAATAAACTAATTGTTATATGGGAGCAATTCAATTTAGGGGCTTGGATTGCTCTCCCTCTCTAGCTTATGCAGACACCCAGTGCCTTCAGCCTGAGATTACATCTGTCAGACTGTGAAACTTCGAACATTTAATTTCCATTAATTGATTTCCTCAGTGCTCGCAAATATAGTATTAAATTCTCAAATAGGCTCTCAGATGGGACGGTTTTATCTGCATAAATGCAAATAAAACAATAAACACAAAGCCCAGCTGATTTGAATTTTTGCCTCCATAATATTTAATTATTCATAAACCACTCATGTTGAAAAATTCCAATGGAATAAAAAATAAAATAAGACATTCCACTGGTGAACACACTTTCTGGTGTGGTGGCTGATAACTAATAATGTTATAACAAATGGAGCTGCTTGACTATATTTTACCCCTTCCTCTGTTAACAGAGACCCCCCCCCAAAAACTCCCACCCCTAAATACACATAATGATCGCATTTGCCAACGAGATTAATTGCCTTCCTCAGTGAACCAGCAGGATTTCAAGTCTACGAATATTTAAAAATCAAACCTCCAGTGCAGGAGTTTTGCAATTTAAATGGGTGTTATTATTGAGCGTATTTTCACATTTACAAATCCTAAGAGATGTATAAAAATGCTGGCCTCATTAAAAGAAAAAGTACAGTTTAAAAAATGTTCGTGAAAACTCTGAGGATGGCAGTCCTTGTGTTCTGCTCCATAAAGCACTCAGTATGTTTGGATTGTGTAGGGCCTTGGGCTGATTACAAAGGGTCATTGCCCCCTGATGGCAACTGCTGCCTATGACCAAAGCTCCATGCCAAGGGTAAGGCCCCCAAACAGCTCTTTGGACTCTGATGGGCTGGTGGGAACGAGACTCTTCCCCCCTGGAGATCTGTTTTCTTAGAGACTGGCAGAGTGGAAAAGGCACTGCATTGGAGTTTGATTCCTGACTTCACCATATTCTTGGGCAAGTCAACAAACTACTTTGGGAGTCTCAACCTGATTAACTCACCCATGTGTAAAACATACATGATGGGCCCCTATTTAAGGTGGTCGTACCAATGATGATAGGAAAAAGATGTGAAGCTTCTTGTAAACGATAAAGCAATATGTAATGGTTACTAAGTAATGTAAAAAGGAAAAACTAGAAGGAAAGGCCAAGAATTTCAATTCAGTGCCTATAAATCGCTAGGCCATACTCACACTTTTCTGAAAGCAATAAAGGATATAGAAAGTGAGTATCTGAAAACATTAGTCTTGACTTAGTGTGTACAAAATCTCTGTCTCCTGAAGTTATCAAGAGATTATTCGCTGTGAGCAAAAAAAATGAAAGGACTGTGATTGTAGAGATGGGTATCTACCACCTTTATCACCAAGCAGCTAGGTTTCTGTCTGATTTGCCTAAGTTCTCTTGTCATTGATTACGTCCGTGCCCACCACTGCCAGACTGTGAATATTTACAGAAGGCTCCTACCCTACTGCTTATGAATTCACAAATGTTTATGTAAAGCTCCATGGGGGGGATAAAGAATGGAACTTGGACTTGTGGTTTTGCATTTTGCACAAATGCTGCATGAAGCAGCCTGATGATCCACCTGGCTTCCTACCTACGGACGTCTGTGTTTTGGAGCGTTAGGGTGCAGTCACTTCCTTCAGGAACTCACGCCTTATGGAGAGAAGCAGGACACATACCCACCACATCTGCCGCTACCTGCAGTAGGAATCCTGGCCTTACCTTCAACTCACTTTCCTTGTCACATCTCTCATTCCTTCGGTGACCACACTGTCTCCAGCTGCCTTTCTAAGTCCATTTCATCCCCAGACCCTTTGCTAGAACCTTAGTTTGGGCCCTACCTGGAACATCTCCCCTGATAGCTCTTTTGCGAAGCCTTCTGTAATTTTCTCTCTCTGCCTCCACTGTGTTCACCTTTGTCATTATTTTGTGTTACTCTACCTAGTATAAGAGGATATTGTGCTTTTGTTTCCTGGTCCAGGAAAATGCCAAAGGTGGCAACTCTGTATTTTGATCCAAAAAGCACTCAGTATGTTTGGATTGGATAGTGCCTTGGGTTGATTAGGAGGGGTTATTTCCCCCATAGCAATTCCTGACTGTCACCCCCACCCCGCTACCTAGCACACTGCCTGGCACACTGTCAGCATATAATAATTACATAAACAATACCAACCATGCAAGGCAGCATGTGCTAAATACCAAATGGTGCAGCAAACAAGATCTGGAGAGTCCAGGCAAGGTTCATGCCTGAAGGACAGCCTGGGCTAGATGGTTGGGGAAGGGTCGGGTTGGATGCTTCGTCTCAGGATGCCATGAGTGGCACTGATTCTCATTTCCCATTGTCCCTTTCAGTCGTGCCATCCAGCCCTACCATGGCCTCCTCCACAAGCCTCCCCTCCAACTGCAGCAGCTCCTCGGGCATCTTCTCCTTCTCACCAGCCAACATGGTGTCAGCCGTGAAACAGAAGAGTGCTTTCGCACCCGTTGTCAGACCCCAGACCTCGCCGCCTCCCACCTGCACCAGCACCAATGGGAACAGCCTGCAAGGTGAGCCCCAGGCAGCCACCAGTTGATCTAGGTCTGAAGCCCTGACTTTACCCTCCCAGGGCCTGAAGCAGATGTGTCCCTATTGCTGAGGGGGTCAGCTGTGGTCTGCCTGCTTCCCTCTGCTCTCATCTTTTTGTCTCTCTGTGTTCATTCTCGTCACCTGGCCCCGGCCCTCCTCATCCTTTCTGTGTTAGAGGAGCAATTCCAACTCCAGCCATTCTGCTTGGCCTGGGATTTGCTTGAGAATGCTGTCTATGCTCACTAATGCCATCGTTTCTCCTTTCTCTCTCTCATTCTCTGTTTTTGCCACTGTCAGACCAGTCTTTTGTGGACCCTAGCAAGTTCTCCAGTGCAGGGTCTTTCCCAGGACTGGCCTTCTCCTGAAGTAGGTCACTCGACCTTGCATTCCTATTGCCTGTGTCCGAATGAACAAGTATGGGGCTGAAAATGGAGGGGGTGAGCTGTAGCCAATCAGAGCCCTGTGGTTAAAGCACAGTGGACCAAAGCATCTACTAGGAACTAGGAACTCTACAACACCACTAGAGTATTCCAGTTCATATTAAAGTTGTTTAATCTCTTTCCCACCATGGAATATGGAAAATAGTGAGAGTTATTAGAGTTAAAATGACCTTTGCATCCATTGAGAAAAAAATCATACATACCCTTTAAAAATGGGTTCACTGGGGCTGACAGGTAGTGTGGCGGTTAAAGCACTGGATTTGCACATGGCTAACCATGGTTTGAGTCCTGCACCTGGTAGCTTGAAAATCACGTGTGCACGCATGCCCCAAATCCCATGAGAATGGAGGAGAAGGGATTACAGGGGGTGATTTCTCACTTTCCCTCTCACTGTCTCTCTTTGTTCTTTCCTGGGAGCACATGTGGCCTATGGCGAAAACCTAAGGGGGGAGAAAAAAAGAGTGCCATTTCTCACATTCTTCTCATGTGCTCAGCACTGCATTGTGGTGGACCTACACAACCTCATTCATTCCCCTGCAGCTGGCGTGTGTGGTAGGTACCCACAGCCTCTACTTTATTGATGAGAAAACGAAGATTAGAGAGTTTAGGGAATTGCTCAACTTGGAAACCAACTTCAAATTTAGGCTTAAAAGTTCATCCCCTCTTTCCATGTCCCAAGCATTATTACTCAGAGAAAGTAAAAAGGACACATTCAGGATTCCTAAGGCAGGTGGCAGGTAAATAAGATCCGTACGATAATTGGCCACCATCTATCAGGCCCGGAACTCTGTGCAGAGCTGTGCTAAGCACAGAGCAGGCTCTGATCGAACCCTCATACTTCTTGAAGTGTGGGTGCTGTTGTTCTTACTGTACAGATAATATACTGAAGCCGAGGGAGTGTCAATCCTGGCCCACAGATGCAGTCAGCAAAGGGGGAAATGAATTTAAACACCAGTGGAGTCTGTGCCCTTAGCCCCTGTCCTGCAGAGCTCCCTTGGTGCCTTCCTTCGGTGGCCTTGCATCACTGAGGGGGGTCAGCCAGGGAGGTCAGAGAGGGGTGAGGAGGGCAATGCACAAGTCTGGGACTTCTCAGCCCTGTTTCTGATGCCTAAGTACACGGATAGCTAATCGTCCATACACGGTCTCTGTGCTGCATGCTCTATACTGACGGAAGCACGTATGGATTCCCTGAAAGACTCTATGAGGTTGGTGTGATTCCCATCGTATAAATTGGGGAAACCAAGGTTCTGTTTGCTCAAGGTCATTTAGTAAATGGCACAGCCAAAACTGAACCCAAGCCATGTGTCCCCAGAACCGAAGAACCCGATCACTTTGTCTTTCTTTTTTTTGGAGAGGTTTTTGCTATAGGGCGTATGCGCTCGCCAGACAAAGAGAGACAGAGAGACAGAAAGCGAGAAATCACCCCCCAGGGGGGATGGCCACGCCGCAATCCCTTCTCCTCCATTCTCCTCCCGGGATCTTGGGCACACATGCACACGCGCCCGGCGTGAGTTTTAAGCCACCGGGTCCAGGACGTGAACCGTGGTTGACTACATGGGAGTCCAGCGACATCGCCATTACGCTAACTGCTGTTCCCCCGATCACTTTGTCTTTCTGCTCCCAAGGGCTGTTCAAAACATTCGTCAGAAGCCTGCTGACCAGTCTGCCCGGCCCAGCTGGAGTCAGGGCCTCGCACAGCACACCAATGTCCCTCACTCTCACACACACTGGCAAATTCATCTTCTTCAAGGAAAGAGGAGGATTATCTGCCTGTGAAACTGCCCACCTCTATAGAGGGGAGCCACACATTGATGGAAGTCTGACACTTTTTCAGCTAAAAATAATGCTTCGTCGCCTTCGGTACACCTCCAATTGGCAAATGAGGGATACAGTGCTTACATGAACAAAACTTTAATAATAGAGTTAAATAATGCATATGGAAAACAGAAATTTATCATTCGTGAGCTGCCAGTCTCCACCCTTGTTAAGCATAGATTTGATGTCAGAAATGAGATGTCCTGGAGTTTGCAATCAGCAGCTGAGGGGTAGCCCTTGAGAAGAGGTCCCTGCTCTTGAGTGGTCAGGAAGCCTGCCATTGGCCAGCAGAGACTTGGTGGGCAGCCCTTCAGTAAGGTTTGCTATCTTTTCAGCCATATGGACCTAGGAGGGAGCAGAAAGGGCCTGGACATAGGGACTGGGCCCAGAGTTTAGAACCTCCTAGCGCTGGGAAGATCTGGTGATGTAAGGGTACAGGTGTGTGTTTAATGTTGGCTTCAAGACAGGGACACATACAATGTCAGAGCATTTGTCCTCTACAGCTTTTCTAACCCGATTACAGATCTCAAAAGTTCAGAGACTGCTCCTCCTTTGTGATTATCAGCTGAGTTTCTGCATGGGGTGGAGAGTTTGGGTCTGACTCAGGGACGTGCTTTATGTGGGATTTGCTGTTGTGGATGACACTGCTTTTCTCTTCCCACTGAGCGTAGTCAAGGAGATTCTTTCTTGGCTCTTCCTTATCCATGCTCTGACTCTTGAGCACTATTAAAAACCTTTTTTTTTTTTTTTTTTTGGAGAGTTTCTTCTTTTTTTTTTTTTGCGTGCGCTCGCCAGACAGAGAGATACAGAGAGACAGAAAGCGAGAAATCACCCCCCAGGGAGGATGGCCACGCCACAATCCCTTCTCATCCATTCTCCTCTCGGGATCTTGGGGCACGCACGCACATGAGTCCGGAGTGAGTTTTAAGCCACCGGGTCAAGGACATGAACCGCGGTCGACTACGTGGGAGTCCAGCGACACAGCCATTATGCTAACTGCTGGTCCCGATCAAAAACCTTTTTTTTTAGAGAGAGAGATTTTTGCTATAGGGTGTATGTGCTTGCTGGAGAGACAGAAGGCAAGAAATCACCCCCTAAGGGGGATGGCCACACCGCAATCCCTTTCATTCCCTTCTCCTACCAGGATTTTGGATACACATGCACATGTGCCTGGCATGAGTTTCAAGCCACTAGGTCTGGGACTAGAACCCCAGTTGACTATGTAAGAATCCAGCAGCATAAACATTACACCATCTGCTGGTCCTTAAAATTTTTTTTTTAAAAAAATGGTCATTTGGGGAGTTCAGCAGGTGGTGTGGAGGTTAAGGCACTGGTTCCCACATAGCTGGCTGCATGGTTTGAATCCCAGACCTGCAGGCTTGAAAATCACACAAGGCGCACATGCATGCATGTCCAAAATCCCAAGAGGAGAATAGAGAAGAGATTGCAGTGTGGCCATTCCCCCTTGGGGATGATTTCTCATTTTCCCTCTTTCTCTCTGTCTGTCTCTCTCTGGCAAACACACATACCCTATTAAAAAACTGGGGAAAAAAAGGTAGATTTTGTTTTTCTAATACTGTCAGGTACCAAACATCCCTACTTTAGAGGAAGCAGCAGTGATAAAAATATGGGTAGAGAAACTGAAGTCAAATGAAGTCTTCTTCCTGTCCTCTTCATTCTCAGCCATCATGCTCACACTCTGGAATAGCGCCTTCACTCTCAGCATCAATCTATAGCAGGGCAAGGGGGACCCAGTCTTAGGTTGGCAACACCCTTTACTCAGAGAGTCTTGCTTGAATCTTAGAGTCCTCCCTGAAAAAAGTGACAGCCTGACAGTGGGCTTCTAGAATTACTTTGATTTTCTAAACTCCATTTCTATCATTTGGAAATGGACCTAGACGGGTTGTAGCATTGCAGAATGTTTTGGCCCTCCTCTTTTTCTACGTTACTATAGCACCTACTTCATCTAGACCCACTTAGTTCAGGACTGTGATCATGAAGGTAGGGCAAGTGACAAAGGAAATGTTGGTGAAGCAAATGGACCATCTAAACAAAATGAGAGGTGACACATCTAGGCTATATAAGTATCTTGAAGGACTGTTTATCTCCAACTACCACTCTGTGCGTTGTATGCACTTCTATTGATATTTTTTTTTTTCAAAGTGTACTCCTTGAAGACCTCTTCCCAAGCAGCCCTTACTCAGCTTCGACTAGTTAGTTACTCCATGCACATTTATTCCCCACAAAGAAGCCTTGCAATCTCACCTGGTGGTGATGACAGCAGCCACTAATGTGTGCCGCCTGGTTTCAGCACGGTTGCATGTATTCCTTCCAATCGCCCTTGATGTAGGCTGCTTATTGTCCCCATTTTGAAGCTAAGGAAGCTAAGCCTGAGAGCTAAGGTGGCCTGTCCAGAATTACACAACTAGCAAAGAGAGTGTTCTGGGGTTCCGACATGGGCAGACTACTATTGAAGTCTCTGTGCTCTATTGCAGTACCGTGGTTAAGACACTGGGTTAGGCCAATGAGGACTCCAAAAATCTTGACCTTAAAAGCTTTTCTTCTCTTAGGGGCAATGTGGCACCAAAGTAAATTAGGCAGCTCTGTCTAGGAGAACCTGGGCACCCAACTGTGGAATTATAGGAAAGGGAAAGATTAAGCAAAATTCAGAACAACCTCATGGAGATGGCTGCCTTTGAACTGGACCTTGGTTGAAAAACAAGTAGGATTTTAGCACGAGGAGGTAGAAGAGAGGGTCCTTTTAAGCTCAGGACTAAGGACAATCTGAACCAAGGATCAGAGGCGATGGGCCTCGGATAATATGCGATAACTAGGAGGTAGCTCAGCAACCGAAGCTCGGGTGCCAAGAAACAGGGAAGGGGTGAAAAATGAGGATTGTACTCGGCAATCATAAGCTCCATTCCTTTACGTACAGAGTATAATTCACAGATTTTACTGTGATTCCAATTGGCTTTCTCTCACAGGTAGATAAAACCTTTGATCATTTACCATATGTCTGAGATTTTTAGGACCAAGCAATTTTAGTCTCAGCACTTCCAGGGCCTCACAAGATGCCTTGTTAAAAAAAAAAATTAAAATGTTGTGGTTAAACAAATTTAGAAAGTACTGTTTACTGAATCACTGTCTTGGAGATCTGGACTTGCACATAAGTTCATTAAATGTTCTGAGACATCCTTCAACTAAAGAGAATGACTATTCCACTTGATTTGCTAAACGTATTTGCCTTCAGAGTCCTCTTCTACATGTGAAGACCAATTCACATTCCATCAAAAACTTGGAAAATGCAGCTGTATTTTGGAGAAAATGTCAGAGAAATCTCATTCCATTCTTATATAGATGAAGTCATTGACAAATCCTGATCCAAGACTCCCTAGAATGGGTCGGTTTTCATAGGCCAAAGACTTAAGTCACCAGCTGTGCTCCACCTTTGTCCCTGAAGACATCCTCTCCCTTCTCCTAAAGCTTGTCCCTCTTAGAGCAGAGACTCTATGTAACTCAGGCTTCAAAGGACCTGATAAATCAGAGGCAACCCCAGGACCAATAGATGGTGTAATGGTTATGTTGCTGGACTCCCACATGGCTGACCATGGTTCAAGTCCTGGACCTGGAGGCTTGAAACTCATGCCAGGTGTGTGTGTGTGTGCATGCCCCAAATTCTGAGAGAATGGAGGATTGCAGTATGGGCATTCCCCCTAGGGGGTGATTTCTTGTTTTCTGTCTCTGTCTCTCTGTCTCTTTGGTGAGTACATGCACCTTCTAGCAAAAATATTTCTCTAAAAAACAAAAAGAGAGGTGGCCCCAAGAGAGTTGTCATATGCCATTAGAACCCCCAACTAACACAGTGACTCTAAACCCTGACCAGGTCCTAGACAGTCTATGCAGTGAAAAACACACACACAAAAAAAGAGTGATTTCACAAAAATAGTACCCCTATACTGATACTTTTCCCTTCTACTTGTCCAAGTTCAGGCCGTCCATTCCTCTTGACCCTGCATGTGGGCAGTTCAGTCCTAAACCCAGTGGAATTGTCTTTTTCCTCCATGTATGTTTGGTTTGTACATATTCACTCTTCCCCTTGTTCCTGATTAGCTCATAATTCTTATACAGATGGTGGTTTGGGGAAGACCACACTCTACCCTCTCAGTTCTGTAAAACTGTCCATTTTTATCTTTGCTCTTATCAAAATGTGGAAACTGGAACAAAAAAATGTATTGCCTTTGAAACCAATAGTTTTCTGAGCTTCTATCAGAGAACATGATCCCCAGCTGTTGGGGGGGGAAAATAACAGAGCCACTGCGGTCCTGTGATGCGTTGGCAGAAGACGCTGAGAGTGTGAAATCCTCATGAGGTTTCCCTGGGTCCCACTTGGGCAAATCGGCATGCTTGTGGCATTTCTGGAACATTGCAAGACTCAGACAACCATCCCTCTTACCCACATAGTTAATCTTCAGATTACAGAACAGAAATAAGAAAAACAGCTCTAAAACCCAGGAGATTCATGCACTTGTGCGGTGTCTTTTATTTTTTTTAAAAAAAAAAGGCCTCGTCCGAAGCGCCTAAGTCAGAGACTACAAAAAGTGATCTTTCCCCAGGATTTACTTGTAAAGTTCTGCATTTGGAGTTTAAAAAGTCATGGTTGGGACCAGTAGTTAGTGTAATGGCTATGTCGCTGGACTCCCATGTAGTTGACCGCAGTTCGCGTCCCAGACCTGGTGGTTTGAAACTCATGCCAGGCGCATGTGCGTGCGTGCCCAAGATCCTGAGAGGAGAATGGAGGAGAAAGGATTGCAGCGTGGCCATCCCCCCTGGGGGGTGATTTCTTGCATTCTGTCTCTCTGTCTCTCTCTGTCTGGCAAGCACATGCACTCTACAGCAAAAAACTCTCAAGAAAAATAAAGTCATGGTTGATGGGACCATCAGTTGGTATAATGGCTATGTTGCTGGACTCCCATGTAGTCAACTGCGGTTTGAGTCCCAGACCCAGTAGTCAACCAAGGTTCAAGTTAAACTCACACTAGGTGTGTGTGCGTGCGTGCCCAAGATCCCAAGAGGAGAACGGAGGAGAAGGGATTGAGTCATGACCATCCCCCCCAGGGAGTGATTTCTTGCTTTCTGTCTTTCTGTCTTGTTCTGTTTTTCTGGCAAATGCACGTGCCCTCTAGCAAAAATAAATAAATAAATAGATAGATAGATAGATAAATAAATAAATAAATAAATAAAAATCATGAATGAGATTTAAGATGTTATAAGCCCCTAATGTGACATGTAGAATAATTCTGGGTGTAGGCACGTATGGCTCTACTTCTGGAGAGACGTTCCATAGCTTTTGCTAGACCCTCTGCGACATCTGAAGGAAGGGTAAGGGAGTGGGTGCAGGCCAAATCTACTTCTCATGCCTCTTTAGTTTTCATTTCCATCATTTGCTAACATGTATAAACTGGGCTATAGCATCTTTTAAGAAATTCACATCTCCAGCTTTTCTGGAAGTAATTCAGAAGATCTGGTGGCTGTGAGCAGGTGTTCTTGAATAGCCGCATTTGTTGGGAGCCGAGTTGCTGCCTGCTGTGAAGGAGGCATGCCCTTGGAAGTGTCACCTCCATCCCCATCCAGCAGACTTTGCTCACTTACACGCCCAACCTGGGTTCTGGAGGCCTGGAGTTTGCAAGCCCCAGAGTCCAGAGGAAGAACACCAGTTATGGGCCAGCGCATTGGTTAGCTTTGCTTTAGAACTTCCAAGGTGGCCCTAAGTTGCAGTTGAACCTCATTAATTTAACAATTCAGGTACCAAAACATTTGTTACATCTTTTTCTTCTTTTTTTTCATTCTGGCCCTCCAAATGGGATATTTTCAAGATCCAGCTGATAAATGGCTGGACGCACCAACCAAACTAGCAAAAAGTATGTCAGCTTTCCGCTTTGAATCATACTACACTGGATATCTGACTGAATTGTAGGAGACTGGGCTTTAGCGCCAAGCACACAGAGTAGATTTTGGTAGAAGACAAAAGTAGATTTAATTCTCGGCTGAGAACTCCTGCTGTCTTTAAAAAGGGTGCCTGGACCCATCCTGCCTGGTGAAGAGATCCTTAGGGAAGCAGAGGCTCGCAAGCTGTACAAAGACATTCATGCCTCCTTCCTTTGGGGTTAGAGCATCTTGAATTTTCAAGTCTTCATCTGAATACTAAGTTCCTTGTTTTATCAAATCTAGGACTGACTTGACTCTTAGGGGTCTACATTTCCAACTGATCCCAAATTTTGAGGGATTTAAATTGGTCTGTATTTGCAAAAGACAACTTCCTGTTTCTAAAAAAAAAAAAAAAAAAAAAAAAAAAAAAAAAAAAAAGGCTCATGAGGGCTTACAAAAAGGACTCCAGAAGCTTTTGGACTGCAAAATGGCTCTTGCAAAACAACATTGGATGATTTACGTGTACATGAATCAGAAACATGTGGATTAAATTTCCTTGTGACTACAGATGGGTTTGAAAATTAACGGAAAAAGTGTTTGGCAAAATACTTTTTGGTTTTGCTTTTAATTGAATCTAAAATGTCAGGAGTTGGGGGTGAGGAAGCAGGAAGAATGTGGGGGCCTCAGGTTCAGAACCCCGCCTAGCCTCCCTGTGTCCCCTGCAGGATTCATAGTAGTGAGGTTCGTTGAAAATAAAAAAAGCACATTCTCCCTGACATGATCCAATTTAGAATTAGTGGTAGAAAGAAAGCAGTGACTTTCTTTCTGATAAGTTACTAAGCCGTCACAGGGAGCCAAAGATGGCCGCCTCCTGCATCTGTGTAAGCATCTCTCTCTCATCTTTCACATTGCAAAGCTGAAACATTGTTTTATTATTTCATAACACAGACGTTCCTGTATTCCTTACACCCATCGTGTGAAGTATGCCCTGTAGGATGGTACCTATTTGTATAAGAAGAAACATAGCCTGCAGGCATTAAACAATATGAAGTCACATAGTTTAGCAGAAGTGATAAGTTAAAAATCAAAGCAGCTAGGGTGAGCAGGTGGTATGATGCTTAAGGTGCTGGCTGACCATGTTTTAGTCTCTGACCTAGTGGCTTGAAAATCACACCAGTGTGTACACATGCACGCCCAAATTCCCAAGAGGAGATGGAGGAAGGATTATGCCCCCTCCCCCTGGGGAGGTGACTTCTCACTTTCCCTTTTTTTTTGTCTCTCTCTGGCCAATGTATATGCCCTATGGCAAAAATGCTAAAATAAAAACAAAATCAAAGTAGCTAACCCCATTAGGTCCTTACTGGGAGCCGCACCTAGGCTAAGCACTGTACGTGTTACTGTATTTAAATCTCCAGTGCCTCTCAGTGCTGGGATTACTTTCTAACTAAGGAAGCTAGGGTTTAGGGAGACATCTCACTCACTCCAGGGGACACACTTAGAAGCAGAACCCCCAGAAGTGCTCACATTCCATGCTAAGTTCCACTCAGAATTCCCAACGCTTTGATTTTTGGTTTCCTCGGACAGCCTTCCATTTTCCCAGGCTCTCACTCCAGCCTTTCTAAGCTATGATGGTCTAGAAAACATAGACCGTTCCAAAAACCTTGAGTGAAGTGGTTGTATGGAAGACGTTCTGCAGTTTCAAGCAAATGTGTCTCCTCCTCTCCCTCCAAGCTTGCTCTCGACTTTCTATTCCCAGTGAGAGATGCCTGCTGTAGCTGCTTTGTCCTTCTCCCCACCCGAGGACTGAAATGAATGCATTCAGGTTGCTTCTCTGTGGCTCAGCTTTCCTGCTAAGACAGACACAGGCAGAGTCATGGTTCTTGGTAGAAATTGCTAGAAGTAGGGATGGGCTGGTTTTTATTTTATATTGTGGATGTTGAAGGGGAGGGTTAAAAGAGTGACAAATTAAAATTCTCACTGTTTTGCAAGGTTTGGGATTGCAGCTTTCCCAGCGGTATTCAAACGATGTGACTTTCCAGTTGTGTTTTAAAATTGAAATCAGATTTGGAGGGTTGCTTAGGATATTCTTTTCTGTTAAAGCCATTTACACATACTGATATAATTTTTTAATAAAGTATTTATACATTATATAGATATATTAAAAAAAACCCTTATTTCAGAAAAAATGAGAGCATTGGCTAATTCAACCAATGTAGTCATGTGTGGGTGTTTTTTTTTTATCTTTTTTTTTTTTTTTTTTCTGTCTCTCAGTGAGAAGTTTGGATGCAAAACCATTGACTTCTATTCTTCTCTTTCCATAGCGATATCTGGCATGATTGTTCCGCCCATGTGAAAGAATTGCCTTGAAGAATTTTATTAATGAAGAGGTTGGATTCTGCTCCAGAGAGTAATCTGATACAAGTCCCAGAGTGGAACTTTTAACTCAGGCCTTTTTAAGAGGAATCACAATAACTGCAGATTTTTAAACGAACAAAATCACCGACCTTGCAAATACTGAAATTGGAGGGGGGTCTGCAAGTGCAGGGTGTTGGTTCAAGTTGTGCCTCCCAAGTATTTGGGGGATATATTTATTCTGTATTGATAAAGCGAATCCACTTTTTCTTTTTCTTTCTTTCTTTCTTTCTTTCTTTTTTTTTTTTTTAAAAAGCTTAACTCTGCAATCATTTGTCTTTTATAAACCGTAAAGCTATATACAAGGGACACTATAAATAAGACTCCATGTTTTAATTTATGATGTTTTTAAAGCTGTGTAAAGGGAGAATGAAGTGGTGATATTTACAGAAAAGTTAAAAAAGAAAAAAAGAAAAAAAAAAAAAAAAAAAAGCTTGTATGGGACAGAATAGGAATGCCAGTTAGATTTTTTAGAAAACTAAGGGTCGGCTTTTGCGCCTTAAAGCATATCAAATGGTAGTTAGCTCAGACCGTGCATTTTCAATATCTAACTTAACATGCCATCCTTAGCAGTGCAAGCTTATTTATCTCTTTTGTATTATTGTCTTAAGTAACTGTGTAAATAAATGCAGCCTGGAAAGTGAAAAAGCGATGTAAGCGATCACATTTTTTCCTTCCTTCTCAAAAATCCAGTGCCTCTAGACAGATTGTTAAAACTGCATACTGCAACCCGATACCATTCTCTTTTACTTTTGTCAACTTCTGAAGCCAATGGCCTCTCGAGAGAGCTTGGTTGCACCCAAACTGTGTGAGAATCTTCTTTGAGATTTATGGAACAGGGTCCAGGCACAGAATGCCACACAATACCCTCCGGTTATCCAGCCAAAATCTCACACTCGGCCATTTACAAGTTTAAGTTTACTCATCTTAGATACTGACTTTGGCCCAATAACCCCAAACTCTGACGAAAGCAACATGGCAGGTATCTCAATTTCCCCATTCAAGATAGCACCTCTCTCTCTGTCGACCCTTGCTATTTGTAACATAATAGATTAATACAACAGGTTAAGTGCTTTGGAATTAAGAGTAAAAGGAAACTGGGGGAAAGGAAAAGAAGGTTGAGACTTCCACAACATAGTTTTCTGTTGAATAGGAATTTTTGCTCTCCTCTGGGATGTGTTCTTAAAAATCAGAATTAATAGCAAAGATGCAGCAAAGTTCTGAGGATGCATTTGCCCGAAATATATTTTTTTCTTTGCTGTTGTGTTTTTGTATGTAGCTATAAATACTGTAGATTTTTTGTGATTTTTTTTTGCCAAAGTTGTTGTTCTATTTATACATTTTAATGTCTTAAGACAGTTTTTCAATATCACAAAAAGATTTTACCGCATATTTTGCAAAGAAAAAAAGCTCACTACCTTTGGCTTGCACATACTTGCAAAGTTAATTAAAAAGGCTTTTTGTTTTAAAGGGGATTTTGTAAAATATCCGTATAAATAATGTATTTATCTTTGGGATTTGTACATTGCTTTTCTCTTTTTCCTCTTCCTCCAACCCCCAATTATTTTATTGTGTATGTTTGCTATGTGAAAAGTGCGTATTTGTTTGGTCACCTACGGTTGTATTAGCTGTTTCAATGTGATCTTAAACATTTCATTTATAGTTATTTTTAGTATTGTTTTAAACCATGCTTCAATTTTTTTTTAAATTTTCACCCAAAAGCCATTGTCTATTTTTGTATTATTTGTAAGTTAAGAAGTTTTTTCCAATATATGGCAAAAAAACAAAAAAACAAACAAAAAAAAACCAGTAGCATATTATTCTTGTAGTATTTAGTTCTGTAGACTTAAAAAAAATGTATCCTTTGCTTTGGAAGCTTACAAAAAACCTAATGCTGTTTTACTCTATTAATATGCATGGTATCTCTCCCTTTGGAGTGATGCATTTTGTGCATTAAATTCGGGGGGAGAAACTTCATAGAAATCAATGAACATACTTTCTTTCTTAAGTCTGCTTGTATATTTCCTCTGTCTTTCACATAAATATAAACCAGCAGATTGGATGCCTTAACAATGCAAATCATATTCATTTCACTTGTACATTGTAACTGTGCACCAGAACTGTCAGTCATCACTAACATTCTAAGAAAAAAAGAAAAAGAAAAAAGAAAAAAAAAAAAAAACAAAGAAATCGAAAAGCACAAAAGAACTGTTTTGTTACCTTAAGACAATGTAACTTTTTTCTAGTAGAGCAAGAAATCATTTACAACAATGCTGCAACTGTGCATGCCCCCATATGGATTTTGCAATGGTTTTCACTAGACTGTCAGAGTGCGATTTTTATGGGTTGGGGTGGGTGGGGGAGGGGAATTGTGGGAGGGAAGGGAGGGAGGAAAGCTGATTTTTCATGGTGAGAAATAATAATAATGACTAATAATAATAAAAAAAAAAACTGGAAAATGTAAGCAAGGTGGACGCATTGCTTCTCGGTACTCAGAAAGGTTTTCTGAATTTGTGTGGTAAGCGCTGGCCTGAAGATGTATACGATTTAAAGCCATATTTTGTCCGGTGAGCCCCTTAACTGTGAAGGAACCAGTGGTGAGCTGGTCGGACTGGCCGACTCAGACCCTGACAACAGATGCCACCCATCTGTCAGCCATGTGCAGTGGTTAGAACTTTTCTGGAAAGTCCAAAGAGCCTTTAAAATGTGTATAATTTGTGTTTTGTTGCTTCTATTTATATTGATTAGATAAAAAGAGATCCCGGCCCTCTCACCTTCTGACTTCAACACAAAAGTTTTACAAGTAAAAGATGTTCCCCTAAATACAGAATATGGCTTTAAGAAGGAAATGAAAGAGAATTCAATTAAGGTTTCAGGTGGGGGGGGTGCAGCTTCTGGGTGACTGGATTGCATAATACCCTGGCTCACGTTGTACTAGAATGCAGCTTATGAAGTCATCTCCAAATCTACTAACCTTTCACCTTCTTATCAAAACTTTGGAATAGACACACACTGTACAGTTCAATTGTTAGAGAACCTAACTACTGTAGAAATTGTTATAATTTTTTTTTTTTTTTTTGCAAAGATTCAAGCTGTAAAAACTTTTCAACTTTCACAATATTTAATTAAAGTTACTTCCTGTCTGTGATGGCAGCTCCTAGTCGTGTGTTCATTTCTCTATTTCCGATGAGCCGGAGTCCAGTGTGGAAGGCTGGTGTTTGTAAATTCCTCTGACCAGAGTTGACACCCAGAGCAAAGGAATTAGGGTAGTCCTGAGACACCCACTTTCTTCCTTTGTCAGTCCTTGGGGATTTGCTAATCCGGGATGCAAATTGAACACGCACAGCGTACTGCTGCCCTCTGCCGACAGCAGCGGGGCGTGCAGTGCCCACGTTGGCCCACAGAGGAACCAAGCCTCCTCCTGACAGTTTCATCAGCCAAGCAGTGAGCTCCCAGGGCAGTGACTGAATTGAGATTCCGAGAACTGGCCATTCTAGAACTCCATCCTCTGTGCTATAAATCTGAACCACACTTTTCACATACGGCTGCTAATTAATCCCAGTGAGCCTTCTGGTCAATTATTTATGTGCCCTGGCTTATTGATGAGGGGGCATGTGTGAATCCAGAAACTTCTATAATCATATATGTTTTAAATCCCATCTGGACTAGACGTTTTCTCTGTTGAAGGTGTGTCTGGAATTAAGAGAGTCCGCAAACAGTAGCTACAAACTCATGTAACATTGTTTGGCGTTCCATCAGAAGCCTTTAACTACCACACATTGCTGTTTCTACTATGACAATTACTCAACATGGTAAGGGTAATGGTGCTTGTAAAATGCTTCGAAAACTCAGCAAATAGACCAAGGACCAACAGAAACTTGGCCGAGCTAAGAGGGTGGCAGAGGACCACAGACACAGTCCTGTGTGGTGGACATTGCTGATCACTTTTGCTCTGGAATATACCCCAATTTGAGGCAATAAACGAGTATAATGTAAAAGCAGAGACTCTTCCATCCTTTTCTTGGAAAGGGAGCCTATGCCGACTAGCTTGGCCATTTGATATATGGTTTTGAGATTCTATATTAGATGCCGACACTAAAAATTGAACAAGAGGTCCCTGTCCTCAGGATGCTCGCCATTGCAGACAACACCAACCTATACCCAAATCCCACTAGTCTGGAATGGCTAGGCAGGGCGAGATGGCATGCCCCTGTGTCCCACAGAGTAAAGCTGACATGCACACTAACAGCATACCGACTTCGACTTTCCTACCTCTACTAGCGTCCATTCACTCATTATTTATTTATTCAAACCTCAAGGGTTTACTATGCATTTGGTACCAGGGGAGGCTTGCAGGACACAAGAATGAGTACAGTGACACGGTCCCCACCTCTTGGAGCTGACACTGGAGTGGGTAAACAGATATTAAGCAACCACACAAGTACCTGTAACAAATTTAATATGGTAATGAAATCAAAATCTAGAATGTTCTGAAAGTCTGCTACAATGGAATCAGGGTTTATCCAAAGTGCTGGGAAAGGCTTCCATAGAAAGTGAGGTTGACAGCAGCTAGCACAGTGGTTAAGGTGCTGGACTCCCCCATGGCTGAACATGGTTCAAGTCCCAGACGTGGTGACTTGAAACTCATGCTGGGTATGTGTGCATGTGTCCCAAAATCTTGAGAGAAGAATGGAGGAGAAAGGATTGGAGCACCCTAAGGAGTGGCTTCTCACTTTCCCTCTGTCTCTGTGTCTTCAGTGAGCACACGTACCCTATAGAAAAAAATCTCTAAAGAAGAAAGTGAGATTTGGGATGAGGTGTGAAAGATGAGCAGGAGGGGGACCAGCAGTTAGAGTAATGGCTATGTCGCTAGACTCCCATGTAGTCGACCGCAGTTCACGTCCCGGACCCGGTGGCTTAAAACTCATGCCGGGCGCATGTGCGTGCGTGCCCAAGATCCCAAGAGAGGATGGAGGAGAAGGGATTGCAGTGTGGCCACCCCCCCTGGGGGGTGATTTCTCACTTTCTGTCTCTCTGTCTCTCTCTGTCTTTCTGGTGAGCACACGTGCCATATAGCAAAAACCTCTCAAAAAAAAAAAAAAAAAAGAAGAAAAGAAAAAAGGGACCAGCGGTTAGCGTAATGGCTTTGTCACTGGACTCCCATGTAGTCAACTGTGGTTCGCGTCCCAGACCTGGTGACTTAAAACTCACACCGGGCGCATGTGCGTGCATGCTCAAGATCCTGAGAGAAGAACTGAGGAGAAGGGATTGTGACGTGGCCATTCCCCCTGGGGGGTGATTTCTCGCTTTCTTTCGCTCTTTCTCTGTCTGGCGAGCGCACGTGCCCTATAGCAAAAATCTCTCCAAAAAAAAAAAAAGAAAAAGTGAATTCTTTCCAGTGTACCACATGCCTGCCCTAGCGTGCATCAAATCACTCACATCCTCAAGAGTTTTGCTCCTGAGAGTACTCCTCTAGCTCGGGTCCCATCAGTTTCTCCTTCCTCAGTGTTACATTCTGATCCATCTCTAAGTGTCCCTTTGGAAGGAGAAACAAAACAATTCTACTTCACTCTGCTTTCCAACTGCACACAGTTCATCTGCTCCCTGTAATAGCCCATCTCTAGAGTCATCTATGTCTGTTATCTTCTCATCTTCATTTGTCTTTTCTCATTCTCCATATTATCATAGATGTTTAGTGTCTCGAGGGAGAGGGGGCAGCTTTACATGTTATAAAACAGGGATCTAAATTCATATTTTAGGACTATCGTTTTGGTAGCTATGAGGAGAATAAATGGGGGGAGGACTGAGAGAAAATAGAAGACAATTAGGAGGCCACTAGGGCATGTAAGAAATGGATAGTTTGGGGCCAGCGGGTGGTATGGAGGTTAAGGTGGCTGGATCCCACCTGATCAACTGTATGGTTAGAGTCCTGGACCCAGCGGCTTGGATAAACACTCCAGGAGAGTGTGTGTGTGTGTGCGTGCCCCAAATCCTGAGAGCGGAACAGAGGAAAAGGGATTGCAGCATGGCTATCCGGAGGGTTGATTTCTCACTCTCTCTGCAGTGAGTACGTGTATCCTAGTGAAAAACTTTTTAAAAAAGGAAAAAGAAAAAGAGGGGAAAAAAAATGGATAGCTTGGATGAGGAAAAAAATGGACAGGATAAAAAAGTATTTAGGAGACAGAACCGTCAGGATTTTGTGATGGATGAAATGTGAGAATTGAGAAAGAAATCAAGACAAACCTCGGTTTTTAGACCTGACCAACTACTGTTAAAGAAATGGTTGCTTTCTCTGTTTGAGCTGTTGCCCTGCTATGACGCCCAACGGTGAAGTCCCTTCCTACTGTTCCCTTTGCTTTCCTTCCCTCTTCCAAATATGATCCTCTCCTCCAGAGGCTTCTATATTTACATTAGGAATGAAATTCAGTTTCTGGAACTGGAAATATTTTGGTCTTTTTTTTTTATAACTCAAGCATCAAGTAGTTTTTCTCTCTTTTCTCTGGAGACTTATGCTACAGTGGGACTGATTTTATCTACTTAGCATACATTTTTCCCACTGATTATAGAATTTTCACATTCTATATTAAGAACAAAAGTTATGAGCCCTGGAATTAACCACAGGCCTGACAAAGGGCCTCTGCATCAAGAATTATCCTGTAAGGAGAATTTAGTACTCCATAAAGATGTTGATGAAATGTCAACAAAAAAGGAAGGAGATGAATTGAAGGGGATTCATTCAGTAAGTTAGCTAAGGGTGGAATTTTCCAGGAAAGCAAAGAGAAATGAATGAGAATCAACAATAGCCAATGGCTTTTTCTAAAGCATTTATTTCCTTAACATATTCTTTTTTTTTTTGTTTTCTTTTTGAGAGGTTTTTGCTATAGGGCGCATGCGCTTGCCAGACAGACAGAAAGAGACAGAGAGACAGAAAGCGAGAAATCACCCCCCAGGGGGGATGGCCACACCGCAATCCCTTCTCCTCCATTCTCCTCCCGGGATCTTGGGCATGCACGCACACGCGCCCGACGTGATTTTCAAGCCACCGGGTCCGGGACATGAACCGCGGTCGACTATGTGGGGGTCCAGCGACATAGCCATTATGCTAACTGCTGACCCCCCTTAACATATTCTCACCCACATTTTCTCCTTTGTATGAGGCACTGTGCTAAGGGCTGGGGAGATGGTATGTCTTATACCTGTTTCCTTCTTTTACTGCTGCTTAAAGGAGACTAGAGCATGAATAAAACCATCACACAAAAGTAGAATGATAAACTGAGATAAATGTGATTGGCATCCTAATATGTCCAAGTGATCATGTGGCTTTATCTCTGCATAAAGTCAAGCCTAACTCAGCAGCCAAAATGAATGAAAAAGGAATCAAATTCCTTGTGTAGATACTACAAAGACTGTGAAAAAGAATCTAACCTTCACAGCAAGGCCTATTACAATTCTCTTTCCTCTATCTTAACCCCTCTTCTCCTTTCTCCCACTCTGACCTTACACAGACACCACTTTCCTCAATCCATCTGACAAAAAGCCCCTCCTCTAAGTTTGCATGATTTTTTTCTTTCTACCATCTCCTTGCTCCCACCTCTCCCATTGCTTTATTTTCTGCTAAGTCTCTTTTCCAGCAAGAAAATCTTTCCTCGTTAGCAGAGAAGGGGAAAAGGGAGTTACTGTGCTGGTCAAATGTGATTCCCTTTGTCAGCTGTGGGAGGGGAGAGCCCATAAATATTCCCTTGTTAGTTTGACCTATACTATTTTGAGGGACAAGCACGGGAGCCATGAGCACATATGGGATGATGAATTGATGTGGGCATGTTTGAGAGAAGACCTGGAGAAGAGGAGACTGGGTAACAAGGCAAAGGTGGAGTGGAGTGGAAAGAGCATTTCAAGCAGACACACTGGCTACAACACAGGGTGGAGCAGAAAGGAGGCTAGAGGGGCTAGTGACTTCCTTTTCTTCCCCTTAGAACTCTCTTCTTTCTCAGTCCATCTCCTCCTTCCTTCTCTGTTTTTCTGCTTTGTGTGATGACGTCCCTCACTTCTGTCTAGGCATCAGTCCTGATCAGTATTATGCTCACTGGTAGCTCGTCAAGTAGAAACCATTATCCTCATTATTTCAATACCCACAATGGGTAGCCCCTCTCCTTCTCTTCTCCCTATACCTCCCTGAGCCATGTATCTACTGCAGAGAATACTAGGGGCACCCAGTTCAGAAACCTACTGTCCTGCAAAACTTTAAGCATGAGAATTAACCCTTGCTATTGTCGTAAGCCACTGAGCAAACATTGGAGTGATTTGTTACACGGTAGTAGCTGACTGACACTGAAATAGAAGTCCAGACCTACGTGCAGCTATAAAATAAAATAAAATAAAATAAAATAAAATAAAATAAAATAAAATAAAATAAAATAAAATAAAATAAAATCTCAGTAGCGGGTGATAAAGAAAGAATAGGAGGTTAGAAAAATGGTGACTTGTGTCATGCAATAGTGAAACATTTAGTAAAAGTAGTACTAAGATAATTTGGAAAGGTAGGCATTTACCTCTTGATCTGGGACAGTGGAGTGAAGATATTTGGAAATGGAATATTGAAAACTCAAACTGGATGTAGGTAGCCACATTTGATAGGATACTTCATGAAACAGATGAGCTCAGAAATGAATGGTCTGTTTACAAACACAGAGTATATAGAGAACTCAGAAATCTGAGGCTTGCTCTATTAGAAAATGGTACTGTTTCTCATTTCTAGACTTTCCAACCGGTGAGATATCATCAAGGTAAAATACAATATAAAGGCAAAGATCGAAACAAGGACATGGCCATTGAGATGTCGCCCAGGAACATATCGAAATCAAGGATATGACCATTGCACCCTTTGTTAAGACCTCTAAAAGATGGAATTGACACATAGTATATCCTTCCAACTGGACAAAGGAATGCCTAGAAAGATCGCACAGAAACCCAAGGTACTCAAATTAAGGACTATAATTAAGTCTAGATAGAAAGGCATTTTTTCCCAAAGTTTATTTCTTCTAAGAGAGATATGAGAGAGAGAGAGAGAGAGAGAGAGAGAGAGAGAGAAGCAATTTCTTTTTTTCTTTCTTTTTTTTTGGGAGAGGTTTTTGCTATAGGGCGCATGTGCTTGCCAAACAGAGAGAGACAGAGAGACAGAAAGTGAGAAATCACCCTCCAGGGGGGATGGCCACGCCGCAATCCCTTCTCCTCCATTCTCCTCTTGGGATCTTGGGCATGCACGCACACGCGCCCGGAGTGAGTTTAAGTCACCTGGTCCGGGACTTAAACTGTGGTCTACTACGTGGGAGTCCAGCGACATAGCCATTACGCTAACTGTTAGTCCCAGAGAGAAGCAATTTCAACAGGGTGCAGACATACTGTGATTCCCCTTCCCCAAACCTCCAGCTGGTCAGGATCTTGGACATGCACCCAGTACGTTCAGGCCGACTGGGTTGGTGATCTAAACTTGCGGTCCACCCTGTGGCTTCCAGTGCTATGTTTCAGTGCACTGCTGACTGCACCATAGAGACTGGGCTGGAAAGCGTTTGCGAAAATACTTACGGGTGTGGCTTTGGCACACAGAATTTACTGAAAGCAAATACATGTAAAAAAAATAAGCACAATTTTTGAGAGAGTTGTATTAGCACATACAAGAATTGTGGGAAACAATTGTTTAAGTATCCACTTGAAGGGAGCAGATTTGGGTGGAGTATATGTCTCCACTCCATTGATGATGTATTAGCCATCTAACTTTGCTTGAACCGGAGGAAGGTGGTTACTAGATGTGATATGGTGAAAGCCCTGGGACTTGCTCAGTACGGGTTTGGTCTGGCAGCATTATTATCATAATAGCTGACACAGAAATTCCTGCTCTGGAACAGAATTTGAATTCTCTGAACCTAAGTTAAAGAAGCCCCTTTCAAGTTACCTTCTCTAACATCACTGTTTTCTATTTTCTTCACAATTCTTTTCCCTCTCTGGAATTATCTCATTTCTATATTTGTTTATGTGTAAGCTTTATTTACTGCCATATCTGGATGCCTAGAACTGTTCCTGGTACATAAAAATGCTGTTATAACTGTCCTTTGATTTAAAGGTCCCTTCTCTCTCAAAGATTCTATAATTCTTATGAACTCAAGTTGCATGGGGGTGTTATGATTTCTGCCTTCAAATAATTAGTATAAAGAACATCTTTGACCTGAGATAGCTATAACTCACTGGAAATACTAATATGTGCTCTAGTTCAGTTATATATGGACAAAACCAGCAAGTGGAAACTTTTCTAAGTAATGGTTCAGGAAAGAAATTGGTCTAGGAGATGGCTATACTTTTTGCCTGAACTATGATAAGCAAGGGAACTACTGTATTAATCCCAGTATATACCTTAAGTGTTGTTATTGTTGACAAGGCTGTCTACATAGGGCAAAATGGTACTTTTGGGAGATGATAGAAATTGATGAAATTAAAACTAGGCATCATACAATAAACCTCAACTGTAAGGAATAAAATCCAAGAAATGCTAGGCTTTATTTCAGAGTAGCCTTTAATTCAGTTCTGTATGTTTTGTCCATGGAGCTCTCTCAGAACTGAATTGATTCATTGACTCACTAGGCATAAGTATAAGTGCTGCAAAAACCATGGTGGGCAAAGGCAGTAGCGATCCTTGACTTCAGGAAGCTTTCCATCTTGTGGCAGAGGTAGATACTGCTCAGAAACTTATGTGCCCAAAGAGATTGTGTTACATTGTTCTGAGGGCTATGTAGGAAGACAGGAAACCAAGAGCACATTGAGTTAGAAACTGACCTCATTTGGGCCATTAAGGGAGGCTTCCCCTGATAAAATAGAGTTCAAGCTGAGATCTGAGGATGACTAAGGCAAGAAAGAACATTAAAGAGAGAGTAAATATCATGTGCAAAGAACCTGAAAAAGACCTTTGTGGATGGAACAAGGGAGAGAGGTGAAAGATGAGGCCAGGCAGATGGCAAGACTCAGACCACATGGAGCCTTGTGTAGGTCAGTAAGGAATTCAATTTTTATCTAAAGAGTAAAAGAAAGTCACTGAAAAGTTAACTAAGAAATTATTGACCAGCTTCTGAGAGAATCAGGTAGACATTGTTGATAAATATTGGGGGTACTTGAAAGACAATCCTCAACTCCCTTCCACTGGAGAGTGCACTGGACTGGAACACAACAGAGAGTTCTGCTTTTCTCCTCATGCCCACGGTGCCATGTGTCAGCTTGTAACTGTAGGTTCACCTTTACCTTTCCATCGAAGCCCATTATGTTTTTAGCAATACCCATCAGATCTTGTAAAGCTTGATATTTATTTTATTTCAACTATCACTCTTTTTTTGTCAAGTGTAGTCTCATACACAGCAGGTGGACCTTAATGGTTTAAGGAATAAATAGAAAATTGACGGGCTCATACCCATTAGCTAATGGATTACTAAGCAAAAGGGACTACCTTCCACCCCAGTGCACTTAGCCCACGGTTGCTAGGAATTTTAAAGACGACAGGCTAACACTCCATCTCCACTTCATGGGCCCAGGGGAAGGGAGCTCAAGTTCAAATATGGCTCTTTTGATAGACAGGTGAATGAATGTGGCTATCATTATGTAATCACACATCTTAGGATTTATTTATTATCTACTGCACAACACATTCTAGAGGTATACTGGAGACATTTGACCTGTCAGGTTGGTATATTTGTTGCCTTTAACCTGGTAGACTTTGATGAGAGAATCATCCAACCATCTAGCTTTTACTCACTTCACTGGTGTCCCAGTAATTCACAGAAAAAATATGTAAGAAAAAACAGGCTATTTTAAACACATCTCCTTGAAGTAAATGTGCCTGCCATTCTGTTATCTGGTATGCTCCACACCTTTGTAAATTAGCCACCCTACATGTTGTGCCGAGACCTCCTTTCCACGGTCTTTAATCAGTTGTTTCAGATATATGTGTCTCATTAGCATCTGAGCAATGCAATCACTTTTTTATCCTGAATCTCATGATTTTATTGGGCTATTAAGAGCTTGATTTGTGGGCAGTAGGAACAGCAAGAGGACTCATGCCGTTGATCACGTTATCCAGAATGTGCTCAGCAGAAGGCAGAAATCAGCCACTGGAGCCCCAGAAACACAGTGCAGAGGAGCTGGTGAGAGCTAGCACACTGACAAGCCAGCTTGTACAAAAGCTCTGTCTCAGAGCTCTGGTTCATGCTGAGTCCAAGTGATGACTGTGGTCCACGTAATCACCCTCTACCACCTTAACCTGGTCAACTGAAGATGGGGATGAAGAAACTAAAAATAATGTGCTGGGGGTGGGGACAACAGGTGACATAGTGGCTAAGGCGCTGGACTCCGACGTGGCCGACCACAGTTAGAGCTCCAGACCTGGCAGCTTGAAAATCATGCAGGGCATGTGTGTATGCATGCCCAAAATCCCTAGAGAAAAATGGACGAGAAGGAACTGTGGCAAGGTCAGCCTCCCTGGGGGATGATTTCTCACTTTCCCTCTCACTGTCTTCCAAGTGTAGGTGCATGTGCTGTCTCTCTCATGCGCTTCCAAGTGCAGTTTTTAACGTGTTGAAACTCCAAACAGAGTTTTGGTTTGGTAAAGGGACCAAAAATCTTAGTGAGAGAACCAGGAAGTTATTTCCTACTAGGCTTACACTCAGAACAACCAGTAGCTAATGATAACCCCATTCAACTTCTCTCTGACTCACCGCGAACAATGGTAGACCCTTACGAGCTGAAAGGATCCCCTCCCAGATTATTTTTCTAATGCCCATACCCTCACCTGAGAAGACAGGCTCAAGGCAAGGAGCATCTCACTTAATGTTATGTGGCTGGAGCTGAGCTGAGCTTGGCTACACCTAATATCTCCATTCCTAGTGCCAACAATGGCTACCTTTTCTATGAAATGAAGATTGGTAAGGGGATTTTTTTTTTTTTTTTTGGAGAGGTTTTCGCTATAGGGCGCGTGCACTCGCCAGACAGACAGAGACAGACATAGAGACAGAAAGCGAGAAATCACCCCCCAGGGGGGATGGTCATGCCTCAATCCCTTCTCCTCCATTCTCTTCTTGGCATCTTGAGCACGCACGCACATGCGCCCGGCGTGAGTTTTAAGCCACCGGGTCCAGGACGCAAACCGCAGTCGACTACTTGGGAGTCCAGCGACATAGCCATTACGCTAACTGCTGGTTCCCAAGATTGGTAAGGGGATTTTTAAAGCTGGAGGGTTGAATCCCAAAGCACACATAATTGCTTAATAAATCATTTTTTTGGGAAAAGAAATGGAGTATCTGCCCTGGGTGTCGAGAACAGGGGTTATAATTACTATTTTACATAGAGGAACTGAGGTCCAACACTTGTCCAAGTGGATCAGGATAACTTAATCTCCCAGGACTGGCTGGCACTGCACAGTGACTGATAGGAGCTAACCAGAGGCTGCACCTGGAACGCAGAGATGCTAGAAAGAGCTGTTATGGAGATTATGACGCAAGATAAGACCCTCTAATGCTTCTGGGAGCCTGTCTGAGGCTCTGTTCTGCTGATGATGTATTTTGCTTTCCCTGTTCTTTAAAGTGTCTCACTCTAGGCTTGGAGAGAATTTTCTGAACCAGCCTTTATTCATTTTAGAGAGAGAAACTTAATTCTCTAATATACCTCTATGCCCCTCCTTATCAAATTTCTTAGTCTCTCTAGTCCACAGATTGATAACAAAATAATAAGGCCAAGATGAGGAAGCTTTCATTTCCCTTATATTATCTATGCCATTCTTTGATATGTCCCTTCTTTTTGATAACACAGTGTGTTACCTTTTTCACTTTTGCTTCTAGGGAACGCATTCGAAATCTGTAGTAAACCCATACAATTTTATCAAACACTTCCCCTGATCAGTGTAAATTTTCATCATTCTCGATTTTATTTCACATACACTGTGTTTGTGCATGTATTTTATACTGCAAGCAGTCACATTTATATATATATATATATACACATATATATATATGTATACATATATATATGTATACATATATATATATGTGTATATATATATATATATATATATATTATAGAAAAACCAATTTTAAAAAGTCATTTACTATTCTTCCTCTCCATTGGCTCTACTCATCTAGTGAGATGACCAGAATAGTTTTCTTCTCTGCCATCCTTTAATTTTGACTGTAAAATACTACCTCAGTTAATTCTACTTCATTTTGTGAGCAGTTATACCACAGGTATTTTCTTCTTATAAAAAATATGTTCTTGTGGCAATAAATGGAAATATAAGCTAAACTTTAAAAAGTACAGGAAATACTCATATGTACCACGTGCTAGGAATTTTACACATATTCATTTATCTACACTTCCTAACAACACAAAAGCAGTTCACGCAGGATGCTTCGGAAGCTTAGAGAAGTGTTTTGCACAAGGCCTCTGAGTTGTCAGGTAAGTGCAGAGCTGGGTCTGATTCCAAAGCTCATGTTTTCAATCATGGTGCTAATTCACGAACTATAGCACTGACCATTGAAGTGCTCTAAAAGACCGCTAAAAGGAACTGCTTAGTAAGAAAATACTAAGGGCCAGCATTAACTAAGTACATCTCATTGGCTCTGGAGAGAACAGCACAAGACAGGTTAAGTAAGCTGGGGTCCTTTGACTAATGGCAGAAAAGAGGAAGACGCTTTAGGATCTATACAGTTTTCTTTTTTTATAGCGTTCTTCTTCTGCAAATTATTTTCTACAGTGGTCCAAGTCACAGAATTTTAAAATAGCTGCCAGATGATGTACCACTAAGAAAAGGGAATTTCTTTCAGGCTTTTGGGCTTTAAAGGCAGAATTGGGCATCTTCTGGAAGCCAGAAAGCTCCTCTGAACCTGCAGAAGGGGAGCGTGGAGAGGAGGCGGCAGTCAGAGATGCAGAGAGTCCCAGAGTTAAGCTTTGTCCTCTGCTTCCTAGGGCAGCACCTCGCATGCTCCAAGAACCCTGAAGAGAGAATGGCTGATGGGGGATGGGGAAAATCATGGGGAGGCCATCTCTGAGGGACTCCCATGTCTTAGTGAGAAACCAGTCACGGACTATCACCACCACCCCAAGGTGGCACAGGAGCAGACGAATCCACTGACAGAGCTGAAGCGGTACGAGGGAAACAAGGGCTGCAAGGGGCGGCTCCAGGGCAGCTGGCATTGCAACTGAGGACCACACAGGCTACCTCCAGCACAGGGAGGCCTGGAGGGTCAGAGAGCTGACCTCCCAAAGGCTTGGGAACCATGTTGATCATCTGGAATCTAACTCACTCTTGGGGGGAAAGGGACTAGGAAAACTCCAATTTAACAGAGATTAGGTTTCTGCCTCATTAGTGGACTCAGTTTTGAAGCCAAAACTGACCATAAGAAAGACAAAGTTTCTTGCACCCTGGGAGTGGGAACTAAAGCTGCATCTGCCATGCCTATCACCATGGAACCTCTGATTATTTGCTACATGCAAGCTCCGCTTCCGAGGCAGGCTTGGAGCTTCATTAGCTACAGGGTGGGGAATGAAAAGCAGCCTCATCCCACCCCTCCCAGTTTTGCAGGGGAGCAGCCTCTGCATAAACAGACATGAGAAGCTCCAGTCTTCAGACAGTGCGAGCTGGCTGGCCCACATACTCTGACTGCAGCCCCGACAGCATGGAAGTCCCTGTCAGCACGTGGGGCACAGCTGCTGCTTCTGTGAGCGAATCCTCTCCATCCAATTTAAACTGAGTTTCAAGTTGATTTTGGAGAAAATTTATACAGTTTACAGGTTTAAAGCCTTCTCTTCATCCCAGAGGACAAGCAGGCGAGGGGAAGGGAGTGCGGAACTGCTAACAGTACAGAGAGGAGAGAAAAGTAAGGCTTCCCCAGGGGACAGGGAAGAATGAGACCGGAGATGCAGAGAGGGCAGATGACAATTGTCAGATGAGTTTCATCACTCGGCTTTGCTTCTCCTCACTCCCAACTTCTCTGAAAAATTGTCCTTTGGGGCCCAAACTTCCCTCCTTCGCCTCAGCCCAAAGGTAAGTTGGTAGGAAGTTTGAGCAAAATTGTTTCAGGCATCTTAGAGTTATGCATGCAAGCAGTGAAATAACATTATTTCCACTTTCAAAATAAATAGAAGAGTTTTTGGTCACGGAGAACTCAGGACAAAGAACTAAGGTGTGGCTGAGTCTTCCAATTCCAGGAGTCCCACACACCTGGGAAGCAAAGAAATCTCAGAGACTGGGAAGAAAATAATTCAGCTAAAGAAGATGCCGAAGTTTGTGAGGAGGAAGGGAGGGCCAAGCTCATTCTGTTAACAAAGTGCAATGTTTTTAGTCGAATGATGTAATTACCGAGGGGTGGAAACCACAGGCCATCTCTTCAACTTCTTCTCTTCTGTTCAACCTCGGAAGAAAATAAAATTCTCTTGGCCGGGTCTCTGGTTCTTGATATTTTTCCAGAGGACCCCACAGCATCATTGCATAATCCAAACAGGCACAGCTTTGTACTTTTCCTTTCCTTCTTCCTTTGAGAAAGAAGTGGATATTTTAAACACAACAACTTTAAGCACAAACTACTGACAATCTGAATCCAGACAAACGGTGACTGCAAGAGAAAATGCACAAGAGGATTTGTGATACAATGCAGAGATTGAGAAGATAAGCACAAGGCGTATTTTCTGAGCTAAATTTTACCCCTGGTATGTATTACTCAGTCACCCTAGGACCGAGGTGGCTACATCCGGTGTAGGGTGTGTAGCTGCAGTGAAGTCTTTACTGGTCTCCATCCCTTCCTTATGGATTCAGCAAAGATGTAATCTGGAAAATAGGCTATCTGGTATCTATTTCTCAGTCCATGCACTTGTGGCCCTGCTTGCATGCCTTTTCCTTGTACTGCCACCGTGCTGATGAGCTATAAAAAGGCAAAGAGGCAGGCACATGTGCGTGCACGGGAAGTATGCTTTAAACATCTCAATATATTACCTGCTTGGCTTGGGAACAAGAAAAGCGTGGAACTGCTCTGGGGACCATCCCTTCCGCCCTCCCACCTTCTGATATGCAACCAGTAAGGGCCAAATCAGCTCCTCTGTCATTTCCATTGTAGGTGTCTTCGGAGATGAGTGCTTTGGCAGCGAGGTGCCAGGGCCCCAAATTGGACCCCATCCTGAAGGCCTCAAAGCTGAGCGATTTTGCAGAATGTAATGGGCTTTGGGCAACAATTTTTACAGACTGATTTCCAGGAGCACAAATATTCAAATTGCTCAGCCCCTATTTGAAGGCACATCTGAAGGTGCACCCTACAACCTGTGTGTAGCAGGCTCTTTTGAATCTTGTCCTTGAAACAAAAAAAGGGAAAAAAAGAAAGAAAGAAATGCAGTGCCCCCTGGGATTTTACCAGCAGAGACTCTAAGTGCAGAGTGACTGCAAAGCCCTGCCAGGAGTCCTTGGGGCTGGAGGGAGGAAGTGGATGAGAGAGACCGGAGATGAGAAGGGCCTTCAGCAGCCATTGGGGAGGCGGTGGCGGGGGAGAAGAAAGGGAGCCACGCACTAAAAACAACAGAAACACAGGTGGAAACGGCCTTGTGGGAAATCAGCCTGTCAACAAACAAAGCTGGAGGCTAGAAACCACTGCCTCCCAAGCCTCACTCCTGGGCAAGGAGATTGTTCTGTAAATAAATTAGCGATGGCTTTGACTGCTTGGAAATTAATACTGACACCATAAAAGGAGCAAATGACTCTCTTTTATCAGGAGCAGGAGCACAATGCTTCTCAAAAGGATCTTTTTGCTATTTCTTGTGTTATTTTTGCTTTGTTTTCTCTGGGAAAGTAAATTAGAGCCACTTACATCAGTAGCCCAGGTTAAAGGAAGGGGAAGAAGAAAGAGAGAGAGAAAAAAATAGTTTCATTTCATGTACCAGTGGTTTAGAACTTCATTTAGATCTAATCACACCCCCATCTTCCTCCAAGCCATTTCTGACAGTAACTGTAGCCTAGATTGCCAATCCGAAGACACAGGCACTGTGAGCTTGCTGGAAATGTACCCAAAGGCTGAAAAGAGAGTCCACAGGTTTTCGTCAATGGCCAAGGAAGTGTAGTTTCTAGAAAGGGAAATTAACTTCTGGTAAAATTAACTACGAACTTTTTCATTTTATTTTTATTTATTTATGTTTTAGGTCTTTGTCATAGGGTATGTGTGCTTGCTGAAGAGAGAGAGATAGAGAAAGAGAGAGCCTTCCCCCCATGGATTATGGTCATGTTGCAACTCCTTCTCCTCCATTCTTCCTTCAGGATTTTGGACATGCAGGCACAAGCACCTGGTATGATTTTCAAGCCGCCAGGTCTGAGACTTGAACCACGATAGATCTTGTGGGAGTCCAGTGCCTTAGCCACTATCCCACCTGCTGGCCCCACCAAGAACTATTTTTTTAAGATTTTTTTATCTTAGGGTATGTGCACTTGCCAGGGGAGGGGGTGGTGAAGACAAAGACAGTGAGTGGGAAAGTGAGAAATCACCACACAGGGGGATGGCCATGCCACAAACTCTTCTCCTCCATTCTCCTCCCAGGATCTTGGGCATGCACACACACAGGCCTGGCATGAGTTTCAAGTTGCTGGGTCTGGAACTTGAACCACGATTGGCCACCTGGGAGTCCAGCAACATAACCGCTAATGCTATCTCCTGGCTCCTAAGAACTCATTTTTAAGACGTGCCCAGTGTGGGCTTCTTCCAGAAGACTTCAGGCATTTTCTACAAAGTGGGCTTTTTCTGGAGAAAGATGGTTGCCTATTTCCTCTTCCCAAAAAACCCTTATAATGAGGCTAGCAGGTGGCGTAGTGGTTGAGGCACTGGATTCCCATGTGGTCAACCATGGTTGGAGTCACCACTAAACAGCTTGAAACTCATGTCCAGTGTGTATACGAGCATACCCAGGGTCTGGAGGGGAGAGTGGAGGAGAAGGGATTACAGCATGGTCCTCCCCTTGGGGGGTGATGTCTCACTTTCTGTCTTCTGTTTCTCTGTGTCTGGGGTCTCTCTGTGCCCTGTAGCAAAAAAAAAATCTCTCTCTCTCTCTCTCTCTCTCTCTCTCTCTCTCTCTCTCTTACACACACACACACAAAAGAAGAAGAAGAAATTTGTGGCTCCAAATTTATTCAGTGAAATAATAGTCCTTCTGAATGTACCCCAGTAAAGCAAAGAGAAGGCCCTGAAGTTTTAATCATCTTTATGCTCTGAGAAATCAAAAAATCTTCCTTTCCCTCCAATTTTACTAACCCCTTTCCCCCAAGCAAAATAGACCAGCAGTCTTGAAGAATCAGTTACCTTCAGGAAAATCAGCATATTGCAGATCTTTATATCCCAATTTTCCATTAGTTCTAACTCTCCTTTCACAATTTCTGTCCATGTACGGTAAACTCAAAATTGATGGAAGCGAAAAGGACTTTGAAGCCTCATAAATTCTTAAAGTACGTTCTGGACTATCAAAGGTGCAATTATTTGATCTAATTTTACAGGAAATTTCATGTTGTCTCTTTATGTCTTGGAAAAGCAATAATCCATAGGTAATAATTACAGCAACTTGATAATAGCCAGAATTCTAGCTTAGTGAGCATGACCGCAACACCGCCAGACGTACGGGCTTTATTGCATATTAGCTGGTGTGGAGCTTACTAACGGGTCTTTTGCTACTTTGTTAGAGCTGCGACTTGCCACATAGACCAGAGACAAAAGTCAAAAGCAAACTCTACAATGAAGGACACCCAGCAATAAAGGATATAATAGACACATCCGGGATCACCCCAAAGCAATTACAAGTCAGTTCCATATGGAGTGAAATAAAGGCGCTCCAAGTAGCTGCAGATGTTCCTCAAAGCTGAAGTACTGCGGAACACCTGAGCAGTGGCTGGTGCTTAAAGGGACGCAGAGAAAGCAGAAGGAGGGAGAGGGACTGTGTCAGGATGTTGAGCACTTTGGGGGTGAGCCCCGATGACAGAGTGTGCCATGCCGCAGCTGCCCTCGTCCCCTCCCGCACTGCAGTGCTTTTACCAGGGTGGTCCTCCTTTTCCCAGGAGGGCACTAGAGTGTGTACATGTTGGGGCCGAGGGGACTGGAAATCTCAGCAGGCAATGGCTTTGTGGGAAAGAGACCAATCTGTCAAATAAGCAATTCGAAATAACCCACTTGTCAAATTATAAAGTTTACGGAATGTGTACTGCATAAGATGATTTCTGCAGCCTTTGAGGATTTGCTTTTTTCCAAGTTTTAGTTTCAGCAATTAGGGTAATTGTCATAGAGGGGTGAAAATTAACATGCACATAAACTCACCATTTGGAAAACAATTAGGCCCACAAAATTTAAAAAAAAAGAAAGAAAGGATGTAAATGAGCATAGAACAGCATTTAAAGGCATATATATTCTTTTGTATCTGAACAGTGTGAGACTTTTGAAATCCGAATCCCACAGAAAATACAATTTAACCCAGCTAGTTTAACAAATTATTGAACTAGGAGGTGACGGAGACACAGTAAATTGGACTCGCAAGAGGCTTCGAAAGAGAATCCTACCCTATCCTTCATAGAAATTTGGGCTCACAACATACACATTGACCCTAACTTAGAATAGAAATGGAGTTTGTATTCTGGAAATCCAGAGTTGCTCCTCCCCAAGAACAGAACATAGATTATATTGAATTTTCACTGTATTTTTGCTGAATGCCTATGGAAAAATAGCCTGGCTGACTCTTCTAGACCTGGCTTAAGGTGTTAGACCATTTTAGTGTCTTCAAAACCTGAAAGGTTTGTCATTTGGTGAGTCGATTTTTAAAAGGTTGACCTAGAGCCTGTTCAGTGGTCATAAAATATATTTGCATGCCATTGTGAAGGTAGCTGACCGGTGTAGGGTGCAGGTGGCCAGCAATAGCTCATTGGAGGATGCAAAGCCAACACATGCTGTTGAGGTATGGAAGCCAGGCTCTCTGTGAGGTTTCATACCCTCCAAGCAGAGGGTAGAATTCCAAAGTTACTTTACGTTTAAAAAAGAAGAAGTGATGTACATTTGGATACAACTTAGAAAGTACCAAACCGGGACCAGCAGATGGCCTAATGGTTACCTTGCTGGATTCCCACATAGTGGACCGCGGTTTGAGTCCCAGACCCAGATGCTTAAAACTCACTCTGGATGTATGTGCATGCATGCCCTCAATCCCAAGAGGAGCAGAAGGGATTGTGGCATGGCCATCTTCTTGAGGGGATTTCTCACTTTCTGTCTCTCTATTTCTCTGGTGAGCGCAAGTGCCCTATAGTAAAAATCTCTCTTGCTAAAAAAAAAAAAAAAAAAAAAAAATGCCAACTGTTTGTGGATTGGAAAATACATGCTATTTGTTCATCAAAGAGTAAGAAGAGCATTTTAAGCACAGACGATGACACAGGCTGCTCCACCTTCCCAGCAGAAGCTGAGAAATAGCCTTGATCCACACACAAAGGTGAAGGGCTGCTTTTCCTTTTCTTCTTACAAGCCCTTAGATTCTTGGCTATTGACCCCTCCCTAATACGCCCATGACTCTGACCACTCAATTAAAACATAACCAAGACCGCCAGTAGCCCTTAAGGTACCTTCATAGAGACTAGAATATGACACCTCTTTTTTCAAGACATATATTTTTTATGGGTCAGAAAATAACTATAATGCACTGATTGTATGTGGAACAGGCTTCAGTGCCATCTGCAGGAAAGTTGTCACAGTCTGTGATGTCTGTTATGTGAATTGCATTTCCTTAGGTATGACAGTCTTGTGCAGTGTACAATCTATACAATCGTGTGTGTTGCCTTGGATGTAGGGGTGAAGTATGAATGGGAAGATGGAACACAGCATTGGGAAGTTAGCTATCATGGAATAGAACACTATTGGGACCAGCAGTTGGTGTAATGGCTATGTCGCTGGACTCCTATGTAGTCAACCGTGGTTTGAGTCCTGGACCTGGCGGCTTAAACTCACACTGGGTGTGTGTGTGTGTGTGTGTGCGTGCCCAAGATCCCAAGAGGAGAATGAAGGAGAAGGGATTGCTGCATGGCATCCCCTCTGGGGGGTGATTTCTCACTTTCTGTCTCTCTCTGTCTTTCTGGCGAGCACACATACCCTACAGCAAAATGAAACAAAACAAATAAACAAACAAACAAAAGACAAAAACAAAATAACAAAAAACACTGTATACAATTAGTCTGAGGTCAGATGAGGGTCTCCCTCAGGATATGGGTTAGCAGCAATATTGTAAGTGTGCTCCTGATGACTGGCTAAAGCCTAGACAGAGCTCAGCTCTGCCTCATTTCCTTTCAGTCCTCTCCTAGTACTCCTTCCAATTTCCTAATCTACTCATATTTTAGAGTCCATTTTGACTTCCATGTTTCATAATTTAATCCAGTTACCCCCCAAATGACCATTTCCCCTTCTAAACTAGTCATACTATTTTTTATGCATAGGATATGTGTTGACGAGATTGCAGAAGCCTGTTGGTATTCACATAATCAACATTCTGGTTCAACAATTTACTAGTTTTCCAAAATGTCCAATTCAGAGCTTTGGGCCAAGACAGAGATTTTAAGCTAGAGCTCAATGGAGCTCCTGGGAAGGAGCCCCTCTGTTACCTGGTGAGTGAGCCAAACCTAATCCTAATTCACATCCAAACTCAGTGTTGTCATTCTCAGCCCAAACATTTTATGATAAAACTGTACACAGTGAGGATTCAAATGTTCTCTGGACTTAACCCTTTTAAATGTCAAGAGCCTGCTCTCTGTTCATTCTGGTTATTAACACTATTGTATATATCAAGTATTCATTTATTTTAGGCTTATCCTTTCTTTGAGGGCAGGAATCAATATTTTTGACCTATCTTTGTCTTTTTCTTAACATTGATCTCAATTCAGAGCATATGAGAAAATTTATTCTCAAAAATAACTGGCCGAGTCAAGAATTCATTCCATGACAATGCTCCAAGCATCTCCTGCCTTAACGTGAGAGAGACTAATGAAAAAATGTGGCAGACCTCATAACCAACTTTGTTACCGCAGTTGGCCTGGACTTATAGGTGAGGAAAAGAACTGGGTGTCTTCAGATTACTCCAATACATGCACTAATTTAGATCTATTCAATACTTTCATAGGTAATGAAGTTTAAATGATTTCATAAACTCTTACTCACTGGGCTATGTCCACATCATTTCATACTTTTCAATGAATTCTGAAAGAATTTAGTGGGGTCCAAATAGAGGCCAGCTCCTGGTGAGAAGTTATGAGGTTGTGAATCAAGTGACCTGGTTTTGTTCCACTGATGTCTTGCATGATGCTTTTTGGGGATCCTGGAGGGACAGCTGATAGCTTTTTCAGAAGGAGAAGAGATCAGAATGGAAGGATACAATCAAGGGTATGTTGACATTGAGTCTGTGACTCTCAAAAGACCTCTCCAAAGTTATATTCCATGGATTGTTTCAGGAGATGGTCTCATTTTCCCCTACATGCAGGACACACATGAGTCATCTGTGTGGAGAAAAACAATGTACTTACATAATGAAGGCTTAATTCATTCCACTCCATCTTTCCCAAATATATCCGCATAAGAACCCCCAATCTCTTTTTGGTAACACTCATGAACATCCTCTAGAATTAATGCTCCTTGGAATGTGTTTGGGGAATGATGCTTTGGAAGACAAGAAAAAGAGGGGAAGAAGCCAGATTATTTGAGGAAAGCTAGTGAAGACCTTAATGTGTTTCATTATTAGTGATGAAACATGTATGTGCTAATTATATATAAATTTGCATAACATAAATATGTATGGTCAACTGAGATGAACACACAATATAAGAGGTATAACCTGCGAATAAATGATTAGGCAGCTTAAAGAGAAGAAAAACTTAAGTTTAATGGATAGCATCTACCCTTCCTTAAAGTTTAGGTGTTAAATGTATATATAAAAAATATATTAGTGGCACATCCAGCAAAGCATCCAGCTAGTCCACTGTGTTCTTCTGCAGCATAATCAGGATAGCCCAATCCGGCCCCATTGTGGACCAGAGGCAACTCTGACATCAGGCAAATTCCTTGGTCCCATGAACACTCCAAGGATTTGCCTCAAAACTCAACTTTGGACATCCAATGTCTACTTTTACAGTGTAACTTCTAAGAGTATAGATGTTTGATATATCAGAGAGTTAAGTTAGATAAATGTCCTGACTCCTTTAGAGTTGCTGAGTAATTGTATTGGCAGAGTCCTTTCCAAAAAAGATTTGAACCAAGTTTCTAGGGCAACTTACTTCGAAATTGGAAAGTCTTCAGTATGATATACTTAGAAGTCTATATTTTCTAGACCTCAACATGATATGCTTAGAAATCTATATTTTCCAGAATCTAGGATCAAATCAGCTGCTCACCAAGTGAGGGAAAGAGAAAACCTTTGACTGTGAAAGACAAGGTGTTAGGTGAGTCTAGAGACAAGACAAACAGATTAAATCTATTCCACTGAAACACAGATATATAATTTCTCTCCAGAGAATACCAAAGACTGACAAAAATAAACAAAGAAATAACATGTTTCTTCACTTGTGAAATGTGACAGTCAATGGCATATGGCAAAACAAAATGCAAAGAAACAATGTTACAAGTTTTGCAACCGTTTGTAGCTAAGAAGGAGGTAGAGGCATGTGTTTGCTCTTCCAAAGAACAATGCTTAATAAGAAGTTCCTTTCTACAGTCCCTTTATAGAGGAGCTCGTCATGGTTTACCATAGGCAGTAAACTTTGTGGTTTGGGGACAGAAAAGCAAGATTACCAAGTCAGAAGTTCAGAATTTCCCAGTTATCTCTTTAGCCTGCTTGGTCTGCATACATCCTTTTCATTCTGGTAACAGAAGTGACATCAGACACCATATTGTTTCTATGTGCAGCCTGGGTGCATGACAGCTGCCCTCCGGGAATATTCCTTTTTCTTCTCTAGGCATTGTGATTGGTTCAGTGATGAGCAGCGACCACGACTGGGCCAGTGAGAACCATACCTGGGGCGCTCAGCAGGGCTAGAAGGAAAGGTGCTCTTACTTCCTGGGAAGATTTTGAGACTTGAAGGCCAAAATCGTTGAGCAACTGCTAGTCACTTTTACGATCAAAGAGTGAGGTCTCCCTTGAAAGAAAAGCCAAGGGTGAGGAAAACAAGGTTAAAAACTGCAAAAAAAAAAAAAAAAAAAAAAAAAAAAAAGTTCCTTGTATTATTTGAGTATATGGATGTGACCACAACGAACTTTTCATCTGCATGAGTTAATGAGCCTTTTATGCTTGTCCATTTTGAGGTTTTTCTCTCCTCCTTCTCCTGTCCTCTCCCTTCTCTTCTTTGCCATTAACAACCTCATATTAAATAAGTCTAGTCTAGATCAGTGGCTAAATTAATTGGCATGGACAAAGAGTTGGCGACTATGGTTCGTGAGCAACAAATATAAAAGTTATGCATCTAATCATTAGTTTTAGAACTGTGCTCAAATAAACACACTCCTAAGTCTGATGGGTTCTTGATGACCACAAAGGTTGTCATGCTGTATGGTAATCAGGTATGAATTCTAAGCAGTTTTTACGCTTTATTAAGGACTTCATATATATGCACCTCATATACATGATTTTACATAATAACAGCTTAAAAAATCAGCTACTCCACCAGTATGTAAAGTCAAGGAAGACAGGATGAAATTTATCTTCTTTACCACTGTGTTCTGGTGTCCAGCACCGTCCTTGTCACATGGCTGGCATTCTATTTGTAAAAGAAGTGAGGAAGAGGCCTTCTTCACCTCGGCATTCTCAAATCTATACTCAGATTCAAGGAGTGTTGCTAATAATTTTCTCTTCCTCGAGCGCGAGCACAGAGATCACTTAAAACATAGTTTGATGTAATACCTAGGAAGACAGAGATAACATCCTTAACAGATAAACACTAAAGAACTAAGGAGTTTGTAGCAACTTGGAATGCTGATAAGCAATTCGTTTCAAGTATGTTGAATAAAATATTAAATCTTCAGAGAGACCTATTTCTTTGAATTTTAGGGTTTGCTGAGATCTTCTTAAAACTTCTTCAGTTCTTGAAAAAAAAAAAAAAAACAAAAACCAATGCTTCCTATAATAGACTAATCCTAGAAAGGATTATTCAATACATGAAGAGAATGGTTATTTATTATGAAACAAAAAGTTGGATTCTTATCCCATATACCAAGGCAAATGTTAGACAGATTAAGAATTTAAAATTTTTTTAAGAATTAAGAAAGTAAAATCATTTATAGAAAAATGATGAGAGATTTGGCCTATACTTTCAAAACGGTATAGAGAAAGAAACCACCGAACAACACACTGGGAAACAGTACTTGAAATATAAAATGGACAAAGGGTTGACGTTCTTCACACGTAGAAAGCCTGTGAACATGAATTCACAAAAAAAGAACAAGAATGACTGGTGCACATATGAAAACAATGTTCAACTCTTGCAGTAATAAAAAGACAAAATAAATCAAGACATAATTTATTTGGCCCAGTTAAATGGAAAATATGAACAAGAATCATAATCCCCAATCTTGGCAAGGAAAATGGGTCCTTCCATAAAATTTGATGGAAGTACAGTTTTGGTACAATATTTTTTGGAGGATGATTTTAAAACATGCACCAGGGTTTTATAAGTTTATGTTTCCATTCCTTTTGACCAACAATTTCACTCTTAGGTTTACAAAAAAGAGAGAGAGATGAGTATAATTCATATTATAGCAATTCACATAAAAGACCAAACTAGAACCAACCCTCCTACTCAATAATAGGGGACTTGTTAAGTACATTTTATTCACAATGTTAAATACATTCTAGGAAAAAAACAATAGAACATATATTACATGGGAAAATGGTTGTAGCATATTGCTAAGAAAAGACTAGGTTCAACTGAAATATAGTGCAATAGAATTTTTGTAGGAAAACTAATACATGCATTCAAATTATATATTGAATAGGTGAACATAACCTAAATTAGTAACCATAATCATTTTGGGTTAATGGCTTAATGGGATTCTGTATATATTTTTCTTTGCCCTTTTTGGAATGAAAAATTTTTAATAGAATATGGATGTATGTTATATGCACCATATATATGGTATCTGTACAGCTTGATGCATTTTTGGTTTTTGGAAATAAAACAAATCTATGTAATCAGCATCTGGGTCAAGAAACAAAATATGATCAGAAATACCCTATTTTCCTTCCAGTCACTAATAATTCTTCTTAATCACTATTATGACTCTTAAAAGCATAGAATGGTATTGTTTGTTTTTCTTTTTCTTTTTCTTTCTTTTTTTTTTTTTGGAGAGATTTTCGCTATTGGGTGCATGCGCTCGCCAGACAGACAGAGAGACATAGAGACAGAAAGCGAGAAATCACCCCCCAGGGGGGATGGTCACGCAGCAATCCCTTCTCTTCCATTCTCCTCTCGGGATCTTGGGCATGCACGCACACGCGCCCGGCGTGAGTTTTAAGTCACCGGGTCCGGGACGCGAACCTCGGTCGACTACGTGGGAGTCCAGCGACATAGCCATTACGCTAACTGCTGGTTCCCTGTTTGTTTTAAATTTTATAACAATGAATATATACAGTGTATCCTCTTTTTAAGTTTTGTTTTTGTCATAAGGCATGTACACTTGCTGAAGAGAGACAGAAAGACAGTGAGAAGGAAAGAGAGAAATCACCTCCCTTGAAGGATGACTGTGCCACAATCCATTCTCCTCCATTTTCCTCTTGGGATATTGGGTATGCATTCACAGGCACCTGGTGTGTTTTTCAAATAACCAAATCTGGGACTCAAACCAATCAACTGTGTGGGAGTCTAACACTTTAACCACCATGCCACTTTGGCTCCCTCTTTCATTTTTTTCCTTTTATTTTTTGTATAGCTTTTTTTTCCATGCAATATTGTGTTAGTAAGATACACCCAGTTTTTAGTTTGTTTGTTTGTTTATGTTTAGCTATAGGGTTTTTTTTTCTTTTTAATTGCTGTAGAGTATTTCATCATGTGCCTACATGACAATTTTTAAATGCATTTTACTGTTGATGGGGATATATATACTTCTCATTTTGGGCTACAATAAATAGACTATTAAAATATTATAGAACTTGTCTTTTTGAACATATGTATTTGTATTTTCTGGTTTTATACCCAGTTGTTGTGTCACAATGCGTGTGTACATTCAGCTTCAATATATAATGCCAAATAGCATTCTAAAGTGGTTACATCAATTTGCTCTCCCACTATCAGTCTGGGAGAGTTTGAGTTGCTTTGCATCTCTGCCAACACTTGATATTTTCTATTGTTTTCAGTTTAGCCATACTAGTTATTGTGTAGAGGTATCATAATGTGATTGCAATTAGCATTTTCCTGGTGGCTATGCATTAATTTGTAATTAAAATTAAAAAAAAAATAATTTTTAAAGCTATTGTCACCCTTATTTAGACACAATAAAATCAGTCAGCCAAAAAGAATACTTTTAAAAATACAATTTAGGGGGCTAGCAGATGACGTGGTGGTTGGGGCGCTGGACTTTCACATGGCTGACAGTGGTTCAAGTCCAGGACCTGGCAGTTTGCTTTCTCACGTTCCCTTTTTCTATCTCTGTCTCTCTCTGGCAAGTTTAAAAAAATTAATGATAATAAGAAATAAAGTTAAATAAATAAATATTTTTTTAAAAAATAAAAATACAATTTAGAAAGACAGTATGGTTTGGTTTAAAAGGATTAGCATGATAATCACATAGGCTTTGGTTGGAATTGTCTCTCTGAAACTTAGCAGAGTAGGACCCTAAGCAAATTGTTCAACTTCTCTAAGTCTCCTTCTCATTCCCAAACAGTTTTTTATAGTTATCATTATAATAATTAATGTAAAGTATATCATGGACACTCAGTATAACTTAGGTCCCTCTTCCAACAATTAAGCTAATATCATTATATTTGGAATGTTGTAAACTCCTGGGTCATGGAGGGGAAAATCTCTAAGAAGAATTTATCTCATTGAGACTTTTTAAACACTCATACCTCTATGTCTGCATCTCTGTGTTTTCCTAGTTTTCTTTCAACTTTTCTGGCTTTTGGACTTCCGCTATTTGATACCTTAAATGTTAGTATCCCTTAGTCCAGAGTCTCCTCTTGTCCTCTATCAATCCTCTCCATAGTGATCCAATCCATTTAAAATATCATCTAGGGGCCAGTGGGTGGCATGGTGGTTAAGACACTGGGTTTCTACCTGTCTGACTGCAGTTCAAGTCCTGGACCTGACAACTTGAAGATCATACTGGGTGCATGTGCAGACATGCCCAAAATCCTGAAAGAAAATGTGGCATGACCATCCCCTCTGAGGGGTGATTTTTCACTTCCCCTCTTTTTGTTTATCTGGTGAATGAACATATCCTATGGCAAAACAAACAAACAAACAAAAACAAAACATTGAATTTATAGTGACTAAAAATTCATGTTTCTGATCTTAGATATTTATAAAAACTACCTGCTTGATAGGTCCACTTGGATATCTCATAGATTTTTTTAAAATAACATATCCTAAAAAATGTAAATACATCTCCTTCCACCACTACCATATTGGTTCCTTTGGTCATTTCCATCATAGGAAATGGTATCATAAATCTCTAAAATTCTCAAACTGAAACAAAAAAATAATTTTTGATTTTTCTATTTACACTTTAATACACCCAAATCCATTGTCAGTATCCACCACCTCTACTCAGAAACTAAATTTTAGATCAGTCCACTCCTTTTCCTCTTCACTGGCACAACCCTAACTCAAGTCACCATCGCTTTTTGTTTGGACAACCAAGAAGGCCTGCTATATGGCCTTCCCTTTGTGCCCCTCCTTCAATTCATTCTCTACTAGTCCTCATAGTAGTCATTCAAAACACAAATCACTCACATCACTCCACATAATACAATCTCCAGTGGATTACCATTGCTTTTGGAGTAATACCTTCTCTTGTTATTAACTCCTCTCATCACCATGTTTATTCTTCTTATAGGATTTATCATCACATGGATTTGTTAAGTAAAGAGAGCCTAAGAAACTAAAGTAATGGGCTTATTTTGAAGGAGATGGTGGCTCTGTGGCTGTATAGAACACAGTGTTGACTTTTTGAGAGTCTCTAAGCTGTAACAGAATCTTTTATTCCAGATATCCTGAAAAAAATGAAGAATGAAGACTCTCTGGAAGAATATAATCTTAGGTGATGAGAGTCTTTGAAACAATCACTAAATTCAGATCAAATACTTTTTCTGCATTTATTGAGATAATAATGTTTAATTCTCCTTTTTTCCCCCTGTTTTTGTGGTTAATTATATGGGTTGATTTTCAGATGTTAATTTAACCTTCCACTCTTGTGATACAGACTATTCTTTATCATGTATATTGTCCTTTTTAGTTGTTGCTGGGTTCCTTTTGCATATGTTAAATTTATGGGACTTTTTTTTTCCCCCACAGAGCACTTGTGCTTGCTGAAGAGAGACAGAGAGAGAACAAGAGAAGGAAAATGAGAAAAAAAAACATGAGAAATGGTCATGCTACCATTCCTTCTCCATTTCTCCCTCCTTGCAAGACTTGGGCATGCACATACAGGCACCTAGCATGTTCCTCAAACCCTCATAGTCCAGAATTTGAACTGCTTGATAGCCGTGTGGGATTTAGCCACCTCAACCATTATGCCATGGACTAGCCCTATGTATTAATTTTATGTCTGTACTTATGAGATATAGTAATCTTTTTCATTTCTTATAATATTCTTATAAGGATTTGATATCAGGGTTATGCTGGCACAATGAAACAAGGTAGCAAGTACTACCTATTTTCTCTGTGAAATAGTCTATCTCTCTTTCTTTTCTTTTTTTTTTTTTTTTTTTTTTTTTGAGAGATTTTTACTATAGGGAGCATGCACTCACTGGAGAGACTGAGAGACAGAAAGCAAGAAATCACCTCTTGGGGGGAAGATGGCCACACTGCAATTTCTTCTCCTCCATGCTCCTCTCTGGATTTTGGGCATGCAAGCACATGCACCCAGTGTGAGCTTCAAACTGCTGGTTCAGGACTCAAACCATGGTCCACCTCATGGGACTCCAGTGCCTTAACCACTATACCACCTGTTGGCCCCTCTTTCTCTATTTTTCCCCAAACCATGTAAGATCCATACTTATTAATTATTTCTCCCTTAAATACTTACTAGAATGCATCAGGTAAGTCCTCTAGGCCAAGAAGTAATTTTTGTTGTTTTAGTTGAGAGGGTAATTATGAATTCAATTTTTTTTTTTTTTTAAAGATTTAGGGCTATTCTAAGTGTTCGTTCATTTTAGCGTCATTTAAAAAATATTATTTGTGTTTTCCTAAGAATTTTCCACTTAATCCAAATCATCAAATTTATGAGCATACAGATGTTTATAATGTTTTTAAAATCAGGGCGTGTACACTTTCCAGAGAGACAGAGAGAGGCAGACAGGGAGAAAACACCTCCCTGATGGGCTTTGATCTTGCTACAATCCATTCTCCCCCACTTCATCCTGTTGATATTTGGGACACATGCACACATGTACCTGGCATGTTTTTTAAGCTTCTGGGGCCAGGACTTAAATTAGATTTAAACTGTGGTCAGTTATGTGGGATACAGCTTCCTTAACCACTGGCCAATAGGGCCAGCCCTTAGGTGTCATATCTTAGGAGCTACTACATAATCTAAAGTCAAGAAGATTTGCATTTCTTTTCTTCTAACAGTTTTGTAGTTTTAGCACCTACTTTCAGGTCTTTGGTCTATTATAAGTTCATTCTGTATATGGTGTGAAGTAAGGGTCATATACATTGTTTTGGATGCAAATAGGTATGTCTGGAACATTTGTTAAAAAGTCTATTCTTTCCACATTGAGTTGTGTTGATAATCATGTTAAAAATCAATTGACCATAAATGGGAGAATTTATTTATATACCTTCTATTCTGTTCTATTATTCAATATATGACCACATGGTCTCAATTACTGTCCATTTGTAGTAGGTTTTCAAATTGGAAAGTGCGAGTTCCACTTTGTTCTTTATCAAGAATTTTTGGACTGTTCTTGTTCCCTTGTATTTCCACATGAATTTTAGAAAAAGCTTGTCACTTTTTACTTTTTGCAAAATTATCAGTTGATATTTTGATAGAGATTGAATTGGATTATAAATCAATCTATGGAATATTATCATCTTAAAAGTATTAACTGTTGTAAAACATAAACATGAGACAGCATTTCCTTTATTTAGATCTTTAATTTCTTTTAACAATATTTTGATGTTTTCAGTGTACAATTCTTGTATCTCTATGTTAAATATATGCCTAAGTATTTTACTTTTTGGTGCTATTGCAAGTCGAATTATTTTATTAATTTTATTTTCAGACTGTTGATCATGCATAGAAATTACAACTGATTTTTTTTCCTGTGAGTCTTCTATCATTGCAACCTTGCTGAAAATTGTTCAATTGTCTCCTTCCTCATTTACTGGTAAAGTAGCTCATGTATATCTTATCTAGAAACTGTATTCTTTGTTGTGTATGATCACTGAAGTCTCCTCTCAGGTAGTTTAGTGATCACTTATCTGTTACACAGATATCTTCTTGAATAGAACAGAGGCAATTTTGAGCATGCTTTCAACATTCAGCCAGCAATTGACAAGTCTACCTCAGTTTTTACTTTCTTCTTTCACAGAACCTCAAGCTCAGTCTGTGATTGTAATCTAAAACTTTTGTAGGTCTTTCCTAAAGATATACAAGGCCTATGCATGCATGTAGGCTTCTAGATTCCCAGGAATATGTCAGAGCTTTTCAAAGCTCTTATAGACATCTCTCCCCCCAAATTTTGCTTTTATGATTTTTGCATAGCCTATTGTTTACTCCAACTGTTGTCTACCTTGTCTGACAGTTATGATATTAATCATTTGTCTCTATTTTATTTCCAGCAAATGTTCTCAAATAAAAGGCTTTTCACATGGCAAGTACCTAGTTAGGTTAAACAAAAATAATCTCCCAAATGGGAACCACCAAACAGGTCAAATAATGATGAGGCTTTGAAGGAACTCCAGCTCTATTCTGCCTCCTTCAGTGACTGCAAGATTTTTGGTTTTCACTGTTACTATGGGCTGTTGGTTTTCAAGGCTACCACAAAGGTGGGGAGATGGGTGGAGTATGGGAATAGAACAATCTAAAGTGCTAAAACACCCACTGTTGTTACAGATATGCAGTCATCTCCCCCCACCCCCCAGATTTAGGAGAGCCTTTGGATAATTTCTATATTTCTACAAAAATGATTCTGACAAGTTTTGCTGGTTTTCTCATTGCTTTTGTGATTAAGATCATGTTTGGAAATCCACACTATATTGACTGATGTCACGCAATATGTCTTTTTATATTTAATCTTTTCTGTAGTCCGACGAAGCAGATATAATGATTGGATTATTTTACAGGTTATGAAACTAAAATTTGTTAAGATTAAAAAAATTGTATTTATGGGACCAGCAGTTAATGTAATGGCTATGTCGCTGGACTCCCACGTAGTCGACCGCGGTTCGAGTCCCGGACCCGGTGGCTTAAACTCACACTGGGCGCGTGTACGTGCGTGCCCAAAATCCTAAGAGGAGAATGGAGGAGAAGGGACTGCGGTGTGGCTATCCCCCTTGGGGGGGTGATTTCTCACTTTCTGTCTCTCTGTCTGGCGAGTGCACGCATCCTATAGCAAAAAACTCTCAAAAAAATTGTATTTATTATTGTTATTTTAAAAAGTAGCTATAGGGCATGTGCACTCATCAGAGAGAAACAGAGAGAGAAGTGAGAAAGTAGGCTTTCAGGCCCAGGACTTGAACTACAGTTGGCCATGTGGGAGTCCAGTGCCTTAACCACCAAGCCACTTGCTGACCCCATGAAACTAAGATTTAAGGAGATAAAATAACAACCTCTGAGGCCTTGTTAGTCATTATAAGTTCTGGAATTCAAACTCTAGTTTATTGAAATTTCCAGCTTTAACTCAACACTGCCCTCACTAGCAAGAGGAAGAAGACAGTAGACAAATGCTTCAAACCTCAGCCCTGTTTCCTGGGAACCCATCACTTCAGGCAGCGGGGTTTGGAGTCTCATTGGCATTATTTTTCTTAAGTATAAAAAGAGATATTATGACTTCACTTCCTAAACCCCAGGAATGTAAAGATTCTGCATACAGAAATACCATGCTCTGAGATGCTAGAAAGTTGGTGTGAGATGAGGGGCGGTATATCAGACAATAGTATCTTATAGCACTCTTAGAAACATTTACGCCTATTGCCATGTCCTTCCTGGGAGAGCTTCCATTACAAACAGGAAGGGTCCCCTGCTGTGTGGGTTGAGTTCATGAGTAACCTTTTTATTAACTTACATGACTGTCACATCAGTGTTTGTGCCATTTGCTCTCTCTCTCTCTCTCTACTCCATGATTATATAAGAACAATAGCCAGAACTACCCCATTTGAGGACAAGTATCTTTCCTGAGTGTTCAGCCCCCTGAAAGATTGTTTTGTTACTTCTGCCACCAGAGTCTGTGGAAATATGGAACTCCATTTTTCAAGTGAGCAAATGGAAATAGTACTAACAAGCAGTTCCAGATTCACTCATATGAAAACAATAACACATTCTGTGACTTGGAGGTCTGGAGGTTTATGTTGGCACTGATTGGAATGCTAATGTGCAAAGAATCTGGTCTCTCCTCTCAAACACTAACAAACACCAGCCATTTCCTACTGATTGGTTTCAACCTAACAAGCATTTTGTTGAGTCCAAAAGAATATTTTATTTTCGAGTATTTAGATTATGTTGATTACTCACTTATGAGCCATAAGTTGGTCAATGAAGAACATATTGCTTCAATTTGTTGTCTGAGAAAACTCCCTTACCCACTCACCACTATCACCACCACCACCACCAGCACCACCTAGGATTAATATTCATAAACAGAACAAGACACCATGTGAAAAAAGATCTGGAACATTCTGAAATGCTTCATGAACTTTGTGATATCAGAGCTCCTTTGAGCAGATACAAGATCAATGGATATCCTCTCCTATAGAGTGGCCCTATTGATAAAAACACATTTTTATGTCCAAAAGTTCAACCATCATTGAGAATCCTTTCTCTATAGTTTACTTTGCTCTAGTACTACTAACGCTTTGGCCATATGTGTTCCAGAGTGCATCTCACAGAGCAACTCTGAACTCTCCACATGCAGATTTTGAACTTTGAATTTTGCAAGCACAGTTGAACTTGGATTAGCATTTCTGGAAGATTGTTACCAATCATGTGAGCAGATCCCTACATGGAGTATGAAGTGCCACGGACCAAACTGGCACCAGCAATGTCATGGGATGAAACTGATTCTTAGAAATGTGAATGACTAATATTTCTCAGGTTTTTAAAAAATAGAAATGTTTTAATTTCACATTAGCAGGTAGATAAGATAATAATATAGGCATTAGAAACTAGGAAAAGAGGAAATGAGCATTTTCCCAGTCATTTTTAACTATCAGTGAGTAAAGTTATAAGTAACCATTCTAGTTTTCATCTTTCTGTATTGCCAAATATGAAAATAAGATTACTTGCAAATATAGCTACCTTCTTTACATTTGTTAAATAGGCACTGTGAGCACCAGTTAAGAAAAAGTCCCTGTGATAGACACTGGGCTATGAGATAGATGAAATCCTTTAAGGGCTTACAATTTCTTGGGGAATACAAACATGAAACTGATAACTTCAAATACCAGGATTGGTCTAGGTAAGAGTGGTGCTCAGAGGACTCTGGTGGCTCACAGATATGTGGTTTATCTGAACAGAGAGTAAGTGAGGAAAGTCTTAGGGGAAGAGTCAGGGGAGGTTTCTTGGAGAAGATGTAGGATCAGACTCGTAAAGGAAAAAGAGAAAGTCAGGACCAGCATGTTTGTGGAGGTTAAGGTTGCTGGATCCCACATAAAGTGAGCCATTCAAGTTCTGGACCTGGTGGCTTGAAAAACAGGCTAGGTGCATGTGGATGCATGTGGTGTGGCCATTTTCTCTGAGGGGTTATGTCTTACTCTCCCCTACTCTTTATCTCTCTGGCAAGCAAAAAATCAAAGAAACAAAAATGAGAAAGTCAAGTATTCTAAGGATAAAGGGCAAATTGGATTGTGATACGCGTGAGGCTGTAAGGTGTGTAAGGGTCATTATAAGTTGTGCATTATGACTTGACTGGAGTGCGATATAAAATTAGGAGGACAGGAAGAACAGGACTGAAGAGGTTACCAGGGTGGCCTCCCACAGAGGATATTTACATTTCTAGGAAATGAGCCTTTTCCAAGAAGCCATGGGAAGTTGCATGAAGGAATAGTGATGTGGTCAGGCTGCATTTTATTTATTTATTTATTTATTTATTTATTTATTTATTTATTTTTATTTATGTTTTTAGAGGTTTTTGCTATAGGGTGTGTGCACTTGCCAGAGAGTGACAAAGAGACAGAGACAACAAGAGGGAAAGTGAGAAATCACCTCCCTGGAGACAATGACCACACCATAATCTCTTCTCCTTCATTCTCCTCATGGGATCTTGGACACGTACACACACATGCCTAGTGTGATTTTCAAACCACCAGATCTGGGACTCAAATCACTGTTGACCATGAGGGAGTCCAGTGACATAACCACTACACCATCTGCTGGCTCCAGGCTGCATTTTAGATGGCTGGCTAGAGCAAGGGGGACAGATTTAGGACAGAAGTAGAAATTGCAAGAGGGACGCTATTGTATCTGTTATTGTATCTGAGAGGTAGTGAAGGCCTGCACTGGGAAATGGTGTTTAGTGCAGAAAGAAAGGGAACAGTTGAAGGAAAATTTCTGAGAAAGCATTACTAGGATTTGGTGGTTAACTAGATGTTACAATGAAGGAGATGGCAGAGAAAGGATGGACAAATGTGAAATTGTGAACCAAGAGAGATGAAGTAGGATAAGAAACACTTGGTTAGTGTTGAGAAGATTCTACATTGAGTTTGATGTGCAGATAGAGACACTTTATAAGGATCTCAGAATGAAGCTCAGGATGGTGGTTAAAACCTTGTGAGTGAGAGATCCCTCAGTGGAATTAGAAAATTAGAGTCCTTGATATTGTGGAATCATAATACATCCAGGATGTCTCTTCTAACTATTGCTATTTGTGTTACCAGCACAAATTTTTACTTTCTGGGCATGCTGGAGAAGCCAATGTACTCTTAGATGCTTTTTCTTCTAGTCATAGAGCTAATTTGGGTGAAGCCATTAACACTCTCTTAAACTAAAGGCTCTCAGACTGACAGCCAATATGTGGGAGATGGAATATCAGATATGGGAGCCATTTGAGGACTTGGAGAGAAAATTTATTCTCTCAGAATCAGAAGGACTACTGCCTTAGTAAGCTGAATAAGCATAGCATGTCCTTTTTCTACTCTCAAACTTTCAGTGAGGCCAGCCAGCCCTATAGAGCAATGGTTCAGTCCTGTGCATGGAAGCCAGATCCCACACATCCAACAGCAGTTCTAATCCCAGACTTAGCGGCTGTGTATATGCCTAAAATCTTGATGAGATAGACAAATGAAGAAAAAGGATTGTTCCCCATTGGGGAGTTCTCTCTCTCTTACTCTCCTAAGCATATATGCCTTCTGGCCATTAAACAAACAAACAAACAAACAAAAACCCTTTCAATGACTTTCTGTTGTTCTAGGGAACCAAGTCCAGGGTCCTCAACAAAACACACCAGGCCTTTGGTATCTGACCTACTGTCTGTTTTGAGTCTCATCACTTTCTTTTTCGTATCTCCCTCTTCCCACGAATGGATTACCTTGTTACACAATGCAACTTGGACAGCTTCTGAACATGACAAATTCTTTGAAGGTCGTTTCCTCTGCTGTTCACTCTGCCTGGAATGTGCACTTGTAGACCTCACCTGGAGAGAGCTGATTGCTTTCTCCTCTGTGCTGTAATGGCAGCTTGGCAGGCCATTTCTAGAGAAAATTCCCCTCCTTAGGAAAGTTCCTGTGTGTCCTTCTTTTATTCTTCTTTTAGTCTGGAATATCTCCTGGTATACAGCAGGAGCTTAATCACAGTGAATGAAGCAATGCATGATAAACAATATTGAGTTAACCAGGTACTCTTGACAGATTCTATATAGAACACAGTCTAAAAAAGAAGGATGCTGATATCAGCTTCTATAATCTTCAACTTAGTTACACGAGAGGGGGCTGAAATTAATCAGCATTCATTTATTCATCCTACACACATTTATAAAGAGCCTTCTGTTTGTAGGTAGGTTCTTTTCAAGGAGTCTCAAGCAGTGAAGAAAATAGAATTAGCCCTAGTCTTCATGTAGTTTGTATTCTGGCCAGACAAATAAATCAACTAAACAAGATACTCTCATGTTAGAGTAAGTTCTATGCAGAAACTGAAGCACGGTAGTGAGATAAAGCATGATAATATGGACTTAAAATTGTGCCTGTCCCCCTGAAATTTATGACTTGAAACCCTAACTCCCAATGGGATGTTACGTGGCGATGGGGCTTTTGGGAGGTAATTAGGTGATGATGTCATGAAGGTGGGGCCTTGGTGATGGGATTAGAGACCTTACACAGAGAGCTCGCTTTATCTTCCTTTCTCTCCACCTTGGAAGGACACAGTGATAGCTGTTTGCAAGAAGGAAGGAGACCCTCACCAGAAACTATTCACGCTGGCACACTAATCTTGGATCTTCAGGCTCCTATCTGTGAGAAAATAAATTTCTGTGGTTTAAACCAGTGGATTGTGGTATTTTCTTATGACAATCCAAACTGATGCAGACACATGATTTAGGGGTTGCCATTTTAGACTGGATAGTTTGAAAGGGACTCTCTGAGAACCTGATATTTGAGCCAAGATCTGGATGTTGAGAAAAAGGCAGTCTCAGTCAAGTGATGCTTAAGGATTAAAGCGTAAATAGTTGAGTAAAGGAAATATGTAAGAAAGATTGGCCCTTTGTCAAAATGATGGCACAAGCAAAATGGACATGGATTCCCCCATCCTCCATTTTTCTCCACCCATGTCTATGAAAAATGCCTCATGCGTAGGTACCCCAGTATACTTAACCAGTGCCTTATGTCCCTTTGGAATTATTCAGATGGCCCTACCCTTCTCCAAAAGGCATCAGGGCCCAAGAGTTTTCTGATTTCCTTTCTCCATCAAAACTTACTTTTCCCTGGGCCGGCAGGTGGCATGGTGGTTAAAGGCACTGGGTTCCGACATGGCCAACCATAGTTCAAGTCCTGGACCTGGACATTTGCTTTCTCTCTCTCTCTTTCTCTGTCTCTCTCTGGTTCAATTGAAATAAACAAATAAATCAAGTTAAATAAAATAATTCTTAAAAAATAAAAACAAAAAACCTTACTTTTCCTGTGTCCTGTTGTCTCCAGAACTGATACCTACTAACCTACCTAAGGGATAGTAATTGTCCTCACCAGATATCATGTGCATTGCGCAGAGACATAGAGGCAACTGCATTCTTTTTTTTAATTTTATTTTTTGTTTCTCTTTGGAGAGGTTTTCTCTATAGGGCGCGTGCGCTCGCCAGAAAAACAGAGAGGGGCAGAAAGACAGAAAGCGAGAAATCACCCCCCAGGGGGGATGGCTACGCCACAATCCCTTCTCCTCCATTCTCCTCTTGGGATCTTGGGCACGCATGCACGCATGCCCAGCATGAGTTTAAGCCACCGGGTCTGGGACTTGAACCGTGGTGGACTACATGGGAGTCCAGCGACATAGCCATTACACTAACTGCTGGCCCCTAGGCAACTGCATTCTTGATGAGTGGCAGAGATCATGGAAATTCAGGTATTACGAGGGAGTATTTTAGAGCAAATGTGTCTTATGACACCCGAACTATCCAGTATAGGTTAGTTTCAGGGGTGGCTTTTCCTGTGTATAGGAATTACTGACTGCCTGGAATATGCTTCAAACTGGCACACTTAAAAAGAACAACGGCTTCTATTTCAATTCTAAACACGACTAAAAACAGAGCTAGGTTGTGATTTAGGACAAATATTGACAATATCGCCAATAGATTGTATCTCAGTACACTTATATAAGTGCTAGACTGAGTAATTCCTTGTTAAAGGATTCTAGATCTGTATCTGAGTTTTAAATGTCGAACCACAAAGGAGTTGTTGAAACCTCCTTAAGCAGTTAAAACCTAGTTCCCAATTCACAAGAAATTTGGCCAAGAAAGATATTAAATAGAGTGGTGTCAGTAGTCAGAGTTGATGAAATGCAAGCAAGAGACGGTACCTATCAAAGGAAAATTAGAATAAATGAATATTAAAATATTTAAATCTATAATAATGTGTTCAAAACACAGTTCTGAAGAACATTATCATTGGAAGTGAGAAACCAGTGCGAAGTCACTTAGGTTTTTTTCTAAGTAACCTTCTTCCCTCCATTTCAACTCATTAGGATAATATTAACTTCAAGTGTAATGGTGTAATTTTAACTCTACTGTACACAAATTACTCTGGTTCTTGCTCTGACAAGATTACAAGATTTAACAATAATACCTCTTGGTAGACCTGTAGCAATGCTGGGAAAAACAAGAAAGAATGAGGCATTTAAAAATAAGAAATAGCCAGAAAAGCCAATAGATTATATTTACCCAGAGGGCAGAGAAGAATGCTCTGCTTCTAAGCTTGCTAGGCTTAGAGTCTACCTTCCTAAAAGCTTAAAACTATAAGAAGAGTTTGCCATTTGCCATTTCATTTTTTTCTTTTTTTCTTTTTTTCAGCTATCGGACATGTGTAATCCCCAGAGAGAGACAGAGAGATAGAGAAGGAAAGTGAGAAATCACCCCCCTGAGGGGATGGCCACACTGCAATTCCTTCTCCTCTCTTCTTCTCTCAGGATTTTGGACATGAATACACACACGCCCAACATGTTTCTCAAGCTGCCAGTTCTGGAACGCAGACTGCAGAGTCAGCTCTGTGGGATCCAGCACATTAACCACCATGCCATCTGCTGGCCTGAGATTTTGCCATTTCTGAAATGCCCTGGATGCTATAAGGGAAACCACTGTGTACTGCCATACTACCACACCGTCCACGAAATACACATCTTTAATGCTCAAATGATGGCTACTAGAGAGTTTTCCTGTTTAGAAAAATGGAGAGGGTAGTAGGTGTCTTAAAGGTTCCTATGAGGATGAAGTAAAGAAGTGAGTAGAAAGCACTTGATACGGTTCTTGCCACATAGGAAGAACTTAGTAGATGACAGCTATTGTTATTACTTTTATTATCATTAACCACAGGTAAATACAATAACTCACATCTGAATGAGAATCCAGGATCCCACAGCACCTCTATACACATCATTACATTTGAACCTTAAAACCATCTAGTGAGGTAGAAAGAAAAGCACCTTTGGGGCCGGCAGGTGGTTTGGTGGTTAAGGGCACTGGCCCCCCACGTGGCCGACCACACTGTTCAAGTCCCAGACCTGGCGCCTTGCTTTCTCACTTTCCCTCTCTCTCTCTCACTGTGTCCCTCTCTGATCAAATTAAAATAAATACATAAAGTTAAATAAAATAATTCTTTAAAGAAAAAAAGAAAGATAAGCACCCTCAATATTGCAGATGGTGAAGGTAAGCCTCAGCAAGAATAAGTTACTTGCTTAAGATTACATAGTTATTTAAGAATTCAACCTAGATTTCCTAAGTCCTAGTAATTCACATGGCCTTTCTTTAGAGCTCTTAATTCTTTTTTAAAAGAATTATTTTATTTAACTTTATTTATTTACTTATTTTTTGAATTTGATGAGAAAAGGACAGAGTGAGAGACAGCTAAAGTGAGGGAAAGTGAGAAGGCAAGCCACCAGGTCCAGGATTTGAACCATGGTTAATCATGTGGGCGTCCAGTGCCCTTAACCACCATACCACCTGCTGGCCCCAAGAGCTCTTAATTCTTAATATTCTGGACTTGCATCCACCCATTCACTCAATAAATATTTATTTATTTATTTGGAGAGCTTTTTGCTACAGGGTGCGTGTGCTCGCCAGAGAGACAGAGAGAGAGAGACAGAAAGCGAGAAATCACCCCCCAGGGGGGATGGCCACTCCACAATCCCTTCTCGTCCATTTTCCTCTTGGGATCTTGGGCATGCATGCACATGCCCCTGGTGTGAGTTTAAGCCACCAGATCCAGGACTTGAACTTTTGTTGACTACATAGGAGTTCAGCGACATAGCCATTATGCTAACTGCTGGTCCCTCAATAAATATTTATTAAGAGCCCACATTGGGCCAGGTACTGTTCTTTATACAGAGGCCACAGCAGGGAACAAGAGAGACAAAGTCCTTGTGGTCACATGCTTACTTTCCTGTGGTAGTTTGGAGAATGGGAGTTGAGACAGAGAATAGTTAGGTTAATAGAATGTTACCTGGTATTATGAGCTGAATTGTATCGTCCTGGAATTGATATGTGGATGCCTCAGTACCTTAGAATGTGGGTGTATTTAGAAACAGGGCCTTTAAAGAGGTGATTAAGTTAAAAGGGGTAACTAAGAAAGGCTCTAATTCAATCTGACTTGTGTCCTTATAAGAAGGAGAAATTTGAACATAGGGAGAGACACCATACAGGTGAGTACAGAAAAAGGACCATGCAAGGACACAATGAGAAGGTAGCCATCTGCAAGGCAAGGGGAGAGATGACAGAAGAAACTAAATCTACTGAAACCCTGTTTTAGATTCGTAGTCTCCAGAACCATAAGAAAATAAATTTCTGTTATTTCAGTCACTTGGTCTGATACGTTGCTAATGGTGGTCTTAGAAAATACATATATCTATGAAGAGAAGTGGATAAATATTGTGAAAACACAGTAAAAGAGGAGAAGGCTAAGGATGGCCAGGAAGGCTAGGAGGGCACATTGTTGTAATAATAGGGTGGTCAGTATAGTTTTTACTTCAAAGAGAAAATTTGAGCAAGAGCATGAAGGAGGCCAGACTGTGATTCAGGGGGATAGTACATGACACTCTGTGAGGCTGACCCATGTGAGAAGGTTCTGGATTCGTATCTGGAGACCTCCTTGAACACGCTGGGAACAGGTGTGTCTGCTGACTGAAGATAGAGGTGGATTGTGGTATCCAGACCTTATTGGGGCTGCATGTCTCTCGTGATAATGGAAGAAATCACTAAATTAACTTCATGAAGACTTGAAAGTAAGGAACTAAGTATGAAGACATATGGAGGAAGGGCTTCCTAGTAGAAGAGACAGTTAGTATGAGGGTTCTAAGACGAGAGTGTACCCAGTATGATGAGAAACAACTGCAGAGAAGAGTTTGATTGGAAAAGAATGACAGGTACAGTAGGTAAGGTCAGAGAGACAATGAGAGGGACAGGTCAGGAAAGCCTTGCCGGTTGTTGTGAGACAATTTCTTCTCTGCAGGAAATGAAGGATTGCTGCTCAGTTCTGAACAAAGCGACATTGCCCATCATGTGTTAAAAGGATCACTCTGGCTTCCGTGGTAATAATAGACTTCAGCTATTTTGTAATAATTCAGACTAAAGATAATGGCAAGTTCAAATTAGAGTGCGCACCACAGAAATGGTAGGGAAAAACAGTCACATTCTGAATCTGTTGTGAAGGTGACAGCAACAGGAGTATTGATAGTTTGAACAAGGGATACAGGAGAGAGTAGAGTCAGGATGACTCCTAAGTTTTTGGCCTGAGCAAGTGAAAGAATGCGGTTGTCCTCATCTGGGATGGGGAAAGCTGCAAGTGGAAGTGATAGAAAGAGGAAGAGTAAGACTTTAATTTTGGATATATTGAGTTTGAAATGCGAGACATTCATATGGACATATTAAGTAAGTAATGATAGCAGAGATCAATATTGGAAGAGAGCATTGTGCACTGTTTTGGGGACAGGAGAGACTGGGTATAGTTAGAGACAAGATAGGGAAAAAAAAATACCTAGCCCTGAGGAACCCCAGCATTAAGAAACCAGGAGAAAGAGAAAGAATCAGTGAAGGAGAATGACAAGGAGGAACAGCAGCTCATGTTGCCTTGAAGCAGAGTAAAAGATTGTTTTTAGAAGGACAGGTCTGACTGACTATGTCTGATGATGCTACTAAGGCAACTGGGATGGTATTAAGACTCGACTTTGGATTTATCACGGGAGTCACTCGTGATCTGAAAAAAGAGAATTTCAGCTGGTTGGGTAGATAGCTTTATTAGCGTGGATTATAAGAATGAGAGGAAAATGGGACCAGCAGTTAGCGTAATGGCTGTGTTGCTGGACTCCCATGTAGTTAACCATGGTTCGAGTCCTGGACCTGGTGGCTTAAACTCACACTGGGTGCATGTACATATATGCCCAAGATCCCGAGAGGAGAACGGAGGAGAAGGGATTGCAGCATAGCCATGCCCCCGAGGGGTGATTTCTCACTTTCTGTCTCTCTTGTCTCTCTGTCTCTCTCTGACCTATAGCAAAAACCTCTCCAAAAAAAAGAGTGAGAGGAAAGGAATGAAGGACAGTGAATAGAAGTTTATCTTTAAAGGGTTTTGCCACAAAGGGAAACAACAAAATGGAATGGTATTGGCTTGGAAAATTGGGAGTCAAGAGAAGATTCAACATTTTTGTTGAATTTATTTCTTTAAGAAAAAAATCGGAGTAATAACAGAATGTTTTTACTCTCATCAGAATGAGTCAGTAGAGAGCAGGAAAACTGTTAAAAAGAGGAAAGAAGATAGCTGAAGCAATGTCCTTGAGGAGGAGAGTGGGAAGAGCTTCTGAGCCAAGACTGGCTTTCAGTGAAAAGGAACATAGTCCATGTCCCTGTGTATCTAAGGATAGATGGGGCTGGGAGCTACTGATTTTTTTCTATTTTTCTCAGTGAAGGTTAAAGCATGGTTCATAGTCAAAACTAACGGTGGAAAAGAGGGATGTTCAGGCTTTAAAGCTAGAAAAGGAATGGCAGAGTAATATCCTCATTTGTATACCAAAATATCACAAAGTATGTGGCTTAAGCAACTGAAAATTTATTGTCACATGGTTGTGGAGTCCAGAAGTTTGAGCTCAAAGAATGTGCAGTGTTGATTCCTTCTGAGCCTATGAAGAGAATCAATTTCAAGTCCTCTCCTAGGTTTGCTAATTCGCTGGTAGTCTTTAGCATTTCTTGGCTTATAGAAGCATCCTCCATTCTCAACCTTCATTTTCACATGGCTTTCCCCTAGGGTGTCCAAATTTCTCCTTTTTATAAAGACACAAGTTATATTGTATTAGGATTCACTCTAGTAAACTGAATTCATTATATTCACCATGACCCTTTTCCAAAGATCATAGTCTAAGGGAGTGAAGGTTAGGAATTCAGCAATGTAAGTTGTATTTTGTGGGGTGGGACTTGCACAATTCAACCCCTAACAAGTGATAAGGAGAGCAGGATAGGCTAGAACAATGGCTGCCAAAGGAGTCGCATTACATTTGTGGTCAGAATTCCAAGGTGAGTCGATTCAGCACGTGGAAATCATTTTCTCCACCAAGGTTCAGTTGAATAGTGAGACCATAGAGTAAAAATGGAGTTAAATTTAACCAAGGTTGTGGATTTACCTGATAAGTGCAGTGAGAGATTCAAGGATGTACACTAGTCAGTGATTATTATGGTTTACCATGGAATTGAAGTTGAGTAGAGGGAAGACAGGACTAGGAGTCATGACATACTGAGAGTTTTAAGGTCAATAGATAGGGAGTCCTGGCAGGGTGGAAAGATGATAGAAGTTAAGGCACTTGAGGAAGTGAGCCAGAAAATTAGAAGGTGATAAAAAGAGAAGGAGTTGCATGCAATGGAAATAAAATGGTGTTTGGTTATTGCTAATTACAGTCTAAGGTGAGTAGCTGAGCTGGGGAAGTAGACAAGATCATTGGAGCAGCTGAGGCCACAGTACTAAGAAGCCAGTGTTTTAAAAGGACCATCTGTGACCATCTGTGTTCATGCTGAAATCACAAAGTTTTCATTCATTCACTCATTCATATATTTATGTGCCAGGCATGAGGGAGAGTGGAGCCCTGGAGAGCAAGGTTTATGAAACCAACCAAAGAGCTACCGCTAGGGCTAGTCAGTGACGCAGCAGAAACCCAATTCTCTGTGAGACTGACTTGGATGAGAGGGTCCTAGGTTCACTCCTGGAGACCTCCCTGAATATGCTGTGTGTGCACCTATCCATTGTCCAGAGTTGGCCGAAGGTGGGGTGCATTGCAGTGTGAAGACCCTGTTGGGGATGCCTGTCTCTCTCTCTCTTTCTCACTTCTTCTGACTCATGGAAAGTAAATAAATGAGCTTTTAAAAGAGAAAGGGCCCGGGACCAGCAGTTAGCGTAATGGCTATGTCGCTGGACTCCCACGTAGTCGACCGGGGTTCGAGTCCCGGACCCGGCGGCTTAAACTCACGCCGGGCGCGTGTGCGTGCGTGCCCAAGATCCCGAGAGGAGAATGGAGGAGAAGGGATTGCGGCGTGGCCATCCCCCCTGGGGGGTGATTTCCTGCTTTCTATCTCTCTGTCTCTCTCTGTCTGTCTGGCGAGCGCACGCGCCCTATAGCAAAAACCTCTCCAAAAAAAAAAAAAAAAAAAAAAAAGAGAAAGGGCCAGCCCGTGGCCTGGTGGTTGAAGCAGCTGGATCCCACAGGGCTGACTGCACAGAGTCCCAGATCCAGAGGCTTGAGAAGCATGTTGGGTGCATGTACACAGCCCAAATCCCGCGAGGATAGAGATGGAGGAGAGGGGATTGAGGCAAGACCATGGCCCATAAGAGGCGATTTCTAGCTTTCCCTCTCTCTCGCTCTCTTAGTGTCTCTGATGAGTTCACGTGGCTTCTAGCAACATTAAAAATAAATAGAATTATAAGAGAGAAAGCCCCTGCTAACCCCGGCTGGATTTGCCTGAGTTTTGAAGATGGTCTTGGACTGCCCTATGCTGAGCAATTACAGGAGCAACAGGAAAAAAATGAGAAAAAGAAATAAAAAACAAAACTTATGTAAAGTTAACTTGGAAACTTCTTTGATATGAAAATAAACAATCTAGAAAAAATTAAAAAAATAAACAAACTCATACTCTAAACATTCTTCTCTGCTTGTTTCTAAAATTATTATTATTGTGTGGTCTCCTCAGTAGCTTACATCCATTGGGTTGATATATGTGTTTCCTGGGGATTCTCCACACTCCAAAATCTGAAGAGTAAGCAAAAATAGTGCTTCTGCTTAAACCCTTCACAGTTTATAGCCACATTTACATAACATTAAATAAGTCAACAAAGGCATCATTAGCTCCCATTAAAATATGAGCAAAGAAATTTAAATGAACAAGACAGGCTAATTGGTAAGTAATGTTGTGTATCAAAAATTATGACTGTAAGATACCCCAGTTAATGAGAAGCCCTACAATCATGTTTACTACATATTTAAAAATTAAATGAAGGTGAATAAAAGTTAACAGAAAAGAAGAGTTTCCCCTTCATGGATGCTCTTACATCTATTTTTCAAAATTAAAAATACTAAAGGTTATTTTAGCCATCCACCTTGACAAAAGATCTTCTTAGCATTCATATGATGTTTACCTTATTTTCTTTTTTTCTCCTTGGTATATAAACAGAGAAGCCACAGCCAGGATAGGGGGTAAGAGTTCAACTCTTGAATGATGCCAATTGAGTAGGCCCTGGCTTTAAGCTTTGGTTGTCGGAAGAATAATTCTTTTCTCTGTGGGGACCTAGGCCAATCCTAGACAGCATGTGCCTTTAAGTCAGCCATAGCAGGAAATCAACAAGCTCTCTTACCTCATGTCAGAGGGACTGTGAGTCCTAAAAATGTCGTTTGAAGCATCGTCTGAAGTAAAACTCTGAAGCTACTAATCTCTGGGCTCCAACCCAGGCCAGTTAAATCAGAATATTAGAAAGGGAGGCCCAGATCTCTGTTTTTGAAAGCTTTCCTGCTGATTGCTAAGTGCAAAGGTGAGTATTTCTCTCCTAGCCCTCTCCTTAATAACAGCTACCGTTTACTGAGTGACCACTGTATACTACACTAACAAAAACTTACATGGACGCTTTTATTCTTAATTTGATGTAATCAGAAACATTTGCTATTTGCAAAGATTAGACAGGAAGGACAATATTTTATCCCAAAGAAAAAACACCTCATGGTAGAATTTCAGGCACTAAAGCATTAGGTAGAAAATATTTGGGAGGAGAGAGGATCAAAGGGGCATCTTCCTGGTATCCTTCAGGTGACTCAGACATGTCTGCATGTCAGACCTGGATCAAACCATATGATGACACCTGCAGGTGTCATGTGCCAGACAGAAGCTGTTTTGGCTTCCCAGGCTGTGTGTGGTTCTGTGTACTCTGTGTGTGTGTGTGTGTGTGTGTGTGTGTACATTTGCATATGTGCCTGTGTTTTGAAAGGTGGTATAGTTAATTTCAAGACACTAACATTTCTTTGAAAGTAGATGACCTTGTTTATATATTTTTCCTTCTGTCCAGCACAAGCCTGTAATAAGACAGCTGGTCCATCTCAATAAAACACCGAGAAAAAGCCCAAGAAAAACCACTTCCCAAGTTGTATCAATTACCGACTTCCTCATCCTAAAGCCAGAGCTGCCCAGCTCCTCAGAGTCTTCATATTTTGTATTGTCTATGGACAGGGGTTTCTAGAAAGGATATTATGGCAATTGGAGTCTTTCAATGCTAATGGCAAGTGGGAATGGTCTTGTTTTTAAACTGTGAAAATGGGAATTAATTTAATAAACCAAAAAAGAGTTTTCAACAATGCGTCAAACTTGATTCTCCACTTCTTTCCCTCTGTTTGGAAAACTATACTCACAGGCTATAATACCAGTAGAGCCTTCTGTATGGATACTATAAAAGATGGCTTTTTTTTCCCCTTGGTAGCCTCTGATTACAAGTCCTCTACATAAAATTGTGTCTGGATTTAAAAAAAAAAAAAAAAAAAAAGATTTCTATGCTTGGAATGGTCTTCACCCCAGATCTAACATATCTTTCTTCCTTCATTTAAATTCCTCCAGAAATTCCAAATCATTATAAAGACTTGGTCTATTCATTGATCATTTGATAAATATTGATTGAAACATTGAAGCATACTCTAGGCCACATAATGGGCCAGGTGCTGGGAATATAGTAGTGAATAGAATAGGCATTGTCCTTGCTCTTATGGAGCCGTCTTTCCGGGCAAAAGGCTATTATACAGTCAATTACACAACTTTCTTGAAAAGCTTTTCCATTGACTGTAATTCATTGGTTTTTGTTTGGTTTTGATTTTGAGGCAGGCTCTCATTATGTTACCCAAATTGGCTTGAAGCTCATGATACTTTTGCCTCAGCCTCTCAAGCGGTTGGGACTACAGGGGCATACCACCACGTCCAGTTTCTTGCAGTTTGACTATGGGTGTGTGAAAGTCATGGAAAGAATATTGCAAATGTATAACAGAAAGACCTAACCCCATCTTGAGGTCTGGTGGAGTTGAGGAAATGGTAGCTCACATAAGACCTCAAGCTTGAATCAGACATAACTTCTTGAAGAGAAATGAAGACTTTTACAGCAGAGGCCATAGCCAGTGCAAAGGCCCTGGGGCAGCAAAAAACAAAGCAATTGCCCTGAATTTCAGGTAAGAGGGTATTGTGGCTGCGGTAGGATGAGCCGTAGTGAGAGGACAGACATGAGAGGAAGGAAACGTACATGTAAGATTGGCGGCCATAACAAGAAGTGTATGCATGTGTGTGTGCATGCACCTCCCAGAAAGAGACAGAGGAGACAGAGAATACACCCCTCATTAAGACGTAGACAGGCTGTAATCCCTCCTCCATTTCTTCATCTGGTCATGATCTGGGGAACATCCATGTACCCAGAGCTGAGATTCAAACTGTAGTTGACCATGTGGGATCTGGTTCCCTTCACCACTAGGCTACCAGGCTGGTCCAGAAATGTGTGTTTTATTATAATTACTTTGAAAGCTTTTAAAGATATTCTTGTAAACGAGCAGTTGAAATCATCAGATATGCCTTTAAAAAATTTTACTCTGGGGATCAGCAGATGGTGTAATGGTTACGTATCTGGATCCCACATGGCCGACTATGGTTCAAGTCCCAGAACCAGAGGCTTGACACTCATGCTGGGCACATATACATATGTGCTCAAAATTGAGAGAAGAGAATGGAGAAGAAGGGATTGTGGCACGGCCATCCTCCCTAGGGGGTGATTTCTTGCTTTCTGTCTCTCTGGTGAGCGCATGTACCCTACAGCAAAAATCTCTCTAAAAAAATAAACAATAAAATTTCCTCTGGTTGGGTATAAGGGTAAATATGAAAATAACAAATAGTGATATTCTGGGAGAACTGTTTTGGAGTCTGGCAGGTATCCATTGATGTGATAATGACCTGGGTTGGGACAAAGGTGATGAAGATGAAAAGTGTCTGAGCTTCATGGTGGCTCATCTGCTCCCACATGTTCCTGTTTCTGATGCCCACTTAACAGTGGACACCCAAAACTCTCCAAGTGGATACAGGCCTTACCAATACATAAATACAAACTGGCAAGCCTGGAAATTGTAGATGGCCTGAAAGACCGAGAAGAAAGACTCTCTTGCATTAACCAGCTGCACATTGGGATCATACACAGATCTTTGTGAATCATCTCATGGTTTATTAAACAAAATTTGATGGTACATTAGGAAAATAAATGTTCCCTTTGTTTATATTTTCTATTTCTTTGGTTTGTCGAGAGACTCACAGTTCAAACACTAGTGCTGTCTGTAGAACCATTGCACAGACCTGGAACCCCACTTTTGAGAGCCCCAGGGAAGTCAGCCACAGATTACCATTGACCCCTAAGAGAACAAGAAGGGAATTCTAGATGTTGTTCCCATCATCAGAGAGGGCATACGTGGATCTTCAACAAATTCATGGAAAATGAATATGATAATAATAAATAAAAAACTAGGCATAGGTTTCAAAGTTTTTTGCATCAAAACAATCTTGTACTTGAATTCCCTTTTCTTTTAACTTTTTGAGGCTTCCTCATATGGGCTACCTGACAGGGCTAAAAGGTTCCCAGCCTCTTAATTGGTGTTGCAGTTCAAGATGCCAACCCTGTGGACCATCTGCTCTTCTGAAGGCTATTAGACTTGTCCAGAAGTGCATGCTTATTTTAATTACATGTGGAAGCTTTAAAAGATATTCTTGTAAATGAGCAGTTAAGTGACAGAAGAGTAGAGCTTTGTCTTTTCTGAGAAATGTTAGCCTAAAGCTGTTAACCTTCAATCTCACTTGGGGTGAGAGTGTGTGTGAATGTGTGCATGCGCACATGCACACATTTGAGGGAAGACTCATTTGGTCTAATTCTATTTGGATGCCCATTTTCAGAGAGTGCAAAAATTTCCAGTGTACATCAGAACTACTTGAAAGTTTTGTGAAATACAGACCTCTAATCCCCATCCCTGAAGCTTCTGAGTCAGGTCTAGGGTTGGGCTTGAGAAGTTCGCATTTCTTTTTTTTTTTTTTTTTTGTTTTTTCATTTATTTATTTTTACATTTTTCCACAAACATTTACTTTACATAGCAAAAAATTTTAGCTTATACTCCATAATTCTTGACAGTTTACAAACAACTTTCAAAATCTCAAAATACTGAATTTTAAAGATAATGTTCAAAATATGTCTATATTTTTGAAACCATTCTGCTTCTGTTGCTATAGAGTTTTAAAATTATACAAAATTATAAGACATATTGAGAAGTTCGCATTTCTAACAAGCTCCTAAATGATACTGAAGCTGCTGGTCTTTTTTTTTTTCTTTTTTTTTTTTTTTTTTTTTTGCTATAGGGCGTGTGCGCTTGCCAGACAGACAGAGAGAGACAGAGAGACAGAAAGCGAGAAATCACCCCCCAGGGGGGATGGCCACGCCACAATCCCTTCTCCTCCGTTCTCCTCTCAGGATCTTGGGCACGCACGCACACGCGCCCAGCGTGAGTTTAAGCCACTGGGTCCGGGACTTGAACCACGGTCGACTATGTGGGAGTCCAGTGACATAGCCATTACACTAACTGTTGGTCCCTGGGGACCACATTTTAAGAACCCAGGTCTATGCAGTGCAGCTCACAGATCAGCTGTATTCAGCAAACTACTCAGCAGGTACCTCCTATGTGCCTGGCTCTGTAACTGCCTCCAGGTTTTTGAAGATCCAAATTCTTTGGCTCGGAATTCTCCTGAAGTTTCCCTTTGCCCCCAACACTAAGTTCATCTGGGCCCTGGGTCACCACCGATGATAAGATTTAGCCATTATCTTGTGTGGCAAATTCCCTCCTTTGAGGGCTGGGCCATTTTCATTCTTCTTTCTGTAGGACTTGGTTCATAGTATGGGTTAATTTAAGCAAAATCACCTACCAGTGTTTGGTAAGTGAATGAATGGTTCAGGATGAATCTCTGGCCCAGAACATCTTGGCATGATCTAGAATATTCACCTGGCACAGAATTATGTTTCTATTGACTTTATCATTTCATACCTTATTTAGGGCATCTAATATATGTGGTGCTTTATTCTAAGTAAAGCATTATCTCTTGTGGGCAAAGATTTTAAACTCCAATATAGTAAAGAAACGGTCAAATATAAAATTACAATATGAAGCTAGCCTTTATTGTTGATTGACATATCTAAAGTCACTAAGCAGTATACCCTTTTGGAAGAAAAGGTCATTTCTGCTCAGAACATTCTAGGTAAGTCTTTGATCTGATGGATTCTTGGAATTATTGAATTCATTCAGTTGTTGATGTTCTTGGATTCTTTTTAAACAACTATGTTGTGTTAGGCTAGGCACAGGAGAATCTCAACGTCATTGGGGATTTAGAATTTATGTACTGTAGCCCTTTACTGAATACTAGAATCCCCTCAAACTTTTCTATCTTAGGTGACTGTCGAACAACTATTTTAACACATCTACTAATAGAAGACTCACTAATCAATCTGGAAGTTTGGTTCACTGCTGACTATTAACTTTCTCATACTGAGATAACAGTTCTCTCCCTAAAGTTTCTACTGACAGGCCCTATTTGACCACATTCAGTAATAGAGTATTTCTCTTCCCAGATTGGTTCTGGCAAATAAGGGATGTGAATATGACCTAGTGAATAAAATAAGGATAGAGGAGTCTGATGGTGAACTTTGAAACCCAGTTCTGAAATATGTGACTTTGGATAGATGACTTAACCTTCCTGTGACCCAGTTTCCTTATCTGTAAAATAGGGATCATATTATGCCCCATAGAGTAATCTTAAGGGTTAACAGACTTATTACCCGCAATGAAGTTAGAACAGGGTCTGTTGCATTTAGTGGTGAATATGAATTCTTATTGTTATTCATTATTATTCTTTGTAGAGAAGCACTTTCTCCTCTCAGTGTGACTAGGCATCCTTCTGTCTGGCAACCAAGACTTCACCCAGCATTGGCTACTCTCATCTTCTTGGTCTTTTCTGAACGCACCTCCATGGGTTAGAGCCCTCTTGTTATGGTGCTCAGAACAGAGCCTAACACTAGGGGGTCTTTGCCCAGCACAGCATAGAGAAGGACGATCATCTCTACTGTTCTTAATTCAGATTGGTAACAGGAGTGGTATCAATAGTAAGATAATAAATTGTGTCTATTAAATGTAGATAGTATGCAGCTCTTTAAATATATATTTTCTCACTCAAGTGAGATAAAGAAAGGTGCATGCAAGGAACATATCACTAAGGGATGAAAAAGGCAGGACCCAAGTAGATCTGTGGACTTTGGAGGGGGCCTTCTGTCAACCTCCATGCTGCCTCACTGTGCCCGGGGAATTCCTAAAGAATGACAGAGTCCCTGACTTTAGCAGTCAGGGCAAAGCTGTACAGTGAGTGGCAAGGCCTGCAGCACTGTGTGGGAAGAGGGTTTAGATTACAGCCTTATTTCTTTATTGCTGCGAGAGCCACTTTCTCTCTGATCTTTCTCCCTGTATCTTGGCTTCTGCACAGAAAATACTCATGAGCAGAGCACAGGAGAGCCCTGAAACCACTTGGAGACCAAGCCTGTTGCGTTCGCAACACCTAGAAGATGAGAAAGTTAGCATTAAAAGAATACAGCACACTGGGGGTAACCTCCTTGTGCCATGCAGTTATTAATGAATCCACTTACAACCACCCTTACTCTTATCAGATAGTTGATCATCATAAGAGTCACCGCTGATCAGCACTGGATGTCATTAGCAGGGACTGTTCAGTGGGCTGACAGCAGCAGCAGCAGCGGCAGCAGCCGACCTGTCTAAGCACTCACTTCCTGCAAGGCTCTGTGCTACGTGCGGATAGTCACTCTCTCACAAGCCTTATAAGAGAGTCTCTGATTATTTCCCGTTCCCGGAAGAGGACGCTGAGTCAGGCCAGTTACGTGACTCATCTTATAGGTAGTGCACGGTAGGCTGGGATTTAAATTCCTGGCTGTTTGATCTCTTTGTAGCCATTATTCTATATGTTGGAGCTGTCTCTACTATTTACTCTTTTTCTCTTGATGTCCAGGAGTAAGCCCCAACACACACACACATACACACACACACACACACACACCACTGCTACCTCCACAATGAAGAAAGTACCTGAGAGAAGCCAGGGGCTCTGAGGATGCTGTGGAGAGTGGCAGGCTTTCCCACGTGGAAGACACCCTTGTGGCCACAGAAAATTCTTCAGGGAGGGCTTTGCAGTCCCAGAACAGAGGAGGTCAAATATTAGTGAGCACAAGTCCACATTCACAGATGGTATGGCCTACACAAAGCACTGCCACGCTCATGAAGTTGTTAAATTCTCACAGCTACCCCGTGCAGTGAGGTCCTGCTTGTGCTCCTCTTTTTAAAGTGGGAACCGAAGGGTGAGGCAGAGAGTGCCTTGTCCCAGATTCCTTGGCTGGGATGAAGCAGGGGCAGGATGTGAGCTACATCTTTCTGACTTTAGAACCTTGATTTTTCTCCCAGCATTTGGTATATTACCTTTTAAGCTCTTAATTTAAATGAAACATATATAATTAAAGCTTGAACATTCTTTATAAAGAAGGTGGGGAACAGAATGACAGAAAAGCCAAGAGGAAAAAAAGACATTTAAATCACCCAAATCACCATTCCAAGACAACTTGTATTAACATTTTGGTTTACTGCAGGGTCAGCAGGTAGCATGGTGGTTAGGGTGCTGGACTCCCATATGGCCAACCACATTTTGCCAGGTCTGGTGGCTTGCTTTCTCACTTTCTTTCTCTCTCTCTAGTCAAAGTAAAATGAATGAATGGGGACCAGCAGATGGCATAATGGCTACATCACTGGTCTCCCGTGTAGTTGACCGTGGTTCGAGACCTGGACCCATTGGCTTAAACTCACACCGGGCGCGTGTGCGTGCATGCCCAAGATCCTGAGAGGAGAATGGAGGAGAAGGGACTGCGGCATGGCCAGCTCCCCTGGGGGGTGGTGGTGCATGATTTCTCGCTTTCTGTCTCTCTGTCTGTCTCTGTCTTTCTGGCAAGTGCACGTGCCCTATAGCAAAAACCTCTCCAATAAATAAATAAATAAATAAACAAATAAAAATTGAATAAAAATAATTATAAAACAAAAACAAAAATATTTTTTTGGTTTATTTCTTCCTAGTCATTTTTTCCCCAAAACACAGACATACCTTCTTTTTTAAAAAAATAAATAAAGGAAGAAAGAAAAAAATATTATTCATGGCCCATTTTTGTTAAGATGCTTCTTTAATTCATAGTCCCTTCCATTTTTGTTTCCTCCATAATATATTATGCATGTGTTTCCATGCCAGCATTTATGGTGCTCTCTAACTGTTTTTAATGGTCCATTCTATGCCATTATTCTAATCTCTTAAACAAGCAGGGCTTATTCTTCCACTAGGTGTTATCTCCAAGGCTATTTGTGGAGCAAAGACCAAATAAAACAACCAAAATGAAAAGTAAAGTTTTTCTTCTTGAGAGTCTTAGCTATGATCTGAAATATCCTTCTTCAATACCCCAAATTTCACCTAAACACAATACAGCCCAGAGGGTACAGTAGCCCAATCTGGAAGGGACTATGAATTAAAAGAAGCATCTTAAACAGAACCTACACTGGAAATCACAAAAGGTTTCTTATTGCCTTCTTTCGGACAGGGTTTTATATTTGGTAAGACAAAGAAAGAGCTAAAATTACCTGTATTTTGACCACTCTGATAAGGGCCAGGTCTGCAATCCTAACTAAGCCCCCCAAGCCTTTGTTGTGAGGGACGAGAGAATCTCTCCTGCTGACTCAGACTCTCCTCAGAAGAGAAAATGCACCTCGCCATTGATGGAAGACCTTTCCCAAGCTCTCCCCTTACCAGGCATTGTCACAGTTACAACCAGATAACTCGCTCTGTGTGTACATCAAGGCCCCTCTTGCTGCCCTAGGATGACATTTGTCATCAAAATACAAAATAACTTACTTTGGTGGTTTGTCTTTCTCTACCAGATTAGATGAGGTTGTCTCTATAAAAAAAAAAGAAAAACACAAACAGAAAGAAAGAAAATAAGAAACTAAGGATAAAAAAAAAAACAAAACAAAGGTGGGGGAGAGAAGAGATCAATGGGGTGAAATATGTATGGGGAATGTTATAAATGAATTAGCTACAGATACCTGCTTAGTGGTGTGTTGTGGCTTCCATTTCTAGGCATCAGATTCATTTATCCTCATCCTCTCTTGCATGAATGACAGAGAATTTTCAAGCAAAGCACCCTCAAAGCTCTGAATCCATGCCAACCATCAAAGGTATACAACAGGACTGCTGAAAGCAAGAGAAGGGCTGATGGAATCTTAATAGCTCTGGGAACTCACTCACTCCTTCCTCTCCTCAGAGCCCCATTAATAGTGCAGTTGGTAACATCAAATGATTCTGAGTCTCTTTCCTACAACTGCTATTTTAGCTCCTTTGCCATCTTCAAACTCTATTTCCCGTGGTAATTATTACATTTCCTTTATTTCCTATGTCAGTTTATTTTTAAAGAAAAAAAAAATTACACAACACAGCTAAAGGAACCAAAGTGGAATGATTTGTTATATTAAGCAAATATTTATTTGCATAATTGTGACTCTCATTTCTGTATTAGCACAGTGGCAAAATAAAGAGCATTCAATTCAGAAGGGCAGGATGTGGTATGCAAGGCTTTAATATCTCACTGGGGAACAGCCCAAGGGGAAACAGCAACCTGACCTTCTCCAAGGCCAATGTCCGATCACAAGTTAGGAATTTTTCCTACTGCATCACCACCTCTGACATAATTACTTCATGGAAAATGTTAACATATTTCTCTCACCAGAGAGAAAGAGGGAGAGAGAAAAAGCAAGCCACCAGGTCCAGGACTTGAACCACTGTCAGCCATTTGGGACTCCAGAACCTTAACCACTATACCACCTGCCAGCCCCCAAATTACATTTAACTTTATTTTTAAAAATTTTCTTAGAGCCAGAAAGATACCCTTAATAGGGTGTCACTACACTGTGATTCTCCCCGCCAGTCTCTTGCCAGGCAGGATCATAGATGGCTGGTGTATTTAGGTCAACCAGGGATCCAAACCAGGGCCTACCACGTGGCTCCAGTAGTGCATCTGGCCACCTGTACCACTGTGGTTGGGCCAGTAGGTTAAATTTTATCCTGATATTATATTGAATATAAAAATGTTGTATAAGGTTAAAAATAAACAGCTAATCAGAATATGATACTTTATTGTTTTCCTGGAAAATGGGTCTTCAAAAATAGCCTCGACTTGGGAACCAGCAGTTAGCGTAATGGCTATGTCGCTGGACTCCCACGTAGTCAACCGCGGTTCGCGTCCCAGACCCGGTGGCTTGAAACTCACGCCGGGCGCATGTGCGTGCGTGCCCAAGATCCCGAGAGGAGAATGGAAGAGAAGGGATTGCGGTGTGACCATCCCCCCTGGGGGGTGATTTCTCGCTTTCTGTCTCTATGTCTCTCTCTGTCTGTCTGGCGAGTGCACGCGCCCTATAGCAAAAAAAAAAAAAAAAAAAAAACCTCTCCCAAAAAAAAAAAAAAATAGCCTTGACTTATTCTAAGAGAGATCAACTCTCTTTCCTAATAATTCCTGAAACAAAGTGGGTATATAGTAGTAAGAATTCTGCATTTGTTTAGGGGAATTTTTTGCTATGTTATTTGTGAGCCTTATTTTTACACAGAATAATGCAGGAGGTAGGCCTGCCCTATGTTCTTGAGATCAGAGTCATGGTAAGACAGTCTCAGGGCAAAAGGTAAAGGAGTATGTATTTATTAATTCATATGAAGTCGAATAACCTTTGTAGTTAAAATTTATAAACATTTATGATATGTTCACTCAAGGTACTGTCATAGAGTGATTTTTAGAGGTGATTCTTTTCCTATATATTGGGTCATTGGAAAAGTCGTGATGTGTATTTCTGTTTCTCTATGCAAAATTGCATCATGTCTTTTCGGACGATCCAATAGAAAAACTTTTCAAGTAATTTCATACAAATGAGCATACGGAGAATCATTACTGCTTAAACTGAGAGCCAGTGTTTTCTCAGTTAGACAATCTACTGCTCTGTGAACAAGGTTCTGGTCACTTAGAAAAAATATCTAAAGTCTTAAATGTCTTTAGGATGGGTTCTTTTTAATACTGAAGCACACAACTGTGTAATTTGAAGTTTCATTGTTTCTAACATAGGCTGTGCAGTAAGACCTGGGGGAAATCTCAGCTCTGTCACTGAGAGCTGTGTGACTTTGGGCAAGTAAGTGACCTCTGGGAACATCACTCTCTTCACCTGTGAGAGATCAGAAAAACATCCACCAGTCAGAGTTGCCGTGACTCTTAAAGAGATGAAGTACATGAAATGTTTAGCAAAGTGCCTGGCGCAAAACAGAAGTTAACTCACAGTGTTTGTTGTTAATGTAGGTGCTGATTTGCAAAAAAGACTTACTTTGCAGCTCAGTGTTGGGGAAGGTCACATCATAAATGAGAAATCTAGGGACTGAGGCAGGGAGGGCAAGGAGTGGGAAGGTTTGGCAATGGATATAGGAATCCATTTTAATCGCAATTTGAAACTAGAATCTTGACCTCCCAAAGTGGCAGCATGATCTTTTGTCATCAGAGCCTCCATTAGTCAAAAGCGGGACTTGAAAGTAAAGTTGTTTCTTTCAAATTATGTGCTAGCACACCGTGGGGATCTTTTTCTCCTCCTCTAGAATCTTTTGCTAAGGTTAAGGAGTTTATGGTTCCCATAATGCACATGTACAGTATCTATTTCATTTAATTTGCTATTAACACTTCCAGTTTCACTTACTGCAACACAGCTGGATAAAAAGAATTGAAATCAACCGTCTATGGTAGAACTGGAATGCAGCTATTAGCAGTTTTATTTGCAAACCCACCCTACTCTCACCTATCTTGAGTCATGTCATAAATTCCATTCAATACATAATTATTAAAAACAGCTTTATGCCAAGCACAATCACTACGCATTCCCCAGCAAACTCACTTCTTACTCTGGCTTGCTATACCCCAGTGTCACCCAAGGATATAAGAGACTTTGGTAAAAAGAAACCAAGTAATCAGCAATTTAAAAAACAAACAAACAAACAAACTCCACATCTGTAAGTCAAAATTTAACTGTCACATTTTCTTCATGTGAATATGTGAAATAGTTGGCAACTTTTTCTAGTGTTGAGTTTCATGGTGCTGGAACTTTTTATTGCCATCAGAGTGATTTGGGAGACTGGTATCTGTATAGCAAAGATCCATACGAGCTTGCTCAGCAAGGGCCATGATGACCTGTCCTGGGGCTTTACAGGGGCTGGAAATGGAAAACCATCCATCTGTGAGGTGCCTAAACTCACCATGTTCCTCTTTCTGAGAATATACCACTTTGTATTCTTTCCTCTGTATAGCTGGTCGAAGTTCCTACTTCTCTGGGCGTATTGGCTTTCTCTGCTAGACCGTCAGCAACTGGCTAAAAAGAGGCCCCCTCATTCTCATCTCACTGTGAACTTTCAATTCAGAGACCTGACATGGTCTGACCCCAGGCCTTAGGCCTCATAATGCAGATTTTCAAGAGAAAGAGATAATTGGTTTGGTCATCACCCAATCTTTGGCCTGACTCCTCTCTGTCACAAGACTACCCCTGTTCTAACTAGCTGTAATGTGGGAGGGATAATATGGTACCTAACTGGTGTTTGTCATAATGAAGACACAGAATCAAATTTCTCACTTCATCTTTGTACAGAAAGAGTAGCCAAATTTATGACGTAACCCTTTAAACTAAAACTCTACCTTTTCTAAATTAAACTCAAAATAGCCTGCTGTTTCTTCGGGAGGCTTGTGTTTCAAATGGGTTTGAAATTCTCTCATTTTTTTTCCCACTTGACTTATACCAAAGATGTTTAAACGGATACCTTCTGTTGGTTTCTTCAGGCTGTGCATTTGTGTCAGAGTACGTGCATAGTGAAATTATATCCATAGTCATACAGAGTAAAATATTTTCTTCTACAGCTCTGGGGTTTCTTGTTTGAATGTCGTTTTATTTTATACATGCTAAAATTTTGGACAAGTTAATGAATATGGAGCTTATATAATTGTTTAACTGCTCATGTAGAATTAAAATGTCCAACACACATATCCTATTGTTTAGCATTAAACTTGAAAATTGTTCCAGAAGTATTATTTTTAGGACTCTTTCTGAGATGGGGCCAGAAATGTCTTGTACATCTTCCCATGTATAGCTAACTGCTAGGGCGATATCAAGCTTGTTGTTTATTAGGACAAAGCCTTCACTCCGACTTTTTCTTTCCCTGTCTGGGAGGGAGAACTGGAGGTGAGGAGTGAGGGACACAATGGGTGGGACACAAGACCCATTTTGAAATGTATGAGAGTTGGATACTCCCAAAATTCCAACAAGATTACACACATACAAAAATCTCATCTGGTAAATATTACATTCTGTTTTTGTCTTTGCTTTAGTTTTTACACAACTTGACAGCTTGTGGTATTGTGCCACATTTCAGAGCTAAGGTTTACAAACATCTGGCTCACGGGCAGCATTCCATTCCTCACAGCCCCCAGTGTCTCTGGGATAAAGTGTTTGCAACATACCAACCGAGGTGGAAAACGAGAGTTTTCCTCGAGAACAATGGGGGTAAGTGAGGCATTACGTATCATCTGAAGGAGTCTAGACCTTGCACAGTTAACCCACTTGTTGCCATCTGAATAGACTTTGGAGAGTTAGGAATCCTTGGACACCGTGCTGAGTGACCAGTTGGCTGGACCCTGAAAACATAAAAATGCATCCAAACGTATCCAAAAAAGCATCATATCAATGAAGTAATACAAACTTTTCATTCAACTCAATAGAATACTTTAAAGACCCATCCCACTCCAAATTCTGTCCACCTAAGAATAAGAAAATCTTTTCCTTATCTTACAGTTTTGATGGGACAAAGGGTAACAAGACCTTTTATATTAGTTAAAGAACATGTGATAATGCCTGGTGCTTAGTAAGAGCTATTTCTAAGTTGCTCACCAATGTATGATGAATTCGTGATGGCTTATTGATGGTTTACTGATGGTTTATTGTGGTAATTGAGATGTCATAACTCTGTCTCTCTTTTTATTTTCCCTTCTTGTTTAAATGTTGTGATAGGATATTAGTATTTTGTTCAAAGTAAGAAATTCCAATGTTACTGTAACTCTTTTTTTAGGTAAAATGTCCACACCAAAAACTATTGATTGAGAATGCTTTCTAAAATCTCTAGTTTCTAAGATACGAATACACATTTTCTACAGCACATAAAACACCCTACAAGAGTTACCTTGTCCTGGGAAGGATAGCTTACCAAATCTCCAGAACACTTGAAGTTGTTACTCTGGGGGTAGGGTAGACAGATGTTCATAGATTCTTAGCACGGTCCATTTAGTCCCTGAAATTGTGTGCAAAATTATGTACATATGTGGCTATGCATTGTCCTAAGAGAGAGCCAAGAGCTTCCATCAGATTTTCAAGGTTAGTAATAAAACATAAAAGACTCACAACAATGACGGAACTTCAAAAAAATCTGTAGAAAAACGCATTTTTTAAAGTCTGAGTTTATTTTGGTGTAAAACATTTTGAAACCTATGCATAGTTTTTCATAATATTTTTTTCCCATAAACTTTTTGAGGATCCCTCATATTTAGGTCCATGGAGTGATGATAGCCAGAAAAGAGAAGAATTCTATTTATGTGGAACTGTGAAGGGAGCAGTCTCTCTTGTGTAGGCATACCATTTGCTCAACTTAAATTGGCCTTTACCTTTCTCCTGAGCCTAGGTACCCAAATGCAATCTCTCTCTACTTCCCTATGAAAAGTTAATCTATTCCTAGTTCACTCTGAAAAGGTAAATAACAGAAAAATTCTATAGAAGGTTTCTTTTGGATACCAAAGTCTTTAGTAACCTAGGGAACTAGCCTCTCAGACTCCCATCAGCTGATGAGTGCTTCAGGCTTATATGGTTTCTGTGTACAATCAACCTATCCTAGCCTCACTAGAGAAATGTGAAACATCATCTTCCCCAAGGCACATGTGGGAAGTATCCAATTGAGATAATCCGCAAACAGCTGTTCAGCATCAACTTTGTGTAACATGGTACTGGTGGCCATGGGAGGAGCAGTATAAGGCAGCCTGGCCAGCAAGAATCCAGCACTTTTTATGGAAGAGCAAAAACTGGCACCTTCAAACAATGGGAAAGCAATACTTGTTTATTGAGTACTTATTGGTACCAAGAGTAGTGTTAGACACAGCAATAGTATGGAGTAAAAAGCCAAAGCATAAACTTATTGGTCAGACAGGAAAAGAGTCAAGTTTTGGGACCAGCAGGTGGTGTAGTGGTTAAGACACTGGACTCCCACATAGTTTACAGTAGTTCAAGTCCTGAACCTGGCAGCTTGAAACTCACAACAGGCACGTATGTGTGTGCGCCCAAAATCCCAAGAGGAGAATGGAGAAGGGATTGTGGTGTGGCCATTCCTCCTGGGGGTAATTTCTCACTTTCTGTTTCTTTGTCTCTCTTTGTCTCTCTGGTAAGTGCATGCACTCTGTAGCAAAAATCTCTCTTAAAAATAAAAGAAGGAAGGAAGGAAGGAATGGAGGGAGGGAGGGAGGGAGGGAGGGAGGGAGGGAGGGAGGGAGGGAGGGAAAGGAAGGAAGGAAGGGAAAGGAAAGGAAAAAAGAGGGTCAAATTCTCACTCGGCCACTCAATGAAAGAGAAACTTGGGAACATATTATCTAACAATCCAAAAACTAATCATCTTTACTTGTAAAATGGACATGACTGCAGTGCTTTCCTCACAAGACAATTGTCAGGATGAAACAGGAAAACATGTACAGTAAGGGCATGCCCTGGTATTTGGTATACGGTAGGAGCTAAATAAAGTTTACCTATAACTGATGCAGTAAGTCCACATAACAACTCTATGTGGTAGGCAGCAGCTTGCCCATTTTACATGCAGAGAGACTGATGTTATGAGGGAGAAAGAACGTGACTGTAGCCACTTGGCCTGGAAGTGACAGAGCTGGTCTCTTCTCATGACACCGGAAGTTTTCCCTAATGTAGTACATATATCGCTGCTCTAAGGGGAGGCCAGTTTCACTGGTATGTGGGAATACTAGTTATATATTGAAATGTGAATAAAAAAATAACTATTTCAATATAATGTTTGATGTGTTTAGGATAAGCAAACTATTAAAAAGTTGATATAAAACTAAGATCAAATCAATACCAATACAGATGAGAAATTGAAGTGGCTGAAATGATTGATATTATTTGCAGAAACTGAGGAACATAGAACTATCTTATTAATTAAGAGAGAGAAAAAATATCAAAGGGAAAAGAGTACCTGGTTGAGATTCAGACACAGGGATACGAACTGTTCCACTGAAGATGCCAGAGGGCTGTGCGCCTCCCATCAAATGCATACATCTTTAGAAAAGTCATGGCCAACAGGCATAGCTGGAGGACTTCTGTTTTCATTTTACTAAGATGGAAATCTTCATTTTTTGCAAGAATGCTCTTCTCTTATCCCAGAACATGTATCTATCTTTCGACTTCTCAGCCTCTCCAGAAGCTTCCATATCTAGAAAATAATTTCTAAATATTTTAACATCAATAGGCGGCCTCACCTTCCAGATTGGTTGAAGGAAAGGCCACCAACTCACATCTGGTGATATTAAGGGTCTAGGAGAGGGTTTATAAAGATAACCATGCATCACCTTGGGTAAAGAGAGAGCTGGTATTCCAAGGGTAGGAGATACCATGTTTCGTAAGAAGAGTCTAGACTGGGGGCCTTCAGGCCATATAGTGGTTAAGGTGCTGGATTCCCACATGGCTGACTGTGGCTGGAGTCCTATATATGTCACTTGAAAGTTATCCCAGGCCCATGCTCATGCATGCTCAAAATCCCAGGAGGAGAATATAGGAGAAGGGATTGTGGTATGGCCATCCTCTCTGTGGAGGATTTCTCACTTCCCCTCTCAGTCCCTCTCTGTCTCTCTCCAGCAAGTGCACACACCCTATGGCAAAAACTTTTTCTTAAAAAAAAAAAAGACTATCTTCATACCACCAACACCATTGTAATCCAAGCTACCTTCATCTTTTGCCTCACGATTAACATGGGCTCTTGCGCATTGCCAGTACATCTTTTTTTCCAGTCCTTCTTTAATCCATTTCCTAAGGTGCAGGCAGAGTACTTCTTTCAAACACAGGTTCCAGCTGTATAAAATCCCTCAGTAAATTCCCATTTCCTAATGGATAAAAACTAAGACCTTTGACATAGCCATTTACACCTTCTCTGCCCCATTCTTCCCTAGCCTACCACTCCCTACCTCCACCCATTCGACCATGGTATATACTTTTCCTCTGTCCAAGATGTTCTTCCTCCCTGTTACCTAGCTAGTGCTAGGTCATGTAGAGCACAGACCTGGTACTCAAGTTCCAGACAGGTTCTTCTGTGATTGTGCCCTGTATGACATTCCTTTCCTGTATGGTACATAGTGTTTATTTCGGTTTAATTATCAAATATAATCATTAGTGTAATTATTTTATTAATGTCTCTAAGTAGGTTCTAAGCAAAAACTTTAATAAGTTTCCTCATCATTGTATCTCCAGGACCTTGTTCAGGGCCATGGACATAAGAGTAATATTAACAACAACATTTACTAACCAGTCCTGAGCATTTTAGATAGTACCTCTTAATTTTTATAGCCCATGAAGAATGCATTATAATTAATTCTCTTTTACAATGGAAAAACTAAGAAACCCAGAGGCTGAGTAAGCTACCACTAAGCTCCACAGCTACTAGGTGAGATATCTGAGTCTTGAATCCAGGTAATTTGGTTTCAGAGTCTGTGCTCTTTACTATTACACCAATCTACTGTTCTAGTAGTAGCTGGTTCTCGAAGCATAGTAAGTACCCAATAAATATTTGTTAATTCCATAAAGAATAATAAATAAGCTGTTGCTAAAATGATTCACTGGGAAACTCAGAGCCCTAGAATTTGTTCAGGATTGGAGAGAAAGTCACCGAAATGGCATCTCTGATGGTGCATAAGATCAGCCTCATCTGGCAAACCTTTGTGGCACTGAATACCAAAGAAGCATCCCCCAGAGCCGCGCTTGTTATCCCGGAAGCTGCTGTGTCTATCTTGCTGTTTGGAAATGCTGGCAGGCAACATCCCCGTTCCTGACTAAGCAAGAGCAAGTTTAAATATAGATGAGGGCTCTAAAAACACTGCTGTTGAGGCTGTAACAGGTGACGGTATACATTTTTTTTTTTGTAGGTAAGCACATTACAAAGCCTTTGAAAGTTGAGCCTGAATCATGACTACCCTTGAGTGTTTATCCCCAAGAGCTTTTAATGTGATGCTGGGGACCATTGTCATTTACTGAGGGATTTGTCTATTTGTTATGAATGTCAAGAGACTGAGAACTTGTCTATTTACCATGAATGTCAAGAGACTGACATTCATAAAGTTGAACAAATACCTTTTACCTACCGAGGCTGTGCCTGTGAGGAGGTCATTTGGGGCTGATGGCAAGTGAACAGCACGGAAGAAATTCTAGGGGGATTCTTTTGTCCCCAAAGAACAAGGAAAATGGCAATATAGGGATTTCGCTGACCTCCTAAAAGGATTTAACATTTGGAGAGTTACTTGCTCAACACTTAGTCAACAATATGGACAGAGAACATTTACACAGACCAGAGCAGAGCACAAGTCAGCAGGAGGGATAAATAAGAAGAAGATGGGGGTCCTGTCCTTGGAGAGCGGATACTTTAGTTTGGAAGGTCAAACACATTAATAACAATACCTCAGCAATGCTTCCAGAACAACTAACACACCAGGGCAAACGAACAGTATCCAAGCTGAATGGGGCAGTGTAAAAGAGAGAGTGATCAAATTTCATTGGGGCATTCACGGGCCACTGTGTGTTCTATGTTAATGACTAGATGTAGAAACACAAATATGATCTTTCTATTCCTTAAGGAGCTTAAAAAGTGGGCGTAGAACACACATGCAATTCCAAATGTGCTAAGTCCTAAGGCAGAGGTAACCTAGGTGCTAGAAATCTAAATAAAAGGCCTAACTGCAGTAGGATGGATCAGAAAGAATTTTAGAGCAGAAGAAAGGTGTCTGGGGTGGTGGGATGGTGGTAGGAAGCATGCCAAAGGGTGATGATTTTCCAGGTCACACAGATAATCAATGGTAATGTTAGAATTTGAATCTCTATCTATCTGGCTCTAAATTCTGTATAACTATACCAAGCAGTCTTTCAAATAATCAATCATTCTATATATAGAGAGAATGTGTGCTATTTATATGTACTATGTTTTAGGCATGGCTTCTACCCTTGAAATGTATCAGTCTTGATCTTTATTTCATAAGAACTTATATAATTGACCCAGTATGAACATTTCAAGTGGTTTAGTATTTGCTGTTGAAACCTAAAATGTGACCTAAAGTAAGCACTCAATAAATATTTGATGAGCCAATAGAGTGAACAAATGAATTAATGTATACCTGCGTAAGTAGGTAAGAATGTAGACATGGACTGGAGTAGAGACATGAAGCACATGGAAGAGATAGTCTAAATTAGAGTTATTACTTTTAAAATTTATTCATGTATTTCTTTCATGGGAGAGAGCCACCCCAACAGGGTTCCCATGCTGCAACCCACCTTCAGTCTCAGCCAGCCTGGATCACAGCACGTGTGCACTCAGCACGCTCAGGGAGGTCCCAGGATGCAAACCAAAGACCTCTCCCATGTGGGTCTCATTGCAGTAAAACCGCACTACCCTCTGGTTCCTGAGATAGAATTCTGAAGGGAGAGAAGGTCAGGAGGAAACCAATATAAGGGCAAGGAGGAAAAAGCAATTAGGTTAGACATAGTTTTCTCATAGCTTTGGTCAATGACAGCCATGATATGACTGCCACTGATATGGCCAGCATACTTTACTGAGCAGCTACAATGTGCCCGTCCTCATATTACACATCTTTATACATACGACGAAACCAGATTAAAGACCTGCAGACCAGATGGTATTTTTCCTTTGTAGAGCTGAACAGTCTAAGCAAGGCTTGTAACCTGACATAGCAAAAACTAGAGATTAAAATGCAGGATAGCAAAAACTAGAGATTAAAATGCAGGTCCCTTGATCTAGAAAGCCCTATTCTTCTCAGACTACTCCCTTCCAGTGAACTACTTTTATAAGCATTAACCACACGTGGGACAATCAACTCTTTCATAAGTTTACAATATAGGTGGAATCTTAGGCCTAAAATTACCTGTCCTTACATAGTTTACCAGCCACAGCTGATATAGACATTCTTCTGTCCTTACATTTGGAAAACTAATGTATTGGGCCTTGATTATAACATTCCATGTTGCAAAACGTCAATCATTCATTCACTCCTAATTATTTATAGGCCACTTATTATGTGCTAGGTTATTTTCTAAATACTAAAGTTATTAGTTAGACCAATTGGCTTTTGGGAATTTTTTTAAAAGTTCTTTCATGAGTGAGAGAGAGAGGGGGGTAAATAGGTTAGACATAGACCCTCTCCCAGGGTCTTGCCATGCTGTGATTGCCTTTCTCCCCCATCTTTCCAGTCAGCCAAGATCCTGGGTGCTCAGCATGTTTGAGGTCAACCTGGAATCTGAACCACAGTCTTCCATGTGGCTCCAGCACTTCAGAATGGCATCCTCTTGTCTGTGCTGGGCTAGAGAGCTTAAGTTCTAGAGGAGGATTAGCAGAGTAATAGACAAACAAGTCATGTAAATAAAAATTTCAGATTGTGATGAGCCTGTGAAGAGAGGAAGAGCAAACCATGGGATATCCCTTGACTGTGAGGAGAGAGGGACTATCAAAGGTGACCAAGGAGGCCCTCCCTCTCTGAGCAGTGGCCTCACTGGAAAGATGCTGAGTGGCCAGGGCTGAGCATGTCCAAGGGGACTGTGTTTCTTGAGAGGAGATTTAGGTACACAGGCCCTAAGATGGGGACAAGCACAAAGAGTTTAATAAACAGAAAGCTCCCAGTGTAACTTGGTCCTAGTGGGTAAAAAGAGCAGGAAGAGGGACTGAGAGCAGCACACAGGTATATATTTGGGACAACCCAAGTATGACCTAATAGAAGAAAACAGAAAGTACTGTTGAGAATGAATTGTTTAGTTCTTGCTTTATTTTATTAATCTATTTATTTGTTGTGATTTTTAAGCTGCTGGGTCTAGGACTTGAACCTTGGTTGGTCATGTGGGAGTCCAGCACCTTAACCACCACATCACCTGCTAGCCCCTAGGTTTGTTTTTTTTTTTTTTTTTGGAGAAGTTTTTGCTATAGGGTGCTTGCGCTTGCCAGAAAGACAGAGAGACAGAAAGCGAGAAATCACCCCCTGGGGGGGGGGGGTTGACCACACCACATCCCCTTCTCCTGCATTCTCCTCTTGGGATCCTGGGCATGCACGCACACGTGCCTGGTGTGAGTTTAAGCTGCCGGGTCCGGGACTCGAACTGCGGTCAACTACATGTGAGTCCCAGCGGCATAGCCATCACGCTAACTGTTGGTCCCCCTAGTTCTTGCTTTAGTATTCAAATAAATGAAAACAATGACCCCTTATGTCATTGAGTTCTACCGTAGTACTTTTGAGGGATTTTCAATAAAATTTCACGAGGTGGGTTCTGTGTGGTGATACTAGTTTAATGACTGAGAAAGATCAGAATTTCCTTATTTGAATAAACAACTTGAATTTCTTAGGGCACCATGGTATCAAATAATGGAAACTAATTTTTGGTTACTTTAAGGTAAAAAAAAAAAAAAAAAGGCATTGTGAGAACTACTGGAATGTCTTACCAGGGACCGAAACTGATTGGGCCTCAGTGGCAAAGGCCAAGACCAACTTTTCTCCGTATTCTCTAAATAGTCATTCTCTAAGTGTGATCCCCTGACTAACAGCAATGGCATCACTTTGGAACATATCAGAAATACAAATAATCAGGCCCGACCCTCGGCAGGGTAGAAAATGAATCAGAAATTCTGGCATGGGACCCAGCAATCTGTGCCTTCACAAGGGCTCTAAGTGCATTTGCTGCATCCTATACAGGCTGAGAACCACTAATCTAGAATATCAACATGTCTCCTCATTAAGGAAAGAATGAATATAGGACTTTAAGAGATGAAACCATATAAATTTTTAAAATGCAGACCCGTGACTACTAATCCACCACTACACTGAAGAAAATGTACCTATCACAGAGGAAATAGCAATCAAGGGTCTGGAGGATAAGTCAGCTACAAGACTTTCTCTTTAAAGCCAAGGGTACAATTTCTGCAAAATCAAGACTGAAGCAAAGAGAGAGTCAAACTATAAAATATGAAATATAATAAAGTTGGACTTTACACATAGTGTAACTAAATCTATTCAAAACAAAGCTTTCGTAATTGGCAGCTGGCACTGAAGTCATTAGAAGATGCCTGCCAAGAGATTCCCACCAATGTCCTAGTTATAAAATTATACATAATATACTTATATATAAACTTGTTATTGAGAAGTGTGAGAACATCAAGCAAGGCATAATTTTTGGGTCCTCCCCACGAAAAGTTGGGCAATTCTGAAGAGCCGAGAGTTTCCCGAAAGATTAGGATATAGACGGGCTTAACCCTTACCTCATCTCCCACACAGCAGCTGGTGGCCGCACAGGCTGGAGAGAGATCCCTGAACTGGGATATGGTGGCATACCCCTGTACTCCTGGTCCTAGAAGAGTTTGAGCTCAAATGAGAGAGATCAGGCCCATATTTTCAAACCTTCCAAGGACAAACCACCTGAATTTATTAGAGTACCATGGTAGCAAGTAATGGAAACTAATTTCTGGTTACTTTAAGACAAAAGAGGAAATTTATAATGGGGACTCCAGGAATGTCTTAATAGGGGTAGAAACCAATTGGGCCTCTGTGCAGTTAGAACTAGGAACTTTGAATTCTCTCCATTCTCCCCTTCTGTTTACTCTGTCTCTGCATGCCTATTTCATTCTTCACTTTTTCAGTGTCTCTGACCTCATGGCCAAATCTGGCTACCCTCATGTTGAATCTACATGTTGATGTCCAGCAGGTAGCCTCATGTATTGATAGTTAGATGGCCTGACCATTCTGTCTTGGTCCTAGATTTCTAGGAATGATAATCCAGTTAGTTCTGCTTTCTTCAGGCCCACTATGCCATGACCAATAGTTATCGTTACATAAATGGCTGCTCAAGGAACAGGAAACAGTCAGTTCACAGAATCATAGGGGAGTAGATGACTCTGGTTAGAAAATTGGTCCAGCCACTGCAGAGAATGATATGGAGGTACTCAAAGACCTTCAAATAGAACAATCATATGGTCCAGCAATTCCACTACTGGGTATCTACCCCTAAGGACAGGAGAGCACTCAGTCAGAAAAGTACTTGCACTATTTTCATTGCATCATTATTCACGTTTGCTAAGACATAGAACCAACCCAAATGTCCACAAACAGATGAATGGATTGAAAAATTGTGGCACATATATACTCCATGGAATACTATTTAGCCATAAAAAACAACAAGGCCCTGAAATTTGATAGATAGAGGATGAATATGGAAGATTTATTGCTGAGTGAAGCAAATCAGGTTATGAAAGAGAGACATTGTATGTCTCCACTTAACAGATACTGACTGTCTGCACTCTGGTAGAGACTGACAGGCTGAAGAACATGAAAGTATTAAAAATTGTAATGGACACTAGAGACAAAGTAGAGAGAGTATGGGAGGGAAAGAACTTAGGAAAGGAAATTTGGGGGGGAGAATGGAGAGGTAAGACACTTGTGGATCACAGATAAGGTTTATTATCTGTTGATGAGGATGTGTATAATAGTCTTAACTAGGCTGGACTGAGGTATATATCATGCTGGATAAAGTCTCTTCATAATCTAAATGATGTATAGTTATCTAATGTATGAATAATAAAGAAATAAAAAAAAAGAAAAGAAAATATCTCAAGGTGACTGCTACCCTATCAGAAAAATGTATCACCAAAGGCATACCAATTGGCTCTACGTGAAGAACTTTCATGAAAGGAGTTATTAATGAGGTTAAATCTGGGGAGGCTGCATGGAGGAGGTGTTAGTTACATCTCTCATAACAGTGATTCTCAATATAATGGCATATTGACATGGACTGAGAAACAAATAAATGGCCACTCACCAAAGCTTGCAACCTTTGATCTAACTCAACTACTAAAGCATTATGATTTCATAAAATCTATAAGGTAAAATAGTATAGAAAAATATATGAAAAGTGTCATAGTATAACTAGAAATATGTGAAACAATTATTTATTTATTTGAGTATTAAAGCCAGAACTATACAATTAATTCCCAACAGTATTTTTTTAATTATGTATTTGGTATCTATAAAGTTTAAAGTTATTGACAGATATTATAGGACAGTTGTCAAAATAAAGATTTTCTTGCTGAAGAAAATAAGACTTTTTCTTCTTTTTTATAATGCTATAACCAAGATTTCTGACAGATTGGTAGGACTCAATATAAATGAGATTTAGAGACACCAATATGAATTAGCTTATGTGGATACCAAAGATTTACCTAAATTTTTACACTATTATCATCAGAGGAAACATTGTGAATGTAGTTTTCTTGGGACAAAAATATTTATATTAATTTTATATCTTATTAATTAATGACTCATGCCTATTATTAATCTGTTGTTGAAAGCAAGGATTTAAAATTATGAATGTAGGATTCAATTTCCTTTAAAATCTCACAAAGATCTTCTGGATAATTACTTTTATGATATAGTTTCCTAATTTTGCACATGATTTTCATAATCTAGATTCTTCTCTTTGGTGGCATTTTTTAGTCTTTGTTCTACAGCTTTTATGCATATATCTGTATAAAAGACATTTAAATCGCCTTGCTGCATAGCATAACTGCTCACTCCACCAAATTATCTTATAAATTAGTCCCTTGAAGTCAGATTGTGAACTAATTCCCTCTTTTAAGTTTAGTGTCAAGGAAAACAACGGATTGGCCTACACAGACATATAGATGAAGTTTCACTCTCAACACAGTCACCTTTGACTCTGTAGTTGGCTCTGAGATTTCTGACTATGACTTGACTGTATAAAAACTAGGAAAAGAAAGCTCTCCAGGTTGGATGGCCAATCAAACCATTTTAAATGAACAGCAGCGTTTTCTCAGCTATTTTGTTAGACTGTACGATAGCTGAAAACAGAGCTTAAAGGAAATGGGATACATACCGGTAAGTTTTGATGAAAGAAAACAAAAGAAAAAGGCTCAAGACATGGGGTAGGAGGTTCTACTGGAAGGGCAACCAAATAGATGAAATCCATGAAGGACTCAGGAAGCTAGAATTTGAAGACTTCATAGACTTGAAAAGAGCAGAGAGTAGAGCATTGAGGAATTGGTCTACTCACCTATTTTATACAATATTACATCGTTGGAAAAGTAATGACACAATTTTCTGTGCAAAAATGTCCCATGCCTTTCCTGACAGACAACCCAATACCATGGCTCATTCTATTGTGTATTCGCTCATCAAACAAATTCATTCCACAAATATTAATTGACCATGACTGTAGCTGTAACGCTATCCTAGGCAGTGACCAAGAGAAAGAAAACTCAACTTGGTGGCTGGAGGTAACATTTGTTTCCTATCTTAAAAATTCAGAATAACCCCAGCAAGGGTTAGTTGCCTCTTGGTTCAGGAAAGCTTATGTCATAAATCAAAATATAGACACATCTTTAGAAAACCCTCATTGCTATCAAGGATGCTCTGAACTTGTAGAGGCCCATCCGTTAAGTGTTCAGCTCTCAGGTCTTGGTTTATTTTGGATCTTGGACTTGGTGTAATGGTTTTTCTTAATGTACCTTGTCTTGCATCCCAGCTGTTGGGATATCCACAGGGATAAGGGAAGTCAACCTCCCTTTTCTACCCTTTCTCTGACTGACAACAGTTTTGTGAATATGGTGGTTGGGGGCGGGGGTAGAGAGAACCATGGGGACCCAGCATACTCAGCAGCAATCTCCAATGCTCTTATTTGCTGGTCAGAAAACTGTGACTCAGATTACAATGGCTTGGGAATTGATATCCTGACATGAACAATTAAATTCCATATTTATATTCCTAGCAATTTCATCTTGTCATTTGTGGTTTTCTTCAAATTACAAAACAATTAAATGAAGAATTTGGCCAAGAAATTGAACCAGATGCAAGTTTCTTGCCCCCCTCCCCCAATGCCCTTTTAATGGCAGGGAAAAGAATGTAATTTAAGTCTTCCCAGCTCTTCAGCTGTGGAACAGCTGAACAGGCATCTTGAAGGAGAAAGTGTCTCTTTCACTAAAGAGTGTGATGTAGTGTTTTATCTGCAATGTTGAAGAGGAAAGCCCTTGAAGTACAGAATTCCCTAAGAGAAATGAAACACACACATACTCCAACCACAGCATTTATTATCCTGACATTGCAATTTAGTAAACAAAAGATACAAGAAGTGTCATTCTGGTCTACCTTTTTTTAGACACACATATAAGGTTCCTATAAAAATGTAATAAGGCTAAAGCTTTTTTATTTTAACAAAAAGTTAGCTCTAATATCTGAACTAGTCCAATATATGCCGAATGATATTGTCATGTTCATTTAGATGAACATTCAAAATTTTAATTTTGATTTTTTTCCTACAACTGGGTAATGCATACGATTGAATGTATTTTACATACCTCTAACACTTTCTGGGTGCATTTCATCAAAGAGGTAGAGAACTTATTTTTATGATGGATTTCTATTCACCACCTGCATAAACTTATTACACCTCTTAAAAACACTTCAGTTTGTAATACTAGCAAAGCATCTGAACTATCTTACAGAGACTTGGAGGATAAATTCCAACCTCTTTGGGAACAGAATACCTCCAATCAGGTACTCAAATACAGACAATATATTTAAAAGACAGTATATATCATCCAAATAAAGATTGCAGAAAGTTTGGCTGTGCACTTCTAAAAGTTAAACCCAAAGTGTCACGTGACATTTTATTCTGAAAGAGGCAACACAGCCTCTGAATAATGATTTCCTATGCTGAATTACACAGAGAAAGAACTTTTCCATTTTTCCTGACCCGTAACTTAATATCAGGCAAAAAGGCTATTAGGTGGAGGAAATGCTATTTGCTTGAGTGGTTCCATTTTTGTCACTGCGTCCCCCTCCACCCCCAAACACTCACAGACTTAGAACAAAGAAAAGTAACCTTTCTAAATCTTTTCTCTCCTTCTAAGGATTAAGAAAAGACGGGAGAAAACACAGTGTTTGGCACTAGTGGGTTCTACTAATAGTGGCTGCGAAACTTACTAATTATGGCATATAGGACAAGTCATTTTCTCTGTACCAAAAAAAAAAAAAAAAAAAAAAAAAAGAAAATTCATGAAAAAAAGAAACAAATAATCATAAATGAAGAAATACTCTTATTTATACTATGGGGTTATTATGAGGTATTGTATGGAAAGTTTTGATGGAGCCGTTCTCAGCAGAGTGTATTGGCATTGTCCGAATGCCACCAGTCATCATGGACAGTGGAGTACATGCTAGCTGAAGTCCCACCACCACCGAGGACTTCTTGTTACCTTCCGTCTCTTCTCCATGCTCATAAGATTTAGTGTCAATACTTGTGCTTGGCATTTATAAGTTCCCTGGACTTTGATTTATTTTTTCTAAAGTCAAATGGTACACATACTTACGAGAGAGAGAGAGAGAGAAAGAGGGAGAAAGCCCTCTCAATAGGGTGTGGTCACACTGTAATCCTATCTCTTCCATCTCTCCATCTTGTCTGATTTGGGGCATGCACACACCAGTTTCTGATGTATTTTTTAAGCCATCAGAGCTGGGATTTCAATTGTAGTTGGCCACGTGGGATTGGTTCTCTTGACTGTTAGTCCCTGGGGCAGGCCCAATTTACTCTTTTTGCATTTATATTTTGTTTTCCTTTCCCAGACAGAATGACCCTTATTTAAAAAAAAAAAAATCATAATTTTCTTGTCATGAAAACAATACATGTTCTAGATTTAAAAATATAGCAAACTCAGATAAATAAAAATTAACTATAGTCTCATACTTAAATGATTAACATTTCAATGTGTAGTCTTCCTTTTGCCTTTGCCATATATGACTATCTTCCCTTAGTACCCGTGATGGTTATCACAAAATCACACCTAGGGGTGGGATTTGGAAAAGTCTAAGGTGAAACTTCATGAGGGAAGACTTCAGCTAAGATGAAAATGTGGTGGTTGTGAGTATCTACAGGCCAACACAGATGCCTCCTGAAAAATGGGACAAAAAAAATGGCATCAAAAGACAACTGTCACAGTTTCACCTGGTGTCTGCTATTATTGGAATCACAGAAACAGATGTGCCCTTGTTGAAGGAGAGCTCTTTCACTCGGATGTGAGAAAAACAACCAAAGTACAGGGACTGTCATCCCTTATAACTGAGTTAGCGTTTGCAATGGTCAAACTAGATATGTTTTTCTTGGCATGGCCAAGCCAAACTTTTGTCATTCACTGAGCAGACGTCCACCAAATTAGAAACACTGGGACAGGCGATGTCTCTGATGTTTTGGTTTCAACAGTACTGATCTGTAATTATTTCTCCAAACAAAAAGAAAGTGTTTGACAGAGACATTTAAAGACCTAAAACAACTTTCTTATAGGAAACACATGCTGCTTCTCCAAATTAAAACACACCATTATGCTAATAGCAGGACACTCAGCAAGTGGAATTTGCTAGTGATTTGTCGGGTTGGGGGTGCTGATCAGAAGGTAAGAGACGACTGACTTTTGTTAGCTGTCCTGAATGAATGCCAAGAGCAAAAAGTCCAACAAATGTGTCCTTAAAACGACCCTTTTATACACACAGGGGAAGTATCTTTGTGCTTTTCATGGAACTGTACAAAGTTGAGCTTCAGAAAACAATGAAAATGAATTTCTGGCTTGTGTTAGTGCCTTCTCACCTCGTCCCTAAATTGGAATATACAGCCCCTCCTGCCAATAGGTTTGCAACAAGCTTGGGAGTCTACTGTGATTTCAACGTTCAACCTAACGTCAGAGCATCATTGCCAACTTTTTCTCAGAAAGCAATGCCTGTGTTCTCTCTCATTGTCCCTCTGTCTTTAAAATACACCATAATCTCATCAATGAAAGAAATTACAGGGACCAGGAGACGGCATAATGATTATGTTGTTGGACTGCCATGACTGCCATCCATGAGTTTGAGTCATGGACCCAGCTGCTTAGACTCACACTGGGGGCATGTGTGTGCGTGCCCAAGGTCCTGGGAGAAGAACGGAAGAGGGAGGATTGCAGCATGGCTATTCACTGCCCTCCCGGGGGGTGAGTTCTTGCTTTCTATCTTTCTCTATTTCTCTGGCAAGTGCATGCGCTCTATAGCAAAAATCTATCTCAAAAAAATAAAATAGTAAAAAATAATAATAATAATAATACTAAATCAAAAAAATAAAAGAAGGGACCAGCAGATGGCGTAATGGTTACTACTGTAATCATGTAATCAACTGCAGTTTGAGTCCCAGACCCGGCGGCTTAAAACTCATACCAGGTGCATATGCGTGCGTGCCCAAAATCCCGAGATGACAATGGAGAAGAAGGGATTGAGGTATGGCCATTCCCCCTGGGGGGGGGGGGGGGGAGTGACTTCTCACTTTCTGTCTCTCTGCCTTTCTCTGTCTCTCTGATGAGTACATGCACTCTATAGCCAAAATCTCTCTCTCTAAAAAAAAATAAATAAACAAAATAAAAGAAATTATATGTCTACACTATTGGACATTGTACTTGAATACACTTATATTAGATATTTGCAAAGCACTGTAGTCATCAGGAGAAAATTTTTACATGAAATGCTAAAAATGATTAGCAGCATAAGCTCAGTAAAAATAGGGACTCCCACAATGTTTTGTTTCACCTCTTAATAATTGAGTAAGGGTAGTTTTTCTGTGTGTGCGAGGCTAAGGACCCAGCAATGCAAAGGGGAAAGTGCAGGGAGATAAGTTTTGCCAAAGTCAGGCTTTCTTGATTTACTTTTTAATAAAAATTAAGAGGAATGCTGCCAAGATTTTTTCCACCTGTCATTAACTTGGATCATTTCCTATCACCATTATTAGTCCTAGGGATCTACCTTCACATCTTATTTAACTCTGTGACAAGGTCCTTTTGCTGCAGTGCTAGCTGTCTCGTCATGGGTAATGTCTCCAAGATCATCAGGGGCCCAGAACTGGGCTTTTTTTTTTCATCTCCGGATTTTGGGCACGCACGTACATGCACCCAGCGTGAGTTGGAAGCTGCCAGGTCCAGGGCTCGAATCACAGTCGACTACATGGGATTCCAGCAATATAACTATTACACCATCCACTGGTCCCAACCCAGGGTCTCTTAAACCTTACCCACCTCCATAAAATTTTTTATTAAGTTCTACTCCCTTTTGATAAAATTAAAGGCAGCATGTCATAGCATGTTAAAATGCAGTAAGAGAAGAATAAAAAAGCACCATGATGAGAAAAAGAGAATTATAAAGTGAAGTAAAAAAATACAAATTGGTCTAGGGCTGGTAGGTGTCATGATGGCTAAGGGTGCTGGGCTCCTACATGGCCGACTATGGTTCAAGTCCCAGATCTGGAGACTTGCTTTCTCACCTTTTCTCTCTCTCTGTCTCTCTCTCTCTCTGTGTATGAGTCTCTGGAAATATTAAAATATAATAAATTCAAAACAAAATAATATACACAGGTCTAAAATGTCTACAGTTGACTTTCAAAGTCTGCTTTGACTCTCCAAGTGGATAAAACAAACAAAGCACCTTCTAAATCAGTTATATAAAGCATATTGTTTGCAAGATGGAAAGCCCACCAGTTGCTCAGAAGTAGCCAATGTTTCTCAGCTCAGAGGACTGAGAGAAATTTTTCTCAGAGTCCTCATAAGTAGTTAATTATCTGTATCCTCAAGAATATCTCTATAATAAAGTAGTGAGTTTTGTTTGGCCATTTCTCTCAGCATCCCTCAGGACATGATTCTAAAACATGTTGCTGAAAGTCACGGACCGAAAGAGAGCAGCCCCTAGGCACAAAGCTCACGTGGTCTGACTTACGTAAGTACTTGAAGGAGGATGGGCAGGCTGCAATGCTGCGTGCCAGTCTTCTAAGGATATGACTCTTCTGTGCCTCTTTAGAACTCAGTTTCTGCATATGTAAGATGGGGCAATTATTAGTGTATAGGGCATAGTTTATGATCTGTTAAAAAACAATTTTGCCAGAAGGTGTATGTACTCACTGGAGAAAGACAGGGGTGAGGAGAGAGGAGAAAGCACCTCCTACAGGCCATGGGTGACACTGAAATCCCTTCTTCTCCAATTCTCCCTCCTTTCAGGATTAAGAGCACACATGCACAACTGGCATGTTTCTTAAGCTACCCGGTCTATGACTTGAACCCACATGGTTGAACGTGAGGGATTCAGCCATCTCAAATGGCCATGGGCAGGCCCCATGGTTTATCACTTTTTATTCATTCAATCCGTACTGGATACTTTCTCAATGTATACTTTCCCATTGGGCTGGGCCTGGAACTAGTTTACAGAGAGAAACAGGACAGATGTGACCCCGTTGCCATGGTTCTAGTTTAACAGACGAGAAAGAGATCCTCCCATACTGATGACACAAGCGTCCATTCAGCAAACCTTTATCAAACACCTACAGAGGGTTAAGCACTGTTACATAATGAATATATGTATCATTTTGTTATCGTGATAATCGATAACTTTAGATAAATTTTTTCTTTTATCTTTTGCATTTGTTTTTTTTTTTTTTTTTTTTTCCTTTGCATTGAGGTAGGCCGAGTGACACACTCAAGTGACTAAGTAGAGCAGATTCAAATGAGAACATCTGCTATGGCTGCCACCTACACTTCCAAAGGTCTTGCACTTTTACTTGAGGGGGTGACAGTCCTATCACGTCTGAGGGAGTGGTGTGTGCTGAAGGTGTGCAGTGCCCATCCTGCACTTCTGGGTTCCCTGGTATGCAGACCTCTCTACCTACCTATACAATTCTAGGCTACAAAAACCATTCGGGTTGGTTCTGATAAAATCAATACCAAGTTGCTACAATACAAGATCAGACAGACATGCACATTACAAAGTCATGATATTCCTTTGAATGTTCCGTGTTGAATCTATCAGTCCCGCAAATCCAATTTGCTCAGTCTATATTACTAACACTCTTAGCCATTCGGCTCTGGCAGAAGGTTGTCTCTCCTCCCTGATCACTAGGATATAATAGAGATTCATTTCCCTTCTGAAAGGAAGCTCTTCCAAGAGAAAAGGGAAAGAGAATACGTTTTGTCACCTCTGAGCTAAAACTATTGTATTTCTCTAAAAGCAATCATCTTTAGACATTACAGTGGCCCGAGCAGGGCACTGCATAGCATTTGTTTTAATCGGTATGCTTTGTCAATTCCACCCCAGATTGGATTCATTCTTCTCCAGAAATCTCACCAAATCGAGTTTGATTTTTCCTATGAAATGACATTTGGCTGCACAAACAGGCTTGATCATATTGAAGGACAGAGTGAAGAACACCAGCATTTTGGCGCTCTAAATGCAGCCCAGATGAGAAACATCAGAAGCCTTCAAATGCTTTTCTCCCAGAGGTCAAAAGGTCTAAATCTTTCCCACTTGGGTTCTGGCCACTCCCAGATCTGAGCTGGGAAAGGAGAATGTAAGAATGTATTTGGCTTAAAAAACTCACTGTGTTCTCAATTCTGAAAATGAACAAAACAGAAGTGTGATGATCTGTAAAGACAGAGGGCTGTGTTCTCTAAATTGCACCATAACCTGTAGTTGTTCTATTACTATCACTACTGACACTATCTAGTGTACCCTTTGTTATCCAGATAACCTACTAGACCTTGAGACCTTAAGACCTTGAGAGCATTTTTGTTCTTTTTTTCTTTTTTAAGGTTGTGTGCCTTTATTTATTTTTAGTTTTTGCCATATAGGGTATGTGTGCTCACCAGAAAGAAAGGTAAAGTGAAAAACCATCCCCTGGTGGGGAGGGGTGGGACAGTCATGACTCTTTTTTCTTTCAGTTTCCTCTTGGGATTTTGGGCGCATACGCACACGTACCCAGTGTGATTTACATGTACTCAGTGTGATTTTCAAGTCACTGGGTCTAGGACTTGAATCCTGCAGTTGGCCATATGAGATCCAGTTTCTTTTCCTCTATGCCACCTGCTGGCACGAGAGAATTTTTATTCTAAAACAAGAAAATATTGATGAGATTCTATCTGATGCTCAAATGAAGTTCAGAAGTTTTATATATAAGGCGTTTAAAGATAAAATTGTCCTCTTAAGGGTAGATATGGTTGATAATATGGTAGAAGATTTATACATTTTATTGATTACATATATTTTCAATACTAAACATAAAATTAAAACCTGTCCTTTAATCAATAGCTAATCAATAAAAATGAACTTCAGTTTTTATAATGTTTGAACTTTAGAGATTTTACATTTCCTACCTAAAAAGCAAGTTCTATTAACACTTTCCCGAAACAGTATTTCTGATCAAGGCAGGCAAGACTTTGATTTGTAAAAAATGAGAAAGCCAATAATTGTACAATTCATTATATCAATCATTTTTATACTATTATGAACAAATGCTAGTTATAACATTCAATATGACAATGATATGACAGTTGCTGCCTAAGATATGAGACTACCTAGGTTGTGTATTTTTTTTTTTTTACATAAGTATAAAATGAATAGGGCAAGGAAGGTAGCTGTTATTAATTACCTTTCATTTAATCAAATAAAGATTTATGGGAAGGAAATTAAGATTTTAAGCTATGTTCACTCGTATCTACCCACTTTAAAACTAACATGAAAGGAATTAAACTAATTATTTCGTTTTAGTTGTGTTGAGTCAATTGTATTATCACACCGTCTAATGGGCATTAAGAGCTTTCTTTTGAGTAATGTCTTCCAGAACAAGACCAGCAAATTAGTCTTTGAGGAAGAAATGTGATGCTTTCTCCTTCTACATTGTTTCTCTTTCAACATTAACATTGAAATAACATGTAGAGATAGTTCTCTCCATATGTTAATGAGGGCACATTTTTAATCATGTAAAAAGCATCGGAATAGTACCTGAACAGAGAATATTCCTAAGATGCGAGGCTCTGCATCATATCAAATGACAGTTGCTTATTTATGACATCAATTTATTTTTCACTTTGCAATTACGTAAAAATAGCAATAACATGGCAAGTGAGATGATGCGATTGATCCACACACTGAATTATTCATTTGATTTCAGTTGACTTCACATCAGACATCGCCCCATGTATAGTGCATAAATCACGAGGAATCTTTTTGCCACAGCCACTCAGAGAACCTATCTTATGCTTTTTGTATCCATTTATGCCTATGGCCTGGAATTCCTGGTATCCCCTTAACTAGGTCCAAAGTGATACTGTACATCAAATGCTGAAGTGTAGGGCTCCAAGAAACGATCTCCAGGAAGTGACATTCTCTTCTAAGGAAGGTCACTGGAAAACTGAGTAACCATACAATCATGTTATTTTCCAAATTCACACTGTAGTCAACGTAACATCACCAAAATCTCAGTAAGGTGAAAATGGCCCTGCCGGAGGGTGGTTATTTTGAACCGTTGGAATACAAGTCATAATGTGATGGTGGTAGCTGAAATGATCTCCACCACAGGCGAGACTGAACCTGTTGCTTTCATTTGATTGCATTGTTAGCTTAGAGTTCTTGATTATGGAAGACTTTCTCTATTATGCAAAGTAAGTTGGGGCCCTGCTATGTGATCTCACAGCGTCTATGCTTCCCTTCACAGTATGTCCCATCACGACACTTAATTTGAGTACTATTACTGGCTTAAGATCATTCGCCCCATTGCCTAAATACCTCCATTCTTCTTCTTTCTAGCCTCCTTGCCTAATTACCAGCACATAAAAGACTCTTAGTAAAAATGTGTTGAGTAAATAAGAGAAAACCATTTTCGCCACTTAGTTACAGCTCTCTTGGGCACTAGAAATCTCTTCATAGATGAAAACTGTTTGTTAACCTTTAAATAAATATGCTTGTAAGACATCAGACAAAACACATCAGTTTGTCCTCTATCATATTCTACATTTCTCGGACTTTACTGGTTTGGCAAACAAAAACTCAATTAACTCAGAAGATGTCACCCAGGGAAGGAACCACCACTTCCTAGGTAATCCCTTCCCGTTAAACTTAAACTACTGTGCCTTTGTCTTATTTTAAGAAGCTGAATTTGCAACAAACTAAGTATATCCACTAGTTTAAGATAAAAAAAAAAAATTTACCTTAGCCTAAATAAAACCCCTATTCTACACCCAAATTTTAAGCAGGTAAAACGGTGGATGACTTAAAAACATTTTTCCATATTTTTCAAGTGACTGTAAAAGTAGAGTGTTTGTTTGTTTGTTTTTACTTTTGGAAGCAGAAAAAAAATAAACTGTTAAAAAATGTATTTCTAGACAAAGGAACCACAATATTAAAAATCCAAAAATAATTAGGCTATTAACATTAATAAATGATAATATCTATTCAGTAGGGTAAACCTTTATTGATGAATTTCTCCTAAAGGCCTATAGCAATTGTATTAATTACTAAGTCACATCAAAAATTAGACTGTTGATAAGTTCCTATCATTCTTTTGAATAGTAAACTTAAATATTCTTTTTCCTGTGCTGCCTTCCCTTTAACAGTAGGGACCAGGCATAGAGTAGATGCTTGGTAATTATTTGTGGAACTATGACATGAGTGAATACATTTCTTCATCAGTAAAACCGAACTCAGAGAGCTTAAATTACTCAAAGAGGTATCACCACTCAAGGTACATGTTGGATGTCCCCCAAGCCCCTTCTGTTTGTGCCCAAGTGTGATCAAACCCTTCTTCACAGAAACTCTTGATTTTTCACAGCACACTGGGCAGACATACGACAGCAGAGCTTCACTGTCAGATGCGGCAAACTCATCCCCCCTTTCTATCCCACCTTTACTTCTGGCCAAGCATTGCACGTCAGACGTAGGGAAAATGAAGGGGAACCTTGCCAAGTGCTAAGGGAAGCCTGCTTCGCCTGACTGCCAATGCCTTGGATTTGGCACGCGAAGGCATCTGTTGTGGTTGTGGATTTGGTTGAGTGATTCCTGCTGAAAACACTGTGAATAATTCTAACAATGTCACTGCATGCTGCTGCCCTCTCGTTCTTCTCCCTGGGTCATGTTTCCAGCCACAGATGATTAGTAATAAACACTAATCAGTAAACTGGTCAGAAAAACAATGCCAAAGCCAAGGTCTGCCAAAAGTGCACTAATAGGATACTGAGTCCTGATTTTAATTAGGCCTGAACTTTTGTTTTTCAAGTTGTTGCAGAGGGGAGAGGGTGGGGAACTGATCCTCTGGTAGATTATACACCATCAATCTTTCTTGTTTTCTATAGTTATAAAATAAAGTCTTAAAAAGTTGGTGCCACATTATTTTTTCCATATGTAGTTATGTGATAGAGTTTGGCTCTCCCAGAAGGCTCAGATTGTGGTACTGCTTCTTTTTACATGGTGGCTTTCCATGTTGGTTTGTTAATATTTGTTAATATATATGTTAAGGACATTGTCAATCTAAAAAATACACTTGCCCTAATGGAGGACTTTCTCAGGCACATCCACCTTGAGAAGAGAAACCATCTTTTTGAGTTAATGTAGTCTGTAAGAAGAGCAGCAATATTTATACTTAGCTTCATCAAAATGTTGTCTTATAAGTAGACCATTAAAATGAAAAATTGTAGTCTTTGTTTTTTAATACTATAGCATTCAAATAAGAATATTTTTTACTTCCACTTGCTTTCTTTTTCTAAAAAAAATATTTATTTTTATTGATTATCATTCTCTAATTTGACCAGAAAGAGATAGAAAGAGAGGGAAAGTGAGAAAGCAAGCAGCAAGGTCCAGGACTCAAACTGTGGTTGTCCATGTGAGAGTCCAGTACCCTAACCATTCTGCCACCTACTGGCCCTTGTATGGGAAACTTTTTAAAAACTGGTACTATACTATTAATTGACTCAGAATCTCAGGCAGTGGGACATGGGTGTTGACTAGTATCTTATGACAAATCTGTAGATGATTCTAACTGATTTCAAAATATCACTGAAGACAGTATCATCTGGGTTTCTTCTTCTTCTTTTTTTTTTTTTTTTTTTTGGAGAGGTTTTTGCTATAGGGTGCGTTTGCTCGCCAGAAAGACAGAGAAACAGAGAGACAGAAACTGAGAAATCACCCGCCGGGGGATGGCCATGCTGCAATCCCTTCTCCTACATTTTCCTCTCAGGATCTTGGGCATACATGCACACGTGCCCAGCGTGATTTAAGCCACTGGGTCCAGCACTCACACTGCAGTCAACTACATGGGAGTCCAGCAACATAGCCATTATGCCATTTGCTGGTCCCCATCTTTTTTTTTTTAATTAAAATTTTTAAAATTTATTTAAAAAATAAATTAAAAAAATTTTAAATTTATTTAAAAAATAAATTAAAATTTTTTTTAATTTATTTAACTTTATTTATTTTAATGATTTAATTTGACCAGAGAGGGAGGGAGGGAGGGAGAGAGAGAGAGAGGGAGAGAGAGAGAGTGAGAAAGCAAGCCACCAGGTCCAGGACTCAAACCGCTGCCATGTAAGAGTCCACTGCCTTTAACTACCATGCCATTTGCTGGCCCCATCTGGGTTTCTTTAAAAAAAAATAGTTTTGGGACAAGATCCCAAGAGGAGAATGGAGGAGAAGGGATTGCAGCATGGCCATCTTCCCTGGGAATTAATTTCTTGCTTTCTGTCTCTCTGTCTCTCTCTGCCTTTCTGGTGAGCACATGTACCCTATAGCAAAAATCTCTTAAAAGAAAAATAATACTTTTATTGAGATGTAAGTCATATACCATCCATTTAAAAGTATCTATTATAACCATTTGAAGTATACAATTAGATGGTTTCTAGTATAAGCACAAAGTTGTATAATCACTAACACAACCAATTTAGAACATTTTCATAAACCCAAAAAGAAATCTTGGTACATTAACAGTCACTCACCATTTCCCCCATCTTCTCTAGCACTAGGCAACCACTAATCTATAGCCTCCATACATTTGTCTGTTTTGGACATTTCATATACGTGGGGTCACATAATATGTGGTCTCTGTGACTGGCTTCTTTCACTTAGTATAATGTCTCTAGGGTTCTTTTATTTTGTAGCATTCACTTCATTATGTTTTATGGCCGAATGTTATTCTATCATATTGGTATACTACATCATATTTGTCCTGCACTGCCTTTAAAAAAAATATATATATACCTAAAGCCAGTAGGTGGAATGGTGGTTAAGTATCTGAGCTCTTATATGACCAAAAGTTTGAGTCCCCCATCTGGTGGCTTGAAACTCAGGCTGGGTGTGTGTGTACCCCAAATCCCAGGAGAGTGGAGGAAAAAGGATTGCAGTGTGGCTATCCCCCAGGGGGGTGATTTCTTCCTTTCCCTCTCACTGTCTTTGTCTCTCTCCAGTGAGTACATGTGCCCAAAAACCCCCAAAAAAAATTAAATTAAAAAAAATATTAGATTTTATTAGAATCTTTGGGATGAGGCATAAGTATTTAAATGATAACCCCAATTTGGGAATTATTAGTCCTGTTCTGTTTCCTCATCTGTAAAGTGGACATAATAATAGCACTTAATTCAAAACGTACTGTCCATCTGCAAGGAATTAATGGATTTCTCTGGAAACAGTGTCTCACACACAGTGAGTGCTCTATTATTATTTCAGGCTGGATGAGAAGAGGAGGTAGTACAGGGAGAGAGTATTGAAATGACCTGACCGAATGTAAGAATAAAAGCATCATGCAAGAGAAGCAGCCCAGAAACTCATATCAGAGAATAATGAGGTACAGGGTTTGATGGACAGCATAAAGATAGAGCGAGAAAGGTGTAGAAAACTTGCTGGAGCAAAATTCAGGTGATTCAACAGTTTAAAGAACTCTCATGTTCTTTAGACAGAGAGTGGGATTATAGGACTTTGAGTCAGAGAGAGGGTGCCAGTGCCTTCTAGTCAAAGATCACTAGGGACAAACCTGTCGTTGAATAAGTTGGGTTTATTACTTTGGCAGTGAAGGAGAACACACACCATAAAAAACCATGGGGTGTCTCAGTAGAAAGGACTTCCTGTAGGATTGGGGCTTTGATTAGTTGATGGACCATTGAGGGAAAAGGGCTTTACTCTAGATAGATGCTGTCAGGAAGTGGACATAATTCTATTATTGACTATCTTAATAAACTTCATCTAGAAGGAGAGAAGGTTACAGTGAGGCTGAGGCTGTACAAGGTAAAGAAGCAGCTATGGCTCATCCTAGCTGAGGGAGAGAGATGTGTGGTGTGTTTGCAGTTTGTGTAGTAACCTGGTTTTGCACTTAGACAAAATTATGAAGTTTTTTTTTTTTCTTCACTTCTTTGCAGTCACAGACTGACCTTGTGCGATGATAGTTGGTGAGGTTATGTCCGACAAGAGGACCCATGACCTTAACTTTGAGTTTAGGGGAGCTCCTAACATCGCCCCTGCTTGCTTGTATCAGGCCTGTTCCCATATGTCAGAGGCCGCTGTTCTCTTTCTTAGTAAGCATGGGATCAGTGCTTTAGAAAGATTCAGCAGTGTGTCAGAACTGAGCAGAAAAGATGCTTAAAGGCAAAAAGACTTGTTAGCTAGTAATTGCAGTGGAAATGGACTAAACTATACAAACATTGTCACATAGAACCTCAGAACAACTCCGGAGGTAAAAACCGTTATCATCTCTACCTTACATTGGGTTGTCAGAAAAGTCATGATGTATTTTTCCTGTTTTTCTATGCAAAAATGCATCATGACTTTTCCAACAACCTAACAGATGTATACCCAAGGTTTAGAAATAGCCTTAAGCCATAGCTAGTAAATTGAATAGCAATTCAACCTCAGACCTGCCTTAGTGCATCTAACCATGATGCTATAGGGAATCTTGAAGCCCAGAGGCCAGAGAAAGAGAAGTTCTTACCCCTATGTGCATACTAGTATCACTAGATGAACTTTCAAAAGGATGCCTGGGTTTTATTCTTAAAGATTCTAAAATCGATTGGCCTGGGGACTAAGCATCGGTATTTGCTAAACACATTTCAGATGATTCTAAGATACAACAGAGTTGAGAATGAATATAACAGGAGAAGGGATCTAAGTAGTTAAAAATGACAATAAGTAACATGATTAACTCTCCTAGGTGGAGTTGGGGAAAGATGGTGCTCTTTTGTAATTTGATGGATTCTCTCACGAGAAAGAATAAAAATCAAACAAAGCACAAATGTGCAACCTCTTTCCCTCAAGAAAGCATGCTAGCATTTAATATCCCCAATCTCCTTGAACATCATGGTAGCCAAGAATAGATATGAGAACAAACACAGACTTCCCTAATTTTGTTGTTAAATGGTGAAACAAATGAGCCGCCTCTAAGAGCTTGAATTTTTGTAAAGAAATGTGATCAGACACAATGGGTCTTTTCTTTCTCCCATCCTCTGTGTCAAAACAGAGAGGTATTAGGTAGTTGACCTAATCCTTCCTTCCAAGTAATGAGGGATAAAAATGTACTTGATCAGGATTTCACCCTTAAGTGGCTTATAAGGATATCGAAACTTTAACCATCAGGAAAACGTATGGGAAACTAAACATAATTAAAACAGAATAAAGATGGCAATAGCTTCATTACAATTGTTGAAGTCTCTTTTTCCAAAATAGGTATTTCTGAATCTGAACAGTAACGCAGTGTGACAACCACTAAAAAAGCACACCACGCAAACGCATAGAAGTTGCAACACAATAAAGGCATCAAGTATTAGTGAGGCTTGAAAAGTGGATTAACCTTCAAATACCAGGTATGTCTCATTGACAAGCAAAGACAGGAAGTGAACACAGTGTTGCAAGGCAGTGACGGGTGTGATTACAACTGGGGAGGCCCACGCTGGACGGCAAGGAACTGAAAATGATCACATCCTCATTCAGCTGATGCACATGTATCTCTTTTCCTGGAGAGAACAACAACACTTTCCATATAGATTGTCTGCCTATAAGCCTAAACCTTGGCTTTGACACTGTGGCCAACTAGTCGATAAGGCCGTTGTTAAGCAGGTTTCTAACCTGTCAGACACTACTGGTGACAGTATAGGAAGCTATTTTAGGGAATTCGTAGATGGGTTTTTAAACTTTGAAATATTAGACTTGTGCTTTAGAAAAATATATATTCAATAACACCAACCCTAAATAGTGTTGCTTAGAATGAAACTAGAGTAGGAATTTAAATAAAGTTTGTGAGTATGTGACAAAAAATAAAGTTGACAGAAATTTGGGAGACACTAATGTAAGAGTTTAAAAAATACGAGTTTAGGGCTGGCAGGTGGCATGGTGATTAAGGATGCTGGACTCCCACATGGCTGACCAGGGTTCAATTCCCATACCTGGCAGCTTGCTCTCTCACTCCCCACCCCACCCCTCTCTTGCTCTGTCCCTCTCTGGTCAAAATAAAGTGAAATAAATGAATGAATAAATAAATAAAGTTAAATAATTCTTTTAAGAAGTTAAAAAAATATAAGTTTAAGCTCCTGCTTCATCCCTTTTTTAATAATTATTTTAATTTTTTTATTTTAAATTTGACCAGAGACTGACAGAAAGAGACAGGGAAAGTGAGAAAGCAAACCACCAGGTCATGTGGGAGTCCAGTGCCTTAGCCACCGGGCCACCTGACAGCCCCTCCTACTCACTATCTTATTCACTGAGTGACCTGGTGCTAGTTCTTAAACTCTCAGAGTTTCAGTTTCCTTACATGTAGAGTAAGGTAACACTCCTAAAAGCTGGACAGGATTAGCAATGCTAATCTCACCAGAGGAACTGCAAAGATGCTTTCACTGGGTGAAACATCTGTTACCACATTGATTATTCTTCATAAACCATTGAGGAGAAATAAAAGCACATGCACAAAAAATTAGTTGGCCAGTTTTGCGTCATTTATCACCAAGTATCCAAAAGAATTTAATATGGACTCAACATTATAGAGTGGGAAGTACATATTCCATACCTTTCACATTATGTCCCTCTTTTCTGCAAGAATCTTCATCATGGGCGAGTCCATGGTCAGATGAATGTACATTAGCCTGGGGAAGATTATTCGACCAAACAGGAAGGTTTTTGGTCAGTGTGTAACTAAGGACACAGCTATGGAAATTGAGAGTTGGATCTAGATCTGTTTCTCACTTAGTAACTGTGATGAGGTGGGAACTGAAATAACATTAGGATGCCTCAGTTGTCCTGTCTGTAAACGTAGACGGTAACACCTCATTCTATGTTCTCTTTCTGAACTGTGAGTGGAGACTATGTTTGTATTCGTGCATCATGGTAAGACCATGTTTGGTTTCCATTTGAAAGATTTTAATGTAGTTCAAATAAGTACATCCAATTCATTTCAGCTCCTTCACTGTCAGACCTTCAGTTTCTCTGTTTCCTCTTTATCTGCAATGACCAAGGTATAAAGTATTTTCTACATTAATCTTTAAACTTCACATTATCCTTATTTTGCTTAATTTTGACAGGTCTGGCATTTTTTGCCTGGATATGGGCAGAAAGTCCTTGATTTCCTCAACTCTTGAGGCATGGTGACAAGGCACACAGGGAGAGCTCAATCCATTTTCTGAATGAATGAATGGGAGACTCTAAGGGTAAGATTAGGAAATGCCTGGCACAGAGCTCTCGATATATGGCTACCGTACTGAGTTTAATATTTATCTCAGTTACATGCTTTAGCAATTTCTAACCCAGGGTTCTAGGGTGAAGTATGTGTGCAGGTTTCAATCATCAGTGTGTCACATCTCCAACCCTGACAATGGTGACAGTATCGGAGATGGGCCAATGACCCCATTAGAGCAGTGATTCTGGTGAGGAGTCTTGGAAAGAAACCATCATTTTTCCCTTTGTATAAGTGCATCAAAGAGAATGTAGACTCTGAACTGCTGCAACTACTCTGTAAGTATGTGGAATCTGACAAAGGAAGCAGTAACAAGGGACAGGCCACGGGGAAACAGAAGAGGAACAGAGTCCTGGTGAGGCTGTCTGAGCCTTGGATGAAGCAGTATGTAAAGTCTTTCTACCTGGGTCTATTTTATTACCTAAGCTTTATTGAAAACTTCTTGTTTGTCTGAACAAACTACGTACAACAAGTTGAGTTATGTCGGTTGCAACTAAAATAATTATTAAAATAATTATTACCCTCATTGTAAATGAAATAACAAAACCTAGGATCAGATGTCACCAGTTCAACAACTTAATGTTTTTTAATTTGCTTAGGCAAAATTTGAAGGAGATCTTAATGTAGCTTCTAGAGTGGCTCATGCTGGTTCTTCCTGATATCCTAAGAGGTTGGGGGGCTTGTCTAATCCAGAAGTTTAGAAAAGGAAACACACACAATATTCTTTTCTTTTAAATTCTATACGACATCCTGCCTCCCTGGCAGAAATAGTTCAGCCACTCTTCTCCTTGGCCATAATTGTTTTCCACACATCACTGTAATTTTCTCCTTCCCAATTGATCTGTGCGGGACCACCCCCTCAAATCACAGGCAAATTGCTCCTGAAAGTAACATCTGGGCCCACAATTAAATTCATTCACACATCAGATACTGCCCATTACTGGACATTGGACACATGGTATGATTTGAGAGTTAATCAACCGCTATGTTGGAAATGAAGTTTGAGGCATCAGGAGGATAAACAATTCCAAATCTTTTTCTCCCCCTTGAGGTATTTGGGTACAGATAATGTTCTATGACCTAGGAACTTGGTAACTATTTTTGTGGTCTCCACCTGCATCTCCAAAATAAATGGTAGATATGTGCTTCTAAAAACTCACTCGTGGTAGTTATATCAGACAACCAACAATCATGGAAGTTGTAAAAGAAATCACTCAAGAAATATTTAATGGGCTTTTTAAAAGAATTCATCCATTCCTCAGCACAACAGAAGAGGGAAGGAAGATACAAATACGAAAGATGTAGTTCCTGCCTCCCAAGAGCTTACACTCTAGGTAAGTAGAACTTGGTGTTGAGGCCAGTTGAGCCATAGTGTGGGCACACAACTATGTCTAGCAAAGTTGGAAACAGTGGCTCTGCAATTGTTAAGTTCATGGGTTCTAGAATCCAGCAGATACTAGCCTGAGATCCGGCTCGGACACTAGCTCAGGGTTTTGCTTATAATAGGTTTTTTAACCTCAGTTTTCTCATGAATAGACTGGGTTAGCAACAACCACTAAAATGCACATCATTGCTCTCTAAAGATTAAAATAGCTCACACATGAAAAGCACTTACTCTCCTGCTTGGTGTAATGAGAACACTCAGGGAATTTGGGCTTCTATGATTTTAAAGAATATTCAGCATTACCAAAGCAGTTGTGTCCTAGATGGTAAAACGAAAAGGGCAAAACACATATCTTTTATTTAAAGTAAACACTTTTTATCAACTTCAGGGTACCTCAACACAGCAAATTTCATCAAAAATTTGACAAATATGAAGCTTAAATAATGCTGTCTATCGTAAAAGCACAGTACTCAACCTAAATTCTATTAGATATATCTTCCCTAGATAAAGGAGAATTATAGGTGAAATATGCATAAGGAATAAAGGAAGTTAAAAGCATTTTTTTAATCCACTAAAAGAACATTTCTACTGATTTACTGGATGTTTCAATTATTATAGAGAAGACAAAAAATAAAACTGCCAAGACAAGATCAGCGATTGTCAGAATGATACTCTACTCATCAAGTTTTGGGAAAATTAATGAAAATGACAGCAGTAAGAATTATTAGGCAGTCACCATGTGCTAAGACCATTACTAGGCATCTGGTGTAGATTAATAAGTAATAATAACATCAATAGCTAACATTTGATAGCTTACTATGTACAGGCAAAAGCTTTATCCCATTTAATCTTCACAACTCTCTGAGCTAGATATTATTTATCTAATTTTCAGATAAGAAACCCAAGGTTCTCCAAAGTTAGATAGTGTTGCTTAAGTCCACATAGCAGCTAAGTGGCAGTATAAGAATTCTCTAGAATGGCTACTGTTCACTATACTTCATCCATGGGGCCAGAGAATGGGATACACATGCCTAATATAATGTTTTTCAGCATTTTTTTTTAGACTTTTTGCTATAAGGCACGTGCACTTGCCAGAAAGACAGAGAGAGACAGGGAAACAGAAAAGTGAGAAATCACCCCCCCCCCCCCCAAGGGGGATGGCCACGCTGCAATCCCTTCTCCTCCATTCTCCTCTCGAGATCTGAGGCACACATGCACACGTGCCCAGCATGAGTTTAAGTCACAGGGTCTGGGACTCAAACCGCGGTCAACTACATCGAGTCCAGCGACATAGCCATTACGCCAACTGCTGGTCCCTGTTTTTCAATTTTTTAAAATCACTTTCAACTTGAGACATTTCACTTTCACTCTCATAGGATTACGTAGGCATGATGGTTGAACTCCACTCTAGAAAACACCTTAGACTACACAAAAGTGAATTTTGTCTGGGAGGTCTTTGGGCCCACTTTAGCTTATAAAGAGTAAATAAATGATTCACTGGCGCTGTGATGTGTGGGCAGTCACACACTCTTTATGATGCCACATGTAGATATGTGTCATGCCCACAGTTGAGAGCTGCTGGATCAGACCAAACGCTGAGGGCATCAGAGAAGAGTCAGGCTGCTTCTTGAAAACCCCATCACCTCCCTTCAGCTGCCCCCACTGGGGACCATACCCCTGCTGACTAGTCATTCTTCAAAACTGGTAGGGAAATGGAATTAGTACACCAAATCCACTTTGAGGATAGAGTGATAAAGAACAGGAAATACAAATCAAGGGGATGGCAGGGCTTTCCCAAAGCAACAAATCCTGAGCCAGCCTGTAGCATGGTGGTTAGGGGGCCTAGATCCCACATGGCCAACTGTGCAGTCCAAGTCCCAGTCCCGGTGGCTTGAGGAACACACCAGGCATCTGTGCAAACATGCCCAAAATCCTGAGAGGAACGAGGTGGAGAAGGGGTTTCAGCATGGCCATCCTCCTTGAGTGATGTTTTCTCACTTTCTCTCTCTCTTTCCAAAAAGTTCACACACTATACAGCAAGAAAATAAAATAAAATAAAAAAATAAATGCTAGCTTGAAAAAAATCTAAAAAAGTAATAAGGAATCTCATTTAGAATATTGTAGATTTTAGACTTAAGGCTACTCCAAGGACCTGTGGTCATAGCTCTTTCCCCAGTGTCTCCACAAGAAAACCTATCTTTGGTAGAATCACTGTTTTATTAAAATAAGGCCTATTTGAGAAAGGAGAGGGAATACAAGTTAAACCAAATGTACTCCAACTGGCTCATTATTTATTTTATGGCTACACTTTAGTGGGACACAAATGAGTAACCCAGGACCGGCAGCCCTCATCTCATTTCCCAGTGCTCTCCTTTCCATCCTACTTCCCATTACTCTCAGAGTTTTATTATTTTAAGAGTTTAATGTTCATCCTTTTCAATTGAGAAGGCTGAGTAACTCATTCAGCATAATGCTTTTATAATTTCAGTGGTGTGATGATTGAAAGCCAAACATGCTTCCTCAGATTGTGATCCCTCCAAATAATTTCATTAATATAATATCAGAGGCAGGTGTTGCATTAGATTCACCCCAAGAGTTATTCTTTGGTAGGCAGTCAACGTGTGTGGATGGATGTTGGTCAGTGACAATGCATTATACACAAGGGTTATACACCACCAGAAAGATGAAAGAAACTAAATTTTAAATGTGAAAACATAGACAATTCATCCTATTTCTTGCTTAAAGCTCTAATATTAATTCTATGCAAACAGATTTAACCAACAGTTGTCTATTGACTGTTCATAGAATGATGCCACGCACTGAGTGAATGCAAAAGAAATGGAAAATGTAGGAAATTTGGGGGGAAAATGGAGAGGTAAGACACTTGTGGGACACAGATAATGTTTATTATCTGTTGATGAGGATGTGTATGGTGGTCTCAACTGGGCTGGACTGAGGTGTATATCACGCTGGGTAAAGTCTCTTCTCAATCTAAATGATGTATAGCAATTTAATGTATGAATAATAATAAAAAATAAATAAGTACATAAATAAAGAAATATACTTAAATATTTTTTAAAAAAGAAAAGGAAATAATAGTTCATTTCCTCAAAGAAAGTTTTCTCTAAGTGAAGAGAGAAGACCTGGAGACAGTATTCATTAGGCTGGTAAGATTCAGAGCAAAGTGCTTATAGTTAAGTAGTGATTAGGTAATAGAGATGAATCAGAAAAGGAGAAGTCAATTTGGTCTAAAGAGAGGCAGAAAGTGTCTGTCTGGAAGGTAAACATGGATCCTTTGGATAGAAACAAAGGCAAGAGAAGGACTCATCTTCTAAATGACTATTTAGGAAAGAGGCTTTGAGGCAGAGCTGAGCTTTTCTAGACAATACCATGTTACTGAGTAGTTGTTTTGAAAGTACATATTACTGTCTTTTGAACTAACAGGTCTGAAAAACTCAAGAGGGAGGCAGAAAAGGTCCCCTTTCCCCATTTCATAGAAATGGCTAAGAAATCCAATGATTTTTGTAGAGTCCCATGCCAAATTAAACACATTACCTAAGCCTGACTTATTTGCTCCTTTTTCTTAAGCTACCAGCTTAAAAAAAAAAAAAGAAGAAGAAAATGAAAAGAAAATCAGAAAATTGAAAGAAGTAGACTTTTTACTTTTCTGCTCAGGACACATACTAAGAGTTGATAAGTGATCAAGATTAGAGATACTGTTTCATGAACAATAGCCGGCTGTACTTTTTTTTTTTTTTTTGGAGAGGTTTTTGCTATAGGGCATGTGCGCTCACCAGAAAGACAGAGAGACAGAAAGCGAGAAATCACCTCCCGGGGACATGGCCACACCACAATCCCTTCTCCCCCATTCTCCTCTCAAGATCTTGGGCATGCACACATATGTGCCAGGCATGACTTTCAGCCACTGGGATCTGGGACTCGAACAGTGGTTGATCACATGGGAGTCAAGCAACGTAGCCATTACACTAACTGCTGGTTCCTAGTTGTACATTTTCATCAGTCATTCTAATTATTATCTTGATTGTACAAATGAGAAAACTGAAGTTGATCCCTTGCCCAAGGTGATAGAGCAGGGGCTCAGGACCAGGCTTGCCCAGCTCTAAAGTCCAAGCTCTCAATCACTATCTATCGGGTTCTTCATGCAAGGTCTCAGGACCAGCAATGTCAGCACCAGCTGGAAATGCAACATCTCAGGCCCACCCCAACCTTACAGAATCAAAAACTCCAGGATGAAGCCCAGTGATCTGTGTTTTAGAAATCCCCCCCAGGTAATTACTTTATTTTATTTTATTTTATTCATTTATTTTATAGAGATTTTTGTTATAGGCTGTGTATGCTTACCAGAGAGAGAAAGAAAGACAGAAAGCAAGAAATCACCCTCCTCCCCAGGAAGAATGGCCATGCTGCCGCCCCTTCTCCTCTATTCTCCTCTTAGGATTTTGGGCATGTATGCACACACACACACCTAGCATGTGTCAAGCTGCCAAGTTCGGGACTCAAACTACAGTCAACCATATGGGAGTCCAGTACCTTAACCACTGTGCATCTTCTGGCCCCTTGTTCCAGGTAATTCTGTGGATGCTCAGGTTGGAGAACTACTGCTTATAATAATTTATCTGCCTATGAAGCTTAAATAGGGGTTTGATGTAGCTGGGAGAGCAAGGAGGAAAACCTCTTAAACTAAGTACTATCAAAGGAGCAGAAGCTTTTGAATATTTTGGAAGCACTGATGAGTCTACATCTGAAAGCCTATCTAAACATGGAGCTGCTATGTGCGCAAAAGGTATGGACTGGACAGAGGGACCAATTCCTGGGAGGGTCTGCTTCAGGGTAACAGCTGCGAGGCAGGGCTTACAATTCCACCGTCACCCTTAAGCAGCACTGTGACTTTGAACATATCCTCTAGATTGTCTGGGACCCTACTTCCTCATCTGCTTCAGGAAGCCACTAATAGGCACTGTCCCTTCCTGTTCTCTCAGGCAATCATTGCGGGACCAGGGCCAATCAGGTGCTATATGAGGTGGCAGATTAAGAAGAGAAAATGACTCTGAAGACTTGAAGGATTTAGAAAGGTTTTCTATATAAGGATGATAAGGATGGAAGACTGACAAGAAGAGAATGAAGGGGACCAGCAAATGGTGTAATGGTTACATTGCTGGACTCCCACGTAGTCAACTGAGTTTCAAGACCTGTACCCAGTGGCTTAAAACTCATGCCGGGTGCATGTGTGTGTGTGCCCCAAATCCTAAAAGGTGACTGGAGGAGAAGGGATTGTGGTGTGGCCATGTCCCCTGGGGAGTGATTTCTCGCTTTCTGTTTTTCTGTTTCGTTGTTGAGCACCTGTGCCCTATAACAAAAATCTCTCTCAAGGAAGGGAATGAAGGAGGGAAGGCAGCACATGCTACATATAGGAGCCCAGATTAGGTGCAGAAATGAGTGAGCTAGGTGTGCTGTGAGATCTGTCTGAGTAGAGAAAAGAACATTTGGCCACTATAGAAACAAGGAAGCCAAACTCTCAAAAATAGTTTTACCTGGGTCGTGACATGCTTCTACTCAGTAGAGCTGTTGAATGACTGCACTGATTATTATTTTTTCCTTTGACCCAGCAGAGTTATTTTCAGCCAAAGGCAATCATGCCTCTCAGGAGACATTTGGCAATGTCTAAAAATGTTTTTAGTTTCACAACTGGTTAAGGAGGTGGAGGGTTGTTGTGGTGTCTAATGGGTAGAGACCAAGGATACTGGGATATTGCTAAATATCTTATAATTCATAAGATACTTCCTGCAACAATGGAATAGATATCAACAATGTCTAGTTATCTAAACCTTGGCCTAGAAGATGAGCCTCTATCCTGATATCTAATAACTAGTTTAAAAGCAACAGAAAATGATTACTATGCCAGATGGTGTTCTAAGCCCTTCAAGGGCTTGTTCTCACAGTAACCCTCAGTTGATTTTTTAAGACTATTTTTTGGAGAAGTTTTAGGTTCACAACAAAACTGAGTAAAGCAGGTAAAGAGGTTCCCTTTATACCCACAATTTTTACCTACTTACACTCAAAATCTCTCTAACTATATCTGCCCACATTTAGTAGTTTCTTTTTACCTGTAAGAAACTGAGACTTGGGGCCAGCAGGTGGCATAGTGGTTTAAGTGCTGGACTCCCACATTGCTGACCACAGTTCAAGTCCCAGACCTAGCAGCTTAAAAATTATGCCAGGGGTGTGTGTGTGTGTATGTGTGTGTGTGTGCACGTGCCCAAAATCTCAAGAGGAGAATGGAGGAGAAGGGACTGTAGCATGGTCATCTCCCCTGGGGGACGATTTCTCACTTTCTCTCCCTCTCTCTATTTCACCAGTGAGCACATGTACCCTATGGCAAGCCCTCTCCCCAACAAAAAAAAAAAAAAAAAAAAAAAAAGAAAAAAGAAAAAAAGAAAAGAAAGTGAGGCTTATAGAAGCTCAGACACTCAACCAGCAAGGTGTAGTACTTGAGTTCAGACTAGGATCTGCAGAATTTGAAGCCTATGCTCTTGTGAATTACCCAGTTCTTTCCATAGCCCTGCTACTTTTCCTGTGGAGTAAATATGTCAACTCTGTAGTAAGCACATGAGGCAGACAGGGAGGGCCAGACTGCTTCTGAGAACCCAGGACTCTAATTTAGAACCCCTCATCTACCTCCAACTCTCTCACCATTATTTCATACACAGGATGAATTGAGAAGTAGCTTACAGTGTTGGAAACAAACAGACCTCAGAAAAACAGCTATGTGATAAGAGTCTACGTGAATCATTGTTCTCTAGGCATTTAAATGCCTTTGTGGCCTCTCCTCATTTCTTTTTTTTTTTCCAGAGGAGTCCTGGGTAACAGCTGATAGAAGAGGTGAACCATGAAAAATGCTGGGTTCCAGTCAAAGTAATTCCATTAGGGGCAGAAATGACTCGCTGAAACATGAGGAAGGGAAATCATTTGCAGCCTACTAACAGCTGGGCCCAAATGACATCACTCGCCAAAATCAAAGGAAATGAGCTAATCAGATATTCATAAAAGCCTTTTTTGTTTGCTTGCTTAGAAAGTAACAATTTGCTTTCAAGCTAGAGGTGAAAAAAACATCTCTTTGAAATATTTCAGCCCTGGTATTTTGCTTCTTTAAATTGTTCTCAGTTATTGGAATAGACATGAAAATGAAATGCTTGAAATAGTATCAGTTTGCTGCATATTAGGAGGAATTACCACAGGGATGTTCTTTCACAGGTTCCTGCTAACCAAGTAACGGCACTCCGCCCTCATACTCCATCTTCAATGGGAATAAAAAAGGGGACCGGCACTATCCATTGGTCTGCACTACAATCCTTCACATGTTGGCCTTTCCTTCCTGTTTTACAGCAAGTTCATACAGTCCTGTGGTTGGGTAAGTGCATATTAAATTAAGACTTGAAGACTGAGTAAAAGTAGAATTTAGTTGCATTAAGGAAACAAGCCAAAGGCAGAGGATTCAGTTACCCACCTGAAAAGAGCAAAGCAAGAAGATCTAGCTGTTCCCAAGGACAGAGGCAGGAAACAGTGCCAGGCAGGCAATGGATCTGGAGACACTGACACAGAAAGCAAAACAGGTAAACAACTGAAGTTTTAGGTTCTAGTAAAACCCATCTTCTGCTTCTCCTGGCCTCTTATCACAGGACTGACCAGGACAAAGAAAGCAGGATTTTAGTTTGCATTCAGAGATCCTGCTCAGTTCTCAATGAGGAGATATCTGGGGACTCTCAAGAAGGAGAGCTATCAAAATGGACCCTCTAAGGTGATGAGATATAGTGAGGAGTATCAGTGTTGCAAATTGTAGAGTGAATTTGGCCTGGTGAGGGAATCTTGGAGAAGTGGTGTTCAGCTGCTTGTGAGACACGATCTTCCATGGAAGCTAGCAGGGAACCAGCAGTCAGCCCAGGGACCAGAACCCTTGGTGGGTACCATTTTATTATTATTGTTGTTGTTATTGTGATAAGAACATGTAACATGTTCTAATGTTTGAACAAAGTTGTAAGGGCATAATACAGTTAGGACAACTGTAGGCACAATGCTGTTCATTTGACCTGCAGAACATACTAATCTTGTATAAATGAAACTTTATACCCACTGAACAGCAACTTCCCTTTTTCCCTTCCCCCTAGCCCTTGGAAACCACAATCCTATCATACTCTCTTTTCTATGCGTTAACTATTTTAGATACCTCATCTAAGTGGAATCATGTCATATTTTTCCATCTGTGACTTGCCACTATGGTTCGAATATAGCATCTCCAAAACTCACATTGAAACCTAATCCCCACTGTGTATTATTCAGAGGTGGAGCCTTTGGGAAAGTAAGTCGTGAGGGTTCTGCCCCCTATGAGTAGTAAGGCTGAAGGAACCAGCTTAGGCCCTTTATTGCCCTTCCACCTTCTGCCATGTGAAGATAGCATTCAGGGCACCATTTTGAAGCACAGAGCAGCCTTCACCTGACACTGAACAAGTTTGATCCCTGTTCTTGGCCTTTCCAGCTTCCAGAACTGTGAGAAATAATTTTCCATGGTGTGTAAATTACCTAGACTGTGGCATTTTGTTATAGCAGCATAAAGGTTAAGATCTGGCTGAGACCAGCAGTTGGTGTAATGGCTACGTCACTGGACTCCCATGTAATCGACCGTGATTCGCGTCCCGGACCCACTGGCTTAAAACTCACACCGGGCGCGTGTGCGTGTGTGCCCAAGATCCCGAGAGAAGACCGGAGGAGAAGGGATTGTGGCATTGCCACCTCCATGGGGGCGAGTTCTCGCTTTCTGTCTCTCTGTCTCTCTCTGTCTGGCTGGCAAGTGCATGCACCGTATAGCAAAAACCTCTCCAAAAAAAAAGATTAAGATCTGGCTTATAAAGAGCTATGAGATGACCCTGTCATTCAATACAAAGTCGATGAATCTAGAAGATTTAATGCTAAGTGAAATAAGCCAGACTACAAAGACAGACATGATATGTTTCTGCTTAACATATACCAAATGTCTGTACTCTGTGGCAGAAATGGAAAGATTTGAAGACATAGAAGTAGTGTTGGCAGCTGTAGATAACAGAGACTGCACAAGGGTTGAAGAGTAGGATCAGAGGCTTAGGAAAAAATGCTTAACCAACACAAGAATGCATGTATACAGGGCAAATAGGTTATAGAATGGTATATCACAACCAAGTGTTTAAAAAAGGGGGGCATTGTCAATTGTGTACATATCTAAAACAAACAAACAAAAAATTAGTAGATGAAAACTGAAAGTGAGGCCAGCAGGTGGCATGGTGGTTGAGGTACTATATTCCCACATGACTGACCATGGTTGGAGTCCTGGACCTGGTGGCTTGCTTTCCCACTTTCTCTCTCCCTTTGGTCAAATTTTTAAAAATAATTAAATAAATAATAATCAATAAAATCAAATAAATAATTCCTTGAAATAAAAAAAGATAGTGTACAACATAATGTAATGTTCTTTGTGGAAGCTGTTGAATATGGTAATGTCCTTGATTTGATTATCACACACTGCATGCATGCTTTCAAGAACCATAATGTACCCCATGAAGATGTAGGACAATGAAAAGTAAAGAAGAAATCATCAAAAATAATAAAAATATTAATACAAGAGACTGGCATCTTTAACTTTAGGATGATTTTTTTTAATAGTAGAGATCATTGTATGTGCTCACATGCACATGCACAATCATGTGTGAGAGAAAACTCTTGACAGAGCCTGATTACACGGTGATTCTCTTTCCCTAACCATCCAACTAGTTAGTATTTGGGACAACCACATGCATACTGGCATGTTCTCAGGCCAGCCTAGGGAAATCCAAACCTGTGATCAGTCATGTGGCCTCCAGCATTGCAGTTCAACATGCTACAGACTGTACCATCTAGGCTGGGATGACCATTTTTAATGAAGCCTGAATGAACACTTCAAAGTGCCCAGGTCCAAGATGAAGAGGTGCTCTGGTGCACCTTACAGGTTCAGGGGTTGGGTACTGCGCTAGTTCCGAAGAAGTGAAGAACTCCCTAGCCACTCCTAGAGAGAGGGAGATTTTTTTTTCAACTTTATTGTGAAATAACTTTATGGTTCCTGCTTTTCTCTCTGTTAAGAGCAATTTCTTGGGCCAGTCCCTGGCATGGTGGTTAAGGTGACTGGGTCCCACATAGTCAACTGTCCAGTTCAAGTTTTGTGTCCAGTACCTTGAGACACATACAGGTGCATGTGTGTGCATACCTAAAATCCCAAAAGGTGGGAGAAATGGCAAAGAGATTGCAACTTGACCATTCCCCATGGAGCAAGGGAATGCTTTCACAAACCCTCATCTCTCTCCAGCAAGAGCATAAGACTTCTGGCAATTTAAAAAAAAAAAGTTTTCTTTTTCTTTATTTTTTTGAAGACAAAGGAAACAAAAGTTTCTTCAGCTATAGTAACCAAAACAGCATGGTATTGAGGGGAAAAAAAAGACACATAGACCAATGGAGCAGAACAGAGAACCTAGAAATAAGTCCACATGTATACAACCAACTGATTTTCAACAAAGGGAAAAAGACAGTCTCTTAAATAATGGTGTGGAGAAAACTTAATATTCATTTGTATAAAATTGAATATAAATATTTATCTCTTACTATATATAAAAATCAACTCAAAATGGATTTAAAAATTAAATATAAAACCTGAAACTACTAGAAGAATACATCAGAGAAGCCTTCAGAACATTGGTATGGATAAAGAGCTTTTGAATAAAACCCAAAAGGAAGGCAGCAAAACCAAAACTAGACAAATGGGATTATATCAGACTATAAAACTTCCACACAGTAAAGGAAACAATCAACAGAATGAAGAGACAACCCACAGAATAGGAGAAAAATATTTGAAAATATCCAACAAGCGAGTAATAACTAGATTATAAAAGGAACTTAAATGACTGAGTGGCAAAAAAATAAACTTATTAAAAAATAAACCCATGAACTGTATGACATTCTCAAAAGAAGATATACAATGGCCAATAAATATAAGAAAAAAGTCTGCTCAATATTGCTAATCATTAGGGAAATGCAAACTGAAACCACAATAAGATATCATCTCAACCCAGTTGCAATGACTATTATCAAAAAGGCAAAAAATAACAAATTGCTGGTAAGGATGTAGAGAAAGGAGAACACTTTTACACTGTTGGTGGGAATGCAAATGAGTACAGCCATTATGGAAAACAGTTTGGAAGTTCTAAAAGCTAAGTAGAACTGCTGCGTGATCCAGTCATCCCACTACTAGTCATATAACCAAAGGAAGGAAAATCATTATGTCAGAAAGATACCTATACTGATTTTTTTTTTAGCGACACTATTCACAAAAGCCAAGATATGGAATCAACCTAAGTGTTCATCAAAAAATACAGAAAAAGTGGGAATAGCTTTTAGCGTAATGGCTACGTTGCCAGACTCCCATGTAGTCAACCATGGTTCGAGTGCCGGACCTGGTGGCTTAAACTCACACTAGGCACGTGTGCGTGCATGCCCAAGATCCCAAGAGGAGAAAGGATTGCAATGTGGCCATCCCCCAGGGGGGGCGATTTCTTGCTTTCTATCTCTCTGTCTTTCTGGTGAGCGTACATGCCCTATAGCAAAAACCTCTCCAAAAAAAAAAAAGAAAAGAAAAAGAAAAAGGGAAAAGGGACCAGCAGTTGGTGTAATGGCTATGTTGCTGGACTCCCATATAGTCAACCATGGTTCAAGTCCCAGACCTGGTGGCTTAAACTCATGCTGGGCATGTGTGCCTGCGTGCCCAAGATCCTGAGAGGAGAATGGAGGAGAACGAATTGTGGCGTGGCCATCCCCCCTGGGGGTGATTTCTCGCTTTCTGTCTCTCTCTGTCTTTCTGGCAAGCACACACGCCCTATAGAAAAAACCTTTCTTAAAAAAAAAAAAGTTTAGAAAAAAAAAGAAAATGTAGTCTTTATATGTATTTCACATGCACAGACACACACATTCACACACAATGGAATCCTATTAGGCCATTAAAAAATTATATCCTGAGGACCAGCAGATGGCGTAATGGTTACATCACTGGACTCCCACATGACTGATCAAAGATTGAGTCCTGGATCCAGTGGCTTGAAACTCACTATGGGCATGTGTGCTCAAAATCCCAGAAGGAGAATGGAGGAGAAGGGATTGTGGTGTGGCCATCCCCCTGGGAGTAATTTCATGCTTTCTATCTCTCTCTCTCTCTCTCTTTCTCTTTCTCTATCTCTCTATCTCTCTGGCAAGTGTGCAACCCCATAGCAAAAATCTCTTAACAAAAATTATATCTTGCTACTTGAAGTAAAATGGATGAGCCTGGCAGACATCACATTAAGTGAAATAAGCCAGGCACAGAAAGAAAAATACCATATGTTCTCACTCATATGTTAAAAAGTAAAAAAAAAAAAAAAAAAAAAAAAAAAAAAAATGACCTTAAAGAAGAAAAGAGTTAAAGAATGACTACAAGAGGTTGGTAAGGATGGTGGGAGGAGGGAATAGAGTGATGTCAATTAATGGAAACAAAATTACAGATTGATGAACAATTTCTATTGTCATAAAATACAGTAGGGTGAATAGTATTAGCATATATTTACTATATATCACAGAGTAACTAAAAAAGAGTGTTTAGTGACAAGCAGATTGCATAATGGTTACATCACTTTACTCCCATGTAGTTGACCATGGTTCACATCCCAGATCCAGCAGTTTAAAACTCACACTGAGAACATGTGTGTATATGCCCAAAATCCAGAGAGAAGAATGAAGGAGAAGGAACTGCAGTGTGGTCATTCCTCTGGGAGGTGATTTCTCACTTTCTGTCTATCTTTCTTTGTCTCTCTGGCAAGAACCTGCATGCTGTAGTAGAAAATCTCTCTCAAATAAATAAATAAATAAATAAATAAATAAGATTTTGTATGTTTCATCACAAAAAAATGACAAATTGTCAAGACAGTGGTGGACTAATTAGCTTAATCAATACACATTGTATTCTTATACTAAAAACACATTATAGCCCACAAGAATGTTTAATTATTATAAGTCAATAAAAGAACTCCAATACTAAATAGTGTATGACAAATGTAAATTAAAATATGGAAGAAAATAAAATGTAAAATAAAAGTTTCTTCATAAAACAAATCTCTGGAAGTATCTTAGAAATGGCTTTCTTGGGACCAGCAGTTGGCATAATGGCTATGTTGCTGAACTCCCATGTAGTCAACCATGGTTTGAATCCTGGACCTGGTGGCTTAAACTCACACAGGCCACATGTGCATGTGTGCCCAAGATCCCGAGAGGAGAATGGAGGAGAAGGATTGCGGCATGGCCATCCCACCTGGGGGGTGATTTCTCACTTTCTGTCTCTCTGTTTCTCTCTTTCTGGTGAGCGTACATGCCATATAGCAAAAATCTCTTCCCCCCCCAAAAAAAAAAAAAAAAAAAAAAAAAAAAAAAAAAAAAACTGGCTTTCTCTGCAACTCAATAACAATAAAAAAAAAATGGCAAAAGAACTTGAATAGACACTTCTCCAAAAAAGACATATATATGGCCAATAAGCACATGGAAAGATGCTTAACATCACTCATCATTAGAGATATTCAGATCAAAACTATAATGAGATATCCCCTCACATCTATTAGGGTGACTACTATTAAAAAGAAAATAAAAAGATAATAACAAGAGGTGGCAAGGATATGAAGAAATTGAAATCCTCGTATTCTACTGGAAGGTTCGTAAATTGGTGCAGCTGCTGTGGAAAACAGTATAGCAGTTCTCAAAAAAATAAATAAATAAAAATAGAACTAACATATGGTCCAGCAATTCATTTTTTTGTGTACGTTCTCCAAATAATTGCAAACAGGGTCTTGAAAAGATAATTTATACACCCATGCTCATAGCAGCATTATTTGTAATAACTAAAATGTAGAAGCAACCCATGAGTCCATCAACAAAAGAATGGGTAAACGAAAAGTGGTATATAAAATACACACAATGCAATATTATTCAATGTTCTTTTAAAAAGGAAATTTTGAGGCTATAATATGGGTGAACTCTGAGAACATTAAGCTAAATGAAACAAGTCAGTAAAGTAAGAACACATATGGTATGATTCCAGTTATGAAAGATACCTAGAGTAGGCAAAGTTGTAGAGACAGAAAGAACAGTAGTTGTTACGGGTTGGAGAAAGAGAAAAGTGAATTATTTAATGGGTATAGAGTTTCAGTTTTGCCAGATGATGGGTTCTGGAGAAAGATGGTTATGAGAGTTGGACCACAATATGAATGTACTTAATACCATTAAGCTGTACACTTAAAATAACTGAGATGGGGGGGGGCTGGCAGGTGGTGTGGTGGTTAAGGGTGCTGGACTCCCACATGGCCAAACACAGTTCAGATCCCAGATGTGGTGGTTTGCTTTCTCTCTTTCTCTCTCTCTCTTTTTCTGGTAAAGTAAAATAAAATAAAAATAAATAAATACAGTTAAATAATTCTTAAGAAAATGACTGAGATGGCAAATTTTATGTTGTATATATTTTAGAACAATTAAAATTTAAAAGTCTCATGCAGTGTGGCTTTGGAGATAGCAGCTACCTTTATGATTTGAAAAACACTGAGATTATTGTTACAATTTAATGAATATTGATGATACCTCTCATGTAACCCTTATTACAACATTGAAGGACAGGACTCATTGTTTATTTGTTTCAGATGAGGAAACTGAGGTTCCAAAAGGGTAAATGTCTTTTTTTATCACCACAGAGGTACTAAATGGTGACAGGTTAATCCAGAGTGTGTGACTCTCAAATTCATACATCTGACAACTGGGCTGACTGATGTAGTTTCCATTCATTCTGTCTCCTAACAAATCCATTATTATCCCCGCTTTCACTTTTTTCCCCCTTAGGTTTCTGCTATAGGACGCGTGCACTCGTCAAAGAGACAGGAGAGACAGAACGCAAGAAATCACACCCCCCCCCCCACAGGGGGATGGCCATGCCACAATCCCTTCTCCATGCTCCTCTCAGGATTTTGAGCACACACGCACACACATCCATTATGAATTTTAAGCTACCAGGTCCATTACTCAAACCACGATAGACTACATGAGTGTCCGGTTATGCAACCATTATGCCATCTGCTAGCCCCTCCTTTTTACTTTTTTAACAGATGAGGAAACTGAGGCTCAGTGAATCACATGGATGACAACTCTAGAAGAAGGCAGAGACAGGATACAAATTCAGGTTTGCCTGGCTGTAAAAATCTCATCCTTCATCCATTACATACCATGCAATTGATTTTATTTATTTTGAAACCAAATCTTTATCTTGCTTATTGACTCCCATCCTGATGGAGGCATTTTCCCATCTGATGGTACAGGAGATAACATTGAATAAACTCTTAATATGTGGCAGGCACTGTTCTAAATAGTTTACATGGATTAACTATCTTAATCCCCACAACAGCCTCAGAAGGTGGATTCCATTATTATCCCCATTTTAGAGATGGAGAATCTGATGCATAGAGAGATTAAGTGAACTTGCCCATGGTCACAAAGCTTGTGGTTGGCAAGGCAAGGATGCGAAGCCAGGCATGAGGGCTCCGGGGAGGCCATGGTCTGTAAGCACTCAGCTACACTATGTAATCAGAATTCACCCTGAGGACTTGGTGGGAAATCTATGCCAAGAAATTTCAAATAAATAAAATATTTAGGGATGGAATGGGGTGATATTTAAGAAGACATTGTCTTTTAGAGACAGAAAAGCCTATCTGCTGTTTATTTGGTTGGATTTGTTCTCAGACATTTCAGCTGAACTTTGTATTTCTTTTTTTTTTTTTTTTTTTTTTTTTTTGAGAGGTTTTTCGCTATAGGGCGCATGCGCTCGCCAGACAGAAACATAGAGACAAAAAGCGAGAAATCACCCCCCCCCAGGGGGGATGGTCACGCTGCAATCTCCTCCATTCTCCTCTCGGGATCTTGGGCACGCACGCACACGCACCCGGCGTGAGTTTTAAGCCACCGGGTCTGGGACGCGAACTGCGGTCGACTACGTGGGAGTCCAGCGACATAGCCATTACGCTAACTGCTGGTTCCCCAACTTTGTATTTCTTTTAAAAGTAGTTGAATCCTCAGGCTGCTGAGTTCAATGGCTCTGGAAGCCATTTGAGCTATTCATGCTCAAAGTTGGGCAATGATAAAAGTTGCTACTCTACATGGCCTGGCAATGTATTTCAGGGTGGTTTTGAGGTTTTCTTTAGAGCTTAACAAATTCTGATTTAAGATAAAAATTTGCCTGTGCTGCTGGCACCATGAAGATAACGGAGGTACAGATAGGACATTCCTTAAAGAGGTAAATGGAGGCACAATGGAAGTTTTTAAAGAGAGTTTATTTGAGCAGTGATTCATAAATTGGGCACCTCTAAACTGGAGGTGGTTCAGAAACTCCACCAAGAGAATGCAAGGGAGAAACTTTTACAGGTTAAACAGAAGTAAAGCAAATATTTGATCTGTTATATCACACTGCTGTCTTACTTGGTTTATCATTATAGGCTTTTTGCCTGCTTCTGATTGGCTGAACTTAAGTTCTATTTTTCTTTAATGTAGGCGTTTAAAAGAAATAGCTCAAGTTTTGCTTATGTTTGCAAGTCAAGCAACGTTAAGATAATTTATGAAGCTTACCTGACTCTGCTCAGAAGTTCTTCAGGCCTGGTCTGTATTTTAATTTAACTTGCTACATGGGGCCAGGACCTAGACGCTACTTTCAAGAGTAAAGATAAGAAACATCAGAGAAGGAGGTAGTTAGAACACTACAAAAGGTGTGTGCTGCTGAGCCAGCTCTCTCCTGGGGTGTTCTCACTTGGCATTTGCAGAGGGGCCACGCCCCCCTTATCCATCAAGCTCAGTGCATACTCATCAGTTTGATGTATTCAGTTCTCTACAGCAATTCTTATTCATGCTGGAGTTGGGCAACAATTGCTCTAGATTAAAGAAATGAACCAAAAAATTCTGCAGATGTCCGAGTGTTCGAACAGTTTGCATTTAGGGAAACCATTGAATCCCTGGCTGGGAAAGGTTGAATGAATATTTCTGGTGTTCTTGTTTGCCTAAAGAGTTCAGTGTTGCTTCACTTCATTTTAATAGTCACTACAGGGCCAGCTCTGTGCCCTGGTGGTCAAGGCAGCTGGTGCCCACATGACTAATCCCACAATTTAAGTCCCAGATCTGGTAGCTTGAAAAACAAGCCAGGTGCGTGTGTATGCAGCATGCACAAAATCCCAACAGGATGGAGAAATGAAGGAGAAAGGATCATAGCGTGACCATTCCTTGTATGGGGTGCTTTCTCCCTCTCTCTGTCTTTTTTCTAGCAAATGCACAGAGTCTCCAGAAAAAAACATACAAACAAACAAAAAAGTTCAGTATATATAGCCTTAATATATGTGAATGGATTTATTTGTGGCATGAGTTGATCACATGTGAGTGTGATATGTGTGTGGTGGGGAGAAGGGTGTGGGCTTAGCCTGTGAAGTCAGCTGAATAAATTAAGTGTTCTAATCCCACTATGTTTAGATAAAACTACTGAGGGCTTCCCTCAAGGGGTACAGTGAAGGTCAAACAAATACAGTTTAGTAAACAAAAATTAACTTACAAGCAGCTTGAGTTCCCTATTTGCCTTTCTCAGAGTGAAGGACTACCTGATACACGATGTCCTAGCACAGTGGCAAGTGTAGGTAGTTGACCCAGAATGCCAGGGTGTAAATTTCAGCTGTGTCACTTACTAGTTGGGTCACGTTGAACAAGATACTGAACGTGCATAAAATAAGGACTATTTTAGGATAAACCTACGTCACAGGATTGGTGGAAAGGTTAAAATGAAGGAAAATAGAAGAACTATGCTTAGCATAGTACTTGGGACACGATAAACTGTAAAACAATTTTAACTGAAGAAATTGAAAATCTTTTTCTCTCTTTTTCTATGAGCTGCCCAACATTCTCCTCAACCTTACCCAAAGTTCTCCCTCTAGTCCTTGGATTTTCTGCTTATTGCTTCTGCATCTTCAAAAGCCAGAAGGATCATTGTAAAGGGAAAAAGTACCAGGGAGAAACCCAATGACTAAAACCAGAACTCCATAATTGAGTGGGAAGACATCTAGGAAAATTGATATGTTCTTTTCATATATGCATAAGGCATTGTTATCATGTCATTGTCTTTACCACCATTGGAAGCAATAACCTCTAAATAATGACTAAGAATAGGAGCTTAGGAATCAAAGCCCTCTGGGTTTGAATCCTTCTTTGCCTAGACCAAAGCTGACAGAACCTCAGTTTCATTTGCTATGAAGTGCCTGTTGATGATCTCCTTGGGTTACTATGAGTCTTATAGCTGCTCATACTATAATGTGGGCCACTGCATGGTAAGTGCTCAGTAATGAGGACCCATTTTTATTAGTTTTTCCAGTCCTACAAAAAGAGGAGGCAAGATTAAAGGAGAATGTCACGGTGGAGACTATGACACCCCTATCTCAGACTAATATAAAAGGTGCGTACAGTTTTTTCCTAAGACTGAAGCCACTAAGACTTTAATCTTTTGCCTACTGGCCCTTGACCCAGAGTCAAGAAATTTTGTCTTCTTGCAAAAAGGCCACCTTTTTGAGAAGTTGCTTAAAACAAGAAGGGGGGGGGGGGAAGCCTACTTTACTGGGTTGCCACATTCTGAGCATAAGAAAAGTGGCTTGGAGGGCTCCATGAGCAAAGGACAAGAAATGAAGTGGGGCCTCAAAAGTTTAGTAGAGGGAGGTGCGGGTCCCCAGACCTCTAGCAGCAGGCTGCCTTCCAAGTCTAATTGCAGCACATTCCTGAGCTATGTCGTCACTAAGCCATGATGCAAACGCCTCGGTGTTGTGGGTGGAGAGGAGTTAGACGATCAATGAAAGACACGAAAACATATGCTGACCCCTTCAAAACTATGACCATATCCCAAGTGGAGCCAAACTAGATGAAATCAAGGTCTCTGTCCAGCATTTGAGAGCCAGTGAAAATAGGAACTCAGTGTTTCTCTAAATACACAGAGTATATTACCTTAGTCATAAAATTGGGGACTTTCAAATCTAATTTGTTCAGCCCTAGCGCTGTTGAAGGCTGGGCAGGGTTCCAAAGGAAATCACCTCCACGCAAACAGAGATTAGCAGCTCTCCACTGGAGACATATGGGAATGATTCCCCGTAATCTCCAGTAATTGTGGCTGCATTACATTCAAATCCTGTTTTCAATTTTCTTAAACTTCTAGACTGATTGTGTTATTAAATCATGCTGGCTGATGTGTTTAATAAGGACCTATTAAATGTTTATAAAATTAGGGAAATAAATATGGGCTTTTAGTCGGATTGCCCAATGGATCTGGTAAACTATTGTTAAAATAACAGCCCTGCTGTTAAAACTGCTTTTCTTGACTACATAGGCTGGTACTCACTTTAAAACACTATACCAACATTCACGCAGAGTTGTTTATTCCAACACACCATTCACTAAAGAATCTGACTCTCCTTTACTCCATAAAGAAAGAAATACATTCAAAGACTAAATGTAAGATGAAGTATCTTGGATGACAAAAAAAATGCCACCCCTGTTTCCAACGAAGTAGTAATTTCTGGAGAAGACCCAGAGGACCGGCTTTGTTATTGTTAGTACTGAAGCCTTCATCTGGCTTAATTTCAAATTGGAAATTGCCCTCAAGTTCTCCAAGGCCTTTGATAGGAAGGTATGATTGGTCTTTAGAGAGAGAAGGAAAACTTGGCTACAATTTATACATCAGAGAGAGAATGAATATAATCCATTCTTCAAACAAAGGGGCTTACTTAGGAAGCACGTGTGTAAGTACTCACTTACGTAAGATGCACATACTTATCTGTTGGGTCTTGGTGGCGATAGGTGGTTTGGGAAGTACAGAGGTTCTCTGTAGTATGGCTTTGATTAATTCAGTAGCCCTTGCCTCACTGGCTTATGAAAGTCACGAGAAATATCTGTGCCATCCTAAAACAGAAGATTTATAGTGCCCAGAGGAAAGACTGACTATTTAGGGAGTTTCTATCGAGCTTCATATTCCGGAGCCACCTGACTTGGGAAAGTTTATTTCCCCCCCAATGAATCTCTTTTTTCTTATCTCTAAAATGGAGATATTACTATCCACCTCTAGGGGTCATTGCAAAGACCACAAAGGACCATGATGTGTGTTAGTCATGGTGGCTGGCACCTGATAAGGGCTGCAAACCAGTTACTAAAAAATGAGAAGTGAAGAAGTACAGGTCACGGTCCAAATCAGTGATCTCTTTTGAAGTGCCAAAAATAATTATGAAACTATGTTAATAATATATAGTAATACAAAATTAGCTGTCAGAGCCTCCTCCTAAGTGTGGCATTAAATGCAGTATCACGTGATTCTTGCCCAAACCAATTCCCCATCACAGACACAAAACCATAACTTCAGTCCTCCCTGCCAAAACACTCTTGGCCACCTGGCTTTAAACCACAGTTTCCTACACCCTCGACCACAGCTCAAGTAATTCTGTTATCTTCAGGGCAAATGCAAACCCCTTTTTCTTGGATGAAGTAACCTTTGAGTTTCCCCCAAGGAAGGGGAGGGCAATTAAACAATCTTTCTGGCACTTAAAAAAAAAAAAAAAAAAAAAAAAAAGGCTACAAACCACATCATTATCTTGGTATAAACACACCCCCTTAAAATATTTCTAACAGTATGCACTGGCTCCCCCCAGTTGCCTACTGCCCCACCCCCATTACAGAATATTGTAAAGTCATGGGGGTGCTGGCCTGGTTCACATTAGGGGCTCTGAAAGGTTGAAGGAGAATTGGATATAAGGTTAATATTTGGCAGAACCTTGTAAATGACCTGATTGTTATTTTATATTGGCTACAGTCTCCAAATCACTGCCACTTGTCAGAAAGACCCCAGGTCTGGTCAGGTAGTTATACACAGCAGTGTCACAAGCCTGCTCTGTGGAAGGACACACTTACTCTGTGTGTGTACGTATGTGTGTTTCTGTGAGTATATGCACAGCCTAGCTTGTTCCCAGCCAAAATATAGCAGAAACCTAGCACAGCAATTATTTTTACAGATTTTTTTTTGGCCTGCCCTCAGGGGACCTTCTTCCAGTTTAATTGTCTGGGGGGATTGTTTCCTTGTGGGATTTTATTTCAAAACAATCCTGTTAAAATTTCTTTCTGAGGGAGAAGAAAAGAAAGGATGGAATTTTTTTTTAAATCTTCTTAAACACACAAACCAACAATCACATAAAAATTCAGCAAACTGTGTGTCTTGATATTAATAGAGGTGTTTTGTGATGCATAGATTTTTAAATTATTTGTCTAAAGATATGTTTAGAATTGATTATATTAAAGGTGTATAAATCTTGGGTTCCCTTCCCCCACTCCTGTACCTTGGAAATGAATTCAAGCAAACCAACTGAATTTTAAGTTAAGACAAACAGGGGGAGAGATCATTTGTCTCCAGTTATACATGAAATAGCTTATAATAGCGGATGCTGAGTTCATGAAGTATATGTTCGACCCCCTTTGATATAAATTCCATCATCAGCTCACAAAGAAATTGTATTTATGCATAAGACAGTACTCTCTAACATGAACTCTTATAAATTATAAGAACAGAAAATCCAAATTTATAAGATGCCATTTCTGGATTTATTTTTAATGCTCTCTCCTGCATATTACCAAACAAATGCCACATTAGCAGAGCATGAAAGGCTTTTTACTGGCATAAGCAATGGCCATGAAATTCACAGCACAGGCTGGGTCAGGGTTTAGGTGCAAATGAAGAAGAAAAGAAAAAAAAGAATGTGTGCGAGATCCAATGCTTGAGGGTATTTGGGAGGTCCAAAGGCTTCTTTCTGTTGATGATTATTTGGATTTCCTAAAAAGTACTAGAAGTTTGTGTTTCTCCATCCAAATGCCACACCATAGAATAGGACTCAGTTCTCTTCTCTTTCACTAATTTTTTCAAGAATACATATATTCATGCATTCATTTTTCCATCAACTATGAATCAATCGCTTGATATGTCAACTATTTAGCAAACTACTCTATAACCAAGGAAACTAGTAAGGAGGATAATGCAGGGTAGTAGTTAGAACCCAAGCTGTGGAGTCAGTCTGCCTGTTACAGATAAAGAAATAATAATATTACGATTATTCATCGACTGCTTCCTGGGTGCATTGCACCATCCTAGGCTTTTACATGTGTTAACCCATTCAAACTTCTCACAGACCTGTTGGGTTAAGGTAGTATTACTTATGTTAATTGTGAGAAAAACTGAGGTTAAAGATAAGTTCTAGTAACTAGTAAAAAAGAGAAAGAACATTTTTAAACCTGTGACTTCAAGGCCAGCAGATTTAATCACTATGTTGAAAAGAGTGAGTGTTCCTAAACCAATCGATCAATCATCAGTCTCCCAGCTCTTTCCTTCTCTGACTGTGTGTCCTTGGGCAAGTTGGTTAATGACTCACTGCTTTAGCATTCTCATCTAGAAAACAAGAATAATAAGAGTAACCACTTCAGATCATAATGATAAAGATGGAAGAAAACATTATACACAGGCACCACATAGAACGGCGCCTGGTACAGACGTGTGTTCAGTGTTTGTTCTTCTGATTTATTTATTGTTATCCTTATTCTCTCTCTCATTATATCCCATGGATGCATTAAGACATCAGGGTTTAATTCTCTCACAGAGCCTTGGTTCAGGAAGGACCAGGTTAGTCAAATGGTTTTTAACTAGCAGAGATACCAAGAAGGTCAACCATTAATAGTCCAAGCCAAACCACCAGAACAATCTAGTAAAAAAATGCCTCCATCACTTTGTAGTTTAAGGTAATTTTGGAAATTGGGGGGGGACAGAATTTAGTGGCCCTCTCTCAGGCTTCAGTCTACAACTGAAGTCCCTACACATAGTTCAACTCCTCACCTCAACCCCATCCCCCATTATTTATTTTATTTTATTTTTTATTCTTTTGCATGAGTGAGAGAGACAGAGGGAGAGAGAAACAACATCCCCAACAGGGTCTTAACACTGTGATCCTCTCCCAGACCCAGCCATCCCAGATCCCAGGAGTATTTACTCCTGGTCCAAAGAGATCTTCAAAGAAGTAGAACCGGTAGGAAATTCTTTGGTGGTAACTTCCTGTAGGAAGCCCAGCACACTCAGGGAGGTGCCCGACGCAAACCCAGAACCTGCTCATGGGGGTCTATTTCATAAAGTGCCACATTTTACTGCCATATCACTGGCCCTTCTCTTCTCTCTTTAGAAAAAATTTAAGTCAGTTCCTCTGAGGTCTTCAGACTTTGGAGGATTTTTTCTTCTTAAAACAACCTACATGCCATAAAGACAGTGTGTCAAAAATATCAAAATATATAAAAGCACTCAAATGGTAATGATGCCACAATAGCTCATTCTACCCAAATTGTGGGCATCAATCCCCTCTTTAATCTCTGTTTTCAGAGATCAGTTATTATTTATTTCTATTTTAAGTTTGTTCTTGTTCGTGAGCAACAGAAACCAAATTGAGCTTATGTAGGGGGAAAAAAATGTCAAAATGATGTAAGGTAAAACTCCAATGAGAATCAAGCTCAGAAACTATTAGCCTGGGGACCAGCAGATGGCGTAATGGCTACGTTGCTGGACCCCCATGTAGTCAGTAGTTCACGGTTCAAGTCCCGGACCCAGTGGCTTAAACTCATGCCGGCCATGTGTGCCCAAGATCCCAAGAGGAGAATGGAGGAGAAGGGATTGCGGCATGGCCATCTCCCCTTGGGAGGGGGGGATTTCTCACTTTCTGTCTCTCATCTCTCTCTGTCTTTCTGGCAAGCAGATAGCAAAAACCTCTTAAAAAAAAAGGGAGAAGAAGAAGAAAGAAAGTATTAGCCTGTAAGAAAACCCCCAACCTGCCACAAAATGGCACTTCCTTTGGTACTGAGGCTCTTGATGTTGGAACTTGTTCATCTCTGGACCAGGTTTTCAGAGATTTCATCATTTCTCCTCTTTCCTAGAAACCACATCTTGCTGTGCCCACTATTAGCACCAAAGAACTTCCTACAGGTTCTGCTTCTTTGAAGGTCTATCTTTGGACCAGAAGTCGATACTCCTGATTGGTCATGCCCAGATCCTTGTCTTCGCTATAAGTGAAGTCTTTAAAGTAGGTTCTGACAGTTTCAGATTCTGTGGAAGCAAGTTGTATAGTCAGTTAAGAAAGAAAGGAAAGGAAAAAAGAGAAAATTCTGTCCTCTCCTCTTGTCCTTATAAGGACATCAAATCCTATCATGGGGACGCCACCCTCACAATCTCATCTAAAATGTACCACCTCCCAAAAGCCCCACTTTGAAATGCCATCATACTGAGTTAAATGCCATCATGCTGAGTGACTATTTTTTTTTGGGGGGGGGGGGGCAACCAAAACATGTAGTCTGTAACAGAGGTAGACTCTGCTTATCAATAAAACTCATAAAATGGTGGCTTCCAAAAGAATAGAAAAAGGGTTTAGCTTCTATTAGCCAAAATTACAACAAAAATACATCACATCTTTCCAATTAGACCATGATTCTCTAAGAATAAGAATCCTCTGTCTGTCTCCACTCAGGACATGTCTGATGTATGGAGACATTTTTGGCTGTGACAACTGGGAGATGTGTTACTAGCCATGAGAGGTCAGGGATACTGCTGACCATCCTGCAACACACCGGACAGCCCACTGCAGCAAAGCATTAAGTGGCCAAAAATGTTATTAATGTCAAACTGGAGAGACTTGAGCTGGACTGAAAGTTCCATGTGAAGAGGAACCCTCTCTGGTTTTTCTCACTTATATGCCCTGGCAACAATTAAAGGAAAGTCTGAATGCATTGAGTAGATTGAAAAAAAAGTAGTGAATTAATAAATGTCTTTGACCATCCACTAGTGTTTATGGTAAAGGGGCCATCAGTTGTTAGTTCTTCTTGCGTCTGACTTCTTCCTGGTCTCCAGAGCTTCTAACACATGGCTATCCTTGAAGCCGAAACCTAACATATATATTTGTCAAATCAATCTATTTAGGGTAAAACCCAGAGTCGAAGTAGTGCCTACAAAGCCCTGTAAGATCTGGCCTTCTGTTAACTGGCCTCCCATGATCTCTTCAGCCTCCTCTCTTGCTGCTTTCCTCCTTGGTCAGCCTGCTCCAGACAGACCAGCTTCCTTCTTATTCCACCTACATGTCACCCATGCTCCTGTTCCCACTGCCTGGAACTGTCTCTTTCTACTCGCTTCCCAGACAGCCACAGACTGACATTCCTGCAAGTCTTTGCTAAGACCTCTTTTCAATGACATGAAGTGTCATTGAAAAGGGACATCTGCTACCCACCCAACATTCCTGATGTCTTCATGCTGTTCTTCTATTCTCCACAGCACTGATAACCTTCTAACACACTGCAGAATTTACTAACTTCTTGTGCTTATTATTTATTATCTGTCTTCCCCCACCAAAGTAGCAGTTTTAAATTTAGTTTTCCATGCTATATACCAAGTTTCTAGAATGCTGTCTGACACATAGTAGATAATCAATACATGCTTGTTGAATGAATAAGCAATGGACTCAACCCCAAGACATGTGACAGATGGAAAATATAAATATTATTGCAATAAGATTTTGAAGATCATAGGATGGCAGACTCATCATGGTGTCACAGATACAGGAGGCATCTGGGTACATGGTAGTTTGGGGCTGACTCTGGAAAGAAAGCACTGACCTCCCCTGTGCATCTTCCTGAAGCTTCCTGTGTGCCAGATGGGGACCCAGGTTCAGAAATAGCCTCTATTTCTCACAAGTATATGAAGGAAATATTAGTTTCCAAATTTTGTAAGGAAACTGGGGCTCAGGGAGATTAAGGAGCTTTCCCCAGAGCAACAGAGCTAGAAGGTAATGGACCTCAGAGAGTGAGCTGGCTTTCTTATTCCAAAGCTCATGACCCTGAACCCAGTTTGGAAGGGCTGTGAGCCTGCCCTAATGGAGGGGTCCCCACAGTCCTAGATCTCTGGAGCCTGCTCCAAGTGGCTGAGCAGAGGTAAAGAATTTCCAGGTAATAGGCTAAGAAGGAAGCAAAGTCATAATATCACCAAATAGGAGACCTTTCCAAACCATGATTTAATTTTCTGGCTTCTTAATCTTATAATAATGTGGGTTGATCCTGTAGCTTAGTGATTAAGGGAACCAGATCCCACATGGTCGACAGCAGTTTTAATCTTGGCCCTGGTAGCTTGAAAAGTATTTCAGGAGCATGTGCATACATGCTCAAAAATCTTCAAAGGATGGAAGGATGGAAAAGAGATTGTGGTGTGACCATGTCTCACTGAAGAATGCATTTTCTCCCTCCTGCACCATCTCTCTGTCTCCTCCTGGTGAGAACATACTCTGTGACAATTGAAAAAAAAATCATAGAGCCAGCAGGTGGCATGGTTGCTGGGCACTGAATCCCACATGGCTGACTCCATGGTTTGAGTCGTGGCCCAGCAGCCTGAGAGACACACTCAGTGTGTGTACAGGCATGCCTAGGTCCTGAGTGGAGAGTGGAGGAGAGGAGATAGTGGTGTGGCCATCCCCTCCCTTAAGGGCGGTTTCTCACTTTCCCTCTCTGTCTCTCTCTCTGGCGAGTATATGCACCCTGTGGAAAACAATACAAACAAACAAAAACCATACGATAATGTATTGCACATAAGTAACAATTTCACATTAACCAGCTGATTAGCATCTTGTGAAAACCCAATGCATTATTTAGACTAGAAAATGGATCCCTATTTTACAAATGAGAAAACAGAGACATAGAATAAAGTATTGACTTGTATTTATATAGCGAGGAGTGGACTTTGGTGTTCTTTCCACTGTTTTATTCTGCTGCTCAGTTTAAAGCAGAAAAAGGATGATACTCATAAATAAATAATACATATAGGTATCTATATATTCATGTATACATGCATGCATTTATATACAGAAGTGCATGCCTATACCTATACATATATATATATATATATATATATATATATATATGCATATATGCATACATATATGTGTCTTATACATATGACTGTATACATGTAGGGTGGGATTGGGGTGGGGCTGACTTCAAAAGTACCTCCTATTGAATGTCCCAGCCATTAGATTCCCTGCATGCTCCAGACACATTTAGAATTCAAGTAGAGATTGAATTGTAGCATTGTGCTGAGAAACAACCCGAATGAGAGTCAGGACATCTGTTCTCCAACTTGATCTTTCCACTTTTCTCACTTGCCAAAAGAGGGGTGTGGTCACATGATTCCAAGGTCGAATGCTTCTCTGATCCTACTCTGAGCCCTGGGTTTTTGCACAAACTGTTCTTTCTCTACACCCATTTGTTCTCTCCCTTTCAGCAGGTAATTCCACACATCCTATCTTAAACCTCACTTCCTCAAGAGGGTTAGAGCCCTCCACTTTCCTCTATGGCATCTACACAGTGGTTTGAGAACTTCGTTTTATTTGTATACTGCTTAATCAAAGTCTGTCTCCCCTGCTGGGTTGTAACGTCACAGAAATAGGAGCCTCATGACTTTTCCTTTCTGCTCTATGGCCATGACCAAGCCCTGAAACATCATTGGCTCCATCATTCTGTGCTGAGTGCATGGGTGTGGGCCAGGACTCAAGCTTGTCTCTTTCCACTAATGGAAATTTGTGTGAGAAGTAACACCTTCTAAAGATCACTAAACCAGCAACTTCTCTCTGTCTTTCCATAGTCACATTTTAAGGTTAATCCTATCTAGAGTATTTTTGCTGTTGACTACCTTTCGTTTGTTTAAGCATTATTTATTTAATTTTATTATTATTTTTCAAATGTGCTATGGAGCAAGTGCGATCATCAGAGAGAAAGACACACACACACACACACACGCACACACGCACACACGCACATACACAGAAAGGGTGTGGGGGGGGGTGGTGAGAAAGCAAGCCTCCAGGTCCAGGAATTGAACTACAGTCGGCCATGTGGGAGTCCAGTGCCTCATCCACCATGCCACCTTCTGGCCATCGACTACCTTTCAATGCTTGTATAGAAGACTAAAAGGAAAACATATCCATAAGCTTTCTGTGACTTAAATCTCAAGACTACTAGGATTTCAAAATTCCACCAAAGCCTTGCTTTTCTTCTATATCTGTGTGTGTTTGTGTGTGTATATGTGTGTGTGTGTGTGTGTGTGGCCAAAAGCTTTGGGACGAGTTTTTTTTTTTTTTTTTTTTTTTTGAGAGGTTTTTGCTATAGGGCGCGTGCGCTCACCAGACAGACAGAGAGAGACAGAGAGATAGAAAGCAAGAAATCACCCCCCAGGTGGGATGGCCACGCCGCAATCCCTTCTCCTCCATTCTCCTCTCGGGATCTTGGGCATGCACGCACACGCACCCGGCGTGAGTTTAAGCCACGGGTCCGGGACTCAAACCGCGGTCGACTACGTGGGAGTCCAGCGACATAGCCATTACGCCAACTGCTGGTCCCAGCTTTGGGACGATCTTAAAAATTAAAAATGTTTATCCAAATAAAGTGAGTATAACTGAACATTATAATGTTTCTGGGGTGTGTCTATTTACAAAGCCACTTTAGCTAAGCACACAGGAAACTTCATCCCATGACCTGATGACATCACTCTGTTTTAATTCAGTGTTCTACCCAGCTCGGTCACTTTCTTCATCAGACTTAATGCCAAATGACTTTTGATCCATTTCAAAAGTTAAATCCACAGAGGAAGGATGAAGACTGACAGCAATCAAAGCTACTCAAAATTCATGGGACTCGAATGTTTCGGTAATGGCAGTCTCACTGGAATAATGAGAGACTTCTGGGATGACCACTTTGAACACAGAAGGGTTTATGTGGTTTGTTTTTCTAAGACAGGCAAATTTGCTTTCTATATCAATATTTACTTTCAGAACTCAAAATTTCTTGAATTTAGATTTTTAAGATAAAAACAGTTTTTATGATCCAGCAAGGTGGTATGGAGGTTGGGGTGCTGGATCCCACATGGTCTATTGCATGCTTCAAGTCCTGGACTTAGCTGCTTAGGGCTCAAACCAGGCATGCGTGTGTACGCTCAAAATTTTGAAGAGACTGGAGGAGAAGGGATTACAGTGTGGTCACTTCCCCTGGGTGTGATATTATCTTCCTTTCCTCTCCCTCTCTCTACTTGTGTCTGTTTCTGGTGAGTGCACACACCATATAGAAAAACTGAAAAAATAAAAACAAGAAAACAGTTTTTTACACAACTGTTTTGTAGTGCTTGGTTTAAACTCTTCTCATTATTTTTTTGGAATGTAGCAGTAAATAGTACTATTTACTGATAGATTCTTTTGGCCCACTAGGCTATAATGTTAGGAGGGTAGAGCTCATGTCTCTCAAATGACTGTTGTGTTCCCAACAATAAGCACAGCTGCCTAAAGGCAATCTAATGTGGTAGCAGTACTTCCTAGTTTGCCCAAGACATTTCTGTTTACTCTGGGTTGTACTGGTGTAATTTTTAGTTTCTTTCTTTCCTCCATGAATGAGAAAGACAGAGAGAGAATGAGAAAGAGAGACGGGTAGACAAACAGATGTTCCCAGCAGGTTCTTTGTTACACCATGATCCACTCCCAGCTTCATCCAGTCCCTGATCATGGACACACACATCCACCTGAGTTGTTCAGGGAGGGCTCCAGACTCAAACCCAGAACCTTCCCCCATGGATCAGCCTTGAAGGGCATTGCATTACTGCTGTGTTACTTTCCAGCTCCCTGGTATACGTTTACTCTTTAAAATGTCCTAGTTCTGGAGATGAATTATATAACAATAAATGGTTTGGCTATATTGTAGGTGAAATAATGGATGAGTTACTAAATAGATGAGTCACACATCTATGACACATCTAAGTTGTGTGAGGGGTGGAAAACAAAAAGCCCTGGTCTATAGCATTTACTGATTTCTGTGGTGTAAACACTGCCCCTGTGGCCAATTTTAAGCCACCAACCTTGTATCAATGAAGTGAGGCTTAGGAAGAGCTGTGTGAGCTGATACAAGTTGGCTCTACCACACTACTGCCCCACAGTTCTCAGTTACACATTCAAGAGGCAATGAAATGAACGTGAGCATATGTTTTGTTGCAGGGGTGAGTGTAAGCAAAGTTTAACTGATATGACATGGATACTGGTCCATCTGAGTGGCTCTAGTCTAATCACTGCAGACGTGAACTGTAAATGATCAATGTAGCTAGGTAGAACATCATGGCCCTGGCCCTACGGGGATCACAGCCACCAGCCTGATCACACCTGCCCTGTGCACTTGCTTATCAAAATGATTGACTTAGTATGTCAAAGGTGGAGCAAGGACAGTAGCAATCTGGCTTGCAGGTCCCCATAGAAATCTTTTAATGCGTCTCTGAATTTTGAATGAGAGTAGCCTACCCATGCCCTGTAGATGGTGTACTCTCTGAAAGCTATGTGTGGATTACAGAGCATCACAGATCCATGCTGGGAACTCCTGCTGGCCTGCTCTACTGGACCACACTCCACAGTTCTACTGATACCTTGATGTGGAATTGAACTGTAGACAACATAAGCTAAAAGTATTCTCTAACTCACTTTGATTTAGGTAGGAAAAAAAAATTAAAGATAACACAAAATATACTGCCAGGCCATCAGGACCACAGTTCTTAGAAGAAGTGGACAAACCTTTAGTGCCATCAGAAACAATGTGTCTGGTAGATGAACACATTAGTTAAAGGAAAACGAGGACAAATCAAAACCCCTCTTGGCATCTTCAAGGGTGGTTGGGTGAAGCTTAGTTGGAACTGCTATGTTGTTGGTGGGATGCATCCCATCTTTCCTGCGGAGAACAAAGATTCAGTGGCAATGTTCCTGAAGGTTGGCAAACTCCTTAGATAATTGATTCCTAGAAGTCAGTGCCTTCATACAATAGTTAAGACATTTCTACTAGATGGGAGGAGGAGATACAAGCATTGCCAGTTTGGAGAAGGTCTAATAGATAACTGGAATTGACAACTACCTACACTATGATTTGAAGACATAGAGAACTCTCACTTCACACACTGGGACAGTCACAGCTGAAAGGGCCTCATCCATGGCTTAGTGTTCTACTATTGCCATCTTAAAATTCTCAGCTTCTGAACGAGGGGCCCTGGACTTTTATTTTTCACTGAGGCCTTTAAACTGGTTTGTGCCTTTTAAAAGGGCTATTAAAAGAGTTAAGGTTATAATTTTTCAAATTGTGTTTCCTAGAGATCCACAATTACCATGGAAGTGTATCATGAGCCACCAAGAGATAAAAAGAAACACACATCACATTGATCAAGAAAGGTCGTAGAGGGACCAGCAGTTAGCGTAATGGCTATGTCGCTGGACTCCCACGTAGTCGACCGCGGTTCGAGTCCCGGACCCGGCGGCTTAAACTCACGCCGGGCGCATGTGCATGCGTGCCCAAGATCCCGAGAGGAGAATGGAGGAGAGGGGATTGCGGCGTGGCCATCCCCCCTGGGGGGTGATTTCCTGCTTTCTATCTCTCTGTCTCTCTCTGTCTGTCTGGTGAGCGCACGCGCCCTATAGCAAAAAAACCTCTCCAAAAAAAAAAAAAAAAAAAAAAAAGAAAGGTCATAGATTCCTTACCCAACAGCAAAGACATGTCTATCTGAACAGATACCCAGTATAACTCATCGAAATGTATGGTTGAGTGGAGACAACCGTGAGGCCCAGGAAAAGTAGAAAAACACATAAAAGGTGAGTAGAATGAGGAGTTGCTTATAAAGCAAGGCCCAAAATATAAAATGGACAGGTAAAGACTAATTTTCCAAATTAGCAAATGCTCCTTTCATTGTTACCCATAATTCCCTGGATTTGCTTTCTTCTCCTTTCTCCTCTTCTGGCTCCCTCTACTCCTTCATATAATTATTCAGTAAAATTTTATGGTAGACAAGGAAAAGTGTAATGAGAGAGAATGATAAAGTATTCTCAGGGTTCAGAAGAACAATTACTGGGGGTAATTATAAAGAGATGTACCTAGCTTTGTTTGGTTGGAGCAGAATTCAAGAGGAGGAGCAGTGGGAGGTAGAGGTTTCATTTTTCCCTCTACTGATTCTTTTTCTAAATATTTCAAATGAACATAGCAGTTTAGAGAAGGGAGCAGATAGCCAAGGAACTAGTGGTCCTTAGCCATTAGAATCATCTTACCTGGTGTTGTGACATAGTACAATTCCTAGTGTGGAGAACATCAGGACAGGTTCATTAAAGTAATGAACATTAAAGTAATAAACAACCTAGACATTTCAGTGATTTAAAATGTTAATAAAGGTTTAGTTTTTACTATCTTTTTTCTTTCATTTATTTATTTTATTCAAAGTACTATAGACATTCTCACCCTCCTGGCCTTCCTTTATATCTTACTGCCTTGGCATTGATGTCTATAGTCTGAATCACATAATCAGATATTACTTACGTACAACTCTAGAATTTTCTTTAGTTCAGGAGTACATCATCTCTATCTCCTCCTTTGCCATAACGGACATCACTAATCAATTATTTTCCTTTCTCCACTGATGCCAATTTAAATCCTTCTTAATAGAGTATGCATGTGAGCCACTGCTACTTGATCACGTTTTAAATGTGATAAAGTCAATTTATTATGTTCTTGTAATAGAGGTAGGAGGAAGCCATCTAAAACCCAGACTGTTTCTTAAAATGTCAATTAACACTCATTTAAAAAAACTTTCCTCTTTCCCATATGTTTTAATTTGTCAATTTCTTCAACAAATATTTATTAAATCCCTACTACATGACAAGTACTGTTCTAGGCATTGGAGATGTCAATGTGCATGGCAGACATGGTCTTTTCCCTAATAGAATCAACATTCTGGTACTGTTAAGCATGTCTGTAAGTTTGTGCATGCAAGTTGGAGGGCAAGGGACAAGGTAAACTGTATGGCAAGACAGAGTTGAGAAAATTAAAACAGAATTGGAAGGCCTAGAGGAGGAGCTGAGAGCCTGAGGACTCCATGGGGAAAAGCCAGAGAACAAGAAATGTCTCCACCAGCAGCAGTAATAAAAAAAAAAATCCTCCTTTACCCTATGGCTCAGATTAATTGGTCAATACTTACTTATGTATTTGCTAAGACTGGATTGGTTATCCTTCCTAGGGGTAACTATTTTTATAGATTCATTCATTCACTTATTCTTTCATTCATTTGCCTATTTGTTTATTAAGTCAAATAATTATTGAACAGTCACTATGTGTCAGATAATAGATAGTTCCATAGGAGTTTAAAAACAAGTAAAAAGAAATCATAACCTTCAAAGAGTTCCCACACTGGGATTTGGGGAGCTGGGCAAAGACAGAGGAGGGAAACTGAGAAACAGATCATGAGAACACAGGTAACATTACTGGGACACAGATAGGGTTTATTACCTGTTGATGATGACGTGTATAATAGTCTCAACTGGATTGGTCTGAGAAGTATTTCATGATGGGTAACGTCTTTTTACAAGCAAAATGAGAAATAGTGATTGGTTAAAAAATAATTGGAATAATAATAATAATGATAGGGAAAAAAATGAAAAGATGTTGAATGTTGAAGTGGGGATTTTAATGTCTCTGTATTGACTGACATGCATGGCATTCCCTTTTGAAAAAGCAGTGTAATACACTATAAAGTTATATGTAATTCAATGTAATATAAACAAGATTATGACAATAATAAATTTAAAAAATTAAAAAAAAAAACACAGGTAATAGAAGTGGCGGTGCCACAGAGGAAAGAATGATCAACTTTGGCTGCCCAGGGAATCTGAGACAGAGGGTAGAGGAAAGTGAATGGCATTCCCATGAAGAAGAGATGCCAAGGAGATTTTACAGGCAGAGGAAGGGGTATAGCAGAGCAGAGACTGACAGATTGGAGTGAATCTGGGAGTCTGACAGGAATCACCAGCTTTGGAAGGTTGCAGCAAGATGAAGTTGGGAAGCTTTGTGAAGACTTCAGCCACAGCAATCAGTGAAGTTCATAGTATGAGATTTCAGGGGTGAGCAGCAGGAGTGGGAGGAACATTCAGGAGCCTGAGGTTCTCCTCACGCCACTGAAATCACAGCACCCACGTGCCACATGTGTCCCTAGACCTGCCCAATATTAATGGTGCACTTGTCTTCCTTGCTCTGCTCGTTTTGAGTGCCCTGCTTGCTTGATAGTTCTTTGTGTGAAATTCAACAGAACATGACCTTTGAAAGAAGATAAATATGTTTTTAAAAAAGAATCATGATTTTGTTAAAATATAACTCTATCAGCTGGCAATTTGATGAGCCTCATATTTAAACCTGAGCTAACAGCTCTCCTTAGCACCAGAACACCTGTGTCCTCAAGACTTTCATGGTAAGAAGTCCATAGATGTAAGGATGTAGCATTTCACCTTTCTATCACTGCGAGGACAAGCTGAGTTTGTCCTTGAGTGGTATCTTCAAGTCTTTTAAAGAGCCATTGTGCAATGGCTTCTGAGGGCTGTATTTATATCCACTCTTTGTTTGCATGTACAGAGACCCCTGAACTAACTGGGGCCACAATGGGAGTTCACTGTAGGGATGCTTTTTGTAGCTTGCGCCTATTCCATTTCCCCCTCTCTTTGGGAACTGACTTTCTTTGCAGGTAAAATGCTGCAGGCCTGCTACACCACTTCCTCTTCCCTAGCACTCAAAAAGACTGCATTTCCCTGCCTCTCCTATGTTAAGTTGCATTGTCTAATTTAATTCTGGACAACAGAATGCAGTTGGAAATAAGATAAGGCCTGGCCTTTAAAAATATCCTCCCTGATCCATTCTTCCCCTGCCATAACAACCTGGCAGCCTCATGTTCATGTAGCATTCCTACAAGCATGAATGAAAAATATACTTTTATAGAGAGAAGCTATAGAGATTTAGGGTTTTTCTATTGTGGTAGGTATTGTTAATTTCCCTAACACTACCTGGGAAAATCGAGATTTCTCCCAGCTAGTAGGATTTATTTTCTCTGTTCAAGAGACCAGCCCCACTGAGACTTGAATCTTAGTTCTACTTTCCTAGGGGAGGGGGCCTGATTGGTCTTTCATTAACTGAAGCCAAAACAGAGGTCATATTACAAAAATATGTTTTCTTCTACAGGAAGCATGTGGATTAAGAGGGTGGGAGCATCAGTTTTTAGAATATTAGCACTGTACTCTGCATAGATAGAGCCTAAAACACAATTCAGTTGCTATCTCTGCTTAGAACCTTCCCAACATATTCCCCATGAAGAGAAAAAGACCTGCACTGAACATCTTGGGAAAGCTCTAAGCTTCGCTGTGCCAACATTGGCCTCGCAGCTTTCCTGTTAGCCCTGAGAAGTAAGCAGAGTTCAAAAGGACCACTCCTTTCAGAAGGTTCGTCACACACCACAGATCTCCCCATTGTGGTTGCCAAGGAAGCTTCCAGCTGCAAAGGGCCAAACTGGAAATCAAACCCTGAAGCTGCAAGTCATTTTCCATAAGCCAATGAACAGCTGTCAGATGTTAATGAACTTGAATCAGTACCACCCAAGAACTGAATTTTGTGGACAAAAAATGAAAAGCTTCCAAGTCCATGACATAGGAAGCCGGGCCCTCTGTTCCCTGCAGAGGAGGTTCATCTCCTGAGGGAGCATGAAGCCTTACCACCAGCACATCCTTGGCCACTGGGGCAGATGCAGCCCTTGCACGTTCCTACCCCCAGCGCTGTTTTGTAAAGACCTCCTGTGTGTATAGCTGTGATGCTTTGTAAAGGCAAATGAGTGTCACCTTCCACTGACAGATGTCTACAGAGGCAGGCAGATCTCATTTGCATGTGGCTCATTTACATGAAGAAGAATCCTCCAAACCTTTTCAAACCCTCTGAACTTAAATACCAACCACAGGAACAGTGAAGGGAGTAGATGTTAGTACGTACACACACACACACACACACACACACACATTTTTTTTTTTTAGAGGTTTTTGCCTTAGGGTACGTGTGCTCCCTGGGCCTGGGGAAGGAGAGAGAGATAGCAAAAGGGAAATTGAGAAATCACACACACATATCCGCCCCCACAAGGGAGATAGTCATGCCACAATCCCTTCTCCCTCATTTTGATCCTAGGATCTTGGGCACACATGCACATATGCCCAGTGTGATCCTCAAGCCACTGGGCCCAGAACTTGAACCATGGTCCACCATGTGGGAGTCCAGAGACATAACTGTTATACCATCTGCTGGCCCCCCACACAACTTTTTAACAAGAGGGAGGATGAGGTCACTGGCAAGACTACAAAAGCTGTTTAATAAACCTATAGATTTTCCAGAAAGGGACTGGTAAAACAATTTGGAACATGAAGCCTTGCTTGAGGAAGCAAAAGAACCTTCTCTGGGAGGACAAAGACCAGATGATAATACAGCTCAGGAAGTGTGATGGAAACCCATGGGAGATGGTTGACAATAGTCTTGTTACTTCTTCCTCTAACAGATCTTGACTCCACCCAGGTCTATCTCTATTTCCAACCCTTTTGACCCTCCTGGGCTATAAGAACCTCTAATTTTGTCTTTTTTACACTTGCCCTCTTCTAATCCGTTCTTGCTAGCAGTCTATCTATCTAAAATGGTAATGTACGCCTCCCTTGGCTAAAGTTCTCCCTAGATTATGAATAAAGCTGGTCCTTATTATAGTTATGAAAGAGCAGACCTTTGCTTATTTCTTCATCCTCACTGAGTTCCTCTCTCTCACTTATTGCCCTCCACCCTCGCTGTAGTTCCTTCAGCTGCTTAGAATCACCAAAGGCTTTCATTCTGCTGGACTGTGATAAGTGCTATGCTTCATCTGGCAGCTGTGTCCTCTTTCATTACTCCTCTTCTTTGATGTTACTATCAACTCCTCAGAGAGATCTTTCCTAGCCACCTATTTAAGTAGGATTATTTTCTCTTATTTTCCAGCATCACATCCCACTTGTTCCCATCACATTTACCCTATAGGTAGTCACAAATTCACGTGCTGTTCCCTTTTTATTATGTGAAGCTCCTGCTACATTGTAGGCTCCACAAGGGCATAGCCAGGAGTGTTTCCTATGCTGATGGATTGCCCCATGCCTGCACCGTTCTTGGTGATCAAAAGTATTTGTTGACTGAGTGAATGGTTTAGGATCAGAGCAGACTGTCCATAAACATAGGATCTGGACTTAGACAGACCTGGATTTTGCTCCCAGCTCTGCCCTTTGCCAGCACCAAGACCTTGGACAACAGGCCTCCTCTCCAAACCTCCATGACCTTCTCTGTCATGGGGATAAGAATGGCATCTCCCTCTCAGACTTGTTGGAAGGATGACAATGGTGCACAAGAAAGCTCTTACCTGGTACCTGCTATGTAGCAAGTTCCCCCCCAAAGTTATCTGTTATTGTTATTAATAAAATTAATAGCATTGTTACTGTTATTGTTATGTAGCTCCATTTATGCATGACCCACGTTCTCTTTGGAGAAACATGAGCAGGATTTTCTTATGGTATATTTGTGTATTGTGTGTTTTTGTTTTGTTTTTATCATGGTGGTACATAACCCCAGCCTTCTGTTCTATTCGTTTTATACCAGACAGCATTTTACCACAAAGAGCGGCTGCTGTTTCTCTAACGACAGTCACACACTTAATGCTTCAATTTCCACATTTTATTTTATATGTAATTTAAAGCCCATGGTGCCTTAATTGTAAAATAGGCCTTATTAAAATAATAGCTTGAAAACCAGTGGGGCTCCCCATGCCGAGCAATGAGGGTTTTTAGCTTAACGGCTGTTTACTAGGATTTAAAGAGAGACACAACCCAAATAAAGCTGTAAAGACATTTCCAGCGTGAGTGATGGGCCAAGGACCAGATGATAATTAAGCTCCCCCCATCTCCACACAATTTTTTCCTGTTGGTGCTGTCTGAGCTTTCCTTAGAAATCCAAAGCACACCCTTTGCTGCTTTTATGATTGATGAGGCGGTGAGGATACTTCAGTACGAGTAAGCAATGCGGTGCTTTGATTAATGATGCTGGTGGGACTCCCAGAAGACCAAAGAGAAAACACTGTTATCAGGAAAGCAGTCGAAGCTGCTGAGAGGGACAGCAGCTCCCAGGATTGTGTAGACTGTGGAGCCGTCCACGGGTAGGATCTTTAATTCAGCCCTAACCCAACCTCTCCTCCTGAAAGGCCAGGAGCCAGTTGAGAGGGAGTTGAATGGCATTATTTTCCATTGAATCATTCACAAAACTGGCACTGGGCACAGTTAGGTTCCCTGGAAGTCTCAGAGGATGAAACACACAGGAGTCAGACTCTATCATAGTCATGATGGGTTTTTTCAATGTGATTTTTCTTAGGCAGTAACAGTCAGATGAAGAAATCTTATAGTAGAAAAGAAAAGATAGCCCCACTTCATTGAGCACTGACTCTACATGGTCTTATGTTGAATTGTCATAATAACCAGGAAGTAGATGTCACTATCAGGGGACTTCAAAAAGGTCATGTAATGGAATTAAAGTATGATTTGATTTTGGTACCAAAATTGTTGAAATTCATACATAGTTTATTCAAAATATTAACTTCCCATGACCTTGTTGAAGACACCCCCACCCCACCCTGAATTGTTCTTCTTCCTTTAGGGCGAAAGAAACCTGGGCTCAGAAAGACTGTATTTCAGGTCCCACAGCTCTGGAGCTGTGGACCCAGGACTCAAATCCGAGATACTCCCAATGCCTAAACTTTTGCTCATGTCCCTAAAAGCAATCCAGGGCTTTCAAGAAGAGAGCCCTAAAACTCATGGGGAGATATTTGACCAGGTTTCAGAACACCTGATTTGAGATCCTACTTCTGCTTGAGTAACCTTGGTAAGATGATGATGTCTGTGTGTCTCAGTGTCCTTGAATATGAAATCCAACACACCCTACCTAAATCACGAAGCTTTCATGAGGCTCAAACATGTTATTGTTTACAAATGTTCTTTGCAAAACTGTCAGGTGAACCCACATTGAAAACCATTTATAAAGCAAATGAACGTCAGAAAAGTCAAGCAAATTAAGACTCCTGGCTCCAGAAGAATTCAATATCATTTCTAACTCCTAGATATGTGAATTGGGGAAAATCACGTAGTCTCTTTGAATCTCAACTTTCAGGCTTGCAAAATCAGATAATGCCCATTTCTCAGCCTTGCTGTGAGACTTCCAGGTACTGTGCCCACTGCCTGGAAATTGTGCCCCCCGGTATGTTAGCTACCAGGATCATTTCTTTAACTTCCTTCCCTTTAAGCCACAGTCCACTCCTCCTTACCTCTTGGACAGAACTGTGTCTGCCTTTCCATTTGTCTCTCTGGACCTGTGTGACATTATAGACTAAAAAAGGAAATACAAGTCAAACAGTGCCCCGAGGCTTGAACACTGTGGTTTTGAAAGTCAATACACCAATTGCCTGTCAATAGCAGGACAGCCTCTCCAGGGACCGCCCAGGGCAGTGTTGCTGAGCTGTGCAAGCCCTGCACAAAGCAGCCCTGTGGAGGGAAGCCCTGCCCAGGGGAAGGGCTGCATTGCTGTCAGGTAACAGCGCCTGCAGCTTTCATGGTGAATGGGGATTTGAACACAAGCAAGCCAGATGGCCTCTGACTACTCTCACCCCCATGCAGTGGCTGGAAATGCCACCCTTAACCTTTTGCAAAATGTTTTTATATTATGCATGTCAGGGAGTAGAAACACCCTTGGTCATCATGCTAGACAGAAACTTTAAAGGAGAGCAGAATAGTAAAGGGTGTGACATAGCTAGATCTGGGTTTGAAACATGGCTCTGCCATTTCTGAGTTCTATGATCTTGGGCAAGTTCCTCAGCCTTTCAACAATCTTTTTTATGTTTAAGGAAATAAGTGAGTAGAGAGAAAGCTGGAGAGACAGAGTGAAAGAAAGTGTAAAACCACACCCCATGGAGAATGTCCTCCCATAATCCTTTCTCTATTTCACCTTTTAGGATTTTGAACATGCACACACATGTGGCCAGTGTGTTTCTCAAGCCTCTGAGTCTAGGACTTGAACTGCACAGTCAGTCATGTGGAATTCAGCTACCTTAATCACCATACCACTGACTGATCCATATGTCAGGTATTTTAGTAGTAGTAGGGAGACTTCAAAAATTTTATATAAAAACAGAATTGAAGTATGAGTTTATTTTGGTGCCAACCTCCCCCGCCCCTGAAATCTAAGCACGTTTTTTTTTTTTTTTTTCCATAAACTATTTTCCATTAACTTTTTGAAGCCCCTGCAATCATCTTCAACACTCATAAGTAGTATGTTATGTCAGATGTTCCCATTTTCCCACACAAGTGAGGACACTGAGGCTCATTAAGGTGACTGGCTCAAGCCACATAGGGAATGTCAGAGTTAGAACTTGAACTACTGGTTATCAGGAAAGTCATGATGCATTTTTGCATAGAAAAATATGTTATGACTTTCCGGATGACCTAATAACTTTGAAATTCATCACTTTCTCTTCTACTTTGCATCTGGAGGCCACAGAGGGTATTGGCCTGAAACACCTAGGAGGTGGATTGCTTTTCTCATGGCTCTCCCTAGGGTCCTGCCATATCAGCATGGTACCGTGGAGGCTGATGTAGAGTTAGGATATGGCTGAATCCAGTCTGGCAGGATTCTAGGGTCCCAGTCTGTTTCTACCAGAGGAGCTTCATTTTTATATTTTCTACACTGAGTTTTCTCATAAATATTTTATTGTAAAAATGTGTTCTACTGCATGAGGCAGAGAGAAAGAAAGCAATAAGAGAGAGAGAGAGAGAAATAAAAACTATAGTTTTAGTACCATGGCCTCAATTTTAAGAACTAGACATCTAGGCTTAGGAGGTAAACAGATTTGCCTGATGGTCATACGAAGAGTTACAGGTGACAGACTGTAGCTTAGAGCAGGGTTTGGTGACCTTTTTCTGTACAGGGCAGGACAGTACATATTTTGGGCTGTTGGGGCCATGTAGGCTCTGTCATAGCAACTTATTACCACCTCATGATGATAACATGTATAGTATTCTCTACTGGACTTGTCTGAGAAGTATTTCATGTTAGGTAAATTCTCTTTACAAGCCAAATGATGCATAACGATTGAATGTTAAAAAAAATAGTGAGAGTAAAAAAAAATAATAATAATCTGAAAAAAATGGAAAACAATTTGATGATGATGATGTGGATAGTAATGTTTTTGTCTTGACTGATATGCATGGTAATCATGCTAGAAAAAGAAACATTATACACTGTAAAGATATATGTAATTAAATATAATATAAAAATAACAAAGAAATCAGCCACAGATACTACATAAATGAATGAGCAAGGCTGTATGCCTATATACTTCATTTAGAAACCAGGTGGAGGGCTGGATTTGCCTCTTGGGTGATCATCTGTGTGTCCCTAGTTTAAAATAAAGGATTCTCAATTACTTGTTTAGCACTTTTTCTACAACACAAAGCTGACTCTTTGAGGACATAAGTTGTACGGCCCTGTTACTTCCTTATTGTTGAGGAAAACATAAACTTGAAGTTGTAAAGTGCATGAGGGTTTTATAAAATGAAGCAAGGATAAACAAGATGCTAGTATGGTAGGGGGCAGCATTTCTGGGATACAGGATGAAGGATAATCATAAACAAGTGATTTGAAGAAAAGGCCCTGCCCTGACAATGATATTAGTAGGCTTTGAACTAAGGGATGTAACTTGACTGCACCCAAGATCTAAAAATAAATTAATATATTTTGGTCCTAATTAAAGGTGATGGTTGCACAACACTGTGAATGTAATAAGTACACTGAATTGTACATTTTAAAGGGCCTAATGTAATGTGATGTGAATTTCACCTTCGTTAAAAACCTATAAAAATTAAACAAAAATCTTGAAAATGAAATGATACAGTTCTATGTAGATTGTGAACATTCATCTTACATCTTGCTCTAGGTCCTGGAACTTCCAAAGATTCCCTTGGGTGGTCGAATCAATTGTCTGCACTGCCAGGTAGCACTGAGGTATGATTTTTTTTTTTAACTGCTTTGGCATTGCATGGGCTCATTCTTAATTTCTAGATTCTGTGGACCTCAGTTTTTTCACCAATAAAATACAAGTCATATTTGCCTTTTAGGATTGATATGGTCATTAAATGAGATGCCAATATAAACACTGTCTCAGGCAACTTGAGCCACTATAACAAAATACCATACTCTGGGAAGCTTAATTAACAGACATTCATGGGAAGCCCAAGATCAAGATACTGGTTTCTTTAGAAGGTATACTTTCTGGCTTGTGGACAGTCCCTCTGGCTGTGTCCTTACATGACCTTTCCTCAGGGTGCACACACGAAGAGAAAATCTTTTTATTTTCATAAGAGCACTAATTCATTCACGAGGGTCCCATACTAATAACTGAGCCTACACCATTAAATTACCTTCAAAGGGCTCTACTTCCAAGTACCATTGTATTGGGAGTTAGGGCTTTAATATATGCATTTTGGGCAGACACAAACATTAAGCCCATGACAGGTAAAATCTAGGAAATGTTCATAAATGCAGCTTCTACTATCTTTACTTCTGAGAAGACTATGGCTTTTATTCCTTTACTTATTCATTCATTTATTAATTCATTCATCATTTACTTAGCTCCTACTGTGTTTCAGGTGGCATAGTATGCTTATTTTCTATTGCTGTGTAACAAACCATCCTTGAAACAATAAACATTTGTCTCACATTTCCTGTGGGTCTAGAATCCAAGTAATTAGTTGAATGGTTTTGTCTTGGGTTCTTAATAAAGCCGCCATTAGAAGATGAAAGATGTAGGGGGAACCAGCAGTTAGTGTAATGGCTATGTCGCTGGACTCCCACGTAGTCGAACGCGGTTTGAGTCCCGGACCCAGTGGCTTAAAACTCACGCCGAGCGCGTGTGCGTGCGTGCCCAAGATCCCGAGAGGAGAATGGAGGAGAAGGGATTGCAGCGTGACCATCCCCCCTGGGGGGTGATTTCTCGCTTTCTGTCTCTATGTCTCTCTCTGTCTGTCTGGCGAGCGCACACGCCCTATAGCGAAAAACCTCTCAAAAAAAGAAGATGAAAGATGTAAACTGGGACTACAGTGGTCTGAAGTCCCGACTGGAACAGATTCATCAGCTTTAAGGCAGTTCGCTCACATGGCTGTTGGCCAGAGGCCTGGGTTCCTTGCCAAGTTGCTGTAGTGTTCTCATGAGATACCTGTTGGTTTCTCCTAGAGCAAGTGGTGAGGAAGAGAGAGAGAGAGATCGAGTGAGAGAAAGAGTAGAGTGAGTACTCAAGTTAAATATCACTATTTCCACCTTATTCTATTTGTTAGAGACACATTACTGAGCAAGGCCTAAATTCAACAGGGAGTTATATATAAGAGCCTGAGTGCCAGAACATGGAATCATTGAGGGCCATTTTGCAGGCTGGCTACCACAGTGCCTTAGCCTGCATTCTGGAGATACAGTGATGAACTAAACAATTGTCTTACTTATGGTCTAGTAAGAAGGCATATATGAATTTATTATGTACAGAAAAACATAATTTTTATGTGAAAGGAAAAACACAATCAGTTATGAGTAGCATTTAATTGAGAAACTTGACTCAATGGAAACAGAAGGGAATGCATTTGTGAGGAAGTTACATTTAGTTGAGAGTTGGAGAGTGAATAGTGGCCAATGTTAGATCACAATCATGATTAAAAATAGAGTTTCCATGTCACCTAGCAATTCTGTCACAGTGCATATATGCAACACAAATAAAAATGTATATCCACCCAAAAACTTATTATACACAAATGTTCATCACATTATTCAGTACAGCTAAAAGTGGAAACGATTTAGATGTCCATCAGTCTAGGAATGAATCTAAAGAGGCCCACCTGTGTCGGTCCAAGCAGGAGAGTGCCACTGCTCAATGACTGAGGCTACACAGGAGTTCCAGGTTTGGTTCCTGGCCTAACCTAAACAGCCCAGGCACAGTGGTGCATGCCTGTGGTTCCAGCTAATTGGGAGGCTGAAGCAGAGGGATCATGGCGTGGTGAGACCCTGTCAAAAATACTTGTCTCTCTTTTTCCTTCCCACTCATTCTCTCTCTTACATAAAAAAATGAAGTAGAAGAAAATGTGCTGTGAATATTACTACATGAAGAAGACTGTCACTCTCCAACTTCTAAGCATCCCAGAACTGATCAGTCTCTAAAGGTAATGCCAGCCCCTCCACCAAAGAAGAATGCTTGGGTGAAGAGAAGTTCTAACCCTCCAGCCTGATCTCAGAGCTCAGACACAGAGCAACAATCCCCTACCAGTGGTGGAGGAAAAGTAGCTTCAGCTCAACTCTCTGAGGAAGGACAAGCCAGGAGAGATGAAAATAAAGTAGATGGGATGAGTGTCCCCAAAGGCCGAACTGGGAACTGCAGCCATGGTCCAGGAGATGGAGGGAACAAAGACCATTGGAAGGAGTCAGAGAGGAAAGATGGCAAAAAGGATCAAGACTCCAGATCTGCACCTGAGCCAAAGAAACCTGAAGAAAACCCAGCCTCCAAGTTCAGTTCTGCAAGCAAGTATGCTGCTCTGTCCGTTGATGGTGAAGATGAAAACGAAGATTACACCGAATAGACCTCTTTGTCCTATGCTTTCTCTTTGTCTCTCTCCACCCTGGAACACTCAAGAGCAAATCAAACCTCTATCCAGACAAGACAAAATAAAACTCACCATCTCCTGGAAAAAAAATATTACTACATGAATATTACATTATTACTTCTTGATTAAGAATGAACAGAACAAGGCCAGCTTGGTAGCTCAGAGTAACACACTGCTCAAATAAAGCTGGATTCATACGGAATATCATGGGCTCTTCTCTCTATTCATCTATACATACCAGGCAAGTGTGCCCATTATCCTGGCTGGCTGAAAAGGCTGGAGATCGAAGGGATCATGTTGTGAAACCCTGTTGTGTGTGTTTGTCTCTCTGTACATCTCTCATTCTCATGAAATAAACAAACTTAAGAAAAAAGGAAACAAAATATTTGCTAGTTGTGGTGGCACAGCAATATTTCAGGACTCTGCAATGCTGAGGTCATATGGAAGAGTCCTAGGTTGACATCACTCATGAGGTCTCTTTGTATACATTTGTATGTGCATGTATGTGTGTGTGCATGTGCGTGCGTGCATGCCTGTGATTCTAGCTGGCTGAGGCTGGGGGGTGGATCGTGGTGTGAGGCTTTTGTTGGGGGTCCCTCCCTCTATTTCTCTCTCTCTCATAGAAGAAATATATAAGCAGAAACAGGAAAAGAAGAAAATACTGCTGCATGGTAAACATGGATGAAACTTGAAAAATGTTGTAAGCAAAAGAAGCTAACCACAGAAGATCACATATAATTTCATTTATATGAAATGCCCACCATAGGAGATAGAATAGAGAGAGAAAGTAGATTACTAATAGCCTTGGGCTGGGGCAGAGAGGGGTTGGGATAATGGGAAGTGACTGCTAATGGGTAAAGGGTTTCTTTTTGGGGGGTAATAAAAATGTTTTGAAACAGATTGTGGGGATGTTTGCACAACTCTGTGGATATGCTGGAAACCATCACGCTGTACACTTTGGGTGAATTATGTGAGTTATTTCTCAATAAAGAGGTTACAAAAAAGAAGATGGTTGGAAAAGCACTGAAGCAGAGAGAATAAATGAAACTGGAAGAAAATGTGGCGTGTAAGAGAAATGGAAAAGAGGTCAGTGTGTCCAGAGCAGAGATGGGGAGACAACAGCGTCAGCTCAGGCAGGGACCAGACCCTGCAGGCTCTGCTGACCCAGTAAAGGCTCCGGGCCTTTATCACCAGGACCATGGGAAGTCACTGTAGGTGTTCAAGTCACTGTTCAAGTCACTGTAGGTGGTGAGGCACCCGATCATATTTGAATTATTCAAATCTAATATAATAAATGCCCAATAAATGAGAGCTAATATTTACACTGAGCTGGTTAATAGGGCAGGCAGAGGATTGAAAACCTTATTTTTCATTACTTTCCCCTGAGGAGTGCAGGCCTTGGCACTTTAGTGCGGGAGGCCCCTGCCATTAGGAATAGCATACTTGGTGTCGTGTGCTTTTCATTCACCCTCTCATGTCCTCAATGGCTCCATATTGCTTACTGGGGGGGGGGGGGGGGAGTCGAACATGGACATGGTCACTGCCAGGTGTTGACCCCATGCTTGCATGGTGCAGAGTCCTTGAGCTCAGGCTTCACTGAGCTCGTTATCCTTCTCCAGATGGCAAAGTGAAGGAAATATCTGGTAAAATGTTCATTCCACCTCACTGGATGCAGCTTACATAGGTGTGGTGCAGTTGCGGCTGTATAGGAAAAGCTGATTTCAAGTTCTGGCACAATGATTAGCTGATTCACAAAAGATGTGAGTCTCCATTTTTTCCCTGCACATCTGTCCTGTCTGCTTTTAATTTGGAAGCACCCGTTTTAATTTAGCAGCAGGACTGTAAACCCCATTTCTGTGAACACAGAACGACACCCTTTGTGGAACAGGGGCCGCTGGCCAAGATCTGACTCTTAAGTAGTTGACGGCTAGTGACTAGCTGAGAAAAGCTCCGGTGTGAACACTTTCCATGGCAAAAGCCCTGGCATATCAGCTGGACTGCAAGCAAGTCTTGCTGGGTTGCTGCCCGTCTAAATACAGACCACGGTGTTAGCCACAGTCCCCAGAGCCTGAAGGGAGCCTCCAATTCCTCCAATTTCTGATCCATAGCTCCCCTCTGTCCCCACACTCCATCCGGAGGCTGTGGCCCAATACACAGATTTCTTCATCACTGGAAGTCACCATATCAGGAAGAACACTTCAGCACTAAGAGCTGTTTGGTTCTGGTGAAAAGGACATGCTTTTCATCACATTTAAAAACCAATTTTTAAAAATTTCACTCACATCGATATTTTCTGTGTGTGAAAGAGAAAAAACAGGCCTAAAGTTACATTACCCTTGAGGCTTAAGAAATCTTTTTTCACAACATGCAGATTGTTTTGGGGGCTGGGATTCTTGGAGAAAGGGGTTAAAGGGTAAAGCAAGAAGGGCAAAGATATGAAACAGAAGAGGACATTTCTCTCTAAGCATGAAGGAATGGATAGCAAAGGGCATAACATGGACAAGACTGCCATGACTTTGGGATCTTCTAGACACAGAGACAGCTGGTGTGAAATTCCCCAATGCATTTTTTTTTTCTAATTAGTAAATTTTATTTAAATCTATTTGTGAGATCACCATTAAATCCCTATCACCTACCCTGGTGCCTAGCATAAAGTGAGCTTTAATATATATTTTTGAACACCTAAATGAGGAACTGTTAAGTGCTTACCATGTGCCCAGCATTGCTGTAGGTCACAGATAAAGATAACACTGGAATTTATGGATCGTCTAGTGTAGAATACTAGCAGGGGCACAGGCCTCAGAGCCAGCTGTTTCAGGGTCAGGATTTATGTTCTTGGCTTTGTCACTTTCCAGTTGTATGGTTTTGGGAAAATTAAGCTGCCTAATTTTTAATTTCCTCAAATGGAAATGTAGACATTAGAATGCATCTCACATGGATGATAGGAGGGTTAATTGAAATAAAAGGTATAGGTGCTCTGCAAAGCACCTAGATCATAGGAAATGCATGGGTTTGGAAATGGCACATGACAGCCTTAGGCAGCAATTCTTGCTGTGGGTCTCCCCTAAATGTCCTTGAATTGCCACCCTTATTTCACATGCCAATTCCTTTCCCAAGCCATAATGCAGCCAACATTACACACTCCTGTTGGTTTTACTTAAGTGTGAAGAGTCCTGTTGTCCTGAACTAATGAGGGATTTTGTGAAAATTATTTCTCTACAGACAACAGTGGCACCCAGATCCAGTATGGATAAGAGAACATCTCAGATGGTTTTCAAAGTATTTTAGTTTTTGCCAAATATGTTCTCTAATTTCATTTCCCTGTGTGTTTTAAGTGAAATGTAATCCACATGTTCCTGACCATGTAACTATTGGAGAAATAAACAGGGAAAGAACAGGAGAGAATCCCCATAGCAGTGCTTAGATGGGACCATCTGAGGGGTGTGTCCTACATGTGTCCTAAGTAAGGGTACTCTTGACAAGGAGGAGAGGATGTGAGCTCTCCTGATTCACCACACCCACCTGCCAACCAGTCATTCACTCGACCACTCCCTGTTTACTGAAATCTCACCAACTCTACACTGTTCTAGGCCCTGTGAGTGATGTATCAATAGAAGAGGCTGCCACGATCCCTGCCCTAAACAAATTACATTACGGGTTGGCCAACTTTCTCTGTAAAGATAATAAATGTTGTCAGCTTTGTGGAATGAGCGGTCTCTGTTGCAATTAGTCAACTCTGCCATTGTGGTACAAAAGCACTCATGGCCGATACAAACAAACAAAAAAAAAAACAGGATTGTGTTCCTATTAAACATAGAAGAAACAGACAAAAACATTGTAGCTAAATTTGGCCTGTGGGCCATAGTTTGCTAATCATGGATTAAATTATACCAGGGAAGACCACACCACCTCATGTAAACATTCAAGAAAAAGCTCAGTGCTCATTAATGAGGAGGTTGATCCTGACTAAACACCAAGAGGAATTCAGCAGCAGAAGTTATGAAGGGCCTAAACTTTTTTTTTTTTTCTTTTTTTTGGGAGAGGTTTTTGCTATAGGGTGTGTGCACTTGCCACACAGACAGAGAGAGACAGAAAGACAAAAAGCAAGAAATCACCCCCCAGGGGGGATGGCCACGCCACAATCCCTTCTCCTCCATTCTCTTCTCAGGATCTTGGGCACACATGCACACGCACCCGGCGTGAGATTAAGCCACCGGGTCCAGGACTCGAACCGTGGTCAACTACGTGGGAGTCCAGCGACATAGCCATTATGCTAACTGCTGGTCCCGGGCCTAAACTTCTATCTTTCGGAAAGAAATGGATTCATACCCAGCATTTGTTAACTGTGTGACTTGAAACTAGTTACTGAATCTCTACAAGCCTCAGCTTGCTCATCTTGAAAATGGGTGCACTAATTTTTTTATCTTATGTAATACCCTATTGACATCATTGGTGAACAGTAATTGATGTTATTTAAGAATTGACACTTTTAAATGAGACACTATTTATAAATGTTTCATATAATGTCTTCATCCAATATATAGCTGATATTCAGAGTGAGTAAGGAATAGACCTTGGGGTCAGTGGTCCTGGATTCAGGCCTGCTTTGTTACTGAATCATCTAAATCAGGTGTCAAACATTTTTTCTGTAAAGGCCTGGTAGTAAATATTTTTGTTTCTGTAAAACCACACAGAGTCTCTGTCACATTTAAAAAATTTTTTTTCACAACTCTAAAAATACAAAAATTATTCCATTGCTTTTAGCTTATAGCTGTATAAGATCAGACTGTGGGTTTCATTTGGCTTGAAGGCTATAGGTTTCTGATCTCTGATCTAGACCTCTGCTTTATTCAATAGAGAAAGAGTGCAAGCCACACACCAAACAGACAAAATACAAAATTCTATAGTACCTACATTAGGAAGTGCAAAAACCAAAAACAAAACAGGTACAATTAATTTTAATATATTTTGTTAAATCTGAGAGGCTCAAAATATTATTTCAGTAAGTAATACTAAAAAAAAATTGTTCATAAGAATTTTGCATTCTTTTTTGTTTTTGTGCTAAATCTTGGAATGCCTGTGTGTATTTGACATTCACAGCATACTTAAGTGCTCAAAGCTACCAAGCTTGATAGAGTAGACCTATACCTTGATAAATTCTTTCTAAAAGAACATAATCATTAAACTTACTTTGTAGGGTCCTTAGGAAGCTCTAATGAGATACATGTGGCAGGTGCTGAACAAAGTCTGAACTGGAGTGATTTGTAAGTACTAACTAATCATTTCTGCTAAAAGTCAATGCATAGAGGGAGCTGCAGAAGTCAGCAAGACCAACTAAAGCAGGAAGAACACCTCAGACTTCCCATTGCCTTTGGACTGCCCCAGGTACATATAGGAACAGCCCTTCCCCCATTCCTTTGCCACCATTAATCCCTTGAGCCTGTGACACAGAGCAGGGAGCAGTAGCAGTCAGTATACCAACAGAGGCAGGAGGATCACCTCAGAACTCTAGCTTCCATCTGCACACCCAAGAATATCTTGAGTTCATGGTTTACTGAGCTGCATGGCACACATGGCATGGCTTCTACTCTCTCCTGTAGCTGAAATTCTTCAGTTCAGCCACAGATGCACCTGGTCCCAAGAGACTGGAAAAGGTACCAATACCTAAAGCTGGCTATATACTCTGACTGGAAGACAAGGCCCTCTACCAAGAACACATCTGAGAAGTATACTTTTCCTCCTGACACTACAGAATCAACATCAGAAAAGTAGGAAGAAATGTATAATTCATCAGATGACTAGAAACCTGCTCAGAGGCACAAACCAATATCAGAAAACAAGGAAAAAGCTCTCCCTCAATGGAACAGAACAACTCTCCTTCAACCCTAGATAGCACAAAAGAACTCACAGGAATGTTGGGAAAAAAATTCAGAATATTCATGGTGACAGAGATCAAGAAATCTTTCCAGGATTTGAAGATATGACACTTATAAATATCTAAGCACCCAGCTTGGGAGCACCCAAATACATGAAAGAAAGACTGCTAGATCTAAAGAGAGAGGTAAACTGCCACACACTAGTCACTGAGGACCTCAGTACCCCATTATCTCCTTTGAGCATATCATGTAGATAGAAAAATAAACTAAGAGATACAGGATCTAATGACACCATAAATGAAATGGACTTGACAGACATCTATAGAACTTTCCACCCAACAACCACAAAATATATACTTTTCCCTGCATGAAATCTTTTTGAAGATTGTCTACATGATAGGGCATGAAACAAGCCTTTTCAAATTCAAAGGCATAGAAACTATCAAATTCTCCATCCATGATGGAATTATACTTTAAATTAATTTTTAAAAATACCTAGAAAATATACATATAGTAACTGAACAACCTACTCCTGAATGACTTCATAACCACTGAAAACCTTAAGACTGAAATAAAAAGATTCATTGAAATCAATGATAATGAATGTACAAGTTTCCATAATCTATGGGACACAGTAAAAGCAATCATAAGAAATAAATTCATAGTAATTAGTGCACATAAGAAAAAGATGGCTACGTGGCAGATAGACAACCTAATAACACACCTCAGGAAACTAAACAACAATAACAACAAAAAAGCCCAAGAAATTCCAGGGAGAAAAAAATAACAATTCAAGGAGAAATAAATGAAATATAGAATAAATTAACTATACAGAAAATAAATGAAACCAAAAGCTGATTCTTTGAAAAAATAAACAAAATTGGCACACCATTAGCTAGACTAATTAAGAATAAGAGAGAAAGGAACCAGATAAATAAAATTTACGATGAAACAGGCACTATTACAATATTTATAACAGAAATACAAAAGATCATTAGATAATACTATGAGCAACTGAATGACAACAAACAAGAAAACCTGGATGAGATGGACAAATTTCTGGACACACAAAATGTACCAGGTCTGAATAAAAAAATAGAAATAGAAAGATAATAGAAAGCCTGAACAGATCAATAATAAGCAATGAAATTGAATCAGTGATAAATAATCTCCCAACAAAGAAAAGCCCAGGTCCCAATACTTTCACTTCTGAGTTCTACAAAACTTTTTAAGAAGAGCTAATCCCCATTCTATTCAAGAAATTTCTAAAGATTCAAAAGGAAGGAATCCTCACAAATTCATTTTATGAATTATCTATCACCTTCATTTCCAAAACAGGACATAATAAAGAAAGAAAACTATAGACCAATGTCTCTGATGAATATAGATGCAACAATTCTCAAGAAGATACTAGCAAATCATACCCAAAGACACTTAAAAAATTATACACCAGGGAACCAGCAGTTAGCATAATGGCTATGTCGCTGGACTCCCACGTAGTCGACCACGGTTCGTGTCCCGGACCCGGTGACTTAAAACTCATGCCAGGCGCGTGTACGCGCATGCCCAAGATCCCGAGAGGAGAATGGAGGAGAAGGGATTGTGGCGTGAACATCCCCCTGGGGGGTGATTTCTCGCTTTCTGTCTCTATGTCTCTCTCTGTCTGTCTGGAGAGCACACGCGCCCTATAGTGAAAAACCTCTCAAAAAAAAAAAAAAATATATATATATACACCATGACCAGGTAGGCTTTATTTCAGGGATTCAAGGATGGTTCAACATATGCAAAACCATAAGTGTAATACACCATATCAACAGAAAGAAGGATAAAAATCATATGATCAGATCAATTGATGTGAAAAAGTGATAAATACAGCATCCCTTCATGATTAAGACTTTCAGCAAAATTGGCATAGAAGGGACATTTCTCAATACAATTGAGCTATATATGAAATGCCCATAGCTAACACTATACTGAATGAGGAAAAACTGAAAGTTTTTCCACTAAAAATTGGAACAACACAAGACTGTCCACTTTCCTTAGTTCTTTTCAATATAGTACTGAAAGTCTGGGACCAGCAGTTAGCGTAATGGCTATGTCGCTGGACTCCCATGTAGTCGACCACGGTTCAAGTCCCAGACCCGGTGGCTTAAACTCACACCGGGTGCGTGTGCGTGCGTGCCCAAGATCCCGAGAGGAGAATGGAGGAGAAGGGATTGCGGCGTGGCCATTCCCCCTGGGGGTGATTTCTCGCTTTCTATCTCTCTGTCTCTGTCTTTCTGGTGAGCACACGTGCCCTATAGAGAAAACTTCTCAAAAAAAAAAAAGAAAAGATAAAAAGAAAGTCTTAGCCAATGTAATCAGACAAGAGAATAAAATAAAAGGCATTGTAATGGAGAAAAAAGTGAAATTATCTCTATTTGCAGATGACATGATTTTACATATACAGAAAACACAAAGTAATCCACAAAAAAGCTTTTAAAAGTCATCAATGAATAAAGTGTCAGGATACAAAATCAACTCAAAAAATTTATAGTGTTTCTGTACATAAACAAGAAATAGACTGAGATAGAATTGAAGAAAGAAATCCCATTAACAATAACCACAAAAAGTATAAGATACCTAGGGATAAAACTAACTGGAGAAGTTGGAAACCTCTACTAGGAAAACTATGAACAATTTTTCTTTCTTTTTTTTTTTTTTGGAGAGGTTTTTGCTATAGGGCGCGTGTGCTCGCCAGACAGACAGAGAGAGACAGAGAGATAGAAAGCAGGAAATCACCCCCCAGGGGGGATGGCCACGCCGCAATCCCTTCTCCTCCATTCTCCTCTCGGGATCTTGGGCACGCACGCACACGCGCCCGGCGTGAGTTTAAGCCGCCGGGTCCGGGACTCGAACCGCGGTCGACTATGTGGGAGTCCAGCGACATAGCCATTACGCTAACTGCTGGTCCCACTATGAACAATTTTTAAAAAGAAATTGAAAATGGCACAAAAAAATGGAAAGACAGCCCATGTTCCTGTATGGGAAGAATTAATAGAATCAAAATGTCAATTCTACTCAAATTAATCTACAAATTTAATGGACTCTCAATCATAATTATCAGAGATATTCTTCACAGATTAGAAACAACAGAGTTTGTCTGGAATCATAAAAGACCTTGTATTGCCCAAGCAATTCTGTGCACGAAGAGTGGAGTAGGAGGCATCTCACTCTGACTCCATTATATATTACAAAGCTGTGATAATCAAAACAGCATAGTATTGGCATAAAAACAGGCATGTGGACCAACAGAACAGAATAGAAACCTTAGAAATAAACCCCCTAAAATACAGTCAACTGATTTTTGACAAATGGTACTAATCAACCCAGATGGGAAAAGAAAAGTTCTTTATCAAATAATGCTGGGAAAATTGTGTATCTACCTGCATAAAGGTGAAGCTGGACCCCTATCTCTCACCATTAACAAAAATCAACTCAAAATGGATCAAAGATCTCAAACTATAAAACTACTGGTGGATAACACAAGAGAAACACTTGTATACATTGGAGTAGGCAAAGCCTTCTTACTTATTTAATAAGACCCCCAACGCACAGGCAATAATATCAAAATTAGGCAAGTGGGATTACATCAGATTAAAAAGCTTCTGCACAGAAAAAGAAACAGTAATTAGAGTGAATCGGCAACCCTTGGAATAGGAGAATATATTTGCAAACTACACCTCAGAGATAAGGAACTGGCAACCAGAATATTAAAAGGAACTCAAGTAGCTCACCTGAAAAAAAAAGATCAACCCAATTAAAAGATGGGCAAATGAGCTGAACAGACAACTCCCTAAAGAAGAAATGCAAATAGCCAAAAAGTATATTAAAGTATATTAAAAAATGTTCAACATCCCTCATCATAAGGGAGATGCAAATCAAAATCACAATGAGTTATCACATTACCCCAATTAGAATGGCGAAGATTAAAAAAAAAATTTAAAAATGCTAAGTGCTTGCAAGGCTGTGGTGATGTCTCCTACACCATTGGTCAAAATGTAAATTAGTAAAGCCACTGTGGACAACAATAGGGAGGTTCCTCAAAGACTTACAAATTGAACCATATGATCCAGCAATTTCAGTCTTAGATATCTATGCAAAGAATATAAATACACTCAGTTGGAGAAATACTTGAACATTTATGTTTATTGCATCATTATTCACAATTGTCAAGACATGAAACCAACCCAAATATCCATGAACAGATGAATTGATTGAAAATGTATGGCACACATACACTATGGAATACTACTCAGCCATAAAAAAAAAAACAACAATGAGATCCTGGTTTTTGACAGGAAGTAGATGAACATGGAAGATTTACTGCTAAGTGAAGCAAGCCAGAATATGAAAGAAAGGCATTTTAAGTCCCCACCCGGTATATACCAAATGTTTGCACTCTTAAACAAAAACTGAAAGACTGGAAGATATAAAATAATGGAGAACAATTGTTGATACAAGAGATAATGTGGGAGGAATGCTGGAAATGGGGGGGGTGAGAAGAAGGAAATCAATGGGAAAAGAAAGAAGAAAAACACGTAAGGGACACAAAAATGGAAAATTGTCTGTTGATAGAAATATGTATAATAATATCCTTAACTGGACTAAAATGCAGTGTATTCATGCTGGGAAAATCCATTTTGCAGTTTGTAATGCTATACAGTTTTTTGAATGTATAAAAAATAAAATATATAGAAAAAAGAAAGTCATTGCATATTATAACAATGGTAATGGTTATTTGAGAGCACAGTCTGTATCTTTTTCTTCCTTCTAGAAAAAGCATCTCTGTTCTGGTGATCAGAGGCTTTTCCCAGGATCACACAACTTCCTTAATCATTTCTCCCCAGGCCCTGAAAAATTGTTCATTCCTCAGAGATCACAGCTTTCCAGAGACCCAGAATACTGGTGAGAGGATTGCCAATAATAAGACATGAAGTATAAAGAATGAGTCATCCCACAATCCTCTGGGACACTGTGAGCATCAGCATTGCCTACTTTTTTCTGAGCACTTTGCTTCTAGGTCAGTGTTCCAAGAGGGACCTCTTGCTCCGTCTACAATGGTTTGTGTGTGGTGTGGAGAGACAATCTCTCCTACTCTGTGCCATTTCTCATTTGATTCATTTTTTACACATTTAGACACCCAACCAGCACTCCCTGAAGTTTTGCAGGAGCAATAGACTCAGGTTTTCAGAGAGTGGTGGTCTTTCGAGATTCTGGGGCTGACTCCTTACCCACTGAAAAGCTGGGCTTTGCTGTCATTCTCATCTGACTTGATCCTTACGTAGTCAAAAAAGGCAACTCAGTTTGTGCTTCTCCTGCTAAGATGTGGGACTTAGTGGAAAAGTCCCACATCATAAAGTGAAGACTAGTCCAGCTTTCTGGGAAAAGCCAGCAGATGAATGGGGAGAATGTTCTTAGACTAAAAACCACAGATGCTCTTTCTACTTGAGATTGTCCTACATAGCTCCTTTGAAGAATTCGTTTCCGTGCTGAATGACTCTAGGTCAAGGATGTGCTGACCACTCACTCACAAAACTCAGTTCTCCACAGAAAGTCACTCATGTAATCTTTTAAAGAACAAGGTTTTTGCAGCCAAATTCTCCTTCTGCCACTTACCAGCTGTGTGAACTTGGAGTAACCTCTCTGAAGGTTTCCTCATCTTTAAATAGAGATAACTATTCTCTTGGATTGTGGATAGGACTCAAATAGCTACTATTAGTTATGGAAATAATTTAACTTGCAAGTTACCACCTAGTAGGCATAAACAAAACAATAATTAATTTTTTTTTGAGGGAGGTGACTGGCTACTTTGAGCATACTCCTTTCCAAACTTTCCAGTACTGTGCCTCATGTTTCTTCTTGTACCCAGCATGTTTGGGGAGGTTATTCCCCCTATAGTTCAAGATGTTTCCCTGTAGATACAGGCTCACTGGCCCAGAGCAGTTACAAAGGATGGGTAAAGACATATTTACCAAGGGGCTTGGCTTGGAAGAAGCAGAGAAAAATGAATGCATCCTTGGGACCAGCAGTTGGTGTAATGGCTATGTTACTGGACTCCCATGTAGTTGATCATGGTTCGAGTCCTAGACCCAGTGGCTTAAAGTCATGTTGAATACTTGTGTGTGCATGCCCAAGATCCCGAGAGGAGAATAGAGGAGAAGGGACTGTGACATGGCCATCCACCCGGGAGGTGATTTCTCACTTTCTGTTTCTATGTCTCTCTCTGTCTGTCTGGCGAGCGCACGCGCCCAATAGCAAAAACCTCCCCCGCACACACACACACAAAATGAATGCATCCTTTTTGTCCCATGATTTATTCTTGCACACTAGAGTGCCCCAGGTAGGCCAGCAGGTGTCTGAGAGTAGCATTCACCTGTTGAAGTTCCTCATTTTGCTACACTAGCTCAGAAATAGCAGGGCATTAAGTGGGTATATTGATACAAAGCCTCAGGATGCAGGAGCATTTCCAAATATTTAGGAGACTCTTTGATACTGTTATTTGAAATTGAACCTCTTGGGGAAAGGAAAGTGTAAATTGACTGACTTTGTGACATTCATATATGTGGTCTAATCTTTTTTTTTTTTTTTCTTGGAGAGGTTTTTGCTATGGGGTGCGTGCGCTCACCAGGAAGGCAGAGAGAGACAGAAAGCGAGAAATCACCTTCCGGGGTGATGGCCATGCCACAATCTCTTCTCCTCCATTCTCCTCTCAGGATCTTGGGCGTGCACATACACACGCTTGGAGTGAGCTTCAAGTCAACGGGTCCAGGACTCGAACCGCGATTCACTACTTGGGAGTCCAGCAACATAGCCATTATGCTAACTGCTGGTCCCAAATGTGGCCTAATCTTGATGCAAAGGCTGTAGCTGATTTCTCTGGGTGCAAATTTGACTTTACTACTCCCAAGAAAGATTGTCTTCTCACTCTATCAAAAAATGGCAGTACATGGTTACAATTATTATAACATTAATTACTATTAAAACAATAAGAGCAAATAATTAATGTTCATAAACTGCTATATTATTTTTATATGCTTATTAAGACTTTTATATAGGCAAGTCAACAGAAATGACTTTATATTTTTTAGTCAACAGAAAATCAAACTTTTAGTTAAGTAACATTTTAAAAGAGAATTTGAGGATTGCTTGATTTCCTTCCTAGCTACCTCTAAAATCCCCTATCTTATAGTCCTAGGATCAGCTCATTTATTCTGCAAAGGACCAGTAATTATTTTAGGCTTTGCAGCTTTCTGATATGACTGTTCAACCACAACTGTCAGATGATATGTAAACTAGTGGGTAAGGCTATGTTCAATAATACTTTATAAATGCAGCAGGCTTTGGTAGGTGGGGCCACCACATTTGGCTCTTGTTCTAGTCAAATAAACATCTCAAAAATACATAAAATCTCCACAACATTTCTAACAAATTTATTTTCATTATCTCTACAAAAAGGTTAACATATAATAATAATAATAATAATAATAATAATAATGTGAGAGGATCACTGGGTAAGAGCTAAAGAGTTAAATAGTTTCCCGTGAGTAAGTTAGGTACTACTTCATGTTTTTCAGGTCATATAACTTTGAATGGCTCCATATTTATGGGAGCGATAGGAAAGCAATAATTCAACTAAATAAAGGGGAAAAATTAAAATGTTGTTAGTTTACTTATTGAATTAATTCACTCAGTACAAATTTGTTGGAAACCTATGGCATGCCAGGCATGAAAAACATACAGTTTCAGTCATCAGCAACCAGGGTATAGGAGAGGTTTTGTTATATTAGGTTGTTGGAAAAGGCATGCTGTATTTTTTTCTATGCTTTCCTATGCAAAACTGCATCACAACTTTTCTGACAATCCAATATTTGTTCATGTTAAGACATTCCTGATACTACTAAAAATCAGGCTCTGAAAAAATTCCTTATCATGTTTAGGTAAAAAGTATAATAACAACTTTAAACCTGCCTTTTCAATACGAGAGCCTTGAAGGATACATGGGAATAATTAAATCCAAGAAAAAATTAAAAATAATAAAAAAGTGAGTTATATTAGCGTTGTAAACTGGGCACTGACACCATATGACATAATTGGCATTCGCCTCCAAGATTCATCTGAGTCCAGCATTCTAAAGCCCTTTCGTAACTTTAACGAACATCTGCTCCAAAGAGAAGCCTGCATTGAGGCTAAAAGAACACCACAGAAGGGTGTGTTTTCCTTGAACTGAAATAATGTGTTCTTAAAGTGTAAAATACCTACATTTGCGACGAGAATTGAATAAACACAGTCTGGAAGACTGTAGGAACAAAGATATACCAATTAAATAAAATAAATAAATCTACAGGAGAGTGAGCATTCACTGAGATAAGGTTCAGTGAATTTTTCTAGGGTTGGAGTTGAACATTTTTAAAGGAATGAAGATGATTCTAGTGGTGTTTTTTATTTTTCCCTCTTCTTCAAGATTTCTTCACTTCAAGCAAGAACTATTTATTAAGAAGTGGAAATCATTACTTTGGGACTTTATTCAGTGCAACACTATATGGAAAAAAACAACAAAGCTGCCTGAATGTCATCATGTGTTTTCTTCACTTTTTCTAAATTGAGCTCATCCATAAATTTTCAGAACAGCATTTTAAAAACCCAACAAATTTTCCACTCCTCTTGTTCTGACACAACTGTTTGCAAAGATTTTTCTATTCCCTTCTTCATCAAGATGTAGAGAGAGAGAGAAAAAAAGAAAATTAGAAAATGGTGAGAAAACACTGTGATCACAAGGAATTAGCTTGCCCCCAGCTTCTCCAAAATTGTAATTGTTCATGGATTCATGTGGTCTCCAGAGTACAGAGCAAGATGTATTTCATCAAAGTGTTGAAGCCCATTCTGAATGAGGTTGGCATACTGCACATGTGTGTTCCTTTCCAAGGTTAATGAATCAAAATGGACTCTTGGGGAGGGGTTGTCCCTTTAGCCCAGTCAACACTGTCAAATTTTAGTGTTTGAAAAGTTTAGAAAATTCAGTGAAATTCTAGTGCCTGCATCTTCTCAATGGATGAGTTAAGATGACAGTTAAAATGGCAGCTGAAAGTCCCAATTTTCTTTTATTTTTAGGGTTTCTTTGTAAAGTGTTGTTTAAGGATGGGGGAGGATGAAACACAACAACATGAAAAAGTCTTACTTTTCTCAAAGACAGGCCCATTAGGTCTTGGCCTATGTGTTATGCATGCTAATGCTTAGATTTTTCAAATGTCAATTATATTCACATCATATTCAAAATTGTTTTGTCAAATTCACCTATCACTTATTATTTACTTAATTTTTTAAAATGCTCCAAATTGATATATATGCACAGAAATTAAACTTTATATTTCTGCTATTTATTCCTGGGAAAATATGGCCATTAAGGAGTTTACTACCAAAACTAAATTTTGACATGAGCAAGGAAAACTAAACCATGTTATTAAAATCTAGTTAAATACATTGATCTGTTCAGGGCTCTTTACTTACGGCTGCTCTCTCTTTAAGGAAAGGGGAGGTTAAGGAGTGTTAAGGAGGATGTAATGGGCTATGTTAGCACCAGAGAAAGACTTGTTTCTACAGGAATCAGAGTGACTGAGAATTGGAAAAGAAATAACTTTCTCACAGTGTAGCTCAACATCATTAGTTGTTTGTTTGTTTTAAACATTTTTGCTATAGGGCATATGCACTCACCAGAGAGACAGAGAGATGGAAATCGGGAAATCACTCCCCAGGGGGATGATGGCCACGCTGTAATCCCTTTTCCCCTGGGATTTTAGGCATGCTCGCACACACGCCTAGCATGAGTTTCAAACTGCCAGGTCCAGGATTTGAACTATAGTCAAGCAAATGGTAGTCCAGAGCCTTAACCACTCTACTACCTGCTGGCCCCAGCTCAACACTGTTTTAATGTCTTTTTCCAAAAGTGAACCACTGGACTGGAGAGTGTCTCATTTCACCAGCTCTGCAACCCATGATTTTGGGAGCCCTGCTATAATCTCATGCTTTTTAATGTCGTCTTAAACTTCAGAAAGTACTTTCACTTGTAATGTTTTACTTGGTCTTCATAACTTGGTGATGTAGATAGGACCGCAATTTTCACTTTTATTCTGTTGGAACCGAAAGTTCAAAACAAGATATTTTAAGCTCACATAGCAAGCCAGTGGCAAAGCTCTCTGTAGAACTTCAGAATCTTTTCTTTTAAAAAAAATGTTTAAAAAATATGTTTTATTAACAGGACCCCTCTGATCTAGATAGAATCCCCTCTCCCCAGTTCTTCCTCAGCAACCCATTTTCTGGGACCCTTCCCCTCTTCTTGGGAGCTCTGTTTTTCTTTCCCTCTCCTTCATTAAACTCTCTGCCTTTGCTATATACACATACACACACACACACACACACATATACACATATACTCCAAATAATATATACCAAATATATAGATCTATTTATTTATATATATATATATATATGTGTGTGTGTGTGTGTGTATATATATATACCCCAAATATATATATATATATATATATAAATAGATCTATGTAAATGTGTGTGTGTATATATGTATATATAATGTATGTTTTTAAGTTTATTGATATAATTGTACTGATTCTCTTCAATACCTTGCACATTTTCCTTTTCAAAAAAATTTATGTTTTTCCTTCAAATAAGAAAAAAGATATTTGAAAAATAGTTTATGATTTAACAGTCTGCTGAATTCATCGATAAAAAGACTGTGATGACTCCCCTATAACTAGAGATAGTTCTAGTCTTTGTAGCACAGAAAACTGGCTACTGCCACTGAGAAAGACTGACACGTGTGGGTCTCGGGTATGTAGGATATATTATACGACAATCATCTGGTTGCCGAGAAGGAGCTTATGAAATTCCCTGAGGTCTCTAAGCTCAATTCACAACGTGCCTTTACTGCAATAGCGGTCCAGCCATTTGGAGCCTGTTTGGTTTTATTTACTGGAATGAGAGCTGAACAAACTAATCGATCACCAGTCCAATTTGGTTATCTTATATTACTGAAATAATTCTGCCAAGCAAAATAACCAAGGCTAGTTATGATGACGGTAGAATTGGAATGCCTACAGAGAAGAGGAGATGAACCGTTAACTTGATCAGCTGTATAAACAAATTTTTTGACCAGTGGAAAATGTTAGCCAATATCCAAGGCGAGGGAAGGGCTTTAGATGAAAACCCGGAGAGGCTGCTCATGGAATATAACATGTCCTGGGACCCAGAGGGAAAGATACGTGGAAGGCTCCTTCCCACGGCTAGCTGAAGGATCAGTGAAAGTTTGAATGTGGTGTGGCATATGGCTGAAACACAACGGAACGGAAACACACACATCAGAGTGAGGCATTTTCTCATTTGCCGGCCTTGTTCCTGATATTGTACTGATTTTGAGCCTGAGTTACTGTGTTAGGAAGATCTGTTGTTCATTGCCAGGCCTGCATCAGATTTAGAAAAGAAAGCACAGAGTATAATAAATATGTAATGAACATCTTGAATCCTGTTATTTTGGCGATAGCCAGAAATTGTGAGGACTCAAATAGTTCGAATGAGGTTATTCACATTAATATACTAATCTAATTCGATTAGAAAATTCTACAAATTGTTATTATTCTATGGAAGGCTATATGCAATTTTGGAATCAGTTCTATTACTAGAAAAATAACTAGGTACATTTTATTGCACATGCTTAGCTTATGTGTGGGTTACGATACATATTTACTAATAAATTACTGAGGGACAAGACTGACATCTTTGAGGACAGGGGATTTGTTCCTCTTTCCTTAGTGTCACCAAGATCTCACATAGCACTGCACCTAGCAGTCATTTAATAATTTGTATTTGAGCGACCAGAAAGTTGCATGGAGGTTAAGGCACTGGACTTCCAGATGGCCAACTGTAGTTCGAGTCCCAGACCTAATGGCTTTCTTTCTCACTTTCCTTCTCTTTCTCCATCTTCTTCTGGTGAGTGCACACACCTTATAAATTAAAAAATAATAAGTAAATGTCAATAATTCAAAAAAATTAATAAATAATTTGTATTTGATGATTGACGATGGTGGTTTTCTTATCAACTGACCAATTTTCCTTAGCCCTTCTGATCAAAGCACCAAATTAAAAGAGAGATGAGATATAAAGCACTGGCCTCACAGTAGCTGGGAAGATTCGCCTGGCAAGAAAGTTAGTACAATAAGTCACTTCCAAATGGAGCCTATGCATTAGCCCAGGGACTACATGGCTCAGTCTCAGCATCATATTGTTTAAATTAAACAAGCAAACAACAGAAAACCACCCACCTCTATTCTGCAGTTAAACCATAATTTAAAGCATTATTGTTTACTGAGAGTAGTCTTAATGTGTGGTGAAATATCTAAAGTATTTTTTAATTAAAAACTTTTTTAATTAAAAATATTTTTGACCATCTATAGTGTGCCCCATGTGCATGACAGCTTTTTCCCCAACCTCCTTGCCTCCCTTTTTTTCTTCTCTCCACATTTTCAGTGATACATAGTCAATGTAGCTTTTCTATCTCTTACTCAGTCTTGCTCGCTACAGTTTCAACGAGTTCCTTCTTTAATTTTACTAACTAGATTCTGAACAACAAAATGGATTTGGGAAGCTAACTTAGTAAGAACTAATCCTCTCCTGCTCAGAAAAAGTGGGGAAGAGGCAAAATGGTGTGTTCTCATGCATAAATAATTTTTGTCTATGTAACACAAGTAAATATGCGTAATTGCATCCGGGGATTTCTTGGATACAAAACAACATCTATAGCCACACATGTTGAAACCATATGAAGTCCTTGTTTCATTAAGTTGTGACAGGCACATATGTGCATATATTAAGTTACTAAGTCACAACTTCCTGTTTGGATACAGGAAGTAGGAAAAATGGGAGGACCAGCAATAGGTAAAAAGTCTAGCAACTGTCCATGGGAATGGGAGGAGGGGTGCCTCTGTGCCATAGAACCCTTTACTGAACCTGCCCAAAAAACTTGCATCGTTGAGAGTTGGAACTAGAGTAGAGATGCGCTCAGTAGATGCATTTTCAGTCTATGTTTAGCTCATTCTACATTTGAACTTTCAGTGCTTTCACTACAGCTCATTCCCTAGCACTAAAAACACCAAGAACAAAAATTAGTAGAGCTCTTGCAATAGGAGATTAAACAGCATTACTCTTTATTTTGACTTTTTTTTTTAGCTCACCATAACTATTTGCTATACTATCTTAGAGACTAATGAAACAAAGCAAATAACAACATTAGTTTGGCATCCCTTGATTCTCATTTTCCTTTGACAATAAATCTGGGTGCAACCGAAGCCTGCTGTGATTGGGGCTTGGTATTAACTCTGGGTAGGTGTAGATGATGCTAGCTTACCTAGAAGCAGTTCCTTTAAGAACAGTGGCAATTTAGCTCTCCAGGGAACATTGACAATGTCTGGAGATATTCTGGATTGTTATAACTCAGGGGCAATACTATTGGTGTCGAGTGGGTAAAAGCCAAGGATGCTGTTAAACAAGGGGCCTTCAAAAAGTTAATGGAAATTAGTATGATGAAAAAACTATAAATGGATTTTAAATTGTTTCTACACCAAAATAAAATTGTACTTTATTTCTATTTTTTCCACGTCTTGAAATACCCTCATATTCTGAGTTCTATGTACAGCTGTGAATGCTTTAGGTAGAGAAATAGCTTCTACTATTAGCTAATATAGAAGAGTCACCACTGAGGCCAGCTAGTGGTGCAGTAGTTAATGTCGTGGGTACCACATGGACAGCTGACTGTACATTTGAGTCTTGAGAAACATACTGAGCACATGTGTGTGCATGTTTAAAATCTTCAGAAGAGAATGGAGAAGAAAGGATTGTACCTTGACCACCTACCCTAGGGGATGCTTTCTTACCCATACCCCACATCTCTCTTGAAGAGCAAACACACCTGATAGCAAAAAAAAAAAAAAAAAAAAGAAAAGAAACGGGGAATAAAGTTGCTTCTAATAAACAGGTGGTTCTTAGTTTACAAATCTATCAAAGTTCCTTTCATCTGTTATTCATGCCTAAAATTATACCTATGGTCTTTTCTTTAATACACAAATTCTTTATAAAATTCCAGTAGGCCATTCGTTTATTTACACACAGTGTATCTAGAAGTGCCTACTATGTGTTGGTAAGTGCTATCTGGGAGGTGTCACCCACTGTACTGTGAACACTGCCTTTGCTTAGTCTAGTATCTCACTGAATAAAATCAAAAAGTCTCTGCACCCAAACAACTGAAGTGCACACAGAGTGGTCCCTATGAGAAACAGCTCAATTGCAAATACATGCATGTCAGATGGCCTACCTACCATTTGGGTTAGTACTGTCATTAGACCAGGGCAAAACTCCTGCCTGGAACCCTGAGCTTCAGAGGGTATCCCCTCAACCTTGTGCAAGGCCACAGGAACATGAAGATCTGGAACCTATGCCGCCTCCTTCTAGGCCACACTGACTACTAGAGACACGGGGATTGTCTGTCCAAAGGACTCTGAGCCCACCTCAGGGCCTGAATAGACCTGTTCCCCTAGTCTGTTGTCCTGTGAGAACACAGGCCTGGTCCAGAGCAGCTACTGGGGCAATGGACTAAGGTGTGTGGAGTACATAGAACCCCTCACTGTGTGAGACAAAACTGGGAAGGAGATGGAGGGTAACAGAGTGCTCTGGACTCTCCTTATTTTTACTTGATGTGAATGCAAAACTTCTACATTAAATGGTAGTCTTATAGGATGTAAGAATGAAGGACATGATAGGAGAGCATATTTTATCTAATAGTTCACTGGCGTTTTATCTGAAATATTTAGACATACAGTATGTGGGTATCCAATTTTACACTTGCTTCAAATGAGGGATATTTTGATTTGCAGGAGGGAATAAAAACGCACTGTTTATTTACTCTGTGCAGAAGGGCTCAGGATTCAGGTCATGCCTCTCTCAAGCGGAACCACACAGACTGCCCTGGAAACCTGTTTCAGCTGCTCTCCAAGCAAACTGCCAATCTTTTGGGGACTGTATTTTATGCAGTCTCAAATTATAAGTCAGCCCATCTTAAACTTATCAGCATTTATGTGTGATGGGGAAATAAATGAAAAATAGGAAATTGTTTCCATAGTTAGTTTGCTGAGTCAGAATTACAAGAAGGAAAGAACCAAGAGACAGGGGAAAGGTTTGTATCCGACAGAGGAATAAGGAGAGGAGAGAAGGCCAGAGGAGAGGTGTTATTTTGGAGAGGACATGGCCTAAGCAGTCAGAGTGAGCAACCGGTCACTTAATGAAAGGGGAGAGGAAATAGAAAAAAGAGCCTAGAGGAGAGAGGAACACTAAAATAAAATAAGGGAAATAAAATAATGAACAGAGAGGTCTGCAAAAGGTGTTAGACTACTGAATTTCCTGTTGCATTTAGCAGCAATTTTGACCTTTGGCAAAGTCCTTTAACATTGTACCTGAGAAAGAGGGTCCTCCCTCTTGCCCCAACTCTATCCTGTGGTCTTGAGAAACTTCGTAGAATGCTAAGCTTGCATCCTATATGTAAAGCATTCCCAGGATGTCTTTCATTTTTACATCTCAGGAAGAGGCACTGACTTAGATCCAAGGAGAAAATTCCGAAGTGTGGTTCCCACAGACTGTTCTTCCTCATTCAGATAGAGAGTCCACACCAGAGGGCCAAGGGTAAGAAGGAAGGGCCGCTGATTAAAATGAGTGAGGGCTTCATTTCAATACCAGAGACCTCTTCTCTGGGAGCAAGCCCCATCCAGAAGGCTGGTGGCCCCTGGTGATTACCAGTTTCTGAATTACAGACCAGCTAAGGCTTACTCACACATAGCTCACAGCTCCCATTGAAGTCAGTGGGAGCCAGCTCCACAGCCAGGCCAAAGGCAAGACTTGGCTGCCTGTGAGATTAATTGCCATTGTTTCCTCCTGATGGGAGGGATCCACTGTCAACCACAGCTGTGGGAGGGGAGGGGAGTAGCCTCAAAAGGGACATTTCTTTGCCTTCTTCAAGTCCACGGGTGTGCCTGGGAAAAAGCTTCTGTGCTTAAGCTCAAAAGAGGTATCTTTCCAAGAGAAAATTATACAGCTCAGAAAGTTAGTCATTAATGTAATGGTCTGAATCTACAATGAGAAAAAGATTGAGGCTGACATGATTTTTATCTTTGATATTATAGCTTCTGAAGTTGAGAAGTAATTACGTATGTTAATATTACATCCATTCAATATTCAGTGAATTTTTTTTTAATGTGGCTCTTCTTAATTAATCTTCTCTGTTTCCCTTCTGTGTTCACAGAGCAGGCAAACAGTCACGCAATACAGTGGTCCCCAACCTTTTCGGCACCAGGGACCAGTTTCATGGAAGACAATTTTTCCATAAACTGAGGTGGGTAGGGAGAAAAAGATGGTTTGGGGATGATTTAAGTACATTACACTTATTGTGCACTTTATTTTTATTACTACATTGTACTATACAATGAAATATGCAACTCACCATAATGCAGAATCCATGGGTACCCTGAGCTTGTTTGCCTGCAACTAGACAGTCCCATCTGGGGCTTTTATTTAGATCCAATGCTGCCACTGGCCTGACAGGAGACAGAGCTCAGGCGGTAATGCCAGTGACGGGGAGCGACTGTAAATGCTGATGAAGCTTTGCTCCCATGCCCGCATTCACCTCATCCCAATCCTAACAGACCACATTCTGACACTGGTCCATGACCTAGAGTTTGGGGACCTCTGATGTAATGGATCAGAGGTGACTCAAAAAGACCACATTTAGGGCTCAGAAAAATGGTTTCAGACCGATGTCTTTGGGAATCTAGGGAATAAATGATAAAACTAATAACTAATGCCTGTTGGGAATGTGATGCTGTACCAGGCACTATGTGAAGGTTTCACATACATGATCTCACTAAATCTCCAAGAAAGCTCTCTGGGATATGGATGATTCTTATGCTCATGTTAGAGATGAGGAAACTGCGGTTCTTGGTGTAGATGCTGAACTCCATGGCCCAGGTTGTTTCCACGCTGCAGACTGACCTGTGAAGAGTATGGGGCTTTGTCTCTGTATTTGAGGAGCAAGTGGTGAAGATGTAGGTGGGGTGCTTGAGTAGAGGATGGGAATAACAGTTACAGCCTCATGAATCATACCACTTTCTTCATCAGCCCCCTTACATCCTGTCTAGGGTACTGCCTATCTCTTGTTCCTTCTTCTCTACTCGTAACCCCCCAAGGACCAAGTAACCAAAAGCATCAGAAAAGCAATAACAAATTTTCTCTGCTCTTCCCTTCTCAGCAGAAGCCAGAAGTCCCAGAGTGCTGGAGAGAATTACAAAAGCAAGGAAACAGCAGCAGCAGCCACTGCCCTTCAGCTTAAAATTCAGACACCCTAGAGAGATGCCAAGTACAAATCACAAAAAGCCAGGACACCATCCTCCTCTTCCAATTCCCTGCAAACCTGGGCTCCATGATGTAGACTGCTGTGTTGTTGCATTCTTGGGAGAGCTTTGAGTGGCTGCCCTGTGCTATTTGATCATAACAATAGAGTTTCTCAGTACATAGTCCAGATATCAGCACCAATATCATCAACATTATCACCTGTTATTGGATTTCAAAGCTGCAGAGGATCTGGATAAATAAAGAAGAGGAAGAAGAACATGCAGAGCAATGGAGCAGAGTAAGTGAAGACTTCTAAGCATTTGTTGTGGGATACCTATGGGAACTGATTGATTCATTGATTTAATTCATTTACCCTTTCACTTAATAAATATTTATTAATTATGCTCCTGACACTCTACTAGGCAATGAACAGGGAGAGAACACAATTAGGGATTTTAAACTCAAAGAGTTTACAATCTGGGACCAGCACGTGGCATGGTGGTTAAGGCGCTGGACAGTCCCACATGGCTGACCAGGGTTCAAGTCCTGGACCTGGTGGCTTGCTTTCTCACTTTCCTCTCTCTCTCTCTCTCCCTCTCTGTTTCTCTCTGGTTAAATTAAAATGAATGAATGAATGAATAAATAAATAAATAAATAAATCTTTAAAAAAAAAAGAGTTTACAATCTCATGGAAGATAGGCATTAAATGAATTCAATGGGCAAATTAATACGCAATTAGCAGTTGTGGTTGATACACGCAATGTGGGGAAATAACTTGGTTTTATGAGAAAAAATAACAAGGGAGTAATTTGTAATTGGAGAGTATCCATTTGGATAGGTCAAGGGTGACACTTTTGAGTAGGCAACCTAGGAGTTGAAACTCAGAGGGATGCAGGAGTCATGAGGCAATGAATAGAGGAAGAACGTTCAAGGACTAAGGAATAGACTGTGCAAAGCTGCTTAGTCAGGAAGGTGGAGAGAGAACGTCACTGAAGGGTGGGGAGGAGAGACTTACTCTCAACACACTCAGAGATGGCCCAGCCTTTCAAACCTGGTGTCTTTTCCCCACTTTTCTGACTGAGTGCAGCTTCTCACCCTGAGAATTGACTATATCAGATACCATGGCTCTATGGATTTCGTATTCACTCTCTTTCAGATGACAAGTCCTCAAGGAAGCTTGTGGTCACTTTCACATGCTTAGAGAGCCAGACAGAACACAAGCTCCATAAGAGAGATGCTGACATCTTTACTGACTCTGAATAGATGTATAACTCCATACTGCAGAACACCCTATTCAAAGGGAGTTTCACCAGATTTCTACAGGTCTATTCCTCGTTCTCGCTGACTTGCCTTGGCACTGGACAGTGTATTTCTCTGTTTGCTATTGATCTTTAATGGCCAGTGCTGCCCAATATTGCCTGCCTGTCTCCTTATCAATAGCCTTTTCAGGGCTAATGAGCCATAAGCAAGTATTTGCATGCATAACGGAGGCAAATAGTTAAAGGAATGTTTTAATTTATTCTCAAATGATCATACAAAGAGTCATTTTCCAAATTATCAAGTTGTAAACCTGGATTTTCTTTCTAACAACTTGGAAACCATTTTTCTTCTCTCTCACTTTTGGAAAAAAACATTTTAAAAGCTTATAGAACGCTGTAACTCTTAAAGTCAATGGGTAGAAGTTCAGAGGCTTGAGTGTCACAGTCTCTTGGGAATGGGCAAGAAAGAGTTGTACCAGGTGATGAGGTGGCAAATGATGGCTGTTTTGTTTTGGAAGGAGTTGGTGCAGAGTAGCTCAATGAAGACACTCTGCAAGGTATGGGGAGCCTCCAGGGCCCAAACCAGCAACAAAATCCAACTTTTAAATTTGGACTGTTTCAACACATCTTTATTATTTCTTCTTCCTCTTCCTCTTTTTCTTCTTCCTTTTTTCATTATGCAAGTAATGCCTGAACACATTCTTGTCTTAAAAGACAACCCAGGAGGGGACTAGCAGTTAGAGTAACGGCTATGTCGCTGGACTCCCATGTAGTCGACCGCGGTTTGAGTCCCAGACCTGGTGGCTTAAACTCACGCCGGGCGCATGTGCCTGCGTGCCCAAGATCCCAAGAGGAAAATGGAGGAGAAGGGATTGCGGCGTGGCCATCTCCCCTGGGGGGTGATTTCTCGCTTTCTATCTCTCTGTCTCTCTCTGTCTGGCTGGCGAGTGCATGTGCCCTATAGCAAAAACCTCTCCAAAAAAATTAAAAGACAACCCAGGAGTAGTTTAAATAATCTCTCTTCCTCCTCCATCATTCCCACTCTTCAATCAGAGACAACTCACGTTCTTTACATTTGTTTCCATCTTTATTAGGTCAGGCTGTATTAGAAAAATGATTGCTCCATTTTACTCATCAAGCCAAGAAAAATTACTAAAAGCTTTACGTGCACTATCCTTTCAATATTTACAACAACTCTACAAGGTAGGGACTATCAATTAGGCCCATTTTATAGACAGTAAAAGTGAGGCTCAATTTGGAGATTAAGGGACTTGCTGAGGTCACTCAGCTAGTGTGTTCTGGAGACATTAGTCTCAGGAAAGTCTTCCTAACCCCAGTACCCATGCTCTTAACCACTATGCATTGCCCTTTGCCCATAAGTATATCCAGGTCATTTTTGTTTGTTTTATATAATCATGATTCTTCATTTTGGTCCCCAAAGACTGCTTTTGGCAAGTGAACCGTGTCCATTCAAAGACACCAACCTGACTGGTATATTTCTCATCAGCTTGGCCCATAGTCCTTCATGTTCTGTGAACACAGTTCTTCACACAATGGTCCTTGCAGTCCCGCATTTCTGGTGACTCCACTGGGGGTTGCCCAGCAAGCCAGCCAGCCAGCACCAGGTCAGCTGTTCCTTTGCGGGGACCTGTGAGTTGTGATGAGGTGGTGGCAGTCAGACTACAGATGAGGAGGCAACACTCCTAGAAAATGCAGTTATTGGAAACTGCCCTCATTAGAATACTGTAATTGGTTCCTGCAGGGCATGGAAGGTTAGTGCACAGAAGAGCAGAAAGGAGGGGTCTGACAGGAGTGTGTTGTATGGATTTTGGTTTCACTTTAGTTTTTCTCCTCCAAGAGGGACCTTTAACCAGCCTGGGCTCACAGTGGGGCTGGCAAAGGTAGCCTCAGTGCCCAAGAAAGCCCAAATCTTCTAGGCCTGCCTCCACCGTCCCTCACTTTACTCTGCTTCCCTCCTAGTGCTCTTTCTTCCCTGTACTTGCTATCAGGAGCCTCATCCAACCCCTTCGCAGAGAAGAAAGCTATTGATTAGCAACTTTATAGATAGGTATTAGAACTTCTATGAAATGCCTCACACATGCAATGTGGTGCATATGATTTTTCAAAGAACCTTATGTAAAGGGCAATGCTTAACCCCAGGTTACACAGCTTGGATGGAAGAATTGCAGTAGGTCACTACCCAGTTGCTAGATACCTCTTTATAACACCTACCATGAAGATGCAAATTGCTATTAGGACATCGATTCCAAAGAGCATTCCTAATTCCTAGGATAAGGAAGAAGGGAGGCTACTCCTTAGCCTCTGGCTTGACGCCTTTATCTGAGCCATACCATTTATAGGTCAACACTAAATGATCTCCTGATACCGAAATCAGCACTCCCAGTATGCTCTATCCTGCCTTTCTAAAAACGTGATGAAGGGGATAATGAGTTTTATACTCAGAGATCGAGAACTTTCTGAGGAGCTGGAAATACTCTATGTGTTGATATGAATGTGACTTCAGAGTTCTCTGCCCAGTAAAACACATTAAGCCATATATGTGAGTGTGCATCGAGCTTGCTGTTTATCTCAATTTTATTTTTTAATCTCAATTTTTAAAAGTAAAAAATAAGCACTTGTCTATTGCCAAAAAAGTTAGCTCTCAACATTTTATCTCTTCACCAGTATTCCCCCCATACTCTCTCGACTTGCTGATAGCCAAATCCTGTGCTTTATTGAGGGCTAGGTGGAAACAAGCTTTTTAAAAAATATCTCTCTTGACTAGCCAAACCACATTGCTCATTGCTTTCTGAACCACTTCCAGGAGCTGTTGTCAGAAGCAAAGGCAGATCCAGGGTTATGGAACCTGAGGCTTATACAATTTAAGGAAACATTTATAAGATAAAGAATACAAGGTAGCATGGTAGTTAAGGTGCTGGACTCCCACATGGACAACCACGATTTAAGCCCTAGACCCAGTGGTTTGTGGCTTGAAAATCATGCTGGGTATATGTGTGTGCATGCCCAGCGATTCCAAGATAAAAAGGAGAAGGGATTACAGTGTGGCCATGCCCCTGAGGGGTGATTCCTTACTTTCCCTCTCACTGTCTCTCTCTGTCCCTCTTCAGTGAGTGCAGGTGCCCTATGGGAGGGAAAGCGAACAGGAAAAAAACTTAAAGGGACCAGCAGATGGCATAATGGTTATGTCGCTGAATTCCCACAGTTGACCATGGTTCAAGTCCCAGACCTGGAGGCTTGAAACTCATGCCGAGCACATATGTGTGCCCAAAATCCGAAGAGGAGAAAGTACTGCAGCATGGCCATCCCTCCTGGGGGGTGATTTCTTACTTTCTGTCTCTCTGACTCCGTCTCCCCAGAGAGTGCACATGCCCTATAGTGAAAATTTCTCTAAAACAAAACAAAAACTTAAAAAAGATAAAGCATACAAAATTATCAATACAAAATTAGGTAATGAAAGAGAGCGTAAAGATTCCAGGACTTTTCTCCTCCATGAGCTCTTGAAGCAATTAATCAGGAATGTTTACGTAATAAAGCTGCCTGCTGGGAGTTGGCTTCCCCTCTACACCTAGAACTTTCTATGCTCCCCACTAGCCCCAGAATGCACTGGGTTCAGACAAATGAGAGGGCTTTGCTGAAACTGTCTCAGGTCAGCCCATACATATGAGCATTTCACTTAGCCTCGTTTAAGCTGATACCTGGCTGTCATACACACACAGCTGGCCACCCCAGGTGGACTATAAAATCCAACAGTGCAAAACCACAGCTTCACATTGCTTTCCTTCCCTTTAGAGTACAGACACCAGAGCCTTTTACAGGACAGGCTCTCCATACCATGGAAATAAATACTTTGAGGGAGGAAAAGGGACTCTCAAAGACAGGTGGTAGTGATAATGGGAATTGGTAAGTCATTAGCTGGATTAAATGGATTTGTTCCATGTTCCCACTATCCAGAGACTGACTATTTGCTCAGCCAACACTGTACCAAACATCTTTTAAAAATTGGTTTGACTAAGCATTAACCCTAGTCCATATGGAAAGTAAGACCTAGTCTGCCTTGGCTGAGACAGATAAAGTCTGTTCTGTAGTGTGGCTTCCCTTCCACTCGACATAAAGCATTCTACAGAGAAAAGGGCAGAAAAGGGAAATAATGGAGACAGAGAAGAAGAAAGAGGAAAAGGAAGATGAAGAATAAAGAAAGGGCCTTATAAAAACAAAAAAAAAAAAGTAGATTAATGGAAAAAAGAATACTTAATAACGCTCTCTTGGGCTCACACTCTTTTCTTTTTTTCCCCTTTTTTTGAGGCTGCTGTATTAAATTAAAGTCATACATAGGTTTCAAAGGAAATCACATTTCTGCAGTCTGGTGAGCCCACCTGACAATGCACGCTAACAGAATTGTAAATGTAAAGGGTAATGCTTGTCAGTGCCTGACAGTTCTAAATGGCCTTTTAGTTCAGTACGCAGAGCTGTCATAAAAAAACATAAAAATGCATATGCAGACAGCTGAAACTGCTATGCACATCATTATCTGCAAATGGTATAAGTATCCTGAACAAAAGGCCTTCCAGTTTAAGGACATGCATAAGACATTTCTCTGCCTCCAGCTTTAAAACAAAGTGCTGTCAAGAAAACAAGATTCCCAGTGCCAGAACTGAGGTTTCTCTGTCAATCAGTGAGGTACTACATTTGTACATATTTTTCTGACCCTGCATATGAGAAGAGCATTCTTAACAGATGTGTATTTAACTTCTAGCAGCTACATCTGTTTCCTCTGCATTTTCCTTCTTTCTTTATCATTGTTCTAATAGACTGCTGCAGAGGGGTGCTTTATTGTGTACTTATTCATTGCATCCTAGTTTTGCTTTTTCCTCCCCTCTCCTTTATCTCCTTTTTCCTTGAAAACATTTCTTTCCTCCCTCCTTTTATTTTTCTTTGTAATTTATAAAAGTCAAAGGAGCCCACATTGGGGCCTAGCATGATCAAATTGGTGGAAATGTTTGTCATTTCTTCCCTAAGTAGTGATATTGTCCGCCCTTTAAGATGGAAAGTTCCTTGAGGGCAAAGGCAATATTTATAATGTAATAGTTTTAAGCCAGGTCGTATGCCAGAATCACGTGAAGAACTTGTAAAATTCTCATTTCCTGGAGTCCTGAAGAAAGATCCTCTGAATCAGATTCCCTAGGGTTGGGGCCAGGGTATTTGTATTTTTAACAAACATCCTAGTGGTTATCACATTTTTAATTCATTCAAGAATGTATTATACACATATATTGGACATCTGTTTTGTGGCAGTGATTGCTCTAAGCACTGAGGATAGAGATGTGAACAGAAAGACAAAACACCCAACCTCAAGCAGATTGCATTCTATTGAGTGGGATAGGCCAATGAACAGATAAACAAATATATAAATATGATTATTACTGAAGTGACAAATGTCTGAAAAACAAAACAAAACAAACAGTCACAACAAAAGCAGGATAACAGGACAGAGAATGGTGCTGCCCAAAATGGATAGTTTCCTTGTGGTGGTCAAGGAAAAAGCTGGCATTTGACACAAGACCTGTGTGATGGGGGATCCAGTCATGAGATTATCTAGAAAGACCATTATCTCATACTTTCAACAGAATAGAACTGATCATCATGAACTTATAATAAGGAAAATGATGCTTAGGGAAATTAATGACTTGCTTCGAATTACAGCTAGTAAGTAGCTCATCTGAGATTTATACTCCTGTGCTCAAAAAGATGCAGGGAAATCAACTTCGAGCTTCATTCTACTTCCATACCCACCCAAATCCTGCACATACGATCAACCCAAAGTACAATCTTTTCATTATCTAAGATGCATCCATCAATGCTTCTATCCAATTATCAACTAACTCACAGCTCGTGTGTGTGTGTGTGTGTGTGTGTGTGTGTGTGTGTGTATCTCCATTTCGTGGATATAATCCCATATAGGTCTTCTATAGGACATACTACAACAATTTCCTTAATCTAGCTCATCTTGAACACCATTACTTCTGAATTCTTAGGACTTGGACCACAAAAACTAATTTCCATTCATTTTCCCGATGTAGAAAATCCTAAATAAGACTCTCAGTTTCTTAGCCACTGGTCATATTTTACAACTCCAAAGTTTCTGGCCAATTGTGGGCACTCGATTATTCCCCAAGTGTTTGACTCTTGAGTTGAGGCCTCAAAACTTCCAGATGAATTTCAAAGAGAGATGATGACCTTTAATAATGATTTTCCCCTCAATGACCATTCCACTGTTGGAGATAAATTGGAGTACAGAACTTGAAAGCCAACACAGCCAACTGGCTGACCATGTGGGCCCTGGAGTCAGAGAGGTCAGTATCTTTTCTTTTTTAAAAAATTTAATCTTATTTGTCCATTCATTTATTTTAATTTGACCAGGAAGAGACACAGAGAGCAAGGGAAAGGGAGAAAGCAAAGCCACCAGGTCCAGGACTCAAACTGTGGTTGGCCATGCGGTATGTCCAGTGCCTTAACCAGCACACCACCTGTTGGTCCTGAGGTCAGTATCTTTTCTACTAGCTATAACAGTGGACCATGAAGCCTAGGCTCACTCAACTTAGGGTAGTGATAATAAGACTTACATGAGAGAGTTATTGTGAAGTTCAATGAGATAAAGCATGTATAATGCTTAGTACCAAACATGGAATACAATAAGCACTGAATAAATGCTATTATTATTATTAATACTTTTCATTGTACTATGAGGGTAAGACACTGCCATGTGACCAATTGGACCAATCACCAAGGTTCTAAACATCATTGTTTCTCTTACCTTGAAAGACATAAAAATACAACCCCTCTTACATCCAACATGACCAGTTACCCTCTGAGACCTTCTCTAAGGATAGTATCATTTTTTATACTATGCTTTCCTACTGTATTTTCTCCTAATAGAACTTCGTCTTCTAGCTATTATAAAAAATAATGTTCTCTTGCTCCATCTCCTGGGGTTTCACTCTTGCTAAGAGCAATTGCTTTTTATTGAATGTGCAATTTTGTTGCTATGGAAAATATATTGTGATTAATGAGACCCTCTGGCCAAGGTTACTTGGGACAGGCTTGGACTGGTTAGCATGATGTCCTTACTTTTCACAGTGCCAAAGTTGGCTACAACAAGAACTGCATTATCAACCTCATTAGTAACTCTTGGAGGGGATGTAGTTAATAAAAGGGACTACTTTGTTGTATAGAATTGTAAAGACATTTAGACATGAGATGGCCTTACAGGTCTAATGGATGAAGTGTATGGCATACATAATTTTTAATTGCTTAGAGGGAAGAAAAACTAACAAGATAAATAGAAATTTATAAAACTTATAATACAGGTAGGATGAGTTCATGTGAGATATTTGCATAATTATAATTGTGTGAAAAATATTTATATAATTCAAATTATATATGTAAAATATGTGTGTGTATATATATCATTATATCTCTCATATATATAATATATATAATACACATATATAATATATATATTATATATATAATACATATATATATAAAACTGTTTAAAAGGACTTCAGTAGTCATCACAGGAATATAATCTTTGCAGGGAGAAATCCATCCTATGGTATTTCTATACTTGATGTAAATTAACTACCACATCATGTGGTGAGAGGCTATCTTCATAGGTAGTTGTACTGGAAAAATTCTACACTATAATCTGACATCTAAATATTGCCTCCTTTAACTTTCACCCTGGCCTTTGTAGAACAATGAAGAATAAGATTATTCCACTGTTTCAGAAAATATTGGGTCTTTTGAATAAGTCATGATGTATTTTCGCATGAAAAAAAAATGTTATGACTTTTCCAATGACCCAATACCTAAGTCGAAAAGATCAATGGAGATCTCATTACTGAGGTTTCTCATTCTACAGTTAAGAAAACCAAGTGCTTCTTTTTCTACAGAATTCCTCTCCAAGTATGTGAAGAGTCATTGTTTTCTTACTGTACACATTGAGCTTGAGGTGGCTATGAATTCCAGGTATCCAGTGAATAGTTAAAATTCTAACCTGACACTCAAGAGATATTTGAGACAAGGCAATAGATTCAATAGCCATGGATATTTTTTCTGGTAACTAAACTCATGAAAATAAAGGAAATTATTTAAGAAGAGGATGTAACATGAGAAAATATGAGGGCAAGATTAAATCTTGAGGTTCTTCCTTTTTTACATTATTGTGAAAGTTAATTTTTTTACTTAGAATAATAATGTAACCTAGAGATACCTGCGACTCCACATGGGCTAGTGTGTTCTGTGTGACGAAGATGTAACTTTAGTAATGTAGAGAAATAATGTTAAATTCCTACAATAATGTGAGTTTCTTGAAGGGATAATGTGAGTTTCTCAAAAGTTCTATGCAGTTAATCTCTTCCTTTCAAAAATGTCAGACTAACAGTAGCTGCCAAAATATGTCCTGCTTTCAGACTTCTTACAATCTCTCCCTCTCTATAATGCTTTCCAACCACTATGTTGCTTTCTCCCCATTTATCTTTCATTTTTCTTACAGTCATCATGCCACTCTTTTTTATTTTATTTTATTTATTTTATTTTTGAGAGGTTTTTGCTATAGGGCGCGTGCGCTCGCCAGACAGACAGAGAGAGACATAGAGACAGAAAGCGAGAAATCACCCCCCAGGGGGATGGTCACGCCACAATCCCTTCTCCTCCATTCTCCTCTCGGGATCTTGGGCACGCATGCACACGCGCCTGGCATGAGTTTTAAGCCACCAGGTCCAGGACACGAACCGCGGTCGACTATGTGGGAGTCCAGTGACATAGCCATTACGCTAACTGCTGGTTCCCCATTGTGCCACTCTTAAAATAAAAGTGCCTGCTGAGATTTCTGCTTCAAGCCATATTGGGCTACTTACAGACAGCTGGATGATTTGAAAGTTTTAGATCATCTACCTCCCTCACTCTACACAGAGGAAAACAGTGAAGTTCCTCACCTACACCTCCTTCAGACTTACTTCTCTTTATTTTGTCATATATTTTGTCATTTAAAATTCTTAAATAGAATTTCCAATATAATTTTCTATAATAGCATATCAATAGTCTGAATATTTCTTAAGCACATATTTATTAAGTGCAAATTAAAGGTCTTAATGGAACTGAGTTAGTGGTATAACCAAGTGGTATACCAACAGAGACCCTTCTTTATGGGGTTCAAGATAAATTTCACTTGAATAATACTAGAATGTATTCAGATTAAGCTTTAGATTGGTATAGGTATAGTGACTAGCCCCAACCCCAAAGAAAGAAGAAATTCAATTCATGGTTATTGGTTCATTCAAGGCCACTAAGAATTCAAAAAGTGTAAAATGTATCAGAATGAATATTTGGTATGCAGTCCATCAAATATCTCCAAAGGAAATTACAACAAAAGCTTTGCTAAAATTTTAATCAACGGTATCTGTGTCCTTATAATCTCTCCACATGATAATACCATTTTAAAAAAATGAATTGGTTGATCTTTTTGTTTCATTTTTAGTGAACCCATGTTGGCTCTTACAAATCACCACATTCTTTTCTCAGACTCTAAAGCTTTCCTAGTCAAGAATCTGTCCTAGGGTTTTGGTCAATCATAGTTAAATAATAAATTCCTGTCTATAGTTCTCAGGATTTATTGTTTAAAAAAATCATAAAACTGTTTATTCGCCTTTAGCATTCTGGCATGGATTTTACTCCTGAAACCATCTCAAAAATTACAAACAACTTTACTTAGCAACCTAATATGGGATCCATATCCACACCCACACACACGCTGTGGTTCTCTCTTCTCCTCCGTTCCCTTGCAGTCTGGGGAAAAATAAACTTCTCTTCTCACTCAGAAATCTTCTGGTTATCATATTTTCCTTTTCATCTGCTAAGTTAAAGTAATAACCTTCTTCATCATCTTCATGCCCAAATGTGAGCCCGAAGACAGGTTTTCTTTTTTATTGAAGCATCTGTTGCCAGATACACTCCATCATAGGGTCAACTCCCATCCAATGTTGAAATACGAAGTATGAGATAGAGGGGCAAGGATTTCTGAACAGAGTCTTAAGTTCTGATTTCAGCTGTGCTAGTCATACACTCTGATCCTTGGGAAATTATTGACCCATTTCAGCTGTGTTCATCTAGAAGTTAGAGCCATCTACTTTTACCATTGAATTCACAGCATGGTTGAGAAAATCAACAGAAGAAAATGTTAAGGAAAAATTGTAAAGTGCTCCCTTGATGTATAAAGTTAAAACAGTTCATCTTCAGAGAACAAACCCTGAGCTGTGCTCACTGGCCTTTCAACATACTTTGGCTTGATTACGGTGTTTCTGCTTTCTTCGTGCCCTCCATACTGTTTCCATCCACAATCTTCTTCTATTACTTTGGCCTAGAACTTCCCCAATTATTGGTCCATAATCCCAATACACTGTCCTGTACATTCCCAGCAAGATGATTACTGACTAATTGGGGAAAAAATACAAACTTGTGAGAAAATGGGTGATAATGTGTTCCCTCTCCAGGCAATAGATATCAGTCCTTGGACCACCATGAAAATTATGTTCCTGAAAATTATCAAGGTTGATAAATCAGTACTTAACAATGTCAAGGTCTTCTAGCAAAAGGAGATTAGAGGGAAGTGGTGTTACAAAGAAATGTTTTAATATGCAATTTTGAAATGCTGAAGAAAAAATTCTAGAATGTATCTATTTCCAGACTATATTCCTTTATGTGTAAGGCCTGCTTCCAAGATCACCTTACATAAATGTTTAAGAAAGATTTCTGTCGACTTCTAAGACAGATGCTTTCTCTAGCTTTCTGTATCACAAAAATCTAGATTTTCTAAAATGGGAATTGCAGGTTGGAAGCCTGTGTGCTGAATCAAAGATGAATTTTTTCTCATACAATATTTACTTAAAAAAATTTAATATCTTTAGATGGGATTTTTTAGAGAGATTTTTGCTATAGGGCATGCATGCTTGCAAGAGAGACAGAAAGTGAGAAAGCATCCCCCAGGGGGGATGACCACACCACAATTCCTTCTCCTCTTGGGATTTTGAGCATGCATGCACACACACCCAGCATGAGTTTTAAACTGCTGGATCCAGGATTCGAACCGTGGTCGACTACATGGGAGACCTGTGATATGATCATTATGCTGTCTGCTGGTCCCATAGATGTTCTTTTCTAATTGTCATTGTCCATACCATTCTGTTGTCTGCCACTGTTGACATTTATTTAGTTTTTTAAAGAATTATTTATCTTATTTTATTTATTATTTATTATTATTTTTAACTTGCTGTAGTCAGAAGAGAGAGACAGAGAGGGAAAGTGAGAAAGCAAGCCACCAGGTCCAGGACTCAAACCACAGTCAGTCCTGTGGGAGTTCAGTGCCTTCACCACCACACCACCTGCTGGCCCCACTGTTGATGTTTATATATTGACAGAAAGAGCACAGGTCCAGAAGTTGGGTAGAAACATCGGGTTAGCTAGTTCCACAAAACATGAGTAAGCTGTCTCAGCTCTTCCATGTACTTGCACTATGATCATGATCTCATTCCTTTCCTCTAAGTCTGTTTCTCCTGTATAATGAAGGTACCACTGGTTTTTCCACTGATATTATAGGATTGATATAAGGGTCACACAAAATAATGTACATGAATGAAATTCATACACTATAAAGAATACTATAAGTGTGTAGTATTATAGAGTAGCAGCTCATGGCCAGTACAAGAAAACTCTCCCTCTATCCACACTATTTAGATGCCCTATATTCCTACCACCATCTGCCAAACGAACTATGATAGCTGAAGAAATATAAAAGACAATGACAGAGGGTCATTTACCTTAGTAGTTAATGTCCTGTATGGGTTCTATTTATATAGGACTGTCTATAATTTTTCAGTCTAAAAATTACTCTGCACAGTTGTTTAATGGCCCTTTTATCTTCCCTTTAATCACTTCCAGGACTTCTCACCATTCCCCCATTAAAGTTCCCATTTGTCTCTTTGATCATTCTCCTGATCCTTATTTGTATGCAGCGCTGTATATAACATGTACTATGTTTCTGGGATAGCAATTGAGGCCAAATACACTAAATGACCAAAGAAAGTATATGAAAATCATATTATCCCAGTTACTTAAACACTCATGCTTATAGACAATTATTCACAAAACCTATTTAGATACATACTTAGAAATACCCTTAGGTGGCCATAAAGCAACAGTGATAAAAAATAGCATATGTATTACTATTTTGGAGGCATTTTCACTAGAACAGTGGCTCCCAATTTGGCTAAGGGGGGAGATTAAAAAATATAAACACTTGGGCACCAACACTGGAGTGTCTGCTGCAATCTGTCAGAGTGGTGTCCAGACTTAGTTTGTTTCAGAAAGTTTCTCTCCTCAGAGTGATTCTAATGAGAGCCAGTATTGAGTAGACCACAATAAGACTAAATCTTGGACCTGCTGTTGTCTTATATAAAACTGACTCTTGATTTGTGGTACTTAATGAAAATTCCTTTTAATACAGATATTTCCCCCTGGAATTATAAGTGTTAACAATATGTTCTCTCTAAAATTCCCAGTGCCAGAAATCAGTGTTAGAGAAATACAATCCTAATGTGTAAAGACAAGTTCAAGGTGACACTGTGAGTAAGAAGAGTAAATAACTGGTAGAAATCCAAATGCTCGGCAATAGAGAATCAGTTTTTAAAAAACAGAGGCACTGGGACCAGCAGTTAGCGTAATGACTATGTCGCTGGACTCTCATGTAGCTGACTATGGTTTGAGTCCCAGACCTGGTGGCTTAGACTCATGTCAGGCACGTATGCGTGTGTGCCCAAGATCCTGAGAGGAGAACAGAGAAGGGACTGTGGCATGGCCATCCCCTCTGGGAGGATGATTTCTTGCTTTCTGTCTCTCTGTCTCTCTCTGTCTTTCTGGCAAGCGCACGCACCCTATAGCAAAAACCTCTCCAAAAAACAAACAAACAAAATGAAAAACAGAGGCACAGCCAACACAACACAATGAAACAACATACAGCATTTTCAAAGAATAAGCTAGGTCCTGCAGAGTCTATCCTGACCTAAATAAATAAGTAAATAAATAAATAAATAAATATCCAGAACTTATTTTTTAAAGAAAAAAAGCAAGGGGCCAGTAGGTGGCACAATGGTTAAAGTGCTGGACTCCCATGTGGCCGACTGTGGTTCAAGTCTGGGACACCATGACATGAAACTCACACAGGGTGTGTGTGTGTGTGTGCATGCCCAAAATCTCAACAAGAGAATGGAGGAGAAGGGATTGTAGTGTATCTACGTGCCCCTGGGAGGTGATTTCTCACTTTCTGTCTCTCTGCCTCTCTCTGTGTCTCTGGCAAGTGCACATTCCCTGTATTACAAAATCTCTCTTAAAAAAAAAAAAGAAAAGAAAAGAAAACAGCAAGCTGTAAGAATACATGTATGGAAGATATATTTTTGTAACAAACTCAAATTCAAATGAAATGTCTAAAACGAATTATAGAATCTCACTAAGTAGTTCTGGAATTAACAGAAACAAAATTCTAAACAGACAAATATCAAGCTATATCTCAGGAATAAGATGAGATGTGGGAAAGAGAAACTTCTACTTTGCATTTGATACTTTCATGTTTAAATGTTTATAAACAGAATACATTATGTTTGTTTTTTTTTTTTAAAAAAAAGATGAGAAATATTTGCCAGACACACCCTCTCCCCTCACACATATTGCCTTCCAACCCAAATGTTAATCTGGCTGTTTTAAAAAAGAAAATGATGGATACTACACTGGCTGAATTTCTCTACAGATCACAAACACCCTGCATCTTTTCCATTCAGCATTCCATTACAGTGCAAGAGAGCCAAGTCTTCTGTGTGGGAAAGTGTGTCTTTGTGTGTGTGGATCTCGTTGGAGTTACAAGTGCCCCTCCCTTTGGTAACAATTTAACACCCACACGCATCCTCAGGAAGGTCAAAAGGGAACAGCAAGAGTAAAAAAAATATGTTTTAGAAATGTTAACTAGCTCCTACTTCCAAAATTATTTTCCTCCACATTAAAAAAAAAAAAAAGACATCATGCATGTTTCCATGAGTTTCTGGTGGATTTAATAAAATGAGGGGTGATGTCGTCCATCGAAAAAGTGGGAAACTGGCAGCGTATTTTTCATCGGAAATGAGGCACATTGCTGGGAATAACACTGGATTTTACAACATAAATGTAAAAGTCATCATGCTTAATTCTGTGTCCTTTGTGTAATTCATACAGGGGTCTTGTGATCATTTGGAAACAGGACAGTGCTAGGGAAAGAATCATGGAATTTCCATATTCATGGAAAATCAGCACTTCCACAGATGATTACAAAAATTAAAATTCCATTCACAAAAAAATGAAAGTCAATAATTTCCTGCAATTTTGTATTTTAAACTTCAGCTTAAGTTGTAAGCACACGTAAGTGGCAAAGCATAAAATTTAATACCTATGTTTTAAGATGTTTCATATGAAAGAAACACATTTGAGGGACACACGATGATATTTAGGAGATATTTCTCAATGTGCTATGGTCCAATGCTTTTATTTCATCTGTTTTGATCAATCTCTCTTTCTCTGAAGGAATGAGTGAGCCAGTAAAATATGATAAATCTTATACATATACCCATACAATCTAGCTCTGGAGTTCTTACACATTATAATATGAGCTCTACCCTCAAATTATGTAACCTCAAGCACTGCTATGGTTTGAATAATGGTTTGTCTCCCAAAAGTTCATATCCTGGAAGCTTGGTCTTCAGTGTAATAACTTCGGGAGATGAGAAGATCTTTAAGAGATGGGATCTAATAGGAGGCATAGCCCAAGTGACTGTGAGCATGAGAGGGACAAAAAAAGGAAGTGATAAAGTCAGTTTCCTCTCCCTCTCTCCCTTTCTCCCTCTCTTTTTCCTCATGATTGTCTTCTTCTCTGCTTTTGTCAGCCATGTTGGTATGATGCCAGCCCCATTCTTTTGGATTTTTGAGCCATACTAACTGAAACTGAACTAAGTCAGGTAACTTTTACAAGTTTGTTTCTTCATCTATGAAAGAGTGACTCATTGGGACCAGCACGTGGCGTGGTGGTTAAGACGCTGGACATTCCCACATGGCTGGCCACGGTTCAAGCCCTGGACCTGGTGGCTTGCTTTCTCACATTCTCGTTCTCTGTGTCTCTCTCTGGTCAAATTAAAATAAATGAATGAATAAATAAAAATAAACGATTATTTAAAAAAAAGAGTATGACTCATTAATAATTAATTCAATAAATATGTAGTGTCCCTATCATGTCTAGGAGTGTTTGAGCTTCTAAGAAGGGTAATTGTTGTCTGTGTGCCTACTCACATAGATATTGTGGGTATCAATAAAGTAATACTTTGGAAACCATGAAGTGTTGCACCTTCATACAGGATTATAATGCATAGTTTTCATTTATTTGCTCTTTAAAAAAGAAATTGAATATGTACGTTTTATGTTAAAAACAACAGGTCAGACACGTTCTGCGCTCTGAGAGCTTATAGTCTAGAGTGGTTGGTGACCATACTGATAGGGTTACAAGTGGCTTTTTTAAAGTCAAGTGACCTAAGTATTGTGAGAGTAACAACCCAGTCTGTGGAGTGACTCTAGAGCAACTGTGGTTCAGGAAATATTCTTGTACGAGATTGGCTGGGACCAACCCAATGCTGCTAGAGAGAAGCTTATCAACCCACCAGTACATTTCACAGATGTTTGCTGGTCACTTACTCCATGCTAGACATATTATAGGGTGTATTCTCCAAGGAAACACATACATGTGGTTCTGCCCCCGTGGAATTTAAGCCATTATACATTTCTCCCACTGCCTCCAAGCACAGATTTTTAAAAATCTAAATAGACAAAATACTATTTCTCTAAATGGGATAGACACAATGGTGAGCTGATAAATCAGAAGACAGAGTGAGGAGGAAAGAAGCCCCGGGTTGTAACATTTGTCAGTTTCTATGCTAGAATCTCTGTGGGTAATTTAATGCTACCAATTGCTCGACAGACTCAAAAAATTCCTGCATCATTGATTTTACATGAGCTGCTATGAGGCAGCCCAAGCACACTATTGGAGACCAAAGTGTTTCATTTCCTATTTAACCTAAGAAATGGCAATATTTTGGGTTAGCAGGTGACATGGTTAAGGTGCAGGACTCCCACATGGCTGACCATGGTTCAAGCCGTAGCCCCCAGTAGCTTAAGGATCACGCCAGGCACATGTGCGTGGATGCCCAGAATCCCAAAAGTAGAATGAAGAAAGGATTGTAGCATGGCTATTCCCCATACCAGGGTGGGGTGGGGTGGTGTAGTGTGTGTGATTTCTTACCTTTTGTCTCTCTGGCAAGTGTACATTCCCTATGGCAAAAACCTAAAAAAAAAAAAAAAAAAACAAAAACAAAAAACAAAAAAAAGAAAGAAAGAAAGAAAGAAATGACAATATTTGTCAGATTCATGGTAAGTGTCCACAAAAAGCCTCTTGATTCCAATCTGAATCTATAAAGTCCTTCCAGGATGTCCCCAAAAGACCACAAAGGAATAGCAAGGATGACTCCAGACTGGCTCCTCACCTTGCAATCCGAAATGCCCAATTAGGCTGAAGAGTGTTCTCTTCAATGCTGAAATTCCATTTTATGAAACAGAAGTCTTAAGACTCAAATAAAAAATAAAACAAACAAACTCCAAAAGTCTGCACATGACTCTTTCAAATTTCAACCTCACAACATGATTCCTAAGCGGAGGGAATGCACATGGTTAGGAAATAACCATAGTAGGACAGAAAAAAAAGTTTAAACAAGGTCAAAAGAGATAGGGACCTTGTCCATAAATCCTGTACATTGTGAACAGCTCTCAATGCACAAAGCACGTGCTGGTTCAAGGGAACGAACATTCCACATGAGTATAAGGTGGGGCCAGCAATTCTTACCCAAATAAGAAAGTTGCTTGTTGTTTCACAAAATATTCCAGGCCAAAAGTTTATGCTCCACTCAACTTTTCTTCAACACAAAGTACAATTGGCAAGTATTCATGGAGAAGTCTTGTAGTAAAATGGTGATCTTGAGAAGTAAAACACATTCTCTATCTTCTCTAGAAGCTGGTAGTCATAATAGATTGGTTTTATGTATACTTGTAAAAGGGTGGCTTTAGTGAGTGAAATTAGCAAGCTCAGCATAGAAATTTTCTTTTTTTTTTTTTTTTGGAGAGGTTTTTCGCTAGAGGGCGCGTGCGCTCGCCAGACAGACAGAGAGAGACATAGAGACAGAAAGCGAGAAATCACCCCCCAGGGGGGATGGTCACACCGCAATCCCTTCTCCTCCATTCTCCTCTCGGGATCTTGGGCATGCACGCACACGCGCCCGGCGTGAGTTGTAAGCCACCGGGTCCGAGACGCGAACCGCGGTCGACTACGTGGGAGTCCAGCGACATAGCCATTACGCTAACTGCTGGTTCCCAAGCATAGTAATTTTCAAGTGACACAGAATGAATTCTAAAACCCCACATGGTCTACCCACATCCTCCTCTAGTCCCCTCCTCACACTCTCCACTACAGTCATACCCAGTTTCTCTCAGTTCTCCAAGTAAAGCATGCTCTTTCCTCTCTACAGACCTTGACTGATTCCATTCCTTCGTTCTAGAATAGGCCCAGTTAGATACTATTTCTCCTGGATCCTATCCCCTACTGATGGTTTTGGAATCATTCTTTAGATTTCAATATAAACACTATTTTGAGAGGGGGTGGTATTATTATTTCTTCCCCAAATCCTTTCCTGATTGGCCAGACTTACTTAGGCTTGGAGTTCTGTGTGAATTCTACCATACCTGAATACGTTCCTCACGTTTCTACAATTTCCTATTCACTTTCCTGTCCTCACAACGATTCTGTAAGTTCTGTGAGAGTTTATTTACACCATACCTTGTGATTAAATATTCTACCTGGAATTTTCATTTGACACTAACTACAATCTAATAAAGCAGTCCTTATATTACAACCATTTTGTAGAAGAGGAAATTGTGGGTCGAAGAGGTTAAGTAAGGGGTTGGACAATGGTGCAGTGGCAAAATGCAATGCTCTGAAAGGCTGACCCACGTGAAGAGGCTCTGAGCTTGCATCCAGAGTCCTCCCTGAGTATTCCAGTACATGCGTGCCCACCGTCCAGGACTGACTAAAGCTGGGGTGGATCAAAGCCCCACACTGGGGGTGCTGTCTCTCTGTCTCTTTCTTTTTACTCTGTCTCTCTCACTTATGGAAGAAATAAAGAAGTAAACTTTAAAAAATAAAGCAAGTTAGTAAGGAAACGGTAACATTTCTAGTCAGGATTTTTGGTTACAGAAAACAGGAGTCATTCCAGCTGGTTTAAGATGGAAAGACTGATTAAAAGACATTGTGTCTCTTACTGAAGTTCCCAGGCCAGAGAACTGGGTTTAGGTACTGCATAGTCAGATAAAGAGCAACTAGGAGAAAGGTCAGGGCACTACTGGCTCCACTGTCCATCAATTAGCACCCGTGATGCTAGGGACTGGATACTAGCAATGATACCCCAGTCACCTAATGAGAACAGAGGCCTCCTTCACAATGAAGATCTTTTCTCATAGCCAATGCCTCACAGAGCCCACAACTCCCTCCAAGTGTTGTGTGGTTAACTTCCTTAACTGCACAGGAGTCTGGGCAATGGGATTTTGAGCTTCCAGCTTCTATAAAAGGAATGTCACACTAGAAGGGCATTGGAATGGCACTGAGGGCACTGTCTTGCAGTAATAGCTATTTGCTTTGCCTACAGTATAAACAGCCAAATTTAAATCCTAATTTCAAACTCTATGAAGTAATTGCTACCCTATGCCATACTAGAAGTCACTGTGTAAAACACATGGAGTTAAGTGTCCTAGTCTCCTCAGGCCCATGGTTCTTGTAAAGCGTGGTTCTTACAGGTCTATTTGCAGAGGAACACCTCAAACTTGAGGTCTTTGGAGTTCACATTAGCCCTCTTTTGTCTGCCCTGAGGTTAAACGTAAAACCTCTAACTAGTGACCCAGTTTAAGAGGACACAGGCATCATCCTGGGCTCAGGTAAGCTGGAAATGGATTTAAGAAGGCAATAGAGCAGGATCTAGGAAAAACAGTTAGAATAAAATGAGAAAAGGTCAATTAGAGCAACTACTATTCTTTGTTTAGGCACCTGATATTAACTCTGTATTAACTCTGATTCTTTAAGCAGCCCTTCAAAAGGACCACTGTTGTTCCAATTCATAGATGAAAGAGCCTTAAGTTAAAGATAGCTGATTACATCAGCAAGCAGTGTAGACCAGGGCTGGAAGACAGGACTCTCTGCTCTCAAGATTGTGCTGAGATGCTGATAATGACAAAAGGCACTGGTTTTCCACAGAGGAGAGGATTCAGATCCCAACTCACTGGCTGTATGACCTTGGTTAATTCCTATAAGCTGCTGGACCTCCATGGCCTCATCTGTACAATGAAGAGATTTTCCTCTCTCTGATGGGGTTGTTGAGACAATCAAATGAGATAATCTCATGTGAAGTCTCTGGCTTATAATCAGGGCTAAACAAGATGTTCGCTGCCAGTTTTATTATTGTTGCTATGCTATCATCATCACTTTCCATATTACTGCATGCTGCTGCTCTCTGAGGAATGACATCCGAGGAGGGCAAATTGTATGTTAAGTAAAAATGCTGGAGATGCTCATTTGCACAGCACATGCATAGGGCCATGAGCTCCTCACTCTTGCTGGAGTGGAGAGTTCCTGCAAGAGAGTTGTGGGTGATAAGACTACAGAGGGATGCAGAGCTGCATTGCACTGAAAGCTTTGAATTCCCTGGGAGATGGGCTCAATTGGGCCCTGGCAGAGACCTGCCTTGGGGGTGGCAGTCACAGAACTATTCCCAGCTGCTGTGCTTCACATCCTCGCCCCAACACAAAAGGGAGGATGAGTGACACCTCAAACAACTTTGGAGAGTCTAACAACAATTTTCAACTTCAAACAGGCCACACATAAAAGTTGAAGACTTTTGCTACAAACCCAACCACTGGGAAATCACTGCCTGGCTGACATTAATTCCCCAGTCGCTGTGAAGCCGTTACTGAGAATGCAACTTTTTTATTTCAAGTCCTTTAACATTTCAATCTAGGGCATGGGCAACGTGGAGCAAATCCAGGTCAGGTCCTGCTTTAATCCCCAAACTGAGTATCAGTGTTAACTCCACAAGGAATTAAGGCACAGAGGTGAGGGTAGGGAGAGATGAAGGGCAAGAGGAAATGATTTAGACCCTGCTCAATTTTCTTTATGTTCGTATCAATATATAATTTGGGTCACAATTCTTATTATTGGTACAGGTTGGTCTCTTTTGTTTTTTGTTTTTGTTTTTTTTCATCCTACATTGCATTTTTATAACATTTTGGAGTCTATAAAGATGATCTATGTGTCTTATATCCTTTGATTTTATTTGCTTTGTAGGAATTGGACAAGTCAAGTTTCAACATGACAAGGTTAGAAATACAAGAAGCTCTGAGGTTCTTATTTTGTTTCAGGAGAAGCCATCTCAGGAGAAGGTGTTGATTGTGGCCTCACCGCCAAGTAATGTCTCAGAATTTGGATTGGCTTCCACATCTGCAGAGGCCTAGACTTAGAAATGGAAAACATTCACTGAGTTTCTGTGATTGCGATGGTGTGCAGCACTGGGAACTGGGGTAGAGGTAAAACCCTGATTTTAGAGATTTCAGTCTAGTGGGATAAGAATTGGCTACTTAGTGTTTTGGGATAAATATGGCACAGGCTCATTGTTTTAAAAAAAATTCACACAAGTAAAAAAGTACAAAGAGAAAAGTGGAACTTACCCTCAGATCCCATTACTCAGAGAGAAAACAATGTTAAACTGCTGTTTAAAAAATCTAGATATCTCTGTATGGTTTTTTGGTTTTGTACAGCTGTAAGTATGTATTATAGCTATAGATACAAATGTTCATGTATACAACCATACTACATGTGATTTGTTGATTCATTTTCATTTATAATATTACATGGACAATTTTTTTTTTTTTCTGGAGAGGTTTTCGCTATAGGACGCGTGCGCTCGCCAGACAGACAGAGAGAGACATAGAGACAGAAAGTGAGAAATCACCCCCCAGGGGGGGATGGTCACACCACAATCCCTTCTCCTCCATTCTCCTCTTGGGATCTTGAGCACGCACGCACACGCGCCTGGCGTGAGTTTTAAGCCACCGGGTCCAGGACGCAAACTGCGGTTGACTACGTGGGAGTCCAGCGACATAGCCATTACGCTAACTGCTGGTTCCCTACATGGACAAATTTTAATGCAGATAAAAATAGGATCACCCAATCATTCTTAAAGCTGAATACTATTTCACCATGTGGATATACTGTATATAGCCAGACTCCTTTTGCTGGTCATTCAGGTGGTTTGAATTCCTTATTAACAATGATGTGATATTTGCCCTTCTGTGTACATCTTAGGTGGATGTCTCCTTAGGATACATTTTTAGAAATGAGATTATTCTGGATTTACTAGCACTGATGGTTTGAAACAAATCACCCAGTTGCCTGAGAGGTTGCTTTTCAAATTCTCAATCCCAGGCATCCTCCCTGACTTTAAGCTCATCCCTAGCTCCTCCGAATTTGTAAGAAAAGCCAATAGAGGGAGAATGTGAGACAGGAAACCTGTCCTACGTGCCTGGTTCTAAAGTTTCTTTATGTACATTTTCTCATGGAAGTGATTCTGGTCATTTGATATAAGAAGGCTTGGAAGCTCAGGAGTGAAATAACATTCTCAAGAAATGAGAGAAACTTGGCATTGAACATGGGCCTTCACAGAGTAACAAAATGTCCTGAGGATATGGAAGATGAATAATAGGAGTTTGGCAAAAAAGACAAGCTTTATCTACTTTCAACATTTGCCCTAAACTCCAGTGCCCCCTTCCCTATTCCTTTTAACACCCATTAAAAAGCACTAAAGATAGACATTGTGCCAATCTTCCCTCAATAAATGTCAGCACCTGCTTAGGGCTCCTAAGAGTGGCCTTTTCTTCCTCGTGAGGCTGGCTTTTTCATGAGTTTAGGTCTGAGAAACAGGTGAGTTTCCGACTTCTCTGAGACATTAAAATAGGAAACATCAGTCAGAAGCTGTGAGGGGAAGCCAGCCAAGGTGTATGTTTGCTGGAAATAAAACTGGTGGGCCCTCTGGTGCTAGGGGAAATGGACTCGGGGGCATTTCTTCACCATCTGTTTCCGTCTCCAATATGCCTTGATAAATGGTTTTCCCTTATAACCCATTAGTCACCTCATCCCTTTCCCTGAGCCCTGTTTCTTGAAATATGGTTCTCTCATTTGAATAGCAATGACTAAGTGCATTGGAACCTACTTCAACACATTCTGAAAACATTAAGTTGGGAACACACAATTCAGCAATGTACCAATTGCCAAACTATAGTAAAAGTTGAAGTGATTAAAACAATTTAATGCATGAAACATGCATTCAGAAAGGCAGAGTGAGAAAGAGTAAGTTTTTCCAGTGCGACGTCAACCTACTGGTTGATATTTCGGAAGAAGTGGGTGGAGGCCATTGCCAAGAGAAAGTGAAATAATTGATGAAGACCCAAAGGAAAATGCCCTTGATCTTGAAGTTATTACTTCATTTCATGAAATACCTTAAAAGTCAATGACAGACTATAAAGTCAGAAAGTCAGAAGTCAATTATTTTCCCCCTTTGGATATAATTCCAATATGTGCATATAAACTTGTCAGAGAGACCTCTAGAAAAAGAAAAAGAAAAAAAAAAAAAAAAAAAAAAAAACAACTACAGCTTGGGATCTGGGTCGTGTTTTCAAATAGCCTTATTATTCCCGTTATGAAGTGGACACTCAGGTATTTGGCCTGGAACTTTTATCCACACCCAAGTGGCTGCGTGATTCATAACTTGATACCCACATTCTCACAGTTGTTTGGTCAGTTTTAAAGCCTTAAGTTAGGCTTTGTGTTTATTCTATCAGAAAACACACGCATATACACATAAACACTGAGCTATCCCTTAGCAAATTTGTGTCATAGACTAACTGCTATCTCAAAGTGCTTTGTGTCTAGAGTCAGGTTCTAGTTAGAATTATTTTCCTCTTCCACCTCTCCCTCCCTTTTTTCTTCCCTCCCTCTTTTTTTTTTTTACTATTTTCTTTTTCTCCTTCTCCTCTTTCCTCTTCTCCTCTCACTTCTTTTTAATATTTAAATTTGAGAAAATAAGTAACTGACTTCTTTCTGTCCTATCCCAACTGACTCTGTTCACTTTTATTTTGGAAATAGTGTTAAAAATCTCCAGAGAAAATGTGTGTGTGTGTGTGTGTGTACAATGACTAATCCTGATACTTCCTGCTCCTTGTTAAACCAGAAATAACTCCTTAACAACTACAATCAGGGAGCATCAAGAAGTACAAAAGTGAAATTAAAATCTGTGTGTTCCTCCAAACATTAAAAAAGTCCATATGTTCATTCATAAATAATTATTTATTGAGCTCCTCTGATAATAGGCCTCATCCTCATGCCAGGACTATAACAATGGACAGGTGAGAGACAGTTCCTGAAGTCACTTAGCTTAAAGTCCAGCTGGTCAATATTTGCCTTTAGGACATGGTCTGTGACCATCCCAGACACTTATTTCTCCATGGGTGTCATCACACTGTCTAAGAGAAGTAACACCATCTTCAGTTCTGGTTGGCCTAAATCAGTTAATGTAATCTCATCCCTATTGCTACCATTACTGTGCCACAGATGGACACATGAACTTGGTCAAATCAGATAGGCGGTCCATGCTTCATGATTGAGTGAAGAAAACAACTCTTCTCTCTCACTCTTTATGACCCACCTCCCCACCTCAGCTGGACATAGGTGAGAAAGCAACTGGATCTTTTGTGACCATGAAGGAGGCTAAGTCTAAAGGGAAAATTAAAAGCAAGATGGAGAGCAAAAGGAAATCAGGTCTTTGGTAACATTAGTAAGCTACTGACTGAATCAAACCCCACTTAAAGCATCCTGAGTTGAACTACTCCCTTTATCTATAGACCAATTTTGGTTGAATTTTCTTCCACTTAGAGATTAAAAAAAAAATATACACACAGCATCATTTATTCAATAACTTTTGAGAAATAAAATATTCTACTCACATAAATGTTCCATTTAATTGACACTTCATCAAATTTACTTGATTTAAACTATTTTTGATGCAAATGATTGTATTTATATACTTTGGCGCTTTAAGAATTATACCAGGGCCTGGACCAGCAGATGGCATAATGGTTACGTCACTGGACTCTCACGTAGTCCACCGTGGTTCAAGTCCTGGACCCAGCAGCTTAAACCTCATGCTAGACATGTGTCCATGCATGCCCCAAATCACAAGAGGAGAATGGAGGAAAGGGAATTGAAGCATGGCCATCCACTCAGGGGGTGATTTCTCACTTTCTGTCTCTGTCTCTGTCTCACCAGCATGTGCATGCACACTATAACAAAAAGTCTCTCCAAAAAAAAAAAAAAAGATTTCATATAAAAGGAGGATTCAATTCTTTAAGAGAAAAAAAAAAGTAAAATCTCTTCCTCTAGACCAGTTTATACACTAGCATATCATTCTACTTATTCTTTTTAGGTAAAATGTTTTTCACAATGGGTAAACTCTTAGATTTGGAAACTCATCTTTACAGTTCCAGTGAGGGCAAGAAAAATAAGGATTACAGTCTGTCTCTTGTGGAAACCAATGGCTTAATGTACTTTCACTAAATTCATTTTTGTAAAGTCAAATGTTTACCCTGTCCCATTAAATCTAAGATGTTATCAATTGTGAGATATACCGTCATTGCATATAACACTAAGAAAGGAAAGGAAAAACATACAAATCAAACATACAAACATACATACAATGATTCTGTGTAGTCTTTCACCTTCCACTCCACGCCTTGCTTCTCATTCCAGAACTTCTCTCACACTGCACTATGGGTGCATATAGTCTTGGTATTCCCACATCTGCAACCCAAAGGTGTGGAGAGGTCATGCCCCATGGGACAACCTAGTCCTCAGGGCAGATGATTCTGGGTCAGATTCTGAAGGGCTCTCCACAGAAGGTCCTGAATAAATTACTAGCCGCCTGCAGCCCAGGTCACTTAAAAACACTACCTTGCATTGACTTTCTCTTCCTTCCCTGTTTGCTTATCCACCTCTGGTCCTAGAAATCTATTTTCAAATAAATTCCCTGCCCACAAACCTTAGTCTCAGACAGGCACTATAAATTTCAGAAATATTAAGTTGTGAAAATATGGTCATCTCAGAATAATGAAATATGATCATTTATGAGACTAAAAGACAAATTTTTTGAGTGCACAAATTGATATCAAAGACACCCAGCCCAGGATTGGAACCTGGTAGTTAAGAAAGCAGGATCTCGTGGCCAGGAGTTGGTGAAATGGCTTTGTCTCTGGACTCCCATGTAGTCGATCGTGGTGCGAGTCCCGGACCCAGTGGCTTAAACTCACTCGGGCCACGTGTGCGTGGGTGCCCAAGATCCCCAGAGGAGAATGGAGGAGAGGGGATTGCAGCATGGCCATCCCCCCTGGGGGGTGATTTCTTGCTTTTTGTCTCTCTGTCTTTTTGGTGAGTGAACATGCCCTATAGGTTTAAAAAAAAAAAAAAAAAAAAAAAAAAAAAAAAAGAAAGAAAGCAGGATCCCACGTGGCCAAACACCATTCAAATTCTGGTGTGTGTTCTGGTCCTGGCTTCTTGAAATACACAGGAGAGTGTATGCACACATGCCAAATCCTATCAGGATGGGTTAAATGGAGAAGGAGTTGGGACAGGACTACATCCTATTGTGAGAAGTCTTCTCTATCTCTTTTTCTCTATCTCTCGTGAGCAAGTGAAGAACTCTCTGGCAATTAAGGAAAAAAAAAACAAAAACACCCAACCTAGTATTAAGTAAATAACTACAAACACTGCAATTTTCTTTGTAAATGGTTCTGCTTTGGTGCCTACTGCTTTGCATCTCGTCTGTAGCCTGGAGCAATATTCCCGCTGAGCACAATGATGCTTTGCCCCTGTAAACTTCCCAGCCTTCAAAGAAAGATTAAATTACATTCACTTCACTCTGGAGAGAGGCAAGAAAGTCTATCAGGGACTTTCATGATCTCCCTTCAAACTTGTTCCTCCCAGGTTTAATAAATGGCACCTTCATCCGGCACCACTCATAACAGAAAGTGAAAATCAGCACTCATCTCTTTTTCCAAGCTGTTATGCTCAATTTATTTGCAAGTTGTATAGAGTCTGTCTCCTTAAAAGTTCTCAAATCTCTAACTTCACTTTATCTTCACTGCTACCACCTCTTCCATGCCACCATTATTTTTCACATGAACATTCATTGTTTCTGAACCTGTTCCCACTTCCACTTTATACTGCCTCAACCCACTTCCCATGCTATTCCTTCCTTCCATCCATCTATCCATTTATCACCCATTCTTCTATCCAAGATTAGGGTTTAGGTGACAGGCACTGTGCCAGGCTTTGAGGTTTCAGTATTGAACAAGAAAAATATTGTCTCTGTCCTCAAGAATCTTGTAGACAAGTTTAGAAATCAGGCTATTTAGACAAACGAACAAATATAAATCTGAACATTTTATTGTCATTCTTTAGTGGTACTTAAATAAGTTCCAATCCTTAAAAGACAAGCTCTATGAGGTCCTACATGATCTGTCCCAGGACTTCTTTTCTTTCTTTTTTAATTTTGCCAGAGGGCACATGTGCTCACCAGAGAGAAAAAGAAAGTGGGAATATGTACCCCCTATGGGGGAAAGGTCATACCACAATCCCTTCTCCTTCACATCTCCTTTTAGGATTTTGGGCATGCAAGTACATGTTTCCAGTGTGTTCCTCAAACCACCAACTCCAGGACTCAAACCATGCAGTTGGCCATGCAGCCACCTCAACCACTACCACCAGCTGACCCCAGACCCAATTTCTTCCATTATGATCTCTAGTCTTACTATATATCACACGCTGAAAACCTCCCTCCCACCCCTACCTCCTAAAATACACACACTTTCTTGGATTCTGTCTCCACTGGCTTTCTAGAAGCATTTATGGCACCAAGCTCCTTCCCTCTTTCCATCTCAGGTCATCAGCCTTCCTCTTCTCTACCTGAAATATTCTTCTGTCTCTTGATTCCCTGGTTAACGCTGATTCCCCTTCCTCAAGAGAGCCTTCCACAAAACCTGTACGAAGCTGAATCCACTCTTTCAAGAGCTCTCTACATGCTGTGGCTCTCATCAAAAGTTTAATAAAATAATAAATTTTTTATTTGAGGTCTATGTTCTTTGTTAGACTGCAAACCTATTGATGGCAGAGGCTTACTCTTTATTGTATGCCCAATGATTATCTTGGGGCCTTTCTTATAGTAAATGCTCTAAAAACACTTGTTAAATGCGTTTTAGAAAGGTCTTCATGATACTGGAGTAAAAAGAACATTGGACAATGATTCAGGAGGCCAGGGATCGCTCTTTTATCCTTCTTACCCTTTGTGAGCTACACATTCTTCACTTGCAAAATAAGTGGATACCTACAGAGATCTGAACTCCCTTACAGTTTTAAGTTTCAATGTCTTCAGACATGAAAGATTTATCAATTTAAAGGATTAAACCTCCAATTCTGAGTTTTCACAACTGCCTGAATTTCAAGTATTCTGGTACATCATAGCAATTCTCTATAAAATGTAGCCAGTACAAATTGAAAATATTTAATGTCTGAAGATGTTCTTGCTTTAATTGAGATATATATACTATGCCAAGATATATAGATGTCTATGTATAAAATTAGTTGAAAATTTATGTGTGCAGGTAAAAAAAAAAAAAAAATCACATTTTTATGGTAGATTCCGAAAAGTAGCTTAAAAGAAATAGCACAAAATTTTAAGAACCACTTCGAAGTTAGAATTATAGAATCCTAAAAGCATCAAATTTCAGATTTTTAAATATTCTTCTTCTCTCGGGGCCGGCAGGTGGTGCGGTGGTTAAGGGTACTGGACTCTACACATGGCTGACTGCAGTTTGAGTCCCGAACCTAGCAGCTTGCTTTCTCACTTTCTCTCTCTCTCTGTCTGTCCCTTTCAGATCAAATTAAAGTTAAATAAAATAATTCTTTAAAAAATAATATTCTTCTTTCAATAATAATTTCAGTTAATAATTTATTGACTAATTGTTATGTTCAATCAAGATACCTTATTCAGGACCAACGGTTAGCATAAAGGCTATGTTGCTGGACTCCCATGTAGTTGACCATGGTTTAAGTCCTGGGACTGGTGGCTTAAACTCACACCAGGCGTGTGTGTGTGTGCGTGCCCAAGATTCTCAGAGGAGGATGGAGGAGAAGGGATTGTGGTGTGGCCATCCCCCCTGGGGGTGGGGGGGGGGGGTGATTTCTCTCTTTCTGTCTGTTTGTATCTTTCTGTCTTTCTGGCAAGTACACGTGCCCTATAGCAAAAACGTCTCAAGAAAAAAAAAAAAAAAGATACCTTTTTTAATATACATCCTACTGTAGTGCTATTGTTTGACTGTGTTGTCCAAAATAAATGGTGAAATTTAACCCCTTTGTGTTGGCCTTAAAAGGTTGGGCCTTGCGGAAGTGATTAAGGTATGAAGGCTCCACCCTCATGAATGGATTAACATTCTTATTAAAGAGGCTTCAGAGACAGTTTGATCTTCTTTAAAAATTTTTATTTATTATCATAATCTTGTTTACATTACAATGAATCACATTTATCTTTACAATGTATTACATTTCTTTTTCCAGAAGGAATACCATGCATATCAGTCAAGACAAAGACATTACTATCCACATCGTCATCATCATCAAATAGCTCTTTTTTGCCCTTTTGTCTATTCTCTCATATGAGAACACGGCATTTGTCCCCTCTCAAACATGTAGTGCGAAGGCCCTCACTAAACACCAGATACTGGTGGCTTGCTCTTAGATTTCTCAGCCTCTAGGACTATAAGACATTTCTGTTGTTTGAAAATTGCTCAGTTTTAGATAGTAACACAACCAGAATAAAACATATTACTAACTTTCCTTTGTTAGTATTTTTATGATTTATCTTCTTTTTTAATTTACTTTCAACTTAACTATGGTCATACATTTAAATTTTATTTCTTATAAATGGCATTTAGTTAGGTCTTTTAAGAAAATTTTGTGTGTGACAATCCTTTTTTTTTTTTTTTTTTTTTTTTTAAGGTTTTTGCCATAGGGCTCATGTGCTTACCAGAGACAAAGACAGAGAGAGGGAAAGTGAGGAATTACCCCCTGGTGCGATAGCCATGCTACAATCCCTTTCCCCTCCATTCTCCTCTCAGGATTTAGGACACACACACACACACAGTGTGAGTTTCAAGCCACTGTTCCGGGACTTGAACTGCAGTTGGCCATATAAGAATCTGGCACTTTACTGCCCCACCTGCTAGCTCCACTGTCTCTCTCTCTCTCTTTTTTTTTTTTTTATTTTTTTTAAGAGTATTTAGTCCACTTATCTTGACTGTACTTATGGACACTGACTTTTTAATTTTCTGTTTATCTTTATCCTGTTTTTTCTTTGTTCTTTTGTATTCCTCATATAATTTTTTATTCAATATTTTTTCTGCTATTCATTTTTAGTTACATATTCTTGTATTTTACTTTTAGTAATAACTTTAGATATTTTAGAATTCAACCTAGACTTTAACAGTTTCCGTTAAGATAGTATTTTTAGCACTTACTGAATCAAAGAAAGCTATCAGTCTATTTCTGTTTTTTTATCTCTACCCTTTGTATTTCTGTTGACATTGCTTTTCACTTCTATGATACTATAACTTCAGAAGACAGTGCTATTATCATTTTTAAATAGTCAATATTATTCTATATTTTCCCATCTATTTACCCTTTCTAGTGCTGTTCATTTCCCCCTACTTCAATCAGGGATCATTATCTTTCAACCTAAATACTTTTTTGTATTTCTGGGATCGTGTGGTTGCTTGCAATGAATTCTCTCATATTTTGTTGGTCCAAAAAATCTTCATTTTACATAAATTATTGAAGAATATTTTTACAGAGCACAGAATTATAGATTGACAAATAGTTTTCCTGCGAGTCCTTTAATAATATAATTCCATTGTCTCCAGGCCTCAGTAATTTCTTTCTTTCTATGAGAAAGAGAGAACGCGAGATAGGCATTTCTGACAGACTTGTGTAATGCTGCCATCTCAGCCTCCCAGCATGCTGGATTACAGGCACGTGCCACTACACCTGTCCTGATTTAGGTTGGTCTAGGAACTGGACCTGGGCCCCCCATGCAGCTCTAGCCCCACACAGCAGGGAGCTACCACCTGCACCATCACTGCTGGGCCTTGCCCCGATAATTTCTAATAACAGTCAGTTGTTGGGCTAAGGTAGTATGTCTTTTTCTTTTGGTCATTTTTATAATTGCTTTTGATTTGCTTTCTAACAGCTTGAATAAAATGCACCTACGTATTGGGTCATCAGGAAAGTCATGACACATTTTTGCACAGACAAATATAGAAAAATATGTTGTGACATTCCCAATGACCTAATAATTTACTTTGGTTTTAATCATACCTGATGTTTTTTAAGATTCTTGAATCTATGGGTTTCATCAACTTTGGAAAATTCTTGACTGTTATCTACTCAATTATTTATTCCTGCCTCACTGTCTTCTTTCCTTGTGGAACTCTTGCTACATGTATTAAATTTTTGTATTGTTTGTATCATGGCTCTTATGCTTTTTTGTCTTTTCCAATTTTTTTCCCTTTGTGCTTCAATTAAATATTATCCATTGGTCAGTCTTTGAGTTTGTTTGTTTATTTTGGAGAGGTATTTTTTTTTACTATAGGGTGCGTGCGCTCTCCAGAAAGAGAGAGACAGAGAGAAAGAAAGTGAGAAATCACCCCCCCCCCCCCGGGGGGATGGCCATGCCACAATCCCTTCTCCTCCATTTTCCTCTCAGGATCTTGGGCACACATGCACACGCATCTGGCATGAGTTTAAGCCACCAGGTCCGGGACTCGAACCACGGTCGACTACATGGGAGTCCAGCGACATAGCTGTTATGCCAACTGCTGGTCCCCTTTGAGTTTATTTTTATGCCTTCTGCTATGCCCAGCATCCTGTTAGAAAATTGTTTTTGAAGTTGTAGGATGTCTACTTGTTTGTTTTTTTTTAATAACAATATATTACTATTCTTGGTGGAAATTCTAAAATTCTCCATTCTTTTATTTATCGTGTCAAATTTCCCTTCTATTTTCCTTAGAATTCTAATCAGATATTTTTTTAAATTCCTGGTTTTCAAACTCCAATATCTAGATTATCTGAAGGTCTGTTTCTATGGGATTTTTTTCTTGATTATTGCTCATTTCCTGTTTATTTTGTGTCTAGTAATTTATATTCTATGCTAAACATTGTGATAAAAGAAGCACAGAGTCTTCATATGATATCTTCTACCAACAGGGATTCCCCTTTCCTCTGTTAGACAGATTTTACTGAGGAACTAGTCATTATAATCCCACCAGAGACTAGTTAGGTTGGGGTTGTGTTAAAGTTTTAGTTTGACTTATTCCATCTTTGGGTCCTCAGGTGTGGAACTCCTGGGCTTTTGATTGGGTTCTTAAGGTCTCAACCTCTTCAATTCTAGAAGTGCTAACCTTGACATATTTTGAATTTAGTTTTTCAGTCCTATACTTTATACAAGTAAAATATCTTGATGAAGAAATTGGTTGTGGTGATATTTCCTTTATTAGAGGGAGGGAGAAATAACTATTTTTTTTTTTTTTATAAAAAATGTTATTTATTTATCTATTTTTGGGTTTTTGTCATAGGGTATGTGTGTTCACCAGAGCAAGACAGAGAGAGGGAACGTGAGAATTCACTCCCCAAGGAGAATGGCTATGCCACAATCCCTTCTCCTTCATTCTCCTCCTGGAATTTTAGGCATGATTACACACATGCCTGGCAGATTTTCAAGCTGCCAGGTCCAGGAATCAAACCAATTTCAGCCATGTGGGAATTCATTGCTTTAACCACTGCACCACCTGTTAGCCACTGGTTGTATCATTTTTATAGGCCCCTCCATCTTGTTGGATTTTTTTTCTCCTGTGATGATCAATTCATTCTGTTTTGCCCTCTACTTACTTGTTTTTAAAAACTGGAAGACCCATATTCTGGGAACTCCCTAAGTCTCAGGTCATACTATAAGCACCATTAAAGAGTAAGTTTTCACATTCCGTTCTCTCCCAGGTCCCGTTCTCACATCCTCCTAGAAATCAGCAAGTTTTCCTTCTGTTTGGGCTCCCCTATTTTTCAGTTTATCATGCCAGATCTTGATTCTAAAACCTCTACTGAGTTACCTTCTCTTCATAAAATTCCTCAGTTTGATTTAGTTCAGTCCAAGAATTTGCAAATGCTTCCACTTAAAAAACTACTCACTAACCATTAGATGGCCTATAAAGTGATATTCTTGTTCTAGAATTTTAAGTCATCTCATTCCTTTTGCTTCAATAGCTCTCTTTTGTTTTTAGAAGTTGATTTTGCAATTTATCCCTTTTGCCTGGTTGATGCAATGGGAAGTTGTTGCCTGCCATGTTCAATTACAGCCAACCTTGGATTGGAGTGCATAGGTTATATCTCTTAATGTGTAAACCTGTGAGGTAGGTCCTGTAATTATCTCCACTTTTTGAAGGTATCAGGGAAGTTAAATGAGTCTTGCAGGATTTATTTAGTTTGTAAGGGTCTAGCTGAAATACAACACTGTCAAACTCCAGAGTTTTATTCTCTAAACAATAGTAATACCCTTTTAAAAACTAGAAAACCAAGGTTCAAGAAAATAAATTGATGTGCCCGAAGTCTTAGGGAAAGTTTGAGACAGAGTTGGAATTAAACGTCAGAGCTCTCAGTTCAATGTTCTTTTCAGAGCCACATGAGAGGACACTCAGCATTATGTATACATAAAGAAACTGGTAATACTCTAGATGTAGGCATTATGCAAAGGAAAAATACATGCAGTAAATGTCATACATCATTAATTGCCATCTTCATGTGGAGAACTTCACTAATTTATGCCGTGCATACATAGTCACGTTTTATCGAAGGCCTGATACCACATAAACATAACTTCAACAAAAATTCTGTTAAAAATGTATGTTTTTTTAAATCAATAAATAAAATATAGTCTTCAAATGTGCTAGCTGCAATGCCTTTTTTTCCCATGTGGGATTCTTTTTCTCATAAAACATCACTAGGGAGGGGAAGCTCTTCAAAAGTGAAGTTACTAAGAATGCTGATTTGGAATGGTGGTTGGGGGAAGAAGGGAGGATCTTAAGGGGTTTCTTTAAGAGTCTTATTTCTTTCAATTAGGCTGATCTGGATCCTGCCCTGTGAATCTTTTCTCCCTCCTGTAAAGGAAATATCACCACAGTGACTGAGGACATGACTCTTTTTTTGTGACGGTAGAGCAAGACAATGCCAAAAGTATGGAATTTGAGTAAGAACAGAATATAACCCCCTTCCTTCAACTCTCTTCCCTGTTTGGTCCGCCTTCTACAGTGCCTACTGTTGAGGGCTTCTTTAGACTAAAGCACTGTGCTGGTTAAATTTCTATTCAAATGCAACCATGTCCTGGGAGGGAAGATGGAGGCAGACAATGAATAGGAGTTCACTGGACAGCAGTGGTTAAACTAGAGAAGGGTCCTCATAAGAGGATCCTGATTATCAGAATCATTCTGAGACCCCCCAGAGCAGGGACTCATCTCTCCCCCCTTCCACTGTCCTTTTCTAACCCCAAAGGAACATCTAGTTTTTGACTCTTTCTTTTTATGATTTATGGCATACCATAGCCCACCTACTCAAGAACTATGGGAGTAGCTCATGTTAATCATTTAGATTGACTACATTCATGCACTTGAGGTCCAAAGATGAATAAGGCCATCCAGTTAGGGATACATAATCACACTAAGCCATCTATTCACTTTTTCAATAAATGTTTATTGAATACCAACTATGAACAGGCATTGTTTTAGGAGCTCGTGATGAAAATGACAGGCATGAAGTTCCTTTACTCAGGAATAATAGAGAATTCATGTAGCCAGAAAGAAAAGTGCATATACACAAAGAGGCCAAATATCCATATCTACCACACATCCCCTCTGTGCCACCTGTTTTCTCTGAATTTTGTGGCATCCTCAGAGCACATCAAAAATCTTACAAAGACGTGAAGAATATCTGAATGTCTACAACTACTACTATCCATCCAGATTAATGTGCTAGAATGTCTTTGCTTCTTCAAGCAAGCCCCAAACACCTAGAAGCTGGTATTGAGGCAGGAGAGACCTGGCTGCCTATCCCCAGATGCATGCCATTTAATCTCTGTTTTAAACAGATACCAATGGGGTTTTCATTGGTGAGTGGAAAAGAAAGAATAGCAATATGGATGGAAGGCCAAGCTTCTGGATTGAGAGAGAAGAAAGATGATACAAGCAATTGAGGCAGAAGAGTGCCTAGTAATTGATGACTACTGCACATTCAGAAGCTTCTATGACCTTTAAGAAACGTCACCAGTTTTCAAAAGTGTGTAACAGATAGACTTCCTTTCTCAGGATATCTGTGAAGTCAAGACACTCTCCAAGCTTTCCTCTTCTCTCTACCTCTCTCTCTCCTGAGCCACTAGCCCACTCACTAGGGGCACTGCTTCGGAGGAACTAACCAGAACTATCAAAGATGATGCTCAATGCATCCTTCTGCATCACCAGGACTGCTGGGAGGTGCTGAACTTCATTTTCTTTGTTCTCTGTGGTTTCTGAATGAGAAAGCCATGTGTGTAGAGCCAAAGAACAGTAAATATCAAGCCCTTGACTTTCTTAGACCTGTGGGACTGGTGTAGGAAAAAACAAAAGGGCTCTCAATAGTTTTATGCTCCTTTCTTAGGCTGACCTCTCGTCTCTGTTTGGAGTTCTATTGCCTGGTGAACAGAGAAGTAATAAAACATGGCAGAGTACAGTCCAAGGTTAAAATGTCATATATCCACTTCAGGGTATATTATGAAATGGTGCCATGAGACAGGATCAGCTTTAAGCCTCAAATCTGAGTCCTTTGCCCTTCTTCTGCTACTTAAATTATTGGCCTATCATTTTGTAAGCTGACTCCATTTTCCCCAGGAATATATTGAATAAGATCACTTATATTGTGGGTTCCAGCATCATATTGTTTCAACTGAAGTCCCAACTTAACAATTTACCAAGTGTGGGATCTTGAGAAAGTCACTTTACCTCAGGAAACCTGTTTGTTCGTGTGCAAAATGTAAATGATAATGCTTCTCTTGTAGGGTTGCCTTAAGAGTTAAATGTTACTTTTCTTTTTTTTTTAAATTATTATTTATTTAATTTTATTTATTCATTCATTTATTTTTAACTTGACCAGAGAGAGACACAGAGAGAGAGAGAGAGAGAAAGGGAGAAAGGAAGCCGCCAGGTCCAGGACTCGAACCGTGGTCAGCCATGTGGGAGTGTCCAGCACCTTAACCACAACGCCACCTGCTGGTCCCCTGTTACTTTTCTTTAAATCTCTTAGCACAGCATCTAGCAAGGAGCAAACACTGAGGCATGCTTTCTGTTAAATTTATGTAGGTGCGTAGGTACACATGTACCTATTGTGGATCCAGGGTGGGTGGATACTCAAGAAATTGATTGAGAGCTTAAGTAGTATAAATGCACATGTACACATATGTACGTGTATACACATATGTATGTGTATAAATATACACATATATGTATATATATACACTTTTTGTCATAGGTATGCGTACTTACCAGAAAGAGACAGAGGTGAGAAATATCCCTCAAGAAGTTATAACCACAGCATATAATCTCCTTCATTCTCCTCTCGGGATTTTTGGGCATGTATGTACATGCACCTAGAGTGATTTTCAAGTCACTGGGTCCAGGACTTAAACTGTGGTTGACTATATGGGAATCTAGCACCTTAACCACCATACATATGCTGGCTCCTGTATGAACTTTTTTTTTTAAGATTTTTTTAAACCATGGGTATAAGTACTTAACAGAGAGACAGAGAGAGGGAAAGTGAAGGAAAAAACCCTGGGGGAGATGGCCATGATGCCATTCCTTCTCCTGTATTCTCCTCTCGGGATTTTGGGCACACACATGCATACACCCGGCATGAATTTCAAGCCGCAGGGTTCGGGACTCATACCGTAATCAACCATGTGGGAATCCAGCTCCTTAACTACCACACTATCTGCTGGCCCCCTGTGAGGTGTGTGTGTATATGTGTATGTGTGTGTATGTGTGTGTGTGTGTGTGTGTGTGCATTTTTTTGAGAGATTTTTGCTATAGAGTGTATGCACTCACCTGAGAGACAGAGAGACAGAAAACAAGAAATCACCCTCCTCCCCCCCCCCCAGGGGCATGGCCACACCACAGTCCCTTCTCTTCCTTTTGCCTCTTGGGATTTGGGCACACACGTACACACGCCTGGTGTGAGTTTTAAGCTGCTGGGTTTGAGACTCAAACCACAGTTGACTACGTGGGGGTCCAGCAACACAACCATTATACCATTTGTTGGTCCCAAGCCCCCTGTATATTTTTAAACTCAAGTTCTTAACTTCATTCTCTGCGCAGCCTGATGAGACATGTTTATGCCATGACGTCCCCTGAACCTGCCCCACCACTGTGCACCAGGCAAAGCATGGCCCTAGGGAGAGTTAAACACTCACTAGCATCAGGGCAGAGAAAAGCCAGCTGAAATCAGAAAAACACGGTCCATGGATTTTAATTCTACTTTTGCCTAAATCTTTGTGAGTCTTGCACCTATTGAATTACCACTTCTCTTATCTGATTAATATATATATGCTTCTACCTTGGGCATTTCTTTCTTCTGGAACATGTCATGCTGTTTTCTTTAATGATGAAAACACCCTCTTTCCTACTGATTCCCTAAATACTGTTTCTTCTTACCTGGCATTCAATTGCATGCTCCTAGTATCAACTCTCTCACAAGTGCACTCGGGTTATGTGTTTGCCGAGTCCTCAGGTAAAGTGAATCCCAATGGGCTGTTTGCTTGTCCTACCCTGCCCCCTCCAAGTCCCCTCTACTCCTCCCTTATTGTTCTTCCCATGACAGCTCAGGCTCCTCCCCACGTGTACATCTGTCTTCAACTTCTTGGGTCTCACAATTGTTTTTTTTTTTTTTTTTCCCTCAGTAAACTTGTGGCTCATTATACAACTAACATTCCTTAAATCCACACGCATGAATGTCCACGTGAACACCCACATATCCATCCACATATACACAGAAATTGAGATTTAAAAGCGAACAATTAGATAGACATACATATCGACTGAGGGAAATAATCACAAATTAACAAATATTTTTTCTTGTCATTCCGTGATGTTGATCAGAAGGTAATGGTGTTTAATCTCTTTTTTTCTTGATCACGGACTTCTTTAAGAATATTATGAAATTATGAACCTGCAGCTCCTGGAAAATGTTCATATACACAAGACTTTGTATATAATTTCAGTGGAGAGGAGTAAATTTATCTTCCTTGTTTTTCAACCTCCCAGTTAAAAATCTCAACTATCACAAGATACACTGACTGTTGTAATAAGTAAATAAATAAGTGATACAATTTGTTAAGTGCATACTATATTCCCAGAAGTCCATACAAGGTTTGTGATTTTTTTTCTCAATATCCCTGCAAGTCAAACATTACTGTTTCCATTTTGCAAAGGAAGAAATGGGAATTCAAAGAAATCAAACAATTTATCTTAAAACCATTCAGCTGGTAAATAACAGGGCCGGGATTTGGTCTAAATTAAGGGCCCTTCCTCCTCATCCACTCTGTCCTCTGGTCTTTGGACGTCAAATGGACTTCAAATCAATACTATCAACTATCAAGTCCACTTTATACTGAGCGGCATCAGAGTAAGGTCCTGAACATTTATAGAGCTGATTCAAATTACGAGCCTTGGTTTAATGCTGGGCGGTTGACTAGAATTAACTACAGATGATTCTATACTTGCTATAGTCATTAGCTCTGCCAATACCACTCAGAACCAGAGTCATATGTAGTCTCTGGAGCATTCTAGACCCAGATTCCCATGCATCAATCCCACCACATAATTTGCACAGAAACATCTCTACACCCCTTGAGTTTTTTATAGACTTGCTTCAATAGAGTTGGAAGGCTTTGATGAAATGCTTAGTTTTCAATGCCTATTGTCTTTTTAGAAAAGAGCATGCATGAGAGGAGCCCGACACACCTTTGAAGCTGTCATCAAGTCAGCATTCTGACATGTAATGACCATAGGATTTGCCTTCCAATGCTGACTGTTTCATCTTCAGGAAGGAAATTTACACAATGGGAAAATATGTTGCCCTTTACTTTGTTTCCTTTCCTTTTGGAGGAGAGTTATTCATGTGTGTCTTGAATACAGTAAGAAATAGCACAGGCTACTATCAGGATGTTCTTGGAAACATTTTAAGCTTTTATTCTCAGAGCTGATTTCCACTGTAATTCTCACGTGGCAGGAGTAAAGTATTAATAGGATTCCAACTTCTTTTTTTTTTTTCCTAGTAGACCCTGGAGAAGTCTCCTTTGCCATATGAGTGAAGGGCAGATCAGATCTTGACATGACACATCAATCTAGTTTCCAAAACAGTAACTTTACTAAATAAATCATTTCAGCGCTTGATTGTTATTTATACATGCAAATCTGGTTTTCATTTGTTGGACCCGGACAGGAGGAAAGCTAATAATCTCATCAAAAGCTGAATATTTTCCATTTTGGAAATGGCACAAAGGTCACAATCACATGACCTGAACTCTGCCATGGGTGCGTAAGTTGAACACCTCCCTAATACATCCTACAAACAGCCCTGAAATAGGAGGACTCTGGGGAGTTTACAAGTACGACTCTCAGCTCAGGCCAACGACTCCTTGGCTTTTCTCCTGGCACCATGTTACCTGTTTCCAATGGTTACATGCTGAAGAATGTGGAAAAACATGAACAATAACTCAACAGTTTTAAATCGGGTAATTAGCTAGTAATTTTAGCTTTAAACAAATTAAAGGAACAGAATTTGTAACTAGGGCTACTATCATCATAGGATACCTGATTATAACTGCTTAGAAGAGGTTCTAGATTTATAAGTAGGGATGCATAGCCTTGGGAAAGCTATATCTATCTCCAGTATTCACCACACAGACATGAAAATAAATCAGTTAATTCCTTATTTTAAGAGCTGCCCTTTCTGGGGACCAGCAGTCGGTGTAGTGGCTATGTCGCTGGACTCCCATGTAGTCAATAGCGGTTCAAGTCCCAGATCCAGTTGCTTAAACTCATGCTGGGCATGTGTGCATATGTGCCCAAGATTCTGAGAGGAGAATAGAGGAGAAGGGACTGTGGCGTGGCCATCCCCTCTGGAGGTTGATTTCTCACTTTCTGTCCCTCTGTCCTCTGTCTCTCTCTGTCTTTCTGGCGAGCACACTCACCCTATAGTAAAAACCTCTCCAAAAAAAAAAAAAAAAAAAAGAAAGAAAGAAAAGTAAAAGACTGCCTTTCTTATTTGTTTGTATACACATTTACTCATTGTACATCTTTATAGTGTACAATATGGTTTTTCAATGCATACATGCCCCTTTAAGAAAATTGTTTAATTGTATTTGTTATTACTACTTTTAAAATTTGCTGTAGGGCTTACTTGTGTACTCACCAGAGAGAGACACAAAGAGAGAAGGAAAGTGAGAAAACAAGACACTAGGTCCAGGACTCAAACCACAGTTAGCCATGTGGGAGTCCAGTGCCTTAACCACCATACCACTTGCTGACCCCCTACATCCCCTTTCCTATAGTTCTCTTTTAGTGGGCAAATAACATGACATCTATGCACCTTTGGTCCAGTCTGTGTTCTGTTTCCTCTAATCCTCCCTCTTCCACTTATGATGAGAAGAATGTCTTTCAATATAATAATGCATCCATTTTATGCCATGCAGAAACAAGAGCAAAGTTCATGAGTTTGTCCGTGCCCAATTTTTCTGGTGCTCTGAAGGTCCAGAGAAAAGAGACATGATGTCTCAGAGAAGAAGGATGCTGACATGAAATGGGACTCTTTCTACGACAAGGGAAGCTTTGGAATATGACTGGAAACCTGGGAAAGTATAGAAGGGAGGAAGGAAGATCAAAGGAGAATACTCAGGGGCCCATGAAAGGCGACCTGGGAGAAGTAGTAAAGATACCTTTACACCTGCTTCTGGAGTCCAACCACAGTCACCTTTGGCTATAATAATATATCATTCTTGTTGCTGGACCCATCCTGCATGCTTCCAACTGTTACAGATCGACACAACAGCATTCCTCATTGCATTACATGGTGCTTCTTCCCAGACAGCTCTGACCTCACAGACTGAAGCATAGAAGAGAGAAAAAGGAGACAGGGGTCATTGGGTAGGGTATTAAGGAAGCAGATGTTCCTCACTTAAAGCTAACTTCAGGGCTGGCCTCATTGAAAGATTGAGCAAAGATCTACCTTTTGAAAACAGGAAGGTTTTACTCTCTTCACAAAATCCTCACAGGCTCATTCCAGCACATTGGGGCAACCTTCCAATTTTAGAAAATCTATCAGACATGAGACTATGTAACTATGGCTCTCAGGTGTTCACACAGCTTCTGGATTTGCAATAATAATAATAATAAATAATAATAAAAAATGCTACAGGACCCCACCATGAAGAGTTTTTGGTTTTTACAAGGTAGTTTTTGTGTAAAGACCAAAGATGGGACAAGCAGTGAGGACCCTCTTAGGCAGTGAAATTTGGGGCTTTAGAGTAGTGTCCTCTCTTCTCGCACTTGTGTGGTCTTTTTCTGCTTGATTTTATATTGCTACTTTCAGTTTAATTTGTTCCAGTTCTAAGAGGATTATGCTTTTAGTGCCATCCTTGTGATGATTAATGTGTACTAATTGTTTTACCTTTGAATCAGGACTCTTTGGAGCTGTCTAGGCAAAAATCTCCCTTTTGTAGGAGGCAGGGCTGATGAGCAAGAATCCCAGGGGGATCTCTGCTCTGCTTCAGGTTGATGTAAGGAGAGAGATTAAAGAAAGTGCAGAAAGTACTTTCCTTTTTGATTGTGCCCCAATGGAAATCATGTTGTCCCACACATTGTATTAACTATTCTGGTGGCTTAAAAAATAGAATCAGTCTGAGCAGTTAAAGAGGCCCTAATGAGAACCTTTACTGCTATGGGGCTTGCTTTTGTCATATTATAGGAAGCAAGGCTGTGATTTGTCACTAATTTTCATCTCTGTTGCCTGGCTCAGCCAAAGATGGGTAGCTTAATGAGCAATGTAAATCAAACCTCCTTCTGTCCACAATTCTCAGATGGGTGTGCAACATGGAGGCATGAAAAGGGAAGACCAGAGAGAGAAAAATAGGGAAAAAATAACGGAGCCTGGGTGTCCCCCTGGTAGGGATAAACTCAGAGATCTCTTTCATCAGAGCTTTTGTTCAAGCTTCATACCCTTTCAGGCATTAAGTCACAAATAGCCTTCTGAATTCTTAGAGGGCATATTTAAGTTAACTTTAAATATCTTTAAGTTTCACTCCATGAATATTACTCAAAATTGCCCTCAATGTTCACATGAACTACTACCATTAAAGAAAAGGGTGAAGAAAGGGAAAAAAGAAAAGAGGAAGAAAGATAAACATGAGCACTTGTGCAATTTTCTAAGGATCTATTTATTTTTTTCTTTTTTTTTGGAGAGGTTTTTGCTATAGGGCGCGTGCACTCACCAGAAAGACACAGAGAAGCAGAGGAACAGAAAGCGAGAAATCACACCCCAGGGGAATAGCCACGCCACAATCCCTTCTCCTCCATTCTCCTCTTGGGATCTTGGGCACGCATGCACACACACCTGGCATGAGTTTAAGCCACTGGGTCTGGGACTTGAACCGCGGTCGACTACATGGGAGTCCAGCGACATAGCCATTACGCTAATTGCTGGTCCCTCTAAGGATCTCTTTTAACAACATAATTACAATTTCAGTTGTCACTTAGAAAGGTTGAATGACATATTCTAGCCAGTTGCTTCCAAAGTTGGTGGCATATCAGGAATATCTAGGGAACTTTATGAAAAGTATAAGTCCCTGAGGCCTAAACCCATTCCACATTGTCTTACGACATCCCCTACCACCCAGTAGAGTACTAATAGAGGGACATATTTTTTTCAATTATTTTTATAATGTCCTAGGTGTTTGCTAGCAGACTGTCAAAACCGGCAGTGGAGAATCAGTGGAAGTGTTGGAATGTCTTCATATACATTCAACTCAGTGGGCAAATTCTGAGACCTGCTACCAGTTGTCTATATTGGGCCTCATAGCAATAAAAAGACGTAAAGTTTCAGGGTCATTTTGCATGACTCTCTTCCAACCAAGGAAAAATACTTCTGAATAAATCTCCGTGGAAATTCTCAGCTGTAGGAGCAGCAAAGGATGTCTAAGATATATCTGGTTTCCTTGATTTGGTTATGTTAATTGTGAAACAATGTCATTTGGAAGACAAAAACAGATACATTGTTTATTGGTTTTCTAGAAAAACTAGGGGCTTATGGATTTAGTACTGAAAGAAGTAGACACAAACACATTTTCAATTGCCAGAGGATGCATGCACTCACCAGAGCGAGAAGGACAGATATCTGCCAGTGATGGGGCATGATCACACCACAATCTACTTTCCTCCATTTTTCCATCCTGTCCAAGTTTGAGCACAGACACACACATGCCCAATGTGTTTTCACATTTCTAGGGCTGGAATTTCAAACCGAAGTCAACCATATAGGATCTCACTCCCTCTGTGTGATGCTTAACCACTGCATTATGGGACCAGCCCCCAAAAAGCACATTTTTACAGTAGGTAAGGCACCTAGGCCAGGGGACCAATTTGTCCCAGTTGTCCTGGGACTATTTCTGTTTTAAAAATGAAAACTGGGATAGTTTTGGTTTTAAAACTAGAAGTCTCACATCCTATAGAAACTCTCAGTCCTGAACATACCTGAGCCAGCTGGCCATACTACAAGAGACCATTTGGATTGGCATGATCAAAATGGGTCTTTTCTATTGATTAAGCCAATAAGTTCACACTGGCAATCATCTGTGTTGACCTACTGACTAGATTAGCTAGCTGTTGCTTTGATGTTGACAATTGATCAGGGAAAAACAAATGGCCGAATACCTTGAGAACTCACTGAAGAGTGTCTAAAGCCCAGGGTCAGAGTTTTGCTGTTGCCACGTCTTGTTGTATGATCACAGATAATATCCCTGGGCTTCAGTTTCATCTTTTGATATAATATTGTTACTAACATGTCAACATTAACATTCACAGTTATAACACATGTGGGAAGCACACTATAAATTTTTAAAGCTTCATACAAATGACTTAATGTATGCAGATCACAGAGCCAGAAGCATAACAGAAGGAGAAGTCATCACTGACATAGATTACTGACATGAAAGCATCACCATTTGTGAGTTGGATATCTTGGAACCGCAAGCCCAGCTCTTAAATAAACAGGTGTCCTTAAGCACATTTCTGGACATGGCATCTTTCCTAGTTCTCAAGGTTCTTGTTTTTATCAGGTGTTTCTGGGTCTAGCCTGAGGGGACTAATCCAACTGAGCTATGCTTACCATGGCCAAGCCCTTTCCTGTTACCCTTTCCTAGAACTGGTGTAGGTATGAGTCATGTGATTCAGAGCCAGAAAAACACAGGGGCAGTCTTCTGCATGGGACACGTTTATCCTGTCTAATGAAGGAAGAAAGAAAGCCCTCTTTGCTTCTTCTCCTTCCTTCCTGCTTCGGACACTGTCGTATAAAGTTGTGATGATGACAGAAGCTTTCACTTTGAACCAGGAAGAGACACAAATGCTGAGAATCACAAAATAGAGAGGACAGAGTCTGGGTTCCTGATAACATGATTAAGCAGTCAGAACTCCCCACCCCTGTATTTATTGCTAAGTGAGATATAAGTAATCCTCATCTTTAAAGATGATGAGGTTACCTTCAGTGTCAATCAGAATATGCCCTTCCATGGACTGCTTGATATTGGTCCACGTTAAGTACAGAAATGATGTGTTTATAAGCTTTTATAACAGCTTGATGTGGGATGATTTTATGTCTACGGAATCTAATAATACAATAAAAAAAAACTTGTACAGGTATATTTTATATTTCATTTTGTATTAATGCATTGTATTGTACTTTGACAAAGGTATCATTCAGGATATATTGTAGATTAGAGAAAAAATCAACTGGTTATTTGTTGCAGATAGTTTGAGAAGTCTTGCTGCAGCCAGGCTTTGGCAAACCATAACTTGAGGACCAAATTCAGCACAATACCTGTTACAAATATGAGGGAGTCTTCATAAAATTCGTGGAAAATGCATCTTATAAAACACCCTGCATGGGTTTCAAAATCTTTTGTGCCAAAATAAATTCATACTTTAATTTTATTTTCCACAAAGTTGTTGAAGTCTCCTCTTAGAGTTTTATTGGAACAGAGCCACGTCTTCTGTTATGTATGAATGTGTTCGTGCTATAGTGAGAGGTGACTCTTTTGGTGATCTTATACACCCCGCCTCCCTCAGGTCTAAAATTTATATTATCTGACCCTTTAAAGAAAAGGTTTACAGACCCTTGTTTTAACCATTCTCAGCTGCATCCTGAGTTGCAGTTGACGTCATTCTGACATACATAGCTGATTAACTTCTCTAGGTCTCAGTGTGCTCGTTTAGAAAATGGGATAAAAGAAAATGGGATAAAAGTCACATTGCCTTGTTGAGAGCTCTGCATGAGATAATACAAATAAGGTTGTCAGGAAAGTGTATGCCTTATAGGAAACATATAACATGTGAAAACTCTCTCCTTCCTTTCCCCTGTCATAACCCTTTGATTAAACAGCTATTATGTCAAAGGCCAAGAGGTTCTATTTACAAACCATGGGATGTAGTAGCTCTTTGATATTGCGTTATTGCTCTCCACTGTCAGTTAGGAAGACTTCATCTTCAGCTAGAAAGTTTAACCCAATGGTTGAGAATAATGCATGGACAACAACCAATGGCTAGATTTTTGGGGATAAACTGCAAGGCTTTTTAATATGGCCAGGTTCAAGGTTCTGAGGACCTAACGTAATAAAAAACCTTCTAAGCAGAGATGAAAATGGGTTGAGAGCTCCATTTTTACTTTTTAATATTTAATGAGGAATGACTCCTTGTGTTCTCATGTGCTGTATTTCAAGGCTACTCATTCTTGAACTCTTACTGGTAACGGAAAACTAATGTGATTTTTTTTTTCCGTTTTCTTTTTAGGAAGGCTAACAATGACTTCAGAAGTGTGTGTGTTTGTTATCAGATTTAGGGCAACTTGTCACAGTTTGGCCTGAAGGCAAGCCAAGGGAGGGTTTGAAAAAACATTCACAAAATGTCTTCATCACTCTTTCTCTCTTCTAATTAAAATGCAGTTCATCTTACAGATTCCAGAGCATTTTCAATTTGTGGTTGCAAGCATGAGGTCATTTTTCCTGCCTATATGACCACACTGAATTTTTAAAGTCTTTAGTGTTTGGTAACAACAGACAATAACTGTGGAAACCTGAGAGCTGAGCTCAAGTTCTTTCCAGAGTTTTCCCATTATTCCTCAGCATGGGGTAAAAATGAGTCCACCTCACTGGGTTAGTGCCAGGATCCCTGAACGCCATGCATGTGAGACGAAGTATGAGCCCCCACCCAACACAGGTCAGCTAACCAGGCAACACAGAGGTGGCCCGCAAGACTCTGGCCTCTTGGGCTTGCGTCTACATGTGGGCTCTGTCAACCTTGCAGGTGACATACAGCAAGGACGTAATTTAACCTCTTTGAATTTCATCTTTCTCATCTGTGAAAAATCAACCTCATAGAGTGGCTGGGAACACTGAATATAAGAATCAATGCTTAGCACAGTCCCTGGGATGTAGAAAACTGAAATAAACACATGGTCCTCTTTTTCTTCATTTCTAGGTATTCCTCTTTCTCTTAATACTTAGGCGAAGCTGGTACCAAGTTCCAGAGGTGGTTCCTGGTTTGAGTAATCAGTTATTGTAATTAGATGCCCGTGATTGGTTAAAACACCGAGACTTCAGACAAACAGCCAATCAATGCATGTTATCATTCTAGAAGAAAGCACATGACATATGTTGGTCTAGTAAGAGTGGTTGGAAGAAACATTCATTTCTCCCCCTTGCTCTGGATGTAGCTGAGGAAGCAGGCTACCAGTTATCACTGGCAGTCTCCTTATGACCATAAGGGAAGCCAGGCTGAGGAGAAAGCTGAAACACAGAGTCCAGTCAAAACCGAGAAAATAATAGAGGAGCTGAGCTGGAGCCCTGAATACATCACTCTGGGAATTCCTCCATTGTTGGATTTCCCAGAGGAGAGAGCACAGTTTCTTACTTATACTGGTTTGAGTAAGATTTGGGTTACATGCAGTGAAATCATCCTGATAAAAACTCAGGAAATATTGGCTATTATTCTCCAGATTGTATCCAATAAAGTTTTCACTACTTGTGCTTTGGATCTCCTGAGTAGGAAATAGTATAATTTGATTGCTTCTAATTTTTGAGCAAGTAATTTAAGCTTGGCATTTTATAATGCTATATTATCTCTTTGAATTTTTTTCTGTAACTCCATGAAATTACTATATAGCTCAGTAAACTGAGGCTCAGAGAGATTAGGTGATTTGCCTTAGCAGCTAACATGTAGCAAAGCCAAGATTCAGACCCGGGTCTGCATCCATAGTCTATGCTTCTGCCACAACACCTCCTGCTTTCTTCCTCCTGTAACCTCCCTCTATTGAGGCTCACAGCAGAATCATAATCATCTTTACTAAATTCTCTCCATGTCCACATAATGGATGGGGAGGGGACAACCGGCCATCCTTCTCTCTACTACTTGGCAAGAACTGACTACCTCATTCTGTGTGGGGCAATACAAGAGTTTTCCAAAATTCACAGAAAATGCATATTATAAAGAAACTTCATGGATTTCATTTTTTTCCCACCAAAATAAATTTTTACTTTAATTCAATTTTTTCACTTTTTGAATATCTCTTGTACAGAGGACCCCTTGCTTTAAAACAAACAAACAAAAAGCCTTAGAACATGTCCATACATTATCCTCCACATCAGCTCTACTAGGGGATGTATTTGAATTCTTCCTAAAGTATCTACCTAAAAATATATACAAGGCTATAAGCTTCAAATGATTAATAAAAGAATCCTCTAGTTGCCTGCTGCAACTATATTTATCTATGTGCATAAAGAGTGTAGCAGGGTCAGGGCCAGCAGGTAGTGTGGTGGTTAAGAGTGCTAGACTCCCATATGACCAACTACAGTTCAAATCCTGGATCTGGTGGTTTACACTCTCTCTCTCTCTCTGTCTCTTTCCCTCTCCCCCCCATTAAAATAAATAAATAAATAAATTTCAATAAAATAATTCTAAAAGAGAGAGAGAGGGAAAGAGAGAGAGAGAGAGAAGCAAGGCTTGGGGCCAGCTGGTGGTTAAGGTGGCAGGGTTCCACATGGCCAACTGTGTGGTATAGGTCCCAGACCCAAAGGCTTGAAAAACATGTCGGGTGCTTGTGCATGTGTGTTGAAAATCTAGAGAGGAGACTGGAAGAGAAGGGATGGCAGCATGGCCATCTCCCCATGGGATGCTTTCTCAACCCACCTCCTTTCGTCTGCCTCTCTCTGCTGAGTGCACATGCCCTGTAGCAAATTAAAAGAGAGAAGGAGGGCAGAGAAAGTGATTGCTAAAATGTGAGAAGCCACAACCCAGTGACATCAGTACAAAGCTTGACAACGTTCTGACTGGTCCCCTGCCTGACCAAGATGAACACCTGTGTGTCCCTGCGAGGAAAGCAATCCTGACCAGGATGAACACCTATGTGTCCCTGCAAGGAAAGCAATCCTGCTCTCCTGTAGCTCTACGTACTTGGACTCTTTCCTTTAAGACCAGGGCTTCTCAAACTTCAGCATGCACCAGAATCCTCTGGAGGGCTTATTAAAACACAGATTGCAGGCCCCCTCTCCCAGAGTTTCTGGTACAGCAGTATGCGATGGGGCAGAGAATTAGCTTCCCTAACAGGTTCCCGGGCACAGGGATTCTTGAGGTTCAGGGCTGAACCAGTTACGTTATGTTTACAGGAACTAATGCCCAGTCTCCTGTCTACACTGAGGCCCTTTGCCTCAATTCTGGCGGCCAAATGCCTACAAACTCAATGACTGAATCTTTCTCTTCATTCCCCTAGTGCCTCAGTTTCTGTTTGAGTAACAACCTGATAAACCATCTCCTCAGGGACCTGGGCCTTTGCTCTCATGAGTCTTTCCCAGAGCAGGACTCCCATTCCTGCTGCCAATAGTTTGACTCTGCAGATACCAATGACAGGTTGGCAACTATAGTTAAAATGGTAAAATCACATCTGCAATCATCAGAGCTTCTATTGAATACCAGACTCTGGGGGTTATTTTCAGGCTCCACTTCACCTCTGTGACTGTCACCCATCACACATCTACCCTAGACTCTGCAACGTCATTCTCCTGTCTGCCTGATCCTGTGGCAAGATCCTCCTAAGGCTGCTATCTCTGGCTGATCAGTTCAGTCTCAAGGCCCATGTAGGTCAACTCCTGGCCCATATTAAGGACATCTTAGGCTCTTGCCTATAAGAATGTTTGTCCAAAAGAAAAATTGCCTAATTGATCAAATGTCTACTTCATTTTCAAAAAATGAGGTATGCATTTACTGCCATGACAAGAATTGGCTTTCCTTCATAAAATGAATTAAGACTCTATGCTTTTGGTTTACACTTATTATCTAGGAAATAGCGTTTTTTTTTTTTTTTTTTTTCTCAAGATGTGGGCCACATGCCACCAGTGGTTTGTGGATGTTTTTAGGCACACTGGCAAGACATTACTTACACTCTACTGCACAGTAAGAAAGTTTTTTTCCTTTAAAACTCTATTTGAGGGAACCAGCAGTTAGTGTAATGGCTATGCCGCTGGACTCCCACGTAGTCAACCATGGTTCGCGTCCCGAATCCGGTGGCTTAAAACTCACGCCAGGCGCGTGTGCGTGTGTGCCCAAGATCCTGAGAGGAGAATGGAGGAGAAGGAATTGCGGCGTGACCATCCCCCCTGGGGGGTGATTTCTTACTTTCTGTCTCTATGTCTCTGTCTGTCTGGCGAGCGCACGCACCCTATAGCGAAAACCTCTCCCCCCAAAAAAAACCTCTATTTGACACTAATCAGCAAAGCCAAGGAAAATGTCTTGGCTTAGTATATCTTCCCAGTTCTATCTTTTACTAATCCCTCTTTTTATATAATAGGAGGCCACATACTCAAAACTACAGTAGACCAACAGTGACCACTGATTATGTGATAACACTACTAATTTGGGAGAGGTTTTTGCTATAGGGCACATGTGCTTGGCAGAAAGACAGAGAGACAGAAAGAGAGAAATCACCCCCCCAGGGGGATGGCCACACCACAATCCCTTCTCCTCCATTCTCCTCTTGGGATCTTGGACATGCACATACATGCGCCCGGCATGAGTTTAAGCCACTGGGTCCAGGACTCAAACCACAGTCAACCTCATGGGAGTCCAGCAACATAGCCCAGTATGCCAACTGCTGGTCCCAATAACACTATGTTTTTTAAAAACACTCTATTTATTTCTATGACTACTTTCAATTTATGTCAGCTAATACTGACTTTCCACTTAGTACAATGATTTAAAGTTCTCTTAATAAGTAAATCTGGTTTTTGTTTGTTTGTTTTAAAATAGAGGATTTTATTTAAAGGCTATTATGTCAACCAGGATACAGGTGTAAAGATAATCTGGCAAAAATCATTTGGGTCACGAATGTATAAAATTTGAGAGACATTGGTACAAGAAATTCATTGTCCTTTGGGCCACCCAACCCACCCTGAGTAAGACAAATTTTGAATCCTGTTTTTCTTTTCTTTTCTCAATAGTAGGAATAAATCACAAGGTATGATGATATACATTCAACAAAGATTTTCTGAGAGCTTAATCAACAAAATTCACTTTGGAGAGGTGTTGCTTTTCTGCTACATGCATCTTTGAGAGCAAGGTCTGGGTCCCTCACCACCTTCATCCTCAGTCTGAACTTTGCCTACCTGCTCATTCTCATTTCCTGTCCATCTCCCTGAAGTGCCCCATGCACCCACCCCATTGGCTTTTCTCCAGTTCCTCAAATACGTCTCATCTCTTCTGCTCCTAGGCCTTTGCGTATTCTGATCCTCTATCTAGAACACCTTTCTTCTCCTTCCACCTCTTCCTTTTGCACTTGACCTAGTCGGTCATTTATTTAAATGCCTCAAATGTCATTTTTCTTTTCCATAGATGCCTTGATTGACCTCCAGACCAAATGAGCATTTCTCCTTATTTTGGGTCATTGGAAAAGTTGTGACACATTTTTTGCACAGAAAAACATGTCATGCCTTTTCCGATGACCTGATAGGACTCTGTTCTTCTGGTCTGAAGCACTCTTGACAATTGTAATCAAATAACCATTTAGGTGATTTGTCGACATCTGTCTCCCCTGCTGGACTATAAGCTGGCGAGATTGGTTCTCAGTAAGAATTTTTGTTAATGACTCAACTATGACCCATTACAGGGTGTTATGTAGGTAGCAGAAGCCTGAAAACAAACTTAGATAACTTAATGAAAAGAACAGAATCATTTTAAACACTTAGGGATTGATGTCAGGTACCTCTGACCACTAGCCATAACAACTGGCCCAAATTATGTGTGCATCAAGCTAGTCAAATGACCCAAGCATGCAAACCTGGCCCTCCAAATTTACTGCTTATAAAAACAAGAGACTGGGAACATTGGTTGAAGCCAGATGTTCTGTGGGCTAGAGCTCATTGTCCTAACATTGCAGATTCTCATAACTGGAACTGTGTGTATGTGAGATGCTAGGACATAAGATCCAACCCAGAAAATATTTTTAAATAATGCTCAATTACTTAATCCTTGTTAGGCTATTGAATAGAATACTCTCTTATATACACTATTATAAAAACATTATGCCTGGATCTCAAGTTTTGGGATATCTAATTACAATAGCTTTTTCCACATTTGTATTCTATTTTAATTGCTCTTAACATTCTGAACAGTTATTGTATATGACAGTGAGCAATCCGAGCCCATGTAAGAGCCGTCATGCTATTTCCTGCTCCCCACCCACCGTCTACCAAATGTCATTCTGTCCTGCCTTCTAAATCCTCGTCAGCCTGGCCCTTATTCCCTGCTTAAATGTAACTGTCTGGAAGGCACTGTATTAGAAGAAACTACCCAGTGGACCCTTTCTCTCCAACTCTGAACTGACCTGAGAGTTGACTGATATCAATTTGTCTTCCCATCCTAAGTCAATCCATAAAATGAGGAATATACAAAATTATGTTCATTTCCAAGATGTCCTATCAAATGATAAGTGGATAGACATTGAGATTAAGAGCATGTGTCTTCTGTGTGGGTGTGTAACAGGATGATTCCAGCATATTGTGTGTGTGTGTCTGTGTGTATGTGTGTGTTTCCTGCTCCACTTTGTCATGTAGCTAGTACCTTAGAATTTTAACTGAAGCCAGATGTGATAAAGAACATTATTAAGTAAGTGGGATTTTTCTGAGTCATCTGCAGCTTTCCATCTCCCACCTTGGACAGCCTGACCAAAGAAAGAGATGTGGTACTAAAGGTCTAACCATATCAAAGATTTAAGTGGGAAGAACAAGGTGACAACGATCTGGGTGAAATGCAGACAGATCATCAGGAGACCAGTGCTGGTGTTCTGCAAGCATACCAGAAAGTTGCAGAGCTCTAGACATTCCTCCCCTCCTTCATGTTGACTAGCCACATGCTTGGGAGTTCTGTCCAAGATGCAAATTATCAACGGCAACTCAAATGATCAACAGCAATTCTCACCATTGAGTGAGCCTTGTTTTATGGGACTAATCATGTGCCTTGTTTTTTATGTGGATTATTTCATTGTGTCCTCCCTATAACCATATGAGGAGGACCATTATTATTGTTTCCATTTTACAGATTTGGAAATGGAGATCCATAGACCTAAATTATAGGGATCCCAGAATTGAAATCAAAGTCTTACTGAGTAGAGGAAAGCACTTGCACGCTGTTACATGGAATATTTAGCTACATTCTATCACCATGTACATTATGGGATGGAATTATGCAATGACTCTTAGGTTGGTCTGCTGCTCTCCAATTGGGTACAGAATAACTTTCTTAGAAACTTTTAAATGTGAGAGCTGTTTCGAAGAAAAAAATATTTTAATAGAGAAACTTCTACTTCATTTTATTTGGGGGAAAACAATGTAGTCATCAATGCTGAATGAGAAAGTTTATATGAAAAGGCAAAGGTATCTAGGGTTGTGTTCTTTTCAAGGGAAAAGGGGTATTAAGACGAATATGAGCAGGGAGCTTTGCACTGAATGCTAATAGGCAGTCTCTCTGGATGGAAGCCAGACATGTCATCTTGTTTCCAGCCAAGGATATTGATTTTACTACTAATGGAGATTTGAACTAGACCTTCAACAGTGTAGAAAAGTTCCTCTCTGGTCAGAAAGCATGGACATGGCATGCAGGTGAGTTTGGAATGTACCTCATTGCTGTTCCTATGAGGCCCGTTCCTCTACAAAGTCCCTATGGTGCTTCCCAACATCTTTTCTCTCTCCTCTTCCGCATGTGGAAGCATCGTCCTGTTATAGAGAAGTGCATTTACAGCTGAAATTACTAAAGTGGCCCATTATGTTTATCAAAAAAAAAAAAAAAAAAAAAAGAAGAAGAAAAAAAAGATTACAGTGTCCCAGCTGTCTAAAGAATAGCTTTCTTTGCAACTGGAATGGTACTGATTTACATTGCTTTTTGTTTCTTTCTCTTTCTCCCTTCTCTTAAAAATTAAATGCCTGCAGGAATACCATTTATGACGAGATTGCAGATAAAATAAAATGGCGCTTAGCAGGACAGAAGGCCAGAGCATTCCAGAGCAGCGCAATTTCTACAGAGCCGCATTTTGGGGTTGTGTTTCAAAGTTCCCACCATGTATGCTGCTTTCTCACAGCGAAGGGCTTGAGGGAGATCAATGATCCCCAGGGAAGGGTTTTCAGAGATGAATTCACACCAACCAGGAGTGGGCCTGGGGAAAGGAAAAAGGAGGCTGAATTCCACTGACAACAGCTAATTGTTGTGACTAATTCAGCTTTTGGAAGGTAGAACTCCATGAAGTGTGTGAGCTGCAACATGGTTCCTATTTTAATTAGTGGCACCACTGGGAGAAGATGGGCTTATAATTGAGTAGTTTCTTAATCGGTCAACTTCAACCCATAGTCAAGCATGCTGAGAAGTGGACATTACTGGGGAGCTTTGATTAGCAGGAAGTCTGCCCCATTAGCACAGCTGGTGTCAAATCGAGTTGTTTTTCCTCTGGATTCTTTCAGGAAGATCGTACCAAGTAGAATGTGTTCTAGACTCTGTCCCTCATCCACTCTCCACTTACCTATGTCTTGGTTTTGATTTTCCTTAGCCAATCTCAACTCAGGCATACTAACATAAGTTGGCTGATTAGCACTTTCACTATCTGATTTTCTCCTCCAGGTAATACTACTGGATGTTTGTTATTGGATACTATCACACCTTGCCATCACAATACCCAATCCCCTTCCTTCTGTGAATGCACCTTACTTTTTATTTTGAGAAATGGTCTCCTTCCCATTCTGTGGAGTTTAGATGAGACTTTAAGTTGGGGCTCTTCTCTTTTTTTTTTTTTTTTCTCCTCTTACAGACCCTCCCCCCATTCCCCCACCAAGAGAGAACTGGATTCATGACCCAAATTATACCATTTGGACTCTTCTCCAAGACTTGGACTCTTGAGGAAAAAATTCAGGAAAAAATTGTTAAAGTTAAATGTTCTAATAACAAACTGCAATGAAATCACTGATTTTTACTTTCTCGCTATCTAAACCCCTATACTATCAGGGTCCTGCCCATTTCCTATTCTTTTTTTTTTTTTTTTTTTTTTTTAAGAATTATTTTATTTAACTTTATTTATTTATCTATTTATTTATTTATTTATTTTAATTTGACCAGAGGGGTGCAGAAGGGAAGAGAGAGAGGGAAAGTGGGAAATCAAGCTGCCAGATCTGAGACTCAAACCATGGTCAGCCACATGGGAGTCCAGTGTCCTTAACCACCATTGCCACTTGCCAGACCCTTATTTTCTATTCTTATTCTCAAACCTTTCTTCCAATCCATGTTCCCTCTACCTTCCTATGTTGAACTTCCTCTCTGCTTAAATTAGACAGTGAGTTTCTGTTTCCCGGAATTGAGTAACCTCAAACTCAAGCGACAGCACCCCCATGTACAGGCAGATTTTCATTCTCCACCTTCCTCTTCCTGCTCCCAGCAGGAAAATAGAGGAGGAAAGTAAATCATATTTGTGGTCTATGAGAAGATAAATAAAGAAAGGGGCAGCAATGAAGCATTTTCACTAATGAGTCTCAGTTTAGGGCCTGGCGTGAGCATCTTCATCCCAGATGTTCTCATGGGATCTGCTTGGAAGCTGCATTCCCATGAGAGTCTCACTGCACTTTGGACCATGACAGTGATTTGTCTGGCTCTTCTTCCTGCTTCATTTTCTGTCAGGGCCCCCCCTGACTCATTCATGCCCTCAACCATTTGGGGTTGACTGCTGAAAAATGCACAAATGTCACGCAGCATCTTGCACAAGCGGGAGGAATGCCACCTACCCTCTATTTCCCAGCTGTATTTTGGGCATGGTTTGTATTAATTAGCCTTAAATAAGGCGAGTCTTGGCGTGCCTTCAGATGGGTGTGTTGTACGTATGTGTATACTCTGTTGCCAAGCTACCCCAGCAAAAACACATCCTCACTATTCGACTCGCCTGCCCAGCATGGCCATGGTGGCTTTGCCAGGGGAAAATCCTATCTGGCCTTGGAGACACGCGAATGTTTTTAAAACATTGTTTCACCTATATGAGGAGTTTTCAAAAAGTTCATGGGAAAATGTGCATGATGAAAAACCTAGGCATGCATTTTAAGTGTTTTGCACCAAAATAAACTCATACTTTAATTCCATAAACTTTCTGAAGTCCCACTATATGGATAAATCAGGCCTTTGTCCTCCAATCTGGGGTCAGGAAGTTCTGACAGCGAAAGGAGTCACAATTCCTACCCTGTGCATTCCAAGCTGTGTGCTCAGACTTCTAAGGAGTAAGATGCAGTGTGTTCCCAGCGGATGAGGATTTACACTTTCACCTGTTCTGAAGACAACAGCGAGCAACATCTACATAAATAAGGGCAATCACCATGGTTAGATGGGGCCGGGGAGAAGGGAAGTCACAAAATCAGATCAGCTTAGACTAGACCAGCTTGGCCAATGCACTTTCATATCCACATCAATTCAGGGCTTTCGCGGGTTTGATTTTCTTTCAGCCCAATCCACTAAGGAGTTGCTCAAGAGTTCCGTGGATTTTCTGCACAATTACAGATTATTGCCATGGCAACCACAGGACCATGTGACAACTTTGCTACCTCAGAGACCAGGAACACTCACAGGCAACACACGTCGTCTTGTAAATGGGACTCTGTGCTGTGGGCCTCATATTGTTTGAAGGCTAATCAGGGCTTTGTCACAGATGTAGACTTTCCCCCACCCACTCTATTTTCATGATCTTTTAAAACAATTTGGATTTGCTCTAAAGCACTTCCATATTTGCCTGTGTTTATTTGGTCATAAAAAAAGATATTATTTGGGGGGACTGGTAGAAGGAGAAAGAGGGGTAAAACTTGACAAGTGGAGGCAGATGGGAAACAATAGGCAGAGGAGAAACAAATTGGCCAGCAGATGGTTTTCTTGCCACGATTTCCTAGAGTTGAAGCCCATGACAGCAGTGAAATTCTGGGTCGGCCACGCACAAGGCCACCCTGGGAACAAATAAAACTTGCTTGCTTTCCTTCCAAATGAACTCGACTCTTTTGTCCACATGGTAGGCACAAGGAGAAATGGACCATTGATAATTAAGTTAGAGATGTGATTGAGAAGAGGGACCAGGTAATATTTGCTCTCTGGCAAAACAATCAATTTATTTTTCAGAAACTTGTGCATACAGCCAAACCCCAGGCTCTTTCTGCCAAACATTTCCCCCCTAATTTTTTAACCTCTGGGCATTTCAAGGAAAATTGAATCCACATGTTTTCAGATTCATTTGCAAATGTAGTTTGCTCAGAGCTGTTTGATGACCAGTATGGCCTTTGAGTGTTTTTATGAGCTTAAACTTATTTTCCCCCAAGCCGCTTGCTTCTGAACCAGAAAGTGGCATTTGAAGTCTGTAGCAGAATTCAGAAAGGATCATTTTCTAAAGCCTTCACCAGGATCTCTCATCTTTTTCTGAACCCTGGTAAAGCCAGGCAAAGGTTTTCACTGAGTAGAAGAATAATTGAGGGTAACTTACTGTTTTTACAACTGAACGGCAGATCTGATATGGACAGGATCCAATTGCTGGATCACATGACTTCCCCATCTTTCTTTATTACTGATGACATTTGTATGAAAGCAGATGCTTTCTTTCCCAGAGACACGTCTCCACCTGCGACATAATTTCCTGATTGGAATAATGCTTCAGAGGCAGGGTTGGAAGTTTAGATTCAGTCCTCCCCACAGACCAAACTGCAAAAATACCCCCACTCTTTATTATGTGATAGCTGCAAAGAAGAGGCCCCTCTTACTATGAATCCAAGAAATTTGGGAACTGTGCGAATTATTTTTTGGAAGATATATGATCCAAAACAAAATTCTAATTTTCAGAAAGTGAGAGAGTGTGTGTGTTTCTAGGTATTATGAAACAAGTCTTAGTAACAAGGGAAGAGAGTAATTTGGAAAGATGTCTAGCACATTAAAAAGGTCTCTAAGCTGAGGAGGTTTCTGAGTTTAGCACTCAAATTTCCTTCGAGGATGTTGTGATGAATTCCACCTACATTCCAGGACACTTTCATTAATGGGAAATTAGTCTGAGGAGTTCTCTGGATAAATATTTTTGAGCAAATAACATTCTTCCAGGAAGCTCATTTCATAGGGTGTCTATTTTTTCTTCTTTCTTTATTCCTCTGCACCAGACTTATGATCCCAGAGAAAGTTGCACTAAATTCACATGCCCTATTTTTAACTTTCATTTGGACTTCCTTTTTTTTTTTTTTTTTCCTTTTAAGCATGAGAATCAAGCAAATAATGACCCTTTGTATTGTGTCCAATGGAAGGTCACAAGCTCAGGGAATTTGTTTAAGTTCCCGGGAGAAGTCAGGCCATAAAAGATTCGTGTGCACAGTCTTCATACTGTGCCATTTTGGCTGTCAGTTCTGCTAAGTCTTTTCACTCCCATTCTACAGATAAAAAGCAACTGATGAGTGGATACAGCAATTGTTTCAGCTTTTGTAGAGAAACTGCCTATAAACTCATAGCCTTGCTTCATCTTTGGCCCACCCAGATCCAAAGGATTAAGTGAATCACAGACTGCAGAGCTTGCATTAGTCGGCCACAGCCAATAGAGGAGAGCATAGATTGGGACCAGCAGATGGCTTAATGGTTATGTTGCTGGGTTCCCATGCAGTCGACTGTGGTTCGAATCTAGGACCCAGTGACTTAAAACTCAACTAGGTGCATGTGCATGCCCAAAATCCCGAACTCCCAAGAGGAGAATGGAGGAGAAGGAATTGCGGTGTATGGCCATCCTCCCCCCTACCCCCTGGGGAGTGATTTCTTGCTTTCTGTCTCTTTCTGTCTCTCTGATGAGCACATGAGCCCTATAGCAAAAATCCCTCTCTAAAAAAAAAAAAAAGAGTATAGATAGACATGACTGGTTGCTTGAGTTATCAGATTGCTCTATAACAGATATTAAATAACTGCATAGTTTCCCCTAGAATATGTTCCTTAGAGATTACCAGAGAGAAGAAGAGAGGAAAAAGTAAGGTTTTTGGTAGCTTATAGTCAGTTATAGGAGCCTCTGCTCATCATACTCAGTTTTGGGTGACTAATACAAATCGGTGGAGTGAGCCTCCAAGAACTTGCTCGACTAGAGATCACATGTCCTTTCTTGTATGGACACTTGCTGCTCAATTCAGAATGATTTTTGCCATATGGCAAAACTTTTTTTCCTTTGGTAAGGTTTTTGCCATTAGGCATGCTGCAAACTCACCAGAGAGAGAGAGAGAGAATGTGGGAGAAGTGAGAAATATCCCTGCCCCCAGTAGGGATAGCCACACTGCAATTCCTTCTCCATTCTCTTCCTGGGATTTTAGCCATGCATGCACTTGCACATGCACCTGGCATCATATTCAAACAGCCAGGTCCAGCATTTGAACCATGGTCAACCATGTGAGAGTCTAGTGCCTTAACTACTACGCCACCTGCTGGTCCCTTTTTTCTTAATGTGAAATTATAACTTTATATTTTCAGATGCAATCTCATGATTCAAAATATTGGAATGTCTTCAAAACTATAAATCTGTTCAATTAATCAAAGACACTAGGTATACAAGATGGGTTGTGCCTCCTCTAGATGCCAAATGAGCGGAAATAGGGTAAACACTAAAGATTTCTCAGCCATTTTTTAATTTTTCTTTTCCATGAGAGAGACAGAGGAAGGGAGACAATGAGAGAGACAGGCATCCCAATAATGTCCTTAAGCTATGATCCAGCCCGTCTCAGATAGCTCAGACCATGGATGTGTATGCACAGGCCTGATGTGTCTAGGAAGATCTCTGGACTGCACTCAGGACCTTCCCAGGTGCGCCCAGCATCACAGAGCATCGCAGTACTGTCGCACCACTGCTGCTGGCCTTCTCTCTTTTTAAAGTTGCTTCTCATAGTACCTGATGCAGATGCAAAGTTGTTGGTTAGAGGAAACTGTGATTGTGTTCAAGATGTCGGAGAAGAATGAGGAAAGTCAGAGGTGTGCTGGGGAAGTGAAGGGGTGGAATATTAGCCTTGCCCTCCTTCCTGATTTGGGCGATTCGTTCATATATTCAAGTCAGTGCTTTGCGTATGCTCCCCGTATCTCCACCATGCTATACGTTAGTTCCCTGCCATCCTCATGGAACAAGGTCAGTGAGGGACTCAGACACTATTTAGATAATTACATAAATAAATGTTAACTGTCCAATGCAAGGTGTTCTCCAACAAAGAGCTGTTGGCTATGATAATAGGTCATTAGAAGATTTGGTTTAGTCAGTGTGGTTGTAGGCTCCTATGACAAAGAGGACTAGAAATAACCTAGGGGTAGGGGGAAGGAACCACCTTCCAGGCAAAATAGCCCTTGCAAAGTGTCTGTGGTAGAAGGAACATAATAAACAAAGAACACACTGTCAGGGTTACTGCAATTAGGATGTGGAAAGCAAGAAGAAGCCTGTAAAAGTATATAGAGGCCAGACCCAGTAGGGCTTTATTGGCAGTTTTTAAAAGTGGTGACTGAGCCTAGATCCAGGCAAGGGATGTCAAGTGACTTAAAGTAGAGAAGTACAGGACTAGGTCTACATTTGAGAAGATCATTCTTATTACAGAGTGAAGAACAGTTTGGTCAGAGACTAAAGCATAATGAAGAGACAAATAAGGAAGCAATTGCATTGGTCTGGGAGAAATGACCACAGCTTGGATTAGGGTGGTGAATAGCATTTCAGAGAGAAATGAAAGAACCTAAGAGAGAGGGCATACAAATGAGAAGAGTTAGTGGTACAAGCGATGGTTAACTTTATATGTCAACTTCTCCGGGTTAGAGTACCCATTTACATAGGCAAGCACTAATCTAGGTGTTGTTTCCTAGTAGTTGACATTCCATCTTTGATTTAAGGAAAGGAGATTACCCTTGATGATATAGGTAAACCTCGTCAAATCAGCTCGAAGCCTTCAGAGCAAAAGCTGAGGTTTCCCAAAGAAAAGGCTATTCTGACTCAAATTGCAGCATTAACTCCTGCCAGCCTTCCCGAACCTCTTATACATCCCAGTTCCCATAGTAATGTAAGCCAATTCCTGGTTCTGTTTCTCTGGAGAGCCCTAATTAAGACGGTGTGTATTAGAGACTTTACATATCATCTTTGAGATACTCAATTCGTTCCCCCAAAAACGTAAGATCCAGATTATATCAAACCCGCCTCCACAAAGGAGCGCGAGATGCTCAAGGACACACATTTTTATAAAGTGAATAGTGATGGGACAAAGAAACATTCCTTTAGAAGGGGCTCAGGAATACAACTGAAGGGAGTGGGGAAAATCCAATCCTTTTAAACAAAGATGAGAAAGGCTGAAAAACCTACAAAATATGAATAAGTTTTTCATTGACAAATATGTCCTTTCACTCTAAAGCTTTCTTTGTTCTTAAAGGAAGGAGCCAATGATGGTAAAAGTGAACGCATTTTCACATGTACAACCATTGGAGCCTGAGATGGCGTGGTTTTCCCAGGTCCTCGAGAAGGGAAATTCTTAGAGCTGGATCAAGGTTAAGGTCCGGGGTGAGAAAGGCTGAGGAAGCTTGTACTTAACCACCAAACAAATCAACCCAGAAAATCCAGAAGAAGAGCAATCCATTGGTGGCCTCCAGTTTCCATTACTGTGAGCCCTTTAACCCCTGGAACCAAACAAAAAAGTAAATAAAGTCCCAGAATAGAACTGGCTTTAAAAATAAGAAAGAAAAAAGCTTTCCTTTCTTCTTCTGCTTTCCCTTCCCCCTGCCCCCTTCCCTTCTGTGGTCTGATCCGGACCTCCTCAGGAGAGAGGCAAGTTTGCTGTCTGCATGAGCTGGCAGTGCTCGGAAAGACGCTGTTGTAGAGCAGAATCTCAATTCTTCAGTGTCCCTGCTACGCGCTCCTTTCAACATGGTCGCCTGGTGACTCTCTCGCTTGATCATTATATCCTGGTAATACAGCAGGTCGTTAAGGGAGGACGTAGAGGGAAAATAAAGGCAGGAGCCAGTTCATTGTTGAAGCCACTTTCCTCAGAGAATGTCAAGGAAGAGAGGAGCAGGGGACTGGTGCATAAGGCTTGGCCTATGTTTGCTGGATTTTTTTTTCCCTTTTGGATCAATACATAGACCAGAGATCAGAGGCAGACCTCACCTAGAATCCAAATCCCCCTAAGATCTATCCAATAATTACAAAAGCATGTTCAGTCCCTTGCAGGACATCAGGCAAGTCAATTAAACTCAGTGTCTCAGTTTTTCTCTCTAAAAAACAACAGGAGGATAATTCTCATACATGGAGGCCACAGGAGGCAATAGGATTGTAATGTTAGAAGTGACTTCAGCTCAATTATACAAACTCCCAGCTGATGGAGGAATTTTCTCTCTCTCTCACCTCTAACCACTGGTCACTTAGACTCAGCTTTTAAGAGACTCACCAGTGCAGGGTGGAGGGAAAGGATTTAATCCAGAGCTCATCGATTGTTCTGTTGTAGAGCTCTGATTTTTGCAAACTTCTTTTCTCTACAGAGCCAAAAGCTCTCACCACTAAGCTCCATTGAGCAGGTAGGAAGCTCTCTTGGTGGTACTTAAATTCAACATGGTTTATTACAAGAGCTGCCAATTTACTGGACATCCTCTGTTATCAAAAGCCCTGCCTCCTAGAAGAACTCACCAAGAAACAATCCATCAATATAACCATATGAAGATACACACACATACACACACACACACACACACACACACACACACTATACAAACACACACATAAAATATCTCAGGAGCAAAGTGAAAGCATAAAATAAGCTGGCAGAAATGGCCCAACTTAAACAGGGCATTAAGTAGTATTAACGGACTAGTTCTAGAAATGATCAGAAATTCCCAGTTGAATCAAAGATTGATATCAAAGACTTAGAGATACCTCAAGGCCAGCATCTCCAGAGAGGATTGGAGTTGATTGGAACTGAAGCTCTATCTCTCCCCTGTACATTTGAGTGAACACTTTAAATCTCTAAAGATTGAACTATAAAGAGAAATTAGTTTATTAATAATTCAAAGACTTCAAGGAAAAAAAAATGTCAAAAGCATATGCTCAGGAACAAAGCTGATTTTATTTTTCCTGTTTAGAATAGAGTAATGTGTAGAGAAGTTGAAGTGCCAGGCTCAAAATTGAATTTGGTCTTTTTTTTTTCCTCTTGTCTTCATGTTTTTAAAGAACTGTTTCTAATAAAATATATGTGAGCATTTAGTCTGATTTCCCTCTGCATACTTCAAGTTTTTCAAATCCTATGAGGTTTGTGGAGAGTGTCAAAAGCAGAATACTTTATTCAATACTTTAATAGTTGGAGATATTTTCATGGTGAAGTTATTAGCCAAGCACACTTAATTGGAGTTTGTGAATTCAAGGCAACATATTTTTAAATGGATGTGAAAGAAAGAAATGTTAATAAAAATATGGATTCAGAATGATTACACCCAACTTGACAAAATGGTCAAATCACTCCCTAAGAGATGCTTCTTCTGAATGTAGCGATAGAGATGTACTTGTCCAGGGATTTACCAGACTGAGATGTCCTGGCAGGCAAGAATTCTGCCTCTGTTCCTCTGACAACAGAGCTCAGTTGTGAGCCAGCTACTGAACTGCCTTGGTTTCCCCAGTGTCACTGCAAACAGTCTGGCAAGAGCAATGAGATGAAACAAGTGTAAGGTAATCCTATGTCTTCCTGAACAGGTCAGCATCCATGCATAAAATGTCCTCACTTTCCTTAGAAGAACCATGTGTTTACAGGAGTGTATGTGCTTATTACATCCCATCCCCTCATGCTTCCTTTACATAATTGCTTGTGCAATTACCTGCCCTCTCCTTTACAAAATTTCCCCATTCAGTGGATCATTTTCATCCACTCTGAAAATATCCCTCATCTTAATAAAACCCTTCACCCCAGTACCTACAATTAATGGCCAATGTGGACTTACAGCCAAGAGCATGGCTGAGCCTATAGTATGTTAAGTCATTCCTAGAAAACAAAGGATTGTCTTAGAATACTAGGTGAATAATAAAAACAAAATCAAAACCCTCAATGGTAAACCTTGACTATCATTGGTGCTGCCATGGCAGACATCACTAACAGAGCACAGAGTATTTACTCCTAGTTTCAGTTTCAACAACCATCATCCCACAGAACATAAACTCCATTAGGGTAAGACTTTTGTCTTGTTCACTGTTTCATCCCCTGCTACTAGTTCAGCACATTTTATTTGCGGAATACAATACATATATACTGAATTAAATATTTGATGAGCGGCTCAATCAGGTTTGGCATATGAAATATATATCCTAAAGCAAAAAGATTAGGAATTAAAATTGGGTAGCAGGGAATTGTCATCATGAAAGAGTAACTATGAATCTCATGATTCTAAGAAGTATTTCCATGCTGAGAACTGGCAGATTCCAGGCCATTGTCCTAACATACAAAGCCTGAGGCTATTTCTTTAATTTCCTGTACATTTAGAGCAACTTGGCTAGATTCCAAGGTGCATTCTCCTTGTGCCAAAATATACTACTTAACATAGAATGCCCTAACATTGTATTGAGTAATTGTCATACACTGTACCTATATCAATTCAACATTTACTTACTGCCTATGGCATACCTATACTATCCTCTATGATGAGATTTTAAGCCTGAATTTCTACTTGCAAAAAGAAAGTTATTTCCACCAGTCATTTCTTAGAGAGTAACTACTCAATGAGTGTTTTCTCGATCAACATACTGTTTTTCCATCAAAGGGGCTATTACTAGGATTGCATATGGGTTTCTTCCCTCTTTACTCATTCACTTGTATATCCCATGTTTTCTGAGGACCTACTATGTGTTGGCTCTGTGCTGGGGATACAGCAATGAATCTGTAATGAACTTAAAACCAAGTCCTCTCCATGGAAATTACATTTTAGTAAGGGAGACAAACAATTAACAAATCAAAAACCAAATATATCATCTCTGAGCATTCATCTGAATATAATCACAGATGAATTTTTGTTTCGCTTGGAAGAGTGGAGACTAAAACTTGATTAGAAAGGATTCAAGGAACAATGAGTTTTGGAAATTACCAAGGGAAACATAACATAATTTTTAAAAATAGATTGTTTTAGAAAGATCCAAGAAAACTGGCTATAGGTATAAATTGGCCATTAATTAGAAGAAACTTAAGGACACCTAGGTCAGTAGCTTCTCTTCAAGTCAGTATTTAGTGCTAAGCTAGGTTTGACATTTTACTTGGTCCCATTAGCTGTTTTCTTACCCAATTATTTATGATTACATTATAAATAATGTTTATGATTACAACATAAATAATATGATGTGTATGCCAAAGCTTTTTATCTTTTCTCCTACCTCTTCGTTTGCATCTTGATTCCTTCACTTTCCCACCCAATCATTTATCCATGTAAGAAGTACTTATTCAGCAGTTACTATATGCCAGACACTATTCTAGGCACCATGAAGGTGGTGCTGAACAGCATGGGTACACCCCTGTTTTCCAGGAGTTTATAATCCACAAGACAGAAATACACAGGCAAATTTTTAATTCTAGTAATATACTTGACTAAGTTAATAATAGGGTAATTTGGGTAGAGTGATGAAGGGAGTGCCATCCTAGGAGGCAGTCTTAAAGGTAAACCTGTAGAACGAAAAGGAGCTAGATACAATAAGGTGGGACATCTACTATAGCAGATCCAAGTATCCTGAGGTAGACACTAGCTGGGCCTGTTTCAAATCATTATGACTGGATTGTAAAGAACAAAGGGATGGTAGTGAGAAATGTGGGGATACAGGCAGGCAGAAAATAAAGAAATCTTCTCGACTATACTAAGGATGCTGTTTGCTTCCCTACCTGAAATAGTTGCTCATTTCTTGCTGTTAGACTTTCTGGATGTCACGATCAGCTATCTCCCAAAGTTTCTACCCAGTGGCACCTGGGATCATACACATCCAGTGACAACAGCTCAATACAGAAGCCTCCCAATGGCCCTCTCCACTTTTTTAGTCTAATCTGGAACCTGTGCCTTGCATGCTTCAGACTCATAGCACCAGTTGTTTGTAAACTGTCAAGAATTATGGAGTATGAGCTAAAATTTTTTGCTATGTAAAGTAAATGTTTGTGGAAAAATGTAAAAATAAATAAATGAAAAAAATTTAAAAAAATAAATAAAAATGAGCAAATAAAGTTAAAAAAAAATCAGCTGGAAGGTAAAAGCTTGCCTAAGGATGATTTCTCATAATCACCTGAAGCACTTGGTGACAAGTGCCTCAGTACAAAGTGGTCCCAAAGCAACAGCCCCGAGGGGTAGTGCTCTAACAAGGCACTAATTACTCTTTCTAAATTATTGCAAAGATTTTGAGCCCAGAGGCATTGATTATCAAAACTTCTCAACTTAAAGAACCTTCTTATCAGGGACGACTTATTCAGTGATTTAGGGCTCTGTGCTAGGACCTCTGCCCTAAATTACCTTCACACCTTTCATTTAGCCTGATAGTCTATTACTGGAGAGTGAATCCCTTGGTTTTTGAAAGCTTTTCTGTTTATTAAACAGAAGCAATCTCAGAAGAGCCAGCACTTCAAGCCATTATTAACTTTAGTTTCCTCTTCTCTGTCCAAGTTGCATTGTGAAGCTACCTACTCCAATACTCTTTAATTCTTTAATCCAAAATTTCTGATTGTCTTTCATGGAGCCTTTTTAATGTGTTTTTGCCATGGGTCACATGTGCTGACCGAAGTCGGAGACACAGAGAGGGAAAATGAGAAAGCACCCACCAGAGAGATGGTCACACAGGAATCCTTTCCAACATTCTCTTTTCAAGAGTTTGGGCATGCACACACATGTGCCTGGCATGATTTTCAAGCCTCCATGGCTAGGGCTTGAATTTCAGTTGGCTTTGTAAAATCTTGCAATTTTAACTACCATGTCACCTACTTGGCCCCAAAGTTTATTTTTTCTGAGAAAGAGAAAAAAAAAAATAAGTACCCCCAAAAGGGTCCTCATGCTGTGGTCCATCTCAAGTTTCAGTCAGCCCTACTCACAGGCATGATGCACACACATGGCCTTTGTGTGTACAGGGATGGCCCCAGAAGTGATCCTAAGACCTTCTTCTGTAGGATCAGTTTCATTACTGCTGCACCATTGTCTGGCCCCTCTGGTTTGTTGTTGTTTTGTTTTGTTTTGTTTTGATGCATGGTTTTGCCAGTGCTTAGTGTTGTGTGTTCAAATATTATACCAGAACACAGATGGGAAAACTCAAGAATTCTATTCTTTAAATCTTTGGTGATAGTTCACTGAATCAGAATTCTCAGAGTTTCATTGTAATCTCAACATCGCATTGCAAAACCAAAGAGAGGAATGCAAGGATCGAAATATAGAAATGGCTGGATAATGGCAAGGATTTGAATCAGAGCTATTCTGTTCCTCTAATGCAATGAATGTGCTGAAATCATACACAGCAATCCAGGCACAAGTGCTTTATATTTAATACACAGTAACTCAAATGAATGCTTCCAGCCATGGTTTCAGTGCAGAAGGCTGAAAGAACTGCCATGACACCATCTTAGACTAAATCTTTAGAAGAGTGTTGAAAATAGGTTTTAAGAAGCTTTTTGTGTTATTCTTCTTTGGGTGAGTGGTCTGGAAAGAGAAGACTGATGGTACTGATGAGGCTCCAAAGTTGCCATTCTCGCTATAGAGAGACTACAATTGTATTAATGGAGAGGAGAGGACTGTAAATCCCACCCTATGGGCATCTTTTGAATGAGCAGCTTTTGAAACAATGGAATGATATGTAAGTCCAATAAGAAGATTGATTCTATTATTTTTTTGTATTGTTTAAGACCAAAAAGAATAAGAAAGAAAAAGAAAAAATAATTACAGAAGTTAAAGAAGATATGAGAAAAGCATGCAACACAGGAATCTAGGCAGATAATGACAAGATTATGAAGCCCTCCTCAGTAGCTAAAAGGTCAGGTATTTATGAATTTTTTATATATTAAAAATTGATACCAGCATGACCTCATTAAAAAGCTAATATTAGTAGAAAAGAATAGGTCAATGTCAAAAACAATGCCCAATTCCCAGTACAACGTACTTGGCTTAGTTGACTTTTGTCAACCTCAACAAAACATGAGCCCAAGCTAGATACAGGCTGTCACTCCCAATTAACACAACCTCTGGTTTGTCCATGTTTAGTGTCAAGGAATTATGACATAGCCTCACAAAGACAGTCATTAGATACCAGTATCCCATTCATACCTGTCTCATATACAACCTGACCTGATCACTTATTAAAGTCATTGTTCCAGTTTTGGTCACATGTGTTTACATTTATTGCTTCTTTCAAGAACGACCACATTTGGAAATAAACCAGGGAAATGAGTACCTCTTTTTCTTTTCTTTTCTTTTCTGTTCTTTTCTTTTCTTTTTTTTCTTTTCTTTTCTTTTCTTTCTTTTAAATCCAAATGGCATAATATTAACTCGAGTGAAAAACCAAAACACACATCCAGAAGCAGTGTGCTCACTGATGACCTAAGAACACTATTCTGGCCAAGGACCAAGACTGTAGGCCTCTCATGGATGAACTGTACCTTCCATACTGGTTGGTGACAACTCCCAAAACTCCTAGTGAAAGGCCTTGTCACCAGTAAGTGATTGCTCGGCCAGCAAGTGATTACACAGTGAAGAGATATACACAGTGGATGGCCAACGCCCCCTAGGACAGTTGTTTTTCTCTCTCCTACAAACAAGCTCAGGCAGAAGTGGTCCTGGAGCTGCACGTATAAAGAACGTCAAGTGGTGCAATGAAGCCTGTCTGCTGACTAGCTCCTCTTTTTATTTTTTATCTCTTTAGCAACCAGAGGTTGGATCAACTCCCAAAGTTCAGTGCAATTTTCAGTTTATAGGCATTCCATAGTTCCAATGGAACAGAGTATAAAAATCTAGTAGAGTGAACCAAACTAATAAAATTGGGAATGCAAATACCACTCCTGCCCTGGGCCCCCTCAAACACTGATTCTAGCTATTGGGGGGTTTCCAGGCCCATTAACACAAGTGTGTTATCATTTTTTACTGGAGGGCAGTGTAAAAAGTTCCCTTGCTGCTCCAGACCTATGCTCAGAGATGTGAAAAATAGGGAGATTTGGCTGGGCTCATCCTATTTAATTTGCACTATGCCTGGATCTGTCAGGTCCTAAAGAAAGATACAGCCCAAGAGATTTGGGAACTTCCTAATGTGAGTCAAGTTGGCAGCCAGCACATTTGGCTTCCACTGATTACAGCTTCAGTTTCCGACCCCCAGGAGGCCAAACCAGCAAGAGGGAAACGTGTATAGTAAATGTTGAGACCTATGTTCCTAATGAAAGTGTCCCCTTTTCATTACATTGAGTTTCAGTCTTCTGGCAAAGTCTACTGTTTGGCACCAATGCCCTACCTATAGCATGAAATTGAGGAGAGATATCAAAAACTCACATAAACCCAGATGTCCAACAACAGGAGAATTATTTAAAACAATGTGGCCTCCATAAAATTGAGTATTGGCAGCCCCTATACATCATGTTTTGGGAAAACGTTCAAAACGCTAAGTCAGAAAGTGGGATGCAAAATTACAATTTATGATACAGTCACAAAATAGTGTAAACTAGTTATGTCTATATGGTGAGATTATAGGAGATGTTATTTTTTGTCATTTAATACTTTTATACATGATGGAGTGATAATTATTAATACATGTGTGTGGCAGAGGTTCTTTATCCTTTCATCCTCTCCTGTTCTTTTTGAAAGAACTTAAGCTGCTTACATTCTCTCTAGAAAATACAATTGCAGCGAGAGCAAAAGAATTATGTCCCTGTTTGGGGGGTAGTGGCAGAACCAGGAAGCCAATGGCTGCAACAGGGCAGTAGGATGAGTATGTTCTTTTGAGGGATGCACAAACGAAGGGGAGAGGGAAAGAGGAATTCCTGGTAAGTTTTCTGGTACTAGAGAAGAAATGAGAACAAAAAGTTTTCATGTCATGAGTTTTTCCATGTCTTTCTATTTTTAAGAGCCTGGATGAAGAGGATTACTTCTGACTGAACCACTTGTGCTTTTTAAAATATGACCCTGCTCTATGAGAGAGGATATCACTATTATATAAGAATCACGCAATTTTCTAAGATTTCTATGATACATTTTCCTTTTATATGCAATAACAAATAAATAAACATGTGAATAAAAAATGGGGCCTTGCATTTTTTGGAATGGGAGGTAGCTAATGAAGTATGACTCCTCTTCTTGACTATTGGAGTTACAATGTGTCTTTTATTAAAACCACGAGACAAAGTGATAATTGATTATCTTTGAATCAATTAATTAATTCAACAGATATCTGTTGAGCGGCATCCCTGCTAGGCACAGTGGAATGAACTGGAGGTACATATCCTGTTGAGCAAACCTGCCACAACCCCTGCCCGTAAGCAGAGTCAAAATGGGACAAAGACTAGAGGAAAGTTTCTAGAATCATCTGGGCAGTGCTCCAAGCCAGCACTTAAAAAAGCAATGGACTGCCATCTCCTGAATGTTCCTTGTAACTTAAGAGACAAGGTCAAGGTACAAAGTCCATTCATAGTGAAATATCATTATAAATCAGTTTCAGTCTGGAGCCAGTGGCAGTTAAGAAAAAAATCAAAAGTTCAAGAAAATCCCTTCTGGGACCAGCAGTTAGCGTAATGGCAATGTCACTGGACTCCCACGTAGTCGACCGTGGTTCGAGTCCAGGACCCAGTGGCTTAAACTCACGCCAGGAGCGGGTGTGTGCCTGCCCAAGATCCCAAGAGGAGAATGGAGGAGAAAGGATTGCGGCGTAGCCATCCCCCTTAGGGGGTGATTTCTCACTTTCTCTCTGTCTCTCTCTGTCTGTCTGGCGAGCACACGCGCCCTATAGCAAAAACCTCTCCAAAAAAAAAAAAAATCCCTTCAGAAGGATAAAGTTCTTGTCATCATTATAATACAATGGCAGAAAGGGAAGGGTTTGTGAGGTAAACTGGGGATGGAGAAAGAATTCTACCCTTCTAGGCTCTGTAATTTGGAGACCATTAAAACGTACTCACCCTTTCTTTTAATGCATTTGTTACAGAGGAGCAGTTGCCTAGAGTTTGTCAGTAACAGCTCAGCATATGCAGAAAATCAATCCCAAACAAAGTTCAAAGAAATCCTTTCAAAGCTCTGTGCAAGGTGACAAATGGCTGCTAATGAGCGATGGAGGCCCTCTCCTCATTTGACTGACAGGTGAAAGGATAGCTGACTGGGGAAGGACCACCTGCTCACTGCTGGCCCAATTAGGACCTCCAACTGTTTTCAGTAACATGAGATTCACATTAATTGATTTCCCTTCTTAATACGGCCCCCAAAATCCAATGTGAGATGGAAACTCTGAGGAATGATCATAAAATAAACTGACATGGATTGTTTCAACATTTCCATAGCCTTAAGCTTCCAGTAACTCCTCCTCATTTCTCTTCCACCTCCGTCTTCTGGTTCTCTTTAGCTGCCTTTTAGTTGTGTCCTCACCACCTACCCACCCACCTTTTAGAAAGAGACATGCCAGAGCTTATTTTCATTCCTGCCAGAGTTCTCTATCCTAACTGATGCAGGTCAGCTAGTGCATTTGATCAGTGCTTGCAGTTCCTACACAGCAACCAAAGTTCTTTCCCCAGACATAATATCATGGCCACGAAATTATGGCTTTTTTGGACACTACCCCACCAGATTTGTGCTAACCACTTTAACTTTGATAGGATTGTGTCCTTGTGTCTTCTGTTTATGAAACTCCAAATCTTGGATGGAATTTGTTATTGTGTTAATACCATATTTAAAGATAAAATTTGCATTTTTATATTTTCCTCACTTATAATGAACTTTGTTGATTGTTGGGCATGTCTTCTTATGTCCCCTAAAAGACATGCCCCAAGAACATTCATGACAGTTTTATTTATGATAGGTCTAAACTGTAAACAAGACACATGTCCACCAACAGAATGGGTAAATAAATTGTAGCATAGTCACACAATAGAAAAACAAGGAACTTCTGGTATTTGCAAAATCATAGAGGAATCTCGAGGACATCGTGTTAAACGAACGCATCCAAAAATCCAACTGTCAGGTTTCTATTTAGAATTGTAAGTGCTATGATTAGAGAGCACCCCCTCCGAAACTCATGCTGAAATTTGATTCTGTGTATAGCAGTGTTGGGAGGTGGGGCCTAGTGGAAAGTGTTGCAGGATGGGGAAACTGCCCTAATGAACAGATTAATGCTTATCTCATGGGAATAAATTCTCACTCCCTGGGGTATCGATTGTTCTGTGGAGAGAATTGGTTGTTACAAAGTGAGTTTCCTCCTGATTTTGGGTCTCTTTGTGCCACCTGCTTACCCTTCTGCTTTTCCACTAACAGGAGAAGAAACATATAGCCCTTACCAGAAGCCAGAGGCCAGCACCATGCTTCTTGGAATTCACAGCTGTCACAAACATGAGCCAAATAATGTTTTTGTTTTTTGTTTTGTTTTTTTTGTTTGTTTGTTTTTTTGAAACAAGGTCTTTCTATGTTGTCCAGGCTGGCCTTGAACTCACAACCCTCCTGCCTTAGCTTCCTGAGAAGCTTATAGTAATTTATGACAGCAGCTACAGAGTACTCAAGATTACACAAGCTGGTATCACAACTTGCCCTAAGATCCCTGAACTTCGACTCAATTACCTTTCACTACTTCTACCACGTAAGGCACATGACACTGAGTAAGCTGGAATTAGAAGGCCCAGAGTTGTAACAACAGGGCAAGGCCTCAGCATGGGTGGGAAGCAGGGTAGATTCTACCTGAGTCATCTTTTGGACTTCTTACGGGCCTAACCAGGAATCTCCTGGTAAAATATTCTTGCTACTGAAAGTCAGCTTTCAAGCAGTGAAAGAAGTTGCCAAAAGGGCAGCCAAGGCACTTTGAGTGTCATTCCTAGATAGGTCTGGAAACCTTTTGGGTAGACAAGCTTTTAGTGAATTATGTGTACAGCATGCAATTCAAACCCTAAATAAATTTTCCAACTGTGGCTTGAGTTATCTGGTTTGGCCACCAACTAAGATTCAATTTTCCGGTAGATTGTCAAATGTCCTAGCCACTTCATGGTGATTTGAATGTTATTTAATCACTCACTCATTTAACTCTTACTGAACTGTTACTCTGTCCAGGTGAACAGGTAGTAGAGATGAATTGGAAAACTTGAGACCCTGCCCTCAGGAACTGTTTTCAGCCGGCAGAGCTGTTTCTTGAGATTGCGGTTAAAGGGGTTAAAACAGTAACAATAATTAATAATAATAATAATAATAAAGACTAGCTATTTGAAAACCACTGATTCTATAAAGCTGACCATTTTTCACTAAAACATTAGATAATATTCAAAAGTCTGTATTAAGAGTAGTAACCTGGGGACCAGCAGTTAGCGTAATGGCTATGTCGCTGGACTCCCACGTAGCTGACCGCGGTTCGAGTCCTGGACCTGGTGGCTTAAAACTCACGCCAGGCACCTGTGCATGCATGCCCAAGATCCCAAGAGGAGAATGGAAAAGAAGGGACTGCGGCGTGGCCATCCCCCCGGGGGTGATTTCTCACTTTCTATCTCTCTGTCTCTCTCTGTCTGGCAAGCGCACGTGCCCTATAGCAAAAACCTCTCCAAAAAAAAAAAAAAAAAAGAGTAGTAACCTGGTCTCTTGAGCTGTTTGTCAGTTAGTAATTGCTGCAGGTTAAATGCTCAGTATCTGATGAAGGAAAGTAGGAAGGGAAGGAGTAAAACAGTGTAAGAGGAGGAGGACAAATCTGTAGGCAGACCACCACCACCATTTCTGTCTAATGGGCTTTCCATTTGCATATTACTTTCCTACCAATCACGAATATTTTTGGTACTGAGGACATTTGATTCATTCATATAATCCCAACATCCAGAACATAGCAGAATTTAGTAAAACTAATTTTGGATCAATGAAAAATTCTTACAAAACTATAAGATAATTCCTTAAGTGAGTAGTCATTCAAACTGCTTGACTTTCTCATGGTACAGAATGGTGTCCGATTTTTGCCAAGCACTGAATCACCTTGGGGACTAGGAAGGAAGGGACCATAGCACTATTAGCTCTTCAAATCCGCAGATGCAGGTACCCTGTGGCCGAAACAGACAGGGTGTAAAAGAAAAACAATAAATGAGGGCAAGTTTGCCCCCAGGTAAATACGGCATCACCTGGCCATTTTCAATTGTCAGCGTTAATATTTTTTTTGGGGGGGGGAGGGTCAGCTTTAATTTTTTTAAAAAAGAAACCAACAGAAGGTAGTGGTAGAATCTGGTTTTTGCTCACATTAGAACCGAAAAATGAAGCCCCTGCTCTCTCTGGCTCCAGCATCATTGAAAAGAATTAATCATTTCACACCAGACGGAGAACAACAGTGAAGTTCGTTTAGGGAAGTTTGAAAACCTGAGGAAAATAAGGCTTTCCAGCTGCCACTGAGCCTCTGAGTTTCTCAGAGGAGCTCTCAGCTCCGTGGATCTGTTTCACATCTCCTCGTGTGTGATTTTTCAGGCTCTTCTCTGTGAGCTGGGGACTGACTGGAAGGTGTGACTTTCCCATCAGTTTCTCCTCTCAGGAGAAATTGGAAATATGTCCTCTAAGTTGCCTGAACATTTCTTCAGATGGAGGATTAACTGTCTCGCTGCTGCTGTGCACATTCTATGGACCGGTGGGCCTGCTCTTCTTTCCATGCAGGGAAGTCATCCATGCAGGACTGTTAGTCATTCGTGCAGGACTGGGGGCAAGCGGAGCTGGCATCTGTCTTTGTTGGCTCTCAAGAGCTATTTTCCTGGCCAGCACCCACCAGAGCCAAGGAGTCATGGCCAGGTCCTTCAGCAACATGGGCAATGTAAAGAGGTGTTTGGCCTTCAGGTAGTGTAGGAATCTTTCCTGCAGGTTTGCATTTTCCATCATTAAAAACCTCATCTGAATATTGGCCAAGATATAAAACAAAGCCACAACTATTTCTCTCACCCAAAGACTAGGCCGTTCACCTGTGTTTGCCTGAAAAAGGAGCCAGGATTGCCCTGAGCAAGCACGGAGAAGCATAAGACTTTCTTTGCAATCACTTACCAGGTCCAGCAGCTTCCCCTCACCCCTATGGCTTCCAGCACCATCAAAGTAAAAGCCAATCATGACAGTCAACTTTGGCCATCCCTTGATCTTTACTCTGCCTCCTGTGAGACCCCCAGTCTCAGCACCTTACTTCTTTAGGCTTCTGTTCCAATTGCCCTTTATCTTATGGTCTCATCTAAAATTCCACCCCTCATTTTCTAGTCCTCTCCTTCAGCTTCATTTTCCTTCATGGCACTTAGAACCACCAGGCATAGAGTGTGTTTCTTTGTGGTCTGTTTTCTACCATTAGAATGTGACGTCTTAGAGTGCAAAGATTCAGGCCTCTGCATGTATGTATCCCAGAATCTGGAGCAGTCTGTGGTGAATAGTTGATGCCAAATGTGTTTTGTTGAATGAATGAGCAAATACAGGATTCAACCAGACCAAGTTCTTCCTTTAAGAAAAACTTGTATCGAAAATTACATTGTCCTCTGCACACCAATATCAAAAAGTGACAATAGCCCTAAAATGCACTTTATTTTCTTTTTAAAATTTGTTATAGGACATGTGTGCTCACGAGAGAGAGAAAGAGAGAGAGAGAGAGAGAGAGAGAGAGAGAGAAATTACCCTCCCCCCCAGGACAGTGGTGGCTATAACCATAATCCCTTCTTTTCCAGTTGCTTCTCAGGATATTAGGCCTGCATGCACATGCACCTGGCATGTTTTTCAAGCCATCGGGCCTGGGACTTGAACTGCATAGTTGGCTATGTGGTATCCAGCCACCTTAACTACCATGCCACCTGCTGACCCAAAACACTCAGCTGCTGACTTTTTTTTTAATTCTTTTTTTCATAGAGTACATGTGCTTACCAGAGAGACAGAGGAAAAGTGAGAGATCACCTCCCAGAGAGATGGCCACACCACAATCCTTTCTTTCCATTGTTCTCCTGGGATTTGGGGCACATACTCATGTGTACCCAGAGTGAATTTCAAGCCGCTGGGCCTGGGACCCAAACTGCAGTTGATCATGTAAGTCTAGCGACTTTAAGGGTCATGCCACCTGCTGGTCCCAGCATTTAGCTTCTTAATAACCCATTTTAAATCTAGCCCCATTTTAAGTCTAGCCCACTTTTTAGCCTTTCATACAGCCTTTCTCTGTTACTTTCCAGAGAGAGAAAGAGAGAAAGCACCTAATGGAGCATGGTCACGCCATAATTCTTTTTCTTCTGTGTGTTCTATCCTATTAGGATTTGAGGAATGCACACACATGCACCTGGTATGTTTTCCAAGATTCTGGGGCTGGGATTCAAACCACAGTCATGAGGGATATGGCTCCCAATGCACTGAGCTTAAACATTACTCTTGGGTCAGTCCTAAAAGTCCTATTTTAAAAGTGAGAGAAACAAGACTCACAGAGCTCATGAAACTCATTCAAAATCACACAGCTGATAAATGATTGCTCTGAGATTCGAAGCAAGGTATGAATGGTTCCCAGAGTAAGTCTTTCTAGGTTCCTCCAATCCTGCCCCATAAGCTTGTGTTTACACTGTTAATATGTCAGATCCCCTTATTGTATCCTTCCAGACAGAGAGACAGAGTGTGAGCACCTAGCTTTAAGTGTTCTGCACATGTAGAATATCACTTATAATCCCTAAGTTCTGATGAAGTAGTGAACTTACAGGAAATCGAGCTCTACAGTGAATAGAACCAATCAAATGGGGTGAGGAGAGGAGGTCAAACACCAGTGTCCATATAGGAAACAGGGTTGAATAATAAGCCATCCTGGACACTTTGCTGAAATTTTCTCTTGTGGGTGGGGTGGAGAATGAAGAACAAAAACTTAGCCTTTCTTTCTTAGACTCCATCACTGACTTTCTGGGTGACCTGGGCAAATCATTTAATGTCACACACTTCCCTTTCTTCATCGGTAAAATGAGGCAGAAATAATAGTCGACCGCCCCACACAGGGACAAAGATTCATATAAAAGTCAAGCTCCTAAAATGAAGCGACACAGGCATGAACACAGGATTTTTTATTACTACAGGCAGAAGTTCACAGAGGGAAATGAAAAAGGGGAGGGCCTTTAAATTTTCTGTGACAGGATTCACCTGCCCTCAACCATCACTGCCAGGCAAAATCTTGTACCTTATTCACCTCCAAAAGTGAATAATCAGAGGATGCCCCCTGCAATGTCTCTTTCATCCCGTCTTTTTCTTCTGCCACCTAAAGAGCTCACCTTGGAAAACATTAACTAGTAAAAATAATAGCAACAATAATAATAGTAAGGCCAACGCTTGTTGAGTATCATGCCATTCACAAATGCACAATTGCTTTCTTATAGGTTGCTATTTTGAACCTTACAAAACCACTGGTGATGGGTTACTATAATATCTCCCCATTTTACAGAAGAGAAACTGAGGATCAAAAAGCTGGGAACTTGACCTAATGGCAGAGAGAAGACTCAAAACCAGAGTCATTTTGACTCATTTTCCCATGATCATTCTATATACTGAAACAGCTAATAATGACGAGCCACATCATTTGTTAAACATATTAACCCTCCCCAAAACAGTCCCCTCCATGAAACAGTCACCTTGAGAACAAAACCTTTCCTCACAGCACTATTACTCAGTTGGTTTTCACTTCCAAAGATTACATGATTTCTTTTATTTTCATAAAACTCTAGGATGTGTATGCCAGAACATTCACTCAAGTTTCCCTCCTTGTCAGTTGGATTTAGAAACGGGAATCATGTTCTTGGTATTTTTTTTTTTCCGGCAATGAAGTTAACAGAATCTACTGTCAGAGTCTTGGCTGTCTTTTCATTACTTTTGGATGGAAGAGAAACATTTGAACAGGGGTACAGGATGGAACTGGCCAAGTTCAAGGGCTGAAATTCAGGAACCTGCAGAACAGCCATTCACAGATATTTGTGCCCAGTGAGTTCAAAATCAAATTAAGGATCTACATGGGTCATCTGAGGAATTCATCTCCAAGCTACCCTTCACTGTACTGGTAGTCCACTGGGTCCCTTTACGACATTACCCTCTACGACCAGAATAATTGATATCTGTAGCTGTAACCATTTCTGTGTTCATGTAACATGCATCGTTTTACTTGTTTGGGTATTTGAAGATTTTTAGGAGGTTGTAGAAAGCAATCATGAAAAAATATACTCATTTTAATATCAAAAGGTATTATTTTGGGGGCTTACAATTAGTTTTAGAATTACCAAGTAATGACTCTCCATAAGCTATCATCTTGATGCTCAGAGCTCATGAAGCCAAAACTTTAATTGTGCAGCAACAAATGACAGTCAATGATGACCCAAGGCCCACAAAAATTCTTTGTTGAGCCTTGAATCATTAAAGAAGAATCCAATTGTTGTCAGTCCCATAGGAAAGAGATGTATTTGGTGTCATTGGATTGCCCATTCATCAGAGGAACACATGCTAGCTTTCCATTTATCCCCACCAGGACCAGCTTCTTGGGTATGAACACTGAACAAGGACTTCATGCTTCGTTTAATACTGTACTTTTTCTGTCCTAAAACTCTTAATAATTATTTAATGAAGTTTTCTGAATTTTCAGTTACAATTAGGCACACAAATTATGAACCTTGTTCTGATCCCAAGAATAAAAGCTCCATGAAGGCTGATATTCTCAACTGTTTTGTGCATAGGTAATACCTAAGATGGTGCTTGGAACAATTCTTAATAAATATTTGTTGAATGAATGAAGGAAGGAAGGAATACCAAGATACTTGCTTAATGAAAATCTTTCATTTCCCAGGCCAAGTTAGGAAATGGAGAATTGCTCTCATTTATCATTTCAGTGCTCTGAGCCCTGAGTCCAAACATTTTAAAGTTCGGTTAAAGGCCTAGGTAACTGTTTAATGAAGAGAGCTGACACTGAGTGGAGAAAGAGGAGGCTTACAGAGATATGGCCAAGCCTACTGAGGGAAACTGCCCAAGGATGCTGAGAGAAGAAGCATGGTACCCTCCCTGGCCAGAGAGCAAGGGAGAAGCTCAAGTCCCGCCTTTTGATCCATCAGGGAGAATTTTCCTTAATGTAAGCCAGGCTGCAGGGAGAGTTTTCCGATTTGCAATCTCAGTACTACTCCATGTCCCCAGGGTCTTGTAGGAGGAGAGCAGCCCAGCTGTAGGCCCAGACACACCCCAGGCATGTCAATGAATTTCCTCGGCTGCTAATCCTGGCCTTTGAGCTCCAATAGCAACAGTGGAGCTGAGAATGAGGACACCACCTCCCTACTCTGGAGTTTTTTTAGGCCTTGTCAGTGAAGACCAAGATATGAAGGAGATGCTGGTACCTAAGAATGTGAATTCCACGCAAAGCTGCTTCATGGCAGTGGAAGTGACTGGGAAACGGGCGGGTACCTGTTAGTATGCATTATTCACACACAGAACATAAGACTGAACACAAGAGTCCAGCAGAGGGTTTAAAATGGTCAAAGCCATTTTTCATAGATTTTATTGATCAACTTCAGCCTTCACTGAAGTTAATAGGCAAGTCAATACACCTTCATTAATTTTCTCTTTGAGGGCATCATGGTAACAAGCACCTCTCTTTCCCTGAAGCTATTGACAATTAACACTAAAGAAAGGGGAGTCCTGAGAAACAACCCATTTGGGTAAGAGGTTGTATTCTCTAGCCTCCACTCATCATCCTCAATATTTATTAAAATGATAAATTGTGGGAAGGAAATCACATTTTCTGAAGACATGTGGAAAGTGGACAATTTTGGTCTGAGGAAAAGTAAAGCCAGCAAAGAGTAGTTCTCTGGACCACATAGAGAAAACGCACAAAATGGGAGAGACAAAAAAAAAAAATAACCCTGCACAATGTCCAAATTTCAGTCACTGCCAAAGTTTGCAAAATATCATTTCATTTAGAAATGTTATGATTTAATGGCAAGGGAGGACATTTTGTTGGAACGCCTAGCGTAACAAACACTTTTCTCTCCACTTTACAGCACTCTCCTGGCTTCATCTCGTGGAGAAAATAATAATTTGGATGTTTTGAATTATAGCAGTAATACTAAAGGCACTCTGGGCCCACCCAAATTCCCAATGTTAACCATGGTGTCAGGGCTCAGTAAGAACGCAAAAATGTGACAGCACACAACTGTTGGTTTTAGGACATGGTCAGGGGTTGTACAGTCAGACAGTACAAGAGCTCTCTAAAGGGCCATACCTCTGGCATGCACCTTTTGCTAGCACAAGGCTAACACAGGGCTCTCTTAACTGAGCAGAGTCCCAGGGCTTTGGACCATGAACAAGTTCCAGAGGGAAGAACGTGAGTCTGAGCATCTGGAGGTCTTGGATCTGCTCCTAGCTCTGCCACTAATGAGCCAGGTGACCTTGGGTAAAGTTTCCATCCTCTCTGGGCCTCCCTCCTCCATCGGTAGAATATTTGACATTTAGAACTGCGGAGACCTTTAGAGAGCATCTGGGTCTACATTTTCTAAAATGTGTTCATTCACAATCTGCCTGCATGAGTTGTGCCTTTTCTATGTTGCATTTCTATTATCCTTTACTTTCATAAATCTAGTTTTAAAAGAAACCAGTATCACTTACAAGATAGAGAGAATAACTGCTAACTATAAAAGTGAATTTTATGAAAACAAAACTGTATTGTTAAATTCAAGCCAGATAAATGTTGCCTACCTAGGAAGACAGTAGCAACACAAACAAAAATAATAATACACAATATTTACTGAGACTTTAGTATGTGCCAGATACTCTTCTAAATGCTTGGCACATGATACTCCATTTAATCAGCACAACCATATGAACTAGTCCCTACTTTGGAGCCCAACTTTGTAGGTAAGACAACTGAAGAGAAGGAAGATACACTTGACATCTTCCCTTTTTGTTAAAAATGTTAATAATGGGCATACCAATATGAATCTAAGACTCTGACACAATTGGAAGGAATGAAAGGGAATTTTGAAAGGGATAATTATTTCATTATAGGCTTCAGTCTTATTTGATGCTATGAGTTTGTGCAACTAAAGTCACCCTCTGTACTGTAAGTAATGGATAACCCAGAGTTGTAATAGACAGTGATCTAGTCATAGGGTAATGTGAGAGGTGCCCAGACATCACTGCGCACCTTTGGGTTGTTGAGTTTGCTACTTCCTCTGCATGCAGCACCCTTTTTTCTCATTTTCCTGAATAATTCCAACGGGTACTTTGAGCATCACCTCGTGTGAACTCTCCCTGACCTCCACCTCACCCCAAAAGTCACAGGTCACCCCACTGTGTCATACATATATTTCAGTTGTAGGAGCTGCATCGTATATGATGACTTCTATCTTTGAACTCAATTGGTTCCTTGATATAAAGAATAAAGCCAATTCTAGGTAAATCTTAATATATATAAAATTTCCAAACCTAGTATAAAATAAATGATTTGAAAAAAATAATTCTATGAGCGTTTACTGTATTACATAAACAGAAAACACTGGATAGAAATGCCACATTCTGAAAGTTCCTTTTGGGGACTGTTTCATCTCAGGTTAGACTGGATGACAGTCTTAAAACAGGAATCAATAAGCTTGGGTTAGGCAAGCTTTCTTTTCCTGGTTAATTCCTCCAGAGTAAGAATAGTTGCTCTCCTTTGCCTCTGTGATCTACGCGATATTTACACTGGGGTCAGCAGTCTAGAAAACTCCCTAAATTTCAATGTACATTATTGCCTTCAAAAGAACGTGAAGGTGTCAGGGCAAACAACTTTGTGTGGCATGGTTCCACTCCTAGTCTACTTCAGGTAATGCTTCTGCTTCTACTCCTTCTATCACTTCCTCCTCCTCTTCTCCAATGTGTGCGTGTGTGTTTAGAGATTTTTGCTATAGGGCATATGCACTCTCCAGAGAAACAGAGACAGAATGCGAGAAATTACCCCCCTCCCAGGAGAGATGGCCATACCACAATTCCTTCTCCCCTTCTCCTCCAGTTTCCTCTCATGATTTTGGGAACGTATGCACAGGCACCCAGCATGAGTTTCAAGCCTCGGAGCCCAGGACTTGAACAGTAGTTGACCACATGGGAGTCCAGTGATGTAACCATTATGCCATCTGGTCTCCTCCAGTGTTCTCTTATTCTCTCATTACTGAGTGTGAAGTGACTTAGACACAGGCCACCATTAACTGTCAGAAGATTATAACTTTTGCAGCCATTGGACAACCCAAAACACAAGCTTTTTGTTGTTTTTGAGGGGATGTTGTTTAGAGTAAAAAAAAAAAAAAAAAGAATCATGAAGGAGAATTCCATAGTTAAGTTACTGTTAAGTCCAGGACCACATGTAATTCATTTAAATGTCTGTCTTTCTGACTGGATAGTAAGTTATTTGAAAGCTAGGACTGTATCACATTATTTTGTGTGCCCCAAAGGATTTCAAGCATTATGGATAAACATTGACTCAGGTAGCTCGATAAATGCAGTTCAACATTTTAGCAAGAACTGGAAGCCATAATTTTCTAACCTTTTTCTGCATACTGAGAGAGAGAAACAATGCTGCTTAATGAGGTTTCCCAGTCCATTTTGGATTAATCTAACCCTTAGAAAGTCTCTCCTTCCATTAAATTAAAATATTCCTCCCTGTGACTTCAATAGCCATTTCTATAGTCACCAACAAAGTAACATAACAAGGTATTCCTTTAAGAGAGCTTTTATAGTTAGACGATAATACTCAACTTTTCTTTTTTTGAGAGAGATTTTTGCTATTAGGGTGTGCTCACCAGGCAGACAGAGACAGACAGAGACAGAAAGTGAGAAATAATCCCCCAAGGGGGCTGACCATGCCACAATCTTCTCCTCCATTCTGGTCTCAAGATTTTGGACACACATGTACATGCACCCAGCTCAAATTTTAAGCTACCAGGTCCAGGACTTGAACTGTGGTCAGCCACATGGGAGTCCAGCACTTTAACCACTACGCCACCTGCTCATCTGCTGATCCTAATGATCCTCATCTTTTGCCTTTCATACTCCTTTGTTTTGTTTTGTTTTTCTCTCCATAGGATATGTGTACTTGCCACAGAGACAGAGAGAGAGGGAAAGTGAGAAGTTACACCCTGGGGTGGTAGGGGGGTGGATAGCCACGCTACAATCCCTTCTCCTCCATTCTTCTCTTGGAGTTTTGGGCATGTTTCCACATGTATCTGGAGTGATTTTCAAGCTGCCAGGTCCTGGATTCAAACTGTGGTCAACCATGTGGGAATCCAGTGCCTTAACCACAATGCCACCTGCTGGCCCCAAGCCTTTGATACTTTTAGACAGCATTACTCATTCCCTCGAATCTTAAAATCTTATGATTTCAAGATATCTTGCCATCCTGGTAGAATTCAGAATAACCCAGGCTATAGGCATAATCCACCTGCTTGCAAATCCGAGCTCCACAGTTTACTTTGTTGTGATCTCTGAGCCTCCGTGAGTGTGTGTGTGTGTGTGTGTGTGTGTGTGTTTTGTAGAATGAATGTCATTATAATAATTCTCCTCAAGTATGTAATGTGGGGAGTACATCAGATGACACTCATAACATGTATGATGCAGTGACGAGCATTTAATAAGCACTAAAATTTTTAAGATATTAATATTCCAGGTAGCAATTAATTAGAAAAGCCAGCCCTTGGGGAGCCCACAGCTTCCTCAGAATAGAATCATTTCTATTAAGAAAGCCTCATTGGTTCAGTGAGAGCAGCCACATCCTCTGATGGCTCATCCAGGTTTGTGGTCAATCAAAATCTTCAGGTCTTCTTTTTAAAAACATAAACTGCTGTCAGCCCTGCTATCCCACATCTTCTACTTCAAAAATCAATTTTATGAAACTAAAAGCAGAACCATATATTCATTCACCCTTTATTAAATTTCCTACAGAGAGATTGGCCTATCATCCTAACATGTCAAGATAAGTTTAAGTCTTGATTCTGTCATATGACCATTAGCCACCCTATGCCATGTCCAGATGTAATAATTATCTCTTCTCTCTTTACCAAGGTCACAAATAAAATCCTAGACAAGTTCAAGGCCAAGGACAGAACCCTGTGCACTATTAACAGCAGGACGACACTCTCACTTTATGATTGAGAAGAGTAAGATTCAGAAGGACTAAACGATTTGCCCATCATCATATATACAATCAGTCGCTTGTTTCCCAAAGTGGGACCTTGGAATAATGGTCCCCTAACAGATTTTCCACAACAAAGGGTTTCCACGGCAATATAAGTTTGGAAAACCATAAATACTCTTTCTCTTTTGCAGATTAATAATGGCCAAAGAACATTAAAGATATTGTGAAATTCTATGGTCAAGAATTCATTATACTTACTTATTCCACATTTCCTAAATGTATTTGACCACCAACTCCCATGTTCATGTAACAACGTAACATCCCAAATAACCAGCATCACATAGTCTAGAGCAGACACCTAGCACTGGAACCAGGGCCTCTTATCTATCATGAAATAAGTCTGAAGCTCACCAGACTCAGAAGCTTTTGTGACTTACACAGAAAAATAAAAAGGGAAAAAGCTTTGGAAAAGAAGAGGTTATAAATGGGAGTATAGTGAGATTAAGAAGGGCCAGAATCAAAAAGTAGGTTTCTATGCCTCCAAAAGCAGGAGAGAAAAGAAGGTCCCAGAGGAGGGTGCTCCTAGGAAGGGCTCCAAAGACGACTCCTGACCTCATACTTCACAGCCACTGTGGTTGGTGTTTCCCAAAAACTCCTGTGTTGAGAGTTGGCTGTGAAGGTATTAAGAGAAAATTGAATCCAGTGATGGTGTTGAAAGGTGAGACCTTTAGAATTAATTAGAGTGGGCTCCTACGATTGACTTCTGCTGAGTTTACAGGAGGGAATGAGACCAGGAGACACTTGTGGATACAGGCCACACTGTCCTACCCTTTGCCAAAACATGGTGCAGCCTCACCAGGTGTGGGCCCTGGACCTTGAACCTCAAAAACTGTGAGCTAGATAAACTATTGTTCTCTTAAATTATCAAGATTCGGGTATTTTCTTAGTAGAATGGACTAAAATAGCAGCCTCCCACCATGTTCTATCTTGAGACCATCAGGATTAGTTTCATTACGCTTTCATCCCTGGTGTTGCTAGTCAACTCTAGAAACCAGAGACGCCCATAGGACTCAATCTCTGGATTTCAGAGAAGACTCTTGATTCAAAGTTGCTATTTCTCTCTCTCTTACTCCTCTCACCTCCACATAATTATTTTTTTTTTTCATAGCATTCACTGACATCCAACATAATATGTATTTTTTTTGTTTGCTTGTTTTGCTTTGTTCATTGTCCATATACCTCTTCTAGAGAATAAGCTCTATGCTGGCAGGGCTATTTATTTTGCTTTTGGCTTTATTCTCAGCACCTAGAATGGTATATGGCTACTAGTAGGTGCTCGATAATTATGGAAGTACAATTCAGATTAAACCAAGGGGCCTAAATGAATTACGGCCTCTCAGAGGGCAAGGATCACATCTTAGCATTGCTTTGACTTATTTATGATGTGATACCATCTGCTGAGTGTGTCTTTATTACACTAGAAATGAATATTATTGCTCAGATAGATATCAATATACAAAAGGAGGCTATTAGTCTCAGAAACCACATTCTCCCTCTCTGGTGACCTCATCCACCAGGCCTTGCATGGGCATGACTCATAAATTCATAACACCAACCCCAAGCCTTGAACACACCACAGCCCACCTCCACACCATTTACTGGACATTTCTACTAAGCTCAGACTCAGCAGGCTTGTAGTCAGAAGCACATCTTCTCCCTGCTAAAAATTAGTCAAGATATAAAAACTAAAACAACCTTCCCAACTGTATTTATTACTCAGGTATCTATTTATTTTGGTGCCCCCCCCAATTATGAAGATTCATAAAATCCTTGACATTCCCCCCTCCGATGTCTCCCTTATTAATCTCTATATGGGAAATGTCCCTGCCTGTTCTTCCTTCTGTCCCAGTCCCACCCTACTATCAGGTTTCCTGTAGTTTTTGTATGGACTGTTAAATATCACTTTGCCAATTTCTCAGCTCCTTCAATTCCAATGTCTTTCATTTCTAACCCAGTGTTTTTGAAACTGTGAACTATGATGGGTTATGAAATTATTAGCAGGTTATAATATTATATATTGTGTCATGACCACATTGAAAAAATAGGAATAAAACTAGAATGGGTAAAAATCAGACTGCATTGCATATAACATAAAAATGGTTTGTAAAAGCTGTTCAAGTTACATATGTACATCCTGAACCATTATATGAATTTATTTCTCATGGAGGTTTGAAAATCACTTCTCTAATCTAACATAATCCAAAGATTAAGTAATGTTACCTTCTACCTAAGAATTTCAGTGACTTCCCACAAATTCCCTAAAGTAAATCTGAACAAATTAGTTCACCACTCCATAGTTTCCAAACTCAGGTTCTAGCCCACCATTCTAGCTTTTTCTAACAGACCTATACTCATATCTAGAATCTGTACCATGTTAGAGTACTTCTTTCTCAAACATACCTTGAGATTCCTGTGATCATAACTTACCACGTGCTCTTCTTTCTTCTACAGCCAAGACTATCAACCAGGGAGTGTGATTTTGCTCCATGGGGACATTTGGCAATGTCTGGAGGCATTTTTTAGTTCACAATGTGGGGGGCCTATCAGCATCTACTGAGTAGAGCCTAGTGATGCTGTTAAACATCCTACAGTGAAGTCCCCCACAACAGAGAATTTTCCACCAATTCAATAGTGCTGATGTTGACAACCTTGCCTTACAGCAATGCTTCTCAAGTTTTTACAAGTATCTAAATTATGTAGACTTAAAACACACAGAGCACTGGGCCACAGCCCCAGAGTTTCCCATTCCACAGATCTGGAGTAGAGTCCAAGAATCGGCATTTCAAATAACTTCCTCAGTGATGCTGAAGCTGCTGTAGTTTATACTGAAGTAACCACTGTTCAGTATTTATCAGGTCTTAACCTTGCCCATCCTAAAGCTTATGAGACTGAGATCAAGTGCTTCCTCCTTCCTGAAGCTTCCTGACATCAGCTTGGTTTTGACTCATTCAGCAGTTGGCCTCAGTCTCTCTGAGTCTTTTATTCACACTTATTCTAGCTCTCACTTGGCCTTTATCTCCTTTACCCCATAGAGAAGATACTTCCTGGGCTAAGACTTACACCCACCTTCTGCCTGTTGCTGGTGCAAAGCACTTTCGGTAACCTCCATGCCTGAACAATCTCCATCATCTTGAACACAGCCAAGTACCCTCTCCCTGCCTTGTTATTTACCAGCTTCTTTCTGTCCATCCCACCCCCCCATGAGGATTATCAAAGCACTAAGAAATGTACTGGGACATGAAAAAATATATAAGACTTTTTTTCTACACCTATGTAGGAAACTGAGTAACCAAGGGGAAAAAGGCATGAAGTGACAAAGTGAGAACACCACAATCTAAGTTCTTTACTAACTTGCCCAGAATCAGCACTGTCCACCTACATGCTGGACACTGAAAAAGGACATGAAGAGCAAAAAAGAGAAATAAGCTCCAGCCCTTCTCTTAGCATACCTTGGAGAAGTATGTGTACAGCATTTATAGTCATTGGGTTCTGAGTGTGGCCCTTTAACTAGTTTATTTCTTGTATTATTAAAATTCATTGTAAGTTCTTTTTACTCACAGTCCCCTCACCATGTATGAATTTTAAAAAATGCAATTTAATCATATCATCAAAACACATGATTTTAAAACATTCTTTATCTCTGAAAGAAATGTCTTCACTGTGGTTATCTCAAATCCTTTCTTCGCCAAGGAAACACTGGTCACACTTTAAATTAAGTGCCATGAATAAGGATTTAATTTAGGTCTAAATAAGGCAGTTATTCTATGTTAAATACCATATGGTTATTAAAAACATATTTATTGAGGTTTAACAAGTATGTCAAGACAATGCTCCATAAACAGCAGGAACTGTTAACAGGATGCAGTTATGAATCCTTACATCAGGCAGTGTACTGGTGCATAGATATACTTTATATGAGACCATTAAAGCATAATGAAGAATCTCAAAGGGCCGCCTTCTAGGAGGGCAAAGGGACAGTGAATTTGTGTACAGCTCACTCACCCCTGGAGACCCAGGATCAGTTTCTGTTTGAGATAGGCATGAAAAATGAGCGTGGGGGTCTTCCCCTCATCCTGATTTGTGCTCTGTGCAAAGCCAACTGTACCATTTGGCATGATGGATGAGGGCCATTTAGGGAAGCTCACTGGGGTGGGAGGGGAGAAGTGTTTAGGAAGAGTTACTTGGAATAAGCCAGAAGGAGGGGACTCATGGGGACTTAGGTCACCAATTCTCCGATGCTGATGCTTACCAATTCTCATTTTGCTTAGAAACTCTAAATATGCTTGTCTATGTATACATTCACTGAGTCACAGATGCACCGTCGATGGGGTTGGAGACAGGAAATAATTACCCTAAAGTAGTGTTTGAAAACAGTCCTCTTCTATATCATGTACCAACTATGGTGCCCTTGAAACTTTCTGTGCTGTTTAAGAGAAAACTGGACTGGAAAGAAGGAGCCTTCTCACCTCACCCCAGCTGAAACGGCAGGGTTCCGGCAAAGCCTGTGTTTGTGGCCCTGTGTGCTGGTGCTATGGCAATGCCCCGACACGATGGCACTCGTTCAGCAGGATGACTTCACAGGAGAGTCAAGCCAGGGGACTTCGGATGGGCCATGAGTAAGAAATCCACCAAAAACTAATATCCTTAACAGTTAGCAAACATGCCTAAGGAAATTATTCATAAATATTTGAAGAGTAACAAAGTCCAAGTTCTGTGAGCAGATGTTGGTCTCCAGGTTTTCTCCAGGGTTTCAGCCCCTGTTTCAGAAGGTCAAGCTTCGGCTCCAATGCCAAGCTCCTCCAGAGTTTTTCCTCAATTGCTTTCACACAAAAAGTACCTGTTGTTACGTAGATGTGCAGCAACCATCACAATCTGTAGGCCCAGAAAAGATAGCTGTGTGGGATAGTCAGTTATTTTTAGAGTCATGTTTGAAATTTCTTAATTTCTTCTACTCCTCCTTGAGATGTGTGTGTGTGTGTGTGTGTGTGAGAGAGAGAGAGAGAGAAAGAGAGACAGAGAGAAAAGCACAAGAGCACACATGCAAGTGAACGTGGTGGGGAAGAGGAAATATAATCATCACGTCAGCACAATGAACAGGCCCAACTGCATGAGGATAATTATGTTTTACAGTTTTGCTAAACACAAGAAAGTATTTTCTCAGGCCATTTAATTGAAACAACATCATGGGTTATACCTTCATTGTAATAAAACTCCACTGTGTGTCCCAGTGCCAGGGGATTTATTAACTTGCTCTGAGCTCTGAGAATCAGCAGGCAGGGTCAGACACAGCTAGTGATGATGACATCATCGGTTTTGGCAGCTCTTTTCAACTGGTGTTGAGTGAGGTAATGTCCCCAAAATTAAAAGTGACAGCAAGATTAATGATGATAGATTCGCTGACTTTTTTCATGATTTAAATTGGTGTTCTGTTTCTTCCATTCTGGATTGCCAAGAGAGCCTCATGCCATTAGCTTGGCATATCAGCTAAACCAGATAACAGGGATCCCTTTCTCATTGCCTGGGGACAGACTGGGACTTCAGGGGCAGAGGTGATTTAGCGATGGGGCCAGAGGAGAACACACCCTTCTGTCTCTTGCAGACATTAGGACAGTGAGAAGTGCTGACTTTATCAGACCAGCAAATACGCGTGGATACATTATTTTGGTCCAAGAAAGGGTATGTGCTCAGTGAGGGTTTACTGCGTGCAAGAAGTAACTCATCAAATCTTGCTCCATGGAGTCAGAATTTGTGATCTCTCGAAGTGAAGCTAGGTTGATCACGTCCTTCATACTTCCCATAATGAAAAGGTTTGCTGAGGATATTAGGAGTATACAGGAAATTCTGTGGCAGAAGACTGAAAGCTATTTAAAGGCATGAAACAGATCCATTTTATCAACCATCTTAGAGACTCTGGTATTAACAAATGCTATCATCTTAAGTAACTAATTATTTTACCCCCATTCCACTGTAAACTTCTCAGTGGCAGAGATGAACTGCTTATATTTTTATAATTCCAACAATCATCACAGTAGTGTATAGCAGGCACTCAAAAATATTTATTGAATGTATGGTTTTTAAAGTAGATTCCTCACGAACTTCTCATAAAAAATGTAATCACTTAACTGGATTTATGAAGCATATTTTCAAATAATAAAAACACTTTTCTTTGAAAACATGGTCAAATAAATCATATGAACTAATCCACATGGGTATTTCTTACTAGTCCAAAATAATGTAGCTTATCATTTAAAAAGAAGGGGGGGGAGAGTGAAATAAAATATAAAGGAAAAGCTACAATGACACTGAGGATATAATAAATAACCTATCTGCAGAAAGACATAGTTGGAAAAAGTTTTCAGTTTAATCTCATTTTAAGTGTGATATTTTCTTCAGAATGAAATCCATCCATTAATTCAACAATGTTCTTACAATCTTATTTAGAGTTAACCCTATTGGAAGTGGGTGATAGTGGGAAGAAAATGCCTTTCTGTCTTGAGAGAAAGGTTCGGGTTCTACTTAGCAGTAAGGATGCAGAAATTCCCTGGGGGTCTTTTTAGTAAATTCTATTTCTAAGTAGAAAATGTGCTGGGTTGTGCAGTCAGGAGACATTGGAGCTAGTTCCTGCTCTACTTCTAAGTAGTTGAACATTTTCAGCAAGTCCTTCCCCTTCCCTGAGCCTGTTTACCCCACTGGTAAGGTGAGCTGTTGGAGGAGACAGCACTAGGGTTTTTTGCGGACTTGTCATTCACTGATTTTGGAGTTTAATTGCTCTTGGGTGGCGCACACCCAGATAGATCAAGCAGACTATACTAACTCCTTATTCCAGTTGCTTGAACAAGGTCAGACCTCACTCTCCTATAGTTGTGGGTACTGGTTGGAATAAAGGAATAAGTTCCCTACTTTCTGTTCTTTTAGCAACTTGGATTCCAATGTTTGGCCTCTAAGTAAGTTCTGACATTTCTCCAAGGCCCTCTCAGTCCCCCATCCACACTTCTTCTGCTGTATGTCTCCATATTTATCATATTCCTCCTCTCCTACACACAACTGTCTTCACACAGACAAATTGTGAATGGAGGGTTTGAAAGGAGTGTTATGTCTGACTGATGGGAAATATGGGGGATGAGGACCTACTAATGACCCTTTTGTCTCTATGATAATTCTTTTTTTGTGAAAAAAATGACTATATTTGACACCTTTGCAATGTTTGACACATTACAACAGATCACATTGATCCTCTTTACTAGGCACTATTCACTCTGATCAACAGGGTCCAACCAAATTTCTTCTCCCTTTCTGGCCATGGTTAATCAGAACACACTGGACACCTTTGCCAATGATGAGAAGTTGGATAATCTTCATGGTTAGGAGTCTGGACTCCTATCCACTTGCAATGCAATACTTTTCATGAATCACAGCCCTAACAGTGTTCTCTTCTTAGCCTTAAGAGGACAAGAGAGAAAGAAGTACAATAAATATAGGTATCTTAGCATCTTGTGGCATGAGGAGGAATGATGATAAAATATGGGTGTCAGGTCAGGGAGATGGGCATTCAGGGAGGTTGGGACAGGAGGATGAAATGGACTAGGACACATGGACACTGGTCTCCAGTCAACAGAACAATAAGGATACAGCCTTGCTGATAGGTGTGTTTCACCAACTGAGAGAGCCCATTTTTTGTAAACGGTCTCTTATACCAGGGAGTCTCAATTTGGCTGTACATTAGGATCACCTAGAAGAATTTTTTTTTTTTTTGAGAGGTTTTTGCTATAGGGCACGTGCGCTCGCCAGACAGACAGAGAGAGACAGAGAGACAGAAAGCGAGAAATCACCCCCCGGGGGGATGGCCACGCCACAATTCCTTCTCCTCCGTTCTCCTCTCGGGATCTTGGGCACGCATGCACATGCGCCCAGTGTGAGTTTTAAGCCACTGGGTCTAGGACGTGAACCGCAGTCGACTATGTGGGAGTCCAGCGACATAGCCATTACACTAACTGCTGGTCCCCGATCACCTAGAAGAATTTCTAACAGGCCAAAGCCTGAGCTCCTATACCAGAGGTTCTGATCCAATCAGTCTGGAAAAAGGAAAAGGAACTGTTGTATTTTTTAAAAGCTCCTCAAGGATTTTACTATGCATCCAGGGTTAGGAGCCACTTTCCAAAACTAAAATCTCAAGACTGTTCAAATCTTCTGTGATTGGTGGAAAAAGTTTGAATTCTAAAGAGAAGTGGAGAGAGGGTGGGAAGGGAAGTGTAACTTGGCATCTTCTCTTCTAGTAGATCCCTCAATTTTTTAGAGTTGACAGTGACAGCCATGGGAAAAGTTATACCATGATATGCTGTTTCTGCTTCATTCTGTGCAGCCATTTCCTCCCATCGAGTTCTACATCCCTGACCAAATCAGGAAGTCATACCTTTCTACTAATCCATAAACCTACCAACACAACATTCATTAACTGAAAATGCTAATGAGTACCTGCATTTTATATCCAAATATACAAGACATGGTTGTTAGGGTTAGGATTAGGGTTAGGGTTATGCCTCCCGATACTACAATTTTAGTAGGAGTACTATGAAGCTAAAACCCTGACCTAGTCAATGGGTAAAGATCTGACCTATAACCAGCAAATCTAGGGTGACCAATCATCTAGGTATGTCGTATGTATGTATGTATGTATGTGTGTATGTATGCCATAGGGTGCATGCATTCACTGGAGAAAGAGAGATGGAAAGTGAAAAATCACCCCCTGGGAGAGATGGCCATGCCAGTTTCTTCTCCATTTTCCTCTCAATACTCTGGGTACATACACATACACACACGAGTATACACACATACATACACACACACACACACACACACACACACACACATATACACATCTGATATGATTTTCAAACCACCAGATCTGGGGCTCAAACCATGGTCAGCCATATGGGAATCCAGCACCTTAACCACATCACCTGCTGACCCCCATCCTACTTTTTGCATTAAAATTTTTTCTCCCAGTAAACCTACTCAATCCTAGCAAATCTGAGAGTTGATTCTATCTGTTCTCCAGTCTAGCCTTGCAAAGGATTGACCACAGATGTATCTTCCCAAACTTAGAAACAACTCCCTGAAGGATGGGCCATGTGTACAGATCATGGAGCAGACCTACTAAGCCCGTCTCTCATCCTCTGACAAAGGAGGATGGCATGAGGGTGGGAATAATATACCAGTTCTGAAGTGGAGCCATCTATATTCAAAGCCCCATACAGACTTCAGATAAAATAAGTTATTCTTAAAACTACACAACCCAACTGAAGCCATTCAGATCTTCCCTCCAGGAGATCTGGAATTGGGAGTTAGAGAGAATCTGGTTAATTTCTTTCAACAACTAGGAGTGAGATGGGTATGCTTGAGAACTGTTGGTAGCCAGGTGATGCAAAGGTGACTATGGAAGAGAGGAAGTCAGTCTTTAACTAGAGAAGGATGAAAAAGCACCCAGACAGAAGCAAAGATGAGAAAGAAAAATAAGACCACTTGGAGTTCTGCATGAGTCTATTTTCTGCACTCCAGCCCCTTCTAGATGTTCATCAGAACTCCATTTCTTCGATTTTATAAAATGCCTTCCACTCCCTGTATCTTTCAGAAAAAAACAACTCATACTGATTTAAGCGAGAAATAGTTTGTTTCATGAGTGAAAAATTACACATATATCTAATTTAGACAAGCAACACTAACTTTTACTTTCTCCATTGTTCATGTCTAGCTGTTTTAGCAGAGCTTCCCCCAGTTCTCTGGAAGGCTCACTCATGGTCATGAGATGTCTTCCAGAAACTCCTGGTACTATGCTCTGGTAGGTTTATTCTCAGTAGTAAAAGTGAGACTTTTTTTGCAGGCCTTAATGCTTTTCAGTGGCTTAAACTGACTATCCTGCACCAATACCCTAAGGCTGGGAGAATGTGATGCTGGCTGGCTGACAGACCTGACTCACACGGCCATGCAGGTACGAGAGGGAAATCCAGCTCTAATGAAGCCCATGGAATGAGATCAAAAGAGATGATTTCCCAAAGAACATTGTTATTTGGTCACCATATTCAAGGTGAACGGAGGCTAAGGGTCAAAAATAATATGTATCCTTACTCTTTTTTAAGCATCCCCTAATTTTTTTCCTAAGACTAATTAAGTGAGTTTCTTATTTACAATTGAAAAGAATCCTAACAATTACAGTAAAAGAGTCCATATCTCTACACCATGCCAGAAATTATCCATGTCCCAAGTTCTGCCTGGTCATATGAGAGCAGATACTAGGCCCCAGCCATATTGGTATTTGTTCAGAGGACAAAGCCCCATCCATTGAAATAATTTGGTGTGTTTATTTGAACTTGGCCAAAAAAATTTAATAGGTTTTTTAGAAAAAGTCCTGTTGAGTAAATCAAAAAGCCACAGTCTTGCTCAGAATATTGATCAGCCTACTCTAGTGCCAGCCAAAACCTCAAAGTCTGAGGATTTTTAAGAACTCCTTAATTTATAACAGTAATTACAATATAAAGCATTAGCCAGATGGACAATGAATCTCTTTAACATAGTAAACCTCAGAGTTTGTGTTTGTTTTGTTTGCCTTTATAACCACCCTAATCTACCTTTCCAGGGCCGCTATTATTGTGCGTGGTCTGATACCAATGCGTACTCAACAGACTAATCCATAGAAATGAGAAAGTATCAAAGAGAAGCAGAAATTAAGTCTCTTGTTGCATTTGTTGATCCTATGTCCCTCAGTATTGACTTGCCAATGCCTATAGAAATGTGAACTTGAAGCCCAATAATAGTCTGACACCAAGGATGATTTTTCAGAATTATCTTCTCACCTTCACCCATACACTCCTCTCCAGAAATACATAATTACTCACCAATCTCTATACCTGTTCTTCCGTTCCCCAACTCTGTGCCTTTTTTCACTACACTTTTAGTATGACATTCTCTACCCTTGTTAGTAATGTCCATCCTCCATAGTGCAAGTCAAATGTCCTTATGCCTTCACACCTTCTTTACTCTGCAGTTTTAAAAGTAATTTATTCTCATACTTGGTATTCCCCTTCAATGGTTTCCCAATGAAGTGAGGGGAAAATGAATTCTTTGGTTTGATAAGGATCTAAATTATCTGCTTAGTTTCTTCTCTATCTCATCTTATGCCTAATTCTTTACCCACCCTGCACCTTAATTTTCCAGGATTTTCCTACCTTCTCCAGTTATAAACTCTTTGTACATTCTGGCCCATTTTCTTGGAATGCTCTTTCTTGGCTCTTCTTGAAGCGTCTCCTTTATAGTGTTTAGGCCTTAGCTGACATGACTTCTCCAGAGATTCTTCTCTGTCCCTTAGTTCGGCCTAGCCCAATTGTAATGTTGTTATGGTCTATTACAAAGATGTGGGGTTTTTTCCTTTTTTCTTTTCTTTTTTTTTTTTTTTTTTTTTTTTTTGTTAATTTTGGAGAGGTTTTGCTATAGGGCGTGTGCACTCGCCAGAAAGACAGAGAGAGACAGAGAGACAGAAAGTGAGAAATAACCCCCCAAGGGGGATGTCCATGCCACAATCCCTTCTCCTCCATTCTCCTCTCAGGATCCTGGGCACACCTGCACAAGCACTTGGTGTGAGTTTAAACCACCAGGTCTGGGACTCGAACTGCAGTCAACTACATGGGAGTCCAGCGACATATCCATTGTACCAATTGCTGGTCCCCAGAGATGTGTTCTCTATCTTCACAAGTTTTTTTTTTTTTTTTTTTCTTAATGGATAAGTGTATACTTATTTAATTGTCTAATGTTTCTTTCTCACAAAAACATTTTAAAGAATTATTTAACTTTTATTTATTTTTAAAAAGAATTATTTTCTTTAACGTTATTTTATTTATTTTAATTTGACCATATTGGGGGGGGGGGAGAGAGAGAGAGAGAGAGAGAGAGAGAGAGAGTGAGAAAGTAAGCCACCAGGTCCAGGACTCTTAACCGCAGTCAGCCATGTAAGAATCTAGCGCCCTCAACCACCATGCCACCTACTGGCCTCATTACTTATTTATTATTTTTAATTTGACCAGAGAAACAGAGGGAAAGTGAGAAAGACACAGAGAGAGAGAGAGGTAAAGTGAAGCCGTCAGGTCTGGGACTCAAATCACAGTTGGCCGTGTGGAAGTCCAGTGGCCCTAGCCACCATGCCACCTGCTAGATCCCCAAAATGTAATTTTTAAGTGGTCATGAACTTAATTTATTTCGTTCATCAGCTCTACACTTGGCATTTAGCTGGGTGCCTCACACTGGAGAAACTGTTCAACAATTACGTATTTATTATTATTTTTTGCTTACATTTAATCACTGTATATCATTACAGCATTCAAAATGAATGGAGCCAACCTAAATGTCTATGAACAGATGAATGGCTTGAAAAAGTGTGGCACATACACACTATGAACTACTACTCAGCCATAAAGTAATTTATTGAATGAATAAATGTGTCACCCCTTCCCCTCTACACTAATAACACAATTGGATTATAACATGCCTTACATGATAGATGTTTATATTAGCCTTGCATTTGATACAAGTTTTTGAGAAAAAGATCATGAAATAAATGACATAGTTCTTACAAAGCACAGGCCTCTTGTAGCTCAGCAATCATTTGTTGCTCTCATAGGTTTGAATATCAAAGACTTTGGAGGAGGAAAGTTTTGGGTTTTCATAAGACTCCATCAATCCCATGGCCCTTAATTTTATGTAACCTTGGGTAAGTTTGGTTAACTTCCGCCCAAGCCTCTTTAATTGCAGATCATTAATAATGACACCTACTTTATAAGTTGGTTGTGAGAATGATCTAAGCTAATGCGGATAAATTGCTCAGCACAACACCTGAAAAGTAAAAGATATTCAATATGGTGGCCTTTATTATTATTTTATTCATACTGGAAAAGAGAAAGTTGCTCAGACTTTCAGGGGCTGATCTAGTCATGTCAGCTAGGCCTTGACACTCTCTTAGAAAACATTTCAGAGTGTCAGTCTCAAACGAGGCCACATGATGTATCAAGACGATAACAAGACTACTCCATAATGTCTGAACACAGAAAACACTTCAACATTATCCAAACTGCAAAAATGATGTAACTTTTCTCTCCTGACTAATGTGAGTGGCTGTTGCTTTTTAACCAGTTACAGTCTTAGCATTGTTTCAGTGTTCCTGCTTCTAATAAGATTTATTTAGATACTCTATATAGTTGCTCCTTCTAAATATTTCTTTAGAATTCTCAATCATAATATTATTTCTACTTCCTGACAGCATCCAATCTAAGCCAAAACTATGCTTCCCTAAGCCTCTCCCAAATCACTTAACACAAGTCCATATCCTATAATAAGTCCTTCTCACATTCTCTTACTGAAATGCCCTACAGTTCCTAATGGTGTGTGTTCACCCTCATTGCAAGAAGCAATAAACCCAGTTTGTTCAACTACAGGTGTTTTCCTGGTGGTCTTTGGCTAAAGGGCTTTGGTAATAGTCATAATAATAATAACTATGTCCACCATTTACTGAGCATTTACCAAAAGCAATTTATGTGTGTTAACTTACTTGATCCTTCAACCAACTTCACAGGCATGATTATTAACCATGTAATATGTGAGGTTTACAAATTTGCTGAAGTCAGACAGCAAAAGAGTGGTAGAAACTGGCCAGCCTATGGCTTAATGGTTAAAGCTGCTGAATCCTACGTGGCTTTTTGTGAAGTTCAAGTCCCAGACCCACAGGCTTGAGAAACACATTGGTTGTATGTGTGTGCCTGCCCAAATTCCTGAAAAAAGGGAGAAATGGAGAAGGGATTGCAGTGTGACATGCCCCACGAGGGATGCTTCCTCACTTCTCCTCTGTTTCTCTGTTTCTCTCTGGTAAGCACATACATCCTCTGGCAAATCAAAAAAACAAAAAATAAAAAAAAAAGTGCTGGATCTGGAATATAAGTTAAATAGTCTTACCCTGGCCCACTATGACTTCATACTGTGCCTTCCTGGGTGCCTAGCACCATGCCTGCAACAGAGAGAGCACCTCAAGTTCAGGGAGAATGTGAAGCCCCCACAATGTGAAAGGCATGTGGCAAAACTCCCACAGCATGTGAGTCTTTAACATCTTGCATTGGCAATTTACTAAATAGCATTATGAAAGCTGAAAGAAGTACATATCATAGTCTCTGACCTCAAGGAACTTACAAGCTAATTGAAGACACAAGATTTAAACACACACACAAAAAAACTTAAGTAACAATAGGAGCTACAGTATGAGGACTCATTAAAAAAGCAGAACGCATGGATGTGCAGAAGTTACAGGAGAAAGCCCACTTTGTGCTGCATGTTTGGCCCACATACTCTACCTCAGCTCAAAAACCACACATGGGAGACCAGCTGGAGGAATTACCTTATTAGGATAGAGAGAAAGAGAGAAACCATAGTGGAAAGAAATCTATTAAAATTATACTTGCAGGATATGTGGCTAAGTGGCCTTATTAAGTTTTACTTTTTTTTGGTAATTCATTGTTGAGCAATTATAACCTAGTCTCTGAAAGGATGCCATGTGTCCACTTGGTTATTTCCAACATGTACCATATCTGGAATTCCCTAAAAATGTATCACACATAGAACCAACCCAAATGCCCACGAACAGATTAATGGATTGAAAAACTGTGGCACATATACTCTATGGAATACTATTAAGCCATAAAAAACAACAAGAACCTGGCTTTTGACAGAAAGTGGATGACTATGGAAGATTTACTGCTGAGAGAAGCAAGCCAGGCTATGAAAGAGAGTCACTGTATGTCCCCACTTCATATATACTGAGTATCTGCACTCTATGACTGAAACTGATTGACTAAAGGATATAGAAACACAGTAAATGGTTGTGAATATCAGATCCAGTGTTTGTGAAAGAGTCTGAGAAAGGACATTTAGAAGAAAAATAGAGAGGCAAGGCACTAACGGGACAAAGAAATGTGGTATTATCTGTTGAAGATAATTTTATAGTATTATCAACTAGACTAGGGAGAAATGTACACATGTTGGAATACTCACTTTGTAAGCTAAATAATGTGATCGAATGTATAAAAGAACAAGAAATAAAAACTTTAAAATTTTTTTTTTAAATGTATCACACAAAGTTCACTTCAATTTATGAGAAACTGAGCCTTGACCTGGCCCCATCTAGCCTGAATCAGATGGAAGAAGAAAGAGAGGAGAAGGAGGAAGAAAGGAAAAGGAGAGAAGGACGAGATAGAGAAAGAGAAAGATAGGCAGCTACCAGTACCTGTTAGGATTGAAATCACAGTTGTACCCTAACTAAGTAATTTGGGGATAATTACTTAACCTCACTTTTCACATCCAGAGGTAGAGCTGGCGCCTCTTTCCAAGGGATGATGACAGCATTAAAACAGTGAATATATGTATGACACAGAGTCTAGCGCATATTGTATTCACAGTAAATTGTAGCTGCATTTTCATTATAAATGTTCTCTGTCCTATTTGCAAGATAACTGACCAGAGGCCACACAAACTAGAAGATACTTGCTAAAAGGGTTCACATTATTCTTTCATTCTCTTTCTTTTTCTAAAAATTTAATCTCCAGTTCACACTGCAGGGGAGAACACCACAAAAGTGTAGTGGAGAGAACTTTGGACAGAGTGAAGACACTTGCATTCTAGTGCTCACATCATTTGCTTTCCCTTCTGCATCTCAATTTTCACATCTGTTGAATGGATGTTGGCAATAAAAACTGGCCTACCTTCTATGTAAAGGTCACACTGGTCATAATCCTCTAAAATTCTAATCCCTTAAACCAGTAATTCCCACAGAGTGGCTCATGTGGATTAGAGATACTGAGTTTCTTGTGAAAATTCCATCAGAATCATAAGGGTGGGAATGGGGAATTAAGGCCAGGAATATACAAGGGGTCTTCAAAAAGTTCATGGAAAATGTGTATTATGAAAACACTATGCAAGAATTTCTCGCCTTTTTTGCACCAAAATAGATGACTGCTTTAAATTTCACTTTTAGGTGAAATTTTTGAAGTCCCTTATATTTTCAGAGATCTTATCAGAGATTTGCCTCCCTGAACTATAAAGAAGATGACTTTGAAATAGTGATGGAAATTAGAGAAGGAAAATAGTGAATGAGAGGAAAACCTTGCCTGCTCAGGTAGATGGCCATGAATTGGACACCATGCAGAACACGCCAGGCACTTAACCCATTAAGACTACTGAGGATGCCAGGAAGAAATATTTATAGGTACTCTTTAAAATAGTCTATAAAATAGGAGGTTGATTTAAACATAAATTATCTACCACATCATTCTTTAACCTTTAAATCTTTCTCTAATGGCTTGAAAGGCAGCTTATTAAAGTAAAGTAAGTGTTTAAGTACTACATATATACCGGTTAGTTTATAAACATCTAGAGAAGCAGAAGTTACTACGAGTGGCAAGTTTGCTCATAAAGAAAGGAAACAAAACAGTTTGAAGAAATTATTAGTCCAGGAGAAATGACTTAAATAGGGTGTGATTTTCTCTCCTTGTCTCAGTTCCTCTGCGTTGGCTCTATTCTCTAGATTGATCATCCTGTGTATAGTAAGACAACAACAAGAAGCCTCAAAGATACATCAGATACATCAGAAATTTCATCTGACATTTTCATAGGTCTCATAATTAATTCAGTAAAATGTTTCTAGTTCTACCGAGACACATAATCAAAGTCTCTTGTTAAGTTGTTGATAATCATCTTTATTTGGTTTGTAGAATCATTTAAAAGAGATAATAAAAATCTCAAATGTTGATACCTTCTCTTTTTGAAAGACTATGGTAAATATAATATTTAAAAAGTCTATTATATTTTTTGAATAAATATTTACAGAATTAAAAAAAAAAAAAAGATACATCAGATGTTTTGGGCAACACCAATGGAAAGATGCAGTGCTTTTATCCAGGCTATTCCAGCATCTTCCAGTGTGAAACCTCCCTTGGACTAGCCTGAGTCATAGAATTATTGCAGAGCCAATGAGGTTTGAAGATCGTCATATGCTGATTGGCAGCTTATGTCACATACCCACTCCTGGATCTGGGAAATTGGGTTCAACACTATCAAAACACACAAACTGAGAATAGAGCAGCATTGGTTTCTCAAGGCAAAATCAGGGTGATATTACGAGAAAAAAAAGACCATATGCTGGTCAGGCAAAACAACAGCTGTTTCTTGCACAATCTTAAAGTAGCACTATCTTTTTGAGCTGAATACACATAGTTTTTTAATGGTATGATAAACGATGCCTCACCAGTACATTTTCTCATCTGCGTGTTGTGTGTGTGCACTTGCTTTCTTTTCACTTTTGTTTTGTAGCCTGAGGGCATGTATGATTACCAAAGAGAAAGGAAGAAAGCACCACCCACCCAGTGGGGGATGGTGAGGCCATCATCCTTTTCCTCTACTTCTCCATTCTTCAGCAGTTGGGGCACACACACAGATACCTGCTATGTGTTTCCAGCCACCAGAGCTGGGATGCAAACTGTAGCCAGCCATAAGAGATCCAGCTTTCTATGCACAGCACTTACCGCTGGACTAGAAGACTGGCTCCGTGCAAGCTTTCTTTTTGATGTATGTATGATACCACTCACGCTTGTCTCACACGCACAGTATCTTAGTGGCTATGTGGAATGAGATGATAAATAGTAGTGGGAAAAATGAGCAAAGTTTTGATCATTGTTTAATTTACTAAAAGAACAACCCCACCTAAGATTATTTCTGCCTATTGCCAACAGTGACAAAGTAGTTGGAGATATTGCAAATGTGCTTCTGAGATCCTCTGCAGCTGTTGCAGAAGTAGGACTAAGACAAAGCTCAAGGAATATATTCACTAGAAAACATTTCCTGTGGCTCTTTAGAACTCCTCTAGGAGAAATGTTTGGAGTTGCTCATCTCTGAGTGCCCATTTCCTGGCATAATAGTTAGCACAAAATGGGTACTCAATAAATATTTATTAAATAAATGTATGAATGAATCAATGGTTTCATTTTTAGAACTGTATTTTAGTCAGAAACAGATTTAATTACTTAATTGGTGCAGCTATTTCATGGCATGGTATGGTCATTAAAACAACACACACATACACATACACACATACATATATATACGTGTATGTATATATACACATATATTATATATGTATATGTATGTGTGTGTGTGTGTGTGTGTGTGTGTGTATTTATATATAAATTTGCATTCATTTTTGTCCTTCTTCATTTATAAGGAATAGCCCAATGTTGGTATTTAACAAAACAAATTGGTCAGGAAATGATAGAACATTTTTATTCACAAACTGAATTTTATAAGGTTTCCAGATGCTAAAATGTCTGGCACTATTCAACACTGCCTACAGTGTAGGAGGGCAAAGACAATGAAAACCAAAGCTAGAGGGCAAGGGTATTTTGACTTTATTAGCTCTTCATTCTGTAAGGAATTGATTTAAAGTTTATCTAAGAATTAAAACTCAAATACTGAAACAGTTCAAAGTTGAGATAATTACAGAAAATTCTATCGGTTTCCAAGTATATAAAGAGCTATATCTTATTTGTCACAATTCTAGAAGGAAAAAAACTGAATGCAATGAAATACCAAACACCATTCCTAACCAGTGTTTCCAGTTACATCAAAAGAGTCACAAAATGTCCAAACTTTTCTAAAAATTATTAATATTTGCTTTTGTTTTAAAAGGAAGCCCAGACCTTGAACTACCAAGCTATAAAACCAAATAAAGAATAACAGATGTCCCAGTTATTTATGGTCACATAACAAACTTACCCCCAAACTGAGTGGCATAAAGGGACCATCGTCTTACTATGCTTGCAAATACGGTAGGTCAGGAATGCAGGTGGGGCACCATGGGGATGGCTTGTCTCTACTTTTGAAGTTCAGGGCCTCTCTACTGGCTGAGATCATATAAAGAGCTGAGAGTGACTAGAACAGCTGGGGGGTTGTAATCATCTGGAGGATCCCCCATTCCTAAATTGGGGCCTGGGCTGGCCTGACTTGAAACCTGAGCTCAGGCAGGACAGAGGCTCTACACATGGCTTCTCCCAGTGCTTTGAGTTTCTTCAGAGCATGGCAGCTTCAAGGTAGTCAGATTTCTTAAGTGGAAGATCAGAATTCTAATAGTGGAATTGGTTTACTACCAAACCTATCCCCTTGCTGTGATTGATTCAGGGCCTGAGACTCAATTCTGGCCAACAAAACAGGACTTATGTTCAGTGAACACAATGGAAACTTCACAGCTTTTTATGCCCAGTCTTGGAAATTACAATTCATGATTTCTATTGCATTCTGTTGACCAAATAACAAGCCTGCCTAGATTTAAAAGTTGACTAGACCCACTTCTTGAATGGGAAGAGTGTCAAAGAATTTACAGCCATGCTCTAACATTTCTACAGCCCAGAATTGGGGGCTTTTCAAAGGGAAGTCCAGGGATTTAATTGTGCTTCATACCTGGTTGCCGAACACTGTTTCTGTTTTGGGCGTCATACCAAGCGTTGTAGAAGATGCAAGATGAATGTGATATGTTCTCTGTCCTACCTTCATGAAACTTACAGTTTAAGAATCAAAAAGTGACATAGGAATTATTTATCCTAATCACTTTCTCTGATATCTGAGGCCAGGGATTATCTTCCTTCTGTTTGAATAGTTGAGAGTCAGGCCTTTCAGAGCAAATGCTGACTGTGTGGTGGGAGTATTCTCAAGTTATCTTACATAATCCTCATACAAAAAACTCAAAGTACATATTATCATTTAAATACTCTTCTACAGTTGCAACTAGATCTCTAACTGGGTGAGTGCTTTGCTCAAAATCACGTAATGGCTATGTCGCTGGACTCCCACGTAGTCGACCGCGGTTCGCGTCTCGGACCCGGTGGCTTACAACTCACGCCGGGCGCGTGTGCGTGTGTGCCCAAGATCCCGAGAGGAGAATGGAGGAGAAGGGATTGCGGCGTGACCATCCCCCCTGGGGGGTGATTTCTCGCTTTCTGTCTCTATGTCTCTGTCTGGCGAGCGCACGCGCCCTATAGCAAAAAACCTCTCCAAAAAAAAAAAAAAAAAAAAATCACACAGTCAGGAAGCAAAACGAGTTCTGTTAATGCCAGGGTTTGTTCTTCACCACAACAGTTTACTATACTAGTCTTTGTGCCATATCTTAAATTTGATCTTCATCAGATAACATTCAGGTAACCACGCAATGTTTCCATGTAATTGACTTATCACATATAAAATGTAGAAGACCCTGGAGGCATTCCCCAGTAATTCCATCATACTCTTGTCTCATCTTCAATTACAACTACAATGTTTTTAATATTAATGGTTATGTTGGGACCAGCAGCTGGCATATTAATGGCGATGTCAATTTAGGAAGATTTAAAAGAAAGTTCAAAATTGCGGCCAGTGATGCAGGGGTAAAACTCTATGCTGTGAGAGGCTGACCCACAAGGGAAGGCTCCAAATATGCATTCGGAGATCTCCCAAAGTGCGCTGGGCACTTGTATGGCCATGATCCAGCCTGGCTGAGGCTAGAGGTTGCCTACAATGCCAGGACTCTGTTGGGAGTATTGTCTCTCTAGCTCATGGCAGAAATAAATAAAGCCTTAAGAATTTTAGAATTGAGAGAGAGAGGGAAGGATTCAGAAATACCAGATTCAGCGTGTCATCAAAGATCCTAGATTTGCCCTTTCTCTGCTCTGCCACCTTTAGTATTAATATGACCTTTAGGCTAGGAGCAAGATGGCATTCCCAGGCACCATACCAAACATGATAATGTCCCAAGAAAGGAGAAAGGCTTTTTTTTCTTACCTATCTTTCTTATTAGTGTGAAAACTCTCACCAGAAACCCTTTGTAGACTTTCTATCATGTTTCGTTGGCCAGGATTGGGTCTTGGGTCCTGAATCAGTCGCAGCAAGGGGATGGGTTTGATAGTAAACCAATCAGGCCCATCTCTGGAGCTGGGGATAGTGTCAGTTTCTTCAAGGCACAAGACTTCAGGGTAGAAAGGTTGTGACCTGAACAAAGTCAGGGTTCCTCTAGGAAGGAGGAAAGGGGGCATGGATGGTGGATGGGAAGCAAGTGTCTGCTACACCCTCTTCTGGTCATCTTGCAGCAAGCAGCATTGTTCTTTTTCTTCCCTTTTTGCTTCATGTAATGAAATTTCCTTGTTTTGTGTCCCTGATAAATACTGAGGGTTGTGGTTTTCTAAGATGGTAACTCTCACTTCAGATCATGGGGCAAAATTGCTAATCACTGGATGTAAGACTGGGTTTTGGAGAAGATGAAAATTATTTGTTGAGAATAATAATATAAGCCAATATAAGCATTTCTCAAAGTATATTCCTTAATATATTCATTGTGAAACTGTGAAACTGTGTCTTAGAATTGCAGCATAAATTAGCATACTAAAAGCCCTGAGAAGTCCTGTAGTGGAGTGATGTGTTGTTTAACCCAGTGTTTCCAATTTCTCCTTAGCTTGGGACACTCCTGATCATACATAGTCAAATCCTGCAGCACATACATACTATCACATTTTGTGGTACATTGGTAAGGTCTCTTCTGACTTGTGACATAGAATTTAAGAGTATGAATTTAAGGACCTCAAGAGTATCATAGTTTTAAAAATCTTACTGACAAGTTGCTTTTTCTTGCAGTTCAATTCAATTCAAATAATCAGTGTCTAAAATCTAACTATGATGTGCATAAACAATACATATATACATACATATATGCATATTTCTATCTTGTCATTTTTCTATCTATAGAGAACTTTTACTAATGCAAGCACAGGCAGTAATGTGAGTTTGAGGAAGGTAATGACTTCCATTTGTTTTTTGGGTTTGTTTTTAATTGTCAGATGGCACACGCACACACCAAACAGAGAAAGAAAGAGAGGGAGAAAGCACTCCTCTACAGGACATGTCCATGGCCACAATCCCTTCTCCTCTATTTTTCCATCATATTGGGATTCAAGACCTGCACACACACCCACCTAATGTTTTTTAAGCCTCCAGGGCCAGGATTCAAATCATAGTCAACCATGTGAGATTCAATCCCTAGACTATTAGGCTATGGGGCCAACCCAATAACTTCCATATGTAACATGATGGATTTTAGGTATCCCTAAGATATTCAAGTGGAATGTGTAAACAACTATTTGGATGTAGACATACAGATTTAGAATTTAGGAGATAAGAGTTTCAATTCAACAATGTGAGAAGGATATGTGAAGAAGTTGAAGAGGCAAGGCAGCATATTATTCAGCTAATGGAAATTTTGGAGGACATAGCGAAATGGGCTAGGAAAGAAAAGAGGGATGTTTGGCCAGACATAAAGCAAGGAACAAGAACGCATAGAGGGATAAACAAGAGAGGAGCTAATGTGCCTGGAGATGGTCAAAGAGATGGGGAGGGAACATGTTGGTTCTAACTATCTGCAAGTTTTCCAAGGAAATAAAGTACCAGATCTGCTGGAGACAGGAGTGGGTTGTGATGGTACAGAAAATACTTTTTTATACCCAACTTCTGAGCCCCTGAGGTTGATAGTGTAGTCCGTTGCAGTGCTGAAAGCCTAATGACTGACCACAGGTTTAGAGGCCCGGCCCAGTTGGCCTGAAATACATTAGACAAATATGCATGTGCCGAGATCTGAGGAGCTACAGACTGAGGGGATCGTAGTGTGACCAGACACTGTTGAGAGAGCTTCTCTCTCTCTTGCCCATACTCACTGTTCTGCTTAATCCATACCTGCACCTATTGCTTACTAATGAATGCAGAGATTCTTATTGATCGTTTGTTGATTGTCCCTTTATGCATCATTTTCGCTCATTTCATTCTAATAGCTTCTCAGGGAACCAACTCATGCTGACCTCCAGCATTAGAAGATGTAACCATGGCTGATCCAATCAAAGTACTCTATCTGCCTGACTATTCAGACTAGGTTAGGTGTAAGCAAATAATTGCACTTATCTAATAACTCTCTGGACTTTGCTAAGAACACTGGAAGAAAAACACATTTTCATTCCTGCAGCATGTAACTAAGAAAATAAGCTAGAAGCTGCTGTCAGAAATCTTTTGAATCTGAAGGGATCCAGTTTTAGGATTAAGATGTCACAGCAGAAGGTATACCAGAAAGACAGAGAAATGGGGCCTCTGATGACATTCTTTAAGTTAATGGATTGATCCTCACCTGAAACAAGCTCTTACTTTGAATTTGCCATGTACATGAACCAATAAAGGATCATATTTAAATTCACTTGAGTCAAACTTTTACTAATTTCAAGCAAAATTGAATTATTTAATTGAAATATGGTACAGAGAGGTACCAGTTTCTAGTAGAGTCAGCTGTGTACTGAACTGATTATTCAGGCCATAGAGACTCTGGTCTAGAGGCTGTGGGCATGGAGGATCCCAGGAGTGGTTGACTAGAACTAGAGTCTGTGTCTTGGTTTTCTTAGTTTACTATATGCCAGACCTCTTTCTTGTAACAATCTTATGGACCAAATAGAATGCTTAGAAAACCACTTGTATGACCAAAATTGGAGTGACAAATACCTTTGTCACTGGATGATGCTTTCAAAACGGTCATATAAGAAAAAGCAATAATTCCTTAAACATAGATTTGGTTGGGACATAGAAACCATAATTGATGATATGAGCTATGCTTTCTTCTTGGGGCTATGTTCTCGATAAAGCTGATGTGGAGTCACTGACATTTATAAACTTACTACTTTGGTTATTTTAATTTATTAGTTAACGAAAACCTCCCCTTTATTAAAATAGCAAAATTTAACATCAAAGCTGGCATCATTAAACATAACCTTTTCCTTTATAAAGTAGAAGATGTATGCATGGAGAACTCTAATTAGGATAAAAACTATTTAGTTATCTACCAAATATTCATTTTAGGAGAGAAAGAGCAGGCAGCATAAGAACCAGCTCTAATTTTCAATGAGTTCACTACAATAAGCTTTTTTACTAGACCAAGGGTCAGCACATCTGGACTAGTGGTTTATCTTTATAAATAAAGTTTTATTAGAACACAGCTACATTCATTAATTTACATGTCTATGGCTGCTTTCATCCTACAACAGTAGAATTGTATAGCTATAAAAGAGACCAAATGATCCACAAATCCTAAAATATTTACTACCTGTCTTTTCACAGACAAAGCTTGTGAATTCCTAGTATTTGACAGTGAAAGCCTTGAAGATAGAATGCTATGATTTTCATCTTAGTATAATAATTCTTACTGTATGTTGGATGCTTGCTATGTGTCAATCACTGTGCCACTGTGCTTATAAGTTGTGAACAACTCTGTGAGGTTAGATGGTTCTATTTCTTTGTCAGAGAAGGGAAACAATTTTCTTGATACACAGCCTAAAATCCCAGACCCAAGAGTCAAACCTAGATCTGCCTGTCTGACCCAAAGCCTATGCTTTTAGTCACTAACACCCTATACTGCCTCTTCTTCTCTCTACACAGTTCCAGGTTCATCAGAGTTAGTCATAATTGATGTTGAATTGAGACAGAATTATTATTTTGAAATGCTTGTTTCCTACACTGGAATATTAATAGATCATGACCCACCCAAGATACTTCCCAAATTGACTGAAATAAAAGATCTGGGTAAAACTGACAAGAAGAAAGCAGTTCTTTCTGGTAGAAGGAAGACTTTCATTTGCCCTTTCTACACGATCTATCTTTTCAGTTTGGGGCTCAATAGGAAGCACTGTCAAATCCTTGAAGTGGACCAAACAAAAGAAAAAAATAGAACTGTTGTTCTAATTTACACAAGGGTGCTGTGTGGGCTGCCAGTGCCCTACTCGTAGGTCTGATTTATAGACCTTTGGGACAGGCATTGTGTGGTAAGTTCTTTGTCCCTACTCCACTACCCTATGGTACCTCACATACAAGTAAAATTCAATATTTGTAGAATCAAATTGAAAATGTTAATAACATATTAATATAAGAGAAAGACAGTTTTATCACTCAAATAACAATAGTCCCCTTCATTTCTCTCCTACCCTGAATTTAGCAAAATCAGCAGAATTTTCCATTGCAGACCACAAATTGAACATACAGTCTGTGTGGGGGGCAAAATGAAACTCTTCTCTTCCTTCCTAGTGGAAATAAAACTCTTTGGCAGTAATTCTTGGATTGTTTTCTTTGGAAATTGCATTCATGTGATTTTCAAGATGTTTCCCGGGCTTTGTTGAAATTTGATCCATTTAACAAGAAACATATAACTCAATTCATGTTAAAATTCTCAGGGTTACTTAAGAATAATTATGAGTTGTCCATGTGTGCTAGAAAAACAATCCAGACTGCCTCAAGAATGGGAAGATTATTTGTCTCTCTGGGGTAATGCCTCCCTCAATTAAGTATGTTCAATGCAAGAGTTTGCTCAAGAGATGGCCCCAAGGTTTTCCCTGGAAAGCAAGCACTGGCTTCACTAGTTTTACTCCCCAAAGTCATTCTCAGAGATGATTCATCATGTATGAGCCAGGGATCTCTATGAACCTCTACAGAAGTGACAAGGTAATGTCTTGTACACCTAAAGAAAATGATACTTTGGCCAAATTCTGAGATGCAATGGTTGGATTTGGTCTAAAACCCTGGTTTCCTAGGCTTCCTTTGTTGGCTAGCCTTTCCTTCACTTACACCCTTCTTTTTTATTAAGCCTTCTAAACTACAGCTAATCAAAAAAAGCCTCGTAAATCTCCCTTGCTCTCACGCAACTCCCCTAACACAGAAATGGAATCTCTCGAGCATTCATAGACTCAGAAGCAGCAAATGAGAAGTAAATGAAGTAGGGCAGACCAGCAGTTGGCATAGTGGCTACATCGCTAGACTCCCATGTAGTCAACCATGGTTAGAATCCCAGACTCAGTGGCTTAAACTCATGCTGGGTGCATGCGCATGCCACCCCAAGATCCTGAGAGGAGAATGGAGGAGAAGGAATTGTGGCATGGCCATCTCCTGGGGAGTGATTTCTTGCTTTCTGTCTTTCTGGTGAGTGCACATGCTCTATAGCAAAAACCTCTCCAAAAAAAAAAAAATAAGTAGTAAATGGAGTAGGACAGACTCACTACAGTCTGTGAGCTACAGCTTACTGTGGCCTAGCAAGACAAAGAATGTTGTTTCACCAACATTGAAAAATTGAAAAAGGGTTAATCTCTAGTCATCCTTCTTACTTGAACATCTTATGGTTAGTTGGAAGTAACAGACACCCACTGGAGGAATTTTTGATTAAGATACAGGACTGTGGCATAGAATCCAAAGTCTTCAGAAAGAACTAACGCTGGGAATTGGAGGACAGCAGTATAGGGCAGTATTTCCTTACTACTTTGCCTCTCTGTCTTCATGCACCAGCTTCCTCTCATTGCTGTTCTAAAATACATGGTGAACACAGCATTCTTTAGTTTAAATGGACTCTGTTTGAGAAATAAACCCAGAGTTGCTTTGCTTCATTCCAATTCCAAATTCCTGAAGAGGAGGAGTGGTTGGCTCCTCTTGGACCTGGTAACCTCTTGTGGTCCAACTCTCCGTGGCTAAAGACAGTCAAGCAACATCAACATGTATTCAATGAGTTCTTTGCGGTGGCATTTTGGATTCTGGGAAAGAACATCCCAGAAAGCTGGGCAAAAATTTAAAAGGGAGCCTCTGTAATATTTGTACCTAAGATCCTACAAGTAAAATAGAGCTTTAGAGTCATTTATTCCAACTGCCTGTCTAAGGCAGAAATCTGTTCTGCAACATTCTTGACTAATTATAATCTCTCAGCCCTGCTTGAATACCCAACTAGGGATGGAGAGTTTGTGGCTCATGAGGTAGTCAGTATTATTAAAATTTCTCTGCTAGGTTATAACAAAAAATTCTAGCAACAATGCTCATCTGTAGACACAAGTTCTATGAATGCAGCATATATCTTTAACTTTAGGTTCTGATTGATGATAACCTCGCATTTCTTTCTTCCTTCCTTCCTTCCTTCCTTCCTTCCTTCCTTTCTTTCTTTTTGAGAGTTTTTTGCTGTAGGGTGCATGCACTTGCCAAAGAGACAGAGAGACAGAAAATGAGAAATCATTGCCATGCCGCAATCCCTTCTCTTCCATTCTCCTTTTGGGATCTTGGGCATGCACATACATGTGCCCAGTGTGAGTTTTAAGCCACCGAGTCCTGGACTTTAACCACGATTGACTACATGGGAGTCCAGCGACATAGCCATTATGCCAACTGCTGGTCCCAACCTCCCATTTTTTATAACTATTTGTTAACTCTCCAACTTCAACAGTTGAGCTTCTATTCCCACAATTGTAAAATCACCATAGTGTCATCAAGACTATATAAGATATAGTGCACAGAGCATTCATTGGACTTTCTGGCACAGAGTTGAAGTTTAATATTATATATTTGCAGAAATAGAAATAAGTCACATATTTTCTAGAACTTATGTCATTCTGAAACTGATATTTCTCTGTTTGATCTGATAGCTTTTCTGCAAAGGGCCTTGTCCATGCTTGTCTGTCAGGGAATGGACGGTGCCAGAGTGTCCTTTGTCCATAACCTGTAACTTGTTTCTGGTGATCATGCTAGGGAAACAGCCACACTCCATGGACTACCTGTCAAAAGTGTAGGCTCTATTCTATTTGTTATTCAAGCATGAAGCCGAAGGTTTATAAAGATGGGGAGTAAATGGAGAACATTCTGCATGTGTAGTTTACAGAACTGAAATACAAAAATTGACATGTTTATGACTTTCATAATCTTTGCAAGTAAGTGATGTAGCTACAGGTATCCTGCAACCACTACCCCCTCCTGGCTTTAGTGGAAGGTGTACAAAGGTAGGAAAAGGGAATTGAAGTGATTGGAACTACCTGGGGGATGCACTGGCTATTTGCATTGCCTGAGGAGTTAAGGAGCACTACCAGGTGTCAGGCTACATGCATTTTTGCCCTATAGCAAAAATCTCTCTCGGAAAAAAAAAAAAATGTAACCAGATTCAACCTAGGGTCAGGGAGCGCTAAGGTTCTCATAAATGACAATGTTCAAGATATGCCCTAAACAATGATGTAAGTTTCTGAAAATATATAATCACATGAAAATGTCTAGGATGTAATGCTGAGGGGAAATGTATATATACATAGAAACAGTGTGTATAAAATCTTCATTACAGGCTAAATTTTATTGTAAAAGCATAAACAGAAATACAAGTCAGATAGTGTTTAACTTTTTTCATTTTGTCTTCCATTTATACCTACCTGATAAATGGATGTAATTATTACCTATATTTTGAAAGGTATTTACAAAAAAGAGAAAGCAAATATATCAGAGTGTCCACCTGAGTTGCGGATTATGAATAACTTTTATTATTATATATTCTCTTTATATATTATTATAGCCTGTAAGATATAGACACAAATAATAAGCTTATGTTATTTTAAAAATTAGATCCTTACATATATAATCAATTCATTTTTTTAATTGCCAGAGTGTGCATACATTCAACAGAGAGGCAGAGAGATAGAGACAGAGAGAGAACCCCCAGTGGAGTATAGTCACACTGTGACCCCTTCTCCTCTGCTTCTCCAGCCTGTTGGGATTTTGGACAGGCACACAAATTTAGCCAGCATGTTTTTCAAGCCACTGTGGCCATGATTAGAACCGTGACCAACCATGTGGGATCTGGCTCCCTTAACTGAGGCTATAGGGCCAGCCTGATCAATTGATTTCTTTTTTTTTTTTTTTTTTTTTTTTTTTTTTTTTTTTTTTTGAGAGGTTTTTGCAATCGGGTGTGTGCGCTCACCAGACAGACAGAGAGAGAGACAGAGAGACAGAAAGTGAGAAATCACCCCCCAGGGGGGATGGCCACGCCGCAATCCCTCCTCCTCCATTCTCCTCTTGGGATCTTGGGCACACACGCACACGCACCCGGCATGAGTTTTAAGCCACCAGGTCCAGGACTCAACCACGGTCGACCACGTGGGAGTCCAGCAACATAGCCATTATGCCAACTGCCGGTCCCCTGATCAATTGATTTCTGATGTGAGTGCAAAGACTTAAATGAGGAAAAGAGGGCCAGTAGGTGGTGTGGCAGTTAAGGTGCTGGACTCCCACATGGCCAACCACAGTCTGAGTCCCAGACCTGGAGGCTTGCTTTCTCTCATTCTCTCTCACTCTCTCATAAATGCATATGTAAATTACATAATAGTAATAATAATAGTAATAAATAAAATTAAATAATTATTTTTTTAAATGAAGGAAAGAATAGTCTTTTCAAAAAATGGTGCTGAGAAAATTGGATATTCATATACAAAAACATAAAGTTACTTCACATGACAAGTTAATTCAAAAATTAACTTGAAATGAATGAAAGACCTACACATAAGAATTCAAACTTTAAAACAGATAGATGAAAACATGAAGGTAAATCTTTTTTTTTTTTTTGGAGAGGTTTTTGCTATAGGGCGCGTGCGCTCGCCAGACAGACAGAGACATAGAGACAGAAGGCGAGAAATCACCCCCCAGGGGGGATGGTCACGCTGCAATCCCTTCTCCTCCACTCTCCTCTCGGGATCTTGGGCACGCACGCACACGCGCCCGGCGTGAGTTTTAAGCCACCGGGTCCAGGACGCGAACTGCGGTCGACTACGTGGGAGTCCAGCGACATAGCCATTACGCTAACTGCTGGTTCCCAAGGTAAATCTTCATGATGCTGGATTTGGCAGTGGTTTCTTGGACATGAAATCAAAAGCACAGACAACAAAAGAAAAAAATAACTTCATCCAAATTAAAAACATTTTGATATATCAAAGTACACTATCAAACAATGAAAGGCCAGCCACAGAATGGAGAAATATTTGCAAATCATATATCTGATAAGAAATTTCGAAGATATAAAGAACTCCCATAACTCAACAAGATGAATAACCTAATTCAAAGAAAGGCAAACAAAATGCGGCAAATACATACAACTAGTATTCAGTCATAAAATCAATAAAATTGTGATACATGCTACAAAATGATGAATTTTGGAAACATTATACTAAGTAAAATAAGCCAGATGCAAATGTACAATTATATAATTCCACTTACACGAGGCCCCTAGACCTGGCCAACTCATAGACATGTAAAGCCTAACAGAGGTTACTAGGGGCTAGGAGGCAGGAGTTATTGTCCAAGACATACAGAGCTTATATTACTTAGGTTAATAAAAAAGTTCCGGAAATAGAAGTTATCATGGTAGACCTAGTAATGGAATACTACTAGATGCTGCACCTACATGTGGTGGTCCTGGGTTTGTATTCCAAGGTCACCCTGTACACCCTAGGCCTGTGTGTGTGTGCCCATGAGATGAGTTTACTAGGCTACGGGTAGACTGTGGCATGAAGACATTGTTGAATCTCTCTCTCCCTCTCAAAATAAATAAATAGATAAATAAATAAAAACTATTTTAAAGTTCTGAAAATAGATAATGATGAGGTTACCCCACCTCTAAAAAAATAAATAAATAAATGTAATAAGATAAATGCTTCCAAAGGAAGGGAAGGGTACTCCCGGACGTGGCAAGCAGGATGTGCAAAGCATGGACGTGTGGACGCAGAACGTTTGAAGAGTAAGTGAGGCTGCGTCACCGGCTGTGTAAGGAAGTCAGGGCATAAGACTGGCTGGATGGGCCCTGAATACCAGTCAAAGAGGAGAAGCAGCTTAAAAGTAATGAGGCTCCCACCTTTACCTGCTGTGCCTTCACCTCAAATCCTTTAACTACTGCATGATACTCATGAAATAAAATCTAGAGGTCTAGTTGTGATCAGGTTCATGAGATAGTCAAGGATTTTTAAATTTTTATTTTTTGTATTGCCTTAAAATGGTTTTAGCTTCTGGCAGATGAAAGATCCTTTTTTCCCCTTTTTTTTATTTAACTTTATTTATTTGCTTATTTTAATTTGACCAGAGAGGGAGAGAGCAAGAGAGAGTGTGAAAAAGTGAGAAAGCAAGCTGCCAGGTCTGAAATTCAAACCGTGGTCAGCCATGTGGTAGTCTAGTGCCCTTATCCACCATGCCACCTGCCGGCCCGAGGAAGTCCAGCACCCTTAGCCACTGTGACAACTGCTGGTCCCGAAATATCTTTGACTTTGACATTGACAACCATGGTCCAGTCAAAGTCTGGCTCACTCTCTTCCTTCTGCTACTCAGGGTAAGCCAGAATGCACATCTTTTTTTTTTTTTTTTTTTTTTGGAGAGGTTTTTTATCGCTATAGGGCGCATGTGCTCGCCAGCCAGCCAGAGAGAGACAGAGAGACAGAAAGCAAGAAATCACCCCCCAGGGGGGATGGTCACGCCGCAATCCCTTCTCCTCCATTCTCCTCTCGGGATCTTGGGCACGCACGCACACGCGCCCGGCGTGAGTTTTAAGCCATCGGGTCCGGGACGCGAACCGCGGTCGACTACATGGGAGTCCAGCGACATAGCCATTACGCTAACTGCTGGTTCCCAGAATGCACATCTTGACGGCCCAGAGCACTGGAAATGTTCTCACTCTCCCCACAGCTGACCTATGGTCCCTAGGCTTCCCCAGTCTTCCCATGTCACTAGGAGAAAATAAAATGCTGCATGGAATTCCAAAAGAGGATCACTCAGTTCCAGCTAGAAAATCACAGTTAACATGAGCCTTGAGAGTTGAATACAGATTCAACAAAGAAAAATGTGCTAAGCCAAGGAAGTCACATGGACAAAAGCAGAGAGAAAATATAGCTGTAGTAGTGAGGAACTTTCTGAAATGGCAAGCACTAGGTTGTCAGGAGCCCAATACAATAGCTAATAGGCACACAGACCATTTAAGTTTAAATTAAATACAATTTTAAATTCATCTCCTCAGTTACACTAGCCATATATTAAGCTCACATAGCTTAGCCCCATTTGTACTGGACAGCACAGGTACACAACACTGCAGAATGTTCTGTCAGATCACAGCGCTTAGGGGGACAAGAAGTTGAGGTTTATTTCCTTACTTGGACTTTTGGTAGCAAAGGGTGGCATAAATCATTTTAAATTTTAGGAGTGCATTTTCATCAAGTATACTGTGCTTTTGCTATTGTTCCAGATCTGACCCAGATCACATGGCTTACTTATGTCATTTCTCCACTTCAGTCAAGCAAGGTTAGAATATGCTGCAATAACAAATAGCTCCTCATCTCAGTGGTTTAATACAACCAAGGATTTTTTTTTTTTTTTTGTACTTGTTACATGTCCCCCATGGGTAAGCCACTCAGAGACTCAGGCGAATGAAGGCATCATCCTTCACAAACACTCTCACAGTTGTCAAGACAGATGAAAAGACTGGTGTTGAGGAGCAGCAATAAAATATCTCCATGTGAAAGTAACACACATCACTTCTGTTTGCCAAAGTGAATCACACAGGCACCATCAAGGGGGTGAGAAAGTAATCTCACCATGTGACCAGAGAGGAACCGGAATACACGTTAATAACTCTAAAGACTGCTACATATGCTAACAAATCGATTATTCACAGTAACTTTAAAGACTGCTATGTAGGGTAACAAATCAATTACTCACCAACTCACCAGTCCACAAGTGATAAAATGTCAGAGCCACAGATATTGATAGAAATATCTACGGCCCTTTCTGGAATAAGCACCACTTCCTTCCATAAGACCAGAAGATATAACCTGGTCACCTGTGAGGGTAACCAGCCATCTTGGTTTGCTTGGAACTGAGGCATTTTCCAAGTGGTAGAACTTTTGGTATTGAAAAGGGACAGTCTCAGGCAAATTGAGACAGCTGGTATCCTATCACCTACAGGCAGCACAGCTCTCGAACACATTTTGTCACCTGGTAGGATCTTTGCTTGTTTCTTTAAGTTAGGATCACTTAAAAATTAAGATTCCTAAAAACACTCAAATACTTGTGGCTTCTTTTAACAGTTCCAAAGATCTGGCCACTCTGGACTCTGTATTTCCTCAGGGCAGTGATGGCAGCTGCCCCTGAAGACAGTGCATATGCTATCTACACAGTCCCCCACCCAGCTGTTTTCACTCATTTGCGTTACCTGCCTAGATATGAGGCACAAAGCTACATATTAGAAATACTTGAGTGGTCTTTACAATCCCAATATTTTGCTACACCCCAAACCAACTAGTCATCTCCAACTAGCAATGGTTCAACCTAGGAGTTTTCAACTTTACCATATTTTTGGGGTATGTTTTTGAGATAAATTTTTTGCTATAGGACACATGTACTCACCAGAGAGACAGAGAGAAAGTGAGAAATCACTCCCCAGGGGGGAATTCTCATGCCATAATCCCTTCTCCTCCATTCTCCTCTCAGGATTCTGGGCATGCATGCTCATGCACCTGGCATGAGTTTTAAGCCAGTGGGTCCAGGACTCAAACCTGAGTCAACTATGTGCGGGTCCAGTGATGTAACCATTACACCATCTGCTGGTCCCTCAACTTTACCATGTTGTTAAAGCGATATGCTCTCAGAAGTTATACTTAGAATTTGGACCTTTTCCCAGACTGGTGACGTGTAGTAGGATATTGTCACTATGGTGAAGAGCTACAGTGTGCCAGTCTGTTTTTCAGGTTTAGTACAATATTCAATAAGTTGAGATACTTGACACTTTCTTATAAAAACAAGCTTTCTGTTAGATGACTTTGCCCAACTTCAGGCTGATGTAAGTGATCTGAGCACATTTAAGATAGGATGGTTGACTACAATATTTTGAAGGTTAGGTATATTAAAAGCCATTTCAATTTATGATATTTTTGGTATACAATGGGTTTATCAGAACATGTCTATCATGAAGTAATGAGCATCTATATAGGAGTGTCTTGGGATGGAACATTGGCATTCATATTTTTAATGTAGTAAAAACACACATAAAATTCACCATTTTGAATACAATTCTGTAGGATTAGTACAGCCACATTGTTATGCGACCATCACCACCATCCATGTCCAGAATCTTTCATCGTTCCGAACAAACTCTCCATCCACTAAACAGTAACTCTCCATTCTCCCCTCTCCCCGCCTCAGGTAAACACTGCTCTATTTTGTCTCTATGATTTTGCCTGTTCTAGGTAACTCATGTTAGTGGAATCTGATAATATTTGTCCTTTCGTGTGTGGTTTCTTTCGCTTAGCATGACAGTTTCAAGGTTCATCATATAAGTCTAACATGCCCTGTATCAAGACTTTTTTTTTTTTTTTTTTTTTTTTTTTTGCCATAGGGTGCATGGTGCTCACCAGAGAAAGACAGTAAGAGCGAAAGTGAGAAAGCTCTCCCGGGAGGATGGCCATAACACAGTCCCTTCTCCAGTCTCGAGATTTTGGGGCATGCACACACATGGACCCAGTATAATTTCCAAACCACCAGGACTTGAACCATGGTCGACCATATGGGAGTCCAGCACCTTAACTACCACATCATCTGCTGGTCCTGATTTCCTTCCTTTTTAAGGCTGAATGATTTCCTATTGTGCATGTACACCAGATTTTGTTTATCCGTTCATCCCCTGCGAACTAATGGGTTGTTTCTACCTTTTGGCTACTACAAGCACTGCTGTGAACATTACTGTACAAATATCTGTTCAAGTGTCCACTGTCAATTCTTTTACATACATACCTAAGGGTGGGATTGCTGGTCATAATTCTGTGTTCAATAATATTTATATTTTTAAAACCTTCCAGGTGAATCCATTGTGCACACAAAATTGTGAACTTCTGCATCAGAGCTTCTAACCTCTGAAGAATCTGCCTTTTCATTCCAATGGTTGGGAGTGGGGAACAGTGAGCTGTTTGGTTGATTCAGCCACCAAACAGGAGTTTAAAAACTATTTGGAGAATATACAGGAAATCTACCTTCTCCCTCAAGCCTCTGAAAACAATTCTCTGCTATTCTTTATTGGAGGTTTCTATCAGCCTTCCAGAAGAGCTACCTTCAAAGAATATTTCAAATTTCATTATGTGTACTGCTTTAAAATATTAACTCAACCTGTAGAAATTTATAAAAATGTACAGAATTGGAAAGCGACACAAAAATAATATCCACTGGTTCTCTTTTATAATACATGCAACTAAAGTGACACATTTTGGAGCAGTGCAGTTATTAAAATGCAGCCTTGTATTGGTATAAATGTCACTTATATTTAAAAGGAAAGTAATTTTATATGATTTGCTCTCCTATTTTTGTCTAGGAGGTACAGGGCGATCCATGGATTCAGTGACTTTATCAAATCATCTTATTCCTTCTACTATACTACTTTAAGTGAAGACTGGGAGCTTTTAGAATCCTTCTTCCCAGGGGAATTTATGAAATGTCAAAATGGTCACATCAGCCACTTGGGCTGGCCTGGGAATAAAGACTTAATTTGGTCATGGGAATAGGAGGAGGATATTTCCTTGAAGTCTTTCACCCTCTGGTCTTTCTTTCTCCTCTGAAAACATTCCATTATGTTGTATCATTGTCCAAACAGGAACACTCACAACTGAACTCAATTTATCAGGGGTATCTAAGTGACTGGAAGCCAATTTACGTGACTTACATACTGAAAGAAGGTTGTGAGTCTGTGTAATTAAAAGGAAGTGAGTGGCTTCAGATAAAGTTTGATCCAGAGGTTCAATGACACTAAGTATTCACTTCCCTTCTGTTTGCTAATCCATAGTGTTCTTTTCATCCTCAGGTGGTTGTCCAGCAAGTCCAGACTCTCCTCTTATGCTACCTGAAGGCCTCCTATAATTCTGCATTTCCCCATCTTTACACCACTCTGCCCAGAGAGAACCACAAGAGTCTCTTCTAGTAAAATGAGTATTCCAACCCTGAAGCCAGGGGAGACACCATTCCCACCCATATCACATGGCTGGGAATGGGAAGGGGGTGTTTTCCCAAAGGACATTCAGCCTTGTTTTTAGAGGAAAAGGAAAGAATTGAGTCTGAGCAGTAAATAGACTGTGTCTGCTATGCCAGATGCAGTGAATCCAATGAAGAGTACAACATGACTCTTAACCCCCTTTTTCAAAGTTCAGCTGCCCAACAGAAGTTTCTGCAGTAACAGAGATGTCGTGTATCTACGCTGTTTAATGTAGCAGCTCCATAACACATTCAACACTTGATGTGAGGATAATGTGACTGAAGCACTAGATTCTTTTTCCTTTCTACTTAATTTTAATTTTTATAAAGCAAAACATGACAGAACTTTTTTTTTTTTTAACGTAGAACTTTACATTCTTTCGTATGTCTCTTCCCTTTGCCGCTTCTACCCACCCTCTGCCACCCACTCCTTTTCCTAACAGTCTCTAGTATCTATACTTACCCTCTCTGCTACCCTATCTTCAGATCTTTCCATTTCTGCCAGAGTGCAGACATTCGGTACATACTGAGGGGGGATATAGTGTGTATTTTTCAATGTCTGGCTTACTTCCCTTAATATTACATCTTCCATATTCATCCACTTTGAATCAAATGATAGGGTCATTGTTTCTTATGGCTGAATAATATTCCAGAGTATGTATGTGCCACAGTTTTTCAATCCAGTCATCAGTTTTAGGATTCTTAGGTTGATTTCATGTCTTAGCGAATGTAAATAATGCAGCAATGACTATGGATATGCAAGTGTCTTTCCAACAGCGTTTTCCTTTGGATAAATAGCAAGGAGTGGGATCAAATAATCCTTTGGGTAAATATTAATACCAAGGAGTGGGATCTAGTAATCTTATTCCTTGATATTTAGCCAGAGGCACTAGATTTTTTTTTTTTTTTTGATGTTATTTTAAAAAGTAAAGATAGGGCCCAAAGAAAGACGAAGTAATAAAATGTGATGCTCTGTCAGGCTGATCACCTGGGAAGGTTCCAGGTTCGTGTCTGGAGACCTCCTTAGATATGCTGAACACAGACTCAATGATCCAGGGCTGGCTGAGAGTGGATCACAGCATCAAGACCTCGTTAGGAGAGCGCATTCTCTCAAACGCACTCTCTCATACGCACTCACTCGCTCTCTCCCCCTGTGTGTCTCTCTCTGTGTCTCTCTTGGTCGTGGAAAAAAGAGACTTAAAAAGAAGTAAATTTAATTTACATAGCCACACATGGCTAGGGTTGCCATATTGTGCAGCATAGTTTCTGTTATGTTTTAAGACAAATAATGGAGCTTATTATCAACAGAATGGCATGACTTGTTTTCTATATGAAGATACTGTATCACGTGTTTGTCTTTCTGTACATTTGCAATTATTAATTATTTAGACCTAAGTACAAGATTGTACATTTACTCCAGATTGCTACTGGGGTATTTTCATCATTGAACATATTTTTTTTTATTGAATATTTCTATCCATGATTTTACCTGTGCTACCCATCTTATGTTGATAATTATCATGAAAAGGATCTATCTTACAGCAGGACTTCTTTTGAAATATGGAGATTGGGACCAGCAGATGGCATAATGATTACATCGCTGGACTCACACATGGTAGACCACGGTTCAAGACCTGGATCCAGTGGCTGAAAACTCATGCTGGGCATATGTGCATGTGTGCCCAAAATTCGGAGGGAGAATGAAGGAGAAAGGATTGCAGCATGGCCATCACCCCCAGGGGGTTATTTCTTGCTTTCTGTCTCTCTGTCTCTCTGGTGAGTATATACACCCTATAGCAGAAATCTCTCTCAAAAACAATAAACTTTTGGGACCAGCAGTTAGCGTAATGGCTAAGTTGCTGGACTCCCACATACTTGACCGCGGTTCACGTCCCGGACCCAGTGGCTTAAAACTCATGCTGGGCACCTGTGTGTGCATGCCCAAGATCCCGAGAGGAGAATGGAGGAGAAGGGATTGTGGTGTGACCATCCCCCCTGGGGGGTGATTTCTCGCTTTCTGTCCCTCTGTCTGTCTGGCGAGTGCACACGCCCTATAGCAAAAACCTCTAAATATAAATAAACAAACTTTTTAAAATAAATAAATAAATATGGAGATTATGGGGACCGGCAGTTAGCGTAATGGCTATGTTGCTGGACTCCCACGTAGTCGACCGCGGTTCGAGTCCCGGACCCGGTGGCTTAAACTCACGCTGGGCGCGTGTGCGTGCGTGCCCAAGATCCCGAGAGGAGAATGGAGAAGGGATTGTGGCATGGCCATCCCCCCTGGGGGGTGATTTCTCTCTTTCTATCTCTCTGTCTCTCTCTGTCTGTCTGGCGAGCGCACACGTCCTATAGCAAAAACCTCTCCAAAAAAAAAAAAAATGGAGATTATGAATGGCTTTTAAGAGTCTGAAAAGCTTCTATTGATCTTTGTGTGTTTCTATTGCATTCTTTTCCCCCAAAGGGAAGGGGACTCTATTAAATTTTAAAGGTTAATATTAATAATCAATAATTAGAAACCAGGCAGAAACCTATCACCTGCTGTTAACAAGGGTCCTGCAGATTAACATGTTTTTACCCTGGGCTCTGTCTCTGGTTCCTTAGATCAAAAAGATGGTGAGCTTTCTTATGACTGCTGCCCACCATGAGGCAAAAACACAAAAACCAGAATCTTACTCATGCTGGCCCCTTTAAGCTTGAACTTCTTCCTCAAATATGCTGTTGACTCTCTAGGGCCATCAGGTAGTTGTTTCTGTATTTTATTTACAGATTATGGTTATGCATGAGGGCTCCTACTCAGCTATGCATAGTATTTATTTAACTAGATCAAGATTAATGAACATAGAATCTTAATTTTTGCCAGTGAAATCATTTCTGAAATGGAACATCTTTATGCTTCTTTAAGTACATACGCAGGTAAATACTGAGAGGTGGAGGTGTGGATTATAGAATATGCAGATTAAGACTATAAAATGTGGGGCTGGCCCATGGTCTGGTGGCTAAATGAGCTGGATCCCACATAGCCAATGGCAGAATTTGAATCCGGGACCTGAAGGCTTGAAAACCACTCTGGGCACATAGGTACATATGCCCACAATCCTGAGAAGAGAGAGAAGTGGAAAAAGAATTGCAATGTGACTACACCCCATGGGGAGTGTTTTCTCCACCTCTCTCTCTCTCTCCCTCTCTCTCTCTCTTCTCTCTCTCTCTCTCTACCTGTGGCAAGTGTACCTATCTGTGTGCAAAATTGAAAATAAAGTGATAAAATGTGGCAGAAAGTCTGGAATCGAATCATTTTATTCTAAAGTACATCGTATCTGAACCATTTAGTATGAATGAATAAACCTAACATATGTCCAGCCTTTATTAGATGTACCACATATTTTCAGACACAGTGGCCACCATGTAGATGCTACCAAAATGCTTCTAAAATGTCTGAGTGCTGAATACTGGGCTCTGGTATGAGTAACCAAGGAAACGCTGATTCCCCCCCCCACCACCACCAAGGAAGATTTGAAGAGGCATTTATATCTATCTGTGGTGAATTGAAGAGGACCATCAAAAGCCTTGGAGCCCGCTGTGGCTTGGGTAAACATGAGAAGCAACTGGGCAATACAAGGCACTGCTTATCTTCAGTACCCTCACTTACATCTTAAAACCGGGTTCAGAACGATGAGGTCGGCACCTCCTCAAGGTTTGCCTTGTCTCACGCTGTGAAGCCATAAGGAAGACATTGTATCTGCACAACTCTGGGGCAGGAAAGTTCACAAAAATGAATACTGTGAGGGCAGGACCATGAAAAGGAGCTTCATTTCCACTGTCCACCTTCTAATGTATGCGGGCCCCACTCTCAACAAATAGCAGACTTCCCAAAGAGCAAATGTTAAGGATTATTAAACCTTCATTTCTTAATTTCCATTTTGATTCAAAAATCACAGGAGGCTATGATCTTACTTTATGATTCCCTCTTTCCCATGCAGCTGAAATGGGTAATCTGACATTTATTAGCTGGTAAAGGTAGGGTTTTTCTTTATGGCATTAAATATTCTTTTTTGTGATGGTGTTTTATTCTACAAATGGCAAATAGATTGTGATGTGACCTGGGTAGAAATGTTTTCAAGGGAGGTTTGAGAATTCTGGAAAATTCGCCTTATGCTATGGCAGGTTGCGATCCCACTGTTATGTCGGTCTCACTTTATCCCTCACTGATTTGACAAGAGAAAGTTAACTGAATATTGGAAAAGATTTAGTGTTTCTGGTTCATGTTCAGCCAAGTTGTTTTTCTAGTGAATTCTGAGAATACAACAAAAATGCCTTTGTTAAAGGCTGTTTAACATTTTTCTCCATCAGGTATTTATTCAGGAAACACTTATTAAACATCCACATGGACCAAACGTCCAGCCAGATCCCGTGGGAATACAAACACTAGTGTGGACTAGGATTCTAGCTATGTTTGTCCAGAATTTTTGTCCAGAATGGGTTCTGACATCAGGGCCATTAAGCAGTTCAAAGCAATGGTACCGGTATTTAGAGAAAGGCAGGGCCAGCTCTGTGTACTGGTGGATAAGGCAACTGAATCTCACATGGCCAACCACACAGTTTGATTCCTGGATGTAGCAGCTTGAGAAACAGGCCAGGCACATGTGCATGTGTGTCCCAAATTCTGAAAGGAGAGATGGAGAAGGGACAGAGACATGACCATTCCCCATGGAAGGCACTTTCTCCTCTTCCTCCTCCTCTCTTTCTCTGATGAGTGCGTGCATTCTCTAGCAAAACAAAACATACCCCTCCCTCACACACAAAATTGCAGCATTTGTTTTTATGGAGTTCACAGTCTGGCAGAGAATGTAAATATTAAGTGAAAATGGCAATTAAATAAATTCATGGAGAAATGAAAATTCTAACCCTGCTCTGGAACCTAAAACGAGCTGAATTTTGTTTCTAGCTCTCCATCAGACAGTCAACACCTAGTAAGAGTGAGCGCCTTGTTTTTGTTTTTTTTTTTTAACCTATATTCCTACTCCTGTTTCCCTTATTTCCTTCTCCATTCCCCATGACATTTATTTATAGACTGCCTCCTGTGTGCTCAGCACTGTGTCAGAACAGGAAATGCCAATGTACATCCATGCTGTATCCACCAGGGCCCTGGCTTGTACCTGACACCCCAAGGCCAGGCTTTCTCTTCATAACCACAAGGCTTCACGCCCTTTCCTTCTCTCTGAACAGACTTCTAAGAATGTCCAAAACCATAAACCAGGATGTTGTTTTGGTAAACAATTTACTAGGGCTTGGGGAATCTGGATGGTTCTCCCCAGGGAGCGAAGGCTGACTAAATGGCCGAAGTTTACTGAAGCTCTCCACTTGCTGCTTAAAATTAACATTCAGGACCAGCAGTTAGCATAATGGCTATGTTGCTGGACTCCCATGAGGTCAACTGTGGTTCAAGTCCCGGATCCAGTGGCTTAAACTCAGCCGGGCTTGTGTGCATACGTGCCCAAGATCCTGAGAGGAAAATGTAGGAGAAGGGATTGCGGCATGGCCATGCCCTCTGGGGGGTGATTTCTCGCTTTCTGTCTCTCTGTCTCGTTCTGTCTTTCTGGCGAGCGCACGCGCCCTATAGCAAAAGCTTCTCAAAAAAAAAAAAAAAAAAAAAAAAAAAAAAAGATTAACATTCACAGCTGATGGCCTGGGGTGGCTTTCACTCTATCCTGCCTTCCAGGAACCACAGAGATGAAGTAAATGAGCCACAGGAATGGGGATTTCTTCCAGGCTGGAGATATGACAACCCTTCTCTCAATGTAAAAATTGGCTTGCAAAAGCAGCATTCACTATTGAGGGGATAGATTTGAAGATGTCTTGTGGTTATAATGGTTTTGTGATTATTTTGAATCATTGTAAAGACTCCTGTGTTTGGATTAACTGATTCCTCACTAGAGAGATCACACAAACATTCCTTACCCTTCGTCTGTGGCTTTGTTAGACAGAATTGAAAGAGCTCTGTTTTCAGTCCCCAGTCATACCTCAAATCTGTCATTTACATGATTGTGGATTCTTTCAAAATTGGACTCTTGGTTTTCCACAATTTTGAAAAATCCCATATGCAAAAATAGTCTGGGAGAAATCTGTGATATGTATTAAAAATAAAAAGATATTTAAGTTTGATTACTGTCCTCCCAAAAGCCTGTACACGAGAAGATGACATTTCTTAGCTAAAATGCACGTATGTAGGGACCAGACAGTGGTGTGGCAGTAACACAACTGGACTCACATGGAAAGGTTCCTGGTTCATATCCCAGGGCCTCACTGTACACACACTTTACCCATGTGCCCATGATTTAGGTTGACTGAGTCAGGGATAGATTGCAGCAACAGGACATGGCTTGGGGTCTCTCTCTGTCTCTACTTTTCTCTCTGTTAGAAGAAATAAATAAACTTTACAATGCAAACACAAAAGTATTTCAAAGTTAGTGGAAATTCAGTGCAAAAAATTTTTTGAAATCCATGCACAGTTTTTCCCATACATTTTTGAAGACTGTGTGTGTGTGTGTGTGTGTGTGTGTGTCTGTGTGTCTGTGTGTATGTGTGTATGTATGTATGCAGGTTGGGAAAATGCCCACCCCTTTTCTTCCATCATCAATCAGGAAATATGGCCTGAGCAGTATTTTTGGGGTAAGTCTACACCGTATGTTAAAAATCAAAGATACTTAAGTTTACTATCTTCCAAAAGCCTACAGATGAAGAGATGAGATTTGTCAACTAAAATATATATGTACATAAAAAATCAAATGAAAAGGTTGGAAAAAAACCACTAAAGATGACCAAAGGTACTTATTCAGCAAATATTTACAAAGGTGTATTTACTAGGCATGTTCTAGTGCCAATATGGAGCTTTTATGGTAATGAGATAAATACTAAGTGAGTAAATATATCATTTTGAATAATAGAAAGTTCTATAAAGACTGAAAAAGCAGTGTAATAAAGAGTTGTAGGGCTGGCCCTGTAGCACAGCAGTTAAGAGCTATGCAGAAGAAGCCAGATCCCACATGGCCCACGGGGCTTTGATTTGCAGCCCTCATGGCAACATGCTAGGCACACACAAATGCCTAGGATCCTGAAATGATAGAGAACTAGAGGGAGGATTGCAGCATGACCAAGCCCCACTGGGAAGTACTTCCTCTTATTCTCTCTCTCTCATGTGCATGCTCTATCATAAATAAAGGGGGGGAATTACAGAAGTGTATATTTATGTAGAGTGCGGTCAGGAGAGTCCTCCCTAAAATATTGCTAAGTGTGTAATATGAGGCCATGTGAAAATGTATGCAGGAAGTAGCCATGGATTCCATACACGTAAGACCCTGCAAACATCAAATACTTTTAAGGAAGTAAAAGAACTAGAACTCCCCTACATTTTGGATGGGAGTGTAAAATGGTATAATCACTTTGGAAATCAGTCTGGTAGTTTCTCAGAGTTAAACTTCCATCTGCTATAACCAACTTATTCATAGGGATACCACAAGAAATAAAAATATATGCTTCCCAAAGATGTATATAAGAAGTGATCATAGCAGCTCAGAATGGCTCCAGGCTTGAGAAAAACCCACATTTCCAGAAAGGAAAATGGAAAAGAATATGATATCATTCTAAAATGGAATACTACTCAGCAGTTTAAAGGACTGAACCATTGTTAACCATGCATAACAACGTGATGAACCTCCAAAAGCGTTTTTCTGAGCAAAAGCACTCAGATACAAAAGAATGTACCAATTGGCTCCATTTATAGAAGTTCTAGAAAAGGCAAAGGTAATCTCGAGAGTGAGCTCAGAACGGTGTGTGCTTCTGGCATGGTGCTGGGATGGTGGTGGGATGATCGCAGGGTTTAACTACAATGAAGTACAAGGCAGCTTCTGGGGGGATAGCCTAAGTGTACAGTTCATTTCAGTGTATGATTATTATGCCTCAACTAAATATTTTTAGAAAAGCCAAAAGTTTAAAAATAACTTTTAAAAATAAAAATACACATACCTAATGATACTTTCCACTTACATCTAAAAAGATCCCTATATATTTCTATTGATACAAATTGTGTTTACAATTAAAAGCAGTATTTTTACATTCATTGAAAGAGTCTGACTCAGATTTTCCTGACAGCACTAACTAAAACTAACAGTAATATCTCATTTAAATATTACACCAGCCTTTAGACAGCGGCTTATGTTACTTACCCCATGTGTACACATAAAGCAACTGAGCATAAGAGGTCACGTGAGTTGCCCAGGGTCATTGTTGCGTAGGAGAGCTGAAACCTGACCCACGTCCATATTGCTCCACAGTCTGTGCCTTTAACCCCTAAACTGTACTTGTCTCCCACAGCAAGGTCATGGGCACTCTCTAATGCATCACTACCTCTGCCCTCCATGTATGCTGTCATCTGGGGCTTCCGTAGTCTATCTGATCACATTCTATCTCATTCCAGTCTTGCTACCTAGCTCCTTCAGACTGATGGTTGGCCTCTGCCTCTGGTTTTATGCAAAGGTGCTTTTAGCTCCAACTTGGCTACACACTCTAAAGACCTGGGGCCAATCCTGCTCCACCACTGCAAAACACACAAGCTCTAAGAAATCTCACCCATATCTAGAACCCTAGACCTAGTTTTGTTCCAGAATGGGACTTAAACTACTTTCTCTCACCCTGTAATTAGAACATATTCCCACCTAGTATGGAACTATTGAACACGCCTCTAGAATTCGGTTTATAAGGCTGGACATCTACTTCCTTTCTACCAAGAAACTCTAAATAATGCTTTTGCAGTCACAGAATGGAGAGAATTTTATGATTCAGTGATACAAAACTCAAATGTGCTGGATCTTAAGAAAACCAGTCCTTATCTGACAGTTTTAAAAGTCCAACTTGCAGATTCTGACAATTTTCAACCACTTTATGTTTCCCAAATTCAAAAATGATTCTACAGCTAAGGCAAGATTTGGCAAGAAAGCACGAGAAATAAGTAATAGGTTAGAATGTAAAACAAACAACCTTTCAGCAAGCTATGCCTTTTAACCCTGAGAAACACTCTGGTACTTTGGAGAACACAGGTCAATGTATCCATCTTCCACTTTATTAAATTATTAGTATTAAAAAATAACTTGAGCAAGCACAGTGCTTTCTACAAATAAAATTTAATTTGTTATCTCAAGAGCTGCTGGCTTTTATCACCAAAGATTGGAGCATGGTATTTTCAGGGAGAAAGTTCTTTTCTCTCTCTCTCTCTTTTTATCTAGTTGGGAGGAAACATGGCTAACATTAGTTCCAAATATTTTATTTCAAACATAAAGTACAGAACCAATACTAATAAACAACAGGCTCTTATGCCAACATGGGTGTATGTTTTTGTTATTGCATTATATTCCATGAGAGTTATTGTGCATAATTAAATAGAAAAAAAAACCCTTGAACTTGGAATTATAAAACCGTCACCACAAACCAACAATTCCACTTGATGTGTATTAAGTCATTAAATTTATTATAAAAAAAAAGGAGAAGGGAAAAAATCTTTTCCTTGTAAATCATTAAAAATGCATGAGGGTTGAAAGCATAGCAAACAGCCCATTCGCTTGCTCAGGGAACTACCGCTGAAGAAGGCACTGCTATTTAGAACAGAAAATGGAGTTTTCTTGAAATCAGAGAGGCCTGTTATCAAAAAGACTACCATGTGGGGAGAAAGGACTTATAAATTCTAAGAATGCAAATGTTGGTACCAGAGTCCTAAAATAAAGAATGCTTGTAGAATGGCTGGGGTCTACAGGAGCCTCATGGTTGAATAATTCCTAAGGATGAACTGCCATGGGACCCATAAAAAGGGCAAGAAGATTCTAGAAAACACATTCTGAGTTAGGGCTTGGCTGCTAGATAAGGGTCAACCCAGTGTGCGCCACATTCCCACTAAGAGCAGAAACAATGCTGTCCCATCCAGTGATTTAGACATCAGAAATACGCCTGTCTGTTGATTCTGGAATATTACCACAGCTCTTGTCATGACCCAGTGTGTGTCACCATTATGCCTTTGCTCTAAATAAGCTTTTTCTTAATGTATTATGCCTGAGAAGCATTAATAAAACGGACTGAGGTAGAGAGGAGGAAAAAAGAGCTTAGGGTGGCACATGTACAAAGTTCTTTTAGTCACCAGGAAAATAATCATTCAATCTGTCATAGGTACAACCATATCTTTACTGAAGACAGAGTTCTGGCCATCCAAAGACTGGAAACGCAGTTCATCTGGACCACTTAGGAAACCCTACTGGAAAGGCAGGCAAGGACCCTCCTCCCTTTCCTTCTGCTTCCCATGGAGATACAAGTAAGCCTTTTGAGCAAAAGGGCTATAAGTAAATAGAGTACATTTCTATCTACTCATCTATGTTCTCTGGTGTTTACTCGACATTCACTCTGTTTTTTTTTTTTTTTTCAATCTATGCCACCTCTTTGTTTTATTGATGGTTTTACAACTCCTTTTTATAATCATTTAGGTTGTTTGTGGCACTGGCTTGTTATGGTCCAGGGCTGCCCCAAATTTATGTGACCTCCCATCTAATTGATTCTGCTTTGGTCTTTTTTTTCTTTTCTTAAGGGAACTCATTGACATAATTTGGAGCACAGATTTATTCACAGTCCAATCAGGAGTGGCCAGAGACTTGGTAGGCTTCACGAGCAACAGAGACCAGGGTGGGAACAGAGTCTCTGAAAGAAGGATGAGGACACACAAGCAAATTGACTGGAACATCCATCCATGCAAGCTAGATCAACCCTAGAATTGTCCAGAATTGAACCTGCAGAAAAAATACTATCACAGGGTGGTATATGTTTATTACTTAAATAACTGCTATAGTTCCTCAACTCTAAAATGAGTTATATTTTTCACATTTTAACATGTTTCAAATTGAGATGCAGAATGCAATCAACTTGTACATTTAATTCAACGGCTTTTTCCTTCCCCTCTGTATAATAACTGTTATTAAATTGATGTTGCATCTTAAGTTCAAGTTTCTCTAAGAATTGAGGAGACATGGAAAGCATGATTCTACTGGCTCATAGTTTTGTCAAAAGTTAAAGATTAAATCCTTTTTATAAAATTACTCTTAGGTACCATCTTCCTAATTGTTCTGTTTTTGTTTCACTTTCATTTAGAGGATGACAATTTCATCATTTCAACAGGTAATTCCCCCATCCCATCATATTCCCTTGCCCTGCGATATCATGCCTAAATTATCTCTCTCTGGATTTACTCATTATTACAATTAAAGTCCTTGATATATGTCAAAAACATGCCCTTATTTGCAATGGAGCCATAAAAAGTGTGTTCCTTTAATTTCTTCTATAAATCAGTTTCTCTACTCTATTCCCTTAATTATGTGCTGTTTTTCTCTGGAAACACTCCAATGTCTAGGATTTTTTTTTCTTAAGAGATTTTTGCCTTAGGGCATGTGTGCTCACCAGAGAAACAGAGACAGTGAGAAGGAAAGTGAGAAATTACTCCCTTGGCGGGAGGCGGGGGGGGGGGAAGGACAGTGGCCACATTGCAATCCCTTCTTCTCTATTTTCCTCACAGGATCTTGGGCAACCACGCACATGTGCCTGGCATGATTTTCAAGCTACCAGGTCTGGGACTTGAACTGCCATTGACCATGTGGGAGTCCAGCAACATAACCACTATGCCATCTGCTGGCTCCAGTTTTGGTTTTGTATTTTGATGTTAGAGAGATTTTTGCTATAAGGAGCTTGCACTTGCCAGAGAGACAGAGACAGAAAGACAGAAAGTGAGAAATCACCCTCCTGCAGGGGAGGGATAACCATGCCACAATCCATTTTTGTCCATCCTCCCCATGGGATTTTGGGCACACACGCACACGTGTCTAATGTGAGTTTTAGGCCACCAGGTTTGGGATTTGAACTGTGGTCAACTATGTGGGAGTTCAGCAATGTTACCACTATGCTATCTGCTGATCCCCAGTTGTTTTTAACCCAGAAATGTTTTCAAACTTTAAGTGTGAGATACCAATATACACAAGCAATCCTACCCCTTATCTTATGTGTATTTCCCTTTATACCCTGTTCTAGGTGAGTCCTTTACTCTTGCCAAATACTTCAACAAAGAACCTGCCTTAAAATTCAACCAGCATGCTTACTTACAGGGGCTTTTGCCTACTGACAAAGACTGGCCATTGTGGATTATTTTCACACAGATAATTTCTTTCATTTTCTTATCCAATACAATTTGATTTTGCTATTTTCTAACTCATTTATTTCGCTTGGCATTTAGCAACAAGTTGTATGAAATGTCATTGTCAGAAAGTGGGTTGGTGAGGTAGGAAAATCACACGACCCCAATAAAGTTTTAATTGATTGTGATATGGACATGTGACTTTTGGAAAGACACTCAGCCTAGTACATGGTTAGGAAAATGGGTAAGACTCACTGATTCCTAACCCTTCTTCAGTTCTAACCTTCCCCAGTATTATTTATTAATGCTCTGGTTCATTTTATATGACTACTCCTAGACTCAAAATCAAACTTTGTCTCAGACCAACACCTGTCGTATGCTCCCAAGCCTACATTCGTCATGTAATATTCTGCATCTGTCAGGAGGTGACCACCCAGACCTTTTCAAAGTCTTATCCCCCACCAAATGTGCACATGTATACACACACATTGTTTTGTAAGAGGACATTTATGGAATGTAGTTCCATAGGATTTCAGCTCTGTACCCTTTTCCTCTGACACATACACAAGAGAAGAGAAATTACGTCCTCATCCTTCCCTCTCATAAGAAGATAGCATATGGCCTCTGCTTTATGATCTTGTTTTGTTTTTGGTTTAGGATATTCTTCCTTCAGGTCTGCTCCCCCTGAAGGAAACCAGCCAGGCCTGGACGGAATAATCATTATTGTGAACTTTCTCTGGTTTTAAAGTTTAGAACTCCATTTATCTGGTTTCTGGGTTTATCACAGTACACAGTGTTACTTTCTAAATGAAGAAATAACTGCCAAAAGCCAAGTAGGCATGGTCCCAGCCCCTTTAATCTCCTAGAAGGCATACCACCCTGATCCGCTGATTTGTACAGAGTGTGTTATGCTCAAAGTACTCAAGAATTCCCTTACCAACCTTTTGTCAATGATTATTTTTGCAAGGTCTTCATTACTTAGTAATTGACTGAATTTATTTTCTTCATTTCCTTCAATAAAGAAACGTTCAGAAGTAACCTGAGTTGTGTATCTTCTCTAATAACTCTCCTCCTCCGGGCTTGCCCTCATTTTTAAACGGGACTCTATTTCAACCCTAGCTTTTATCTGTCTGTCTATCCAGCCATCCACCATTTATTTATGTATTTCAGTTCCATAGGATTTTGACAAGTCACCAATAACTGGATTTCTGACTTTATAACCTTGGGCATGAATAAAATCCCCCCCAGTTGTATTTCTTCCTCCTTCAAGAACAATATGCATGGAGCTACATAACTGGTTTTGCAGGAACTCAGCCTCTCCATTCCTTTAGCATCCCTTTCCCCCTAATCCAGGCTTTTAAAATCAAGACATACTTGGGGCCAGCAGGGGACATGGTGGTTAAAGCACTGGACTCCCACATGACTGACTGCAGTTAGAGTCCTAGACCTGGTGGCTTTCTCTTCTCTTCTCTTCCTCTTTTCTCTCTCTCTCTCTCTCTCTCTCTCTCTCTCTCTCTCTCTCATGAGTACATGTGCCCTATTGCAAATTTAAAAATAATAATAATAATCGGGATCAGGAAAAGGCATAATGGTTACATCTCTGGATCTCCATGTAGTCGACCAAGGCTTGAGACCCAGACCTAGTGGCTTAAAACTCATACCAGGCACATGTGCGTGTATGCCCAAAATCCCAAGAGAATAATGAAGGAGAAGGGATTGCGGCATGGTCATCCCCTCAAGGGGAGGGCGATTTCTCACTTTCTGTCTCTGTCTGTCTCTGCCACAAGTGCATGCACCCTATAGCAAAAATCTCTCTTAATAATAATAAACAATTCTTTAAAATTGGGGGGGGGGGGGAAATCAAGCTATAAGGATAGCTTATCTTTCTTTCCTAGTGGAGCCAGAACTCTAATGTCTCTTCCCAAGACTAGAAAACTCCCCTTCTGCTATATAGAATTGGTCATTCCATAATGAACTATATCCCATTGGGCTCTGGGAACTGTATTCCATACCAATGCAAATTCTTACTGAAGACTCAGTACATCTTCAGTGCTACATATGGTCTGTTTCTTGGCAAAATGGCTCCAAACACCTGAATGCCAGTTTGCGTGTGTGTTTTCATTCACTGAAAAAATTGTTTCCCAAGGCTCAATGCTACACCCAGAATACTGAATCAAAGGACATTTCAGGGCCCTCTGCCCCATGTACCCAGAAAGATTATTCCATTCAGTACTATAATAGGAGGGAAAACGTTCTAGATCCACATCTTTCAGTTATATAAATAATCCCCAAAGTTACTTATCTCAGGAGACTCAAGGCTTCCTCTTTACCAAGTGAATTAGTCAAAGCCACCCAGGCCACTTCAACAGATTTGGTCAGTTTTTAAATGTAGAAAAAATAAGGGTCTCAATGACGACTCTCCTAGAAGGTCCCTAGGCTCCTATGCAAGTGTCCTCCCTCCTCCGTACGTGCTAAGCCATTACCATAGTTCCTCTGGCCAGATACCTCTGTACACACTCTAAATGCTCTCCACAGACATTAAAGCATTTAGCTAATGGCTTCTCTGAGCATTTTCCTGTGAGACTCTATCCACACCTGGTTGACTATTTTAACAGTCTTCTTGGCTGGCCAACTTGGCCTCACAACCATGGTGAGGATGTGGGTGTTTTTCATTCAATAAACTGCTTTTACTGTTTTTATTGGCTTGACCAATCAAGCAGATTAAAAGAAGTTACATGTGCTTTTTAAAAATTGAACCATTTTTTTGGCACTTTGATCAGTAGTATGATGAAATCTAACTGATTTTTACTCGAGTTTGACATATAATGAGGTTTAAGACGGCTTTCATCTTTGAGCCTCTTCCCCATTCCATGTATAGCTCATAGGGCTTGTCAGCCCAGTGTTAATTGTCGGTTTGTCAGTTTTCCTCTCTGCTATTTGGGCATAAAATTTGGTGTCCCCCATTCATTGTTTAAAATCAAGGCCTTTATATATGGTGGGATCATAGGGGGGCTTTACTCTGGCTTTGTCCCACTTTAACTACATGGCCTTGGGCAAGTTATTTCACTTTCCTTGTGCTTCAACCCTCAACTGTGAAATAGGAGCATTGATAGAACCTACTTGAGAGGGCTTTGGGAAGGAACAAATTAGACCATACACGAAAGATCACAGTAAACAATGAATGGTAATAGTGGCTAACGTTTATAGAGTGTTTTCTATGAATCAAGCCGTGTGCTAAGAGTCTCTTATATTATCCTATTAAGTGGTATATCTTTGTTGTTGTTTTGTTTTGTTTTTCATGCCAGAGGATGTGTGCACATGAAGAGAGGAGAAAGAGAAAGTACCCCATACATAGCCTGGTCATGCTGCAATTCCTTTTCCTCCAGTTCCCCATCCCATCAGGACCCTAGGCATGTCCATGTGGTCCCAGTAGGTCTTTCAAGCCAAGAGAACCTGGGCTTGAACCATGTAGGATCTAGCTTACTCTGGGCTGTGCTTGACGGCTATACTGCAGGACCAGCCAGATATTTTTATTGTTCTCACAACTTGTTCAAATTCCACTGATACTTGATTATTACTTTCTCTGGGATGCGTGATCATGTGGATACAAAGATTTCTAAGATGATACCCTTCATTTCATTAATTTATATTGTAAATGGGAAACAAAATGCAAAGACAGAAATAGATATGATAGGATGAGTGGTGAGTTCAGAAAAGGAGAGATTTCTTCTCTGGGGAGGATTGCTATCAGGAGGGCTTCTTGGAAGAGGTGATATTTAATGATATGTTTGTTTAAAGAGGTGATAATGGGGCCAACAGGCAGTATGGTGGTTGGTTAAGGTGCTGGGCTCCCAAATGTCTGACAGTGGTTCGAGTTCTGTACATGGCAGCTTGCTCTCTCACTTTCCACCTCCTTCCTCTCCCCCTCCCCCCATCTCTCTCTGGTGAGCACATGTGCCCTATAGCAAATTAAAAATAAATAAATAAAAATAAAGAGATGAGAGTAAAAATAAGACGACGAAATCAGCAATAGTCACAATGGTAACACTTGTAGAGTGCTTCCTGCATGCCAGACCCTGTGCTGAACAGATGATTTATGTTATCTTATTTCATCTTTCCCACCACCCCATGATTTGGGTATTATCATCGTTCCCCATTTTATTTACAAGGCTTAGAGAGTTCAATATCTTGCTTAAGAACACATACCTTGTAAGGCTGAGGCAGGATTGGAATCCAGAACCTGAATTCCTAACCACTGTAGATGTGCTACTTTGAGATACTTGGAAAGGCGGTGATGATACAATCAGCAGGATGAATTTTTACACACACACAGAAGACAGGGTAGCAATGGTTTTCAAGAAGCACTGGACAGTTTTGTTTGGCTTTAGAAGGGGATGAGGGAAGGGCAAAGGTAAGCACAGGAGTGAGAATATCAGCTGAAGTTCTCCAGAGGGAGAGAGGGTCTTTAGAAACACCATAAGCAGAGTCGCATAGTCAGAGATGAATGTGAAAAGGGAAATCATTGGGTCTGAGATGACAAGACTTGGTGATGAGTTGGATTCAGGGATATGAAGGTAAAGAGTGGACCTGATTCCCAAGTTTCCATCAGGAGATGATGTGAGGGAAATGCTGATAATGGTTAAATGTCAGTCAGATGTCAGACACTGCTTTCACTCATGCTCTTCTCTAGTTGTGTAAGTGCAGGGATTCACTAACCTTTTCTCTCATTAAAGAATATTAAGATTCCACTAGGGCATCTCCCTGATGGTGCTTGGGTTGGGGGGAAGGAGGCTTCTAACATCCTTTCTGAAAATCATACGACCATGCAGTTTCCTCAGCTACAGCACAGAGCAGGTATTGTGACTAGTTTCTCTATCACTTCCACACCCCTCCTGAGAAGAGAGAGATAAAATCGAATATGTAGAGCTAGAGCCAGAGTTTGGAATGTGTCCCTGTTGCTTCCAATTTACATCATTTTGGGCCAAGTCACTGATTTCTATGCACCAAATTCTCTCATTTAGACATCTTAATTGCTCCATGAGGCATGATTAATCCTATTTTGTGGGTGGTCAGTAAACTGAGGCTCAAAGAAATTACATATATTACCCAGTGAAGGAGCTGGGGTTTAAACTCAGATCTTTCAAACTTAAAAGATTGGAAGGGTTATGAGTTCACTGAAGTCCCCAAAATTGTAACACTTATTTCTTTACAGTAGTGACAGTCTCTATTTTAAGTATTCTAAAGTATTTTGTGTACCTCCTCAGGTGACCTTCTAGTTCTTCTAAAAGTTACAACACAGAGATTTCCAGAGCAATTTTCCCAAACATCTTAGGTTTTGCTGAAAGAGACTCTTGCATAATTCCAACCCCTGGCCAAACTCTCTTAATGATGTTATTTCACACCATATGCATTGAGGTTGGCCTGAGTCAGCCATTTTTCTCACTTTTGATTTTTTTTCCTCCCACTACCCCTTTCTTTTCCAGTCAATATTCATTTTAAATGCAAGAAGTCAGCCTCCTTTTTAGCTGACAAGGCTGGTTGCTCATACACCTTTTGGGTACATAACTGACAAGTGTCCACTAAGGCATAGGGCTGACTCCAAACAAGTCCTCTGAAATGTTCAAGGGAGAAAGAGCGAGAAAAATCAAGAATTTGCTGAGCAATGGATGTGCTGATAATTAGAGCCAAAATGATCCCCAACTGCTGTTCTGAAAAGTCTCCTGAATAGGTAAGGCAAGATGAGCAGCCTCAAAGCATCCCCACTCTAGTCCCTGGTGTCCTCCTTTCTGGCTGTTTCTTAGAGGAGAAGAATCTGCCCAACCTGGGGCAGCAAGAACCCCACTTCCAGGTACAGCTCTCCATCTTGCCTCAGATCAACCCCTCCTATCCTCTGCTAGTGTGTTCAGTAACTCTCTGGCAGCAGGCCTGCTCATGGTATTTTAATCCTGGTTGCATATTTGAATCACCCAGAAATCTTTCAATGCTGTCATTGCCTTGTTCTCCTCTCCTCAACACTCATTAAATTAGTGTCCACAGAGCTAGGTCCTGGGCACTGATTTTTTTTTTTTTCCCCTAGGTCTCCAGGTTACACTAATGCGCAACCATGTTCAGATCTGCCACTTTAGGAGTTTGAATGCTAGGCAAAGGTGATTCCATAGAGGAACTGTTTGCCCATGAATCTCATTGTCATCCTTCTTTCAAAAGAAAGACATACAATTCAAGTTAAAACAAAAAGAAGAAAGAACTTACATCCACTAGAGAGTCAATCCTAAAGATTCTTTAGGAAGCAGAAAGCAAGCACTCATTTTAATTTTGAAAACAAAGAGAAACCAAGCAACAGTATGTATTAAGTCCTCGTCATGGTAATTTTACTCTCTCCATCCCCTTCTCTCCATTCCAAATGTGCTGTAAATTCTTTGAGAGAAAGCAGCATCTCTCTCCTCCCTGCATTCTTCAGGGTAGTATCTGATCCAGGGCCTTGCAAGGAGTAGATATATAGTCAGTAAAAGTCCATTAGTGAAAATAAATCTGCAGTTTACTCCCTACAACATTTGGAGAAGCTACTGCAGCCATAAGGCCTGGCCAAAGTGATGCCTGTTTTCTACCTGCTGTGCTCAGAATCAAATATTCCTCACAAGGCTGCTTTCCCATAGCATCTTCCTGAATCAACTCAGTTTCCAACAGACTCTTAACACCAGATTCTTCCGTTATATAAATACATACCAATGATCCCTACATAGATCAAACACCTGAAGCCTAGTCCAGGTTTAGTTTTCCTGAAGAAAAATAAACATTTTCATTATAGAAGAGTTTAAAGAAATTATGCACAGAGGATACAAAAAGTTCCTGTATTTGCCTCTCACAGATCCCATTATGGTTAACACCTTACAACACTATGGTACATTTGCATTTTGTGAGTTTTTCTCCCCCTCTGAAGGATGAGTCGAACAGAGACACAGGGAGTTGGAAAAAGATTTGAGGCTGTGATGCCACGTTGTTTATTGGCTGAGTTTAGTAGGAGCTCACAGACCTCTTAGTAGGGGAGAAAAAAAAAAAAAAGAATTGCAGTTGAGAACTTGTGCTTTCAGGGAATAAGAGAAATGAAGATTGTCTACTGATAATTCAGCCTCTAGTCCCCAGTCTCGAGTGGTAGGGTGCCCCTGTATCCTTCTCTCTCTCTCTCTCTCTCTCTCTCTCTGTCTGTCTGTCTGTCTGTCTTCTCATTTTTGGGGTAATTTTTCTTTTTAAAAAAATTTTTAAGGTAAAGTATTCTCTTGGCTTTCAGGTCCTCCTTTATCTTGCTAGTAATCCCCTTCCCCCCTCCTATTTAGGAGAGACAAGGGGCAGACCTTCAGAAGAAGACTCTTCCATTGCAGCTGAAAAGTAGAACTTTCTCCTTTTCTCTCTTTCTCTCTTATTTCCTCTGTTTTCTTTTTCCTTTTTTTTTTTTTTTTGGGAGAGATTTTCGCTACAGGGCACGTGCGCTCGCCAGACAGACAGAGAGAGACAGAGAGACAGAAAGCGAGAAATCACCCCCCAGGGGGGGATGGCCACACCGCAATCCCTTCTCCTTCATTTTCTTCTTGGGATCTTGGGCACGCACGCACACGCACCCAATGTGAGTTTTAAGCCACCAGATCCGGGACGCGAACCGCAGTCGACTACATGGGAGTCCAACAACATAGCCATTACGCTAACTGCTGGTCCCTGTTTTCTTTTTCTTTTACCTCATCACTTTGCTGCTCAGTCTTCATGCACTGAGTGTCTAGACAGGTCTAAGGGGACTGTAGTCAAACATTCAAATACTATTAGGGTCTTCATATTCCTCAAACTCATTGAATCCTCTGCATAAAGAATAAAAACAGAACAGCAAAGAGATGACAGATCACCTCCTCCTGCATGTTCCTAAGGGCTCACATGAACTTCTAGAAATTAGAAACATATAACCCATCAGATGACTAGAAATAAAGAAATATGAGAAACCAAGATAATACCCTCCCCCCAGGAAAAAGAATAACTTCTCCTCTTTATCCATAGACAGTACAATGGAACTCATGGAAACGTCTGATAAAGAATTTAGAATATTCATAGTGACGAAGTTAACAGAGATGCAAGAGAAGAAAGACAATGAACTCCAGAAGAGGCGGAGAATAGAGCTAAGGAGTTCCAGGAGGTGAGGAGGTTCTTACATGATCTGAAAGAGAAAATACACATCAAAAAAAAAAAAAAATCGAACAGAACTGTCAGAGATGAAGGCTGTAATACAGGAAATCAAAACCTCCCTTGAAAGTATTAAAAGGAGACTAGATCACACAGAATATCAAATCTCAGATGTAGAAGACATAATTGTTGGCCTAGAAAACTCCACCACAAAGACTGAGAAAATAGTCCAAAAAAATGAGAATAATATATGAGAAATACTATATACCATTGAACATTCAAACATCTGGATAGTCAGTGTTCCAGAAGGTGAAGAGACTAATAAGGGCATTTATAGTCTATTCCATAAGATCCTGGAAGAAAACTTTCCAAACCTAGAGAGGCATTCAAAGATCCAGACCCAAGAATTACAAAGGACCCCAGATAGAATCAACCCAAGAAGATCTTTTCCAAGACACATTATAGCCACATTGACCAAAACCACCGACAAAGACAAGATACTATGGCAAGAGAAAAATGACAAGTTACCTATAAAGGATATCCTTTCAAGCTAACAGCAGACCTCTTATTGGAAACAATGCGAGCAAGGAAAGAATGGGAAAGTATATTCAAACTATTGAGTGAAAAAGAATTTCAACCAAGAATACTATACCCAGCAAGATTATCCTTCATATGGGAACTGAAGACAAGAACATTCTCAGATAAACAAAACCTGAAAGAATTTACTGACACAAGACCAGTTCTCCAAGAAGTTCTGAAGGGAGTGCTATCTCAGGAAAACTAAAGTAAGACACACAGAAATAAGAGTTCAAAAATATCTAAGAAAAGGGCCAGCTTAATGGTAGGGACAAGTCTGGAGTTGAATATTATATTCCAGAATTTAAACAGAAAGCTCAGACCAAAACGGAAGTTAGATTAAGTACATGAGATTGAGCTGATAAAATTTTATGACTTTTGACTAAAACAATACTGATCTTTTCCTATGCTTTGTACTCCAAAGAATTTTTGTCTCCTCTTGAATTGTAAACAGATTCACCACGTACCTCTATTTGAACCAAATCCTAACCTGTTTCCTGCCTTTAAGTCTTAAGCAAAGTTCTATTAACATTTTTTTTATTTTGATCTATTAAAGATAAAACTGCCTTTCTTGAAATTTAAAAAATATTTAAAAATAGCTATTTAATGACCACAGTAAGCTATATAGCCTCAGCTAGGTACTATTTTATAGTATATTTATTCTACTCAGTTTCATGCCTAGAGTCAAACATTTGTTCACAAATATTTATATATCAGCTGAACTTGCTATTGAAAGGAGTTAGATCAGTTAAGATATTTTGTTAACCAATAAAATGTGTGGGGGGGGAGAGAAGGAATGGAAAGCAACTGCAGATACCAGAGATAGTGTGGGAAGAGGGTGGGAAATGGCAGACAGTGAGAAATGGGGGAGAGGATTTATGTGTGTGTTTGTGTGTGTATACACGCATATATATGCATATATATGCACACATATATATACACACATACATAAAAGAAATGAAAAATTATTTGTTGATGATAACGTGTATGACTAAGCCACTATATGGTGTATTCCGGATGGAAAACTGCATTCTGTATGCTGGGATAATACTCAGTGAATGAATGTAAAATAAATAAATTTTAAAAAAAGAAAGAACTCTTAGTAGGCTTGCAAACCCCATAGCAACATTCATGGGCATTTCTTTTCTCTTGGTGTTAGTAATATGTGTGAAGTATACTCACAGATTGGGTCCCTCCCTCTCGGAGCTCAGTGTGCAGAGCTGAGCCGAGCTGAACCGAACCAAGGCCGAGATGAGCAGGGCTAGTTAGTTGGGCAGGACAGGGCAGTGCAGAGCAGCACTGACTGACTAAGTGGCCCTTCTCTTAAAGGGGCTCAGACAATAATGGCTCAATGCCATAATTAAACTGTCACACACACACATGCATGTTACATTCAATGGCGTGAAATAACAAAGTCATTATCCCGTAACAAGTGTGCAAGTGTAGCACAACTAACAACATAATTTGTATACCCTGTGGCCTTGAAATATGATAGGAGGTGAGTGAGCCAGACTAAGCCACCCTGGCTCCATTTGCAATATAATTTGTCAAGAGGAAACATCATCGATACATTCCTATTAACTACTAACTCCGCACCATATTCAGATTTCACTGGTGTTTCTTCTAATGATCTTGTTCTGTTCTAGGATCTCATCCAAGATTTTACATTACGTTTAGTTGTCACAATGACTAAACCTCTTCTGGGTTTTGGTAGTTTTACAGAATGCCAGATCATTTCTGGATTTCATGACTTTGACAGTTTTGAGATGTGTTAGTCAGAATTTTGTTATCAGTTTGGGTTGTCTGACATTTTCCTCATGGCTAGAGAGGGTTATGGATTATAAGAGGAAGACCACAGAGGTGAGATTTCCTTCTCATCAAAGGATATATGCATTCTCATATCTGCAGGTTTCATTTCTGAAGGCTAGGCTAGCTCTGAAGTCAGATGGCCTGGCCTCACACCCTGGCTCCTCCACTATGTACTCATGTGTAGTCTCAGTTAAGTCTGCACTCTCTCCAAAACCTCACCTGCTTCATTTGTAAAGGAGTAATAATCCTTCTGCCATCTCATTTATAGCATTTTGCATGTTACCTGCCACATCGTATTAAAGAAATGATAACTCTTCTTATTGTTTATCATTATCTTAGACAAATTTCTATTCATTCATTATGGGAGTTGACCTAGGTAATATGTAAAGTTCCTTTAAGTGAAAATATTCTTAGATGCTGGATAATCCTATTCAGAAGTTTTGCACATGACAAAAATGAACTTATCTATATGTCTTAGGTACTTGTGCATATATGTCTAGGGACTTACGTTGTTTTACAATTTTCCATTCCATTCCTTTAGAATGCAATGCTAATTTAGCAATTCTGCCCATCCTAGCAATAGTTTAGTAGAGTTCCTCTACATATCAGAAGCAGCTACAATATATAGGAAAACACTGGACATAGAAATAGGAGATGCAAGTTCAATTAGGAGATGAGCATTGACATTACCAGTTGTCTAGTTAGTTTTGAGCATGAGAGCACTAACGTTGGGTTGACCTTGACCCAGCTGGGTCGACTTTGGCCCTTGGAATCACCATGGAAGACAGAGGGCTAGGATGGGGTATGACCTGGGACCATGAGCAGAGCAAAGTGGGAACAAGTCACTTTGAGGAACACTTGGCAATCCCAGTCTAGCTGGTGTGAATTAGCTGGCTTGACTCCAGTACGCTCCTTAAAGTTGGCTGGCATTTCAACTGTAGGTTTAACCTCAGGCTCCTTGTCTATAAAGTTGAGGATGATTCCCAGAATTTCCCAGAGGCTTTAATAGGACCATATATTTTGGAAAAATCTTATAAACATGCAAAATGCTATTCAGGAGTTGTATTACTTACTAACATCTAGCAGTGAGTAGGAATAGACTTCTCATTTATACATTTTTTAATTTGCCAGAGAGTATGTACACCCACTGGAGTTGAGGGGGAGTGAGAAAGTACCTCCTATGGTCATGCTGCAGTCCCTTTTCTGTATCTTCTTTCAGGATTTTGGGCATACACACACACACACACACACACACACACACACACACGTACATGTTCTGTGTATTTTTCAAGCCTCTGAATCCATGACTCAAATTCTTGGTTGGCCATGTTGGCCATATGGGATCCAGCCACTTTAACTACCAGGCCACCAGCAGACCCCTTGGCTTATCGTCTTTATAAAGCACATACATACTTATTGTCAAGGGTCAGTGCTGTGGCCCAAGCATGAGCCTAGCAGAGGTAAACCTTGCCCTCTGTTATGCTTGGGAACTTTAGGCCTAGGAGCTCTCGTAAATCTTGAGGTCATGCAAGTAAACCTGGAAACAATTCAGTCAAATGAAAGATGCACAGAAGTCTAGATTCAGCGAGGCTGGGAATTAATGGAAAACTTGCTTCTCTTAGATAAGAGCCTCTGCTAATTAACATTTTAAATTTTAATGTGTCAATAATTTAGGAGCCCAGTTTGCTTGGGTTGTGGTTTGTTTTCCCCTCCCTCCTATGAAGAATAATATTGCAAGGGTAAAATCACTGAGCAGGGCATTCCTGCAAGGTCCATTAGTAAGGTGAGAGGAGGTTAGTAGGTTGTCTCAGAATGCTCATTCTTTTGTTGTAAAGACTGATTCTGGTTTCTATTTTAATACTTTTCTTATTAAATTCGGAGTGATAACTCTGATTCCTAAATTTGAGACACATAGCTTGAAATGGAGACCATCTCAGAAAATAGAAACAGAATATAAATCAGGGGTTTCACTGTTCAATTACTGTCCAGATGAATGCATTTATATTGTACCTAAAGTAAACCAATATAGTCATTTAGAAAGTAAAAATATCAATAAGCTCTTTGTTTCATCTAAAGCAGGGGTTGGCTGACTATAGCACATAAGCCAAATCCAGCCCTCCTCCTGTCTTTGTGAATAAAAAATTTATTGGAACAGAGTCATGCTCATTTGTGTACACGTTGTGTATAGCTGTTATTGCATTACAAAACAGAGCAGTTGTGACAGAAACTCTATGACCTGCAAACCCTGAAATATTTACTATCTGACTCTTTATAGAAAATGTTTGGCAATGCAAGGCTTGAGAGAATTTTAGGTGGTCCATAGGCAAATACTGTAATATTTAATTGGTTTTGTGTTTATTTTAATATGAATTAGAAAAAAAAAATGAAAACTGCCAATCTGTACTTTTGTAGACTTTTTGGACAAGCTAAAGAAGGTAGGTAAGGAAAATCTTGAGTCAATTTAAGGAAAAATACTAAATGATATGACAAAAATGTGAGGATAGTATGGAAAATTTTGATATTTGAGACATATAGATGCAGTGGGCAACAAACAAAATTGTCATATTGTTTATTTATTTATTTGTTCATTTATTTATTTTTAGAGAGATTTTTGCAATAGGGCCTGTGTGCCCCCAGGAGAGACAGAGAAAGACAGAAGAAAGAAATCACCCCCAAGGAGGATGGCCACATTGCAATCCCTTCTGGGCTATTCTCTTCTCAGGATCTTGGGCATGCACGCACATGCACCCAGCATGATTTCAAGCTACCAGGTCCAGGACTCGAACCACAGTCAGTGAAGTGGAAGTCCAGTGATGTAACCATCACACCTTGTTATTTTGAATTGACCTCTCTGACTCCAGGAAAACTTGGCCTAAGAGACTTTATTTTTTTTAGCAAGTATATTTTCAACTGATTTTTTCTGAGTCTTATAACAGTTTGGGGTAAAAATTAGACTGAGAACAATTGCTTTTACTCATACACGTGGAGACAAGGCATAGATGGGCAACTCATTTGCAGTCACGGCTATAAGCAAACTATTAGTGGGGAGGAGGAAAAGAAAAGAGCTGTCTATGGGGGTAAAAACTCTCTTCAAAGTATACATACACACAGAAGGAAAAATGCTATTAAATAATGTTCACTGTATCCTACTTTTATAAAACTATGTAAGTGAATAAGTATGGAAAATTTTAAATAGAGTTCCAGACAGTATATTACTTTGGGTACTGAAACTATGGAGGAAGTGTTTATTCTCTGTGCTTTTCTGTTTGTTAACTATGCTACATTGAGCTTATTTTATATAACTAAAAAAAAAGCTAAACCTACTTACAGTAGACAGTACTACAGAAAAGAGACACATTTTTCCTTATATCACTTCTTCCAAAAGAATAAGTGATATATCACACTTCCTATGACATGGAACATTTTATAAGTGCACTGTTAGATACTACTAGAACTAGGAAGGATCTTCTCGTGGGTACAAATATGGCAAAGGGATCCCAGGACCCTGGAGGCTTCATGACTAAACACCACTCTTGTTTCGTTCTGTTCAGAAACATGTCAACGTGAGGAACGGTTGTGCCAGCATCTCAAGCTATGACGTCTAGTTTGTAATCCAGGTGGACAATCTCTCTGCAGCTCAAAGTCCTGAGTCAGCATGTCCTATATATCTGCTCACCTATATATAGCTCAGATCTCCATGGTCTGGTCACTTCCTTCCCATCCCCATTCTTACCCCCGACAGTACCAGAAAGAAAGTATTATCCGAGTTAGAGTTACTGGGTAAGGGATAGCCTAAGACTGAAGAGTCCAGTCAGAACCAGACTTTACTTTGTTGGCCAGACTAAACCAATCAGCAGAGATATCTGTCCACTACATTTAAAAAATATTCTCCCAAATGTCTCTCGTTATTTAAAGAATATTTGTCCCTGCTGCATGGCCCTGGCCTGAGATGACCTGCCATGAACTTGTTGTATAACCTTGTGTGGAAAGTCTTGCTGCTCTAGACCTCAATTCCGTGCCTATTTAATGAGATGCTTTGATTCACTTAAACATTTATTGAGTTTCTACTCTGGAGCACAAAGGTGCACAAGACAGACATAGCCCTTGCTTTAATGGACCTTACAGTTTAGTGGAATAGACAGGTAACAATTTTCAAAGCAAATCCAAAGCAGTGTGGAAGAAGAGAAAGTATAAAGATTCTATAGGTACCAAAGGAGGAACAGCTAAGCCAGACTCAGGCAGTCAAGACTTCTCTGAGCTAGTACTTCCAAGAAGCGACCTCTAGAAGACACACTAAAGTATGAGTAAGGAAAAGAGGAGTGGTGGAAGGGAGCAATTGCCTACCAAAGGCCCAGAAACAAGAGGGTAAGTAATAAACTCAAAAGATTTAGGGGACTGGGATCAGCAGATGGCCTAACAGTTACGTCGCTGGACTCCCACATAGTTGACTGCGGCTCAAGTCCTGGACCCAGAGGCTTAAAACTCATGCTGGGCATGTGTACGTGCATACCCAAAATCCTGAGAGAACGGAGGAGAAGGTATTGTGGCATGGCCATACCCCCAGGGAATGATTTCCCGCTTTCTGTTTCTGACTCTGTCTCTCTGGTGATCACAAGCGCCCTATAGCAAAAATCTCTCTTAAAAAAAATGATTAAGGGGATTTCAACTGGCCAAAAATAAAAGTAACAAAAAGGGATGGAGCCAGATGAAGGCAGACCATGCCAAAGGTTTAGATGAATGTCTCCCCATAAGCCATGTATGTCATTTTTAAAAGCAAAATGAAACAGTTGAAGTATTTTTTTTTAAATTTTGCTGTAAGACATGTATGTGCGCTTGCCAGAGGGAGACAGAGACAGAAAGAGGGAAAGTGAGAAAGCATACACCGTGGACAATATCAGACTGCAATCTCATCTCTTCCATTTCTCTCTCCTTTCAGGATTCTGGGCATGCACGCACACCTAACTAGCGTGTCTTTTAAGACACCAGGTCTGGGACTTGAACCACAGTCAGCCTCCTTCACCACATCACCAGCTGAACCGTTCATTTTCATATTGTATTTTCACTAACCAAATGTAATCAAAATACGATTATTGTCATCATCAGGCAAAGGCTCAGTGTCACAATCCTTGTGCCTCAGCCTCTTGAGGGTTGGGTCTACAGGTACATGCCACCATGCCAGGCTCATAGATGGGCCAGGAATCCGACCCAGCCTCCCATGCAGAAAGGCAGTGTATGTCTGCCAGCACACACATGACCTCGCTGGTTCTAAGTTAATCCAGCCTCAATCAATTAAGACATTTTCCAACTTCATTAAATCTTTAAAATCTAAGGTTTGCATGTACATCTCCTCTCAATTTGGACTCTCCACATACCAAATACCCTACAGCCTTGTGGGATTAGTGGCCACTGCACTGGATAGCACAGGGATAGACTGTCATTAGGGAACACAAAGCCACCAGAAGGCTACAGGGAGGGGGGTTACATGACCACCAGGCTGCTCCACATATAGTGAATTTGATGAGAAAAGATGAGGCAAGGAAACCAGAAAGGAGGATATTGTAGAAATTGTGAGGAGATATTCAAATAATGGCAGGGAGAAGAAATAAATTGCAATGGAGTCAAGAGATATTTAGGTGGAGACACCCATCCTGACATGTATGTGCATCCACGGTACACTCGGATCCAAGAGCTACTCCATGAGGGAAGCATAAAGCATAACTTTTTTTGTTTTTTTCTCCCCTCTGACCTCTTCAAGTGGAAAGTCACAGGCCTGTGTGAGGTCACAAAGGCGAGATCAGTTTCCTAGGAGCCGTGCAGTTAGGGTGAATGGTTTGTGGTGCTGTTTGGACCTTTCACCATCTGTATAGGGTGTGATACGGGAATCATCCAGAGAGCCTAAGACTGACTGTTGGTTGCTTTTTTTCTCTCCCTATCAGCTGACACATTAAATCTATGGAGAGAGTTGGGTGGGGGATGGGGGGAGGAGTAGGGGAGAAAACTGCTTCTTAGGGGTGATTACAGCCAGGGAGAGACTTGAAGAGACATCCCAGAGCCCCATATTTCTTTTGCCACCCGTGACTTCCAAATCAAATGAGCCCAATCTGCAGATCAAAATGAGATTTTTCTTATTGACTTCCCTGAAAGCTTAGCCGGCTCTCTGCAAATCGAGTCATGTGTATCCTGCATCCTCATCAACCATTACCGATTGCCAGGCTGTCGGAACTGGGCCGAGGTGGGCAAATGTGTCACTGATGCATGAGGCTAGGGAAAATCCAACTCTTATTGGCCTGGCAGTGCTGACCTGGTTTGTCCATAAATGAAGAGCAAATGCAATTTGCAAAACACATAGAACTGATAAGGGGTTACAACAAGGTGGGGCTGGAGTCACTTTTCTAAGAGCAGGCACACTTGAGGAGACAAAGCAGATCTCACGCTCAAAATGGAATAGACAGTGTTTCTTAAACTGCATTCGATATGCCACCTTTATCATAATCTCCTGAGGAATTTGTTAAAAATATGCATATCTAGGTCCAATCACAGGTCTGCTGAATCAGTGTCTGGGGTGGGGTCTGGGGACTCTCCATGTTTCATGGGCCCCCAGCAATTCTTGTACACATGGAAGTTTAAAGATTCTTTGAAGGAGGAAAACGGGACTAGTTTTTCCATGTGCACATTCTAATGGTGCTGAACTTAGAGTCAGTCTACTTTGTCCTTCATCCCGATTTTCCTATTAATTGGCTAGACAACCTATGGTGAAGGGGAAATAAGATGAAATATAAGGGGACCAGCAGATGGTGTAATGGTTACATCACTGGACTCCCACAGTCGACTGCCATTCAAGTCCCAGACCCAGCAGTTTGACACTCACACTGGGTGCATGAGCATGGGTGCCCAAAATCCTGAGAAGAGAATTGAGGAGAAGGAATTGTGGCATGGCCATTCCCCCTGGAGGGTGATTTCTCACTTTCTGTCGCGCTCTCTCTCTCTCTCCAGCAAGCACACGCCCTATAGCAAAGGTCTCTTTAAAAAAAAAAAGGATGGGACATAAGAAGGGGCACAAGTCCACCTTTCTCACATAAGAGCTATGATAACAGTTAATAAAGAAACCTCATTTCTCACCACTAGAAAAATCCAGACATGGGTGTAGGTTACCGTGAAAAGTGTACTAGCTCTGATGTCCTATTTCTTTAAATCACTTAACCTCAGTTTCTTCATTTGAAAAATGGAAAGGTTACATTCTGTTTTAGCTATGTTATAATATTTTGAGAGAGCCAGTGGAATTAAATACCTAATGTAAATGTGTGTGTGTGTATATATAAAATATTATATATATGTATATATATATACACACACACATATATATATTATTTATGTGTGTGTTTGTGTATATTAATGGGTCAACACAAATAAGATGTGGCTATATTAATCCACAATAAAGTTACCTCTGTTTAGTTTATTATCTGTCACGAGACTACTTCTACACTGAGAAAGCACCTTAAAAGTATAGTATGTTGGGACCAGCAGGTGGCATAGTAGATAAGGCACCAGACTCCCACAAGGTTGACCACAGCACAAGTCCCAAACCTGGAAGCTTGAAAAATCATGCCAGGCATGTGTGCGTGCATGCCCAGAATCCCGAGAGGAGAAGGCATTGTGGTGTGGCCATCTCCTCCTCCTCCAGGGAGTGATTTCTCACTTTCCCTCTCACTGTCTCTGTCTCTCTCCAGCAAGCACAAGCACCACATGGCAGAAATCTTAAAATAAAATTAAAATAAATAAAAGTATAGTATGTTATTACTTTGCATAGTATTATACAGAGTGTAAAGGGATTTGGTCTGACTATAGATCACAGGTAGGAAATGAGCCAAATTAACATCCTCTGACACTCTTTAATGTTACTAGGAGACGTGAAGAGGACAAGAGCATAGCTCTGTGATGCTCCAGTTTTTTGGGTCCAAATATGAAAACAAGCCCTCATTAATGGCCAGACCTTAACTTGTCATTCAAGCATATCAATAATTTGGCCACTGTCTCCTTACATCTATTCAAGACTAGCAAAATTTGATTATTGGATGACACATCTTCCATTTTCCTACTTTACAGCTTTGTGTTTTTTTGTGCCCTTGGTCTCAAATGACTATCTTCTTACCCACTATCCTTCTATCTTATTCCTACCTACAAAAATAAAAATAACATGGGTATATGCAGATATTTGGCTTCAAGGATATTAAGTTTTATGCTGTACATAAAAGCAAAAGAAATTTATACACACATGACCTAAGTGTCAACGTTAGGGGATTGATTGAATAACTACCGTCATACATAGCATACTATATACCAGTGCATATATTGTAGTAAAAGAATATTTGATCACGTGGGATGATAGTCATTATACACTGTTAAGTGAAAGAAAAGTAAGTACCATTTTGAAAATCATCTATAAGTACAATATAGAACTCAAATAAATTGAGCCTAACACAATGGTTAGGCTCTAATTTTTCAGCACACCCGATAGAGTTCATTGTAAGGCCACAGAGAGAAAAACAGAAAGCAAGGAAAGCCTCAAGACCAACACAGAGATTTCACAGAGAACCGAAACACCCTGCTGGCTGTTCAAAATTGCAGTATTGTTTGAGTGAGGTAGCCAGATACTCCAGTGACTGACATTCATATAATGCAGCATCTCTCAGCCTCTGCTTCCCTCTGTGTGTCTCCAATTCAAAACACAAGTAGGAGGATTCAATCAGTCGTCGCCTGATATGGTGACTTGTACTGGCCATGCTCTCAGGCCAGGCCTCTTCATGACCAGGAGGATGCCCAGTTCATAGATAGAACCTATGGCCTTAATCCCGCCTGTCCTGAGCATGGTGGCATGACTACATGACATATACATGGGAATGTATAGGCCAGGCACTACTGTACCTTCTCCTAGAAGCAGCTGAAAGCATGGCAGACACTCAGAGACTCAAAACCGTCATCTCCAATACACTCATCAAAATATCTGTGGTTAGGAACCAGCAGTTGGCATAATAGCTATGTTGCTGGACACCCATGTAGTTGACAGCGGTTCGCGTCCCAGACCCGGTGGCTTAAAATCTCACGCCGTAGGACACCAGGCAGACTGAGGCTATAGGTCCGAACCACCCCCACCCCGAACCTTCGCACATCACCACTGTTCCTCCACCTTGGACCCCAGGTTGGTTGTCTTGGACTTTAAGACAAACTCCCACCCCACTCCACCCACAAACCGGATGGACCCGGCCAGTGGTTCTGGACACCAGGCTAACTGAGGCTGCAGGCCCGAACCCCCCCTCCACCCCCCCCCCCCCCCGAACCTTCGCACATCCCCAGCTATCTTCCTCCATGGACCCCAGGTTAGTTGTCTGGGACTTTAAGAGGAACTCCTACCCCACCCAACCCGCAAACTGGTTCGAGCCGGCCAGTGGTTCCGGACACCAGGCGGACTGAGGCTGTAGACCCGTCCCCCCCCAACCTTCGCACATCCCCATTGTTCCTCCTCCTTGGACCCCAGGTTCTTTGTCTTGGATTTTAAGACGAACTCCCACCCCACCCCACCCCACCCACAAACCGGATCGACCCGTCCAGTAGTTCTGGACATCAGGCGGACTGAGGCTGCAGGCCCGACCCCCCGCACCCCACCCCTAACATTCGCGTATACCCACCATTTCTCTTCCTTGGACCCCAGGTTGGCTGTCTTGGACTTTAAGACGAACTCCCACCCCACCCGCAAACCAGATCGACCTGGCCAGTGGTTCCGGACACCAGGCGGACTGAGGCTGCAGGCCTGACTCACCCACCCCTGCCCCGACCCTTCGCACATTCCCACCGTTCCTCCTCCTTGGACCCCAGGTACGTTGTCTTGGACTTTAAGATGAACTCCCACCCCACCTGCAAACAAGATCGAGCCGGCCAGTGGTTCCCGACACCAGGCAGACTGAGGCTGCAGGCCCGACCCAACCACCCCCAACCTTCGCGCATCCCCACCATTCCTCCTCCTTGGACCTCAGGTTGGTTGTCTTGGACTTTAAGATGAACTCCCACCCCAACCCACCCCACCTGCAAACCGGATCGAGCGGGCCACTGGTTCTGGACACCAGGCGGACTGAGGCTGCAGGCCCAAACCCCCGCACCCCACCACGAAACTTTGCAGATACCCACTGTTGCACTTCCTTGGACCCCAGGTTGGTTGTCTTGGACTTTAAGATGAACTCCCACCCCACCCCACCTGCAAACTGAACTGAGCCGGCCAGTAGTTCTGAACACCAGGCGGACTGAGACTGCAGGCCTGACCCACCAACCCCTGCCTCGAACCTTCGCGCATCCCCACCATTCCTCCTCATTGGACCCCAGGTTGGTTGTCTTGGACTTTAAGACAAACTCCCACCCCACCCCACCTGCAAACTGGATTGAGTCAGCCAGTAGTTCTGGACACCAGGCGGACTGAGACTGCAGGCCCAAACCCCGCACCCCGCACCCCGCCCCGAACATTCGCGCATCCCCATCATTCCTCTTCCTTGGACCCCAGGTTGGTTGTCTTGTACTTTAAGACGAACTCCCACCCCAACCCACCCCACCAGCAAACCAGATCAAGTCGGCCACTGGTTCCGGACACCAGGCAGACTGAGGCTGCAGGCCTGAACCCCCGCACCCCACCACGAACCTTCACGCATCCCCACCGTTCTACTTCCTTGGACACCAGGTTGGTTGTCTTGGACTTTAAGACGAACTCCCACCCCACCACACCCCACCCGCAAACTGGATCGAGCCAGCCAGTAGTTCCAGACACCAGGTGGACTGAGGCTGCACGCAGGACCCACACCCCCGGACCTGAGCCTTCACGATCCCCACCGTTCCTCCTCCTTGGACCCCAAGTTGGTTGTCTTGGACTTTAAGACGAACTCTCAAGCCACCCCACCCGCACACCGGATCAAGCTGGCCAGTGGTTCTGGACACCAGGCGGATTGAGGCTGCAGGCCCGACCCACCCCACCAACCTTTGCACATCCCCACCATTCCTCCTCCTTGGACCCCAGGTTTGTTGTCTTAGACTTTAAGACGAACTTTCACCCCACTTCACCGAAAACCGGATCGAGCCGTCCAGTGGTTCCGGACACCAGGCGGACTGAGGATGCAGGCCCGACCCAACCACCCCCAACCTTCGCACATCCCCACCATTCCTCCCCCTTGGACCCCAGGTTGGTTGTCTTGGACTTTAAGACGAACTCCCACCCCAACCCACCCCACCTGCAAACCGGATTGAGCCGGCCAGTAGTTCCGGACACCAGGCGGACTGAGGCTTCAGGCCGGACCCCCTTCACCCAGCCCAACCTTCGCTCATCCCCACCATTCCACTTCCTTGGACCCCAGTTTGGTTGTCTTGGACTTTAAGAGGAACTCCCACCCCACCACACCTGCAAACTGGATCGAGTTGGCCAGTAGTTCCAGATACCAGGTGGACTGAGGCTGCAGGACTGACCCACCCACCCCTGCTCCAAACCTTCGCGCATCCCCACCATTCCTCCTCCTTGGAACCCAGGTTGGTTGTCTTGGACTTTAAGAGGAACTCCAACCCCACCACACCTGCAAATGGGATCGAGCCAGGCAGTGGTTCCGGACACCAGGCGGACTGAGGCTGCAGGCCGGACTCCCACCCCCAACCTTCGCACATCACCACCGTTCCGCTTCCTTGGATCCCAGGTTGGCTGTCGTGAACTTTAAGATGAACTCCTACCCAACCTCACCCGCAAACTGGATCGAGCCGGCCAGTAGTTCCGGACACCAGGCGGACTGAGGCTTCAGGCCCAACCCCCCGCACCGTGCCCCAACCTTCGCGCATCCCACCATTCCACTTCCTTGGACCCCAGGTTGGTTGTCTTGGGCTTTAAGACGAACTCCAACTCCATCCCACCTGCAAACCGGATCGAGCTGGCCAGTAGTTACGGACACCAGGCGGACTGAGGCTGCAGGCCTGACCCACCCACCCCTGCCCCGAACCCTCGAGCATCCCCACCGTTCCTCTTCCTTGGACCCCAGGTTGGTTGCCTTGTACTTTAAGATGAACTCCCACCCCACCCCACCCCACCCGCAAACCAGATCGACCCGGCCAGCGGTTCCGGACACCAGGCGGACTGAGGCTGCAGGCCTGACCCACCCCCCCAACCTTCACACATCCCCACCGTTCCTCATCCTTGGACCCTAGGTTGGTTGTCTTGGACTTTAAGACGAACTTTCATCCCACCCCACCCGCACACCGGATCGAGTTGTCCTGTGGTTCCCGACACCAGGTGGACTGAGGCTGCAGGCCCAACCAAACCACCCCAACCTTCGCGCATCCCCACCATTCCTCCTCCTTGGACCTCAGGTTGGTTGTCTTGGACTTTAAGACGAACTCCCACCCCAACCCATGCCATCTGCAAACCGGATCGAGCCAGCCAGTGGTTCCGGACACCAGGCGGACTGAGGCTGCAGGCCCGAACACCCCTGCCGCCAACCTTCGCGCATCCCCACCGTTCCTCTTCCTTGGACCCCAGGTTGGTTTTCTTGGACTTTAAGACGAACTGCCACCCAACCCCACCCGCAAACTGGATCCAGCCAGCCAGTAGTTCCGGACACCAGGCAGACTGAGGCTTCAGGCCCGACCCCCCGCACCCCACCCCAACCTTTGCGCATCCCCACCATTCCACTTCCTTGGACCCCAGGTTGGTTGTCTTGGACTTTAAGACGAACTCCCACCCAACCCCACGCACAAACCAGATCGAGCTGGCCAGTAGTTCTGGACACCAGGCGGACTGAAGCTGCAGGCCTGACCCACCCACCCTTGTCCTGAACCTTCGCACATCCCCACCATTCTTCTTCCTTGGACCCCAGGTTGGTTGTTTTGGACTTTAAGATGAACTCCCACCCCACCCTACCTGCAAACGGGATCGAGCTGGCCAGTGGTTCCGGACACCAGGCGGACTGAGGTTGCAGGTCCGACCCACCCCCCCCCCAACCTTCACACATCCCCACCGTTCCTCATCCTTGGACCCTAGGTTGGTTGTCTTGGACTTTAAGACGAACTTTCACCCCACCCCACCCGCACACCGGATCGAGTCGTCCTGTGGTTCCCGACACCAGGTGGACTGAGGCTGCGGGCCCAACCCAACCACTCCAACCTTCGCGCATCCCCACCGTTCCTCCTCCTTGGACCTCAGGTTGGTTGTCTTGGACTTTAAGACGAACTCCCACCCCAACCCATGCCATCTGCAAACCGGATCGAACCGGCCAGTGGTTCCGGACACCAGGCGGACTGAGGCTGCAGGCCCGACCCACCCCCCCCCGAACCTTCGTGCATCCCCACCGTTCCTCTTCCTTGGACCCCAGGTTGGTTGTCTTGGACTTTAAGATGAACTCTCACCCCAATCCACCCCACCAGCAAACCGGATTGAGCCGGCCACTGGTTCTGGACACCAGGCGGACTGAGTCTGCAGGCCCGTAACCCTTCACCCCGCCACGAATATTTGCACATCCCCACCGTTCCTCTTCCTTGGACTCCAGGTTGGTTGTCTTGGACTTTAAAACGAACTCCCACCCACCCCACCCGCAAACGGGATCGAGCCGGCCAGTAGTTCTGGACACCAGGCGGACTGAGACTGCAGGCCGGACCCCCACCCCCAACCTTCGTGCATCCCCACCGTTCCTCCTCCTTGGATCCCAGGTTGGTTGTCTTGGACTTTAAGACGAACTCCCTCCCCACCCCACCTGCAAACTAGATTGAGCTGGCCAGTAGTTCCAGATACCAGGCAGACTGAGGCTGCAGGTCCGACCCACCACCGCCTCCCGAGTCTTCCCGCATCCCCACCGTTCCTCCTCCTTGGACGCCAGGTTGGTTGTCTTGGACTTTAAGATGAACTCCCACCCCACAACTCCCGCAAACCAGATCGACCCAGCCAGTGGCTTCCGGACACCAGGAGGACTGAGGCTGCAGGCCCGAACCCCCGCACCCTGACTTGAACCTTCGCACATCCCCACCGTTCCGACTCTTTGGACCCCAGGTTGGTTGTCTTGGACTTTATGACAAACTCCCACCCCACCCCACTCGCACACCGGATCGACCTGGCCAGTGGTTGCGGACACCAGGCGGACTGAGTGTGCAGGTCCGACCCACTCCCCCCGAACCTTCATGCATCCCCACCGTTCCACTTCCTTGGATCCCAGGTTGGTTGTCTTGGACTTTAAGATGAACTGCCACCCCATCCCACCCGCAAACTGGATCGAGCTGGCCAGTGGTTCTGGACACTAGGAGGACTGAGACTGCAGGCCCAAACACCCCCAGCAGCTGCCCCTGAACTTCGCGCATTTGCATCGTTCCTCTTTCTTGGACCCCAGGTTGGTTTCTCGGACCTTAAGATGAACTCCCACCCCACCCCACCCGCAAACTGGATCGAGTCGGCCTGTGGTTCCGGACACAAGGCGGACTGAGGCTGCAGGCCCAAACCCCCCCGCCCCTACCCCTAACTTTCACACATCCCCACTGTTCTTCTTCCTTGGACCCCAGGTTGGTTTTCATGGACTTTAAGACAAACTCCCACGCCACCCCACCCGCAAACTGGATCGAGTCAGCCAGTAGTTCCGGACACCAGGCGGTCTGAGGCTTCTGGCCCGAACTCCCGCACCCCGCCCCAAACATTCGTGCATCCCCAACATTCCTCTTCCTTGGACCCCATGTTGCTTGTCTTGGACTTTAAGATGAACTCCTACCTTACCCCACCTGCAAACCGAATCGAGCCGGCCAGTAGTTCTGGACACCAAGCGGACTGAGGCTTCAGGCCCGTACCCCCTCACTTCACCCTGAACATTTGCGCATCCCCACCGTTCCTCTTCCTTGAACCCCAGGTTGGTTGTCTTGGACTTTAAGACGAACTCCCACCCAACCCCACCTGCAAATGGGATCGAACCGGCCAGTGGTTCTGGACACCACGCGGACTGAGACTGCAGGCCGGACCCCACCCCCAACCTTCGCGCATCCCCACCATTCCTCCTCTTTGGATCCCAGGTTGGTTGTCGTGAACTTTAAGATGAACTCCCACCCAACCCAACCCGCAAACTGGATCGAGCCAGGCAGTAGTTCCGGACACCAGGAGGACTGAGGCTTCAGGCCCGACCCCCCGCACCCCGCCCCAACCGTCGCACATCCCCACCATTCCACTTCCTTGGACCCCAGGTTGGTTGTCTTGGACTTTAAGATGAACTCCCACCCCAACCCACCCCACCACCAAACCGGATCGAGCCGGCCACTGATTCTGGACACCAGGCGGACTGAGTCTGCAGGCCCGTACCCCCTCACCACGCCCCGAACATTTGTGCATCCCCACCGTTCCTCTTCCTTGGACCCCAGGTTGGTTGTCTTGGACTTTAAGACGAACTCCCACCCACCCCACCTGCAAACGGGATCGAGCCAGCCAGTAGTTCCGGACACCAGGCGGACTGAGACTGCAGGCCTGACCCATCAACCCTTGCCCCGAACCTTCGCGCATCCCCACCGTTCCTCCTCCTTAGACCCCAGGTTGGTTGTCTTGGAATTTAAGACGAACTCCCACCCCACCCCACCCCACCAGGCCAGTGGTTCCGGACACCAGGCGGACTGAGGCTGCAGGCCCGACCCACCCCTCACCCCCCAAACCTTCGCGCATCCCCACCGTACCTCCTCCTTGGACCCCAGGTTGGTTGTCTTGGACTTTAAGATGAACTCCCACCCCACCCCACCCGCAAACCAGATCGAGCCATCCAGTGGTTCTGGACACCAGGCGGACTGAGGCTTCAGGCCTGACCCACCCCCCCAACATTCGCGCATCCCCACCGTTCCTCCTCCTTGGACCCCAGGTTCGATGTCTTAGACTTTAAGATGAACTCCCACCCCAATCCACCCCACCTGCAATCCGGATCGAGCTGGCCACTGGTTCTGTACACCAGGCGGACTGAGGCTGCAGGCCCGAACCCCCGCACCCCACCAATAACTTTCGTGCATCCCCACCGTTCTACTTCCATGGACCCCAGACTGGTTGTCTTGGACTTTAAGACGAACTCCCACCCAACCCCACCTGCAAACCGGATCGAGCAGGCCAGTGGTTCCGGACACCAGGCAGACTGAGTCTGCAGGCCCGAACCCCACACCCCGCCCCGAACCTTCGTGCATCCCCACTGTTCCTCTTCCTTGGACCCCAGGATGGTTGTCTTGGACTTTAAGACGAACTCCCACACCAACCCACCCCACCTGCAAACCGGATTGAGCTGGCCAGTAGTTCCAGACACCAGGCCGGCTGAGGCTGCCGGCCCGAACCCCCGCACCCCACCACGAACCTTCACGCATCCCCACCGTTCCACTTCCTTGGACCCCAGGTTGGTTGTCTTGGACTTTAAGACGAACTCCAACCACACCCAACCCGCAAACCGGATCGAGCTGGCCAGTATTTACGGACACCAGGCGGACTGAGGTTGCAGGCCTGACCCACCCACCCCTGCCCCGAACCTTCGCGCATCTCTACCATTCCTCCTCCTTGGACCCCAGGATGGTTGTCTTGGACTTTAAGAGAAACTCCCACCCCACCACACCTGCAAATGGGATCGAGCCGGCCAGTGGTTCCGGACACCAGGCGGACTGAGGCTGCAGGCCCGACCCACCACCCCGAACCTTCGCACATCCCCACCGTTCCTCCTCTTTGGATCCCAGGTTGGTTGTCGTGAACTTTAAGATGAACTCCCACCCAACCCCACCTGCAAACTGGATCGAGCCGGCCTGTAGTTCGGGACACCACGCGGACTGAGGCTTCAGGCCCGACCCCCCGAACCGCGCCCCAACCTTCGCGCATCCCACCATTCCACTTCCTTGGACCCCAGGTTGGTTGTCTTGGACTTTAAGAAAAACTCCCACCCCACCCGCAAACCGGATCGAGCTGGCCAGTAGTTCCAGACACCAGGCGGACTGAGGCTGCAGGCCTGACCCACCCACCCCTGCCCCGAACCTTCGCGCATCTCTACCATTCCTCCTCCTTGGACCCCAGGATGGTTGTCTTGGACTTTAAGAGAAACTCCCACCCCACCACACCTGCAAATGGGATCGAGCCGGCCAGTGGTTCCGGACACCAGGCGGACTGAGGCTGCAGGCCCGACCCACCACCCCGAACCTTCGCACATCCCCACCGTTCCTCCTCTTTGGATCCCAGGTTGGTTGTCGTGAACTTTAAGATGAACTCCCACCCAACCCCACCTGCAAACTGGATCGAGCCGGCCTGTAGTTCGGGACACCACGCGGACTGAGGCTTCAGGCCCGACCCCCCGAACCGCGCCCCAACCTTCGCGCATCCCACCATTCCACTTCCTTGGACCCCAGGTTGGTTGTCTTGGACTTTAAGAAAAACTCCCACCCCACCCGCAAACCGGATCGAGCTGGCCAGTAGTTCCAGACACCAGGCGGACTGAGGCTGCAGGCCTGACCCACCCACCCCTGCCCCGACTCCTCGAGCATCCCCACCATTCCTCCTCCTTGGACCCCAGGTTGGTTGTCTTGGACTTTAAGACGAACTCCCACCCCAACCCACCCCACCTGCACACCGGATCGACCTGGCCAGTGGTTGTGGACACCAGGCGGACTGAGTGTGCAGGTCCGACCCACTCCCCCCGAACCTTCGCGCATCCCCACCATTCCAATTCCTTGGACCCCACGTTGGTTGTCTTGGACTTTAAGACAAACTGCCACCCCACCCCACCCGCAAACTGGATCGAGCTGGCCAGTGGTTCTGGACACTAGGAGGACTGAGACTGCAGGCCCGAACATCTCCCGCACCTGCCCCTGACTTTCGCGCATTTGCATCGTTCATCTTCCTTGGACCCCAAGTTGGTTTCTTGGACCTTAAGATGAACTCCCACCCCACCCCACCCGCAAACCGGATCGAGCCAGCCTGTGGTTCCGGACACAAGGCGGACTGAGGCTGCAGGCCCAAACCCCACCGCCCCTGCCCCTAACTTTCGCGCATCCCCACTGTTCCTCTTCCTTGGACCCCAGGTTGGTTTTCTTGGACTTTAAGACAAACTCCCACCCCACCCCACCCCACCCCACCCGCAAACTGGATTGAGCCAGCCAGTAGTTCCGGACACCAGGTGGTCTGAGGCTTCAGGCCCGAACCCCCGCACCCCGCCACGAACATTCGCACATCCCCACTGTTCCTCCTCTTTGGACCCCAGGTTGGTTGTCTTGGACTTTAAGACGAACTCCCACCCGCAAACCGGATCGAGCCAGCCAATAGTTCCAGGCACCAGGCGGACTGAGACTGCAGGCCGGACCCACCACCCCCACCCTAACTTTCGCGCATCATCACTTTCTCCTCCTTTGACTCTAGGTTGGTTGTCTTGGACTTTAAGATGAACTCCCACCCCACCCGCAAACCGGATCAAGCTGGCCAGTAGTTCCGGATACCAGGCAGACTGAGGCTGCAGGCCCAACCCACCACTGCCACCGGAATCTTCCCGCATCCCCACCATTCCTCCCCCTTGGTTGCCAGGTTGGTTGTCTTGGACTTTAAGATGAACTCCCACCCCACCCCACCCGCACACTGGATCGACCCGGCCAGTGGTTGCGGACACCAGGCGGACTGAGGCTGCAGGCTTGAACCCCCCGCACACCGCCACAAACCTTCGCGAATCCCCACCATTCCTCCTCCTTGGAACCCAGGTTGGTTGTCTTGGACTTTAAGACGAACTCCCACCCCACCCCACTCGCACACCAAATCGAGCCGGTCAGTGGTTCCGGACACCAGGCGGACTGAGGCTGCAGGCCCAACCCACCCACCCCCGCCCACGAACCTTCGCGCATCTCCACCGTTCCTCTTCCTTGGACCCCAGGTTCGTTGTCTTGGATTTTAAGACGAACTCCCACCCCACCCCACCTGCAAACTGGATCTAGTTGGCCAGTAGTTCCGGACACCAGGCGGACTGAGACTTCAGGCCGGACCCACCACCCTCCCCGAACCTTTGCGCATCCCCACCGTTCCTCCTCCTTGGACCCCAGGTTGGTTGTCTTGGACTTTAAGACGAACTCCCACCCCACCCCACCTGCAAACAGTATCGAGCCGGCCAGTGGTTCCGGACACCAGGCAGACTGAGCCTGCAGGCCCGACCCACCCCCTCGAACCTTCGTGCATCCCCACCGTTCCTCCTCTTTCTACCCCAGGTTGGTTTTCTTGGACTTTAAGACGAACTCCCACCCTACCTCACCCGCATACCCGATCGAGCGGGCCAGTAGTTTCGGACACCTGGCAGACTGAGGCTGAACACCCGACCAACCTGGCCCTGTCACTCATCCTCTGGCCCTTTCCATCTAGCCTTTGGAGTTTCTTAATTTTGATGATTTGAATAGGATGTGGCACGCTTTGCGTGCCGCGTGATTTTCTTTTTTTGTTTTTCTTTGCTCTTGTGGTATTGCTTATTAGGTCAGCTGGAGGCTCACCACTCCTTAGAAACAGGGAGGTCTTTGAGCCTTCCAGGACTAGTTGCAACAGTTAATGGTAATTGTGAGCAACAGAAAGGCCAACCATAATAGAAATCTCCAAATTTTTAATCCTATACAAGTTTTAACACTCAGAGTTACCTTAAATAATTAGGAAGCAACATATAAAGTACCTGATGACTAGGAACAATCACAGAAGCTCAAGAAATATGAGCAACCAACAAAAGGCCTCTCCCTCAAGGGAAATCATCAAGCCTACATCACCCACAGTCAATATAATGAATGTCGTGGACATGTCTGATAAGGAATTCGGAATATTTGTAGTGACCAAACTAACTGAGATGGAAGAGAAAAGAGACAAGGAGCTCCAGGAGATGAGGAAGTCCTTTCATGACTTGAAAGAAGAAATGGATACCTTAAACAAGAACCAGATGGAACTTCTAGGATTGAAGAATGTGATACAGGAAATCAAAACGTCCCTTGAAAGTATTAAAAGTAGGTTAGATCAGGCCAAAGATCGAATCTCTAATGTAGAGGACAAAACATCTGACCTAGAAAAAGGTATCAAGAAGATTGAGAAAACAATCATGAAAAAATGAGGACAACATACGAGGATACTATCAAGCACCCCAACATCCAGATAATTGGTATTCCAGAAGAGGAAGAAAATAATAAGAGCCTAGATAATTTATTCCACTAAATCCTGGAAGAAAACTTTCCAAACCTAGAAAGGCATTCAAATATCCAGACCCAAGAAATACATAGGACAACGAGTAGAATCAACCCAAGAAGATCCTCTCCAAGGCACATCATAGCCAGACTGGCAAAAACAACAAAGAAAAGATACTAAAGTTGGCAAGAGGGAAATGTCAAGTTACTTAACAAAGGTCACCCCATCAGACTAACATTGGATCTCTCTGCGGAAACAATGCAAGCAAGTAAAGAATGGGGAAGCATAGTCAAAGTGTTGAGTGAAAGACAATTTCAACCAAGGATACTATACCTGGCAAAATTATCTTTCATATGGGAAAAAAAGATAAAATCATTCTCGAACAAACAAAATTTGAAGGTATTTACCAACTCCAGACCAGCTCTTCAAGAGGTTCTGAAGGGAGTACTATACCAGGAAAACTAAGAAATCAGACAGTTATATGAGAGCAAAAAGCAATGAAGAAAATGGCTCACTTAATGATAGGATCAGGTATGGAAATATCGATAATTACATTGAATGTCAATGGATTAAATTCTCCAGTTAAGAGACATAGACTGGCTGACTGGATAAGAAAACAGAAACCCTCTATCTGTTGCCTACAAGAAACTCACCGTATGGATAAAGACAGACATAGACTAAAAGTAAAGGGCTGGAAAAAGATACTCCATGTGAATGGAAATCAAAAAAGGGCTGGAGTAGCGATATTGATCTCAGACAAAATAGATTTCAAGACAAAGACTGTAAGAAGAGACAAAGAAGGGCATTATATAATAGTAAATGGGGTAATCCAACAAGAAGACATAACCCTTATAAATATCTATGCACCCAAATCAGGTGCACCTAAATATGTAAAGGAAAGACTGCTGTAGCTAAAAAGAGAGATAGGGAGAAATACTATAATTGTTGATCTCAACACCCCATTATCTCCTTTAGACAGATCTTCTAGACAGAAAATAGAGAGATACAGTACTTAAATGATACTATAAATCGAATGGGCTTGACAGATATCTATAGAACTTTCCACCCTACATCCACAACATATACATTTTTCTCACCCCGACATTGAACCTTTGCAAAGATTGATCATATGTTAAGACACAAATCAAGCCTTTACAGATTCAAAGGCATAGAAACTGTATCCAGCATCTTCTCTGACCATGATGGAATTAAACTCAAGATTAATTTCAAGAAACAACCCCGAAAATACACAAACACATGGAAACTGAACAACCTATTTCTGAATGACTTCTTCACTACTGAAGAAATTAAGGCTGAAATAAAAAAAATTTATGGAAACAAATGATAATGAGTACACAAGTGTCCAGAATCTATGGGACACAGCAAAAGCAGTCATAAGAGGGAAATTCATAGCAATTAGTGTGCATAAGAAAAGGGTGGAAAGATGGCAAATAGATAACTTATCATCATGCCTCAGAGAATTAGAAAAACAACAACAAACAAACCCCAAAAATGCCAGGTGAAAAGAAATAATAAAGGTTCGAGCAGAAATAAATGAAATGGAAAATAAATGAACCATACAGAAAATAAATGAAAGCAAAAGCTGGTTCTTTGAAAAGATTAACAAGATTGACACACCATTGGCTAGACTGATCAAGAAGAAAGAAACCAGATTAATCAAATATATGACAAAACAGGCAATATTACTACAGACATAGCAGAAATACAAAATATCATCAGAGGATACTATGAGCGACTATATGCCAACAAACAAGATAACTTGGAGGAGATGGACAAATTCCTAGATGCATATAATATACCAAGATTGGATCAGGAGGACATAGAGAACCTGAATAGACCCATAACAAGCCAGGAGATTGAATCAGTAATAAATAACCTCCCAACAAAGAAAAGCCCAGGTCCAGATGGCTTCACTTATGAATTCTACAAAACTTTTAAGGAAGAGTTTACCCCTATCCTACTAAAATTATTTCTAAAGATTCAAAAGAAGAAGACCTTACAAATTCATTTTATGAAGCCTCCATCATCCTCATCCCCAAAACAGATAAGGACATGACAGAAAAGGAAAACTACAGACCAATATCAATGATGAATACAGATGCAAAAATTCTCAACAAGATACTCGCAAATCGTATCCAACAACATATAACAAAGATCATTCATCACGACCAGGTAGGCTTTATACCAGGAATGCAAGGCTGGTTCAATATATGCAAGACCATAAATGTAATACACCACATTAACAGTAAGAAAGATAAAAACCATATGATCATCTCAATTGATGCGGAGAAAGCATTTGACAAAATACAACATCCTTTTATGATTAAGACTCTCAGCAAGATTGGTATAGAGGATCATTTCTGAACACAGTAAAAGCAATCTATGAAAAACCTACAGCTAACATTATACTGAAAGGGGACAAGCTGAAAGTTTTTCCTCTGAAAACAGGTACTAGGCAAGGCTGCCCACTTTCTCCACTGCTCTTTAATACTGGAAGTCTTAGCTATTGCAATCAGAGAAGAGAACAATATTAAAGGCATTCGAATAGGCAAAGAAGAGTTAAAAATATCTTTATTTGCAGATGACATGATGGTATACTTAGAAGACCCAAAGGTATCCATGAAAAAACTTCTTGAAGTAATAAGTGAATACAGTAAGGTGGCAGGATACAAAATCAATATCCAAAAGTCTATAGTATTTCTATTTATGAACAACAAGTTGAACGAAGCAGAGCTGAAGAAAGGAATCCCTTTCACCATAGCCACAAGATGTATAAGATACCTAGGGATAATCCTAACTAAGGAAGTCAAAGACCTTTATAAAGAAAACTACGAAAATATTAAAAAAAGTATTGAAAGTGACATAAAAAAGTGGAAGGACATCCCATGCTCCTGGATTGGAAGAATTAACATAATCAAAATGGCAATTATACCCAAATTAATCTACATGTTTAATGCAATTCCAATCAAAATACCAGAAATATTCTTCACAGATCTAGAAAAGAAAATCATAGAATTTGTCTGGAATCATAAAAGACCTCGTATTGCAAAAGCAATCCTGCGCAAGAAGAATGGAGTAGGAGGCATATCACTCCCTAATCCCAAGGTAAACTATAAAGCTGTGGTCATCAAAACAGCATGGTATTGGCATAAAAACAGACAAGTGGACCAATGGAATAGAATAGAGACCCCAGAAATAACCCCCAAAGCTTACAGCCAACTGATCTTTGACAAAGGATATCAGTCAATCCATTGGGAAAAGGAAAACCTCTTTAGTAAATGGTGCTGAAAAAACTGGGTATCCACCTGCAGAAAGATGAAACTGAACCCCCATCTCTTACCATTAACAACAATCAACTCAAAATGGATCAAAGATCTGAACCTAAGACCTCAAACAATAAAACTGGTGGAAAATGCTGGGGAAACTCTGGGAGACATTGGAGTAGGCAAAGACTTCTTAAATAAAACTCCCAAAGCACAGGCAATAATCCCTAAATAGACAAGTGGGACTATATTAGACTAAGAAGTTTCTGCACAGCAAAGGACACAGTATCAAGTGTGAACCGACAACCCTCAGAATGGGAAAATATTTTTGTTAAATATGCCTCAGACAAGGGACTGATAACCAGAATACACAGGGAACTCAAGTGCCTTATGTGAAAAAAAATGATGAACCCAATTAAAAGATGGGAAAATGAGCTGAACAAAAATCTCTCTAAGGAAGACATACGAACAGCCAAAAAGCCTATGAGGAAATGCTCAACATCCCTCATCATAAGGGAGATGCAGATTAAAAACCGCAATGAGATACTACCTAACCCCTGTCAGAACAGCAAAGATTAAGAATATAAAAGGTGATAAGTGTTGGTGGGGATGTGGTGAAAAGGGAACCCTCTTACACTGTTGGTGGGAATGTAAACTGGTTCAACCACTGTGGAGAACAATATGGAGTTTCCTCAAAGATCTACAAACAGAACTACCATTTGACCCAGCAATCCCACTTCTGGGTATTTACCTGAAAGACAGGAGAATGCTCAGTCAGAAAAGTGCTTGCACATCAATGTTTATTGCAGCATTATTCACAATTGCCAAGACATGGAACCAACCTAAATATCCACAAACTGATGAATGGATTGAAAAAGTGTGGTATATATACTCTATGGAATACTACTCAGCCATGAAAAATAACAAGACCCTGGCATTTAATAGAAAGTGATCAGATATGGAGGATCTATTGCTGAGTGAAGTAAGCCAGGCTATGAAAGAAAGATATTGTATGTATCCACTCAATATATACCAACTATCAGCACTCTATGATAGAGAGCAAACAATTGGAGGACATAAAAGCAGTGAAGATACTTAATGAGAATAGGACAGTGTGGAATGGGGGTGGTGAGAAGAAGAGGATAGAGAAAGATAGCAAGAGAACAATAAAGAGGTAAGACGTTAGTGAGAAACAGATATGGCTTATTACCTGTTGGTGATGACATGTATAGTATTCTCAACTGGATTGGCCTGAGAACTGTTTCATGATGGGTAAAGTCTTTTTACAAGCAAAATGAGAAATAGTGATTGACTGTTTTAAAAAATAATTAGAATAATAATAATAATGATTGGGAAAAACATAGAAAAGATATTGAATGATGGAGTGGGGAGATTAATGTCTCTGTATTGACGGACATGCATGGCATTCCCTTTTGAAAAAGCAATGTAATACACTGTAAAATTATATGTAATCAATGTAATATAAAGAAGATTATGATGATGATAATAATAAAAAAAAAAAAAAACTCACGCCGGGAGTGTGTGCGTGCGTGCCTAAGATCCCAAGAGGAGAATGGAGGAGAAGGGATTGCAGCATGGTCATTCCCCCTGGGGGGTGATTTCTGACTTTCTGTCTCTGTCTGTCTGGAGAATGCAAGCGCCCTAAGGCAAAAACCTCTCAAAAAAAAAAAAAAAAAAAACCATATATATATGGTAGGGAAGAAACTCATCTGTTAGAAGCAGATTTGGCTCATGTGACAGAAAACCTCCAATTATAAAGACTTAAACACAGGAGGGTCTATCTCTCAAGTAAAAGAAATCTGGAGGTGGGCCATTCAGGGCTGGTGTGGCAACCCACCAAGTCAGTAGAAATTCAGGTGCTTTCTACCTTTCTGTTCCTCATCCCAGCCGTTAGTACAGAAATCATTATTTCTATTCACTAATATTCTTTGTTTCTTCTGTGAGTTCAGGAACGTGATAAGATTGTTTTTTCTTCTCCCTTTGAATTTTGGTATGGCATATAACTTTTTTTCACAAATGAGGGAAAGTGACATGTCACTTCTAAACAGAAACTTTAAAAACCAGTGCATAACTTGTTCCATGTCGTTCTACTTAATTCCTATAATTTTGAGTGCACATGCTAAGAAGAAGCCATCCAGCCTAGATGACCAAGTGCCTCTAGCTAGGCACAGGTCCTTCACTGAACTCTAGTGGATATTTAGGTGGGGGAGAAATATAAAACCACCGAGACTGGGTGATTATTGGTTATTGCAACACAACCTAGCTTATTCTAGCTAGTGCATATAGGTATCCTCGAAGTCACTTCTTGGTCCACTTTGGCTGCTGGAGATTTAGCACTACCTTCAACGTCCCAGGCACAGGAAGGAAAAAATGGGGAAAGACAAAGGGGTTAAACCTCCCAGCAATATCATCTTTCTTAAGGAATATTTCTGGAAGTTGTTTTTACTTACATCTCGCTGGCTAAAATGTAGTTATCCATGGATAATGGAACTGACTACAAAGGATGCTGGGTAATACAGTCTTTTAGTGGGACACATGGGTACTCTGAATTTAATCAAAGTTGTATCACTGAGGAAGGAGAGAAAGGGTATAGGGTAATCAATCAACAATAACTGCCATGAAAACATGACACTCCCTTCTTTTATTTTACATTTTCTTACTTTTTTAAATATAAAAACTTGTCATTTTAAGAAAAAAAGTTATTGGAATACTCTTAGTTACTCATCAAGAATTAACCCAGGAGAACCCTAGTCTCCCTCCTCTGAGTTCCGCCTAAGTCTTCTCTGTCCCATCCTTCATTTTCTGGTCACATCTGCCATTGTGTCACAGTTACATGCCAGTTCTTCTACCCGATTATAAGCTCCTTCAGGACAGGGTTCAGTATTAGTTCTCTCAGTCTCCTAAAGTACATTTCATGTGTGGTAAGTGTTTGATACTGGAAGGAGAGAAAGCAAGAAGAAAGAAAGGCTACTGCTCAAATACTATAGATTTTCTTTTATATCCTAAGATGGAAGCAAAATTAGCTATTAATAATACTTTCTCCAAAGAAGGAACCTTAAGGAAGTATTCCCAAGTTGTTCAGGAAGTTAAGTTCCAAGCACCAAGTTTAGATCCTTGTCAAAGAGAAGAATTTAGATGTAAACTAACTCTACAGACATTCCAAAGGGGAAGTGATGTGACACACAGAAACGTGGATAGGCTGCCTCCAGGTACAAACTTAAAAAACATGTGGACAGATCATGCTGGCATCTAAAGAAGGCTAGCACACGAACATCCTCCAGAGTACTTTAGTTCCTTCCCCACTGCTCATGCTTCTTGGTCACTGTATGAACACCTTCTTTGTAATAAAGTTCATGGTATCTTTTAGCAACTAAAGTCCATGAAATTGCATCTGTGTAATCTCATGCAAAATTTGTCTTCAGCAGAGAGATTGTGGGAAGAAATTGAAGACCTACTACCCCCCTCTGGGCAAAAGTGTTTTAAATAAATGAGATTTTAAAAAGTCCCACATAATTGAAGCAGAGAAGGGAATCCCTACTCTAAACTGATGATCCAAAACAAAGAATCTAAGAGTCAACACAGAACACTTGTTGTATGTGCTGTGTATCAGCCACCATGCTAAACATTTACAAGCACTGTTTTATTTCATCCCCACAATGTCCCTCTGTGCTATATGATATTTTAACCCTGATTACTAAAAGGCAAAAACAAAAGAGCTCAGGGATTTTAGGAGACCAATTACACTAATGGCTTTATTTAATGGCCCTATGTATACATTCCCTTTGTCAGGTGACTGCTGCTCTTGTCATCAAGAGCTAAAGTCTGTTTTCCCCATTCCTTGTATCAAGACTGGTCTCATGACTTGGTTTGGCTGCAGCAATTTTGCAGAGTCAATGATCTACTTTCAAGTCTATATCTTAAGAGAGCTGCGCGCTTGTAGTGCTCTCTTAAAACTCTGCTATCGCATGCTATTAATATTGCGGGAGGCCCAGTGAGCAGAGATAAGTCATACTAGCTGAGATCATCTTCAACTGGCCCGTCTCCAGCTGACCCACAGAAGTGAGCCCAGCCCAAATCAACACAATGACCCAGATAATCTCTACACTCTTGAGTAAACATAAATGTTTATTGCTATATGCCACTGAGGTTTTGTAGTTGTTTCTTAAGCAACATTAGTGTAGCGCTAGATAATTGGTAGGGGAATAAATAGGTAACTTCCTCAAGATTGCCCAGTTAATAAATGGCAGAGCCAAGATTTGAACCAGGTTTATCTAACTTCAGAGGCTGCCATGCATGGGGAAGACTTGAGAAAGATCAAATCCCTTGACATATCTATCTTCTAATCAGAGGTCCTATGTTCTATCCTGGGGGTATAAATTAACTAGTCCAGGCTTCTGGACCTTGGTTTATATTTAAAATGAGAATACATACTTCTTTTTTAATAAGAGTTCTCTTAGGATCAAATCAGTTACCTAATACAAAAGCATTTCACAAATGACTATGCTCTACCAGGTTAACTGTTAGGGACATCATACTCTCCATTTCTGCCAGCAACTCAAAACCTGAAGCTTGTTTTTGCCTGAAAGAGGCTTTGCCAGGAAGTCCTCACACTTCTCTACTCACCCATTAATGAGGGTAGAGGAAGGTCCGTCTTTACAGCATCCCGACCCTACCCATATCAGGAAAGCTTGAGCTGAGTTCTAAATAGGATAAAAATTAAAGAAAAAAATAACCAAAAAAACCAGCAACTGCTAAAACTGCTATCAAACTCACTGAGGTCCTTAATGGTGATTTAATGCTGGGAGATCGAGCTTGCCACAAGATTGTGACAAGCCTGTATTTTTTCTGTCAGCGAGAGGTGCATTTAAAGGCAGTGGGGAAGGGCTGATGGGATAGGCATTAATCATGTACCTCAGAGTATGGTCTGGACTATAAGCAGAATAAAAGGGACAGTGACTAGGAGAAGGCTGAAGAATGACCTGTGGGGCAGGACACTATCAAGGAAGCATGAAAAGGAGGGTTAGACTAACCCTTGCCTACACTGACTCCTCTTGTTTTTTTAATAACTAAATTCCTCCTCCCTGTAGTCCCTAAGCCCAATTTAGCAAAGCCCTTACAGAGACAATTGAGCTTCCCTGATGGTTCCAGACATGGTCTCAGTACACAAAAGCAGCACCATACACACGCTCACAGAATCTCCAGTTAACTCTTGCTTCATCTTTCACACATCTACTTTTTGAAAATGTACTCAGATTTAATATTTAACCCCATAAATCATCCAGCACTGTGAATGCAATGGCATGCATTTGCTCATTCATGTATCAGACAGTCTTGGCAACCTCTGCAGTGCACCAGGCACCATGCTAAGCTGGGGAGGGCTCCAAAAATGAATGACATATGATTCCCGCCTCAAAGAGAGTTCAGTCCATCAGAGAGGCATAATTGGAAGAGAAGGCTTAATCTAACTCGAAAAAGCAGAGACCACTCCCAGAGGGAAGTAGCACCTGAGCTGAGGCATGAACAGTGAGGAGCCTGAGAAGTTTGCTCGCAAGAATCTACATGCGAGCAGAGAAATAAGAGTGTTACTGGAGAATGCAGGGAAGAGAACAGAGAGGCTGAGGGTGAGTCTGAAAGGTGGGTTGAGCTAGATCCTGAGAGGGGCTCTTAGACCACACCGAGGTGTGTGCAGGTGAAATGAAACTGCAAGTGTTGAAGTGGCCAAGCACCATGGTTTGGTCTTCTCCACCTCTAAGACTGGCACAACCCAGCAGCTCAGACCAAAAACCAGTGAGGCAACATTATATTCATTACTCACCTTTCCCTGCACAACCAATCCACTAGAAAATCCCATGAATTCAAGGTAAGACATTTGTGGGACACAGCAATGGTTTATTACCTGTTGATGATTATATGTATAGTATTCTCAACTAGACTGGTCTGAGGTGTATATCATGATGGGTAAATTCTCTGTACAAGCTAGACAATGTATAGCAATTGAATGTATTAAAAAATAATAGAATAACACACCATGGCACCATGGTATAATGAACAAATCAAATCTCCACCAAAGTTTAAAAAAAAAAAAAAAAAAAAGAATAAAGGGCAAGAAAAGAAAATCCCATCAATTCTATCTCTAATACATAGCCTCTACTGCTTCCACCTCCCCAATGCCCATCACCTGTCACCTGGAACTCTGTCCTCACAGCTCCTTGCATGTCATCTATTCTTCCCACTGTCGGTGAAGCCATCTTTTCTAAACATAATCCAGAATCCATCTTTTCTCTGGAGCAAACTTTCCAAGGCATTTCTGATGGACATAGCCCCAGTCCCACCTTGCCCCACAGGCCCTCTGAGCTGGCCCCTGCCACCCCTCTAACCTCCATTCCTTGCAGTTCTCCCTTGCTCACCTTGCCATGCTACAGCCCCTGCCGCTCCTTCAGGGGAGCTCAAGATCATGTCACCACCATTGCCCTTTTGATCTTTGCTCCGCTTGGTACTCTTCTCCCACATCTTCTGTGACTCTCATTTTATTGAGGTCCATGCTCCAGTGTCTCCCCTTCAGAGAGGCTTTACCTAAGCATACAAAAAATATTCTCCCTCCACCCCTACTCCCTGCTGTTAATCTGTCTGTTTATCCTGCTTTACTCTTTTGTAATGCTTATCAAAACCTTAAATTATATTGCTTATATATTCTTTTTGCTCTCTTGTTCTGTCTTCCCTTCTAGAATGCTCCATGAGAGAAGACAAATATTTCTACTTAGTTTATCACCACATCCCCATCTTCAAGAACCATGATCTGGGGTCTCATGAAAGGTGATTAAAAAAATGTATTGAGGGCCAATGGCATGGTGATGAAGGTGCTGAATCCCACATGGCCAATTGTGCATTTCAAAACCCAAACAGGGCTTGAAAAACATACCAGCTGCATGTGCATACATTCTCAAGGTCCCCAAGAGAAGAATGGGGAGAAGAGATTTGAGTGTAGTTACCCCCCCTTAGGGATCATTTCTTTCTCTCTCTCTCTCTAGTGAATGCATATGCTCTATAGCAAACTACAAAAAATAAATATTAAAATAAAATAAAATAAATGTATGGGGGCCAGCAGGTAGTATGGTCGTTAAGATGCTTGATTCCCAAATGGCTGACATCAGTTCAAGTCCTGGATCCAGCATCTTGAAAATCACACTGGATGAATGTGCCTGTATGCACAAAAATCATAAGAATAAAGAAGGGATTGCAATGTGGCCATCCCCTCCTGGGGGTATGTCTCACTTTTTCTCATGCCCTAAGGTAAAGAACATTATAAATAAGCAGCGCTTTCTCTCTCTGAATCCCATGTGAAAAATAGGAGTCAAGACTCCTTTGAAAGACAGTTACGTAGGCGGAAGCTTCATGTTGCCCCTATACAACTTCCAAGCTCTCTCAGATGTTGCCTGAATTCGTTTGCTGATTAAATGAATGATGTCTTGCTTTTTCAAAGCCAGAAAGGTGGGGGGAGGGGAGAGATGGGCTGATTCTAGAAAGATAGGCATTGAGCTCTTATATAATCACAAACGTGATTACGTACAGCACATCACCTTTGCTGTAGTCCGATGGTTAGAAGCAAGTCTCTGATTCTGCCCAAACTCAAAGGAATTACACAAAGTGAGCTAGCTAGAAATGGGACTCATAGGGACCACTCTATGATTATCATCCACAAATTCATTTGGATAAAAGGAACGAGGTAAGAATACAAATTTTTAGGTGATTATCCAAATGTCCTAATTTCACTTACTTTTCTAACTTGTCTTTACTTGTTAATTTTTTTTTTTTCTGTTTTCCTCAGGGATTGATCTCAAATTTTCCCTTCTTTCTTCATTTTTTTTTTTTAGAGGTTTTTGCTATAGGGCACGTGCGCTCGCCAGACAGAGACAGAGAGACAGAAAGCGAGAAATCACTCCCCAGGGGAATGGCCATGCCACAATCCCTTCTCCTCCATTCTCCTCTCAGGATCTTGGGCATTCATGCACATGTGCTTGGAGTGAGTTTAAGCCACAGTGTCTGGGACTCAAACCGCGGTTGACTACATGGGAGTTCAGTGACATAGCCATTACGCTAACTGCTGGTCCCCCTCATTTTAATCAAGTATAGCATCTATGCTACCAGAAATGCAGTTTGTCAAATCTGTAGTCAGCTTACTGGGCCTAAAGGAACATATGGAGGCAGTCACCATTGTGAGTCTGTCATGTTCTTTCAGATATTGGTCTTTATCCACACCTTTATTCATATTCATACCTAGCTCTAAATAAGGATTGAGGAAAAGATAAAGAAGAAAGGTCATTTATTATATTATTTTCTTCACAGGAGGAACGTATTCTCAACAGAGCTAAGATGCCCTCTGGAAAATCTAAGTATCTGTTAGGAAACACTAAATCAGTCAGTTTAGTCAAGAGCTGACACTAGTCATGCTCATCAGTGGACCAAATGCACACCCAAGATGAGGAAGTAGACAAGCAAAATAAATAAATATATAAATAAATAAATAAATAGGCAGGCAGGAAGGCAGGCTAGGAGCAATTCTAGAGACATGAGCACATCTCAAAGAAGAGGATGTAGAAAGAAAGAATGGAGAGTTTGGAGGAAAAGCCCACACTAGCAAATCTCATGCACTTGAACTGCTATACTATCCACTTTGTGAGTTGGATCCTGTTGGGTTTGATAAGGAAAATTAATACACACTTTCTATGACTACTTCATGTTTCATATTGGAACCCATGACCATCTACTGAAGCCAACATCATTACCTTTCAGCACACTGAAAGCACTCCATTTTATCACGGAGCGCTATGGCCACTCCGTGATAAAATGTCCATCATCTCTACTGTTATGGTAAACTATTCTCACGCTGCCACAGCCTTCTTGGAAGAGTCTATTGCTGTCCAATTAGGTTTGGTGTTATTTATTTTTAAATCACACATATAAAATATACAATGGTAGCATACCCCACAATTTTCTGTTCTTTGTTTTCACTAAATATATCTTCTCATGAGTTCCATATTAGTACTATAGAATTGCCTCGTATTTCTTTTTTCTGTCTTTAAGAGATTATTGCTATAGGGCATATGTGCTTGCTAGAGAGTCAGAGAGAGAGAGAGAGAGTGAGTTAGAAATCACTCCCACAGGGGGATGGCCATGCCACAATCCCTTCTTCTCTATTCCCCTCTCTGGGACTCAAACCACACTCAACTATGTGAGAGTCCAGCAACATAACCATTACACCATCTGCTGGTCCCAAATTGCCTTATATTTCTGTTGGGTTGTTGGCAAAGTCATGGCATATTTTTTCTATGTTTTCTATGAAAAAATTCATGACTTTTGCAACAACCTGATAATAACTGCCTATTTTTTTAATATAATAGAATTTATATAAGCAGTTCCTGTTGGTCCCTTTTCTTTGGGGAGGGGGGAGGTTTTTGCTATAGCGCGTGTGCGCTCACCAGAAAGACAGAGAGACAGAAAGTGAGAAATCACCCCCTGGGGGGGATGGCCACATCGCAATCCCTTCTCCTCCATTCTTCTCCCAGGATCTTGGGCGCACACACACACACGCCCGGTATGAGTTTAAGCCAACGGGTCCGGGACTTGAACCGCAGTTAACTACAGTTAACTGGGAGTTCAGCAACATAGCCATTACGCTAACTGCTGGTCTCAGCAGTACCTGTTAAAGACCATTTAGTCTATTCCCCATCTTTTGCTACAAAAATAATGCTTTAATAAATGACTTCATACTTCATAATTTTAATTTATAATCCTTTTAAAGATCAACAAGAGATTATTTCTAACATAAGTTATGTTGTTTCTATCATGGATCTCCATCTATCAAAAAGCAGTACTACTATGTTAGCAAATTGAGGTCCAGAAACAGGGTTCACATAGATAGCCATCAGGTAAAATGATCCCATAGACATGCTAGGTTTGGTCTGCATGATTATTTTTCAAAAAGAAATTAATCGTTAGCATTAATATCGTCAAGATTTTGATGTGATTTAGAGAAAGCATATTGAAATCAATATGTGGGGTATTCAGTATCTCTTTGATAATTAAATATCTAGCATTCTGGGCTCGCATTCTTGCATAGTAACTGTCTGCCAGAAGTGAGCAAAGCTGCTCCATTCAGATGTGGGTGGGCTTCCTTAGTTCACCACACAATCAAGATGAGAACCAAAGTTTCTCCATGTCTTTGAAGTTGTGTCAGTTTTTGCTTCTCTGAACACATTTTCCACCCCAAACTCACCACCACTCCCTATTGCCTCTGAGATGTTTCTTTAATTAATTAGCCTGGTCCCTAAAAGTATTTGAGTTTGCCATTCCATGTCTCAAAGAACCAGACTGTCTCAGAGTCAAACATAATTTCAGAGACAGTCAAAAAGTTGACTATTATCTCTCTCCTCTATTTAAGCCTTCCTTTCATTTCTCAAATTTTTTGACCTATGACATGTAAAAGTTTATTTTTAATACCATTTGTAGTAAAAAAAAAAAAAAATACCATAGAGGCCAGCAGGTGGCAAAGTGGTTAAGGCACTGGACTCCCAAACAACTGACCCTGGTTCGAGTCCCAGACCTGGTACTTGACAATCACACTGGGCACATGCGTGTGTGTGGCCAAAGTCCCAGGATGAGAATGGAGAAGAGGCAATTGCTGTGTGGCCATCCCCCTTGGGGGTGATTTCTCACTTTCCCCTCTTACCGTCTGTCTCTCTCCAGCAAGCACATGCACTCTATGGCAAAAATCTTAAACAACAAGCAGAGTCTGTCCAAGGAACTTTACAGCTAACATGGCCAATCCAATGATTCTGGAAGAAGAGCAGCTGGCAAAATGAATCAGTTTGGACATTTGCATTTTCTTCCTTATTTTTTTCATGTTCTCTCCAGGGGGCAAGAGATTGGTTTTTGTGCTGGAAGGAGAGAGCAGAGAGCAGCTGCTGTTCCTCGGTCTAGCACATGGCGAAGCAGGGAACGTGGCACAGAATTCATCTACCAAATATCCCAACAGGGTAACAAGTTCTGGAGTAAAAAAGTCACATCTCTAGCTAGCTTTTAGACCTTTTCTTTTGTGTGTGTGTAGATGAGTCTGTGTTATTGGGAACAAGATGCTTCTCTTCAAATTCACTTTCTCCGACTACTCTGGGCAGCAAGATAATGCCTCTTAGGCATGACGATTTCCTACTGATGAGTTACTGACCAGAAAAAATTAAATCCAAAAGTGAACTTGAAAAAGATAAACATATGTTGCTGAAAACAGGTAGCAACGCAAGGTTCCCTGCAAGTTATTACTTCCTGTTTGCCACATAGCATGCTCAGTGTGGTACATGCATTATCTCACTTAATTCTGCTGCCACTTCAAGTGTGTGCTTGTTAATCCTGCTTGATAGGTAGAGAAACTGAAGATCAAAAGGCACAGTGATTTTTGCAAGGACTCTAGGCTTGTAAATGACAGAGCTGGGATTCATCTTGGTCTTTCTGCCTCTGTGTCCTTAGTGAAATTCCTGGAAAGCTTGTTTCATAAAGCAAGCATTCTACAAAAACGTTTGCACTGGAGTTTCAGTGAGAACCACTGAATGTATTCTTTCTGATATTACAGTGTGGCTTGATGACAATCATACAGTAAGAAACCTCTTGATCTTATTCTTTAAGTCATTGTTTCCATTCTCATCTTCACAAGAAGCCATCTATTGTTGGCCTCTTTCTCCTCAAACAATTCACAATTAAAATAGGTACCCAGTGAGCTCACTTGTATTTTGAAAATTTTTTTTGTTTTACTGGTTGTTTCCCTTTTGAAATTTCCAAACTCTACTAAAAAGCTAAGTCCCTATTCATTAACTTGTAGCTGACAGCAAATCATTCACTGCAACACCTTGGCAAGAGGTCAGTCACCTCTAACCCAGGTCACTTATTCTAGAATCAGTGAAGCTTCAGGTTTCACACCTCAGCTCTATCCAAAAAGATCATTTTGTGATATTGTTTTTTTAGTAATTTTTTGCATACACCAAAATTTCATTTGTGTGTCAGTGCTGTGAATTTTAACAAATGAATACCATTTGCTGTGCAATTTCAACCATAGTTGAGATACAGAATCCTTTTACTTCTCCCAAAGGTATGTTCTCAGTTCATCCTTTTGATATCACCTGCCCTTCACTCCTAACTCCTGGCAATGACTGATTATGTTTTGTTACCCATAAACTAACCTTTTTCCACAATGCCATTGCTTTAGTCCACTCCATTGCCAATAACTGAAAATAGCTGAAACAGGGTGATTTACAAACATACAGGTTGCTGCAGCTCAGCTTGGAGGGCCAAGGCCCAGGGGCCCTCTCTGGTGCAGTTCTTCAGCCTGCAGAATATGGTAGCAGACAGGAGAATGTGGTCTGTGGGTCTCTGCCTCATTCTCTCCCCTTAGAAACCCAGCAGGACTCAATCCTGAGACCCTGCCCCAAACACCTACTCTCTCATTTTATCTCAAAGACTGCACCCTTCAACACAATAACTGGATCAAGTTTTTGCTCTCTGATTTAATCCTTTTACTATCAAATCTCAACACATAAATTTGGGGCTACATAAAATGTGATCATACAGGGCTGGCAGGTGGCATGGTGGTTAAGGATGCTGGACTCCCACATGGCCAACCTCCCTCTCTGGTAAAATTAAAATAAATAATAAAGTTCAAGAAAATGATTTTTTTTAATGCGATCATACATCGTGCATCTCTTTGGGTCTAGCCTCTTCCTCTCAGCATTTACAATTTATCCAGACTTTTGTGGGTATCAGTAGTCCGCTCCTTATTAATAAGTAGTATTCCCTTGTATGGATATTTTACAGATTGTTAATCCTTTACCAGCTGAAGATTGAGGGACATTTGAGTTGTTTCTAGTTCTTGGTAATGATGAATAAAGCTGCTATAAATCTTTGTGCCCAGGGTTTTTGTGAACATAGGTTTTATTTCACTTAAGAAAATATCTAGGAATAGGATTGGTGGGTCATCTGTTAAATTTTTGTCTGATTTTATGAGCAACCACTAATCTAGCACCCAAATTAGCTGTAACGTTTTACATTTCAAGCAACAACATATGAAAGTTCCAGTTGTTACACATTCTGTCAACACTGGATATTGTCAGGTTTCTTTGGTTTTGTTTGTTTTTTTCTTTCTTTTTTAATAGCTATTCTTTCTAATAGATATGTAGTGATATCTTAAAATAGTTTTAATGCAATTTCCTAACAAATAATATTGAGTATCTTTTTAATGTACTTTTCATCCATATATCTTTTCTGATGAAGTGTCTTGAAAATCTTCTACGTATTTAAAAAAAATGAGTTGTGAGGCCAACCCTTGGCATGGTGGTTAAGATGCCAGGATCTCACATGGCCAACTGTGTGGTCTGAGGTCTGGACCTGGAGGCTGGAAATACACACCAGTTGCATGTGTATGCAAGCACAAAATCCCAACAGGAGGGAGAAATGAAAGAGACTGTAGTGTGACCATGCCCACGAGGGTTGCTTCCTCACCTTCTCTCTCCATTTCTGTCTCTGTCTCTCCAATGAGTGAACAGAGTCTCTGGCAGATTAAAAAATGGGTTGTGTTTTTTGATGATATTTTTATAATTTATAGATTAATTCATTTTAAGTTAATCCTCCTTTAAAATTTAAATAGTCCAGAAAGTCAACACATTGAGCTTCATTAAATCACTGATATCTCAGGATGAATTAGCTCTATTCATACACTCAAAAGACATAAGCAACTATTATTTACAACTCTTTATACTAGGGGTTATAGATGCAAAAATAAGCAGATTTATTCAGCTTTGAAAGATACTTATCTGGGTACTGTGATCAGATAAGCAAGAGATGGCTTATTGGATAACTACACCAACAGCTGTAGTCAAAGACAGTAGATGATCAATCTTTTGTAAGATAATATAAGCATAAAAAGATATTTATAAATAGAGAATAAAAGAACAACCTTATTTTTAATGGACAAAGATTTAAATAGACATTTCTCCATAAAAATGGCCAATAAACACGTGAAAACATGCTCAATATCATTGGTCATTGAGGAAACACAAATCAAAATTATAAGATACCACTTTATACCCACTATGATGGCTAAAATTTTTTAAGTGTACAATAACAAGTGTTGACAAGGGAGTGGAGCAATTGCAACTCACGTATACAGCGGATGGGATTGTAAAATTGTACAAATGCTATGTAAAACAGTTTGGCAGAACATCAAAATGTTAAACACTGAGTTAGTATATGAGCCAACAATTCCAGTACTAAGTACGTGTGTGTGTATACATATATACATATATATACACACATGTGTGTGTGGGTGTATATATATATATATATACATATACATGTATATGTATATACATATACATATACATGTATATATATACATGTATATACATATACATATACATGTATATATATACATGTATATACATATACATATACATGTATATATATACATGTATATACATATACATATACATGTATATATATACATATACATGTATATATATACATATATATATACACATACCCCCAACTGAAAATATATCAACCAAAAGCTTTTAGATAATTGTTTACAGTATTATACAAAGCCAAGAAAGCAGAATCATCAAATGACGAATAAACAACATGCCCTATATACCCCATTCATATTTATAATGTACGATGAAATTTTACTTGGCCAAGAAAAGGAATGAAGCACTAATACATGTTATAACATGGATTAACCTTGAAAACATGCTAAGTAAAAAGCCAGGCACAAAAGGCCAATATGATTTTGTTCATATAAATGTTCTGAGTAAACAAATCCAGAGAGACAGAGAGTGGGCTATGGTGGCCAGAGACTAGGGAGCAGGGAGTGACAGGGAGTGATTAGGTTTCTTTTCAAGGTAATGAAATGTTTCAAATTAGATAGTAAGGATGGCTGCTTAACACTATGAATGTACTAGAACCAAGGAAGCCTATGCTGTAAAAGGACTGAATTTCTTGGCATGTGAATTCTCTTTCAACAAAGCTATTATTTCAAGAGACAGAGAAAGGTTGAGAGATTAGAGAGTCTCTATGTGACAGATAATTCCTCAGCTTGGAAAGGTGTTAGGTTAAGAGACCATGATGGGCCTTCATGACCAGAGAGAGAGAACTGACCAGCCACATGATCAGATAGGTCCACTATGTCACAGTCCTACTGCCTCTGCCACCCAGGTAGCTTGAACCTGCTGAGCAGCAGCACCAGCCAGCACACAGATGGGCCAACACCATCTTTCTTGACGTGAGTTACTAGACTGTAGTTGGCACATCCCAGTGTGACACAATAGAGCATATTAGATAAGGCAGACTCTGGAGTCAAAGCACCTGGTTTTGGAGTTTATGCTACTGTTTATTAGCAATGAATCTTTGGCAAGTTACTTATCCTCTCTCAGTTTCAATTTTATCATTTACAAAGCATAGGTAATAGTACTTACCTCAGAGCTATTAGAAAGATTGAATGAGATCTCATACGAAAAGCATTTAACACAGAACTTGTCACAAGGAAAAATATTCCAACATGGGCTATTATTCTCCAATTGACAGTGTCTGTATTTGGTTTTACAATAGATTTTCTCACAGTTAATATATATATATGTGTGTGTGTGTGTGTGTGTGTGTGTGTGTGTATCCATACATACACACGTATGTATAAACATATGTATATAAATACATGTGCGTATACACACACACACATACACACACTATATATAGACATAATCTTAGTTCGTGATCAGAAAACAATGTAATTCAAACTCTGAAATAAATGACTTCTGTTCAACCAAGAAAGAGAAGAGAGGAAAAAAGGGATGGAAGGGGAAAAAGAGAGAGAGAGAAAGGCAAAGAAAGGCTTCAAGATGTTAATGAGAGACTTTTTAGAAGAAAAGATTGTTGAAATTTAGGCCTTTCTAATACAGGCCATCTGGTGACTGCATCTGAACAAGCCCTATTTTCTCATGGAATTCTCTTGCCACTGTTTATTCCACGTTTCGTCTTCATAGAAGAAGGGGTGAATTCACCCTGCACGTAGCTGGGACAGTCACTGGGAGGACATGTGAAGGAACAATTCAAGAACTGAGAATGAAGGTAGTACAAGCCCCTTGGAATAAAGTGCATGGTTTTAGGCAAAGAGGATGCACAATGTAAGCCATAGCTGCAATTCCCTTCTCAGTCCCAAAGCTCACAGTCAGCCCTAGGCCTTGTGTAGGGAGCTTTCCAAACTCCTGACCAAGGTTTAATTAATTTTCTCCAAGAAATGATTGGTTGACATGACAGCAATAAACATCAAATGCCATTAATTAATACTGAGGCCTCACTGTGCATGTTGTTTCCCATTATACATTCAGATGTAGCCACCTCGATGCTGTCATCAATCTGGTCGTGGTGCCCAGTAAGGGCCATTAAAACTGAAGGAGGACCATGGGGGTTGAGGGATAGTATCTGCAAATATGCTGAGATAATCAGCTTGGAGGAATTCACACTCCAAAGCCCACTCCCCAGAGAAGGGTTTTAGAGACCTAGATGAAAGGATTTAAATTTGGTTGGGTGAAGCATTTTCATTTTGCTGATGGCCTGGAAAGGAACTATCAACTCGATGAAAACAGAGCTTCCCTCGGGTTCTAAGACATCCTCTTCAAACTGGCTCCCCTCCCCATTCTTCTTACTTTCTTAGCTATAGCCAGTTTCAATTTCATGTTAATTCAGAAGAGAGTCAAAGGGGAGCAAAAAGCAATCTTTGCTTCTTCCACTCAAGTAAAAACCCTAAAGGGACCATGGCCCCCATGGAGGCACTTGCTTTAGGGCCTGGGGACAAAGTAAAATGTTCCCATGAACACTCAGAGGTTAGGTCATGCAGATAAAGCAATGTGATTAAATCTTGATAGATTCTTGTTTTAAGAAGAAAAAAGAAGAAGGTCTTGTTTGCCTGGTTACAGAGAACGCCGTTGGCAATCCCTGTTTAATCAGGATCTTGATGAGCACATTTCCCCTCCCAGGACTAAAACACCAAGGAAGAGCCTATTTGAGGCAGCCTCTGGCCCATTCCCACATGGTTGCTCCATCCCTGTCACTTTGTAGAGCCATGCCCTGGGAAACAGCTGTTTCATTATTCCAGCAATTTTATGATAATTGTTTGTGACTTCAATTTGAAGATTATGAAAATAAAGCCCTAGTCCCACCCAGCCCCAGAGGGCAACAGACAAAGTTGATCATTTTTCAATTTCTTCCATACCTTTATGAAAAAGTATCATTCCCTGATTAATAAGGTAATAATCTTTTTCATGTTGAGGTTGAAAAAACAAGATCCAAGAAGTGAAGCATGCTGCCCAAGGTTATTCCCCCACTGGGTTACGGGTCTCTAATAGATACACAATGTTCAGAGTGAGGGAGCAATGGATTAAGTAGGCTGGAATAAGATCCTGCTTGAGTTATTCTTGGGCTGGGCCTTGAGACGACAGGTATCGAGGTTGGGAGGGTTAAAACAGGGATGATTCCTTACTATTTATTTCTGACCCATATTCTAAAAGGTGGAAAAGAAGGGGACTGCTCAGGACTAAAGTACAGAGCTATGCGAAACAAATTAAATGGTAGAGGACAGAATGACATGACTTCAGATTCGGCCGTACTGTGGGTACAATAAATACATAACAAAGAGAATAAAAGATTCTCATTTGATATAGAGAGTGTTGAGAAAAGTCAAAATATTTCATTCTATTCTATTCCTAAGTCTCCACACCAACTTGCAGAACATTCTTGATCTTTCCATTCCTCGATCCACAGTCTTGTACTACATGCTTGGTCAAATCTTCTCTGTTGTCAGAGTTAGAATGGAACAAGCAGCAAATAGGGTTTTTATAAGCAGAAACTTCTATACAACCAATAAATGGACCCAGATATGAGGTGGGAGTTGGGTAGCTACTACTTAAAGAATAAGACTAAGGTTACGTTTCCTGCATGGCCTCGGTACTTTGCTATACGCTCTGCAAACTATCCCTATTCAAAGTTCACAGATACCCTGTGAAGTGAGTACTCTCCTAATACTGCTCTAGCTTAATAGATAAGGAAACTGAGGCTCAGAGATGTGCAAATGCACAACCAGTAGGTGGAAGGTCCAACATTCAAAGCAAAATTCGTGGAATTTCAGACCTCAAGCACTGCTCTTGAGATGATTCTACATGGCAAAAACACTCCAGGGCCATTCAGACTAGCCACACCTCACTTCCATTGAACATAACGTGAAAAACACCAAGCTGGAACACATACGTGCATGCAAAAGGAAAAGAACTTCTGGCACCAAATAAACCCTTTTGTCCCCATAAGTAATGTTTCAGTGCCCCCTTTCAGATTAGAGCCTATCGGCAAAAAGGGCAAATGGATAGGTTTGTGCAAAGAGGCAGGACTTGGGGCAGATGCAGCCCTGAAACAGGCCAAATGCTCCACAAATCAGCACATGGCTTCCTCGCTCAAGTTCATTCCAAACAAATCCATTAAAAGCACCATTTTAATGAATATTTTATACAGTTATGACATAGTGAGTCCCATTTAGGAGAGGATCTTACCAAAGGCTGAGACAATGAACTACTAAAATAGCCAACTAATCATCAAGGCCAATATTAATATGGTCAAGATGTACAGCAACTTTACACAAAGGAAAAATAAACGAAAGCCATACAGCCTCTTCTTGCTAGTTTAAGATATTTTTAAAACTACCTACCATATTCAAATACTGTCAGTTATGAGCAAAGGGCATCTTTTTGAATAATTAATATGTTCTTCCATGGCCCCTTTATGGCGTCTAGAGAAAGTCAATGTACTATTTGTTCACTTGCTTTTCTTAAATCAGGCTCTGTCTTTGAGCTCTTAGTAAAGATGGGCACGTGTGTGTGTGCACACAGCCTTCTTAACTTCCCCTGGAAATAGAAAGTGGAGACAAGGACATAATCCTAAGGACAAATTCAATGATGTCCCATGTACTATGTCAGTTCTCTAAGTCTTGTCTCTCTCATAGGAAAATATGCTGTGACTGAAGGACTTGGAGAGAAGGCTGAGCCTATAAGCAAACTTGTGACCCGTGTGCAAATGTACACTGTAGATGTATTTTGTTTTCTCTTTCTTGGCTGACCTGTTAAAAAATTTGAATTCATTGTTAACACTTCAAAATATAGAGTTTTCATCTCCAAAAAAAAAATAGAGTTTTCATAAACACAGAATGAGGAGATTGGACATTGAGACCTGCATCCCAGCCCACCTGGTAGAAGGCACGGACTCCTTGGTTGCTCAGCCTCCATAATGTTTCCCTGATACAAAGACAGGATCCAGGATCCATTGCCATTTGTCATTATTCATTGGTTCCTACTGCCAGTGGCAGAGTTGCCCCATGGTGTGTTCACTTCTTCCTGCCACATCTAACCAAAGGAAGCCAGAGAGAAGCACTTGAGTAAATGTTGTAGCCTTGGCTGGCATTGGGATAGCAAAGCCAAGAAGATGTGAAGTATATATCCCACACAATGACCTCGGTCAAATTACTTCATTTCTTGAAACCTTGGTTTTCCCATCTGTAAAATGGGAGAGTACTAGTGAATCCACTTTAGGAACGAAGGGAGGAGGCAATGAAATAATCCATGTAAAGCTCATAGCAGAACACCGCTGCTGACAAATGCCAGGTTCTAATACAAATTCATACTCCCGGGATTGTGTACTGTGCAGAGTATCTGAGATCTCCGTGGCAATAGTCAATGAAACTGAGCCATGGTAATTATAATTTCAGCTTTTGCCTAGTGAGAAATTGCAAACTGGCTACTGCTAGGCTAGCTCTGTCCCATAGACATGCCTTCTTTTCCCTCCAACTTATATATTTAAATGAAATACATGTGCAATGTTTCACAGAAATTGATTGTCAACATTTAAAATTGAGAAATTGTTACGTAAAACTCAAATTTCCAGTTTATCCTTAACAAATAGAAAGGTCTGGTCTCACTAGACTAGAATTCCCACTGCCAGCTGGAGCTGAGTAGTGGTGACCCTTTCTTCTCCAACCTGCTAATCGTCTCCTCTGAACTCACTTCACTCATTCACATCTCACCTGCCCCCATGGATATTTGTACTTGATCCCCCTAAACAGAGACTTAACCTAGAAAGGCAGGATCCCTGGAAACTCAGTCAGGACCCAGGGAGAAAAGATACCCAGAAAAGACAAGACTTTGTTTTTCAGTGAGAAAGCTGAGGAGCCATGTCCAGGCCCTCAGAACTCAATGTCCCTGTGATGAAAAGCTTAGTGAGTCCTGCTGAGGTGAGTGTGTGTGTTCCGGCCAGGCTGCCTATTACCAACCTGAGGCTGAGGTCACTCCAGCTGCTCCTGGCGCCTGCAACTCTGTTTATTTCATTCTGGTTCATACCAGAGATTTATTTTTATGAACAGTGAGCATTTTTTTGTAACATTCCCTCATTTAACCTTCATTATCAAAGTCTCTGCCCAAAGCCCATATAAGCGCTATTATTGCCCATATAACATTTTCCAACATAAACCAGTTAAGGCATTTTTCCCCATTTTTATTTATTTCTCTTCTGTTACATTTCATTTGAAATGTGCAAGGGGGAGAATGTGTCTTGTTTTTATGTTGTCTCATACAGACCATAAGCCCTAATGGTGGGGGCTGCCTATTTTGGAGGTTAATAAGCAATGGGGACATTCATCATATGGAACAAACAACCAGGATATGTTAGTCTCTTTAAAAAAGTGCTAGAAAGGAGTTTCATGTGACTGGGGAAATCGAAAGGAAAATAACCCAGCTTCTGTGTCTCTTCTGAAAGCCAAGAAGGGAAGAAACATGGTGGCTCCAAAACAGGAAGCCAGGAGGATTGTAATAAAAACACAGTGTTGGAGTATTACTTTTCCAATCACCCATTAATAACCACATTCTCTACAGATATGGATAGTATCCCTGCATCCCCAGTACCTGGCCAGTATCTGGTAAAAAGTAGGTAATTTAACAAAAGTTTGCACTATGATTCTTAGTAACTCAACTGACTTAAGCATAAATAATAATATATTGGTTTCACATAGTTGAAAAGTCCAAGATCTTCAGGCACAGATTTATGCAAGAACTAAAAAAATGTCTGCTATGACCTAAACGTATCCTAAAAACTAATGTGTTGAAATTAAACCCCCATTGTGGTGGTATTAAGAAGTGAGACCTGTGGGGGATGAATAAGTCTTGAGGACTCTGCCCTCATGGATGGATTAATCCCTCATAAAATATCTAAGGGGAACTAGCTTAAGCCCTTTTGGCTCTTCTGTATGAAGAGCGCCCTTGCCAGACATTGAACTGCTGGTGTCTTGGTCTTGGCTTTCTCAGCCTTTAGAACTGTGAGAAATAAATTTCTATCGTTTATGTATTACACAGAATCAGTATTTTGTTATAGCAATACAAATAAACTAAGATAGTATCTTTAGATGCTCTTTGTCTGTCTATCTCCCTTTCTCTCCTAAATGCTCATCCTTCCTTTCTTTGTTGGTCTTACTTTAATCAGGCTCTCTTCTTGGGTTACTCAGAAATTTATCCAAAACCTTTAGGCTCACATTCCTACAAACTCAATAACTTCAATAATAAAAGGGAAGGAAGGAGAAAGAACAACCATCTCTTTTTCCATAATTCCATCAAAAAGTCCTCCTATAATTCTCAGTGGCCTAGTTTAAATCCCTGAACCATGACTATGGTCAGAGGTAAAGAATACATTGACTGCAAAGTCTACTACAAGAGAGAAAGACGTGGCTCTCATCTCTAGTCGAAGAGAACAGCAGCAGTTAGGAGCTCTGGACATTTCTTTCGTCTCAAAAGTAAACAGGAAGTCTTGCAAATTTTATTTCATGACTACTAATCTATACTGCACCTTACTATGTGCAATACTGCACCTTACTGTGAAAGCAAAGTTGCAAAGCTATTGACAATGATCAATGAATCTACCAATTGGTAGATATGACAGCTAGCGAGTCTTGGGAAAACAGTAGAAATACGTGCAAGGGACAGAGGTATATTTAGATTGCCCCAGAAGCCTGAGATTAGGATTTAAATTCAAGTGATAGATATATGGGGTACTAGCTAGGAAACCTGAAGAGAGTAATGGGAATGAGACAGCGAAGTGAGACAGGAAAGGGAAGGATACTAGTATAAAGAGGACTATCGAGTGTGTTATTGCTTTGCATAAGTAGAATTTGATCTGCTGGAGACTTTGGAAGCCAGGGTAAAACATGTACCTCAGAATTATTGAATAGGTAAAGGTGGAGGCTGAAGGTGGTAACTACTACATAAATTTGTGTCAGTCATTGGCTAAGGGCTGCTGGGGAAGTAGGGGTGAGTAGGGCCATAATTTACCAGGTATTGTCTGCCTGCCTTATATGCAGATGAAGTAGGCTTCGAAGACCAGAAAAAGGCCTTGGGCAAAGAGATGTAGAAGCTAGCAGTTGTCAGTGAAATGGTAGGACCTGGGAGATATGGAGAAGTACTGGTAGTATCTGATAATAGGGTAGAAATAATTTTGCTACTCTTTCCTAACAAAAGAAAATTGGACCAGAAAATCTCTGAGGGCTTAACAGACTTGAAGATCTCAGATACAAGATTCAGTCTAATAACCTTATATTTTATATTTCTATATCAACCTGTCTCAAGCCAATTTTAAAACAATATGCATGCGAAATAGGTAGATAGTGGGAAGCAGAGGCCACTGGGAAAGTGATCAGGTTAATGATTTTGTGATTTAAATCCAGGAATCCACCCAAACATATGTTTATAAAAGCAGCCTAACCTGCTTTAAAAGAATCTGCTTACTGGGAACCAGCAGTTAGCGTAATGGCTATGTCGCTGGACTCCCACGTAGTCGACCGCCGTTCGCGTCCCGGACCCGGTGGCTTAAAACTCACGCCGGGCGCGTGTTCGTGCGTGCCCAAGATCCCGAGAGGAGAATGGAGGAGAAGGGATTGCGGGGTGACCATCCCCCCTGGGGGGTGATTTCTCGCTTTCTGTCTCTATGTCTCTGTCTGTCTGGCTGGTGAGCGCACGCGCCCTATAGCGAAAACCTCTCCAAAATGAAAAAAAAAAAAAAAGAATCTGCTTACTTTCGACCCTGGGATCTCAGCCCCTGCATTTGTGAGGAAGAATTATAGTGGGCCATTAAAAGGGGATACTCCAGGCTGTGGTTTGCTGAGGCTATATAGGTGGTTAAGAGTACCTGACCAAGAGCTTTCCCTTCTGTGCATGGCCAGGGACAGGAGCCAAGAGGTAGATGTAGCAAAACAGGTTTTAACAAGGAAATCAATTTTCTATATCCAAGGGTTTAGTCCTATGTCACCTTCATACTTGCCAAGTTTCCTCCCAATCCAGGGAGGTTGAATATATTTGCTTGTATTATCTTCAGTATTTTTAATCTTTGAAGTATTTCAGTAGCTATTGTACGGGCAGGGCCTCAAAATATCTTTTGCAATAGACCTATAGTTCTATGTGACTACAGCTTCAACAAAACCTCATTTCCCAGAAAACTGTAAAACACAAACCCCCCGTGAGCCCACAGTGGGCTCTGTACCGGAGCATGTGAGTTCCCAGGGACAGGTTTATCTTCTTCTCATTTCTTAAGATGTGTTCTAGTAAATTAGATCTCTTCTCTATTCTTTCCCCTTTTTCTTTTTTCATCCCATAAACCACCACTATTGTTGCTTCTAAATGAAGCTCAAGAATTGGATTTGATTGCAAAGGATGCAGCATTTAAAGTAATAAGTATGAGGATGGAAGAAATGAAAATCATATAATCCAATAATGAACCAGGACAATGGAGGGGAAACTCTTCCTGAAGCACTGTTGAAGATGAACATCAGAGAACGCCTGTGTGCTCAACTCATTAAAACTAACTGGCATTCCTCCCTTGGTCAAGCACAAGATAGAACTGGTTGTAATTAAAGTCCTCAGTGTGCACATAATACTTCAGTTGTGCTTTCCACTGGGTTGGTTTTCCCAGAAAAAAAAAAAAAAAAAGAATTTAGCAGATCTTGGGAGTGATTTCAATATCTCTGAGGCTGTAGGTGATTAAGAGTACCTGACCAAGAGCTTTCCCTCTGTGCATGGCCAGGGACAGGAACCAAGAGGTAGATGTAGCAAAACAGGCTTTATCAAGGAAATCAATTTTCTATATCCAAGGGCTTAGTCCTATGTCACCTTCACTCTTGCCAAGCTTCCTCCCAACCCAGGGAGGTTGAATATATTTGCTTGTATTATCTTCAGTATTTTTAATCTTTGAAGTATTTCAGTTAGAAAGGGAAAAAGGATACCACTTTCTTGAACACATCTGATCCTAAAACAACTTCTCTCAAGTTTTAGCACTTTCTTCTGGCAGCAGAGGTGCCTCTAGACCAAGAGGAGCTATTGGTGGCTCAGTAGTTGAGAAACTAGACTGGCGTTTTCTAGAATTAGGGTTGAATATTGGCACAGTGGTACACAAAGCTGTGTGATGTTGAAGCCAATTGAAGACTGGGGGTTCGGTTTCTAGATCAGCCTGTGCACGCTGGTTACTCAAGCACCCGTGATCCTTCTAGCTGGTGCTGAGGGCAGATCATGGTGGGAAAGTGTTGAGGATGCTGGTCTCATCTTCTCTCTCTCTTTCATGGAATAAATACATAAACTTAAAAATAAATATTGGGGGCTAGTGGGTGTTGTAGTGGTTAAGGCACTGAGCTCCCAATATGGCTGACTGCAGTTTGCATTCCAGATCTGGTGGTTTCAAAAATCACGTCTGGCACATGTGTGTGTGTGCCCAAAATTTCGGGAGGAGAATGGAGGAAAAAGGATTGTGGAGTGGCCATCTCCCCTGGAGGGTGATTTCTCACTTTCCCTCTCGCTGTCTTTCTCTTACACATGTGCCCTATAGCAAAAACCCAAAGAAGAAAATATATATATTGGATGATCATAATGAAAGCTAACTTTTGAGAGGCTATTACATATTAGGCATGGTTTCAAGTATTTTATATTCATTTAAAATATTAAAAAAACTCAGAGAAAATTCTGTTAATGTGCCTATTTTCTAGATTAGGAAACAATCCTTTTCCTGTATTCCATAGAAGATATGGTAGAAACAATTGTAACTACTACTTTCACTACTATTGCTATTTATAGCTAATATTAATAGAAAATGTAGCTATAATAAGCATTATTAAATGTCCACAGTTTAAAATAGTGCTAGACATTACAGATAAAAATAAGAGAAATGAGAAATTATACTTTATATATACAATCAGGGTTAAGCCATAAGACAGTACCTTGGTAACAACTTTATGCAATGAGCTGCCTTAAACAAAGCATTGTCATTGCTTGATACTATACCTAAAAAAAAAAAAAAAAAAAAAAAAAAAAAAAAAAAAAAACAGGGAAATAAATAAACACAGAGGCATTTTCAGCTAAGTTATTATCCAATCTTGACATGTGTTTAGGACTAAAATGTACAAATGAAAATTTTTAGAAAGCCTAATAAAAATGGTACATTTGTATCAGGCATTTATATTAATATAAGGAGACTTCAAACATTCATGGAAAGATGACATTGTAGTACAAGCTTATTTTGTTGCAAAAGATTTCAAAATCTATGCGTGGTTTCTCTATGAAATACACTTTTATGAACTTTTTGAAGACCTCTCAGAGGTTCAGAAGATGCTTTCTTAAAAGCAGCAGTAATGAAAATTGAACTTCTGTTTTTTTTCTTTACTTTCTTTTATCTATGCAATAAGTACTATGTTGAGGGTATTATATGCTAATATAAAGTATATATATATATTAAAAAAAAACACTTTCACAACCATCTTTTGGCCCCTAGAAATACATTGAGGCTGGCTTGTATCTTGTTTTAGACATTATCAGGATATTATTCTGACTATATAAAATGTTATGTAAAAATAATTTCCTTGACATGTAAAGAGTTTGTACAAACCAATAAGAATAAAGTTAATGAGCAACACAACAATGGAACAACCTAATATAAGACTAATACACACTTCAATAGAAAATAGTTGAAGATATTTTGTAGTTTTATCAACAGTACTAGGGAGAAATGTTCACCTGTTGAAATATCCATTTTGTAAGACAAATAATAATGTGATTGAATGTATGGAAAAAATAAAATTAAAAAATTTTTAAAAATATAATAAAAAAGAAAGAAAAAAGATAATAATAAATATATAAATATATATTAAAAAAGAAAACAGACACGTAGAAAGTTCACAATAAAAGAAATACTTTGTCTTATAATTGTATGACAAAATGTTCAACCTCAGTTAAATCACATAATAAGATGGATTTAACCTGTTTTAAAGATAACATATACTTCTTGGCTCCCCAGCTCATTGCAGGTAGCTCAAACATTGGTCTCAGTGCTCTTCCTAAACAGTACAATTTTTCCCCCTTTATTCTTATTTTATCCCCAGGCTGCAGTTTTTCTCTTTGGCCTCTTCATATTTCCCCTCCAGCAACAATGTTGGTTATATCTGCACAGAATTCCTAATCCAGGTAGCTGAGTCAAAATATTTTAGAGATTGTGTATGCAGTGTGAGAGAAGAAAAGTACTATACATCTAAATCATAAGGGTACTCATCATTAAACCCTTAGTTTTAAATGCTGCGTATTCCTAGTTACCAATATTCTTTAAAAAGAGATGCCCAGATGAGATGGGCAAAGCTATTATTTACATCCAAACACCAGCCAACTAATGGAAAGAGAGAGAGAGAGAGAGAGAGAGAGAGAGAGAGAGAGAGAGAGATAAAGAGGGAGAAAGAGGGAGGGAGGGAGGGAGAGGAAACCATTTAAACAAGCATGACTCTCAATTTGAACAAATTTTCAATTTTTGAAAACTATTTGGCTTATCTTACCCATAAAATTAACCAGTATCTTTTCAAAACTTGAATGCATAATATTGAATATTAATTATGCTTGTGAATGATCACTTACATGCCTTATCACATTCAATTCTTACAATAACTTCTGACACAGGTACTATGATTATTCCCAATTTACAGAAAAAGAAGCTAATGTTTAAACATCTAAAAGAATGTCAAAAAAAAAAAAAATCACATGACTGGTAAGTGGTAGATCTTTGATTCAATCCTAGGCAGTCTCTTTTTGAAATCCAGCTTCTTAAACGTCTAGTTCATCAACAGATTCTTGCTCTATCTAGAAAAGAATCTGATGGCCTTCCTACCATGAATCAGTTGCATTTCCATAGAGATGTGTTTTCCTTCTTAGCACCTACTGCTCCTTGGGTGAGACTAGTTTCCAGTGACAGGGGGCAAAGGGCACCTCTGCGTGTGCTTTCCTCCCCTCTAAGTTCTCCCTATGGACCAGTTCCAAATGCTTCCTTTGGTTGGGTAGGATCCAAAATGTTCTATTTTGTTTCTGCTTCTAGAATGTCAATCATCCCAAATCACCAAGCAAAATGCCCTGTATAAATCAAGAACAGATTGAATCCAATGGCTCTTCAGAGGTTTGGCTAAGACCACAGGAGAAGAGCTAAGGTCCGTATGTGTTGTGACCTCGTCACAGATACTTTCTACCTGACCTAAGAATGCATGATAAAACCAACAGGGAAAAATTACAGAGAAATAAATTTCAACTCCACATGGACAGAACTTATTAAAAACTGGAGTTCTCTGAGGAAGAAGTGAGAACCCCTGTTACTAGAGGTATGCAAATAGAGGATGAATAATTACTTTGCAGAAATGTAAAAGGGTCACAAATCTCAGGTGAAGAGTTAAATTGGTTTAGAGGTTTTCAACTGTGCTTCCTAATACACTCTATGGCCGTAATCACTCGTGGTGCATTACACATAGTTTGTTGCTACCAATATAGCATATGTGCAATTTTTTTCTAGATTATACAATTAAGGCAGCTCTGTATCATTTCCTTGTAAGCAATAGAAACTATTGGACGGATAGGGAATAGCTCAGCAAATTGAAAGATCAATGTTATACATACCCACGAATCATGCTATCTCTATAGAAGTAAACTTGACTTACCTCCATCAATGAACGATTCCTCATCTTATCTGTACTGTCATTCTTCCCGTGCGGAGGGACAAAATAAAAACTGCGAACCATTGTGTACTTGGTCTTTAAGATTTTTCATCAAGGCTCAGACAAAGTGAAACAGACAATAAAGCACTGCTGTATGATACTGGGGCCACGTGGGAGGCCTCTGTTCAGATTCTGGGTCAACTTGGGCATGTCAGGCATGCTTGTGTGCAGCCATGGTCCTGGCTGACTCGGGGGGGGGGGGGGGGGGGGGGGGGGGTTGAAGAGAAGGTTGCAGCATAGCAAGACACTGTGGAAGGTACCCGTCTTTCTCCTTTTTATTCCCTCTCAATAAATAAGAATTTTTTTTCTTCAAGATACCATTCTGTGATTCTATGAGTAAGGGCACAATAACACAGAGAAGAACTGTTCCAGCTTCTGGTCTGTATTTGTTTGTGTGAGAGCACAATCAATGAACTATGTTGCTAACGCAAAGTCTCTGCAATTTATGGCACTGGAATGGCAGGCTAGCCCCTTCGGTTCTCTGAGAGTTGTAAGGAATAAAACAATGGAGTTACTTCACCTCTAGAAGAAATCAGGCTAACTGTGTGAGACTCAAGCAGTGACACCTAAAGAGAAGGAGATAAAAAGAGAAAACTCCTGTCCCTAGCACTGATAGAAGAGTTTACCCACCCACAGAGTGGATAGAATAAGGACCTATCTGAGGAAATTATCTCAGGCAAGCATGAGGTGTGCGTATATATGTATGCCAGGGAGAATAGGGAAATCTAGTTTAAAAATCAAGTATTTTAAAGAAAAATGGCCCTTATTTTTTGCTCATTATGAAATTTTATGTAACTTAGGTTGTTTTCATATGAATTCTCGTTCATTAGCAGATATTAATTGAGTGCAAAGTGTTTGCTAGGTCCTGAGTTTAACTTGAATTAAAATACAAATCCCATGCTTGCTTACTCAGTTCAAAATGCCTCGTTGGCTAGACCCAGTGAAGGCCACCTTGCCTCAGAGAATTACGTATGAGTGGACATTCATTCCAGTTCGCCTGGCGAAATCTGTTTACGTACGTGGTCTTGGCATAATTATTTACAACAGCCTCATTCGTACTCAGATAATATAAGAGCAGGATACTAGCAGAAGGAGGACAGGAGAATAAGTGTGGGAAAAAAAGGTTTGCTGAGGCACAGCAAAAAAGACAACCTAAAACTCAAAAGTATACAAAAATTACCTTGTTTCTGCACAGTGAACACATATCTACAGGAATTTAAAACCTTTGGTGCTCTGGTGGTAGCCATAGCAACAAAACCCAAAAACCTAAACCAAACCCAGTCTCTAATTTAAATCAAACTCCATACTTAAAAACTAGCAGAATAAAAACAATACCCATTGCAGGCATAAAATCTACTTACTTATTCTAGTATCTACCATACCATATAAGATGTCTAGTTTTTAAAAAAACTTATGAGGCATACAAAAATGCAAGAAAATCATCCTCACAAGTTAGAGCAACTATCAAAACCAGAATCAGAAATGACACAATGTTGGAAATATCTGACAGAAAATTAAGATAATATTCTAAATGTTCTAAAGAAAAATGTAGACAATATGAAAGATCAGAAGGGTGATTTAAGTGGAGAGTTAAACGGTACTATTTTCACTTCCTTCTTTCATACAAAGGGAAAAGAGGGTGAAAAGATGAATGAAATAGTCTTTTCAATGGTACTTGAATAATTATAAATCCATATACAAAAAAAGTAAATTTGACCTGTACTGCACACCACACTTTATCTCAAAACAGATCATGCATCTAATTGGAAAATGTAAAATTATAAACTTACATAAAATACATAGAAGAAAATGTTGTGACCTTGAACTAGGCAAAACGTTTTAAGATACAAAAATGAAAACAGTCTACAAGAGAAAATGTCGGACTTCATTAAAACGTTTGCTATATGACACACATTGCTAAAAGAATGAAAAGATACAGCACAGAAATGTGATCGGCAAATATCTCTAAGAACTTGTACCTAGTATATGTAAAATGTACTAATATGTAAAAAAATAAAAATAAAATAACAGAATGGATGATGGTACAGTGGTAACACATCATTATGCAAGGCTGACCCATGTAGGAATGTCCTAAGTTCATATTCAGATAGCTCCCTCAACATACCAGGCATACATGAACCCATGATCTGGGGTAGACTTAAGCTGGAGGTGGATCATGATAGGAAGACACTCTTGGAAGGGCATGCATCTCTCTCTCTCAGAAGAAAGAGATAAATAAACTTAAAAATATTTCAAAATATGAATAGACATGAGTAGCACTTTGCCAAAGATCTATACATAGCATATAAACATAAATAGATGCCTAATTTTTTTTAAGAGAAGTTTTTACTGTAGGGCTCCTGTGCTCTCCAGAAATACAGAGAGAGACAGAGAGACAAAAAGCGAGAAATCACTCCCTGGGGGATAACCACACCGCAATCCTTTCTCCTCCATTCTCCTCTCAGAACCTTGGGCATGGATGCACACACGCCCAGCGTGAGTTTAAGTCACCAGGTCCGGTACTCAAACCATGGTTGACTACATGGGAGTCCAGTGACACAGTCATTATGCCAACTGCTGGTCCCAGATGCCTAAAATGATTAATTACTAAAGAAATGCAGATTAAAACCACAGTGAAATATTAGTATTAGATATCACCATACCTGTTAGAATAACTTTTGAAAGGAATGACAAAGATACCTAGTTCAGGTGAGGATCTAGAGCAACTGGAATGCTCAAAGGTTGCTGATGGGAATGATGCAAATAGTAAAGCCATTTTGGAAACACGTTGGCTCATTTAAACTTATTACAGTTAAACACAAAACTATCATACTTTACGTAAATTTTAAAATAAAGTAGGACAATTCAGGAAGGTGGAGTGCAAGACTCTGGCAAATAAATTTAATTGAATTACAAATAAATCACATAACCATGTAGAAGGGGATGAAGAAGAATGCAGCCGGCTTAAATAACTTCAGAAAACAATGTTTCAAGTGGATATTCTTGGACTAAAGAAAGAAAAAAACTATTCAAGTGTATAGGGCTGAACAATAAGTAAATGCGTATGTAATGAAGTCACATTATCATCATCAGTGAAAGTAGTTCACAATTAGAGTGGCAACTCTTAATAGAACAAACCCTACGGTACTAGATTGAAGTAGAAAGTATCAATAGAGAATTAATAGACAGGACCATGTACATATGTAAAAGTTAGTGCATGTGTACCCATCTCCTAGCTCTGTCCACAGAGAGGGCCTAGAAACAGTGACCCTTCAGTAGCAATAATCATACTTTGCATTGGACCTTGGTTTCTTAATTATATTCCCCAGTAAAAGGACCCTGGCTCCTTGGAGAGCCAGCCTGATTTCTGGGCTGGGACAGGGAAAAACAAACAATGAACCTGGAGTATCAAATGGCACCAGAAAGAAAGAAGTGATCAACAATATATATTTTAGATCATCAGAAAAATCATGACATACTTTTCTGTTTTTCTATGCAAAAATGAATGACTTTTTCTGACAATCGAATATATATTTTGTTTGTTTGTTTGCGTCATAGGGTGCAGGCACTAGCCAAAGATGAAAAGAAAGAAATCACCCCCAGGGGGAATGACAACTCAATCCTTTCTCCTCCATTCTTTTCTCGGGATTTTAGAGGGGCGCGCGCACGCGCGTGCACACACACACACACACACACACACTCACCCCTACCTACCTGATGTGATTTTCAAGCCTCTGGGTTCAGGACTTGAATCATGGTCTGCCATGTGGGAATCCGGCACATTAATCAGTACACCACCTGCTAGCTCTCAAACTATTTTTAATGGGGACAGTTTGAAAGCACATAGGAGCCTACTTGAAAACACAGCCAGTGGCCAAAATTGGAACAATCTCACCACAAAATAAATACTGGATTATAATCCAAAGGACAACAAAAATCCATAAATCCATATGGAGTAAATAACTGAATAAATAGAAATAAGAGGAAATAACAACTCTTACTTAGAGAAGAAAAACAATTATTAATATGTAAAAAGTATGAAAAAATATGAAGTCACCACTAGAACACCACTGTAATAATTGCTACAGGCAAGATCCACCAGTGCATAATTAAATTGGTGAGTGAAAGTTTAGGCAGAAACATGATCTCTGTATAATATGAAAGTATCTTAGCAAAAATATCCAGTAATTTCAAAGGGGTGAAATGGTTAAGTTTCCAGTGGAGAGTTTAGGCAGGCAGCCAGGTGACTATAGGCCAAGTGGTCAAGGTTAATATCACCAGTATCACATGCTGCCCCCCTAGGGCACACCCCCTCTGTTGTAGTCTCCCTGACCATGCATGACTTCAGTATAACAAGGGGAAATGTCAGACAAGCCCAAACTGCAGGACATTCTACGAAATAACTGGCAGGTTCTCTTCAAAAGTTTCAAGGTCATGAAAGACAAGGAAAAAGAAAAACTGTTAGGGAACTGAAGTGACTAAGGAAATGTAATAAAACTACATGCAATATGTATCTAAATTAGATCCTGGAACAGAAAAAGAACTTAGTAAAATCTAAGTTTTGTACTTTGGTTAATGAATCATATTCTTACCAGCCAACTAAGTACTGCTTCTCATGGTAAATGCGACTAGAGGCAGAGGCTGGAAAACAGTTTATTTCTGTAACTAGTTACAGGGAGACAGTGAGCAAATACCAAACTGTCTTGAAAGTTCAACATGTTCTCAGTTTTTATAGGTATAAAATATTGGGCTGTCAGAAAAGTCACACATTTTTGTGACATCATGACTTTTCTGACAAACCAATACAAATAGATGCGAATCATTCCTCACTTTCCCTTGAGTAATTATTGTGATTCCTGTATTACTTCACATTCCCATTCCTGGTTTCTCATCTGACCATTCCTCAAACAGATCTCCCTGTGACTTAGCACTTGGTCAGATTGTTCTCGTTGGAGGTCTTTAATTTCAAAATGGCTGCTGTCCTGCTAAATCTTAAACCGGCCTGCTTCAGTATCGAACCAAAGTTAATTTCTTTATTATACATGCTGTTAACTAAGTGGATACTACATAAAGATTACATATATTATTTTGGCAACTCTCAGTCTAAAATTTTAAAATAAAATTTTTTCAAAAGCAAACTTATATGGCCACTCTTTATCTGTTGTATCTGGAAAAAAAAATATTTGTTCCCTATACCTAGTATAGCATTCTCCTACAATTATATTTAAACTTAATTGATATTTAAGTTTTAAAAGTTACTTCTCTACCAATTATTTCTTATTTATTTCCCTGCTCTTGTCAAGATTTTGCTTGCATTCATGAATCTTGCTCTTTCTGGAGAATAAAAATCTAAGGAGAAAGAAATTATGTAGATGGTGAGGAAAATGAAGATGCATATGTTTGTATGTATGGTCATCATCTGGGCCTGTTGAAACCCATGAATTGCTCTCCAAGTAAGTACATCTTGCTCTGAGTTTTACTTTTTGATATCTATGTTTGGTACACCATTGTACCTACTCACATTCTCACTCACTGGAACAGTTTCTTTGTGGCAATGAAGATTTGAGTGAATAGTAGAGAACCTCATACACTTTCCTTAATGAGTTTCAAAGAGAACATCCTCAGCCGACCTTCTGAACGCAGTTATTGGGTCGAACAATCAGATGATTCTAGAGCTGGAGGGGCTGTTTCCTGTCACCTTCCTAAGAGCTTGTTTTATGCTATAAGTTGTTCTCCTTGAGCAATACCTCAGAGTCAACATCCCACCAATTACATTTGAGGAAAGAGTGTGTATTGGAAGAGAAAGGAAGAGATGCTTTGTATCACCAGTGGCCTCATAAAATAGAACTTGGCATGTGACCTGGGAGAACATATCTGAGATGGTTGCCTTGGCTACTGCAGGGGACAAATGCCTGTCCTCCTCTATGCCTTCAACTTGTGAGGATAAAATGAAATAACTCATTTTTTTTGTTTGCATTAAAATAAACTCATACTTTAATTCCATTTTTCCATAAACTATCTGAAGTCCCCTTGTATGACTGACAGATACAAATGCATGCTTTTAATACAAGTCCTGACATAAGTCCTGTTTTAAAGACTCAGTGGAAAAGTGTTCTGAAAACTAGACTGATGGAACAAATAGCAAATGCACAAAAGAGATCCATTCAGAGTCAGTTATTTTAAACAAGACTCCAAAGCTTCAATCCCCAGTTAAATATTACTAAAAATCATTATTTTAGCAATACAGCATAGCAGCTTACTAAGACATGTATCCTAACTATTGGGTCTTCAGAAAAGTCATGAGGTATTTTTCTGTGCAAGAATGTGTCATGACTTTTTTAATAACCCAATATATGCTCAGTAGTTTGCTAAATTCCTTGCACATATTCGTGTTTTGAATTTTTCCCAAAATGCCATGAAATAGATACGGATTGTATAGCCCATTTAGAATCAGAAAATAAAATCATAGCAGTTGGATGAACTATCCAAAGTCACACAATTATTAGAGAGTGGAATCACAATTCAAATCCTGCCAGGCTCTAGAACTCAAGTTAAAAGCTGTACTCTGCTGCCTTAAATATATCCAGCAGGTGGCAGAGTGGTTAAGGTGCTGAGCTCTCACGAGGTTGATGGATGTTCGAGTCCTAGACCCAGCCACTTGAAACTCACTCCGGGTGCATGTGCATGCATGCCCCAAATCCCAACAGGTGAATGGAAGAGAAGAGGTTGTGGTGTGGCCATCCCCCAAGGGTGTGATTTCTTGCTTCCTGGCTTTCCAACAAGAGCACCTACCCTACTAAATAAATAAATAAATAAATAAATAAATAACTCACTCACTCACTCACTCACTCACTCCCTCCTGTCATCCCTGCCAGCCAAACAACAAACCAAAGTCTTTCAGCTCCCCAAAGTATGTCAAAACTGGTTTAAATCCAATCCTGAATGAATCCTTTAGTTGGGTATCTGTATTTTCCCTATCACCTCGTCACTGATAAATAAGGCTAGTCTATCAAATGATTCTAATCATGGTCTCTCTCCTCCCAAAGCCAGGGCACCTATTCCTTCCAAAGACCTTTATCTTAACTGCTAAATTTATGTTTGAATACAATTATGTAGCTCCCACTCCCGCCCCCCCCCCCCCCCCCATCATCCTCTTTTTTTCTTCATTTGCTTCCAATAAAGAGACATTATTTGCTTGGGAGCTTTCCAGAGTAACACGAATCCATCTTTTGAAAACTAGTCCCTGCATCTGGTAAATTGAATGATGCTTTGGTGTTTGTTTAGCAAGAGAGTTGGTCTGTGGGAACAGCATTGTTATTTTATTATCTTTAATGCTTTTAAGCTATATTAAGCAGATTCAATTTCCCGAGAAGTCTTTTCTCGCCATCCCTCCCCCCCTGTTTAAATGGAAGTCAGTTTCTACTTTCAAACTGGTTGCCTTCAAAATATGCCAACGCATGCCGATTTGGCCACTTAACTGAATTAACCACATAGTCCACCTGGACCTTCCTGCCCTTCTCCAGCAAAACAGGTGTTACCTTTAGCATAATGAGAAGGATTTTCTGACCACCACTTCTTATGTAATTAAATACGTGCATATCCCAGAACCTCCAATCTGTCACATAAACAAAAGGGCACTCCCTCAGTCCACACACAAGAATTCCCTTAAGAAAGAAATGTCTGGGATCAGCAGTTGGCGTAATAGCTATGTCACTGGGACTCCCATGTAATCGACTGTGGTTCGAGTCCTGGACCCGGTGGCTTAAACTCATGCTGGGCACGTGTGCATGCGTGTGTGCCCAAGATCCCGAGAGGAGAATGGAGGAGAAGAGATTGCAACGTGGCTATCCCCCCCTAGGGGTTGATTTCTCACTTTCTGTCTGTCTCAGTCTTTCTGGCAAGCGCACACACACTATAGCAAAAACCTCTCCCAAAAATAAATAAATAAATAACATGTCTGACAACTCTTAATCCATGAACCAGAGAAGATTTTTATGACCCTAGTTTTCCCCAGCATCGCTTATCATTTGCATCAATAAACGATGTAGGTGGGGCTGCTCACAGTGCTAGCATGGGATAGTTTTAGTCATCATCTCATCTACAGAAAAATATGCTGCTGCTTTGTCTTCACAACTAGGTAAGATTTTGAACCTTGGGAAAGCTAAACACAGCTGGTATCTGGTTATTCACATGTGCTCTCTAGTCTTGAATGATAATATACAGCAAAGATAAGTTTTCTTTATTTTAAAGAGAATAAAAAAGAGAAGCTATTCTTGCATTGAAAAAATTCATACAGCAAAAACTCAAATGAGAAGTTGAAACACATCACAATGATTATTACCAATAATTGAATGGAAAACAAAGTGAAAAGTTTCCTATAAATTTACTCACCCCAACTGAAGCAAAAACTGATATTTTTAAAATGTGTCCTTTAGCAGAAACACAAAATCATAAAAGGTATAATAAACAATAATAAGAGTGTATAGAACTAAGGACATAAGACTCTTCGCCCATTCCAATAAGCATATTTTGGGTCATTAAAGCAGATCTAAAAATCTGAGACAAAGAAAGTAAGGTCTGAAGTAAAGACTTGGGGCTGGCAGGTGGTGTGGTGGTTAAGGGTACTGGACTCCCACACAGCTGCCCATGGTTCAAGTCTTGGACTTGGTGACTTACTTTCTCACTTCCCTCCAACTATTTCCCTCTCTGATCAAAGTTAAATAAATAAAGTAAAATAAACAAATTTAAAAAAAGATTCAAGTTGTTTTGTGTCCCTTATAACCAGCTGAAGGACAGGATTTTCATCTCTTTGGTTAAATTATACAAAGCAGGAAGCAGTAACATAGAAAACCTCCTTATTCATCTGATAGGTAATGGGAATGATAATTGAAGTTAGGTGCACACAAAAGGATCTCACACAGCTTAAAGTAATAAACTTTCCATCATTCCTATGCTAGCTGAAGATATCGTTCTCAACAGCAAAAAGCAGCAAACTATCAAATCTATGTGCAAAGCTGTACTTTTTCTCTTTATGACTAATCATCTTTAACACAAGATTTCAGAATTTGCTCCTAACAGGGAATCCTAAGGAATTCAGACAGGTATCAGCAATGATCCCAGCTTTTGAGGACTAGAAAAAAAGAACAGATGCATAAAACCATGAGAAAATAAAGGCTTCAAGGTGAAGTTGTACATACAAGATCAAATATGCAGAAAATCGAAGTTAAAGTCCTTCTAAGTTTTTATTCAAGCTGCAGTATGAAACCACATATGCTACTTGCTCTTTGGTGCAGAAATAGATTAAGAAAATAGAGTCTGAGTAAGGTATTGAATAGTTGGGTATGAAATGAACCGAGAAGGAAAGAAAGTGCCAATGCACTGCAGTAAAGATATTGTTGCAGTTAAACCAATAGAAGCCAGTGAGGTCATGGGACCAGCAGATGGCATAATGGTTACATAGCTGAACTCCAACATAGTCAACCACGGTTTGAGTCCCAGACCCGGTAGCTTAAAACTCATGCTGGGCACAGGTGTATGTATGCCCCAAATCCCAAGAGGAGAATGGAGGAGAAGGGATTGTGGCATGGCTATCTCTGGAGGTATGCGGGGAGATCTCTCTCTCTGTGTCTCTCCAGCAGGTGCATGTACCAACATCTCTCAAACTAAAGAAGCCATGAGGTCAGGAACCTCAGATGCATATTCTAATCACCTGAAACATGCACCAGCCCACATCGCCTATTGAATTCAGCTCTGTAGATCGTGAGCATAGCAAAACATGTGTATTTTGTTAAAATCTCCCTGGGTAAATCCTTTTTTAGTTAAGAACAACTACCCTAAATTAGGATTCTAGCTCCCCCAAACAGAAGTTTTCTTAAAATTCAGGCTCTTATCATTGTCTGACCTCTGACAAGTCTATCATAGTTAGGAAGTGTATAATGCTATGATTTGTAATTATTTTCTTCCACTACAGGCATAAAGAATGTTAGTGAGTCAACACTATAAATCTCAGTAAAGTAAGCCAAACCTACCAACATCCAGACTTCTCAAATAGTGACAGAAAATCCCGAACAGAAATTTTTGATTTGCTTGACTCATAAACCATAGTTCATTGATGACTTACCTGTGTCAAGCATCCTCTTTGGCACTTCACAAGTTAGTTCATTTCATTTTTGCCAGCATCATATGAAGAGAGCACTGTGATTATACCCATTTTAAAGATCAAGAAACTGAAACTTATAGGAATTCATTTTCCCAAGATATTACATGGCTAAATTACTGAGAACATCTGTGTTAAACTTTAAGTTTTATAATAAAAAAGAACCAAATAACAAATAATTCCAGTATAAACATGACTATAAAATTCACCATTTTCCCCCTGAACATTATTTCTAAAAGTCAACAAGGAGATATAAAACCTTACCACAAACTCTATTTTAGTGAGATTGAGAGAAAGATGCATCTGCAAATTATAAAATGTAGCTCAGAAAGTGGCTGAATTCATAAATCACCTGGAAGGAAGGGAAGAGAAGTTTCCTGGAGAATGGTGAGAAGATTCACCAGTGAAACAGTAAAGGAAATGCCAACACAAACGGGGAGAGGATCAAACGCTGCAGCCTTCATTTGTAACAATGCATTTGTGATTCTAGGTGAGTAGAACTGAACCAGCTCAGGAGAAGGTGAGATTATGTAAGGAAGCCAGGAAAGAGTCCATCTTTGTGTCGGGAGGAGGCCACAATGGCCACCTGCTGCACCCCAACCTGAACCTCTTGCAAATACCTGGCCAAAGAAAATCCAACTAATTTAATGAGGAATATATTTTAAAAGAAACAAGCACCACATTAATATCAAATACTAGGAGAAAAAAACAAAAAGTAGCAAAACTCACTAATACATAAAGAACACTCACGGTTACCAGCGAACTAAGTCCCGCTGCTGCTTCTTGGGGCCAGTGAAACGAGAGGCGGAGACTGGAGAAGGAGGGAGTTTATTTCTGTGACCCGTTACAGAGAGACAGGCAGTGAATACCATCAAGCTGCCTCAACACCAACCAAAAAAAACCGCAACGTGTCCTCCATTATTTATAGACACAAGGCACAAGCACATGTAAATCATTCCTCATTACAATCACTTTCACCTAATTATCCTGATTCCTATTTTACTTAAAATACCCATTCCTGGTTTCTCATCTGACCATTCCTCAAACAGATCTTCCTATGACTCAACATTTCATCAGGTTTTTTTAGTTAGAGGCCTTTCTTAATTAAAAAAATGGCTGCAGTGTTGGGGCCAGCAGGTGATACAGTGATTAAGGCACTGGACTGCCGCATGGAAGACTCTTGGTTCAAGTCCCAAACCTGGCAGCTTAAAAACTCACACTGGTGTGTGTGCATGTGTGCCCAAAATCCCAAGAGGAGAATGAAGGAGAAGGGATTACAACATGGCCATCACCCCAAGGCGGTGATTTCTCATTTTCCCTCTCACTGTCTCTCCAGTGAGCACACATGCTCTATGGCAAAGACCTTAAACTATATACACACGCAGTTTTAAATCTTAAGGTGGCCTGCTTCACCAGCAACACTTACAAAGAAGCAGATTTAAAAAAAAAAAAAAAATGTGATGAGACATTGTATCAGGAATTCAAATATACAAGGAGACTTCAAAATACATTATAGAAAAATGTAATTAAAGAGCAAATTTATTTCACTTTGGGAAAAAAAATGTGAAGTCCATACATAGTTTTTTTCATAATATACATTTTCCATAAGCTTTCTGAGGTTCCTCCTGGGAGACAATCATCCATCAAGCCTGTGAGAAATACTACAAAGTCACAGAACCTCAGCTGATGGAACATGAGACTATAGGAGATTAAAAATAAGCAGATGGCATAATCATCACATCATTAGACTCCCATGTAGTCGATTGTGGTTTGAGTCTCGGACCCAGTGGCATTAAATTCATGCGGAGCACTTGTGCATGTATGTCCACAATCCCTAGAGGAGAATGGAGGAGAAGGGATTGCATATGGTCACCCCCTGAAAGATAATTTCGTACTTTCTGTCTCCCTGTCTCTCCAGGGAGCACAAGCTCCCTATAGAAATCTCTCTTTAAAAAGAAAAAAAAAAAGAAAAAAAAAAAAAGGAGCTGGCAGAGTTCAATAAGAAAATAAAAAATAAAATAAGAAAACCTGAAACTCTCCAATATTGAGTTAGCAAATGCAAGAAAAGACATTGTATGACTTTCAGTAAGTGAAATAAATAATAGATAAAAATGAGGAAGATAAACAAAAAAAATGGAAATAAAGAGTTAAAAATGTATTATTGAGCCCAGCAGATGTGGTTGTTACGTCACTGGACTCCCACATGGCCAATCACAGTTCCAGTCCTATACCTGGCAGCTTGAAACACGCCAAACGCATGTGTATATGTGCCCAAGATCCCGGGAGGAGAGTGGTGGAATGCGGCCATCTACCCTGAGGGGTGATTTCTTGCTTTCTGTCTCTCTGTCTCTCCAGTGAGTGCACATGCCCTAGAGCAAAAAAAATCTCTCCAAAAAATAAAAATAAAAAAAATAAACACAAAACTGGATTACTAAAGTCTTAACCTTAGTATCAAAAAAAGGGTAAGAAGATGTAGTGACTACATAATTAGAGTTCACAGTAAAATTAAAATGATAGATCAGAATACATATTGGAAACATGGTGTTCCATCATTTCTTCTATATTTAATAGAAAGCTACCGCTAGGGAGAGCTATCCCTTTCTCCCATTTATTTATTCAATCATTTATTTCTCTCAGCATGGACTTGTAGATGATTTATTTTTTTCTACAGGTCACACTGCAATCTGTCATTAAGTTTTTTATACACACCATCTCAGCTTTGGGAACTGGAAGCTTCTTCAAGTTGTCGCCATATCCTTTCAAGTACATTTGCATCATGTAAAAAATACTTCTTTACTTCTGGGACCACAATCTTTTCCTGTCTTGTGTTTTCTTTGCTGTCTGGAATCATCTATTTCTTAAAAGAGCTCTGATTCCTGCTGTTGGAGAATGATACATAGAAGCCATAACCTGAGGGCCATATATGCTCACTGCTGCTGGAGTGTCTACCTCTTCTCAGGGGCTACAGCTAAGAAATACGTGCATGTATACTAATTTATGCATGCATACACATCTGTACTTATTTCCCGAAACATTTAAAACTATTAGTTCATACTAATATTCCTAATTCTAATATAACACAGGACTCATCCTAGCCTTCCCCTTTCCTTATTGTAATTTTCTCTCTGTAAGTAAGGAATCTGCTTTCATTATCTACAATACATTCATTAATTCATCCCATTTTAGTGTGCACATAAAGTGGATTCCGAATTGCTTACCCTATCTTTACGGGGACCAAATTTTGTACATAGAGTAAAACATTTATGTACAGCTCTGTTTCTTTAGCCAGTCATCTTAATAGCTAAATTTCATTTTGTATCCTTGTTATTGTCTCTTTTTATGTCTTTGGTCTTCCTGAGAAACCCCTTTTTAGAGTCTGAGCTTTGCAGTTCTTTCAAATATAATCCTCCAGTATTAGGCAGAGGCCTTAATGATTAGCTGGTAAGGTATGGTGGAAAGGAAGCATTCTATATATTTATGATTAGGTCTCAGTCTTTTAGTGGACTTATGCCCCTGTCTTTGACCTTCATAAGTGCTTCTTATATTTTCTTTTTCTTTTTTTTTTCCTTCTTAAGTGAGACAAGAAGGATAGAGGAGGCTAGAACTGGATGTCATTCTTCTCCGAACTTGTTTAGGTTCTGGTAAAATACTTTCCATTGAGGGCAGTTCAGGATGCAATGCTCTGGCTGTATTTCAAAATGGTAACCTTTTTCCTTACCCTGCTGAAAATCAGGGGAACCCTTCCATGTTCACCAGCCTGAGCCTGGTGGGCCTCCTTGAGGTAAAATCCACAGAAGTGTGGGGTTCTCCCAAGACTGTGACCTGGGAGTTTTTATATCTCCAGTAATTAGGCAATTAACCATTATGTGTTTCTACTAGGCTCCAAAGAAAAAAGACTTCAGCAACAGAGAAACAAAGATAAGACTTACGTGGAACTTCTCTTGAGAAAACATGCAAACAAGAAGACAGTGAAGTAAAATATAAACAAGTGATATGAATTAAGATATATATATAAAGAGGGGAGGACCATCTGAGAAGAAATAAAAATAGTAAAATAAAATATTCTAGTTTTATCTTTTATTAAACAGATGACAGTTTGTTCAATATAGTAACAATGATAGGTTGAATATAATCTAATTTTATTTCCTTTAGAAGTCACAGGATCTTTTTTTTTCCCCTATATCCTCAAATAGTATTTTCTTTTTCAATAAGTCCAGTATCTTTATTAGAATCCATCTCAGTGTTGATCATAGCAATATGATCATGGTATATGTGGTGCGCTCTTTTATATGTAGTTTCAAATTTTTCTTTATTTCAGGGATGTTATCTTGAATTATAGCTTATGGATAAGTGAAATGAATAACAAATGACAGTACTGTTAAGGGATGACAGGGAAGAATAGATTATACTGTGTTATAAGATAACCACACTACCTATGATGCAGTGTAATACAACTTATATATGTGTGTAATATTTACATGTGGAATATGTGTCCATGGTAGAATGTCCATGTATAAGTGTACTGAAATTAATTATACATGTATATTATAAACTCTAAAAAAGTAAGAAAAGGTTTTAGTGAAAACCTTAAAAAAATTGAAACAAGTATAAATATATTTAGATAGACAGAGAGAGCGAGATTAAGAGAAGAGAAAATGTAATTACAAAATGCTCACTTAAAGCCAACAAAGGCCAAAAAAGTGGAAAACAAAAAGCAAACAAATAACAATGAAAATGACTATAAAACATTTAAAAATATGGTCAATATCAATATAAGCAATTATATCAATAATCACTTTAAATATGAATGGTCTAAATACACCGATTAAAAGACAGAGACTGAGAGGATTAAAAAAATGCTCAATTATATGTTGTCCACAAGAAATTCACTTTAAACATAAAGATATAGAATTAAAAGTAAAAATAAGAGACTATTATAAGCAAGTCTAAGAAATACATATTATGCTAATACAAATCAAAAGAAATCAGAAGTTGCTATATTAATTTTGGATAAGGCAGACTTTAGAGAAAGGAAAATTACCAGAGATAAAAAAGGGCATTGCATAATAGTAAAGGGGTCAATTCTCTAAGAAGACATAGTCTTTCTTAATGTGCATGGGCTTAAAAACAGAATGTCAAAATATGTGAAGCAAAAACTGATAGAACTGCACCGAAAAATAGATGAAACCACCATTGTAGTTGGAGACTTCAACACTCCTCTCAGTAATTGACAGATCCAGCAGGCAGAAAATCTGTAAGGGTAAAGTTGAACTGAACAGCACCATCAATCAACTGGATCTAATTGACATTTATAGAATACTTCATCCAACAACAGCAGAATACACATTTTTCTCTGGCTCACACGGAACATTCACCAATGTAGACCATAGTATTGGCCATAAAATATACCTTAACAAATTTTAAAAAATAAAAGTCATGCAAAATATGTTCTCAGACATCAATGAAATTAAACTAGAAAGCAATGACTGGAAAGTAGCTTAAAAATCCCCAAATATTTAGAGATTAAACAACTCCCCTTCTAAATAACATGCAGTTGAAAAAGAAATATCAAGAGAAATTTTTAAATATTTGAAATTAAATAAAAATGTAATTTATCAAAATTTGTTGGATGCAACAAAACAATGTTCAGAGAAATTGTTAGTAAATGCATATATTACAAAAGAAGAAAGATCTAAAATTAACAATATGAGGTTACAAAACTCATATTGTTGTGCTAATGTGCTAATATTTTTTTAAAGATTTTTGTCTTGTCTCTGTGTTTTAAAATTTTTGGTCTGTGATTTTTAAAATATTAGCACAACTTAGGAAACTACAAAAAGAGAAAATTAAGTCCATAGTAAACAAAAGAAAAGAAATTCAATTTAGAACAGAACCAATAGAATTGCAAACAAGAAAACAACAACAAAAAACCTGGTCTTTGAGAAGATCAATAAAATTCATAATTCTCTAGCCTGAAAACAAAAATGGGGTCAGCAGGTGGCACCGTGGTTAAAGACACTGGACTCTCACATGGCCGACCATGGTTTGGGTCCTGGACCTGGCACTCTCACTCTCTCTCTCTCCCTCTCTCTCTCTCTCTCTCTCTCCCTCTGTTTCTCTGTCTCTCTGGTGAGCACACGTACCCTATAGCAAAAGTTGAAAAACTAATAATACTGATAATAATAAATAAAATTAAATAATCCTTTTTTAAAAAAAGAAAACACAAATTACTATTATCAGAAATGAATGTGAGGTCATCGATACTGATACCTTGGATAGTAAGATAATAAAAAGATAATACGGGAATATTATAAACAAGTTTAGTTCTTTAAATTAATAACCTGGATGAGTGGACCAATTCTTTGAATAATTCAATTTATCAAGCTCTAAACTCACCCCCCAAAAAATAGATAATCTGAATATGCCTATATATATATATATATATATATCCATAAGAAATTAAATTGATAATTAATAACCTTCAGAAATAAAAAGCACGAAGTTTAAATGTTTTACTGGTAAATTTCACCAAATATTTAAGGGGAAAAAATGATACCAATTTTTATAAGCCTTTCTAAATATATATATATATATATATATATATATATATATATATATATAGAACACCTTATAACCAGTTTTATGAACCCAAAATTTGCCTAAAATTTTTAAAAAGACAAAGATACTACAAGAATTAAAATTCACAGACCAAAATTTTTAAAACACAGAGACAAGACAAAAATCTTCAAAAAAAAAAATATTAGCACATTAAATCCAACAGTGTATATAGGAATTATTCACTGTAACCATGAGAGGTATTCCAGGTGTGCATTAAAAAATCAATTAAAATAATGCATCATATCAACAGGCTAAAAAAGAAAAAAATAATTATATGACCATATTAATGGATACAGAAAAGGCATTTGACAAAACTTAGCATCCATTTGTAAAAATAACCTTAGTAAGTTAGGAATACAGGAAAACTTTATAAATGAATAAAGAATACTTAATAAAAGCAAAAACAAAACCCCTCAGCTATTACCATATGTATAATGACCTTTTAGATACTTTCTCCCTAAGAATAGGAACAAGATAAAGAGCCCTCATGACCTCATCACCTACCAAAGGCAACACCTCTGAATGGTGTTGTATTGAAGTTAAATTTTAACATAAACCTTGGGGAAATGCATACATTCAGACTACTACACCATTCTTATTTGATGGCCTACTGCAAGTGCTAGCTAATGCAATAAGGCAAGAAAAGTGGATAAAAGATATACAGGTTTGGAAGAAAGAAATAAAAATAAAACTCTATTGGTTTGAAGATGACATGGTTCTTTACGGATAAAATCCTCCCAAAAGTAAACAGAAAAAGTACCGAAAGTAGTAAGAAATTATAGAAAGGCTTCAGGATACAGAGAATATCCAAATGTCAATCACTTTCCTATAAATCCTGCAATGAACAGCTGGATTTAAAATTAAAAACACTATTCGCACCATTCACATTTGCAATACTATCTACACCCTCTAAAATGAAATAGGGGTGTGTGTGTGTGCATATGTATAATATATATGTATACGTGTGTGTGTGTGTGTATACCTGTGTGTGTGTGTATATATGTGTGTGTGTGTATATATATATATATATATATATATATTATAAGTGTAATAGGTGTTTTATGTGTGTGTGTATATGTGTGTATACACACACACACACACATATACACACACACATATATAAACATGTGCAAGATTAACATAAGGAAAACTTAACTGTATTTTTTAAAAAAGCAAAGATAATCTAAATAAATGAAGATATATTGCATATATGCATATAGGAAGACTCAATATTTTTAAGATGTCAGTCCCTCTCAAGCTGATCTAGAGATTCAACATAATCCCAATAAAATACTAGTAAGTTATTTTGTGGAGATTAATGAAGTGATTCTTAACCTTACATAGAAAAGAAAAGACCCAGAATAGCATAACACTGAAAAAGAAAAAACAGTATTGGAGGACTGATACTACACAAATTCAAGACTGACTTTAAAGCTGCAGTAATCAAGATAATGCGGTATTGATAAAAGAATAGATAAATAGATCAAAAGAGAGCCCAGAAAAAGAATCACATATAGTTGGCCAACTGATTTTAGACAATAGAGCAAAAGTGATTCAATGACAAAATGGTATCTTTCTTTCCTTTTTTAAACAAATTGTATTGGAACAATTAGATGTGCCCATACCAAAAAAAAAAAAAAAAAAAAAACTCTAGGACCTTACAGTTCACAAAAATCAATGCAATATAGACATAGACATAAATGTAAAATCTAAAACTATAAAATTCTTAAAACATACAGAAAATCCAGGTGACCTTGTGTTTGGCAATGAACTTTTATGTGTGTGTGTATGTGTGTGTGTGTGTTGTGTGTGTGTGTGTGTATAGCTCAACCCATGAAAGAAAAATGTCATTAAGTTGGACTTAAAATTAAATCTTCTGCTCTGTAAAAATCACTGAAGAGAAGAAAAAAGCAAGTCAGAGCCTTAGATAAAATACCAACAGGTGGCATAATGATTATGTCACTGGACATCCATGTGGTGGACTGCAGTTCCAGTCCTGGACCTGGTAGCTTATAATTCACACCACACACATGTGTATGTGTGCCCAAAATCCCAGGAGGAGAATGGAGAAGTGATTGCAGCATGGCCATCCCCCTGGGGTGAAGGAGGATTTCTCACTTTCTGTCTCACTGTCTCTGTCAATTATAACAAAAATGAGATAGCACTATAAACCTATTAGAGTAATTAAAATCTAAAACATTTACAACCCCAAATGCTGGTAAGAATGTGAAACAACAGGAACTCTCAAATACTACTGGTAGAAATGTAAACTAGAGCAGCCACCTTAAAAGACAGGTTGGTAATATTTTACAAAGCAATGATCTTACATATGATTCAACAGTTGTATTTTTTGATATTTACCATGACTTGAAAGTATATGTTCACACAAAACCCTGCAAATGAATGTTTATGGAAGCTTTATTCATAATTGCCAAAGCTTAGAAGTAACCAAGATGTCCTTCAATGGGTCAATGGCAATACAGTATATCGTATGATGGAATATTATTTAGTGTTAGGAGAAAAAAAAAAAAAACACCCTACCAAGCATGGAAGAACCTGATATGCATACTGTTAACTGAAAGAAGGCTACACATGGTGTGATTCTAGCTTTATGACATTCTGGAAAAGCTAAAACTGTAGAGAGTAAAAAGATAATTATTTGTCAGAGGTTTGGAGGGAGGGAGGAAGGAATAGGTGGAGCACAAGATTCTCAGCGTGCTGAAACTATTCTGTATGATACTGTATAAGAGTGGATATATGACATTTATACATTTTTCTAAACTTCTGGAAGTGTATAGTACAGAATGGATTCTCGTGTAAACTGTGTGTCTTTTTTTTTAAGAGAAGATTTTTGCTATAGTGTGTGTGCACTCATCAGAGAGAGAAAAAGAGACAGAGAAATAGAAGGTGAGAAATCACCCCCCCACCACCACCACCACCAGGGTGGATGGCTATGCTGCAATCCCTTCTCTTCCATTCTCCTCTTGAAATTTTGGGCACACATGCACATGCACCCCATGTGAGTTTCAAGCTGCCCGGTCTAGGACTTGAACCACGGTTGACCATGTGGGAGTCCAGCTCCTTAACCTGTATGCCATCTGCTGGTGCTGAATGTGACTTTTCTGAATAAAAATGTATGTCCCCATTCAATATATACTGACTGTCTGCACTTTATGACAAAAAAAATGGAAAGACTGGACGATAAAATAGCAGGGATTGCGAGTATAGATATTAAGATTTACATGGATAGTCGTGGGAGGGAGGGAGGAGCTCAGAAATAAGGACATTTAACAGACACAACGATGGAAAGTTGCCTGTTGAGGATGATATATATGGTAATATCTTTGACTTGATTGACATGCAATGCATGTGTTTTGAAAAATCACTGTATGCTGCTAAGATGTACAATGATTAAATGTAAAATAAATACATGGATAAATAAGACAATATTTCTAATGTAATTTTTAGATTATAGGTTTTGTTTGAGCACTAGGAAAAGCTGAACTTGAATGTTCAAGAACTAGTATTTTCATTTAATGCCCCAAATAACTCTCTGGAATTTACTCTATAGAAATTATTTTAGGTAAGCCTAGTGTCTTCAAAGAAACTACAAAGATAGGTCATTGGAAAATTATTTGTAATAGAAACATTTTGTAAACATCCTAAATACAAGGAAAGTGGTTAAAAGAAAGCCAGCAGGTGGTGTGGTGTTTAAGGCACTCGACCTTCACATGGGCAGCCACTGTATGAGTCCCAGACCTGGTGGCTTGCTTTCTCACTTTCTCTCTCTCTCTCTCTCTCTCTCTCTCTCTCTCTCTCTCTCTCTCTCTCTCTTTCTCTCTGGTGAGTGCATATGCCATATAGTAAATTAAAAATACTAATAATAATTAAGAAAAGTAAATAAATAATTATTTTTAAGAATTTTAAAATATCACTAGGGCCAGCAAGTGGTGTGGTGGTTAAGGACGCTGGACTCCCACATGGCCGATCATGGTTCAAGTCCCGGACCTAGCAGCTTGCTTTCTCACTTTCTCTCTCTCTCTCTCTCTCTCTCTCTCTCTCTCTCTCTTGGTCTCTACAGCTCCGGTCAAAATTAAAATAAATAAGTAAACAAATAAAGTTAAATAAATAATTCTCTAAAAAAAGAGTTGTAATAATGACATAATAGAAAATACAATGCCTCAGTTAAAAGAATAAGGTAAACCTGTATGTGTTTTTGTTGAAAATGTCCACGATGTATTGTTAAGGAGAAAAATAAAGTTCCAGAAAAATGTGGACAGAAAACTTTAACTGCAATATGATTTTGTTTGTAAATGTAATAAAGAAAACTCTGGAAGGATATACAACAAACTATAAACAGCACCTACCTCAGGGGAAGTATGTGGGACTTTAAGGGTTGACGGAGAGAGGCTTACTTTTCACTCTCTCTACTTCCTATTGCTCAACTTTTTCCCTCTACAACTGTGATGTATTGCTTTTCATACATGAATAAAAATAGAAAGATTTTTAAAAACCCAATGGAGTGTTCATGTCCAGAAGCAGCACCATCTTGGGGACTGTTTACCATTATCTCTGTTCATTTCTTTCAGACCAAGAAGGGCTAAAGGAACCTTGGTGTTCTCTGTTGCATTGTTAACCAGGGCACTGAATCTAACTTGCCATACCCTGTAATTGGATCCTTCCAATAAAGCTGCCTCAATAAAATGTCCCAAGTGCCGCAGCCAAGTGTTTAGGAGGCACACAGGACTCTGGTGGCAGCTTTGGGGGTAGAAGAAGGGGCCTGGGCCTGGGCCCTGAGTCTAAAATGCTGTAGGAGGCATGCATAAAAGTCCCAGAAAGCTTAACTAGCAACAGAGGGGTATGTCTGCATTTTTCATGCAGGTTTAGAGAAACTTGTTTGCAAGGCTCAGGATCCCTGGTGGGCAGTTTTCTGTGGCTTCAGTTACGGCACAATTTCAGAAGTATTAATGCAATGAGACTTTTGTATAACTGCATTAGGAAAGGGGAAAAATTAACTCTGTGGTTTTGCTAACAGGCATTCTAAGCTGCTAATAATGAAAGTATCTCAAAAAGGAAGTGGTTGTTGATAATTATCCCCTAAATTCCACATCATGGAATACCTAATATGATAGGCAGAGGCCTATAACTTCCTATTTGCTTGGTCTGGAAGCATGATGGAAGTTCCATTCAGACCGTCTTTCCTTTGTTTGTTTCATCCCCCAGGGGCCTTAAATCCCCTTGTGGTCTAGGGCCTAAGCTCTCCACCTCACTAATTTTTTTGTCTTAAGATTTCAAAACCCAAACCCAAGAGCTAAATCCAGATGTGGCCTTTTAAGTCATGCTGCTTGGAGTCACAGACTGTTGGTGCCTACTTCTTGATGGCCCCAGCTCCCTTGGCTCACAGAGTAGTAATGGAGGTATACATCACAGAGCTGGCCCCTGAACTCTGGCCTTTAGTGTTACATTCCATATTTCTGGAGCCATCATTCGTTTGTTCTTTCATTCATTTTCTTCATTCAACAAATATTTATTGAGCATTTATTATTATAGAAGAAGAAAACATAATAGTTAAAAGAGCTGACTTGAAACAAATGGCTTAGGTTCTCATCCTAGCTCTAAGACTTAATAGCTGAACAACTTGTACTGAGTTGTATAAATTATCTGTATCTTTGCTTCTCCTTCTTTGAATAGAAATAATGGTGGAACCTACCTCACAAGGTTACTGAGAAAACTAAAGGAGTTAATATTAGAGGCTTAAGCTGGTGTGTGGTATGACAGCTACAATATTTATCCTTTTGTGTTTTCCCTTAATCATTAGGCACCCAATATTATGTTGTAAGCTTGGAATACAATAATGAAGAAAGCAAACAGGAACATATGTTTATAAAGTTCATAGACTATTGGGAAACAGCTGGGATTTAGTCTCATCAGGTTAATCAGACACGGCCAATCCGGAAAACTGATGAAGTTCTGAAATATAAAGAAGTAGTTAAAATGGAAAGTTATCTGTTGATGATAATGTGTATGATAATACCTTTCACTGGACCAACATACAGTGTATTCATGCTGGGAAAATTCATTTTATAAGCTGTAATGATACATAGTGATTGAATGTATAAAATAACTAAATAAACTATGGAGGAAAAATGAAGTAGTTAACTACAATAAATGAGAAAGAAGTTTTTTAAATAGAAAAAAAATTAAAGCGGGGGGAGAGGGTTGTTCAAAGGCCCCAGGGAAGCTAGAGCACAGCATCAACATGGAGTCATTAAAGTGTATGTGTCATTGGAGCATAGACAGCAAACACAGGGCAAGATGAGGCTGAGTTCTGTTAAGTGTCAGATTTCCTAGAACCTTGTAGAACACTTTTATGCATTCATCATCTTCCTAGGCATAATAGGAAGCCACTGAGGAGTTTAAAGCAGAGGAATGCCATGATCAGATGTCTATTTTCAAAGATCTCAGTGACTGCTAAGTGAAGACTGGACTGAAGGAATAATCCTCCTCAGATATCCGATGTTTTTTCTTCTTGCCATTTATTTCACTGTAAGTGAATAGAGGATATGCTTCCAGGGAAGAAGTCAGTGACTGTCTTCACAAAGGGAAGCAAAGAGAGTTGATGTGGGGACAGAGTCAAGGAGACAAAGCTAGCCTGTTCGCCAACATAGAGAATTGCACTCTCAGTCCTCCTTCTCTGAACAGTCACCACATCAAATAGCAACCAGAGCAATATGTTGAAAACAATGGAAATTGTTTCTGTCCAGAAACACCTATGGCAAAAGGGAATTTGTTAGAATTTGTGGAGGTATCCCGTAAGCAAAGGAGAGTTATAAAACCAGGCTTAAAATGAACAGGGTCTAAGTAACTCCAAATCAATTGGGGAGAGGAGCCAATGGAGAAGAAATCTCTACCTCTCCCACCCCCCCAATAAAAAATTGTTTTTGGAATGGATGCCAAGTTGCCAAAAACCAGTAGATGCCTTCTAGGGTATTGGTTCATCAATGCATATTCCTCTCCCCACCTCTAATTATCTCCAACACCACCTCTTCCAACTGTCCCCAGTACATCTGCTCAGACCTGACAGCTTTCACCACTTCTTCAGATTCCATGCCATTGGATCCATTTTTCCAAATGACATCATGGAGGAAAACCTCTATATTCCACTCTCACAACTCTGTGTCTCCAAATTTTATTCTGTTTGATAGTGGTAAGCATCCTTCTGTATCTTGAATTTTTAAAGACAATGACTTAATCCCTGGATACTTTTTTTTTTGAGAGGTTTTTGGTATAGAGCCCGTGTACTCTCCAGAAAGACAGAGAGAGACAGAGAGACAGAAAGCAAGAAATCACCCTCCAGTGGGGATGGGGATGGCCATGCCACAATCCCTTCACCTCTATTCTCCTCTCAGGACCTTGGGCACGCATGCACACACACCCAGAGTGAGTTTAAGCCACCAGGTCCAGGACTCAAACTACGGTCAACTACATGGGAGTCCAGCGACATAGCTATTACACCAACTGCTGGTCCCCAAATCCCTGGACACTTTTAAGATTATGTGATGGAGTAAGAGAAAAGAATTTGTAAATAGAGAACTAGATTCTGGCTTCAGCTCATTAGATATGCAATCTTAAATAACTTACTTTCTTCTATAAGTCTCAGTGTTCTCATCCATGAAATGAACACATGGTTAATTCACAGAAACCAGGACACCAGAAGATAATGGTGAATGTAAAAAACACTTTTAAACCAGTAACTCTCAATCCTGATTGTGCTTCAGAATTTTACATTGTTTGTTTCTTAACAAACAGATGACTTCCTCAGACCATCTGAAACAGAATATTCAGGGACCTTCACATCTGGAATGTTCTGCTTTAGACTTTTGAATGGTTGGCTTTTCCTTAATATCAAAGCTACAGGAAGACTTTCCAGATCTTATAATCTTCATTGTTTTCTTCCCACTAATCACCCTCTATTTATCATAGTACATGATTTATTCTCTTTAAGGTACATATCCTACTCTTAGATTATTCATTTATTTATTTTCTTATTTTTATACATCTTCTCTGGCTAGAAAGTAAGCTTCACAAGAAAGAAATACTTGAGGGATCGCACGGTCACCCCAGCGGGCGAATGCAGTCCCTTAGATTCGGCCGTGGAGCGTTCCTGCTGGAAAGGGAGAGGCATCAAACAAAAGCAAATGGGGGAGAAGATTCCTCATGGATACTGGGAAGTAGATATTTCAGGGAACAGGAGAAATGAAGATTTTCTACTCATAATTCAGCCTCCAGCAAGCAGAGCTAGTGTGGCAGGAGAGTTGAGCCCTCTGAGAAGATTCCTCATGGATACCGGGAAGTAGATATTTCAGGGAACAGGAGAAATGAAGATTTTCTACTCATAATTCAGCCTCCAGCAAGCAGAGCTAGTGTGGCAGGAGAGTTGAGCCCTCTGAGAAGATTCCTCATGGATACTGGGAAGTAGATATTTCAGGGAACAGGAGAAATGAAGATTTTCTACTCATAATTCAGCCTCCAGCAAGCAGAGCTAGTGTGCGATCACAACAGAACGGCAAACAGATTCTAGAACACCTCTGTCTGCTTGCTCCTGAACATTGAGGCTTAACTTCAAGAATTTGAAAGAAACACGCCATTCATCAGATGACAAGAAATCACCGTCGGATCACGAGAAATATGGGAAAACAAGAAAATACCTCTCCTCCAATGGAAAAGAGTAACTCTCCTCCATCCACAAGCAGTTCGGTGAAAGTCATGGAAATGTCTGATAAGGAATTTAGAACATTCGTAATGTCGAAGCTAACAGAGATGGAAGAAAAGAGAGATAATGAACTGCTAAAGAGAAAGGAGAAAGAAGTTGACGAGTTCCAGGAGATGAGGAAATTCTTGCAAGATCTAAAAGAGGAATTACACACTTTACAAAAGACTCAAACGGAACTGCTAGAGGTGAAGTCTATAATACAAGAAGTCAAAATCTCTCTTGAAAGTATTAAAAGCAGACTAGATCATTCAGAAAATAGAATCTCAGATGTAGAAGAGAAAATGGCTGGCTTAGAAAAGTCCACCACGAAGACTGAGAAAATGGCTCAAAAATTTGAGAATGATATGCGAGAAGTACTGGATACCATCAAACGTCCAAATATCCGGATAATTGGCATTCCAGAAGGTGAAGAGACCCATAAGGGCATTGATAATCTATTCCATGAAATCCTGCAAGAAAACTTTCCAAACCTAGAGAGGCATTCGAAGATCCAGTCCCAGGAAATACAAAGGACCCCAAATAGAATCAACCCAAGAAGATCTTCTCCAAGACACATTATAGCCAGGTTGACCAAAACCGCAGACAAAGACAAGATACTAAGATTGGCAAGAGAGAAACATCAAGTTACCTACAAAGGACATCCCATCAGGCTAACAGCAGATCTCTCATTGGAAACAATGCGAGCGAGGAGAGAATGGGAAAATATATTCAAAGTGTTACGAGAGAAGCAATTTCAGCCAAGAATACTGTACCCGGCAAGATTATCTTTCAGGTGGAAAGAAAAGACAAGAACATTCTCAGATAAACAAAACCTGAAAGAATTTACCAGCACCAGACCAGATCTCCAAGAAGTTCTCAAGGGTGTGCTGTATCAAGAAAATTAAACACAGACACACGGAAATAAGAGTCAAAAAACTATGAAAGTGGCCAACTTAATCAGAGGGACAAGTCTGGAGTTGAATATTATATCCCAGAATTTAATCAGGAAAATTGAACCAGAACAGAAGATAAAAGTACATGAGACTGATAGGTTCATGCACCTTCCATTTGAACAGAATCCTAACTTGTTTCCTGGCTTTAAGCAAAGTTCCTTGGCATTTCTTTGAGTTAAGTTAAAACTGGTTTTCTTAGTAGTAATGAGTGAACTCACCATTGAAAGTAGTTAGATTATGTAGGAAATTGTGTGATCAATGCAACGTGGGTGGGAAGGGAATGAAGGACAATTGTGGACACCGGAGGTGGTGTGAGAGGAGGGTGGGAAGGGACAGAGGGTCAGAAAGAGGGGTGGAAGTAATTCTAGGAACTAGTAATGGAAAATTTTTTGTAATGTGCATGATTGTATCACTATGCAGTGTGTACTGGATGGGAGATTGCATTTTGTATGCTGTGATGAAGCTTAGGGAAGGAATGTAAATTGAGTTACAAAAAAATAGTTTCAGAAAAAAATATATATCTATTCAATGACTGCAGTAGGATATGTAGCCACAGCTAGGTGCTACTTCATAGGATGCGTAAAGTAAGACTTGTGTTCATGGAAATGTGGGTATCATCTGTGTTTGCTATGAGGGTATTTGGATTGATTAGGGTCTTTGGCGTTACAATAAAATGTGAGGAGAAAACAGTATAGAAAGCAAACATAGATACCAGAGACTGTGGGAGGAGAGTGGGAGATGGCAGAGGGTAAGAGATAGAGAATCTAGGATGGGGGGAAAAAAGCAAAACATACAGAAGACAAGAAATGGAAGATCATTTGCTGACAATAACATGTTTGTTGATGTGCTTGATTGAGACAATATATAGTGTAATTTGGATGGAAAAATCTCATTTTGTATGCTGTAATGATGTTCAGAGAATGAATGCAAATAAATAAATTGAAAAAAAAAAAAAAAAAAAAAAGAAAGAAAGAAATACTTGAAGTGCATGTGACTGCTTTACCCATGGTGTTAAAAGATTCCCTGGTGCACAGTAGGTCCTTAGTCAATGAATCAATAGAATAAATAAATGCATAAGGTATTATCTAATGCAAAGACATTCATATTTTTCTATGCCTCAGTACTTTAGCCAAGCTATGAAATGACCAGAATTTCTACTTTGATTCACCTTTCAATCACTGAATTGCAATTCCCCAAATCCACAGCCAAGTAGTATCAGGTGACCATAGACTCAAAAAAATATCATAAATTGCTTAATATGTTTTCTTCTGGGGCTTAGGCAATGAACTTGATATTTACTGTTTGGCAAAGTCTTTCTGTTTTACTTTGTTGGTAGGTGTAAGCTGATTTTGCAGCCAAAAACACCTCTTTCTGGCTGGCTTCCCAGTTTTTCCTCCTTTTACTAGCAACCCCTGGAGTAGTATAACCAAACTGAGGTGAGTTATGTGCAGGGAAATGGGCCTTAATGAATAGAAAATCCATGGAATTCATTTGATGTTAGCACATTAACACTCTCTTTGCCAACTCTTCCAAATTTCAACTTTTTCCCACCAAAAAAAATATAAATGGTGGAGGAGGGGATCTTTCAAGACCATGATTTTAGAATTACATAAGCAGTTCTACACCTTTTTTAAAAAAAGAAATGGAATGTACTCAAAGTACTCAACCTTTAGCAACAAATCCCAGACCCAAATATCAACGAGCCCCATTGGTATAGTATATTGGTAGGAGCTTGGGGCTATGACGTCAGGTTTGCTTAGTACTGTGGCTTACTGATTGAGAATTTGGGACAAGGCACTCAGCCTCCCTCCATCTCAGGTTCCTCATCTGTAAATTGAGGGCATTAATAGCATCTGTATCACATTGTAAACCATTGTTAGGATGAAATGAGATAGATATCAGGCACCTAGTACTGGCACAGAGTAACTATTCTGTGCAAGTTGGCTGAAAACCACATAATTAAATAAAAAAACATCCTACCTTCCACCTACTTTTAGTCTTCATCTTTCACAATACCTTTCCATGCTCTGCTCCCTTTCAAGAATGTTGAATAATGGGATTGATTCGGGCAGAAAGATAGAACTGGTTGTGATTAGGTTCCAGCTTTGAACCTCGTCTTCTGAAAAACACTCCCATTTCTGTGAGAAATGCCCTCATGCACTGGAGGATGCAGTTTTTTATCCACAAAATAAAGATGATAATATACCCTGGGCTAGTTGGTGGCACAGGAGTAAAACATGGCACTCTGCGAAGCTGACTCATATGGGAAGGTTCCTGGTTCACGAGTCTTCCCTGAGTACATTGAGCATGCATGTGCCCATAATCCAGGCTGGCTGAAGCTGGCGATGGATCAAGATTCTGTTAGAGGTGCAATATCTCCTTTCAATCTCTATCCATCTCTCTCACTCATGGAATAAACAAACATACATATGTATATACATATATGTGTATTGTGTATGTATAATATGTATTATATAAGTACATAATATATACTATGTATATATTGGCTGAATATGGAGTCCAAATATGCTCAAGAGTCTGTTGCTCACAAGGCCGTTTTGCCTGATCCTGGCTAAAATATACACAAGACATGAGCTTTGGTCTCTGGGTCTCCCTTTAAGTCTCAATTTTGCAACTCACTAGTAAAAACATGAGCAAGTCACTGGCCTTGCTGAGCTTTATCTCTCTCCTCTAGAGATATAGAAAATGGAAATCCCACACCCTCAGTGCTGAATGGTACTTAAATAGGATAAAGAATCTCTAGTGGCTAAAAGTCAACTTTGGCTGGGTTAAGCAAAAAGATACAGAAGAATCAAAACATAAGCCCAGACGCTGGGAAACAAACAGTATTTAAGAGTCCTAGAGACATTTGCAAAAGGAACATATGAGGGAGGATCTAGCCACTGCTAAATAACAGTCCCATCACCACAGTCATAGGTGTTACCAGGTACCACAAGTTTCCACCACTACAAATAACTCCCTCCAAATTAACACTGTGGCTTATGACCCAAAGGCCCAGGCAGGCACAGCCAGTTGGCTGAGTCTAGATCATGAGCCCTCTGCTCTAGCTGCCACAGGGTGGGAAGAAGGGACTCTAGATCCTATCAGTTTTAAAAGTGGGTAACAGAGCACTACCTTCTCCATACAGGAGGGGTACCCCCCATACAGGAGTGCTAACCACTCCCCCAAGTGACAAATACCCACTGAAGAATATGAAAGTACTTTGCACACAGTCGACGGTTATAACTTTCTGAATCATGCTGATTGGACAGAGTTCAACTGCCTATGAATGGGGTTGATTAGGACTGCAGACCCAAGGAGCCCATTCATTGTGCTTTAAAGAAAGATGAATTATCCATACACAGAAGAGATTTACTGTAAGAGCCCACAGGCATTTCCTAGAAAAATTCCAATAGTTTCATGCTCTTAGGATAAGGCATTTGTGTGACTTCAGCAGTGGAAATAGCTTATTGCTTTATTCACTAATATCAACCTGTCATCTTGTTACTATTGATCAGCACTGGATGGCTGACAGCATATTGGCAGGAAGTTGGTTCCTCCAAGATCAACCCGGACCTGAAAATGCTCCTATCCAGCACCAGGTACTTTCTGAGGACTCCAGAAAATTGTCTAGCCAATGGTTTCTTCCCCTATATCCTCCTTTGCCTCAGGAGGGGAGAAAGATGTATGAATTAAGGGAGAGTGGTATTTAAAACACTGCTGGGAACTGTCATAAAGGTTCCCTTCACTTAGTAAATATATTTGTTCTGCAGTGTTGGGAAATTTTGGAGGAGAGATCAGGAAAGGGAAGAAACAATAGCTATCTCTGGAGCCTGAAGTCTTGCTTGGAGTTGTTCACCACCTGGCACAGTGCCAAAAGCATGCTGTCTCCCCACCAACTCAATCCTCCAACCTAGCCCTGCATCCCTTTATAATAGGCAGCCTAGAGTGCTGTCATTTAATACACATACACAGGGCTCCCCAGAGCTTGGAAACTCTCTTGCAACTGTCTCCTTGATAGGCATCTAAGAAACAAATGAGGAGAGAGGATGTCTAAAGGCTCCATTAACATTGTTAGGTTAGAAACGTTGACAATAAGTCGATTCTTTTTGACATGACTGTCCTGGTAATGAAGGGACATTTCTACATGACTCTTCCTAATGTAAGATAAGATATGAATGGCCTCTGATTTTTTTGACACATGTCCAGTATATCAAAGGGGTGGAGACCGGTCTAAGAAAATAGGTTGTTTCAGTGACACATTAATAGGAGCCCTGGTTGGGAGATTAATGATAATGCTACCTTGCGTGTAAGTGTTCTGGCAGCTCACCTGAGAATGTAAGTTGGAATTCCTACAGGAGGAGGTTAGAAAACCCAGTGGCCTCTCCCTAACATCCAGATGAAGTTTCCTCGTTCGCCCATAATCCTAGAAAACCACAGGGTGAAGAGGAATTGCTCATGTTCTGGAATGTCACTTTTCATCTGCCTCTGGCCAGGTTATGAGTGGGAGTAATTAGGTGGGCCTGGTTTTGACCTGTCAAAAAGAACAGATCTGCTGGGATTGGTAGCAGGCGCCAGAAGTAGGCAGGAATTAAGCCGTGTGCGAGCACAAACTATTATAGCAAGGCTGGGCAGGCGGCGGGAACAGGGGGAGCTGACCCACTGCAGCTGTAAGAGACGAGATCAGAAAATTAGGAAACAGTGGCCGAAAGCCCAGCGCTTTCAGCTGCTAAGTTATCTTTTCCTAGACTAACAGCATCCCTTAAAGAGCTCCAAGAGTTCTTAGGAGAGAAACATTTGGTGGATAAAAACAAAACCAAATAAAACCCAGCCTCTCTGCTCACAACTCTCCTTATCCTTTCCCTTTTTTTTTTCTTCAAAGCCCGTACTGCTTTCTGACAGACCTTATAACTTACTAACGTGGCCCCTTAGGGTGAGCTAAGCCTCAGGGTGTGCACCTTTGTGCTGTGCGGCCTAAGTGCCTAAACAACACTGGTGTATGGCGGCCACTTGATAAATACTTGCTGAATAAATGACTGAATAAAGAAAATCACTAAAAGTCCGCTGTTTATCTTTTTTAATTTTTTGATTGTATTTCTGAGAGAGAACAAGTGTGCCCAAATGAAAGAGTGCCCTCAACAGCGCATCCTTAAAGGGAGAAGTAAGCAGGTGGCATGGTGAAGGTGCCGGAGCCCACATAGTTGACTCAGCCTTGAGTACTGGACTTGGAGGCTTAAAAAACACTCCAACTGTGTGCGTGTACATGCGTGGCCAAAATCCTGAGTGGGAAGTGGAGGAGAAGGGGTTGGGGTGGGGCCATCCCCTCTAGAGGATGCTTTCTCACTTTCCCTCTCTCTGGCAAGCTCACATGCCCTAGGGGAAAACAAACAAACAAACTAATAAACAAAAACTTAAGGAAAAGAAGTAGTTTCAGCCCTGGGAATGGGAAAAGCAGATTCAGCTCATAGACACATTCCAGAGAATCCAATTCCTCCTTTACCACAGAACACTCAGTACAAGGAGTACTTAGAGTTTTATGTACCTAGGAGAGTTTTATGAACTCAAAGGTGGCGCCTCTTTCTTCAGTCCGTTTAATCTCAAAGGGTTAAGAAAATGCTTCTAACAGAGTCCCTCCCACCTGAACTGTGTACCTGATCTCCTCCCTCCTCACTCTGGCTCTCAATTTAGTCTGTTTCAGCCCATCTCAAGTCTCACAGGGCAGATGGTGCCAGATGGTTAACTTACAACAAGTTCTGCCGTCGAACTGTAGAGAGGTTGCCAAACTCTCCTCCTCTGAGCCCCAAGAGTTACTAAAAAATGTCTCAGGTGTCTCCGAGAGGAGGGCTGTTCCAGGGAGAGGTACGTTTATTTCATCCAGAGTGGCTCTGCTTGTATCAGTCTACTTCACACCTTAAAGTTCGGAACCAGATTTGTTTCTAAGGGTTCATTGGCAGCACAAGAGAAAAGAATAAAATCACAATATATATATACATACATATAAAATCACTATATATATATATATATGTGTGTGTGTGTGTGTGTGTGTGTGTGTGTGTGTATATATATATATATATATATATTAAAAAAAAAAAAAGCACCATTTACTAGAAAGAAACCTTGGCTGACAGTTGAGAAAATTTGGTCCTAATCCCCTCTTACCATTGCCTTGGAGAAATCGCTTTTCCCCTCTGGGACTCAGCATTCTCATTTACAAAATGAGGCAGTTTCGTAACAGTACTGGTTAGCTAGTTGTGACAACCACACAACAGTTAATGTTTACAATATGGCCCACTCAATACAAAGTAAATGGGGACCCTTGATAATATGCCTGCACCTTTCTTGTCAATTGAAACTAGTTAACACTTTTAAAGTTTACTACCGTTAAAATGAGACGTAGAATGTATTTCAGGGGAAAGAAAAAAAAAATTAAAAAATAAATAAATAAAAAGGTACCTGATATTCTGTACCCTTTAAGAAAGCTATTGTCATTAAATCTTTCTTGAAGTGCTTTGGCCAAAAATTCCAGTTTGCTATTTATTAACTTTCCACAATACCTGAAAATTCAAAGAAAACTCTAAATTCTGAAACTGTTTCTGGTATTAGTTTAGTAAATTCATCTGGATCTCGGAGGCAGCTAGCTTTGGGCATCTTTTGTTATAGAATCTTGGATTTCTTCAACCACACTCACTTCTGTGGTCCTATGTGTACTTACTGTATTGACCTAAAACATGTACCAAAACTATAAGTACACACATAGATACATATGCACACACATATACATGCACACGTATATGTGTATACACACACACACATATATATACACACATACACAGTGTATATGTGTGTATATATATATATGTGTGTGTGTGTGTGTGTGTGTGTGTGTGTGTGTATACACACAATAAAACTAGATATTTACCATTTACCTTTAGTTTTACTGTCCTGATGTTATAACCCCTTAAAGTCATGCTGGTATTTAAGTACCTGGCTAAGTTTAGAAAGAGAAGTTTCAGTTATCAAACATAAACTTTTCCATAACAAAGTTCAGCCTTTGGATTTATCAACTCCTTTGTTATTTCTAAACCTCCAATCAGTGTATGGTTCTATATTTTACTGGTTCCTGATTCTCTAGTTAAGAAGGTTGTCAGAAAATTACTGATGTTTTCAAACTATGTTAATGCACATTGGGGTTTTGAGAGCACACAGTGAAAGAGGAATGTATTGGCCTCAGTGATTTATTCGCTGAATAAAATGGGCAAATGTTTGCTTCTCAACAGAGCTTCCTGTTCCCTGCTTAACCCCGACCCCAAATTCCTGAAGGATAGTTAATGACGATGCAGTGGCTTCCAAAATCTCTAAAACATAATCGATTACGTGGGGCTTGAGCCAATCTATAAATTGGGTGTTTGAGACCAAATTGCACAGCTATCACCAACTAGAGGGGCCCTAATGAAATCGTAGCTACTTGACCTGCTTACTTGAAAGGCCTTTAGGAAAAAGAAAATCCATTAATCAATTTGTTTCTTGAGGCAACTTAGCAACAGGGATCCCTGCAGTGGATTGGGTGCTTTTGCTAATGAGCAAGTTGGATTGAATAGTTAGTTGCATCAACTTAATTTAATTTTGAGGCTATTGATTTTCATTAGGAAGATTCAATGCAACCTTCTCACCTCCCTACTGACATCCCTTTCCCGTTGGGGACATGCTGTGTTTCACAATTGTCCCAGTGGAATATTTCCAGAAGCCCATTTCAACATGTTAAAATTTGTGGAAGTCCATGGCACCCAGAACTTCCCCTCGTTAGGAAACCAAGACAGTGATTTCTGAGCCCCATACTTCAAAGATCGATCCGCAACTTATTTTTTTAACTCATACCCTCTACAATGCCTTTTCATTACATCTTCTATATATACTCTCCATCCAAGGATATTTTAGTCCTACTTTGAGTTCTTTTTTTCTTTTCATTCATTTGTTCCACAAATATTTATTGACCATCAACTAATATTTATTGAATACTGCTCTAAAAACTTGACATATATTTTCTTACTTAAACTTGTTAATAATTGTTAGGGACAGATACATACATTTTTTTTTAAGATGAGAAAACTGATGAACAGAAAGGTTAAGGAATTTTCCCAAGGTCACACAGCTAGCAATTAGCAAATTCAAATTCTTTTTTTTTTTTTTTTTTTGAGAGGTTTTCGCTATAGGGCGCGTGCACTCGCCAGACAGACAGAGAGAGACAGAGAGACAGAAAGCGAGAAATCACCCCCGGGGGGATGGTCACACCGCAATCCCTTCTCCTCCATTCTCCTCTCGGGAACTTGGGCATGCACGCACACGCACCCGGAGTGAGTTTTAAGCCACTGGGTCGGGGATGCGAACCGCGGTCGACTACGTGGGAGTCCAGTGACATAGCCATTACGCTAACTGCTGGTTCCCAAACAAATTCAAATTCTGACTCCGGCAAGCCAGGCTAAGTCCACTCTCAACCTCTGCACTATTGTCTCCCTAGACAGATGCTGTGTGCTCTGACACCTGAAAGCGTGCAATGAGCATCGTGGTAGAAGCAGGGCCACGGCATGCAGCGAGGTGCAAGGTCCAGAGGCAAGTAATCTGTTGGCCTTCTGGGAGGAGGCAAGACTGGAACGTGATATGTAAGATTCACTCAATCTTCTGTGTGAATATTACAGAAACATTTCAAACAATTTTTTAACTACATACATCCGTCTCAAGCCAGAGATTCTAAAACATACCTTGTTGGAAGTTGTCATCAGTGACCTCATTAAACTGCTGAAAGAGTAACATTGGATTCCTGATTTTATCAGTATTCACAGACTTTCTTTCCCACTCTGTAGGAGAAGCCCTTTCATGGTTTTATTTGGCCTTATAAGCCTGTTTTCACATCTGCCCATGACACCAACCTTGAACTCCTGGGCAAGACACCACCGTGTTCATCCTTACAGCCTTAGTCACAGCACAGTTCCTGGTACAGAGGAGGTGCTTAATAAAGGGGAAGTGACTAGTGAATGAATGAATGATAGCACCTTAGCATTGTTTGCTGTCAATAAATGTTTAAGAAAGGAAGAAAGGAGAAAGGTTTGTTTACACCTGAATGATGAGGGACCAGCAGATGGCATAATGGTTACGTCATTGAACTCCCATGTAGTCAACTGTGGTTCGAGTCCTGGGGGCTTAAAATTCACGCCAGTTGTGTGTGTGTGTGTGTGTGTGTGTGTGTGTGTGTGTAGCGCTCACGCGCTCCAAACCCAGAGAAGATAATGAAGGGGAAGGGATTGCGGTGTGGTCATCCCCCCCAAGGGGTGATTTCTCACTTTCTGTCTCTCTGTCTCTCCCTGTCTCTCTGGCGAGCTTACACATCTGGTAGCAAAAAAAATCTCTCTAAAAAATAAATAAATATACCTGAATGATGAGTGAAGGTGGGGGTCAGGGCAGAGAATCATCAGCCAGAGTGTGGTGACTATAAAATCATTTGAAAGTTTCAGGTAAACATCCCCCCCACACCTAACCTTGGGCTGGGATCGTAAGGGGAACCACTTCGGTTCTCAGCTTCACTCTGCCCAGAGAGCACTGTGTTTATGGGCCGATTCAGCTGCTGGAGTTCCAGTGGGAGATGACTTCAGAAGTGTGATATTTAAGAGCAGGGGGAAGGAACAGCTCAGTGAGAAGGCTGAGCCTCTCTTTATGCCACTCCGTATGCCAGGCTCCAGGCCTTCTCGGCTGATTCCCATTTGTCTTCCTCCTGTGGAATATCTCAGATTTACAGTGCCATCTGTTGAAGAGCACAGGCCCAGGCGTCACAGTTCAGCCTGTGGCCCTTCTGCCGCCCAAGGCAGAGAGGTGGCCCAGAACGGCTGGTGCCAGGCTCGTGACTTCTCTGCCCGAGCCAGGCTGAGCAGGCTCCAAAGAGTGATGGATTAGGACCCTGACCGGGCCACCTCCTTGTACTGCTGCATCTGGATTGGTGGCATCGGCACGATTTCTGGTCCTCCTTATTTGTCTACTTCGTGCATGCTCTCACTCACGTTGTTGAAAACAGTCTCCTGGCGTAGATCTGGCCTCCCTGGGCTTTTCTCTTCCACACTGTACATTAACTCCTCTCTCCTCTGGCATTTGCAGAAACCGCCTTTGCCAGGGCTCGAGGAGGGGGCTGCTGAGCCCTGCAACAATAACTAAGGAATGCACTGTCGTGAAACTACTTGAGTATCATTTAGACAACAAAGGACACAATGCTTTGAACACTCAGATGTTATTTTGGAATATTTAGGGGAGGGCCTATCCATTTATTCCATTTTACCCAGGAAAATCTCTTTATTTCCCAAACAAAACTATCTGCCTGTCTGGAACTGACACATAAAAATGCACCCCAGCTCCTTCTGCACGGCAGCCACTATTACAATCAACAGGCCCTGTGCGTGCCCTGGAATTTGCAATCGGGTCATCGTCTGGCATCCCAGGCTGGAGCAGTAACCAGCGGAAGTGCAGGATTGATGGGCAGGAACCTGCTCTGTCATTCAACTGCATC